>CM062816.1:804837049-806121546 GCA_031772625.1 Pinus tabuliformis
AAGACTTCCAAAATGAACTTCCTAGGGCATTTTGACCATTCATGGATTTCTGTCCAGACACAGTTGCAACAACACTAGAATCAATAGTAACGAGAGCATAATTGTCAATAGAAATGTTGGATTCAATGTTTGATTTAGCCATTATGGACTCACAGACTCCCCATGGCATGAAGTTATGGAAATCAAGGCTAGCACATGACAGTGAGGTGACAGGACGGTCATTGCATCATATCCTAAGAGTGTAAGAGACAATACATTGGGTGATTTGTGGAGTAGGATTGTATTAAGTTTTTATGAGAGTATTGTATTGCATAATTACTTGTGTTTGAAGTGTTAATGAAAGCCCCAATGTGAAACATATTGTAGCCGCTTAACATGTCAGTTGTTTGTTACTATTTGCATGGTTAAAAAAATGCTTGGAGAAATAATTTATCCATTGTGTTTTAGCTTTATTCTTGTTTGCTTTTTACTAGGTTATTTGTCAATTTTTTATGTCATGGAAGGACAGGAAAAATTATGCTAGAGAGCTATGTTAATAAGTGCAAAATAAGAGACTTAGAATTTGTTCAAGAAATGCATCTCTTGGAATTGAAATCATGGAACACTGTTTCCGTGCAAGAAATTGCCAACATGCTTCACATATTTGAAGTAAAATCAAAAGGTGTATAAAACTTTAGGAGTTGAAGCCATAAATTTTTTTATGGTCATTTTGTTGAAGTGTGTTTTAGAAATAAATGAGTCATTGATTGATATCCTTGAGATGAATTATTTGCTAAGAATTTGACCTAGCATGTCTAATAAGTTCAACTAATCATGTGAGATTCATCATTTTAGTCCTTATATAGGTCCTGGACTCTTTCAGTCTGTAAATCCAGAAATATAAATGCCACAAAACTATCATAAAACAGTCTGTGATTATTTCAGGTACTTTAAACCAAATCTATGATTATGTAACAAATTTTTTATCATTTTTGAAATCTTTAAACCTATAACAACACCCTTGCGACATGAATTACTGGTTGAAATGTCCTACAAACTTAAAACTATGGTTTTGATTTCTCCATGCACATGTGCATGAATTTAGATGCATGGACTATTTCAATCTTACAAATAGTAAAAAAGCCTTTTTCTAAATTCTTAGACCTAGTGTTGAAAGTTTGGAATTGAAAATTTCTAAGTTATGCTGACAGAAGCTAGACAAAATCATTAGCCAGAGAAATCATTGTTATCAGAACTAGATTATTTTTAGTTAAACCAGCCTGAAACAATTGATTAGGGGTGCGTATTGGTTCTATTGAATGTTCCACACTGGAAATGGCTAGTTCCATACTGGAATTAGTGATAAATGTCAAAACTGACTGGTTTTGTATGGAACCATCCAACTCCATTATGTACAAAGCCATATAGTTGGTGATGGGGATGACTTAAATATTAAAAAAAAAAATTCGATAAAATTAAAAAGGTTGAACATGAAAACCTAACCCGAGACCCACCCTAATGATATTTAAAGAGCTCCCCACCCTCCATTTGATTCACAATTCATTGCATCAATTTGGAAATTGTGAGCTGAGTACCTTGGGTTGATTTGGAGAGTTGATTTGAAGAATTTATTGTGCTGATTTGGAGTGTTTTAGAACATCTTTCTTGATGTATTTTGGTTCAGATATGGATTTTACTTGGTGCTATTTTGTTTATATACAACCTTGCTTGCTACATACATGAGAGCCTTTGAATATTTGTGTATGATGGCTTGGATTCATATGGATGCACATGAATTTGTAATTTTTCCAAAAGTTGAATATTTTATCTATTTTTTGGTTGACTAGTTTTGTGGCCAAGTTCTGTTTTTGTTTTTTGTTTATTTTTGATTTCTATTGTCGGTTAGTTCAATGATTGTTTCGATTTTGATATCATCGAGAGGACTTAACTGGATATTTTAGAACTGTTTGAAATGGATGAAGAAAGTCTCCAAAATTTTGAAATAAACTAGAAAAACATGCCATTGAGAAAATACACGTCATGTTGGGCAAAGTAAGTTCCAGCAAGGATAGAAGATGATATTATAATGTTTAGAGAAAGGATGGGAAGATGATTGCATCATATTTATTAGGGAGGATGAGAAGGTGTCAAGGTAATGCCAGTAAATGAAAAATATGATGGTATGAAACTTTATTTCTATATTTCTAGCCCACATAGCCTTACAAGAAGAGAATTACTTACATAGGAATAAATTCTTATCACCTAAAGAGTGGAACCCAATGCTCCATGAGAAGCATTCATCTCAATTTGGTGAATCAGGTGACACAGAATATTGAAAAACATCAACTTATCACTAAATTTTAGAAAATAACACCAATCATTGTGCCCTAGCCAACAATAAACTATCACTACTGCCGTAAAATGAACCAATGTAGTTTTAGGAATAATATACAAAGATTCCCAAATACTAAGTGTCTCAGTCAATCATTGTGGGGCACAAGAAGTAATTCAATGGAATTAGTTAATTAGTAAAATATAAACTTTTGTACTCTTTTTGTGTCCCTTGTATTTCCTCTGCAATTAGAAGTTGTGCTTTTGCTTTCTCACATGTATTTGTTTATGCTCAATCTAAGTCACACGTGACACTGACACTAGGACAGATGGACATGAGTTTTTGGCATGTAGACCATTGAAATGGGACGTGTGTGTATATATATATCTATATCTATATCTATATATATATATATATATATCTATATATATATATATATATATTGGTTAGACCTATGAAGTTTTTTGTTTTTATTTATTTATTTATTTTTCATTTGGTTTATGTCTATGTGGTTCACAGACCCAAAATAGTAGTGACCACTACATCCACAGAATATTTGTACTGGGAAGATGCACTTGAAGGGATCACTTCTTGTCGGCTCAACCATAGAGGTCGTTATGCAATCTGCAGGTACCAAGCAATGATCTCACAAATCAGTGTCTAGGTTTTGCTAGCATGTTATTAAAATATTTTGTTTCTCCCCTTGTAGGTTGACCATACCAATGTAAGGTTCCATTTTTTGTTATGAAACCAGCGCACAAAAAGACAAAAAAGAAAGATAAATGCCTTAGAATTCAGCCTCTTGGAGGGGTAAACCTCCTTTACATTACACAAATGAACAATTCTTGGATCATACAAATGACAAGACCTCCTTTCTATATATAGGAGTCTAAGGGGTCATAATATAATCCGAGCCGACATAACAATAATAATGTAAGGGCACAATAACAACACTAGTGAGCTTCTATGAGGCACATTAATAAAAATATGGGGACTACATGGGCACAACAATAAATAACGGGGTTGCATTAATAACAATAAGGGGTGACACTAGTAGTGTAGGAACATAACATACCTCTCCTTCAAAAAGTGTTGTCCTCAACGCTTGAGTAGTTCTTGATTCTTATGTATAAAATTCTTGTCCTCCCATGTGGAATCTTTAGTGGGTAAGTTCTTTCACTTGATGAGATACTCTGAAATTGATCGATTTTGTAGCTGTCAGGTTCTTGCTTCTATGAATGCTCTAGGTTCCAATATAACTTTTCCTTCCTCGTCAAGTTATGGAAATATTGTTTGAACTGGGATCTTCTCATTATGTAAGGCCGCCATTTCTTAAGTGCATGTAGTCTTCCCAACATTTCCTTCTCATAAATAGCTTTGTGTAAATACTTTCCTTTGATTGGATGACTTTCGAAAGAAATGGGTCTTACTTCTTGCGTTAAAACATCACCAATTCCATTTCCTGATGCATCATATTCCAAAATAAATGTTTTTGTGAAGTCTAGCGTAGCTAAGACCGGTGCCTGGCACATTGCCCCTTTAAGATGTTCAAAGGCCTTCGTTGCTTCTAGAGTCCATGAAAATGCATCTTTCTTCAATAATGTTCTTTTCAGAATGTCTTCGGTTTTCATTCTTATTTGATGATATCGTGAATGAAGATCCAACTTCATGAAGTAAAATAATCCATGTAATTCATCCAATAATTCATAAATGACAGGAATGGGAAATTTATCTTTAATAGTGAGTTTTTTGAGCTCTCTATAATTCGTACACATGCACCATGACCCATCCTTCTTGTGCATCAATACTACTGGAGCAGAGAAAGAACTTTGACTAGGTTCAATTATACCAACCTCTAGAATTTCTACAACCATACATTCAATTTCACTTTTTGGGCATAGGGATATCTGTAAGGCCTAATGTTTTGAGGAACATTTCCTGGAATCAAATGAATAGAATGATCTTGATCAAAATAGGTGGGAGGATTTTGGGAGTCTCAAATACCTCGGAATGATTCTCTAAGAATTTTTGGATATCTGGAGAAATAGATGATTTCGATGTGGGAACCTCTAGCAAACATAATTGTGTAATTATGCCTCGTTTTCCTTTCTTTAGAAGTTTTGTCATTCCATTAGAGCTCATTATCTTTCGTGGGTTCCCTGTGATACCCCTTAATTTAACTTCCTTTCCTTCCAAAGAAAATTTAATGTAAATTTCTTGAAAATTAAAATATATTTTACCCAACGATTGTAGCCATTGGAATCCTAGTACAACATCAACACCACCCATTGGAATGGAAAGTGTTGGGCTATTCAATACATATTCTCCCATGGATAGCTTGATGTTATGGCACTCTCCAGAGCAATTTATGGTTCCTCCATTTGAAACCATCACTTGATGCTTTGGTTCTGGATATAGGAAACAATTCAATTCCTTCACTATCTTACAATGAATAAAATTATGGGTATTGTCCGTATCAATCAACACTATTACCTTTTTCTTCTTGATATGTCCTTCTATATTGATAGTTTGAGGAGTGGTAATTCTAGCCAACGCATTACAAGATATGGTCGGATTCATTTCTTCTTTCTCAATGTGATCTTTCACTTCTTAAACCTTTTTCTTCTTAATATGTCCTTCTACCTTCAGAGTTTGAGTTGTGGTAATTCTTGCCAATTCTTTACAAGATATGGTCGGATTCATTTCTTCTTTATCTAGGGTTGGTTCCTAGTGTATGTCCTTTTCTTTTGATGTTTCTTGATCCTTTTCTTCCTCTTCACAATCTATGTAAAATAATTTCTTCTCAGCACACTTATGACCTTTAGTGTATTTGCTATCACAATTGTAACAAAGCCCTTTTCCTCTTTTTTCTTTCAATTGTTGTGGTGTAAACCTTGTAGGTTGTGGAAGGCTAGGAGAAAAAACACTTCCATATTTATAGTTGTGAGTGGTGGGATTGCTTGTTTCCATAATTCTGCTTTCAATTTTTCTTGCCAACCTGAATTCCTTCTCCAATGAATCAGGTTCCCAAAGACGAACCTCATGTTGAATGTTATCCTTTAAAGTCCCTATGAATACATCAATAATTTGCTTCTTTGGAATATCATTTACTCTTATATTCAATTCTTGAAAGTCCTCAATGTGATTTGCCATTGACCCTTTTGTTTGAGATTTATCAATTGGCTAAAGAAGGTGTTTCTCTTTGTATCCTCATAATGTGCTATCATTTCCTGTATGAAAATTGACCACATGACAAGTGGTTTACGAGAACAAAGCCCTTCATACCATAAAATTTGATTCGGTTCTAAATACAAAGATGCAATACATACCTTTTGTTACAATTTCACCTCATGTAGATCAAAATATTGCTCCATCTGTAGTATCCAATTTATCGGATCCTTGCCATCAAACTTCCTCATATCACTTTTTCTTGTTTTTGGGAGCTCAATCTTGAAACGACTGTAACACTATAATGTCGAATCTGGAATTTTGGTCCATGATAGCTCTCTGAGTCTTCTTTATAAACCCGCAAGTCTGACTGCAATTGGATTCACGAACAAATAGTTATAGCCAATTTCTTGCGATGACCTAATTATAGACTAGTTTTGTAGAGCGAAATTCTACGACATGCCATGTGTCACTGTTTTGACCTTAGGTTCTAAAAATGATACTAAAAAAACTATAGTCCATCTTCTTTCTGTCACGTTTTATGAAATTTGAATCAGATTCTCAGAGAGAGTTATGACAATTTTCTCAATGTCACCTGTTTGGAATGTAATTCAGGATCTGCAGAAACCCTAAATTTCTTGGACCGTATATCTGAAAATATAGCGAACCAAGATCTAAAATTTGGGATCGAGCTTCACCATGTTTTCGACTCAAATGGTTTTTAATTTCAAAGTCTGAAAATTTGTAGAAAAACAATTATACCAAAAATTCCACGGTGGCCTGTTTGAGATGGAATTCTGGAGCTTGCAAAAACCCCAAATTCCTCAGATCATATATCTGAAAGTATAGCAAAGGACAAGCTCTGAAATTCAAACTGGAGGTTTAGCGAGGGTTCGGCTCAAATGGTTTTTTTTAGCTTCTAAAACGACGCAGAAAAAATGTTAAGCGAAAATTCCACAATGACCTTTTTGGAGTAGCGAAACCCTAAAATCCAAAGCTCTGATACCAAATGTTATGAAACCAACTCACAAAAAGATAGAAAAGAAATATAAACGCCTTATAATTTAACCTCTTCGAGGGGGAAACCTCCTTTACATTACACAAATTAACAATTCCTGGGTGATACAAATGACAAGACCTCCTTTCTATATATAAGAGAGTAAGGGGTCATAATATAATAGATGCTGGCTCAGTTCTGTCCATCTCTGGGGGGCAAGCTCCTGACCATATCGTCAATGAAGCCCTAGCTACCATTGTCCAGGTGGTCCAGGCCTCACTCGATGAGGCTTTGAAGTCCTTTGAGAGTGCCCTAATCTGTCGATTCAATGGTTTTTGGCCACGGCTCACAACTCTCCACAGTTGGATCTCGGAGGTATGAAATCCTCTAATTCCTGATGCAATTAATATCTACCCTTGTTCTAGGGTTTTTTTATAGTAGATTTTGAAAACCCTGAAAGTAGACAATGTATTCTAGATTCTGGCCCTTGGTTTTGGGAAAAATCAGGCCTATTCATGAGGCCATGGAACCCATCATTCGATCCCTCAACAACAGTCATAACCTCAACACCAGTTTGGGTGAGATTGCCAAACCTACCCTTGCATCTCTGGAATTTCTCTTCGCTAAAAGCCATTGGAAATACAATTGGGAAATTTTACTGCAGGTGCCCAGAAATAGAGGAATATGCTAGAACCACCTAAGCACACATCTATGTGGAAATGGACTTTAGCACTGGATTCCCAGCAGAAATACACCTAACAAGTAAAGACTATGTGTGGAACTAGAAACTCGATTATGAAAGTGTCCTCTTTAGATGTCGATCCTGCTTTGAGACATGCCACCTAGCCAAAAATTGCCCAAAAGCCTCCCAGAAAAATTCTGCTAGGAAAAATCACCACAGATCTACATGGTGGGAAGGAGCACAAAAGGAACACTACATTGTCATCAAAGAAGAATACTCTCGAGAAGACTCTGAATCACAAGAAATCGGGCAAGAAAGAAACAACTCTCAAGACAAGCAGGAGGAAAGCCCCGCCCAACAACAAAAGAGTGAACTCGACAACCCCTCAAGCATCAACAGCTATAAGGGTCCGAATACCGCACAAAATAAATCTTCATTTAACAGCAAAGCAGATCTCCTATACCAAACTTCTTCTCCGACTATCTTCAAAAGGACGAACACAATAGATCGTGAAGCTAAGACACCAATGTCCCAAGAATCAGAAGAGATGAAGGAGATGCAAGATAAAGAAAGTTGGAAGACCGTAGAGAAAAAAAATAAAGCTACAACACCAATCTCGCCAAGAAAGACAAGGAGCCAGAATATTAGAAACTAAGAAAGAAAATTATAGGTCCGATAGACCAATTTGGTCTCAGTGGACGTTAACCATCATCATCAATAAGAGCTGACATAACAATAATAACGTAAGGGCACAATAATAACAATAGTGGGCTTGTATGGGGCACAATAATAACAATATGGGGGCTACATGGGCATAACAATATAATAAGGGGGTTGCACTAATAACAATAAGGTGTTACACTATTAGTGTAGGGACCCAACATTGTTCAAAAGTTTAGGGCCTCCTTGGTGCAGCCATGCATGTCATATTCAGTGACTATGGCATACTCTAATGTCGATTCAGTAATAAATTTTGTTCATCAATAGAGTTTTGGCATTTTTTGGCTAATCTAAGGCACCAACACCACAACTATTATGAATGACCTAGTCAAGTCTCAAGGGGGGAGTCTCTTTTGTCTCATCACTATGTCAATCCATGAAATGGTGGAAAACATAATTACAACCTTCTCTTTTAATCAATTAGGGTAGACCAAATTGTCATGTTGTATTCCTACCTAACCAAACATTTGTCATGTTTTTGCTTCCTCATAAAAGGAGGGCAGTCTAGGGTTTCTCCTAATGCAAAATTTACCTCTCGGAAGATTATGTTAACACCTCGTTTCAAGAGATTAACCCACTGGCCTTTGTTCTGTGGTGACTTTCCAAACCCAACAACTCCAACATAATATTACTCATGTATTGAATCTAAAACCTTTTAACTATGATTAATTTGTAGCACGTGAAATTTGCAAGGAAGGGTCACAGTTTCAGGTTTGAACTATTTAGTGAGGTTTATAGCTTAGGTGGTAGTTTCATACTTCGAGTTAGATTATCTTTGACATATGTGATATAACTGACCTAGTCCATTTTTATGTCACTACTACAACAATCCATGAAATGTGCATGCAAGATCTAATATCAATGCTTAACTTGGCTTTCATAGTAAATTCTTTTGCTTTCTCACATATTTTTGTTTATGCTCAATCTATGTCACACATGACACTTACATTGGGACAGACAGACATGAGTTTTGGGTTGTACACCATTGAAATGGGATGTGTATGTGTGTGTGTGTGTGTATATATATATATATATTTGGTTAGACCTATGATTTTTTTTTTTTTTTTTTTGTAATTTGGTTTATGTCTATGTGTTTTACACACCCTGGAGATTGGAGACTGCTACGTATATTTTATTGGTAAGATCCACCTGAAGGGACCACTTCTTACTGGCTCAACCACATACGTCGTTGTGCAATCTGTAGTTGCCAAGCAATAATCTTACACAATAGTGTCCAAGTTTTGTTGGCATCTTATTAAAATCTTTTGCTTCTCACCATGTAGGTTAACCATACCAATTTAAGGTTCCATTGTTCAAAAGTTGAGGGCCTCCTTGGTACAGAAATGCATGTCATATTGAGTGACAATGGCATATTCTGAGGTCAATTTAGTAATAAATTTTGTGCCTCATTAGCATTTTGGCATTTTCTAGTTAAGTTAAGGCACCAACACCATAGCTATTATGAATGACCTAGTAAGTCTCAAGGGAGAGCCTCTTTTGTCTCATCACTATACAATCCATGAAATGGTAGAGAGCCTAACAACCTTCTCTTTTAATCACTCAAGTTAGACCAAATTGACAAGCTGTATTCCTACCTAAACAAAAATTCGCATGTTTTTTCTTCCTAATAAAAAGAGATCAATCTCAAGTTTCTCTTGATGCAAAACGTGCCTCTCGGAAGACTATGCTAACACCTTGTTTTTGGAGGCTAACCCACTAGCCTTTGTTTTATGGTGACTTTCTAAACCTCCTGATGCAAAATGTGCCTCTTGAAAGACTATGTTAACACCTCGTTTCAGGAGATTAACCCACCGGCCTTTGTTATGTGGTGACTTTCCAAACACAAAAACTCCTCCATAAGATTACTCTCATATTGAATTTAAAACCTTTTAAGTATGGTTAATTGGTAGCACATGCAATTTGCAAAGAAGGGTCACAGTTTCAGGTTTGGACCATTTAGTCAGGTTTATAGACTAGATGGCAGTTTCATACTCCGAGTTAGACTATCTTTGACATATATGATATAACTGACCTAGTCCATTTTTATGTCACTACTACAAAAATCCATGAAATGTGCATGCAAGGTCTAATATCAATGCTTAACTTGGATTCCACATTTGAATGGACTTCCCAAAATATTGCATTATGTTTATATAATGATGCTTCATGCAACTCTATTAAAAACTAAAGGCTAGATGCCAAAGGCGTTTGTTAGATGTTGCTTATGAATGCATAGATAAGATTGGCGTATATAATATATTCTCATTGCAAATACTGAATGATGGATTTAACTCTTCAATGGTCCATGGATTGAGTTTAAACTCGTTGAGATCTCCGTTTCTATGGAATGGAGCTCAGTAGCAGCATAACCCTTCAAGTGCTATTATTGATTAAGTTTTGTACCTCTTGAATTGAAATTGGGTTAGGTCGCTACATAGAAACTTTGAGTTTTCTTCCAAGTCTAGGTACTTGTCAATGATTTCTGTCACATATGCAAGCCTTGAAAGTGTGAGAATGCGCAAGAATAAACTCCTAGGATAAATACCCATTTCATCATAAGGAATTCTCTTACATTGATGTCATAGTTTCAGTAAGGACATTTGCATATATCTTGACACAAAGAAACAAGCAATCAAATTCCCCTAGAATGCACTTAACTTTCCATATGCCCAAAAGCAGAGGCAATAGCTAAGCTGGAACCCGATCCAGGAAAATGTCGCATATTATCATCCTATTCTTAGTAGTGTTTACAACAAAATGGGTTGGGTATGTGTTTAGTTTAAATTATGTACAATAAAAATAAAGAATCTAAAGGTAGCCCCAACAATCTGAACAACCAACAAGATATCAGTTTACCATGTCAATCTAATAATATAGCATGTGTGGACTCATCTTGATATTGTTGCCTTGATTTTACTGGTTGTTTCACTTGTCAAAGTGAAGGATATTCCCTTCGATTATGTGTAATCAATGGGCTAGGTTCTTCATCACTAAGGAATCATATGAACTTGCATCTGATTTTATCTCACTAGTGGTAGCACTAGTGTATTCTAGTTGTGTAGGTGTCATTTGATGAGGTTGTAACTTCTCACATATTACAAAAATACATCAATATATGGCAAGATATTCTCTGTGCCTAGTGGTAGAGGGAGTAAAACTCCATTAGCACCAGAAGACACAGGTACAATAGACAATGAAGATGACTAGTTTTTCTATCTTACTGATGCAAAGATCCAATTGTTACCATAGAAGTTCAGGGGCTAATTTAAGACTCCTGATATAATAACACTTTCATCATGATCACTATAAGATAGTAACTAATAATCCTTTTCCTTGTTAAGTGAGGAAGCAAGAGAGCTCAAGTATTGAAGTACCCTAAGAATTGTAGCACTAGACATTTGACTTGAAAGAAGCATGACTTCTACCTCAACAAAAACACTAGAGTTCACACACTGCAACCTTGGTCAACTTTTTTTATAGCATTTGGCAATTTGGTAATGAAAAGATGTCAATGGGGAGGTGTCAATTTCACTAACTTAATAAATACATCTACATGATGAGAATATACAAGGTTTGACAAACCTTCACATGCCAGCAAGGATGATAACAATTTAAATTCTGTTCCAAGAACATTGGGCATCATTGTTCATAAAATTCCATGTCTCACCTCCGCACAAGCACAAAACCGAATCATCACTGTGGTGTATGCCCGTGCTGAAGAAGCAACAAATAAAAATAAAGATGCACCCTAAATAGATGTGCTAATACCTTCCATTCATCCAATGAAGGTTGGTTGGCCCTCGAAGTTGTTTTGAGATTGCATGAAGAAAAGACTGGTACTTTGTCTCTGAATTGAGGATCATTCAGCCTAGTTGGAATGGAGAAATATTAAGGAGGTATAGGAATGAGTTTTTCTATTGGGTTTTGATGTTTAGAACAATCATATGATATGTGTTCTCCAAAACATAAGTAGAAGCAGGTCTGTCTAGGAGATTTCCTTTCAAAAATTCACGAGGTATTATTTCTATCCATTAGGAAGCACATCCTGAGGTGCTCGAGAATAAATAATAGCATAGTTTGTTGGATAAGCAGGTCTGATTTACAGAATCTCACTTAGATCTACTAGTATCATTTCTGTGATTTAAATAATGAATGGAGGAGTCTTAATACTACCAATCACTTAACATAAAAGAAAGTAAGGTGTCCAGAGAGTAATATCCCACAACTCTCATCATCATGCCATATGTGCCTATGTCTAATTGGAAAAACAGATATATCTTCTATAACTAATTCAGCATGGTAGTCATTGCAAGTTATGGGCTATGATCACTACCCTGATATTGAAAGGAGTACAATTTGTTCACCTTAATTGGACACTTATCAATGCATATGCATATTTTAAAGATTAAGCTCACAGGGTTGTAAGTTGTAACTATTGTGCAGGGATGAATATATATATTAGGAATTCTAAGCCCATGAGTACATGATCAGCCTTTCTATAGCGCAGAGATTAATAATGTATATATATGTTATGATTCTACTACCGTGAGTCTGCTTTATGTGATCCAACCATAACACTAATAACCTTCCATATGGGGTGTTACATAATTTCTATGCAGGTTAGTAAGTCAACATTATACATGGAAGCCATCATACTCTTATCAGTATTCTATGAACCACCAACTTAAATTCAATCCAACACGAGTAAACCATGCTCAAGCATTTAGTGATCACAACAATAGGTTATATAACATGACATTTCATGGCATATACTAAATGGGATAGATACTTATCTTAACATATGGACCAACAACGGAGTCTGAGACTCCAACTCTTCACCCAACCTTAGATTGGACTACACTTTGGTCTTTCTTGCAATCTAAGACTCCAATCACCCTCGAGCCAGATTCCAGAGCTTGAGTGAGGGATTTTATCAAAGGATTAAAACCAAATATGCTAGTTGAAATAGGGGTTCCATATGTCCAACCACCTCCACCCATATGCTGAGACACGAAAGTCATATTGTGCACAAGGACCTTCAAAGATGTCAATGGTGTAACAAGGAAACTTATTTATTAGCTTCTTATGAGCTATCATGCTCAACTCCTTTCTTCTTCTACTTTGTGTTTTTTGACTTCGTCCAACTACTGCGTCAAGACAGATCTCTGGGAATGCACTCTCATAGTGTAGCTCTCTCCAACGATGCTAGAATTCCTCATCACTATTCAATCCATCTCATACTCTTCGCTCACACTAGGGATGCATGAATTGTCTACGTAGATCTTGGGTGAGCTCTGCTGCTCTCCTCAGCCAAACTTTCAAATGCCCTCCTAAGTTATCTGCATCCTCTTGATGCTCCAACTTGTGTGATGTTCAATCAATTTTGTTGAAAAGTGTAACTAGGTTTAGTCTTCATAATGATATGTGTAATTGTGATTTTATGAAAAGAAGAATCATCGATTTTATGATCAAGGGATTTTATTTTAGTTAAGGTTCCCATTGTGAACCTTTAGGTATTGCTATCTAGTCATAAAATTCAAATTGAATCAATGTCATGTATGAAGAACCCTTCTTGGGCATGTTACATTTGTGTATGAGTATTTACATGTATAAGAAGGCCCTCCAAGATCAAGCAAAGGCACCTCCTACAAGTCAGCTACAAGATTGAATAAATAATATTCACAAAAGGACATGTCAGCTCACCCTCTCTCAAGTCAGCCTAATTGACTGGGAAAAAACTATAAATAGGTAGGTGAGCCTCATTCTAAAAGGAAAAATTTCGATGAAGAATTCGGTCTGAAATAAAGATATACGAAGTTCACTTAGAAGGAAGCCTAATCATCAGCGAAGAAGGGAGAGAAGTAGAGCGAAGTCTTTGGCATCATTTGGATATGTTTTTGGGTCACTTTGATCTCACACGTGCAAAGAAAAGGGATTGTCCCTGTTGCAAAAGAAGCCAAAATATTGTAGTCCCATTGGAAGGTTAAGTTAAGGAAGAAGCAAGGGTGTATCTCAAGTCGAGTTGGAAAAGAAGTAGCCTCCACCTAAAGAAAAGGAAATTAAGGTTATAATCTTGATGATTCACATGTGATAGGGTTTCTGAAGTAAGCTGTTGGGCCATGAATACGACCACTTTGTAACACTTATTTCATCCATTTTTACTCTTCTCTATTATATCATCTATTATAATTTATGCTCTTATGGATGAATATTATTTATTCTCCTTTATTTCTAATAAATTGATGATTATGCGTGATTTTATCAATGATAGTTTTAATAAATCAGTTGTAACATTATTCACCATTTTTAGCCTCCAAGATAATTTCCAGATTGAAGACTTGATCATTAAAAGTGCCAACTCAGAAATTCGCTGGAATAAGAAGTGATGGTTTTGTGGTTGAGATTCTGAGCAAATGAAGTAGAATATGGAAAATATGGAACATGGGTTTTGTCCAAAACAGACCCAATTAACTTTATTAGAGAACGGTTTGCCCAAATTCGGCTTGTACTAAGAGAAACGCAGGGTTCTTTGAGCACGATTTTCTCAGATTTGTTGTTGCGGCCGTCCTCCAAATCTCAGCTGCAAAGCCAAATTCGTCTTGCTCTTGTTGAAAGCTGGATGGAAATATATCTTCTTGTTTATCAATTGGTTGGAAACAATCTAATTTTGTAATAGAAATCATGTTGTACTTATCTTGACTGTAACTGCTCTCTGATCTCTCTTTATTTAAATCACAACAGAGATCAGAGAGGGGGGTGATTTCAGAGGGATTCGAATGATGGAATTGAGGATGAATTAGAGATTCAGAATTGAGGATGGCAGAGAGAATGGATAATGGCTGAGAGATTGAGAGATTTATTGTTGTAATCCACTATAACTCTGCTCTGATATTTTAATATAAATCTAGTTGCCATTTCATCCTTGATCCTGAAGTAACCCAGCAGCATCCGCTGGCGGCTAAGGGCCCAGCCTCTGGTGGAGTACGCTGCTGCTGTATTATATCTTTACGCTTCGTGTGTGGTTTGATTTCTTTGTTTTACTCTGTTCAGTAATCTGACGCACTTTATTGTTTTACATATCAGCGCTATTAGATATACTTGATTGGATACTATCGTTATCTGCAACATGAATGCTATGTTATCATTTTAACTTTGTATCGCATTGCTGTTCCTTTTGATAATTGATATAACATTGCTGTTCCTTACAGATTGTCATTCGATTACAGATTAACCGCGCTGTATGTTCCTAAATCGGTACAACTGTATGATGTATTCTTAAATTGTGACTGTTGTTTATTCGGGATTGCTGTTCCATTACAATTGCTGTTACTTTATAATTGTGATTCATGCATATTGTATCGAAGCTCGGATTACTGTCCCTTTTAATGATAAGTGTGTTGCGTGCTTGATTTGGATTGTTGTACATTCATATTTAGTTGTTGTTCCATTTCTGAATTGTTGTTTCATTTCAATTGCTGGTCTATTTCAAGATTGCTGATTTGTTGTTTCATTTACTTGCCATTTCTTAAGGACAGACTCAGGCTGTAGTGAGTGTCAGCTTCTGCTATTTGGCTCCCAGACCTCTGATCTGCTCCCATCAGTTATGAAAGGGATAGGTTATTGCCACCAAACCCTTGGCTGATGTGCTGTTCTATTTCATTGTTATTTCCTTTACTTGCCATTTCATTTATATTCATCAAGGACGATCTCAGGCTGTAGTGAGCCCCAACATCTGCTACCTAGCTCCCAGACCTCGGATTTGTTCTCATCAGTTATGAAAAGGATGGGTTATTGCTACCGAACCTTCGACTGATGCAATGCTTGGTGTGATTTAGTCTTTTGAAGTAGTTAAGTTGTAGACATGCACCCATTTACTTTGTTGTTCATTTCTATTGATTAATTGCACTAGTTTGCTTTTAAAGAGTTTTCCTAGTTTACTTTCAATGGCAGCTTTAGTTCAAGTTTGATTTCCTTTTGATTGCTTTAAAGCAGGACTGTCAACTGTAGAGAACATTGGTTATTGCTTCCTCATTCCCAGATTGATTGTCTTGTTCCGGTTTGATTTCAATTGCATCAATCTCTAGAGGAATGAGTTATTGCTACTGTATCCTCAATTGATGTTTGCTGAGTGAATAGTTGGATTTCAGAGCATTTGAGTTTATGTTATTGTTAGATTTATTTTTTAAGCATTCATTTACTTTTGTAGCTTTTAAGCACTATACTACAAAACATTACTCTTGAGTAAATAGCCACCTCAGACTGAGTACACTCTTGAAATAAAAAGTCGTCCCTGGGTTGATAATTAATGTGAAGGTAATTAGGAGTTTAAAAGACACCTTTTCTCGCTCCACATTTTGGCGCCGTTGCCGGGGAGAGTGTAGCCATTTTTAAAGAGTAGTGTGCATCTGATGAGTGCCTGTTAGGAGAGAATTGGGTATTAAAAACGGAAGGTAAGAACCTGCGTACGGAGCATGTAAAAGCCCTGCACCCCCGCCCGCTTTCCAACAGGACTGTCAAAGATCCTAGGGTAGAAATAGATGTTTGAATTTTTGTGTGAATGAATTAAAAAAAAAAATAGAAATTTTGAAAAACAAATCTCATGATTTCTCTCAAGTGGTGATGTAAGCACCACCCATTTCACTAACAGATTGACAGGAACATTTGAAGGAGCTTCGAAGGAACACATGAAGAACATCTTCTGTTATGGTAAGAAATGGCTCACGTTTCTACTTTTGAATTTCCTATCAAAGATCTAGGAGGAGTGACACGAATGCACATAATTCCCCCATCTTTACCAAATTTTCATGGTTTAGCAAATGAAGATCCAGATACATTCTTATTTGAGTTTGAAATACTTTGTAGAGGATATGATTATTGTACTGATGATCAAAGATTGAAGGTGTTTCCTCTTACTCTAAAAGGAGCAGCTCTCCGATGGTTCATGAGCCTAGGTGGGAATTGCATCCAATCATGGGAGGACATGAAGAACATATTCTTGAAGAAGTACCAAGACTATTGCAAATCCAATGAAGATATTTTCCATATGATACAAGGGGAAGATGAAAGTTTGGAGGACTATGTAGATCGATTTCAATACAACCTTCAAAAATCAAAATATAAGCATTTGGAGAAAGAGAACTTAAAAACACTCCTTCTTAAAGGGATCAAAGATGAATTTTTAGAACTCTTAAATCTGATAGGAAAAGGTGATGTTTTTCAGTTATCATATGATGATGTTTGTGAATTGTGCATAAGGTATTCAAGAGGAATCTCCAAGGCTAGTAAGAATTCTAGAGATGTTTTTTCTTTGTTTTCCAAATCTGCTACAAGAATAGGAGACATAAGAGCTGAAATCAATGTTTTATTTGAAAATTTTAAAGTTGATTTTATTAGCTCTCTAAATGAAAAATTGGATATTTTGCAGGTTCATAAAAATGAAGAATTTGATGAAGTGTTTTGCCCTCATGACCGAAAGGAGCATCCCATAGATACTCACTCTTCCTTATCTACGATGGAAGTAGCATATCAAAGAGGTGAGGAAGCTGCAACAAAGTCAAAACCATGGAAATCATGGCCTACAAGTATTTTTCAAAACACTCCTTCTCTATTCTCTTACTTGCTTAATCCATTATGGAATACTAATGTGTTAGGGCAGCCATGTCAATTTCAATATAACCACCAATCTTGTCTACAAGTTGGGCATGGTTCACCTTATGATTGCATGACTACTCTCCCTCATCTTGTAGCACAAGCACATTCTCCATATTCTCCACCGGCTCTTTTGCAACATCCTACTTGCATATCAAATTTATCCACTCAACCCAACCAACCACATCATCACAATGTTCCATTCCTTACACATTTTCCTGCTCAACTAATTCCACACTCTCACCACAATAAACTAGTACAACATGCTTACAATGTTGAACTGCCAAATTTACCTATCCTTCCCACCCATTCTATCTCACATGTGCCATTGGAGAAAACTTACAATGAGATTCAGAATGTTTCAAATTCAAAAATTGTAGAAGCTATGGAAGAAAATGAAGTTTCTTTTAGTATGCATCAACAAGTCATTTTAAAAGCCCAAGAACTTCATGGTATGATGGATATGAGAAATCAAGAAAGTAGCGGATACATTGAAGATTGGTTTCACTCCATCATTTGTTTGCAACATTGCTCCATACTTCCACAATTTTTGACATCATCTTTTCAAGGGAAGTTGGCTTCTCATACCCTAATTTTCATTAATATGCATTTTTCAAATTTGGGTATGTGTATACATGAAGCCTTATTTCGAAAATGGCTCCACTGGAAGTACTCATATACGTAGTCATATTCATTTTTCAAATCAAAATAGGTTAGTGTAGAAAATAAAATAAATAAGGGAATAAATAAATGCATTTTGTTTTTCCATGTAAAACTAGTGTTTTTTTTTTGTTGCAACATGTTATGCAAATCAACATTGGTGATAATTTTTTAAATCATTTGTGTATGTAGATGAATCATAATGGAAATAATAAGTTCTACAAACACTCATTTTTATTTTTATCACCAATTTGAAAAAATGCTTGAATATCATTTTTTTTGGCTTGCGGGCTTGATGAAATTTCTGGAGAAATAGTCGGGACAGTCATGTTTTGAGGGACCAAAAGTGAATATTTTTAAAATCTGTTTCTACCCTAGGTAGCCCTTGATGTCTACTTTCTAATCCAATTTGAATCAATCGATTTGGATATGAAACGAAAAAGTTAGAAACAAAACATTGACGGGATGTCTAGCGGGCAGCTCAGGAACAGAGTTGGGACAGTCGGTTTTTGGAGGCCTAAATGAATGAATTTTTAAAACCTGTTTCTATGGTAGATTCTTTTATGAATCTAGTTTACAATTCAATTGGAATCACTCATTTTCGATATCGTATGGGGAAGTTATGATCAAAATACTGACTGTCTATCGTAAATCAACACCCTTAAAACTATGTCTTTCCGGCTGTTCCTTACAGTATTTGACCTATCAATTCTTCTTGTCTTCAAAACCTGTTTCTATTTGAAATAAATAAATGAATATAATTTCATTTCCAATTTGAATCATTTGAATCCGACATCAAACGAAAAATTTATGCTTGAAATATCAACTGTTGGTCTAAGCTGGGTAATCGAAAATGACTCTGTTATGCAGGTTGTTCTAACTAAAATTGACATATCATATCATTGAATTTTTAAAACCTGTTTCTACTGGAGATAAACCTTTGAATTAGCTCTCATTTGGCTTTGGAATTGCTCAATTTCGACAAAAAACATAGAAGTTGTGATTAAAACACTGCTGGTTAGTATGGTCGACCACTGCTCTCCCGCAGGTGACAAATAAATTTTACTTTGTTATTTTCTCCATGGATTTGTTCTACAGAGTAACTACTTGTTAGTTTTTTTGCATAATTCTTGGATTAGGGGAGCCGTGCACCTCTCTTTCTCCATGATTTAATGTTTTATTGCAGGTAGACACTCGTTTTTTGCAGGTCCTAGGAGAAAAAGAATGTCAATTTATGGACGAGTGATTCTTGAAAGAAATTTTAAATGAAACAAAGGAATTTCATCCAACTCATTACCCAATGGATTCATAATAGAAGAAATGAAGAATTGATTTCCATTTAAAGATTCATGTCATGTCTTTGCTGCCAAAACATTTTTCAAATAAATCATTTTTTTGACATAACATCACAGCTATTGTAACTTAATTTATTTATTTACATTATGTTTTTTGTTGTTTCTTTTCTAATTTCTCTTATATTTTGTGTTTCAGGTGTTGCTTCATTCAAAGTGTAACTCATCCTCAGCATCAATGCCGTGAACAACTAATTTGTTTTTTTTGCATGTTTGCATTTTATGATTGTCCATTTTGCTGTTCCTTTCTGAATGGAACAACACTTCTGCACTTTCACGTTTTGTTGTTCCTTTCTGAATGGAATAGCACTTCTGCACTTTCACGTTTTGCTGTTCCTTTCTGAATGGAACAGCACTTCTGCACTTTCACGTTTTGTTGTTCCTTTTTGAATGGAACAGCACTTCTGCACTTTCACGTTTTGCTGTTCCTTTTTGAATGGAACAACACTTTTGCACTTTCACGTTTCGTTGTTCCTTTTCGAATGGAACAACACTTCTGCACTTTCACGTTTTGCTGTTCCTTTCTGAATGGAACAACACTTTTACACTTTCACGTTTCGCTGTTCCTTTTCGAATGGAACAACACTTCTGCACTTTCACGTTTTGCTGTTCCTTTCTGAATGGAACAACACTTCTGCACTTTCACGTTTTGCTGTTCCTTTCTGAATGGAACAACACTTCTGCACTTTCACGTTTTGCTGTTCCTTTCTGAATGGAACAACACTTTTGCACTTTCACATTTCGCTGTTCCTTTTCGAATGGAACATCACTTCTGCACTTTCACGTTTTGTTGTTGCTTTCTAAATGGAACAACACTTCTGCACTTTCACGTTTTTCTATTCCTTTCTGAATGGAACAACACTTTTTCACTTTCACGTTTCGCTGTTCCTTTTCGAATGGAACAGCACTTCTGCACTTTTTATTTTTGCTGTTCTTTTTCCAAAGGAACGACACTTGCGTTTTTGTTGTTCATTTTCTAAAAGAACGACACTTTTCATTTTTGTTATTCCTTTTCCAAAGGAACAACACTTGTGTTTTTGCTGTTCCTTTTCCAAAGGAACGACACTTTTCATTTTTGTTGTTCCTTTTCCAAAGGAACGGCACTTGCGTTTTTGCTGTTCCTTTTCTAAAGGAACAACACTTTTAGTTTTTGCTGTTCCTTTTTCCAAAGGAACGACATTTCCATTTTCACACTTTTTGGTGTGTATTTTTGTTTTTTTTGTGTGCATTTCCTTTGTTGTTCCCTACAAGGAATAACACTTTTTTGAGTGTTTTTGCTGTTCATTCAAAAGAGCAACACTTTGGGAATATTTTTGAGAGCAACCCTTTCCTTCCTCTTGTAGGATTACTCCTAGTTCATCTCAACCACATTTTACTGATTCCCTTTCATGGCATGAAGTACACTACTTTTATAAGGACAAGAATTATGGATTCTATTGAAGCGAGTTAATATCATTCACGTTATGATCTTTAACAGGACAACTCCTTGATGATAGCTTATTTTCAAAAGGGACACAATTATTTATATAATACTTTATTGCATTGTTTTCTGTTGAACATGATATTGATTGATCATCTTAATACCATGCTGGTTCCACTCTTCCTGGTTATAATCTTCTCTGTCTGTAATAAATGAGATTATGGGTATAATTTTCTATTGACATGTTCAACTTCTTCCACCATCTCTACTCTTAAGGAGTACTGAGCCTCCCTCTTTTTATCATAAAAATGTGTAATAATAACAAAATTTCGTTCGCAGATGGAGGATAGGGGGTCTCATTACGAGCCAGCCTACCATGTTCATAAGGTTGTAACAAAGTGACATTCCCATTATGGCCACCACACCAGGGTTATGATCCATTGGATAGCCAAATTATCCTTGGAACAGGAGGTCTCATCACGAGCCGACCTGATCACTTTCGCTACATCCCAGTGAATGGTAGTGTGGTTATCTGGTTACCACGCCATCACACTGATCTCTTCTGTAGAACAACAATGTAACTCTCCATTTATAAATTGAGGATCCTGGCTCATATGGGTTAAAAAGCAACCCTGCCGAGGCTATGGACCCCTGCTGGCAGCAGAGGCTCTGCTTATGGTATTGAAGTTATATTTTATCATCAATTATTATTATAATACCCTTTTCTTATTTTTTTCTTTTTATTAGAGAAGTTATTTCCTTAACTTTTTCCCTGTTTTGAACCTTTATGCATGAGAAATTGTTTTATGATCAATCACATCATTTTCAGCTAGAATACCGTCAGCAAAGCATCTTTTTAGCATATTGTTGTCCTTTTTCGTTTTGCATAAACTATCATCAATCCAAAGCGTCCTATCTCTTATTCATAACTATCTTTACACACTTTGCTCTCAATATAACCATAACTTTCACCGTCCTATCATTGATAAGTGTACTCTGCTTCATTTACTAATATATTGTTCATTCCATTGCCTTACCGTCAGCACCACCCCTTTCATATGCTTTATGGTTATGGAACCCATTTTCCAATTGGAGGGGGGAATGTATGCATTATGGGATTGCATGCGATATGATTATTGCACTTTGCCATACCTTGTTGATTTGACAACATGTTAGTATTGCATGTATACATAAGTTTTTCTAATTGAAATTTTGCATGCATCTTATCTGTTGCTATTCAAAGCTAACGCTATGGATTCAAGAACATTGTATGCAAACTAGTGCTTTGTTTACAGGAGCACAACAAGTATGGGCAGAATTCTATTCGTAGCATGACCACACTATTGCACTTAACAGAAGAGGCTCGCGAATGTGAACAATTCTTCAGACATGGTGTGCTTACCTGGATTCCACCTTTTGCATCACTTTCCGCACCAATTCAGCTTCCACAACTGCCAATCCATATATGTCATTTCACATTTTTCTTTTTGGAGGTAAAACTCGAGGTAAAATAACATAATTTTCTAATTTATTAGGAATTTAGGAGAATTTAATTAAAATCCATTTTGAGCATTATTTATCATCCTTCATTCCACATCTTTACCACTTCCCCTTTTTCAGCAGCATATCATTTTCGAGTGTGGGGGAGTGTTCCTTCATTTCTTTCTTATGACCACGTCATTCATATTATTTATCATCCATTGCTATTCTTATTCATTCTCAACACCTCCCTTATTCCATGTTGTTTTACACCAAGCATAGAATTCAACAGATAGTAGCAACCACCTCTATTTGTTTTCTAGCATCGCATGAGGGCATGTTAATTTTTCAAAGAGGGGGAGGAATTGCTACGCATGATGGATGTTTTCTATTTTCTTTCTCATTTAAGGCATACAATTTCAGTGTAGCAATTGATTTCCATAATATTTTTAAAACTATGAACTCAATTCTTGTGATCTCTAGGAAACACAGACATACTATTAAAATACACATACCTAGATAAATTCAAGATAAATTGGTTCATAAAATTTCAGAAATCATGCACTCTCACCTATAGCCATTTTGTTTATATCTCATGATCCGTGCATCAAAACAGTCCGATTTTTGGATCATAAAGGCATTCATATATTATAAATTTACTTGCCAAATTTCAACAAAAGCTGGTTTGTAGTTTTTGAGAAAATGGTTAATGAAGTTTGCTGTTACTTATATCATATTTTGTTGCAACTTCATATATACATATAATTGAATGTCAATGTAAAACTTGTTATGCCTTCATCAAGATTACTAAAAGTGACTATTCATTAATTAAGGAATAATTCATTTGTTCTATCCATTTCATGAGCTGAGATTAACATATTTTTTATCGCTTGGTTAACACATGGGTTTTTGTCTTTGGGTTGCATGAAGACATGCAATATATTCAGTTTTCATTGCATGAGGACATGCAACATATTCAGTGTGGGGGTATGTTGGACCATGAATACGACCACTTTGTAATACTTATTTCATCCATTTTTACTCTTCTCTATTATATTATCTATTATAATTTATCATTTAAATCCATTTTATAAATGATTTATGCTCTTATGGATGAATATTATTTATTCTCCTTTATTTCTAATAAATTGATGATTATGCGTGATTTTATCAATGATAGTTTTAATAAATCAGTTGTAACATTATTCACCATTTTTAGCCTCCAAGATAATTTCCAGATTGAAGACTTGATCATTAAAAGTGCCAACTCAGAAATTCGCTGGAATAAGAAGTGACGGTTTTGCGGTTGAGATTCTGAGCAAATGAAGCAGAATCTGGAAAATATGGAACATGGGTTTTGTCCAGAACGGACCCAATTAACTTTAACAAAGAACGGTTTGCCCAAATTCGGCTTGTACTGAGAGAAACGCAGGGTTCTTTGAGCACGATTTTCTCAGATTTGTTGTTGCGGCCGTCCTCCAAATCTCAGCTGCAAAGCCAAATTCGTCTTGCTCTTGTTGAAAGCTGGATGGAAATATATCTTCTTGTTTATCAATTGGTTGGAAACAATCTAATTTTGTAATAGAAATCATGTTGTACTTATCTTGATTGTAACTGCTCTCTGATCTCTCTTTATTTAAATCACAACAGAGATCAGAGAGGGGGGTGATTTCAGAGGGATTCGAATGATGGAATTGAGGATGAATTAGAGATTCAGAATTGAGGATGGCAGAGAGAATGGATAATGGCTGAGAGATTGAGAGATTTCTTGTTGTAATCCACTGTAACTCTGCTATGATATTTTAATATAAATCTAGTTGCCATTTCATCCTTGATCCTGAAGTAACCCAGCAGCATCCGCTGGCGGCTAAGGGCCCAGCCTCTAGTGGAGTACGCTGCTGCTGTATTATATCTTTATGCTTCATGTGTGGTTTGATTTCTTTCTTTTACTCTGTTCAGTAATCTGATGCACTTTACTGTTTTACATATCAACGCTATTAGATATACTTGATTGGATACTATCGTTATCTGCAACAGGAATGCTATGTTATCATTTTAACTTTGTATCGCATTGCTGTTCCTTTTGATAATTGATATAACATTTCTGTTCCTTACAGATTGTCATTCGATTACAGATTAACCGCGCTGTATGTTCCTAAATCGGTACAACTGTATGATGTATTCTTAAATTGTGACTGTTGTTTATTCGGGATTGCTGTTCCGTTACAATTACTGTTACTTTATAACTGTGATTCATGCATATTGTATCGAAGCTCGGATTACTGTCCCTTTTAATGATAAGTGTGTTGCGTGCTTGATTTGGATTGTTGTACATTCATATTTAGTTGCTATTCCATTTCTGAATTGTTGTTTCATTGCAATTGCTGGTCTATTTCAAGATTGCTGATTTGTTGTTTCATTTACTTGCCATTTCTTAAGGACAGACTCAGGCTGTAGTGAGTGTCAGCTTCTGTTATTTGGCTCCCAGACCTCTGATCTACTCCCATCAGTTATGAAAGGGATAGGTTATTGCCACCAAACCCTTGGCTGATGTGCTGTTCTATTTCATTGTTATTTCCTTTACTTTCCATTTCATTTATATTCATCAAGGACGATCTCAGGTTGTAGTGAGCCCCAACATCTGCTACCTAGCTCCCAAACCTCGGATTTGTTCTCATCAGTTATCAAAAGGATGGGTTATTGCTACCGAACCTTCGACTGATGCAATGCTTGGTGTGATTTAGTATTTTGAAGTAGTTAAGTTGTAGACATGCACCCATTTACTTTGTTGTTCATTTCTATTGATTAATTGCACTAGTTTGCTTTTAAAGAATTTTCCTAGTTTACTTCCAATGACAGCTTTAGTTCAAGTTCGATTTCCTTTTGATTGCTTTAAAGCAGGACTGTCAACTGTAGAGAACATTGGTTATTGCTTCCTCGTTCCCAGATTGATTGTCTTGTTCCGGTTTGATTTCAATTGCATCAATCTCTAGAGGAATGAGTTATTGCTACTGTATCCTCAATTGATGTTTGCTGAGTGAATAGTTGGATTTCAAAGCATTTGAGTTTATGTTATTGTTAGATTTATTTTTTAAGCATTCATTTACTTTTGTAGCTTTTAAGCACTATACTACAAAACATTACTCTTGAGTAAATAGCCGCCTCAGACTGAGTACACTCTTGAAATAGAAAGTCGTCCCTGGGTTGATAATTAATGTGAAGGTAATTAGGAGTTTAAAAGACACCTTTTTATCGCTCCACATAAGCCAAGTACAACAGAAAGTCGAAGTCTAAGGAGTAGCTGAGAAGGAAAGAAGAATTAATAGTTTGACCATCATTGACTCAAGGAAGGAAAGGGTCAAGCTCAGAAGATTTGTGTATTATTCTTAGAGGGCTCTTGGTCAAGGGTCTAGGTTTCGTATTGGTCAATTGAAGTCTCTATAAGAAGAAGAATTTGTTTGGATTTTCCTCTGAAGTGGGAGAGGTTTTGGCACTGTTTAATAGCCTATATTATGTGTCTCTTATCTCTTTATGGTTTATGAATTGGTAACTGTTTGATGAATAATAACACTATAATAACATAAGTAAAAGAAGATCCTAATCTAATAAGTAGAAAGCATTCACAAGTAGTTATCAATAGAAGAGGAATCACTTAATCTCGATGCTCTAGATTTCACAACACGTTTTTCCCCAACGCTGTCAAGGGCTCTCGACATTGTTTGTTCACCATAAGACCTCTTTCAAACTTTTCCCAAGATTCTTCAAAGTATCTCCTCTTCTGTTTACAACACAGTGTCCTCTACCATTGTTGTTTATTCTCAATTTCTCTTAGGAGCTCACTACCTTCGCCCTCTACGCTGCTCCTCTCTTACCTGTGTCCTCTCGATGTTCCAAATTGTATGTTGTTCCCTCTTGTCTCCTAGAATTTTCTGTTGTCACCACAGGTGGCCAACAATCCTATGTGCACCAAGTCACAAACTGGTTCCTTGCTACGTGGCCAACTTTCCATTGGTCTTGTTGTCCCGTGTTCAGTTACTCAAAGGCATACTCTTGTCCTCATCCCTAGCTGATATTCTTAAAACACTTCCCTTGTGCACACTTGTCAGCCTCCATGGATGCTATCAAACAATTAGTATCCTAAACAATTCCCTCCCTAAACTCTCGGATGTGTCCCTAAACTCGACAATTTTTTATTTAAATTAATTTACAATGCTTATAATAAATGGGAAAGGTAATGGGTGTTAAAGGTAAAGTGCATGTATGTGTATATGTTTTGGGACCAGAGTATCGGTGTGCATATGATTTTATATGTTTTGAAGCTAGAAATTCTAGTTTTGCAAATATGATATTTCATGCACACCAATAAACGCATTAGCACCATAGACCAAATAAGATGAAAAGAGTATGGGGGCATAAGACCCCATGTGCATACAAAGTGGGTTTCATATAACTTAATTATTATGATAAAAGTGCACTGGCTTCTCAAAAAATTACATGACATGACTTGAGGGGTGCTAGGTGTCAAAAAAGAGACATGCAAATAATAGTATGTGTGTGGGAGCTACTAAGGGTTAAAGTTGTTATGTGCTTAATTGTGCTAAAGGAAATCTAACATTCGTTAGATTTATTTCATATTACAATGTTATTATTAGCAATACACTTGTGTTTAATATGATAGAATGAAATATAGCATGTGTTAGATTTCTTTTGCTTGATAATGTTGTTGTTGGCAATAGGCATGTTACACTAAAAAATGTCACCATGGCTATTTACAGTTAGTATGGCTCTATCAACAGTCATGCTATCCTCCTGGGCAAGTCTTAAGCCTCTGCTCTCCATGTCAAACTCCAAAAAGAGAGAAAGTCTATATAAATGTATTTATCTCTGGGTACGCAGGTTCTCTCAACCTTACCTGCGGGGACGCACCCAATATTCACAAAAGCTGCGTCTTTGGACGCTCTGTATGTAAAGGGGCAGGTGCGTCCCCCTGTAAAGGTCAAAATGCGCAAGTTTCATCTTTAAAAAGTTACTTGTGGTCATTTCTAGAGCATTCTAGAAGGTTGTTCGACGTGTATTGAGCGCCTCCAGATGGTTCATGCACTCCTACCAAAGAGGAACTTATCCCATCAATAAGGGAGCTATCCCATCCAAAGAGGGGATTATCCCATTGATGGTGGACCTGATTAACCTCCTCTTGAGCACTATAAATACAGGCATTGGGCCAGAAGGAGGAGAGGTTGAAAGCTAAACATTTCTAAGGGTAGATGCTGCAGGAATTAGGACTCCCATTTAGAAGCTTGTGAGGAGAGATTGTCATCTTTACTTGTTCTATTTGGAAGTGGGTGAGCTTTGTCAAAGTAAAGGAGAACTCTTGATGGACCCTGGGAGGGACTTGCACAACACCAAGGCTCAGGTTGTATTTGTTCCTTTTGTTACCTATTAATGCAAATGAGTCCATTTTTCTCAATAACTTGTTATTTATGAGTTGTTTCATGTACTCCTTGGTCTATGTGTTAAATATGTTTTATTCTATGAGATTATCAAGTGCTATTTAATCGTTTGATTGTTAGTGTATGCAGGTTTCAAAGTGAAGGAGGAGCTCATCCGGATCAGCGGAGCTGGACTGCTACAACAGCGTTGAATTACAGGTAGGATCTAAACACTTGATTTCCCATATAGTAAATGCATGTTTAGAGAAGGATTGCTCTCGTTTGTCTTGTTTGTCACTAGAGAGTCTTAGGCTCCTAGGGAGGTTGATTTGTGTCCGCACTATCGACTCTTTCCGCCTGACAAATTGGCGACTCCGCTGGGGACTCCATTGATGTGAAAGTCTTTTCCTTTGTATGAACTTTGCTCTGAGAAAATTGGTTTATTTTTCTGGTTTTTGGCTCTGTGACTTTGTCTTTGGGTGGGTTAGCTTAGGGTTAGATTCATTTTGGTTTTTCTTGAATTTTCCAGTAGGACGCACCCTCTGAGTATTGCACAGTGTGTCCCTGGATGCACTGTCGCTGTGTGCACAGAGCGGGCCCGCACCTGTCTTAACGGGTCGCCTGCGTCCCCTGCTAAAATTTGAAAAAATTCTATTTTTTGCATTTTTTCTCTTAGATTTTACTTTTTCTCAGTTTTTACTGCCCAGATTCATTAGTCCCTTGTCAAAGATCTTCACCTGAACTTGTTTCGATAGCATTGAGTGTTTTAGTGGATTTCATAGAAATTTAAGCCCTAGGGTTTGATTTTTGAGTAGGTCTTGTAGTGACTTTGGCGGTAGAAGTTGTCAAGCCTTAGATATCTCTGGTTTTGTCAGCATTCTTAGAAGTCAGACCTGTCATAAAGTCTACCTGTGAGAGAAACTTACCATTGAGTTGTCTCTTTGGGCAAATTTCGAAGAGCTTGTTGATTGAGTCTTGAATTCCATTTTACAAAAAGAACAAAAAGATTTGAGTTTTGTTTTGACTAGTCTTTTGATTCTGCATTAGCTGGTCCTTGATTTGATTTTGGTCAAGTAAAACAACCTAGAATCATCTTTGTGAGCTTTTGCCTTGTTAGGTTTGCTTAGAGTAATTTCCCTTTTGATTTGCTTGTGAGTAAATTTTCCATAGATTTTATAGTTTTTGAGATTAATTTTCGTTAAAATAGATTTATATGCTTTATTAGATAAAAGAAAATACAAAAACATCTCCTTTGAAAAGTTTTGTTTCAAGTAGCTTTGAGGCATTTTGAAAGAAAAAGAATTTTTCGTGCACGTAAAGAGTGGTCATGTTTGTATGCTTGAAAAGATAAAGAGAATTGTTTCTTTGATTGTCTTCACTAAGAAAGTTGTTTTCTATAAAATTTGCATCTCTCAACTCTCTTAGTTAGGAATTTCATTGAAAGAGGAAAGTAGCGTAAATCATCTTAGGTGCATCTTTGTAGTGGTTTGAGTCGAGTCTACACACCATTGGTTTCACTTCCGCTACCTTTTGTCTTTAAGAAAAACCATAAAATTAACGCTTAAAGTAAAATCGACGTAGTAACTTTTATTTACTAGGGCTCTGAAACACCAATTTAGATCAGGCTAGTGTCTTGGAGTAGGTGAGTAATTAACTCTCCAAGACAACAAAACCAAACAAGTAGCTTATCTTGTGATAGAATAAATCCAATTGTCTCATTTGTACTCTGGGAAAGCTCCTCTTAAAGGAGAAGCATGAGCTCGTGTCCGAACCAGTGAGGAGATCAATCCTCCCTCGTTGGGAACGACGCTAGACACGCACGTATTACAAACGGTAAACCTCGGATTAACCATTGTCGAGGAGCCAGGGGTCACTTGTCGGTAAACCTTGGATTATTGTCAAGGAACCGGCAAGGGGATTGAGCTTGATACTCTGCCCTTGCGTGCTGTCGGAGTGTAGACTGTTCCCCCAGGTGCATTTGTTGCGGTTGGTAACCTTAGTGACCATTATCTTTAGGATTCTACCGAGGTGACGGTGGAGGGAAGATCCCACTGTACCTGGAGCAGACGTCGGCTAGACTCACTTGGATTTTCCGGGGGGTTCACTTCACTCGAGACGGTTAAAGTGGAGGAACTTGTGCCGGTCTATTCATTAAGCAGGTTGCCGGGGTAACTGTTCCACCCGCCACTTCTGTACTGAATCCGGCGATGTTGGGTTTCATCTCCAACTAGTGTTTTCGGTCTGGAAGGCTACTGTTTGTGCTTGGTTTGACGCCCTAGATTCTTTAGGCGTGTGATTCAAATTTGTTTGGTTCTTTAGCGACTTTAGGTGGTTTGATTTGAGATTTTACTTTGTTTTCGTGTGTAGTAGTTAAAAAGTTTTAGCTGTGGCGGAATTACCGAGACAGTCCCGTAGACTTCGGGGCAAGTCACCTGAGATTGTTATCGGAACTGATTTGTTGAGGAAACTCCGTAGATCACGGGGTGGATCTCCTGAAGACGTCCCGGGTCAGTACGAAGGGTTGAAGGTCCTTGTAACTCCTCCTAGTGGCAGTAAAGTAGGTTCACCTGAAGAAGGAGAATCTTCCTTGGTAGTCCATCCAGATTACCAAAGTCTAGAGACAGGTTATAATCCCGAAGCTGTTACAGTTTCTGAGCTTGTTGGTAGTTTTTCGTCTGCTAGTGATACAGGCGAAGAACCTGAAATATCTGAACCTGTTACTCCAACTTCTAGTGTTCCAGATTCACCGAGAATAGAAAGAATTATCACCGAAAATCTTCCTACTGGTTTGATTGCTATCGAAGAACTTGCTCCAGAGGAAGAAATAGGCGTTTCTAACCTTGAAGATCAACTTACTATTGATCTAAGGGAGCGTGAATCTATCTTTTACAGTCCTCCTAGAAGTACTACTTGGTACCTTTCGTTAACCAATTATTTAGACAACTCAGGGATAGGTTTTTCTCCACCTCGTACTCCTTTTCCACCTGGAGGTATTTATACTCCTGTAAATATGTCTGGTCAGTCGTCCGTGTTTACTCAAGCTCCTGAATCTTTCTTACACGGCGGTCCTTCTGTTCCCACTGGGTATCAAGCACTTTCTGGTACCTTTGCGGGGGCATCTCCTCAACCCGTTGATCATGGGTTATTAGCTGGAAACAATGGTAATATACCATTGGGTGTAGGAGACATTTACATGATGTCAGGTTCAGTTCCCGTTTCCCAACCTCAAGGTGGCCAATTACCGCCTGGGGGGCAGCCTCAATTACCGCCTGGGGGGCAACCTCAAGGTACACAAATTGTGTCTGGGGGGCAACCTCAAGGTCAGTATGTACCTATGGTGCAATACATGCCTCAAGGTCAACCCCAGCCTCAATATGTACCCCAGGGTCAACCTCAGTATCAATATCAACCTCAAGGATGGCAACCTCAAGGGTATCAACCCCAAGGGTATCAACCTCAAGGGTATCAACCTCAAGGTCAAGGTCAACCCCAGTATCAGTATTTACCCCAAGGTTATCAACCTCAAGGTCAATACTCGAGTCAAGGTTATCAACCACCTCAAGGTCAGTCATATGGTCAAGGTATGGGAACTGCACCTTTCAATTATCAATCCTATCCTCAATCCGGTTATGGATCTCAGTATCCTCAACCTGTTACGGGTCAATACCCTGGAATGTTAGTGTGGGATCCATCACAGGGTCAACAGGTGTTGCAGCCAAGTATACAGTTGGTACCTCAAGCTGGACAACCCGTAGTTTCTGGTTCACCCCAGCAACCGCAACCTGCCCAGTCAAATGTTCAAACTTCTGTAACTTCGGTAGTTACTCAGCCGCCAATTGCACCTAGTACTCCATCTCAAACGGCTGCTGCAACTACCGCTGCATCTACCGCACTTACTTCTGGAGTATCGACAGCTCCGGTTTCTACTGTCTCTGCAACCACTCCTCAGACATCTTTACCGTTGTCTGGATCTACGATTCAAACCACGGTCCAGATGCCTATGGGTCAGCCTGGTATAAGTACGGTTGTCACTACTCAACCTCAATTTGTTCAACAACCGTACCAGGGACAGTACCAACAAAGGCAAGCTGTCCAACAGCCGGTTTACCAGTATCAACCGTATCCTGGGTACACTTATCAACAACCTCAACAACCCCAGTACGGTCCGGTTAATCCTGGTTTTCCAGGAGGATATAATATCCCTAATGCGATTCCTGTTCCTAGTTATCCTGGATATCCTCCTCCTGGGGCTGGTGTTGTGACCCAGAGTTTTAGAGATCCTAACCGGCAATTACCGTTTATCGCAACTTTGGATTTACCAGACTTGACGCGCCTAACGAATGATCCAATTCAATATCTTCAGTTCTGGCCGCCAATGCCAAATAAGTTGCCCAGTGATATACCCAAGTTCGAAGGTAAGTCTGGAGAGGATCCGTCCAATCATGTGATGACTTACCACCTCTGGTGTGCTTCAAATTCTATCTCGGATGATTCGATCCGCTTACGTCTTTTTCAGCGTACACTCATTGGTCTCGCGGCCAAGTGGTACATTGAGTTACCACGGGCCTCTTTTTACAATTTTAGCCAGTTAGCTACCTCGTTCTTAACTCACTTTCAGTTGCCGGTCAGATACGATAACGGCACGGAGTTATTAACTTCACTAAAACAATCGACGTCCACGTATATTTCCGATCACATTCATGAGTGGAGACGTCGAAGAAGGTTAGTGAAAGTTTTTATTCCGGACCAAATCTTAGCTGAATGGTTTGTTAAATCATTATTACCGAAGATTACTGAAGATGTAGCTAAGGCCGGAGTAGTTACTGAGGAGCAAGTCATTGCTCAGGCGCAGTACCTTGACTTAGTTTATACTCAGTCGGGTACGTTACACGAGAAGATCCCAGATCTTCCAAAATCGAATCAAATCGCTGCTGCTCCTTCGGGATCTCATGCCGCTGATGGTATGATTGGTACGGTGAACACAAAGAGCAAGAAGAAGTCTTCCAAGAGTTCTACTACTCCTATAATCACCTTGCCTGATTCCCCGACAGGAGAGTCTTCTCCTGAACTTTCCGCCGATATTCACGCTGTAGAGTCATCTACGGCCAAATCAAAAAACGGTGGAAAGAAGAAAGGAAAGAAGAAGGCTAAAGCAGACAAGGCTCCAAAGGAGAAAACGGAAAAGTCGGAAACCAATGACGAAAAGCGCAAACCTCGATATCCTTGTCTTATTTGTGAAGAGGATCATTTTACGAGAGATTGCCCTCATCGGGCCGAGGTTGTGAAAATAGTCAAAGGTTCTCCCACTCCTGCTGTGTTAAAAAATCCATTTCCGGAGCAGGAGAATAAGATGATAGGTTCTTCCTCGAATGCCAGTGAAGAACCCATTTTGATGATGTCTCATGTGAGGATTGCGACTCGATCGCAAGATTATGGTAGTAAGAATCCTGTTGATGGTAAGGAAGCAGAATCTTCTCACTCTAACCCATCAACCTCAGCTCCTGGTTTCGATCCACTACAGATCGAAAAACCTAACCCGGACTTAGTAATCAAACCGCCCGCCAAGGGTGTACTTCGAAGGTCTGCTTTCAATCCACATGCGAGAGCAGCCCAGAATTACAACATTGTTGAGGACTTAGCTGTTTCACCCTCAGCAATGTCGGCGTTAGAAGTGCTGCAATCATGCCCAGCACAACGAAAATTACTTTTGTCGGCTATCGGAGCTGTTGATGTTCAGGACCCGAATCTGATAATCTTCGATCTAGAAAATAGTACACCGCGTCTACCCCATCAAATGGCTTTCCAAATCCCAGTGATAGTCAAAAACAGGCCTATTCATCGGACTGTGATTGATGAGGGAGCTTCTACGTGTATTATGTCGATTCAATGTTGGAGATCTCTTGGTTCTCCTTCGTTGAACCAATCCCCCACCATCCTTAAGGCCTTTGATGGCCGTGGGTTCCGTCCGTTTGGTATTCTACAGGAATTGCCTATAGGGGTAGAAGGTAAAACCGTTAGTCTGGATGTGGAAGTGGTTGATGCCCCTCTAGACTACAACCTTCTTTTGGGTCGAAGTTGGTCATATGCTATGACAGCGGTCGTTTCATCGGTCTTCAGAGTAATTAAGTTTCCACATAACGGTAAGATCGTGACTATTGATCAGCTGACATACTTTTCATCCGACCCAGCCTCTTCAGAGAGTATCCAGCATGTCGGTAAGACGACAATCCCTTATAGGGACGTTGGCGTAGGTTTAGTTAAAGATTCCGGTTTACTGGGAACTTTTCCTCTCCCTCCAATCAACACAGACCCTTCATTTGCAACAATTCATATGATTACATCAGAAAACATTATTTATGATGATCCTTGGATTATCCCATCTGAATCTGAGATAGACTCATTCGGTGATGCTATGCCTTTGAGTCCATATGAAATTGCTTATGAAGCCGTCATGTCTTTTACCGACTCGCGTTCAACCCAAATCGACCAAATGAATGTGGTCAGTGAAGAATCACTTTTCACATCAACCTTAGAACGGATAGCGTTTCCCGAAGTCGTGTCATCTGACGAACAACTTCGCGAAATCCTAAGTGTAGACGATCTACCATGGGAAGATCTCCATCACAGATCTTCGTTTTTACCTAAGGATGATGTTTTGAAAATGATTTTTCATCTATCTTTACCGCTGAATATGTCAAAGACGCTCAGAATCCAACGAAACATTCTGATTCAGAGTTGAATTTAGGGAATATTTCTCGTACTATTCCCATTGATATTTCAGTGAAGCCCGGAATTGAGGAGAACATTCATATAGGTGCCGCATGTACAGAAGATGAAATCCAAACTTACAAGGCCCTATTCCAAGAATTCCGCGATGTGTTTGCCTGGTCTTACGAGGAAATGCCGGGAATCGATCCTGCCATTGTTGTTCATGAAATAAAAACCTACCCGGATGCTAAACCCGTCCGGCAACGGTTGCGTCAGATTCACCCTCGAAAAGCGGCTGCGATTAAAGCAGAAGTCGAAAAGCTGTTGAAAGCAGGTTTCATTTATCCGATCCCGTTAACGGATTGGGTATCGAATATTGTTCCGGTCAACAAGAAACAAGGAACAATAAGAATCTGTATCGACTATAGGGATATAAATCGAGCTTGTCCAAAAGACAACTATCCTACGCCTTATATCGATCAAATATTGATGATTGTGCCGGAAGTGAAATGTTTTCCTTTATGGATGGTTTTTCGGGCTATAATCAAATCAATATTCTACCTGCCGACCAACCAAAAACGGCATTCATTTGTCCATGGGGGACATTTGCTTATTGCAAATTACCTTTTGGGCTTAAGAATGCCGGGGCCACTTTTCAACGGGCGATGTCTTATGCATTTCATGACATCAAGCACATTGTGCAACCGTACCTCGATGATTTGCCTGCTCATTCTTTACATCGAGCTGATCACCTTGTCCACTTACGAGCAATCTTTATGAGGTGTAGGCATTATCGAATTCGGTTGAATCCCCACAAGTGTGTTTTCTGTATAGAAACAGGTCGATTGCTGGGATTTGTTGTTTCAAAAGCCGGCATTCGCGTCGATCCCTCAAAGGTCGAAGCTATCATCAAATTGCCTCCTCCTTCGAGTTTGCGCCAACTCCAAAGTTTGCAAGGGAAAGCAAACTTTTTACGCCGATTCATTCCAAACTACGCCGAGGTCACTAAAGGTTTTACACGGTTGTTGAAACAGAACGCTCAATTCTTTTGGGATGAGATTGCCCAACAATCTTTTGATGCACTTAAACACGCGTTGACCCATGCACCGTTGTTGCATCCTCCCAACTACAACCAGGACTACTTCTTATACCTCGCAGCTTCGCATTCCACCATTGGAATGGTGTTAGTTCAAGAAGATGAATTCGGAGCGGAACATGTGATATATTATCTTAGTAGGACCTTAAACCCCACTGAGCTAAAATATTCGCATGTGGAGAAATTGGCCCTGGCAGCCGTTCAAGCTGTCCAGCGTTTTCGTCACTACATTCTTCTCCGTAAAACTACAGTTATTTCGGATTGCAACCCTATGATTTATATTTTGACAAAACAACTGCTAGGGGGCAAGTACTCTAAATGGATCGTTATCCTGCAAGAGTTCGACTTGGAGTTTGAGAAGTCCAAGTCTAAGAAATCCTTAGTTTTTGCGGAATTGATGTGTGATTTCCCGCGTGCTGACACAGAAACTGTGGCAGAGGAGTCCATTGCGGACGAATCTTTGTTTCTTATCAGTACTTTAGATCCGTGGTACGGGGATATAATCATCTATCTCCAAACCCAAACCTTTCGGCCTGAAGCTTCAAAGGCGGAACGTCGAAAAATTCGGTTTCAATCCCAGCAATACAAAATTATTGGAGATACACTTTATCGCCGGGGGGCAGACTTAGTTTTTCGACGTTGTTTAACTCACGAAGAGGCTGAGAGGGTTTTGAATGATTGTCACTCTGGAGCATGTGGCGGTCATATGTCTGGGTATGCCACAGCTCAGAAGGTGTTGCGCGCTGGCTATTTCTGGCCGTCCATGTTTAAAGATTGTATCATTGCGGTCCGGAAGTGCCACAACTGTCAAGTGTTTGATCGCAAGATGCGCGCACCACCTGCTCCTCTCCACCCTATAATTGCCGTTGGTCCATTCGCCAAATGGGGTATCGACTTTATTACTTGTAACCCTCACTCGGCCGGGGGGCATGCGTATATCATCCTCGCGGTTGATTATTTCACTAAATGGGCCGAGGCGATGCCTACATTCGACGCAAGCGGCAAAACAGCTGCAGTTTTCGTATTCAATCATATTATAACTAGGTTTGGTGTCCCACAAGCAATCATCACTGACCATGGGAGCCATTTTCGAAACATCATGATGACTGAGCTTACAAGCCAGCTTGGTTTGCGCCACGATAGCTCTACTCCTTATTATCCGCAAGCCAACGGTTTGGTTGAGTCTATCAACAAAGTTCTGGTTATCATGATCCGACGAACCATTGGTATTCATCGGTCGAATTGGCACAACATGTTATTTTCAGCGCTATGGGCATACCGAACCTCAGTGAAAACTTCAACAGGGTTCACTCCTTTCCAGCTAGTTTATGGCTTGGAAGCTGTGTTACCCATTGAATGCGAAATCCCATCACTTCAAATGGCTGTCGAATTACTCCCAGCTACTTCCGAAGAGGAGAAACGTTTATTATACTTAGCTCAATTAGATGAGACTCGACGTGACGCTATTGGCAATCGAGACTCACGCGAAGCGAATGAAAGCTCAGTATGATAGAAATGTGACCCCTCGAAGTTTTTCGGAGGGAGACCTAGTGCTATTATATGATCAAGCTAACGATAAGCTAGGTGCTGGAAAATTCGTTCCTATGTGGCATGGACCCTACATTGTAAAGCGAAAGCTAGCAAAAGGGGCTTATGAGCTGGTAGATTTTGATGGGGACTCTTTGGGTAAACCCAGAAATGGACTTTACCTAAAGAGGTATTATGCTTAAATGGTGGGTATGGAGAATTTTTAGTTAGGTTAGGTTTTCTTTCTAGCTAGTATGTTTGTTAGTTAGTCAGTGTGCTTAGCTTAGAGAGTGTGTTTTTCGTCGTTATTCTGGCTTATCTTGGTTTTACTCTTGATATTGCAGATGTCGACGCCTCTCCAAACATACATTGGATTTGCTGATGGTGCTTGTCGTAGTACACGGAATATCTCTTCCGCAGCTTGGGTTATCTATTCACCCTCTGACGAGTTAGTTTCTATGCATGGGGTAAGCCTCGGTCAAACAACGAACAACATTGCAGAATACAGTGCAGTGGTTGAATTATTATCCGAATCTATTTCATTTGGAATTCGACGTTTGATAGTGAGGTTAGATTCTGAACTTGTTGTATTACAGCTTAATAGAGTTTATGCCATTAGAAATCCTGTGTTATTAAGGTTGTTTTTGAGAGTGCGTCTCTTGGAACGTGAATTTGATTACATTGAATATCAGCATATTCCAAGGTCTTTAAATACATTAGCAGATGCAATTGCTTCTCGAATGTTGGACAGACATTTACGATAATCATGCAAGTAAATTTAAAAACATTTCATCACATATGTTAAACAAGATAAGCCGGTAATAATGATATATATATATATAGATAGGAGTGTGTCAAAAATATACATCGTCTTCGATCATAGGTTGAAAAACACCTTATGATCGGCAAAAATGATAAGTACAAAAAGCCAAAAATGTCATATGTGTCTACAAAGGTGACTAGCCAATCACTGGTGGTGCTCTCTATACGACACCACTGCACGGGCTACCTTACACAAAAATCTCCTAAACGGTCCAGGGACTGCGACTACATAGCGCTGAAGTCTGATAGGAATATCATCTATGGTAGTCTCAGGTATATCCACCGTCAGACGCTCTAGATCCTGCTCCAACTCAGCTAGTGACTCTGCAGCCGCGTCCTGTGGGGCCGGTACCGGTGCAACTGGATGTCTCCTCTCAAAAGGCCGGAGGTTGGCTGGGCGCTGTGGACCAACATCTGCATTTTGAAAATTTTTACTGTCAGTTTTGAGACGATATATATAAAAAACAAAAAATACATAATTTGAAAACTTGTGAAAAATAAAGTACCTCTGTCATCCCATTGTTCTCCCTGTGGAAGAACCATGTCCGGATCACCTCGAAAATCTACTCCGGCATACGGAAAGTCCTGGATCGAAAAAACCTGGTCCTCTAACCAGTAAAAATAACTATCAGAGAATCGAACAATCGCTGTGCCCTCGTCAGGATGCCGGGCCATCACCGTAACCCATCGTATCAGCTTTGGCTCCCGAGGACCCAAGATATCAACAGTGAGTTGCTGAGGGATCAGCATCGGAACTCTCTCTAAGGCAAAGCTCACAACTAGAGGCCCATATCCAAAGGTCTTCAGTCGTCTGTTCTTTGCCCTAGTCAGTTGGCTCTTCATATTAGCCGACACAGCATCACACAAACTGAAAATGGTGCCTTGGTAACAGTCAATCGCCATCCGCATTTGGGACCCGGAGGCAATATGTAAAGCGGCTGCGCCGCAAATTCTGGTAACCGTGAAAGCTATAACTTTGAGTTCACGCAGAGAGATGTGTTTGATTTCCACGCCTTTCGCATGGTGTGCATTGGGTGTGCACCAATCTGCCTGGAGACTAGCAAGGGATTGGCCACCCGGCCTAGTCCCGGCTAGATTGAGTTGCTCGCCTCTATTTGGCAAGCCAGTGAGAAAGTATACGTCAGAGGGCTCTATCTCGAGCTGGTGCCCTCCTATGTAAAAGCATTGCTCTTGAACGTTCCATCTCTCAACCAGCCATTCCAAGAATCTCACCTGAGCCCTCATGCCAGGTATGGCCCAGTATTTATATAGCCCACATGCTTTTAGGGCATCAATGGAAGGTTGATGTTCAATTGCGGCTAAATCAACGTCTTCGTGCTCTCTTTCTCTCCAATCCAACATGGTGAGTACCCTACACACCAAGAAACAGAGATTAGAATTAATTTGGGAAAGTTTTAATGGTTATTTGTGGAGTTTGGGGTTTCAAATTCTGCCTTTCTCGGGGGACGCACCCCGCGTTTAGAACACAGAGCGTCGGGACGCAGCTGGCCTGAAGGTGGGCTGCGTCCCCCGACCTTTTTCCTATACAGGAAAAAGTCGGGGGACGCAGGTCACCCGAAGGGCACCTGCGTCCCCCGCAGAGCGCACTTTGAAACCCAAAACCCCCCAAAAATCAAAACTAAAACCTAAAACAAAATTTTAATCAGATGAAATTGAAGAGGGGGATGTTGTAAAATACCTGGAAGAGACGGCGTTCGATTCTGACAGTCGGATTTTCCGCAGCGACCACGGGAAGTTTCTTGCCAAAAGCCCTTTTTTCAACCTCAACAGTAAAACGGTAAAAATGACATGGTAAAAAGTCTTTTTATAGGTTTTTTGGATGAATTTGTTCATTTTTCACCATGGAAGGATGTTTTTCGATGTATTTTTGCCTATCTTAAACAGGTATGAGTAATGTGTCGTTTTTGTGCAGGACAAAGGGATTTAGAGGGAAAATTGTCATTTTTCACGAACCAAAATATCAGAGTCATCTTTTAAGCCCTTTTCTGACTCCTAAAATATGAAAAGATTGCCGAGCGTTTCTTTTACACTCGTTAAAACAGAATTAAAAGACGGTCCCCTTATAGCCCTTTTCTGACCGTAAAAACAGGAAAAGATTGCCGGGTTTTTGTCGTTTCAAACTCGATACTGGAAATAAAACGACGTGTCCTTGATCGCTTTTTACTTTTCAGGTCAGTGGCACTAATTATGAAAGTACTCCTTGGTCGCAAGATCAAGCAGTTCCCCCAGGTATTATTTTATACTTTTTCGGGCTTGAGGGACACAAATCTACGAAAAAGTTCAACTTGGAGTCTTCTTAAGTTTTTCAGACTCTCTAAAATTGAAAAACGCCGAGTTTCTCCTATACTGGGCTCGTTAAAATTTCACAGTAAAGGACCTGTTCAATTACAAACAGGAACGAACCACTCCTTCCTAGGGTTCGAATCAAAACTAGGTTGGACTCATCCGAAGGATGAGCTTATAATCAAGCATATGTTATCCTCCTCAAGCTTGTTAAAAATAAAGAGGTACTTGCCAGAAATGGTGGGGGAAAAGAGAGAAGAATGAGCCTGTTTGTTACCTTTTGTCTCAGAAGAAACTTTATTACCACTCTTGAACACGACACTTTTCATTCACCTGGGTTGGGAAATCCTTTACTTCACAGTTGATCAAACCACTTTGAAAGTCTTCAACCGGGTTCCGGGGATTAACTTTGAGTTGTTTATCACCAAGCCATCTGTTGTGTCGTTATGTGTTCAAGAGGTCTGCAAACAAAACTTTCATCTGCAAAATACTTATCATCCATTTGACCATCCCTGAGTCAGTCCTTACAGCAACATTTCTTCAACTTGAACAATGATTTCGTGTTGCGGGCTTGCCTGCAACGAGTCGCTTTCTATCGACATCAGCACATTATCTAGAGAGATGACTTAGAAATCGTCAGTACCTTGAAGTCTGCATGCATCAATGGCAGGTTTCTCGCCTTTGACGTCAGTTTACATCATTGACTTTCGATCGAAGGATTCCGTGAAATGTTCGACATCAACTCATTCATTCACATCTCATGGATTGTACTGGGTACTTTGAGAACCATTGACATTACTGGTGGTCTCTCTCACGCTTGTTAACAGTTTACATCATCGACTGGTAATCAAGTGGTTTCTACCATGTTCGACATCAACTCATTTATTCGCATGGCTAGAATCGTACCAATTCGGGAAGTAGAAATGAAGACCCTGGATCTAGTTTCCACCATCCAGGCTGCGAGGAGTTTTGTATTCATTATCTAAGTAGACTAATCATAAACAGATGGCTGCGCCCATACTGTGTCTACAAAAGTCTATGATTATGATGTACTGCAAGATCATTCCTGTATCAGAGTAGTTAGTCTGTTAGTTAAAGTTTTAATCTGAGTATGGGAATGCCTACCTCAGTGATGATATAATCTTATACATGTATTTTGTGTTGAAAATTGCAGGTTCTAACCAGGCTCTCCACGAGATAATCCTTGAAATGATAAAGCGCTTCACCCTTCCTAGATAATACAAAACCCTAATCTATTACAGGCTTCGCACTTTAGGGGGCAATCTGTTACACTAAAAAATGTCACCATGGCTATTTACAGTTAGTATGGCTCTATCAACAGTCATGCTATCCTCCTGGGCAAGTCTTAAGCCTCTGCTCTCCATGTCAAACTCCAAAAAGAGAGAAAGTCTATATAAATGTATTTATCTCTAGGTACGCAGGTTCTCTCAACCTTACCTGCGTGGATGCACCCAATATTCACAAAAGCTGCGTCTTTGGACGCTCTGTATGTAAAGGGGCAGGTGCGTCCCCCTGTAAAGGTCAAAATGCGCAAGTTTCATCTTTAAAAAGTTACTTGTGGTCATTTCTAGAGCATTCTAGAAGGTTGTTCGACGTGTATTGAGCGCCTCCAGATGGTTCATGCAATCCTACCAAAGAGGAACTTATCCCATCAATAAGGGAGCTATCCCATCCAAAGAGGGGATTATCCCATTGATGGTGGACCTGATTAACCTCCTCTTGAGCACTATAAATACAGGCATTGGGCCAGAAGGAGGAGAGGTTGAAAGCTAAACATTTCTAAGGGTAGATGCTGTAGGAATTAGGACTCCCATTTAGAAGCTTGTGAGGAGAGATTGTCATCTTTACTTGTTCTATTTGGAAGTGGGTGAGCTTTGTCAGAGTAAAGGAGAACTCTTGATGGACCCTGGGAGGGACTTGCACAACACCAAGGCTCAGGTTGTATTTGTTCCTTTTGTTACCTATTAATGCAAATGAGTCCATTCTTCTCAATAACTTGTTATTTATGAGTTGTTTCATGTACTCCTTGGTCTATGTGTTAAATATGTTTTATTCTATGAGATTATCAAGTGCTATTTAATCGTTTGATTGTTAGTGTATGCAGGTTTCAAAGTGAAGGAGGAGCTCATCCGGATCAGCGGAGCTGGAATGCTACAACAGCGTTGGATTACAGGTAGGATCTAAACACTTGATTTCCCATATAGTAAATGCATGTTTAGAGAAGGATTGCTCTTGTTTGTCTTGTTTGTCACTAGAGAGTCTTAGGCTCCTAGGGAGGTTGATTTGTGTCCGCACTATCGACTCTTTCCGCCTGACAAGGCTTCTCTTTTTCATAAAAGTAAATATAACACATGTTAGATTATTTTTCACCTTACATTGTTTTTATGTGCTTGTGTTTGAGCTAGAAGGAAACTTAACATGCACTAGATTTCTTTCACAATGCAATGTTGTGGTTGGAAATTTGGTTGTTTGTGCTAGAAGGAAATATGCTAGAATTATTTGACCTTGCAATGTTGTTATTGGAATTTTGCAGTGATTGTCTTAGAAGGAAATTTAGCACATGCTAGATTTATTTGATTGCAATATTGTTAATTGCAATAAGTTTCAATTTGTGCCAGAATAAAATTAGTGTGTTATGTTTCTTTAACCCTACAATGTTGTTATGTTCTTGTGCTTGTGCCAGAAGGAAATCTAGCACGGGTCAGATTTATTCCATCTTGTAATGTGCTTGTGTTTGTTTTAGAAATAAATCTAGCATGCACTAGATTTCCTTGCCCTGTAATGTTGTTGTTGTCAACATTGTTGTGTTTCTGCTAGAAGTAAATCTAGCATGCACTAGAATTCTTTCACCTTACAATGTTTGTGTCTGCTTGTGTTTATACTAGAAGGAAATCTAAAACACATTAGATTTCTTTCACCTTACAATGTTGTTATTGGCGATGTGCTTATCTTTTGGCTAGAAGAAAATTTTGCATGCACTAGATTTATTTCAGAATGCATTGTTGTTGGAAATATGGTTACTTGTTATAGAAGGAATCTAGCATGTGTTTTGTTTCCTTCAGCTTGCAATCTTCTTGTGTTTGGGATAGAAATGAATCTAGCATGCACTATACTGCTTTAGCCCTACAACATTGTTATGTGCTTGTGTTTATTCTAGAAGGAAATATAACATGCGCTAGATTTCTTTCAAATTGAAATGTGCTTGTGTTTGTGTTGGAAGAAAATTTAGCATAGGCTATATTTCTTATATTGTACAATGTTGTTGTTTCAATGTGCTTGTATTTGTGGTAGGCATAAATCTAGCACTTTCTAGATTTCTCACTCTATAATGTTGCTATGTGCTTGTGTTTGCGCTAATAGGAAATCTAACACATTATATTTTCTTTTACCTTGAAATGTTGTTATTGCTAACATGTTTTTGTTTGGTCTAAAAGGAAATCGAGCTTGTGCTAGATTTGTTTTCTCCTGTAATGTTGTCATTGGAAATATTTATATGTTTGTTTTAGAAGTAAATATAACGCAGACTAAATTTTTCTCACCCTACAATGTTGTTATGTGATTATGTTTGCATTAGAAGAAAATATACCATGAATTATATTTCTTTCACCTTGTAATGTTGTTATTTGCAACATGCTTGTGTTTTTGATAGGAGTAAATCTAGCATGTGTTAGATTTGTTTTGTCTAGTAATGTTGTTGTTGGCAATATGTTTGTGAATTTGTGCTAGAAGGAAATCTAGTATGTGTTATATTTTTTTCACAATGCAATATTAATTTTGACAATACAATTATTTGTGTTAGAAGGAAATCATATGCCTTGAATTGTTTTTACTTTGCAATGTGTTTCTATCTATGCTAGAAGGAAATTTAGGATGCACTAGGTTTCTTGTAGTGTTGTTGTTGACATTATACTTGCATTTGTGATAGAAGTACATCTAGCACATACTAGATTTCTGATACCTTGCAATGTTGTTACATGCTTGTGTTTATGATAGAATGAAATATAGCACACATTATATTTCTTTCACCTTACAATGTTATTATTCGTAATGTGTTTTTGTTTGTGCTAGAAGAAAATATTGTGGGTGCTAGATTCCTTTTGTCTTTTAATAATGTTATTTGCAGTATGCTCGTGTTTGTTCTAGAAGTAAATCCAACTTGTATTAGGTTTCTTTAGCCATACAATAATCCTATTTACTTATGTTTGTGCTAGAAGGAAATATAGCATGTTCTAGATTTTCTTTTACCCTGTTGTAATGTTGTTGTTGACAATATATTTGTGTTTGTGATAAAAGTAAATCTAGCACATGTTAGATTTATTTCAACTACCAATGTTGATATGAGTTTGATTTTTTGTTTTTTTTGCTTTTTGTTTTATTGGCAATGTGCTTGTGTCTATACTAGAAATAAATCTAGCATCTACTACATTTGATTTTCTTTGCAATATTGTCATTGGAAACATGTTTTTATTTTTGCTAAATGTAATTCTATCACATGCTAGATTTATTTCACCCTACAATGTTTTTATGTGTTTGTTTTTATGCTAAATGAAATTTAACGTACGATATATTTGTTTCACCTTGTAATGTTTTTATTGGGAATGTGCTTGTGTTTGTGATAGACGGTAATATAGAATGTTTTTTTTCACAATGCAATGTTGTTGTTGGAAACATGCTTATGTTTGTACCATATCCCATTCTTAGACCACATATTCCATATGAAGGGCCTTATAATAATTTGAGAGTTTAACATTTTTATATTGTAACAACAATCTATGTAGGTATGGACTAAAACCTCATTGTCTCTAAAAAGAAAGGTCAATTTTCATAAGCATAGAGATGTCTTAGGAAAGATTATTATTGCAATGTTTTTATTGACAATGTGTTTGTGTTTGTGCTGGAAGGAAATTTAGCATGCACTATATTTACTTTACAATGCATTGTTGTTGTTGGCAATCTTCCTTTATGCGATAGAAGGGAGTCTAGCATGAGTTACATTTCCATTTCCTTGCAATATTTTTAATATCAACTTTCTTGTGTTTGTGCGAGAAGGAAATCTAGCTTGTGTTAGATTTTTTTTGGTTTGCAATGCTTTTCTTGGAAATATGCATGTGTTTGTGCTAAAATTAATTCCAGCATGTGCTATATTTCTTTCACAATACAATGTTTTTATTGGCAATATCCATGTGTCTATGATAGAAAGAAATCTAGGATGAAAATATTGATCTTTCTTTGCAACATTCTTGTTAGCGGTATGCTTGTGTTTCTGCTAGAACTAATTCTTTCACATTCTCTATTTCTTTCACCTTGTAATGTTGCTATGTGTTTGTCTTTGTGCTAGAGGAAGATCTAGAAGAAAATCTAGTGATCACCATACTTAATTTTCTTTCATTGTATTTTGATTTTATGGTTTCTAAAGCAAGTTAAGACTATACATGACTATAAAAGGTAGATAGTGTGTAAATATGATGTTGTAGTTTCTACAATTTTGTTTATTTATTCACAATGTAATGTCTTTTGGAAATGTGCTTATGCTCGTGCTAGAAGGAAAGCTAGTAGGTGATAGATTGCCTATAGTCACAATTAAAAGAATATAATAAATTATTTGTGGGTTCCTTTTTTCTAATTAACACCATGATTAGATATTATTGTGAGTTCTACACTTGTTATTGTTCTCGTTCATTTTGTTACACATATAATGATGCGAGTAGTTATAGTATTTATAAATTCATACTTTCTTCAATAATTCAAAATTGTGATAGGAGTTCTTTTTTTCTTCTTCAGAAACCATGGACTATGAACCTAGTGAGAAATTAAAGGAAGCATCCTAGGAAAAGGGAAGTTGAAGAAACACGACACCAAAATCTTTAAATGGTATGACAATTTTAATATTAGTTTATACTTTGTTACGATGGTTAGACATTATGCTAATAAATGGTTGTTGATTAATTTATATTTATTATTTTATTAGATCGATGATAAAATGTTGTGCTCCTTCTTCGACTATCCAATTACAATTTTTTTCCGATAAAAAAATTCTCTTATAACTTGATCAACCTATTTGGGATAAATGGGAAACTATTTTTAACTGCTACCAACTAGGCACATTAAAGTGTTCTCCAAGCCAACTTGATTTTGAGAACTACAAGAGAAATAGTCTACACAGTTTGACAACAGCTACTCTTCGGCCCCTTCAAGGATTGACCATGGAAGAAATTGCTTCAGTAGTAGATACGCTATTGGATGGAACCATTTGGTTTTCTATTCCACTTAATCATCCAATAGATGCAATAAAATTAAAAGATTATTGTTCTAAATTGAAAACCAACAGAACAATATTGGATGAAATGGTTACATATTGTCAAAGTCATGATGAGAAATTGAATGAGAAAACTCTTACCACATTCAACATTCTTGAGCATTATGAAATTAACGATATCATATTTTCCAATTTTTGCAACACGGTGAAGGGGTCTACTTATGTAAAAGGAACAAGTAATACAAACATAGAGTCCCTTTCTCAGCAAGCATGTGGAGTCCTTGACATAATCATAAATGGATCAACAAGTGTTCAACAGGTTGACAAAAATTTTGAATTTGGTTATCATTTTGGGGGCCCTAATCTTTTGTCAACACTTTTTCACTCTTTTCCAATGTTAGTTGCAACCAATTTTACATACTGACCATGTTGTTCTAAATACACTGTCTTTGAAAAAAGGACCATTCCACAAAGGATATTATATTGAATATTTTTGACTTCTTCTCAAAAAAAATATGTTGAATGACTTTACTACAATTATCTTAGTAGAACTTTGGTTTTATAATAATGTACGTGAGTCTTAGGAAATTGTCATAAAGAACTCCAAGTTCAACTATAAAATGACTAGTGGCATTTATGAATATAAGTCTCAAAATAATTATAGTTATGATATAGTTTTTGCTATACATTTCTATATTTCAAAATTAAAATTTTTGGAGGCTTTGAAATACTCTTACACATCTGAAGACATATTTGATGAAAATGGGAGAGATTATGATTTATGAATGGATTTGTTGGAAAAGCACCAACAATGTAGCAATGCAATAGTGGTTATTTCTCTTTATGCGGCGACAAATTAATTAACGCTTGTTGTACATATGGAAGAAGAATTTCATGTGTTGTGCAAATAGAGTCACAAAGGATAATCATGTTGAATAATTACAAATCTTTTCAATTATCAAATCCAGGATCCATTAACTTTTTGGAAAATTCAGGTACTACAGTTCCTTTGTTGTTTCTCTTATAATACTTTGGATACTATTTTGTTTAGGTTTCTTAATAGTCAAAGTGTTTACTAAAATGACTAATGATGGATATTCTAAAACAGAGAATAATGAAAGTGGTAAGCAAAAAAAAATCAATATAATGCTTATGATGTTGAAAAAAGTTTAGAGATGGAAACAGGTGGAGGAGAAAAAGTTATCATACCAGGTACATAATTTGTTTGGTTGTTGCTCTTGTTACTTTTTGAATTTATAATTTCTACATTCATAAAATTTTTGGATGTCTATTATAGGGAATTATGAGAAGAATGAAATTAATCAAGACAATGACCATGGAATGATGGAGATAGAAATGGGTATTAATCATTGTAACTTTTTTTTAAATCTAAATTTTTATTTTTATTATCATGATTCATAGAATTTCATATGTTGATTATTGTTGGAAATAAAGAGAATGAATATAGTGACCAATGGAATGTCCCACAAAACTACAATCAAGACCAAAATATTATATGGACGATTAAAGATGATTCGTTTTTTGTATAGTTGTTTAATGAGTTTTGTTCATTGTCACAATTTATAACATTTTTTATGTTTATTATAGCGACAAGCAAGGAGAACAAAAACATTGATCAAATGAATGTGAAACAAAGCTTTAATCAAGGACAAAATATAATATCAGGTACTTATAATTTGTCCACTTGTTTTCCTTATTATTTAATGATTTTATTCATTTTTAGAATTCAAAATATTTTATATGTTTAATTTAGAGACAAATAAAGGTAACAAAGATGATGATGAGGTGAAAAGTTACAAATATGAAGATAATATCATATCATATACTTATAACTTGTCTTATTGTTATCTTATTATTCTTCGAACTCTACTGCTTGTAACTACTTGTTGTGGCCAGCAACAACCCCCCCCCCCCACCTTTTTTCATTTAAGTGTTGTCCAAAATACTAAATGAATGGGGACCCTTAGTTAAATCTTTAGGAAAAGGAAGAGTTTCCTTTCTTCAAAATAAGGTTACCATCATAAGATTAGGAAGATCTTTTGAATACTTTAAAACCTAAGTTTATGATAAGAAAAATCTTTAAAAAGTCGCATCATAAAAATGACAAAAAAACTCCTCCATTTGGGTATAATCCTGGTATGTGCAAGATTCTCGTACTAAGCGATATATTGCATCACAATAAAGTAATGCCAATGAGAAAGCCTTCAAGATTTTCTGATTTGCGATAACCCCGATCGCAATATCGCATATCGCAGGAATGGGCTAACAAAAATATGGCAAGCATAAAACTTCTGCGATCTGCGATGTGTGCGATATTGCGATAACGCGATGGTGCAATAATGCGAGAGCGCGATGGTGCGATAATGCGATGTTGTGATCTACGACGATTGCGAACTAAATCACAAAATCACCCCATCACGAACCTTTCGGGCGCGTTATTCAAGAAAAGCCACTTACCATAATCTGACTTAAGATCATGCGCTTTTAATGATAATAAAGGAATTATTTGTCATCTATTAAATGTAGACGCGTGCTTTTGCAAAGAATTACTTCACGTAAGGTGGCATATTTGATATATCTGCTGCATTTAAGACTCTCCCATCACCTTTCTTGATCAATCATTTCCATTTGTGAGCTGCAGGAACGAATAATGAAAGGCAATAACAAGCCATACGCAGGAATAAGAAAAGTAAGGCTCAGGGCTCTGAGGTGAAGGAGATGGCACCTTTATACACAGACACAACTTGTAACAGAGACGCAGGGATATCGACGTGGGAAAGCATGTACAGACTGCTTGAAGAAGAAAACCCCAGAATAATGAAAGTTACCGTTGTCGCAGATTCACAGGGCTCTTCCGAAGCATCCTTAGAAGAACTGGCATGCTCATTCCTTCATCGGATAGCAGCAAGGCCTAAAATTCTCCCATATACGGATATGATCAAGTGGATACTTGACAATGCAAAAAGGAATGACAGATAGTTCAAGATTCAAGGACATGGGCTCATCGGGTCATTCGCTGCACAAGACTTAAAGCTCATGTATCATCTTCCTCAACCGCAGGCAACTTACAATGCACAATTCATTAAAAAAATTGTGGCGGAGAACCCGAACCTATCAGAGACCACTAAAGATTGGTCCAGAAAAGATGAACTACTAAAAAAGGATAAAAACGGTATGTACAACACTGGTTCCCTCACCCCTCCGTATTGTTTTGCTGTGGCCATGCTTTGTAGATTATTTGGGATGCCAGATATCAATAAGTTTTCGTCTGAATGGTTACCATTGATTGATGCTACCACAAATGCCGTTATTATAGATTGGGCCAAGATCTTTTCTGATAACCTATTCACAACTATTATCAAATACCGGTCTAAGAGATCCATGTCTCAAAGGATCTATCCTCCTTTTTACCTATCCGCATATGTTATGGATTCTATTTGTCATGTGTCTAAATTTCCCTCTATGGGTTGGAAATGGACAACTCAGGACCCATTACCCATACATGTTTATCATAAGATATTATGGGATTCTCAGTTCATTCCACATTTCTAACAAATTTGTCGTGGGCTTATCTTACCCATATATAGAATGATGTATGATAAAGAACCCTCGAGGTGCTCACCTGAGGCACAGATAGATATCATCCCCATCGCAAGATGGTTCGGGGAAGAATGGTTCACCTATATTAGAGTATTTGAAAGCACCGTCCCTCCTCATGTCCTACCTTTGTATATTCCTGACAAACTGCTGGCTCAAGAAATTGCATATCCAACCTGTTCAGAAAGCGGCCTAACCAAAGACCTAAAAGACAAAAACAAGGCCATATGGACCCAGTTTCCTGTAGCTTGTGGGGCCTTTTCATTGTTTGATGTGGGTCACGCGTTCACCGAAGTGGAGAATATGACGTGTCTACAATTATTTAAATTCCCGGCAAGGCCATTTGACCCAAATGAAGTTGCCCAAGAGTTCACAACGAACGTCAAGATAAAAGTATTCATTGGAAAGAAGGATTTATTTTATGATTTATTTCAGAATAAAATCTCACTCCAGGAAATTTTGCGGGAAGCTCAATCGCGATTGTCTCTAGATGACCTCCAAAAATTCATGGTATACAGGGAAAGAAGACTAGCCACTGTTCCTCTAGAAAAGCTGCAACTACCTGCCAGAGAACCTACTCCAAGCATTAGCCTTAGTGAGAATTCAAGCGCTGGTGGATCTAAATCTAAGAGTGGACAAGAGATGCCTGAGCGTTCTAAAAAATCCGAAAACGACCAAGATAGAGACGAAGAGTCAGCTAAGGACACCGTTCAGTCAATGGAATTTCCGCAGCAGCAAGTTATCGCCTCCCCGTCAAGAGATGTTCCCCCTCTCATCATTGAAGCACCACCTGTCACAACAGAATTAGACAAAGAATGGGAAACCTTCAATGAAATGATCAATCTTGAAGGAAAGGCCCCAAAAACACCTGTGAGCAATACACAGGTAGCACAAGAAGTGGGCTCAGCGTTGCTCTTCAATGAGTGGGACGATCAAATCAGGGAGGCAGAACAAGCAGAATGGAAGTTGAAGGCACAAGAAAAGGAAAAAGCGGTCCAAGCACTAGACAGGTTAAATTGGGAGTGTTACTAGGCATACTTGGTAAAGCCGCATAGTCAGCAAATGACTATGAAATGTATCATAAATGCGGCCGAGAAAGTAGTGCCAGCTCTCATAGATTCTGTTTTCTCAGCCCAACTCAAAGCAGAAGTCAGCCAACCGACTCTCCTCAAACCCATGATGAATGCATGCAGCTTTAAGGATCAGATTCAGAAGTAATTTTATTTAGAATGTTGTTTTTTCTTTAAAATTAGATTTGAAAAAGGACGGTCATTTGAAAACCGCATCCTAAATTTTGTAAATTAACTATTATTAGAATTAGGAAGTAGTATTTTAACCCTTCTCATGCATTTGGAGAAGGGTCCCGAAATTTGTCAAAAACTTGTCCTCAGAACATGCACTTCTGCACCCTCAGAGGAGGTTTTGATGAATGAATGGATCAAGGTCTATTAATTTTTGCATTTGATATCTGCTACTGATGTTGCACTTCTGTACTCTTGGTAGATATCAGAACAAGGAGAGATAAATCATTATTACTTGAAGCTTATGAGTAGAACCAGTCATAAATGGTACTTTTATCTCTTGACCATTTCTGCTTATATTCTTGAAGTGATATACAATTTTTAGTTGTTTATATGTTATTGCATGAATGTGTGAGTTACCATTTGGCACTTTTGTACGGTGGAGTCATTTATTTATGTTTGGTATATGAATAACTTATTATGCGACATGTTGTTCACAACTGTTTTGCCTAACTTTTTATGCAAATTGGTTCATCTTAATTGATTTCTATTCTTATGATAGTTGAATGATCTTTATTACCAGTTATTGTCTGAAATCTCTTTAGATCGCATAATAGAAGAAGTACATCCCGGGTTAGCATAGATTAGATGTGTTGTTTTCATTAGATTACAATATCATAGAATTAGACTAAAGTAGCTTAGATTAGAACTTGTAGATCAGTATCATCCAACTCTGCACACACACACACCCTTAGATTGGGAAATTGGTCCCATTATCCCCAGTTGGACCCGCTATACCAAACGGATAAGGAGCTGCCAACCAAGGTCCGGACCGGGTGGGTATCCCCCTTGTTGTCGACCCGATTTTTGGGGCTTCAACACTACCATAACATTGTACATTTTTATTATAAGAAAAAATAAAAATAATAAAATTAACAATCAAAATAATGTTAAAGGTGTGTATGTGTGTGTGCGTGTGTTTCTTTTTAAAGGTTGCATTACTAATGTTTTTCTTGGTATTGGTATTTGATTGAAGGTTTAATAAGAAGTACTATTGGTATTTGATTGAAGGTTTAATGTGTTTACTCTAGTTTCTATCAAGATGATAAAAGAAATTATTATTTCATCTATAAATAGTGAAAAAACCACTCAAGGTAAGTGTATTGTTTCAACAATTTTTTAGTAATTTTTGTAACATGAATAAAACGGTTTGACTAGATTATTTGTAATTCTGATGTAGCCAAAATAACTGAAAATAAATTAGTTATTTTTGAACTAAAGGACATTTTTTATCATAACATTGATGATGAAGCAACAAACAAAGGGCATATTGAGAAAATTGGAACTAATGCTAATTACACAATAGAGAAAAAGTTATTTTGGATTCATTCACATGAATTTTTTTTTTTGAAATGTGTTTAAAAAATGAATATCTTGACATTGCAATTTGGATGACAACTTTGAAACAAAGCACAAGAAGAGTTTTAAAAAATTTGGTTTTAGAAACATTACAAGATATACTTGTGTTTATGTGGACTGCTTAAGATTGTAAACCACAAAAGGGACATAAGGTCATTGACAATCCAACCAAAGTTATACACACTAAATCATTGAAAAAAATGTGGGAAATGCATACCCAATATGATGCAACCAATACTATTATAGTGGATTGTTCACTTGAGAGAGAAAGATAATCTCAAAGAAAATGTGATTCTTGCCCCTCCATTCATTGGAACAGATCAAGAGGATAATTGGTTGATCGATGGACTATGGAGAATGTTGCATAAACTCAAGAAGACTATAGATGTGTGAGCTACTTTGAAGGATGTTCAATTAAATTTAGAAGCACCTTAAGATGACCAATGTCTATTTCATGCTATTATATGTACGAGATCATGAATTATTGTTTTTATTTCACAAAACTAATAAGATAATTGTTGATTTGGTCTGTCATTACTAAAAATAAAATATTTTTATGTTCTTTATTTTTGGTGAGATATTGTGTTGATAACAATTATTGATTTGAATGGTCATTTAATGTTTTCATTTCAAAATTTCCCATGCTATAGAATTTTTTACAACGGATTACATTATATGTAAAACTTAATAGATAAATGGTCTACTTTTTTGAATTAGATCATTACAATTATTTGTTTCAATTGTGGTTTAAGTTATCACTATACCTCTTAGAAATTAGTAATGTGAAGGATGGCCCATTGCATTCTTATAACTTTTTTTATTCCATATAAGTTGAAAAACTATATTAGGTTCTACGTAGCACCAACAATAAACTTCCAATTTGTACTAAAAGAAACACCAAAAGAAACTAAGGTGGAGACTCTAAAAATTAGCATATAATTAATTAGGTTTGAAATTTAAAAATTGTAATATATTGTATGTGGAAATTAATATATAATTAGTTTGTTTACTTGCACTAGACCATTGTAATTATATTTTTCAATTGCAATTAAAGAAATCATTATAAGTATTAAAATCAATGATTTAAATGGTGGGTCAATGCATTCTTAGAAGAATTTTATTCCATACAAATTAAATAAAGGTATTAGGTTGTATGTATAAATTAAACATATCATTAGTTTGTTCATTTTAACAGAGCCATTGTATTTGTATTTTGTGATTACTATTAACTCGTTGTAAAATTCCCTTTGCATACAAATGGAAATAATTCATAATAAACATTAATATCATTTTTAAATTGGTAGGTGTTTATGTCCTTAAGCAATGAAGTGTTGAAGTGTAGATATTTTAATATCATACATGTGGTTGCAGTGCAGATGCAGATGGGCATTACTACAAGTCAAAATATGTTTATATTTGAAATGGAAGGAGTATTCTTCCAATCATACACAAAATATGAACAAAATTTTCATATTCAAAGAGAAGTAGATTGATATCGTGGTGATAGGTCCTATTTTTTAAGGTCTTTTCAGTCAAAAGCATTAAAATGTTGCTTAAAAAATTATGATGTCACAATATGAATATTAAATATCACTAACAAGTACATCCGAAAAGTACTTGCAAAATCAAATATTGATATAGAGGACTTTGAATTTGCATGGGACAGGTCTCATTGTCATTTGCAAACAAAAATTGCAGCATGAAGAACAAGTCAATTTTATGAGAAAAAAGTTGATTGATGTGTGGTCCCAATATGGGGATAATTATGAAGAATCAAATGCATTGCTAATAGATTCAACAAAGCATACTATTCAATTCATTGGATATCAATAAAACCACATCTTGATAAAAAGCCTATACATGAAAAGAGCAAGATACTTATGCAAGTTTTATTTCCCTTTCTTAAGATGCTTCATTGTATCAAACAAAAACATGAATACATTCAAATGTTCAATAGAACATGTACTTCATTGTAGTGGATGGAGATAATTTCCTTTATAAATTTGTTGAAAAGTACATTCCAGTTTTTCAATACATTTTGGACATAGCTTTTGTTGTATCAATTTGTATGATTTTATATTTTTTGAAATATATGGGAATTGCAAATTATATTAATATGTATATTTCTTATTATTTATAATTTTTTTGCGACGACTTTGTTGTATCGATTTTTTTTTTTTTTGAAATCTAAAATGTATGTGTGCATGTGTCCTTAAATGAATTGTATGCCTTTTAAATTATCTTTTGTTGTCTCAATTTGTATGATCTTATATTTTTTGAAATATATGGGAATTTCCAATTATATTAATATGTATATTTCTTATTATTTATAATTTTTTTGCAATGACTTTGTTGTATTGATTTTTTTAAATCTAAAATGTGTGTGTGTGTGTGCTTGGGTTCTTAAATGAATTTTTTTCCTTTTAAATTATCTTACATTAACCATTGAGACATGTTATTTTTAATGACTTCTGTTTACTTATATGCATCAATAATCATATATAAATGTGAAATATAAGTTTTGAAATAGAACTCCTTGCAAACAAAGGTGTAATTCTTACTAAAGAAATTATAATAATTTACTTGATAAATGCTATGTGCACTATTCACTATTCACAATGCATTATTCACTATTAAGGCTAATGGGAAATGTGTCATAGGTGAATTATTTGAACTTTTTGAAGCATAAGATATGTGATTTCTCAATTCATAATTTTTATACATGCATATGATTAAATCAATTAATGGTTGTAGCTGCAATCATATCATATTGTAAATCAACAAGGCACAAATTCGGCTATTCATTGTTTACATATAAAATGCACTAATATGAGTGAATAAATATGATTTGTAATTTTTAGGATAAAAATATATTGTAAATAGTTTTGAATTTCTTAAAAGAACATATAGTTAATGATAATGATTTCTAAGTGGACTATCAAGGTTTGGTTAGACACTATCATGGATGAATTATGTCTTTGAACTGTAAGGAATCTACTTTTATTACTTAAAGTTATTTTTTGTAAATTTGTGTTTTAAATAAACTGAAATCATATCATTTGAGCTAGAATTATATTGACTTGTACTTAGTTATGTCCATTAATATGAGTTTATAAATGTGATATATAATAGCCATATTATATGATGCATTTCTTCCAAAAACAAGTCTTATAATTTCTTGATAATAAGTATTAACTGGACACTTTAGGCTAATGGGTGATGGCACATAGGTGAATACTAGTTAAATTGTATGGAATTTGATTTTTAATCCATAATTCTATCACTTAATTTATTAAGAGTATTAATTTCATATTGTATTGTTTTGAAACAAAACTCTATGTAAAACAAAATTATCTTCTTAATAAAACATGGAATAATTAATTAACAATGTGTTAAGTGGACCATCTAGACTCATTAAAGAGATGGGTAAAAAATGGTTGTATTTAAAATTTTTTCACCATAAAACATTGATTTTCCCATCCATATTAACATTTTGTCATTTTCAATTCTTAAATAGTTTATTTCTGTTTTAAATAATTTCATAGAATCCAATAGGAATTCTATTTGGTTATATGGGTTTATAGCGGTTTATAAATGTGATGCATTATTGAAATGTAGCTCTTAATATATATATATATATATATATATATATATATATATATATATATATATATATATATATATATATATATATATATATATATATATATATATAAGTAATTGATAATGAGTTCTAAGTGGTCTATATAAAACCATTTATCGACTTTTATTTTCCTATCATGAGGTTTAATAAAACTCCACGTAAAATTAAATGTTTTTTCCGAATGACACATGGAATAATTAATTGGTAATGAATGTTAAGTAGATTGTTCAAGTTCATTCAGGATGCGGGTCATAAATACATGTAATTAAAATTTCTGCAACATACGACATTTGATTTTCCCACCCCTATTAACATTTGGTAAATTTCAATTCTCAAATAAATTATTTGTAATTGAAATAATCTCATAGAAGCCAACAAGACACGTATGTATTAAATTCTATTTGGTATGTATGTATGTATACATGCAATTTCTTTTTGAAATAACATTCTTAATGTTAGTAAAAATATTTTTTTTAGAAAATTAATAATTTAAAATCAATTGTTGATGAGTTCTAAGTGATTTATTCTATTTTGAATTGACAACTTTTTCTAACTATGCATTCTTAAATCAATTATTTCTATATGTAATAATGTCATATAAGTCAGTTAGTCAAGAAAGCATTAATTTATTTTTATTTAACTATCATGTGGTTTAATATGAATGCATAAATGTGACATTGTTATTTCTAGAATAAAAATCCATGTAAAAAATGCTTTTTCTAATAAAACATGGATTAATGAATTCACAATGAGCATTAAGTAGACTAGTTAATCTCATTCAATAGATGATCCATAAATGGATGTCTTTAAATTTTTTTCACCATATGACATGATTTTCCCATCAAGATTAACATTTTGTAAATTTCAATTCTTAAAGAATCTATTTGTACTTAAAATAATCTCATATAATCCAACGAGACTTGGAAGCTATTTATTCCATTCCATTTAGTTATATGTATTGATATAAGTTTATAAATGTAATTTATTTTTGAAATAAATCTCTTAACGCAAGTAAATATATATCTTTTACAATATTAATTAAAATTAATTGATAATGAGCTTTAAGTGGTTTATTCAGACTATATGAAAAATCAAGTGTCATAGATGAATTCCTTTTAATACATATTTAATCTTCAAAATCAATATCTTAATGATAATTTATTTGAATTTACATTAAGTATTTAATAATTAAAGAACACGAGTACTTATATAAATTTCAACTAAAATCCATGAGTTATGTTTCACAATTATTTTTTCCCCATTAAAAAATCTTTTCATTTTCTCCTATTAGTGAAAGTAATTGTCAATCATGGTGTTCCATACAATTGAGACTAGTATTTACATACATCGAGACTATGATTGTTTTTGATAATTTTTACAAGGAGATATCAATATCCACACTACCATCAAATATACTAATATTTGAAAACCCTTGCCTCCAGTGCTTACAAGAAGACCACTAATTCTTGTTTACTTCAATTTGTGACACTGTCCATCACAATAGAATGACTTGAAAACACATGTAAGAAATCTCATTTGATGTACTTGGCTTTGAGTGGAGATAGATCAATGGCGCCTAACCTTCTTGAAATACCTAGATCAACAATGCCTAACTTTTATAATGGATTCCTGGATGCTATGAAGATGAATGATCACCCCCTCATTAGTTCTTCATAAAGGCATGAAGGGATTGTAGGAAAATTGAGCACGAAAACATTTTACTAAGTTTTTAGTAGAATAGTTTCAATGCAACTCAAGGGACGCACATCCTTTCCATTTACACTAATATCCTCACATCACCATCATTCAATCAATAAATCCACCGTAGGTTGTGGGAAAGGGGATTAGAGTCATCAGACACAAAATTCAAACATCAAGGAATCTAGTCCGTTATCCATAACTATAATATCTTCGTTGGATGTTAGACATACTCATATGATTTAGCTTAAATCAATTGCTTCTAAGAGTTTGATTTCACAATCCTATTATGTATTGATATATTGTACATAATAACTCTGTGTTTGACCTATTCATGATATCTACTTGGTTTGAAATTACTAAAATTATTTTCATGTTGAATTAAGTTAATATGGTGATTTACAAAAGAATGAATGTTGTTGAAGACCTCCTTGGTTCTACTAACATGGGACCAATGACTATTGAAATTGCAAGATTTGATTATTTCATTTAGGATATATTTTCAACATGGGATTCAAAATGTGATAATGAAAACAAAATTTATTTGCAAGGAAGTCTGAAAAGGTGATGAATGAGGGAAGGTATAGTTGGACAAGTTAAAATTATAAAAGACTCGCAAAAACCAAAGCTAACCAAAGATACTTTCGTTGAAGAATATATTTGAGCCACAAAAGATTTAGGTTTTTCTTAACCTTAGAAATATAAGAAGAAGTGGATTAATCAATTGGAAACTAAATTCCAGCCTTTGAAATATATTTTGCATAAACCCTCATATGACTAGTTGTTTAAGATTAATAAAGGTCTACAAAACAAGAATAGAAGGTTGCAACAAAAAATGGCCGTGTCGAGAAAGGGTTAAAAATTCCATACGTAGGAAAAGTTTTGATATACTAATATAAGCCATGAAAGAATACTGTGAGTTGAGAAAAAATATATATAATATGATTGGAATCCCATATTTTGTTTTGCATGATGGTGGGGTTAATGTGTAGATTGATGAAAACATTGTTCCTAATGATATTGATTCTTTTGTTGATATTGCAACCAATGACATAGAAACCAAAAGGAATTTTATGGATTGTATAGGGGCATATAAGCATACAATCGCTAAACAACATGGGTTTTTAAAAATGGAGAAGATAGATATAACCCTAGCCAAAACTATGATGAATCCTATAAAACTTTTGCATCTTAAGGCTAAAGTGGAGAATAGAAAAAAATTAGAGAATATTTTCGAAGAGGGTTTTATTTATCTCAAAAATATAAAAATCTTGTGGATAGAGTACCTTTTAAGGTGATCAGAATTATCCCCCTTTCATTAGCTTAACTCATAACCCTTGGTTTGTGTTATATTACTCAAATCCTTAGAACTTAAAGGGCAAATTTTTTTTGAAAATGGTTACCTTTAACCCACAATTTAATATTAAATCTCGTTGCATGTGTTGGATGTACCTATCTATACCACTATAACTTTAAACAAATAATATAAAGCTAATGTTGGTATACCCCACTTGGTTGTTGAATGTTATATTTAATTTTTCCTTGGCATAAAGCTTAGGTAATTATTGTTATAACTATTTATACATGTGTCATGTTGCTTTGTTATGAATATAGTTATGAATGGATGTTGTTATGAATGGGGATATCTGTGTATGTTAATCCGCACAAGCTCATATTAAACTTCACCTAACACTTGGGTATACGATCTCTAACGTTTAATTCCATGTGCCACTACTTTGCATTGGAAAATTTGTTACCCAATTCTCCCTTACCACGTACCCTTCCTTCATGTGGTGTTCACGTGACCACTCTGGAAACATTTGAATGGTTCAGATGAAAGTGGTGGAAATCAAGGGAAAAAATCCAACGACACTAACCCTAATATCTCTACCCCAAAGCCATTTTGTTGGTATTGCATTTTCTTTGTCACCCGGTGCGTATAATGTCATTACAATGTTGCTCCTCTAGTGATTTCTTAACATTCAACCTCTAGTTTACGCACAGGGACCATGGGGGTAGAGCTTATTTCATTTGCCTTCACACTTTCCCCCTCCAAAATTATAGAGGTAACTCTCACTTACCATATATGGTGTTTCGAATGACTGGTGTTCATATTCTCTGTATTCTTGGCATCTCACCTCAGTTAGTAACGTTTTTTGTTGATTTTTTCTCTGGTTTTAAGTTGTGTCGCTCCGAAAAGAGTCCCCTTCCTTTCCATCGCATTACCAATTTTTTCTCTCAAGTAAATTTTTATTTTTTTTGTACCTCTGATCTTCTCTCTCAACTATTTTGCGTTTTTCTTTCTTTTTTCCATTGTTGTAGGGTTGCCACCCACACAGTCAATGTTCTTGGCTTAAATGTTGTTTCCCTTTCTTGTACAAGGGTGACAGAGACCAACTGAGTTGATTTAGGGGTCCTAGCTTTGGAAGCGAATGCAAGGTAAGAGCATGCTTGATTTTCTTTTGGTCCTTATCAACATGACCTTTTGTGTTTTTATCTTGGTGCAAACCTGATCTTGATTTTCATGTTTGGTATAATTGTAAATATTTTATCACTTGGTCGAGGTATTTTGTTTAGGGGTTTAACCTTATTTTTCTTCTGGCACACTATTACTCAAATTTTTATCACAAACATCTATAGGAGATTCTTCTCTTGTTTAGGTATAGATGGAAGAATGTGCCTTTTTCACCTTGACAAGTATGAAGTTTGGATTTCTCTGGTAACGCTATTACCCTGCTAATTCATATTTCAAACAATAGGGTATTCATGTCCCTGTCTGCTCTGTTTTGAAGGTAGTGAATACTCTTGGAGGTAACTCTTCGTTTTGTAGTGTGGAGACACCACCATCACTAATTTTATCTTTCTATTGTTTTAAGGTCAGTTGAATTTCACTTTATGGAGCTCAATTTGATTCAGTGATCCTACTAGAATTCGTTGGCTACCAGTGCGACTGTGAAATTACCCGCTTTGCTTACCCTATGGGAAATTTAGCTATTATCCCACTTAATCGAGTGGATGTCATCTTTGTTTTACACTTTTATATGTTGCCATTAGCCATTTTTTAATTGCTCACTACTCCTATGGTTTTACATTTATATTTTATGGGGACCCTAATTATCATGGGTGCAAAACCTAAGCTTGATGTAGTGTGAAGTACAATTCTTACACAGTTAAATGATTTTATCAACGTTTTTGTAGTCATATATAGTTGGATCTTACAGTGTTACTCAATTCTACTTCTTATGTGTGGTTAACGCGATAGTATGGTCCGTCTCAGGGTTGTTTTGTTTCCCTTCCGTAAAATATGATGTAACTTTCGTGCCAATAACTACATGTATTTATATATAAATACCAGTGTTTCATTTCATGTATCTTACTTATGAATCATTATTTCACTATTAGTAATCTTCAAATTATTTCATGTATTTTGGAATTGTTGATTTTAATACTATTAATTAGATTTGTATAGAAAGAAAATAGAAATAATGGCTACCTTGATTTTTATTTTGTTCGTTTAGATTCATTACAAGTTTTTGTTCTAAACATCAATGTTATTCTATTATAGATTGTTAGTAATAGACTATATACACTGATTTAACACCTTGGCTAAAATCATGTTAAGTGGTGACTAAATTGATTGTGTGGTATTCCGACATGTCCACCTATTGTAATATTCTCATTCTACTCTTTACTGCTATCATTTAAATTCCTGTTAGTTTCATCCAACCATAAAAAAAAATTGCTTATGTTCTGAAGGCGTTACACCTAGGGATTTACAATACGACTTTTATGATTATTTTGCAATTGTCTCTTTTATGATGTTTTTGCAATTTTCTCCCCATCCCTCGAACTTTTTAATTGTTTTCTACTACATCCTTTTTCCTATCATGACATTTCTACTAGTATTTCTTCTACCTGTAAAGAAACCATAAACATAAACAATATGTACAGTTACCCAAACTAGTACATTCTTAGGAACAAATCCATAGAAGAATAAAAATTTGTAAGTAACTCGATCCTAAATAAGAATATCCCTAAATAAAAACATAATACATATATCCAAACTTTGTCTCGTTTCTTTCCTTTCACTACCATACACATTCAGCTCCCTAAATTACTGTCGCTTGTTTTTCATAAATTCTTGTTCACTCTACACACTCATCATAACAATAAAATCAAGTTACAAGCATGGGGAAAATTTATGATAACAGTAGCTACCATTTTCATGTAATTATTTATGCTAAAAACAAATACATAATTGGTATCACTCTTAGGGGAACACTTGGAATATTTCACCTTTTCCAACCAACCTTGAACCGAGATCCACCATTTCACCCCCGAGTTGAGATGTACCATCTAGGGTATCAACAACCTCTTGGATCCATTGAGTAGGTACCTTATCTCTTTTCTTCCATAATATATTATTTTCCGTAGTGGCATCGAGCTTTTGTGGCTTTGAAAATCTATGTGCCTAGGATTTTCCTTTAAAGCCTGCTTTTTTTTGCTGTGATGTTTTATTCTAATCCATGCTTAGCATATTTCTATAGCTAAGGGATTTAATGGATCTTTTTCTCCTATCCATTAAATCTTATTGCGCAAAGAGGCGCTCTATAAATGGAGAGAGAGTGTGTGTGTGTTTTGGGGTGAGATAAAGAGACAAAGGAGAGATGGAGAGAATGGGGGAGAGAAGGAGGAGAGAAAGAAGGATATAGTAACATAATTGGAGGATGAAGAGAGAGAGAGAGAGAGAGAGAGAGAGAGAGAGAGAGAGAGAGAGAGATCGAGTTGGAGGGGGAGAGAGGGAGGTAATAATAAATAAATAGAGAGAGAAAGGTAGAGAGACAGAGGGAGTAATAAGAAAGATGGAGAGAGACAGAGAGAGTATAACAAGAGGGAAGAGAGATAGAAGTGGGGGAGAGGGAGAGAAAGGGGAGAGAAAGAGAGAAGGAGGGAGAGGAGGAGGGAGGGATAGATAGATAGATTGGAGAAAGAGAGTGTATGTTTTGGGGGTGATATAGAGAGATAGAGGGAGATAGATATATAGATGGAAAGTGAAGAGAGGGAAGAAGAGAGATGGAGAGAGAGAGGGAGGGACAAAGAGATAATAGATATGTAGTGAGATAGCACGTATGTTTTGGTGGTTGAGTTAGAGAGAAAAATATGGAGCGATGGACGAAGATATATATATAGATGGAGGTGGGAGAGAGGGAAGAGTATCTATTGCACTACATCCATTGATTTCAGTTTAGATGCATTGATTTTAGTGTATATGTTGATTTCTATCGCTACTACATGTAGGGGGGTTTTAAGACCATATTTAAGACAATATTTGAGTCAATTGTTTTAACTTAAGACAAAAAGAAACTTGTGTATTGTCTTAAATATTGTCTTTAAGAAGGTGTCTCAAAATTTAATGTCTCAAAAAATTGTCTCTATAAAGACAGTATATAACACATAATATTATTGTCTCTATAAAGACAAGAATTATTTTCTATTAAGAGACAATTTCATTTGTCTCTCTAGAGACAATTTCATTTGTCTCTCTAGAGACAATTTCATTTGTCTTTGTAGAGCCACTTTCATTTATGTCTCTTTAGAGAAAATTACATTTTTTTCTTTTCAGAGACAATAGCTCAGATTAAAAACGTATTGTCTCTATAGAGACTATATGTCCATAATTCAAACTATTGTCTCTCTAGAGACAATATAAAAAAATATTTAAAAAAAATAAATAAGATAATTTTAAATGTTCTTTTAAGGTGGTTTCAACACTCGAAGTTCCCAAATAGTGATTTTAATTACCTTAAATCTCTATTGTTTATGGATACCAACAGAATAAAAAATAAATAGATCCATGATTTTTAAAGCTAACGACAAAGTCATTTTAAATCTAAATGAAAAAACAATTCTTGAAAGCAACATTGAAAATAATAAGGCAACACACTTATATTTTCTGAAAATGCATTCATGTCATTTGAACATGCAAGATCCTAAGTTGGAACTTCATTTTAAGACATATTATGAGGCAAAAAAAAATGTTCTAGATTTCTCCATCCTACAAGAGGGTTTACTCTCTAACATATAAATTCAAAGCTTCAATCACATTAAATGGTGGAAATTAAATTCATATCCAGTTTTTAAACCACAATTTCCAGACTCTTGTATAATTAGAATTGGCTTCCTTGATAACAAAGAATTGTAATAATGTATATGCATTTGAATCTACAATTGATTGAAAATTTTGTCTTCATGAAGGTTTTACAAAAGATGGAAAATTGACACAGGTCCTCAAAACATGATATTGGCAAATTATCAATCTATTGGTGACCTACAAAATTATCTTCTCCACTACTGGCTTTCACAATTCGAGTTGGCTCCATCTCCTATTTGCAGCCCAAGAATTGTTGCAATTGGTATCCAAATTGGAGGTGATCTAGTTCCTGAAGAAGCTTCATATCCAATGAATCTAATTTAGGTAATGAACTATTGTGATTGACTTCATAGTAAGCTGAAGTTGCAGAGAAGTCTCTATCACTAGCTTTTTTCTAGGTAGTTAATCATTTCTTGGAGGCACACCAAACCACCCATCCTTCTTCATGTTAAGAATAAAATAATAAATTCTTGTAAGGCAAGTTTTATACCATTGCATATCCATTTCCAAGGGAGCTAATTTCTGAAATAAAATAAAATAAATGTAGTGTGTACCTAAAATAAAAATGTGTGCACTCGTAGTATTTCTTCATTACCACTTTCCTTGCCTTGCCTGATTCCTTGGAGCACCTACAAATGCAATAATAGAGTCATTTTACCTTTTTTTTATGATAAAAATCCCTCCCATCTTTATAATAATTAATAATTGAAATAAAATTAAAATTATGCAAACTTACTAAACTCTCAATATAAAAATGGCTCAAAAACAATATCAATCTACTCTTTAATATAAACATAATTTTTAATGATGATACCATCTCTATTTTTGGTTGGTGGTGGGCTCCAATATTGTAGCAATAATGCTACAACTCCTGGAACTCCCTTCTTTAATTTTATCAACCCGGTAGTTCGTAACAAACTTGGAAGCGACGGTGCTGTATGCACAAGTACTAGCTCTTGCCGCAGCTGTCACTTGGTCAGCTGGCACAAGTCCGCTAGGAGCTTAAGCCAACTTCTATGAGCTCTTAGAAGAAGATTTTTAATTGATGGATGAAAGCTAACTCGAAGGAAGCTAATCTAATTGCAAAAAGAAACTGAAAGCCAAAAAGAAACGCAAACCCTAGCAAACCCTAATTCTACCAGCTAGTCCTACTGACGCAAAGGAGAGCATGAAAACTACTGAAAGAGATGCCATTACTTCTATGAAGGTAAAATACATGTGTCTAGACTACCTCTATCTGAAGAAAACATCTTTTTGTATTTTTGATTAAGTTGTTGGAATTATCATGCATGTGCTTTTAACTATTTTTGACTGTGCAGAGGTGGATCAAGGAGGAGAAATGCTTGGAAGAGGTCGGGAAGGTTCAGAGAGGGTCTAAGGAGTCCCTAACACCCTTCCAGAGAGTTTCACAGAGTTTGGCTATCAAGAAACCTCATTCGTGAGCTTCTACAGGAAGTCTGTAGGGGTTCTACAGGATGTTTAGGATTTCTACAGGATGTTCTGTAATTTTTCTACAGGATGTTTAAAAATTGGATTTTGGAGGATGGGTGAGTGAGGTAAGGTGCATGAATGGATAGGGAGGTAGGGTAGGGGCCTAAAATGACCCAAGGACTGATGGATAGAGTTGAGGAGAAGGTGTAGATGGCTGGACTTGTTCCAAGAAGACTGAAGTGATGCTGCACAAAAGGTAGGGTTATGAGGGCAGTATGGATACGTGAGGCAAGAAACCAAGTTAGGAGATGGAGAAGATGGATTTGAGGGAGTCTGGGTAGACAGAGAAGTGGTACAGGTGCTCTGCAATTTGTGTTTCCAACTGAACCAACAAAGACATGCAAGAAAACAAAGATCTAGTTATGCTACCCTAATATGATCTAGCTAACAGTAAGAAGAATGGACAACAACTTTATTTGCAAGGAAACCATGTATATTAACTATGCAATGAAGCATTCAAAAATCTGAACATGTAACCAACTTCTGCAAATGAAAACCAAACACTAATGATTGCATGGCAAAGCAAAGTCAGTGTTTTTGTGGGCAGCAAAGTCATCCTAGTCACAGCTCCTAATCCCACTGAGGGAGAGGTGAAACCACAGATGTTTGTTGGCCAATTTCTTGAAGCTTTTTCTGTTAGCAACCTATCAACTAAATCTGAGCATGAAAAGCTATTTTACTCATAAAAAAACAAACTAAATAACAAAACAAGATTGAGATTTAAATAACAGATTTTATTCTAAGAATGCAGCAAAACACATAAAGATAATCAAAGGAGGTATTGGGCACTTGAGATGGGCCCAACCCCAAGAGCTATAGCCTCCTAAGAGAGAGTTAGAGCTGGTGCAAAGCTGGATTCATCTTTATTGAGCAAGAAAAGAAGAGTTACATCAAAATTGTCCACAAGGGAAACTTGAAAAATGAGCTGAAAGCAAAGCTAATCTATTGCCTAAAAATCGAACTACAAAATGACTAACTACTGGCTAATTACTTGCTAACCACTAGCTAACCAAAATGATGCCCTAAGCCTTCTTATTTATACAAATTGAGGACCCAACAGTCCTCCTAAACTTTAGGGACTCGGCTGCCCAAAACTTGTAGTTAACAACAGTCCTACTTGACTTGCTTGGCTGCCCTTGTGCTAATTGATTTGGTGGCCTTTGAACTCCGAGCTGATGGTGGAGAATTCGAGGTAAGGGCCCATAAATGAAGGGCACACCTTCCTACAAATCCTCTCCCTTGTTCTTCCACGAATTTGGCTACCAAGTGCTCATTAAGACCTTCAATTTTGTCTCCAAATTGACCAAAAAGGCTACACAAAGCACCCATTAGACTTGTTGGCATAATGACTAACCAAATTCACTCTATTAGCATAAATATAATAAAAAACATGCAATAAACTAATGAGAATGGTGGATTAAGTCAAATTAGGAGGTTGAATGAGCCCAAATAATTATCCATTTTTGGGGCTCATCAGTTGGCAGCACTATTTGTTCCCATTAAAAGCACAAAAATGTCATGAATACTAGTGCAAATACAAGGTAAGTTTCAAACCCTTTCTAAATGAAAGTAAAGCACCTATTTTTCTCTACAGTGGGATGGAAAGTCTTTGGAAAAATCTTCTTCGAATAGTGTTTTATGAAGAAATTGATCTCTGCCCACAACCTATTGCTTGATTTTTCTATCTTAATGGATCATGTTATGTTTGAAAACACAGATAATGGCGTGCCTCAAATCTTTGATCTTGATATTGATCTTCAGATTGCATTGCCGAGGCAGATTAAATACAGGATCTGAATGCGACTAAACTTGAAAGTAAATATATTCTTGGTTTTTTATTCGACTCTTTTATAATTCTTTGAATCTATTATACCTTGGAATTCATTGTTTTAGGTTGGTAGTTCCAGTGGTTGGTTGGAGCTAAGGTTCGTTTTTCCATTCACTATAGTTTAACTTCAAAGCCATATTTCACTGTAGTAATAATGATCTCTCAACATCTGCTAAATCAAAATTACTGATATATGTAATTTGCCAGTTTTGGAAATATTTCAATAGTATCATAATAGCCTGTTTAAATATAGTTTTTTTTAATTGATATATGTAATTTCAACAGCCTAAGTTATTAATAAATGGTATATCTAAATATATAATAAGTGAAACAACTACCATGACCTTGCCTCTACTTCCATAAAATCAATTTTATGGAACCCGTTTTCCTTTACTCCATCTCACATGTTACATACCTATAACGAGGATAATAAGGGTAACATAATTTATACTCGAGTAGGGTGAAAAATAATTTATACACGGGCTGTTACTATCCCTCACCAAGATTTAAATTTCCAAAAGACATGTTCAACATACCCATATATATGGGCTAGGCTATATGTATCAGTTAAAGCCAAATACATATCCTGTCGAAATAGATATCTGCAGTAACATTTTCTTAGCCAACACTAAACAATTTTCAGAACATCAAATTCACTCTTCTTACATGAGAAGTAGTCGTTTACTCAACTGAAAAGAAAAAATGGTCAAATTATTCAATGCAATCCTTCACTACTATACCTAATGCATGAACATGTGTTGGTTGTTTAATATGCCCCTCTATACAAACCTCTGAATAAACTAAATGAATTCATGAATGGTCAGAGAAGTGGAATAAAAAAGAAAAATAGATATGGTAAGAAATATAGACTTACAATATCTCCAATATAACATAAGTCCATGCCTATTTGAATTGCAAGCAATGTAACAATTTATTCCTTCAACAAAAACACTATAGTACAGAGTATATTCGCTACTCGTACCTAAGAAGATTACCCTTTTCATGTTAGACTTGTACATGTCGAGAACGACATCTCCATGTACAAATCATAAACCTCTTGATACACTAAAAATCAATTCATGAATGGTTAGAGAAATGGTATAAAGAAGGAAAAACAGTGATGTTAAACAAGAGAGGCTTATAATATCTTCTTTATTTATAATATTTTGAATGCAAGAAATTATTCTTATACTGCAGATAATACCCATGTGCTCATACTTGAAGCGGAAAATCTGCTTAATGAATTTTGCTTGAAATACATGTTTAAAGCACCAGACACATCTTTACTCTTGGTCCTCTTTAAGGTATCAAGAGCTCCAAAGACTTAGAAAATACAAAGGAAAGACTGTCAGCACAAAAACAAAGACTTTCAACACAAAATCCATTTAGCGATAGATCAATAGAATGAATACCTCTACCAAATGCAGCACTCTAGACATGTGACCTGTAAATCTCTCTTATCTTAACCATATATGGATATTTCCATAAGGTTAGCTGGTTCTGGCTAAATCCATGTGAGCAGATAATACCCCTGTGCTCATTCCTGAAGGAGGAAAATATGCTTAACGGATATGCATGAGATACATGTTAAAAGCACCAGCCACATCTTTACTCTTGGTCCTCTTTAAGGTATCAGGAGCTCCAAAGACTTGCCAAAACCTAAGAGTCTCATCTCCTGCAGCCGATGCAACAGTGTACCCATCTGGACTCTGAAAATACAAAACAAAGGAAAGACTATTAGCAAAAAGGCTAAGACTATCAGCACAAACCCATTTAGCGATAGATCAATAGAATGAATACCTCTGCCAGATGTAGTACTCTAGACGTGTGACCAGTAAGCTCTGCTATCTTAACCATAGATGGATATTTCCATAAGGTCAGCTGGTTCTGGCTAAATCCATGTGAACTCAATAGCTCACGCTCATGCTTATTCCATAATAATGAGCAAACTTGAGAGTGAGTGTCAACGGTATTTAGGAAAGCTCCTGTATGAGTATTCCAAAACTTAATGCAACGGTCAACACTACCTCCACCAGATGCCAAAATATTGCTCTGGAAAGGGCACCATGCCAAGGCTTTTACTGCAGCACAATTCTCATCAAGCCAGTGAAGATATTGAGTTGCAACATTAGAGGATGACATGCTCTTGTCCCATACATGAAGTAAATTTTCATTCCCCCCACTTGCAAGCTGTTGGCCAGACATAGACCATTTCAAACCACACACTTCTTGCACATGTCCTCTGTATGTTTGAACAATGGAATCACGGATGCAGACATCATGATTAAATATTAAACCATCAAGGCCACTAGTTGTAAGAATATGACCATTCCAAGCAAGCGCACCTACACGGGATTGGTGACCTTTTAAGGCTCTCAACTGTGTTCATTGAAAAACATTACCAAGTGAATGAGATTGCATCTAGAAACAAATAATGAAACTGAAAATATGAGAACAAAAATTAATTTAATCTACCTGTCTATTAGATGTAGAATCCCATAGCTGTACAACAGAATTAGTCAAGCCAACACCAATATGTCTTCCATTAGGTGCCCATTTAACACTGGTTATTTGACCAACATCATCATCGACTGTCAGGAGCTCAGAAGTTGTGCTCTTGGAGGCATCCCATAAATACACCGTATTGCTGAGGGCTATCGATAAAACGTTATTGGCACTCCAGTCCAACAGATTCAAGTAATAATCATCCACAAGCTCAGGGGCATCCAAAGTTCACTCCACAGACTGAAAATAATGATATAAAGGCTGTCAATTTTTAATTATCTAGGTAACATCCTAACATCCCACAGGAGTGTGGTCCTGGGGCAAGCAGTGAGGTACTCAAGGCTTGGGCTTGAATTAAGGTGAAGACTAGTTGCAAGTCGTAAGTGATTGATGACATAGATACATCCTAGGGAAACAACTTTTCTATAAGCAGTATTTCTTAAAAGAAAAATTATCTAGGTGACAAAAAGGCAGAACCCCTGCAGAGATAGATATAGCAGTGGATCTCAATCATCTTGACTCCAAGAGAAACCCATTCAGAGACAAGGGAGGATTTGTAACTTGTCCAATTCTCAATCCCAACCTGGGCCGTTTGCTCAAATATCAAAATCTATCCATTACAAGCATTAAGAGACAAAAAACCCAAAAACGAAACATGAAACTAACATGGAAGTGTAACATTGTAAGTTCAATATACAAAGACAGAGCTATAAACTAGGGTTGGCTGAAGGATTTATCCAACACTGAATAGTTTTCAGAACATCACACTCACTCTTCTTACCTAAGAAGTAGTCCTTTACTCAACTGAAAAGAAAAAATGGTCAAATTCTTCAATGCAATCCTTCACTACTATACCTAATACATGAACATGCTTTTGGTTGTTTAATATGCCCCTCTGTACAAACCTCTAAATAAACTAAATGAATTCATGAATGGTTAGAGTACTAGAATAAAAAGGAAAAACATATATGATAAGCAAGATAGACTTACAACATATTCAATATAACATAAGTCCATGCCTATTTGAATTGCAAGGAATGTAACAATTTATTCCTACAACAAAATCACTATGGTACAGAGTATATTCGCTACTCTTACCTAAGAAGATTACCCTTTCCATGTCAGACTTGTACATGTCCAGAACAACATCTCCATGTACAAATCACAAACCTCTTGATACACTCAAAATGAAATCATGAATGGTTAGAGAATTGGTATAAAGAAGGAAAAACAATTATGTTAAGCAAGATAGGTTTATAGTGTCATCTTTATTTATAATATTTTGAATGCAAGAAATTATTATCATACTGCAAATAATATCCATGTGCTCATTCCTAAAGCGGAAAATCTACTTAACGAATCTGCTTGAAATACATGTTTAAAGCACCCGCCTCATATTTACTCTTGGTCCTCTCTAAGGTATCAAGAGATCCAAAGACTTACCAAATACAAAGGAAAGACTGTCATTGTGTCAACACAAAAACAAAGGAAAGACTATCAACACAAAAACAAAGACTTTCAACACAAAATCCATTTAGTGGTAGATCAATAGAATGAACACCTCTACTAGATGTAGCACTCTAGACGTGTGACCTGTAGAGCTCTCTTATCTTAAGAATATATGGATATTTACATAAGATTAGCTAGTTTTGGCTAAATCCATGTGAGCAGATAATACGCCCTTTCCCATTCCTGAAGGAGCAAAACCTGCTTAACGGATATGCGTGAGATACATGTTAAAATAACTAATCGCATCTTTACTCTCAGTCCTCTTTAAGGTATCAGGAGCTCCAAAGGCTTGCCAAAACCTAGAGTCTCATCTCCTACATCCAATGCAATAGTGTACCCATCTAGACTCTAAAAATACAAAACAAAGGAAAGACTGCCAACAAAAAGGCTAAGACTGTCATCACAAACCCATTTAGCAATAAACAAAGATAATTGAACGATCTCAGAATACATGGGAAACAATCCTCCACATAAGATTTCTAGAAAAGCATCAATTAAATTAAAAGAAAACCATATAATTTGGGCACCCAAGAAAATAATTAAATTAAGCATTAAACTTGAAAAACAGAAAGTCGAAACTTTAAATACAATCCAATTGAGCATATTGTATCACATATGGAAACCTTAACCAAACCCAAAAAAAATTCATTAAAAATATGTCCTTCAACAATATCCAGAAGACCAGAAGTTCAAACAGGGGAAATGGAATAAGAGAACTATAATTTTTTGACGAAATTAGGCCCAAAACTAAGCAAATACCAAAAATAAAGAAGCCCTAAATTGGGTGAACGAAATATATCAATGAAAAAAACACTCGAACCTAGTATCAAAAAGAAAAACTTCAAAAACCTTTTAATTCAATCACTCAAAGAAGGCACCTCTTAAAAATATGTCCAAATGGATTGCAAGAAACCTTGAAAATTTTCATAAAAGTCTCAAATTGCATGCCCCAAAATATCCATTAAAAATAAGCTCAAGATTATTGAACAATTCCAAGATTTCAAAAACCCTGAGATAGAATGCCTCAAACAGGCCAGCAGTCCACAAACCCTGCAAACTTTCCCAGAAAGCCCCAACCTCAGGTCCACAAGAGCAAATCTAGAAGGTAAACATAGAGAAAACTCGAAACCCTAATTAAATGGGTTTCTTGAGAGATAGAAAGCCATTGAATCCTTATGAAATGACCGAATCCTTAATAATTTTCGTACCAAATCCTTAATAAAATGAAGTTTTATGATAAAGTAATAGCCTGTCAAAACCATAATTAAATCAGGCTTTCAAAGAATACCAAACCATCAAATTCCTAATTAAATAAGGGTTTCTGACAGAATACCAGGATAAGGTCGCACAAAGTGGCCTCATCGACTTTAACGAATTCTTGATCCCAAGTCTTGATTTGACTTTAACTCTAGATAACTAAATGTGATCATCAATCGATTGAATGTATGAGTGATCGTTGTTTGTATTGGGTGATTAGAATGGTAGAAATTGATCTTTGTAAGATAATGGATTTGTTGTGGAGGTAACTCATGTGTCTAGAGGTTGCATGTGCAAAAAATCAATTTGATTGCTGAATTGGTTTGTACCTATGGATGGTGGAGTAACGCTACAGGAAGAAAACAAAGTTATATTGTTCAATCATGGAATGGGGAGTAGGGAATGGAATAATCAATTTGTAAATCGATTTATGGAGTTGGCACGTAGGGAAGAAAGCACAAGGGCTTAAAGGTCGATTTGCCGAAGTACATGGTGAAGAAATCTTTTCAGATTTCATTGAAAGGAAGTTAATTGACCATAGGGTCAATCTAGTAGGAAATCGCTACTTGGAGAAGGAGACCTCAATGAGTTAACAAAGAGCAGCAATCTTTGGTTTTTAGAGGTTGATTATTATTCAGAGAAGGGTGATGTAAATCTTTGTGTGAAGACAAAATACATTGAATGAGCCATGTCATTCCAAATTTCTAGAAGCGGAGATGTTGCAAAGTGACTTTGAGAATCAAAGTTAGTGCATAGTATATGTTCGATTGAAATGGAATAGAAAAGAGTTCCTATGAGAACAATTCAGATTCATGATCAAAAGAGCACAAAGCAAAGTGTTGACAAAGTCACTACAAAATCATTTGGAAGCATAGGAAAATAAGGTTTGGAATGGGCATTACGTAAAATATGTGCGGCATGACAACATTAAATAATTTAAAGATTGTAGAAAGAAGATGTGAGCATAGTATTGATGGCATAAAGTGCCACTTAGATCAGGAAAAAACTGATTGTCAGAGAAAGCACCTAAAGGGTGCATCACATTATCATATAAATTATAAAAGTCAATAAAAAAAATCAATAATGAATATTTTTCCTTAAAGATCAATAATTTCTCCATGCCAACACTGAACAGTTTTCAGAACATCGCTTTTCCATAACACAAACAAGTGGAGTCATGAATCATCTATTTACCAAAAAATCATTTCTCAAATAGACAGTGTTGCCAATAAGAGGGAAAGCTTTTTTTTTGTAGTTGGTAGTTGATAGTGGACTCAGAAAAGCACTACTTATTTACACTATGTTATGGTTAAGCTCCACTCCTTTCATGACCAGAGCTGCCTTCTGTTTGTTGGATATCCTATCTTTCAATCACTTTCTTTGCTTCTATCGTACATGACAGAATATGTTGCAACAAAATAAGAAACATAGAAATAGAGTAACCACAAACACAACTAACCTGAACTGAATTAAATTGGCTGAACATGACAGCTAATGCTGACGATGCTCCCATTCTGTATAATGATAAAACCCTGTGTGTTGAACGATTACCATTGGTGAGTGTACAATTTTTTTTAAGTTAAGCAAATCTATAAGCCACAATGCAGACACCTTGTAACTTACCACGTGGAACAACACATGTAACATGGGAGAAACAACTTACCTGCGATGCTGTTGAGGAGTACTTGGATGTGGAAGAGCACACCCTAAACAACTTTCTTTCTTACCAATGTTCAGCACAAATGTTCGCCATGTACACTCCTCCAATTTCCTATGCTCTGGTGTTTAGAAGCCTCTTGTCTCTTCATCCGCCAATCATATAAATTTAATTGTTCACAGATTTGGACAAAAGAAAAGTTGACATGCATCATTTTGAAGCTAAATTGTTACTATAATGATGATCAAGGCATTGTCATGACCACTTAGAATGTTATTGTCATAAATTAATTTTAAATGCTTAGTATAATAATTGTGACATAATTATAGGATTGGGTGTTGGGTTCTAATTGAAGCCTAATGGAATTAAGACTTATGTGGTTAATATCTTCTAACTTCGTAACCGGAGAACCCACAGTAAAAACCATTTTTCTATCAATGTTTCAAATCCCAACAGGGATCCATCATCAGGACTATTATTTAATGTTTATAGAAGAAGAAGTCAATTGCGAGATATAAATAGTTATGAGGTAAGTTGTTTTAAAGAAGGTCAGCTGTTTTGATTAAAGGAAAAAATGAAGGGCAACTCTTCTTGCTATCTTCACCCTAAATTTCTCGAGTAAAATTATTTCACTCCATGTATCCCCTCTGCATAAGGAAATTATTTTGGATTTAAGACTTCTGTGGTTAATATCTTCTAACTTCGTAACCCGAGAACCCACAGTAAAAACCATTTTTCTGTCAACGTTTCAAATCCCAACAGGGATCCATCATTAGGACTATTATTGAATGTTGATAGAAGAAGAGCTCAATTGCGAGATATAAATAGTTATGAGGTAAGTTTTTTTAAAGAAGGTCGGTTGTTTTGATTAAAGGAAAAAATGAAGGGCAGCTCTTCTTACTATCTCCACCCTAAATTTCTCGAGTAAGATGATTTCACTCCATGTATCCCCTCCGCATAAGGAAATGATTTTGGATTTAAGACTTCTGTGGTTAATATATTCTAACTTCGTAACTGGAGAACCCACAGTAAAAACCATTTTTCTGTCAACGTTTCAAATCCCAACAGGGATCCATCATCAGGACTATTATTGAATGTTGATAGAAGAAGAGCTCAATTGCGAGATATAAATAGTTATGAGGTAAGTTGTTTTAAAGAAGGTCGGCTGTTTTGATTAAAGGAAAAAATGAAGGGCAACTCTTCTTTCTATCTTCACCCTAAATTTCTCGAGTAAAATGATTTCACTCCATGTATCCCCTCCACATAAGGAAATGATTTTGGATTTAAGACTTCCGTGGTTAATATCTTCTAACTTCGTAACCAGAGAACCCACAGTAAAAACCATTTTTCTGTCAACGTTTCAAATCCCAACAGGGATCCATCATGAGGACTATTATTGAATGTTGATAGAAGAAGAGCTTAATTGCGAGATATAAGTAGTTATGAGGTAAGTTTTTTTAAAGATGGTCGACTGTTTTGATTAAAGGAAAAAATGAAGGGCAACTCTTCTTGCTATCTTCACCCTAAATTTATCGAGTAAAATGATTTCACTCCATGTATCCCCTCCACATAAGGAAATTATTTTGGATTTAAGACTTCCGTGGTTAATATCTTCTAACTTCGTAACCGGAGAACCCACAATAAAAACCATTTTTCTGTCAACATTTCAGATCCCAACAGGGATCCATCATGAGGACTATTATTGAATGTTGATAGAAGAAGAGCTCAATTGCGAGATATAAATAGTTAAGAGGTAAGTTTTTTTAAAGAAGGTCGACTATTTTGATTAAAGGAAAAAATGAAGGGCAACTCTTCTTGCTATCTTCACCCTAAATTTCTCGAGTAAAATGATTTCACTCCATGGACTTGTTTCTACATAGTTGTCTATGAGATGGATATCCTATAAATTACTAGAGCCTAAAAGAAACAAAGAATACTTCAAAATTACCTGAAGTGCTTCATATTTTACCCTCTAGAAATTGAGGTGATTTCTTAGAGGATCCCATGCTGCTAGCATTATCTGTATGAACCAAGGGATATCAAGAATGAAAAAATTTCCCAAAGGGATAGAAGCTCGATGGATCCATTGAACTCTAAAATGAAAAAAAAACAACCAGAGAAAACCCTAGTAGCCAGAGAAGGAGATACAAATTATAGCCATGGATATATAAAGCATGTAAGGGAATGAATACTACTGAAAACAACCAAGAAACAACTACAATGAAGAAAGAAAAACAATAACAAATAGTGTGTTACCTGAAAATATAAGGACTGCGATGAGGTGTACTGATTGACCCCACGAATGCCACATATGCAGAGGTTTCAGAAAAAAGGGCATGCCTATGGCTTTTTGTCTTGTAGCAGTGAAACCCAAAAATCACATTAATAAGTAATAACACTAATGAAGGTTGTAGACGCAGTAGAAAAAAGGAAATAATAAACAAAATGAATCCCTCCCTAACATGATAGTTGGGCTATCTCTTGGAAACAGAAATAGTAAGAATTTAATTAGAATCCCTCCCTAACATGATGGTTGGGCTTCCTCTTGGAAACACAAACACAACAACAAGCATTAAATTCAAAACAATTCTAATCTAAAATATAATTCTCAACAAAAAATATTCAATTATGAACTATCATAAGTGTACAAAGTCGTATAGTCTATAAGATTGTTGTAGGAGTTCCATTGAAGGAAACTATTGCTAACCCAAAGTCACAATATATTGAATTCATCATGTAGAGTCAAGGCATTGTTTTTTTTGACACTCACATAAAAAATAGTGTTGCAGGAAAACAAAGTACTTTCAAAAAACAAGGTACCTTCAAAATTTGTTTTGTTCCACAAAGTTCAAAAAACAAAGTATCTTCAAAATTTGTTTTGTTACACACAATTTTTTTTATGTTTGGACCCTCACAACCTAGTGCACTCCTTAAAAGCTAGAGCGATGCACGTTCAAGTTATTAAAAGTTAACACATATCAATCATTTTTGTCCTCTTTTTGTGAGGTGCTACATTAATTGTGGGTGTGGAATGCTCATCACATTGAACACCCTCCTCATTATTTCTATCTCCCATGCACTGAAATTCAACAATGGTTTCTTGCCAAGGTTCAAGAATGACAATTGAATGATTGTGTGAAACAAACGAATCATCATGTGCTTGTATATTCTCCCCATGCTCACTCCCATATGTTTCACCTGATTCCTATACACAACACACTTTAACTTGTTAGAATAACAATATACCTCCAATGGAATTACTGCATTATTCATAAAATATTATAAACAACTAACCTCGGATCCATAACTAGTAATTAATTTTTCCCCTCGATTTATCATGTGTTGGCAAAGACCTTGGGAACCATGTAATAAATCATATTTTAAGTCTTCCTCTGAAGCTTCATTTTGAAACTGGTGAACCTACATTAACAAAGATAAGCATATTTATAAGGTAAAATAACTAATAAGATAAAATTAACTCAACATGACCATGGTTATTTTTCCTAGAATAAAAAATATAATAGATGGAAATATCACTTACCATGCCACAACGAATACTATTATATCCACTAGAGCCTAATTTGTGAGATCCAATTTTTGGCACCCTAGTTTGGGTTGCTTTTCTTGTATCTTGGAGGTGTCTCTCAGCTCCTCCTTGTGCAGATGGCGTATAGTTTGGATTTTTGCGGACTTTCCTCTTAAACTTGGCATCTTTCATAAGTTCATCCCACGTCACTTGGTCTATGATCCAAGTTGGACGTGGATACATCAAGTTTTTTGTCAACTTTGACCTTAAATTGGACCTCTTTGAGTGAATGTATTTACTTGCAATCTCTAAAATAAGTTCCTTATCAAATCCAGGATTACCAAATGTTATTACTACATCTTTAAATAGTTCTTCTTTTTTGGCATTGGTTTGTTTCCTCCAATCCATTTGGATGGTATTTCCAAATAATTGTTCTGCACGACGAAAAATAAAGTGATAAAATTTCAACCCCATTTCATCCTTCAAGACATTTCCTTCTGAAGTGAGCAAGATTGTAACTTCTTGCATTCCTTTTGTGGTCACCGATGATATTGTTGTAGTCTTGGGGATTGAGGAAGATGCCCTTATAGGTACATTAGGCACTTTGTCACTTACTTCCTGCATTTACAATGAAATTGTGGAACTGTTAAGAACCCAACCAAAATATGAAACTATTTTTCATTTCTAAAATAATTATCCTAAATGTAACAAATGAAATTATAAAAAAATAAAATAATTTTACATGTTGATCTCTTGCAGGAGCTACACTCTCCAACAATGGCATTTCCCATAACTGAATTTGTTCAATTATTTCTTGTCTGATTTGAACATTTTCAGGAATAGCTAGTAGGAGCCTTAACATTCTTGTTTGTGAGTCTATAAGACTCCTCAAAGAAACTTGTTCCGGTCTTGGTGGGATAATTCTGACTGAACCTGCATTTGATGTAAAGGCAATGTTATGGGGTTCTGGTCTAGGCGTAGATGGCATAACATGACCCTCTATACCAACAGATTGTATACTTGTTGGAGTCACCCTAGAAACATCCTGCAAGGCACAAATATAAATGATAAGATGGAATAATGGATGGATAATGTTGAAATATGTAATTAGGTTCGATCTTCATAATGACATATGCAATCACAATTCTATGTAATTTATGTAAAAAAAGGATGAATAAAATTATTTTTGTTATGCTTAAGGCATGGGTTTCATGCTCAAGGAATTGTATTCTATATCAAGCTACCATTGTGAGCTCTTAGGATTGGTCATTGAGTCGTTGTCATAAAGACCCATTTGGGCATGTTACATATTGCACATAAAAATTTTGTTTGAGTCAAATAGAGTCAAATGACCCTCTAGGACCAAGTTGAAATGTTCCATAAGCAACCATACTATAACTTGATGGAACACATGAAGAATAAAGTCTCGTTATAGAATGACAATATACCGAGAGACTCATTAAAAGAAGGTCATGAAGATGGCAAATGATCAATGAAATGTATAGTACTGTTGCAAAGAATCATGGCAACCAAAATAATAAGCACTACAGATAGGTGTCCATGAGGTATGTATAATAATTTTCTTTTAAAGGGTCCATCATAAGATGTAGTAGGGTTGAATTTATGGGTTTATATTTTAAGAAAACCCTAGTATTTAGAAACCTTAATCTTAAGGTATTTGTTCCCTATGATTTGATTTCTAGGGCATGGGATAAACTCTAGAATGACATAAAGGGAAAAGAGTATGATCTAAGGTTTGAATTTAAGAAACCCTAAAATGACCTCTTGATTACATAAAAACCCTAGAAAAGTAACTTGACATCATGTTTTGGAATAATATATTGCTTGGGTTACTTGCTAAAATAGTATTGCAGGTACAAGAAGTAAAAAATGGATGGGGTGATCCATTGAAAGGAATGATGTAGCTCTTGGTAACCTCATAAATCATGGAGTCATTGTGCAAAAACTTTATTAAATATATGCCCTAGATTTCTCAACAAATAACATAATCAAACTCACGCAAATAGATGGTTGAATCTTACATTTTGCATAACATTGGATGTATATGGGGGCATTAATGATCCCTGCATGCCAACATTGGGTGTATTGAGGGGCATAAATGAATCTTGCATGCCAAAAAAATGCACGCTTAGAAAAAACACAAATATTAATAAATAGATATAGTGAAATAAGTTAATTAAATGCACAAAAATATTGATCAAGTTTTACCACTAGCATTACCTTAGATGTATTAAAAGGTGTTATAGGGGTTGGAATGACTTTAGAGATTTCCTGCATTCCACAAACATAAATTAGCATAATATAATAAGGAACATAAGATAATTGAACTTGTGAAAGACAATATTCAAACTTACCTCATGCATCCTCATAGAAGTGTCTTGCCCTCGTGCATTTGTTAACATTTCCATAAAAGTGATTAAGATCATTAAATACCCCATAGTAGCATTGGTAACACCCATGGGAACATTCTTAAAAGAAGACATAATAACATAAAAATAAGAAAACCTTGATAAAAAAACCGATAAGAAAATAGAATCAGTAACACCAAATATATATGTATATCAAGTAAAACCTTAAAAATTCAAATTACTTGATGTTCACTACAATTAAAAACTCATTACTTAACTTGTAAATAAAAATTATATTTAGTGATTCTTTACAACTATCTTAAAATAAACATAGTGATTGAAAAATGTCATCCTCACATGTAAAATATTAAACATTCAAATTACTTAATGTTCATTACAATTAAAAACTCAATGCTTAACTTGTAAAGAAAAATTATATTGTAGTGAATCCTTAAAACTATCTTAAAGTAAACATAGTGATCAAAAAATGTCATCCTCGCATGAAATCTCCTCATCTGATGGCATATATACCCCATCATTAATAGACCCTAAATCCACAAATAAATTAATACCATGATTTTCATAGTCATCATCACCTTCAACTATAGGTAAATTAAAATCAATGAATTCATCATCTTCATGGATTTGATGCCCATGTGGTTGCTCATGTCCTTCAAACACTTCAGTAAACTCGTCCTGGTCTTCGTCTTGGTCATATGCATCATTGACAATAAATTCTTCATCATCTCCATCTTGGCCATCTATGTCTTCAGGGGGAGCTTATGCATCTTCAAGTAAATCATGGTCCTCTACATCTTGAACAAATGTTACTCTACGTTTTCTTGGATCATAATCAATCTCAAATGACCAACCAAGTTGTTCTAAATTTGGAATGAGAAAATTTTGGTCACATTGACTTAGAAACACATAAGTTTCAGATATGGCTTCAAACCTAGATGTATTGATCATATTGAATCCATTATTATGGAGCAAGATAGTTTTTTTTTCTCCCACTTCGATAAGCTTGTACCATTCAACACGAAAAATAACTTTCTTGAAAGACATAAAATCAAGCTCTATAATGTCCTCCAACACTCTATAGTAGCGAAGTGTTCTTGTGATTGGTTGTATATCATTTGCATGTGAACGACATTCCACCTCAAATGATGTTGAAACTCCACAATCATAAGTTTTTCTCTTTTCATCAACTTTTCTGATGCGAAAATGATGACCAAAATTCCACATTCCTTTGTAATATCTTGCTTAAATTCATAAAAATATCAACTAATTAGATTCAAGGATATGAAATCTAACAAAAAATTTATTAAATATATGCAATATATTAATATATATCACCTCCCCATTTATAGATCCTTTAATGAAATTCAATTGTTGTTGTGTTACTCTATCATTCCCTTTTGTTGCCTCATGTTCAATATTGGTCTTTAGCCAATTCCATGAGCATCTCTCTGGCCACTTTCTTTTATGGCTTGCAGGAAATCCTCGAGTAGTGTTTTCACCATGTCTATTATATATATTGGCCCATGCATTTTCATCTTCTAATTTCTTTTTTTCAACGTACTTCTCCATCCATTCCAACATAAAGTCATAATTGTATGCAACATACAAATGTAATGCCTCCCACTCCTTACCATCTACAATGAAAAATGTATTTGTTCAATGAATTAATAATTATTTAAAGCCGTGTAATATAAAACTTAAGATAAAAATAACTCCTAACATTTTTTATACTTTTTATCCTATTTGAAGTTCCTTCACCCTCTATTTTTTCTCCTTCAAATGATTGAGATTGTTTATAATTTCATAATCGCGAAGCTTCAAGTTGAAATTGACATAAGTACTCACTCAAATGAACCATGGCCTGGAAAACCATGTACCCCTCAACTATGGACCCTTCTAGTCGAGCCTTTGGCCTCACAAATTGTTTTAAGACCTTCATATATCTCTCCACTAGCCACATTGTTCGAATATAAATAAGACCACACTGTTCAATCTCTTCTACTAGGTGTACAAGGTAGTGCTCTTGAGGATTAAAGAAGCTTGGAGGTGTTGAAGCCCCGAAAATCAGGTCGACAACAAGGGGGATACCCACCCGGTCCAGACCTTGGTTGGCAGCTCCTTATCCGTTTGGTATAGCGGGTCCGACTGGGGATAATGGGACCAGTTTCCCAATCTAAGGGTGTGTGTGTGCAAAATTGGATATTGCTGGTCTAAGGATACTTAAAGCTAATCTAATTCAAACTTTTAAACTAACTCTATGCTATTGTAATCTAATGAAAAACAGCACATCTAATCTATGCTAACCCAGGATGTATTTCTTCTATTATGCGATCTAAAAAGATTTCAAACAATAACTGGTAATAAAGATCATTCAGCTATCATAAGAATGGAAATCAATTAAGATAAACCACTTTGCATAAAAAGTTAGGCAAAACAGTTGTGAACAGCATATCGCATAATAAGTTATTCATATATCAGACATAAATAAATGGCTCCACTGTACAAAAGTGCCAAATGGTAACTCAGACATTCATGCAACAACATATAAACAACTAAAAACTGTATATCACTTTAAGAATATAAGCAGAAATAGCCAAGAGATAAAAGTACCATTTATGACTGGTTCTACTCATAAGCTTCGAGCAACAATGATTTACCTCTCCTTGCTCTAACATCTACTAAGAGTACAGAAGTGCAACATCAGTGGCATATATCAAATGCAAACATTAATAAACCTTGATCCATCCATTCATCAAAACCCCCTCCGAGGGTGCAAAAGTGCATGTTCTGAGGACAAGTTTTTGACAAATTTCTGGACCCTTCTCCAAACGCATGAGAAGGGTTTAAATACTGCTAACTAAATAACTTAATTACATAAATTTAGGATACGGTTTAAATGACTGCCCTTCTTCTAAAGCAAAACTATTTCTAAAAACTGAATCTAATTCTTAACTATTTCTGCATTTGCTCCTTAATGTTGCGAACACTCAACATTTGTCTGGGAAGAGTCGGATGGTTGCTTTTTGCTTTTGTGTGAGTTACGCAAATAGAAATGGTAAGCGCTGGCACCATTTTAGCAAACTAGAAGATATTTTTGAGAATCTTCCTTTGGCTGGGTGGATTTACTGAGTGTATACTTGGTAATAACCCAATTTCCTCTCAAACTGCTACTGCTTTTGCTATCTCGGTTTCCGGCCTTGCGAATGACTAAGCAGGTTAGGGACTTTGCTTTCTGAACAATTTTCTTAGCGATAGCGCTAATCATGCATCGAAAACTGCCTCTGTTCTTTGATCCGGGCTTTTCTGGTGCGTTTTCTGCCTTTAGCGCTTTTTTCCTTCACCGGGTAGAAGTTTCAGGATTTTTCGTAAACATGCTGCTTTTGTGAGCTTTTTGACCCCGAATGTTGAATCACCTATTGACCTCAGCATCTGTTGAGTGATACTCTGGAATCTGTGGTTATGTTGCATGCGGCATCTGTTTTCTATTCTCCGAGCATTGACGCTTTCCCCTTTTCCTTAGATGTTTCCTGCTCATTGCTTCATATTGTTTCCTGTTTTTCATTCCTGCAGTTCACACAAAGGAAAAGAGTAATGATAATAAATACTGATACGAAAGCTCTAACCTCTATGAATGTATAAAATCATGACACCCATCATGAACTGAATCTTCGAAAAACACAAAACTGTCCTTCATTAACACTTTGGCGTACGATCATTAATTTCCTTTAAAGTGTGCGCCCAATTTTGGTTTATAGACAGCTTTTCTTGAATGTTGAGCTGAGGAAATTCGCGATGGTCGATAGCATCATCGCATCATCGCATTACCTAGATGTGTCATCGCAACTTTTTTTAGATCGGATTATCGCAGATCGCAGATCGCGACGAGCCGTTAAATCATTGTGTGTTTTTTATGCGATATTGCGATATGCGACGTCGCATATCGGCCGTCGGAGATTTCTTAAGATTTTCATTTAAGAGTGCTTCTTAATGATGCGATGAATTTCGCAGTTTTTTATTATGCTCATAAGGGAATGCTTTATCTTCTCCGCGCGATGCGACATAATTTCAAGGAGTATAATACAAAAAGTTTTATAAAATGTTTTTTGAATTTTTATTAAGGGTCCCCATTTGCTTAGTGTTATTGCTAATACTAAACAAAGAGGGGGGTTGTTGGTGGCCACAACAATGGCGATTCACCTGGAAGAAGCAGTTATCTCTATTTTTTTCTATTGAATTTTGACTTCCAAAACAGAAAAATTTTCATAAGTCTAAATTTTGTTATGGATAGATAGAGTACATTATGCCTTACCCTATTAATGATATTTTGTTTCAACCTTTTTCTATTCTAATCGCTTGCTTCCTCAGGCTTTGTCCTTGTATTTACATCAGCCATTACTTGGTCTTGTAAAGGTAAAATAAAGTCTTCTCTGTGTGCCTGCTTTAAAATATGCTCATTTGTCGTAGGTAGAGCCTCTGTTGCCAGCAGGCGTCCATAGCCTTGACAGGGTTACCTGTTACCCAGCAATGATCCTTTACCCTGCTTAAGGCTATCTACAACGTTCGAAGAAAAATCCACATTGACACTTTTTCCTTTTTTATTCTCAAATAACAATGTCTTGGTTTGGTAGCCAAATTATGACACAGTCATTCACTTGATTTACACTTTCGCTGAACAAGCTGGCTCGTGATGAGACCCCTTGCCTTTTGATTTCAAAGATCTTGAGTCATTTCCCTGTTTTGATGGACAGTGTTTGGCAAAGTCAGCGAGTTATAATATCTGTGATCATGATAAGCCGGCTCATGATGAGACCTCTTATTCTTTGAGATATAGTGCTTCTTGGATTGTTCCTCTGAATGCTGTGATTTTCTTTAACAGGGAGGAAATCATTGTTTTCCTTAAGAAAGCTCTGGACGACAATAATAGAGTTTGAAAACAGCAGTTTTACAGAGAATCTTTATTTTATTATTGATACCTTTCATTGTGCTGATATAAAACAATTTTTCGCCAAAGGTTGCTTTCATCAATTTTTTTTTTGAAGTTGAAACTAGTATCATATCTAGGCCAAAGTTTTTTTAACTCTATCTGTCTATAATAAAGATCAGATTTACGAAAATTTTTGTTATTTATACAAGCGAAAAGCTCAAAATCTGAAAGAGAATTGGTGTCTTTTCCGTGAATACCCGTAGTAACCATTTACAACTGGTTTTATTATGAAAAAGAAAAGAAAATCTAAAACTATTCTACAAAATAGAAGAATAATCTTCTATGGAAAATATATTTTAAGGATTTGTCCATTAACAGGCAAAGAATCCCTTCTACCTGCTAAATTCTGCAACACAAATGTTGATGGACCTATGACTTCAACAATCTGAAAAGGACCAAGCCACATCTTTTGAAATTTCGTATGTTTTCCCTTTTCTTCATGAGACTTATCCCATCTCAAAACTAAATCTCCCATCTGAAAATTTTTTTTGGTCATTATGCTTGAATCAAAAGAGGATTTTATTAGCGCTTGGTGATGAGCATGGGTTTTCTTAGCTTGTTCTCGTTGTTCTTCTAATTTAATTATTTCCATTTGTCTTAGTTGTATGGAGGAAGTAGATACTTCATCGATGTATTGTACTAAAGACAAAGAGGGGATGACTAAGTGAGTTGGAAGAACCACTTCCTTCCCATAAACTAAATTAAAGGGAGAAGTGCCGATTGAAGCTTTCTTCGTTATTCTATCTGCCCATAAAGCATTTACCAAAGCTTTGTGCCAATTCTTTTGGTTCTGGTCAACTGTTCTTTTAATGATCCTGATTAGGTTTTTATTTGTTGACTCAGCTAACCCATTACCTTGCAGATAGTAGTTGGCCAAATATTTTAGTTTGAACCCTCTTTTAAGTGCAAACTCAGTCATTTCATTTCCAGAAAAGTATGATGCATTATCAAACATTAAAGCCGTTGGCAATCCAAACCTAGTGATTATAAATTGATCTATGAATTCAATAATATTTTCAGAATTAGCTGTCTTGAGAGGAACTGCTTCTACCCATTTAGTAAAATAATCTGTTACCGTGAGGATGTATCTATGCTACTTAGAAGAGTGAGGAACGATCTCACCTATTATGTCCAAGCCCCACTGACTGAATGGTTGTTCGATGTTTACAGGCTGTAGTGGCAGGGACGGCTTCTTTTGTCTTCCAGCAGTTGTTTGGCAGACTTGACATTTCCTTATGTAACTGTGTGAGTCTTTGAACAGCGTAGGCCAGTAATATCCCGCACGTAAGATCTTGTGTGCAGTAGCATCTCCAGCATAGTGTTCGCCTGCTGGTCCGTCATGGAGTTCTGTTATGAAACCAGCTCAAGAAAAGATAGAAAAGATAGATCAACGCCTTAGAATTCAGCCTCTTCGAGGGGGCAACCTCCTTTACATTACATAAATGAACAATTCTTGGATGATTCAAATAACAAAACCTCCTTTCTATATATAGGAGTCTAAGGAGTCACAATATAATCCAGCTGACCTAACAATAATAATATAAAGCCACAAAAATAACAATAGAGGGATTCTATGGGCACATTAATAACAATATGGGGGCAATAGGGGCACAACAATATAAATAAGGGGTATAACTACAATAGTAATGGGGTAATCACTAGTATTATAGGGACCCAACATGCCCCTCTCCTTCAAAAAAGTGTTGTCCTCAACGCTTGAGTAGTTCTGGATACTTCTGCATAAAATTCTCATCCTCCCATGTGGAATCTTCAGCGGATAAGTTCTTCCACTTGATAAGATACTCTGAAATTGATCGATTTCGTAGCTGTCGAGTTCTTGTTTCTGTGACTGCTTCCGGTTCCAATATAATTTTTCCTTCCTCGTCAAGTTCTGGCAATATTGTTTGAACTGGGAGCTTGTCGCCTATAACCTTCTTTAAACATGAAACATGGAAAACTGGGTGCAATCGAGAAGCTGCAGGAAGCTCCAATTTGTATGCCATAGTACCAATCTTTTGCAACACCTTGTACGGACCATAATACTTTGGTGATAATTTATTATCCTTCTTAGCTTGCTTGAGGGACATTTGCTTATATGGTTGTAGCCGTAGGAATACCCAATCACCTACATCAAAACTTCTTTCACTGCGATGTTGATCTGCCTGTTGTTTCATTCTATTCTGTGCCAACACGAGGTTATCCTTTAAGAGTTGGAGGACTTGTTGTTGATGTTCGATGTGATGTTCCACTGCCTGAACCTTAGAATTTTCTCTTAAATATGATGTGATGGATGGTGGTTGATACCCATAAAGTGCCATAAATGGGGTCATTTTTGTTGCTGTATGGAAGGAAGTGTTATACCACCATTCAGCCAGAGGCAACCATTTGACCCATTGTGTCTGTTTATCAGATACAAAGCAACGAAGATATCCTTCCAAACATTTTTTTACTATCTCAGTTTGCCCATCAGATTGAGGATGATAAGATGAGCTATGAGCTAACTGAGTACCAAGACAAGAAAATAATTCTGTCCAAAAATTTCCAGTGAAAATGGGATCTCTGTCACTTACAATAATCTTTGGGTTTCCATGTAGCTTTTGAATTGTTTCCATAAATGCAGTAGAAACTGTACTGGCTTTAAATGGATGTGATAATGCACAAAAGTGTGCATACTTGGTAAGTCTGTCAACTACCACCATGATGACACTCTTTCCCTCAGACTTGGGTAAACCTGTGATAAAATCCATTGAAACCTCCTCCCAACGTTGGCTTGGAATGGATAAAGGTTGTAATAGACCTGGGTCTTAATTGTTTCAACTTTATTTTGTTGGCAAACCAAACATTCCGCCACAAACTTTTGAATATCTGATTTAAGGCCATCCCAAAAAAATTCCTTCTTAACCCTGTGGTAAGTTTTTAAAAATCCTGAGTGCCCTCCTAAGGGAGAAGTGTGCAATTCCATAAGAATCTTTTGTTTTAGCTGGGAATTCTTACAGAGGTATAAGCGATCTTTGTACCATAACGAATCATTTTTCCAGCTAAATGTATCAGACGTACTGGAATCTTGTTGTAGCTTTCGAATAAGTGCCCACACTTCTTCGTCATTCTTCCATTCCTCCCTTGCTTCGTTTATCCAATCTGGTTGGATAATAGAAATGGCACAACAATGCTTCCACATCCTCATCCTTTCTTGAGAGTGCATCTGCCACCACATTTTGCTTCCCTTTTTTGTAGATGATTTCAAAGTCATAACCCAACATCTTTGTGACCCACTTTTGTTGCTCTTCAGAGGATAATCTTTGTTCTAAAAAGTATTTAAGGCTATCATGATCCGTTTTTACCTTGAAGTGTCTTCCCATTAGGTAGGGTCGCCATTTCTTAAGTGCATGGAGTATTGCCAACATTTCCTTCTCATAAATAGCTTTGCTTAAAAACTTTCCCTTGATTGGACGACTTTCAAAAGCAATGGGTCTTTCATCTTGCATTAGAACAGCACCAATTCCATTTCCTGAAGCATCACATTCCACAATAAAGGTTTTTGTGAAGTCCGGTGTAGCTAAGACCGGTGCTTGGCACATTGCCTCTTTAAGATGTTCAAAGGCCTTTGTTGCTTCCGGAGTCCATGAAAATGCATCTTTCTTCAATAATGTTGTTAGAGGTGCTGCTATTCTCCCATAATTCTTAACAAACTTGCGATAATACCCTGTCAACCCAAGAAATCCTCGCAGATGCTTTATGGATGTGGGGATTTTCCATTCCTTAATGGCTTTAATTTTGCTAGGGTCTACCTTAACTCCTTCATGAGATACAATATGACCCAAATATTCCACCTCCTGGACTCCAAAGAAACATTTGGATCTTTTTGCATATAATTGTTTCTCCTCCAATAGTTGTAGCACCCTGTCAACATGTTCAACATGATCCTTCCAAGACTTGCTGTAGATTAGTATATCATCAAAAAATACTAACACAAATTTTCTAAGGAATGGTTTGAAAATTGAATTCATCAAACCTTGAAATGTTGAAGGTGCATTGGTAAGGCCAAAAGGCATGACCAAAAATTCATAATGACCCTCATGAGTTCTAAATGCCGTTTTCGAAATGTCTTCAATCTTCATTCTGATTTGATGATATCCTGAACGAAGATCCAACTTGGTGAAGTAAATTGATCCATGCAATTCATCCAGTAATTCATCAATGACAGGAATGGGGAACTTATCTTTAATAGTGAGCTTGTTGAGCTCCCTATAATCCGGACACATGCGCCATGATCCATCCTTCTTGTGCACCAATACTACTGGAGCAGAGAAAGAACTTTGACTCGGTTGAATTATACCAGCCTCTAGCATTTCTGCAACCATACGTTCAATTTCACTTTTTTGGACATAGGGATATCTGTACGGCCTGATGTTTGGAGGAACACTTCCTGGAATCAGATGAATAGCATGATCATGATCACGCATAGGTGGGAGACCTTTGGGAGTCTCAAATACCTTGGAATGATTGTCCAGGACTTTTTGGAGATCTGGAGAAATAGATGATTCTAATGTGGAAACATCTAGCGAACATAATTGTGCAATTACACCTCTTTGCTCCTTTTTTAGAAGCTTTGTCATACCATTAGAGCTGATTATCTTTCCTGGTTTCCCTGCAATACCCCTTAATTCAACTTCCTTTCCTTCCGTAGAAAATTTGATGAAAAGTTCTTGAAAATTAAAAGCTATTGTACCCAAGGATTGTAGCCATTGGACTCCTAGTACAACATCAGCACCTCCCATTGGAATGGAAAGCATTGGGCTAGTCAATACATATTCTCCCATGGATAGCTTGATATTATGGCACTTTCCAGAGCAATTTATTGTTCCTCCATTTGCAATCATCACTTGACACTCTGGTGCTGGATATAGGAAGCAATTCAATTCTTTTGCTACCCTACAATGAATAAAATTGTGGGTGCTTCCTGAATCAATCAACACTATTACCTTTTTCTTCTTGATTTGTCCTTCTATCTTGATGGTTTGAGGAGTGGTAATTCCCGCCAATGCATTACAAGATATGGTCGGATTTATTTGTTCTTCATCTAGGCTTTGTTCCTGGAGTATATCTTCTTCTTTTGACCTTTCTTGCTCCTTTTCTTCTTCCTCTTCACAATCTATGTAGAATAATTTCTTCTCAGCACACTTATGACCTTTAGTGTATTTGCTATCACAACTGTAACAAAGCCCTTTTGCTCTTTTTTCTTCCAATTGTTGTGGTGTCAACCTTATAGGTTGTGGAAGACTAGGGGCAACAACACTTCCGTCTTTATAGTTGTGAGTGGTATGCTTCCTGGTTGCCATAATTTTGCTTTCCATTTTTCTTGCTAACCTGAATGCCTTCTCTAATGAATCAGGTTCCCAAAGGCGAACATCATGTTGGATATTATCCTTTAAAGACCCTATGAACACATCAATCCTATGCTCCTCTGGAATATCTTTTACCCTTATGTTCAATTTTTGGAACTCCTCAATGTGCTCCATTATTGAACCCTTTTGTTTGAGACTTATCAATTGGCTAAAAAAAGTGTTGCTTTTTGTATCCTCATAATGTGCTATCAATTCTTCCGTAAAAATTGCCCAAGTGATAAATTGTTTACGAGAGCAAAGCCATTGATACCATACAAACTGATTTGGTTCCAAATATAAAGTTGCCATACGTACCTTTTGTGTGTTTTGCACATTATTGAGATCGAAGAATTGCTCCATCTGTAATATCCATGTGGCGGGATCCTTGCCATCAAACTTCCTCATATCGATTTTTGGAATATGGTGGGTCTTCGATCCAACATTAGAGTCTATGGAATCATGATTAACATTTCTTTTTTTCACATCATGAGTTTCCTTTACAACCTTTTCACCATTAGTAAGTATTTCTTGTAGAAAATTTGTCAAATCTGTCTTCAAATCTGCCATGTCTGTCTTCAAATATGTCCTCAAATCTGCCTTCAGATCATCCATCTTAGCTTCCATGCCCTTTATCTTAGATTCCACACCATTTATCTTAGCATCTGTTAGCTTTTGTGAGCGTGACATTTGTTGCACTTGTTCTTGTAATTTTGATATATCATGTAGCATTTCTTCCTCTTCTTCATGAGTCATGCTAGAGCTTTCAGGTTCCTTACTAGGTGTTTGCATTTTCTTTCCTCGGGGCATCAGTTACCGATAATAATGCTTTACTATGCCCTTTGAATTCCTTCAAACCAAGCTTATGCAAAAATTTAAGAAAAAACTACACACCTTTTTTTTATTTTGTAAAAGCCTGATATTGAATCTGATGTATCTCTGTAATTTCGAATCATCCAGTTCTGAAATTGTGACCTGTAGTAGCCTTCTATGTCCTCTTTCCAATGCCACTAGTCTGATCCAAATTGGATTCTCCAAGAAAGAGTTATGCACAATCTCCCGCAGTGACCTGACTATAGACTAGTTCAGTAGAGCGAACTTGTATGAAATTCCACGTGTCACTGTTTCAACCTTTTACTCTAAAAAATATATAAAAGAAAACTACAGTCCGTCCTATTTCTGTACCTTTTTACGAAATTTCAATCCGATGCTCAGAAAGAAAGTTATGATGATTTTCCCCAGGTCGCCTGTTTTGAGTGTAATTCAGGAGTCTGCAAAAAGACCAACTTCCTCAGATCATATCTCCGAAAATATCGCGTAAAAAGCTCTGAAATTTGGACCCAAGCTTCATCGCGATTTCTTCTCAAATGGGTTTTTTTTGCGATTTCTGAGATGTCATATAAAAAAAGTTATAGTGCAAATTCCACGATGACCTGTTTGGAGCAGCGAAACCCTAGAATCCAAAGCTCTGATACCAAATGTTATGAAACCAGCTCAAGAAAAGATAGAAAAGATAGATCAACTCCTTAGGATTCAGCCTCTTCGAGGGGGAAACCTCATTTACATTACATAAATGACAATTCTTGGATGATTCAAATGACAAAACCTCCTTTCTATATATAGGAGTCTAAGGAGTCACAATATAATCCATCCGACCTAACAATAATAATATAAAGCCACAAAAATAACAATAGAGGGATTCTATGGGCACATTAATAACAATATGGGGGCAATGGGGGCACAACAATATAAATAACGGGTATAAGTACAATAGTAATGGGGTAATAACTAGTATTATAGGGACCCAACAAGTTCCTACAAAACTTTTTCAGCTTCAGTTTTCTCAAGACATCTAAGAAGAACAGAATCATAATTATTTCTAAAAAGAACGTCATTTATGAGCTGATATTGTTTATCTTTCAATCTCAGAGCTCTTTTCTTAGTGTGATCTAGGTGTGATGGAGCATATCCGTTCTTAAGATAATAAATGATGTCAGCATATAATGATTCTGCATCGTTTAGGCTTACCTCATACAGTTGTACCTCTTTAGATGGGACTTCAGGAATTTGGGATGCTCCAGCCAACATTCTGCAGAAGCCTTGACCTCTTACAATGTTTGCTGGTTTGATCTCAAGGTCGTATTCCTGTAAAGCGGTGATCAAATTTACTCTTTTCTCACCCACATCCTTCTGTACTAGAAGATTTCTTACCGCTGGAAACGGTACTATGATCTTAGTATGGGTTTTAAGTAAGAAAGGTTTGAAATATTTGACCGCTTTGAAAACAGCATAGGCCTATTTCTCCACGTCTGAATAATTCAATTCAGCACCTTGTAAATTCGAGCTAAAAAATGCAATTGGAGCTTCCGCTTTTTCTTGATTTGCTTGGGTTAGAATTGCAGCATATGATTTCTCTAAGGTAAATGTGTATAAGATAAAAGATTCTGAGAAATTCGGGGTTGCTAAAGATGGAGCATTAATAATAGCTTGTTTGATCAGGTTGAATGCTTCATGTTCATCTTGACCCCATTTAAAATTTGAATTCTTTTTAATCATGGTTTGCAAAGGAGACACAATTCGTGAAAAATCTGGGACAAATCTCTTTACAAAATTGATTTGACCAAGGAAAGATTGCATGGCTTTTTTATTATGAGGTAGGGATATTTCAGAAATTTCTTTGATTTTGTCAGGCTCAATGTGAATACCAGATTTCGACACTATGAATCCTAGAAGTTTTCCTTCACTTAATGCGAAAAAAGATTTCTTTGGGTTAAGTGAAATCCCATACCTTAAACATCGTTGAAAGATCTGTTTTAAGTCTCTGAGATGGTCGCTTCGCTTCTTGGAGTACACTGTTATATCATCCAAATAAATCACTACGGATTTATTGACTAAACCCTTGAATGCGATGTCCATGGCTCTTTGAAATGTAGCACTGGCATTGATCAAACCAAATGGCATCTTCCGATATGCGTACGTGCCCCATTTAGTTCTGAATGTGGTTTTCAATTGATCGTCGGGATGTACCAGCACTTGATTATATCCTGAAATTCCATCTAAGAAAGACATCAGTTCTGAGCCTGCTACTGCCTGTAATATCTGCTCCATAGGTGGGAGGGGAAAATTGTCTTTTTGACAGGCTTTGTTGAGATTCCAAAAATCGATGCAGATTCTAATATCTCCGTTTTTCTTTCTAACGGGTACCATATTGGAGACCCATTTGGAATGTCTGACGGGGAAAATTATTCTGGCTTTTAATAACTTATTTAGCTCGGTTTTTATCTGATTTTCTAAATTGGGGTGGATCTTTCTCAGCTTCTGTTGGACAGGCTTTTCGTTGTCAATCATAGGAATAGTGTGCTGAATGATAGAAGTGTCGTACGTCTTCAGCTCATCGTAATTCCAGGCAAAGACATTTTTATATTGTCTCAAAAGATGAATATACGCTAGTTTTTCTTCCAAGGCTAGGCCTATGCCTAGAGTAACATTTTGTGGTTTATCATCGGTCCCTAGGTTTACTAATTCGTAGTTTAGAGTTGAACTGTAGAGCTTTGAATTGGTAGACCTTTTAAACCGATTTTTCAAATCGTATAAGTCTTCTAACTTAACCACCGATTTAGGTATAGCATTATTAGTGCCATTTTGTTGTATTTGTCGATCGTGATGGTCTTCGTCAATTATCTGATTGGAGTAGGATCCTTCAGAAGTGAGAAAATTTACAATATCAGGATCGTCATTGAATACTCTCCAATTTGTAATGTTGTCAGGGATGGACAGTCTAAAGATTAATTCTATTGAGAATCTATCTGGACTAAACTCTTCGAAGGGAATAAGTCTAGAGGCTACGTTAGCCAAAAGGTCTGCACTTGCGTTTTGGAGTCTCGGGATTGACGAAATATTGAATGCTATGAAATGCTCAGTCAGATCTTGTACTAAAGATTGATAGTGTTTTAAATGACTTGATAGGCAATGAATAGTGTTACGTACCTATTTGACGACAATCTCAGAGTCTCCAAAGACTTGAAGATACTTGACGTTCAACCCGATTGCTTTGTATAGGCCTTGCACCAAGGCCTCATATTCTGTTGTATTGTTTGTGCAATCGAATTCGAGTCTGCACGTAAGCATGGTCTTATTTCCTTCTGGACTAATCAGAACGGATCCTGCTCCTGCTCCTTCGTTAGATTTAGAGCCATCAAAATATAATTTCCAAAACAAAGATTTATTCACAGGTTTATCTAGAAAATTAACACACTTTGAATTATCAGTTTGGGAAATATTTTCGACTTGGGACAAAATTGAATTTTCTAAGTAAGGTGATGTATGAGCATTGAAATTACCGAGAAAAGAATCTACCGAGTAATTGCCTATGATACTGCTGTTATACGCTATTGCTTCATTTTCCCCCTCCAATTCCATTACTATGTACTTCTGGTGTAATTCTCGTTCAACCTTTATTTGATTCGGTTTACCATTATAGGGTAACCACATGTGTGACCAGTCAGTCGAAAAGTATCCATGGAGTTTCTCGGACCAATCCCTGCTAAGAATCAAGCCATAGAATTCTAGGATATCAGCCACTAGAATGTCAATAACCTGACATACCTTCGGGTTGGATGACAATCTTATGGTTACTTGATTATGTTCACCAATCACTTCGACTTGAGATCGATCAAGCTGAACTATGCGCATTGCGGATTTTAGTGGTTGAACATTTAACTTGGCACATATTGATCTGGGTAAAATATTCGTTGAAGCACCAGAATCTACCAAACAATTGTGCACATTTTTATTGAAAATTTCATAAGTGAGAAGAAAAGGGGGAGTGTGAGACCTTGATCTTCCTCCAATCAAGGCGATGTCGTTTGGATCAATCTTATTGATCGTGTTGGTTGGAGGTCTTCCCATGTTGTGGGAAGCTACAGCTGTAGGCAAAGATGTAATAGGCACGACATGTAATTCTTTCATCATTATCTTCTGTTGATGTTTCAATTTGTTGAATTTGCAAAGGGTAATATTAGCCCTGGTCTTTTTCATGTCATCAATAATATTGTATTCCATTTCATCTGACACTATTAGTGTTTTTGATGGAGTTGTTTGATCTGATTGGACTGGGCTAGGTTGAGTCGCTTTAGTGGTCGTTTTTTTTTGTTGCGACTTTATCTTTTATTGCAGAGCTTGCGGTCTTCTGCTTAGGGGTAGTTTGGGGAGGATCAAGTTGATTTTTGCTTCGTGTGCTAACTGGAAATGCTTCTTGATCTTCTTCTTGTGGGAGGATGAAATCCCACATTCCTTGTAATTCCACAACTTCTTCGTCATCAATCTGCCCTTCAGTGGTACTTTCTTCTTCTTCCTCTTCTTCAGATTCGACATTTGAAATAGCGTTGGGTGGTTTCACATCCATTGAAGGACCTCTTTTAAAAGCTCTGTAGGGATTTTTTGAAGAAGTTTCTGCAACATTTTTTTTATGTCAATCATCTCATTGGACATGGTCTTTAATACTTTCTGCAATCCTTCCAAATCGAAAGGGTCTTTCGTTTGTTTCTTCTTGGAGTCTTCCTTGAAGGTGACTTTTTTAGACTTGCGTTCCTCTATCGCAGATCTCTTTTCAAGGGCTATTACGCGTTTCTCTACTGCTATCGCCTCTGTCAAGTTTTCAACTAAGGTTATTTTATTTGCCCTATCCATGAAGATTGCCAAGTTTGATGGTAAGGCCGTAATATACCATTCACATCGTACTTCTTCGCTGGGTTGGGAAGGAGTGGGAATTTTTTTGAGGATCTTATTGAACCGTAAATTGAAATCTTTGATGGGTTCTCTAGCCTCGGCTTTAAGATTTGACAGGTCATTGATTAACGTTGTTGTTGATCTGTCATCACCAAACTTGGTAAGGAATTGACTTTGGAAAATGTCCCAACTTGTGATAGACTCAGAGGGTAATGAAAAGTACCATGACCCGGCTGTTCCTTGCATTGTATAGGGAAAAAGCCGAACAACAACATCTTCGTTAGTAACTCCGTTGAGATTGAAACAATGTGAACTTTGAAACGGGAACTGATACTGTTACCCGTTTCGTAGAGATAGCAAAAAAATGACCCGATTTTCAAAAGTGGTGATGCAGAATACACATGTTTTTTTTAGAACATGGTTTTTGGAACTTTAATTTTTTTTCATGTTCAAGGATGAAATCAAGTTTTAGAATGGTAGTGATTTTCATGCTGATTTTAAAAAGTGAGTATTTTGCATCACACCCTTTTTTTAAAAGACCTATTTTTTGACTTTTAATTTTCTAGTGCGTGAAATGTAAAAAATTATTTTGTAAATTTGATAGTTTTTGAAGTCGTCATTTTATTCATATTTTCTTGTTCTCCATCTTAATTTTTTTTTTTTAGGGGGGCTTTTATTGTTTTGCGTTTTTAAATTAGAAAGTCGATAGTTTGAATTTTAGATAATCTACATATTTATACATCCTTAATTAATTTTTCAATCCACATGAAATAATTGTTTCTAAAAAACAACATTCTTTAACAATGGACAAAAATAACCATTTTTAACATAAATATAACAAAAAAACTAAACGTTTTGATAATTTTTTGCTAGAATTAACATGTCAAAATCACAATTTTTATACAAAAATATTAACTAAAAATTGTCAAATAATAGTTTTTTTATGAATTTCATGTCAAAAAAATAATAATAACAACTTTTTTTTTCAAAAAATAATAATTAACTTAAAAATCAATGCGAAAATCACAGTTGTGCTCTCTCTTTCTTTCACATACCAGACTCTTGATGGAAATTTCACCTCTTTTGAACTTTTCCAATCTGAGATTAGCTTCTTATCACTTAAAGCACTTGAAATATTTGTAGGCATGAGCTCAGGTGGAGTTCGTTCACCAATGTTTTTTGAAGATACACCTTTAAGACTCTTTGGTCCAGAAAGATTCAGAGAAATTTTCCTTGATGCCATTTTCCTAAAAAAAAACACATAAATTAGTAAATAAAAAAACATATTAACTTAAATTAACAACAAAAATATACCATAAATTTTTTATTTGTATAATCAGAATTGTCCAGCCACCTCTAACGGGCAGGCGGTTCGATGGGCGAGCGGGAGGTCAGGTGAGGGATAATGAGACTAAGTGCACAATTAGGCAAGTATGGGCAAGCCCCTACCCATGCGCCCCCCACAACCCCCTGACGACTACATTGAAGCCCCGACCCCATTAACTTATTCCTCTCACGAGAGATCTCTTGTCTGGATTCACTACACATTAATAATTAAAGTAACACGCCTGATCTAATCTCCGAAAATGATGATGATGACAAATCCCTCGATATGATTACCAAGTTATTGTACTCCCTGCATCCATCAAATCTGTGTTTTCTCTTTGTTTCGCTCGCCAACTCTGTATTTCTTCGTGGTCCATCCTTTGCATGCCACGCTAGATGTTTGTTTTCAGCTGAATTTTCTGTTTGAACGAAGCTTCCTAAGCTTCCCCCCTCCCCAGCCCCCCTCCCCTTCCCTCACCCTACCCCTTACTGTCCCCCCACACTCCCGCGCCCCATCCCCCCTCGCCCCCCGCCCCCCCCTCCATCCCCCCAAACCCCCGCCCCCCCCCCCATCCCCCCAAACCCCCTACACCCCCCAACCCCTCCCCGAGGGAGTAAACTTGTTTGAATAACAATAGAAAAGGTGTTTGGTTTTTTCAATGCATGGATAGAGAGTGATTTGTTGTTGATATTTAAGTAATGATATTTTGTTTATCAAGTCTTTTACAAGTAGTTAAAGTGCCAAAAGGCACATGCAAGGGAGGTTGTGGGCTATTAGCTATAGAGAAATGAATACTACCATAGAGGGACACAACAATCACAAAAGGAGTCATTTGTGAGGAGATAATTGAGACTTAAATAAATATGGATAAGTAGGTGGCAATCTAAAACAACTTAACATATCTTCCTTATTGTGTAGAAATCAATTTTAGTAATGTGATTGCGTGCATAAAATGAGTAAATATTTCCTTCAAACTTAAATCATTTAAACATCAAGCTTTGCATAGATGGTTTGTTTATTGAGTTATCAACATGAATAGTGCATGGTTTATTACCTTTTGCAAAGATTGGCCTTTGAAGAAATTTTGTATGAAATGTTTTGACAACATTTATCCTTCTATTAAAAATGTAAATATTAGAAGATATACTTCCATTATTTTGGAGTTCCACCTAGGTTTCCATTGTGTCTTTTCTAAGCCATTTTTCCTTCAGTGTAAGCATGTGTACAAATTTATTTATTTATTTATTAGAAAAAGTCAGAACAACAATTAGAAGCCCCGCTTCACTCTAACAGTGATAATCGTAATAATTAGAAAATATGATGGTATTCAACCTTGATTGAGGAATCCCCAACCTTGAGGAATCAAGGTTGAATACCATCATGTTTTCTAATTATTACGATTATCACTGTTAGAGTGAAGCGGGGCTTCTAATTGTTGTTCTGACTTTTTCTAATAAATAAATAAATAAATTTGTACACATGCTTACACTGAAGGAAAAATGGCTTAGAAAAGACACAATGGAAACCTAGGTGGAACTCCAAAATAATGGAAGTATATCTTCTAATATTTACATTTTTAATAGAAGGATAAATGTTGTCAAAACATTTCATACAAAATTTCTTCAAAGGCCAATCTTTGCAAAAGGTAATAAACCATGCACTATTCATTTTGATAACTCAATAAACAAACCATCTATGCAAAGCTTGATGTTTAAATGATTTAAGTTTGAAGGAAATATTTACTCATTTTATGCACGCAATCACATTACTAAAATTGATTTCTACACAATAAGGAAGATATGTTAAGTTGTTTTAGATTGTCACCTACTTATCCATATTTATTTAAGTCTCAATTATCTCCTCACAAATGACTCCTTTTGTGATTTGGGGGGGGGGGGGGGGGGGGGGGGGTGTGGGTAAGGGGGTAGGGGTAGGGGGCGGGGGGGAATGCGGGGGTAAGGGGGTGGGGGGGGAGGGGGGTAAGGGGGTGGGGGTGTAGGGGTAGGGGTAGGGCAGGGGGGTAAGGGGGGTGCAGGGGGGTGGGGGGTAGGGTAGGGGGTTGGGGGTGGGGTAAGGGGTAGGGCAGGGGGGGTAGGGTAGGGGGTGGCAGGGGGTTGGTGGGGGGGGTGGCAGGGGGGGGGTAAGGGTAGGGGGTTGGGGGGGGGGGTAAGTGGTAGGGCAGGGGGGGGTAGGGTAGGGGGTGGTAGGGGGTTGGTGGGGGGGGGGTGGCAGGGGGGGTGGGGGGGGGGTAAGGGTAGGGGGTGGCAGGGGGGCAGGGGGGAGGGGGGGGGTAAGGCGGGGGGGCAGGGGGGGGGGTGGCGGGGGGGGTAAGGGTAGGGGGTGGGAGGGGGGCAGGGGGGAGGGGGGGGGTAAGGCCGGGGGGGCAGGGGGGTAGTGGGGGGTAGGGGTTGGTGGGGGGGTAGGGTAAGGGTAGGGGGGTGGCGGGGGGTGAGGGGTAAGGTAAGGGTGGGGGGTGGGGGAAGGTAGGGGGTAAGGGTAAGGGTAGGGTGGAAAGGGGTAGGGCGCGAGGCCCATGGAGCTGGCGTTAAGGAAGGGGGGGAGGAGTTGAGGTTGGAGGGGAATGGGAGTTAGGGGGTGGGCTTATGGGAGGAGAGTTGTGGGGTAGGGAAGGAAGAGTTGGGGAAATAGTGCATGGGTGGGTGAGTTGGGGGTAGCAAGGGCTGGCGCATGGGTAGGGCAGAAGGGGGAAGAGGGCATGGGTGAATGGGAAAGATCGGTAATGGGTTGGGGGAAGGGGGCACGACGACGGCCTACCCACGGTTATTGGGTGATCGAGTTTGAATAATTGTTTAAGACAGTTTATATAACTGATGTATGCATCGCATCTTCAAATAAAATTAATGTTTTCCATATTTTGTTAAATGAGAAGTTATGAAGCATTTTTATGTTGTTGGATTATGTCTTAAGTATGATAAATTTTATTGTTTAAATATCTACAATGCAATATCAAATTAGAGATATAATGTCTGTTTTATTCAGTATACAAATAAAGACTTTTGAATTCATTCAGTGATATAATTTGTTCATAATGTCATGTTTTTTTAGTTTTATAGTTGAAAAAATTTCAATTTCTTTTGTATCTAGCATGTTGTGGTTGAAAACATGTTAAATTTATACTTAGGAAAGAAAAATGATATTCTACCAGAAACATTAATGTGTTTTTTCCTTAAAATTTAACTTTGTTTGAGACATAAAAAATTGGTTTTATTAGCATTTTTTAAAAAGTTTGAAAATTGACCCTAAAAAAAAAAAATCATTATTCCAGTATCAACACTTTCGTTTTGAAGCTATATTTTGCACGAAAATTTCGTAGTAAATTTCGTAGTCACTGCCATTTTTAAAACACGTTCAAAATTGACACCTAAAAAAAAAAACATCGTTCCAGTATACACACTTTTCGTTTTTAGCACTGTTTTTGATGTTTTTTTGGGGTTTTTTGGCCAGAGTTCCCGTTTTGAGTTTATAGTTCTCGTTTCAAGGTTTACATTGTTTTGAAATAAAGCATGAAATTGTTTATGTGTTCTTCTGCTAGCATGCCTGCTTCTGAATTGAATTTTGGTAGCCATTTCTCAGGATGGGCCGGTATTTGACTCAAGGGTGGAGGCATTAAAACTGCCCCAGGATTATTCCATGGAGACTGGGCCATCATTGAGTTGCTAGTGAATGAAAGTGCAGAAGATGATCCTTGTGGCTGGGAAGATGAGGACACTATGATCTTAGATGATTGAAGAGGGGTTGTGGGAGTTCCGGTAGGCAGATGGATGATGGTTTGGAATGAAGATGTGGGTGGCTGACTTCGCGGTGAGGGAGTTGAAATGGACGATGTAGATGAAAGAGTCTCACTGTCAGACTCTTGTGGTGTTTTCCTCGCTCTTTTCCTAGTGGGGAGAGGCAATTCAGTTGGCTGGATGCCAAATTTTTCACTCTTTAATCTGGTCAGGGGATGAGCAGGATTGTACTGCGAAGTCACGCTGCTTTGAGATTTATCAGACCTTTGAGTAGAAATGGAAAATCCCTGGAGTTTGTGAATTAGAGTTTGAACTTCAGGGGGTTCAATGGTAGATTGGTCTGAAATATTAGGGTGTGTAGCAGCGGTTAATACTCGAACGACTTCTGACTCTGGATTTAAACGTACTGGGGAAGTCGGAGGAGTTGATGAGGGCAATTTACTCTCAGAATGGTATTTAGATTTTGATTTAGGTGCCATTCATAGTTCAGGCCCTCCTTCTAGCGCCAAATATGTTGAAGCCCCGAAAATTGGGTCGACAACAAGGGGGATACCCACCCGGTCCGAACCTTGGTTGGTAGCTCCTTATCCGTTTGGTATAGCAGGTCCGACTGGGGATAATGGGACCAATTTCCCAATCTAAGGGTGTGTGTGTGCAGAATTGGATGTTGCTAGTCTAAGGATACTTAAAGCTAATCTAATTCAAACTTTTAAACTAACTCTATGTTATTGTAATCTAATGAAAAACAACACATCTAATCTATGCTAACCGGGATGTATTTCTTCTATTATGCGATCTAAAAAGATTTCAAACAATAACTGGTAATAAAGATCATTCAGCTATCATAAGAATGGAATCAATTAAGATAAACCACTTTGCATAAAAAGTTAGGCAAAACAGTTGTGAACAGCATATCGCATAATAAGTTATTCATATATCAGACATAAATAAATGGCTCCACTGTAAAAAAGTGCCAAATGGTAACTCAGACATTCATGCAACAACATATAAACAACTAAAAACTGTATATCACTTTAAGAATATAAGCAGAAATACCCAAGAGATAAAAGTACCATTTATGACTGGTTCTACTCATAAGCTTCGAGCAACAATGATTTACCTCTCCTTGCTCTAACATCTACTAAGAGTACAGAAGTGCAACATCAGTAGCAGATATCAAATGCAAACATTAATAAACCTTGATCCATCCATTCATCAAAACCCCCTCCGAGGGTGCAAAAGTGCATGTTCTGAGGACAAGTTTTTGACAAATTTCTGGACCCTTCTCCAAACGCATGAGAAGGGTTTAAATACTGCTAACTAAATAACTTAATTACATAAATTTAGGATACGGTTTAAATGACCGCCCTTCTTCTAAAGCAAAACTATTTCTAAAAACTGAATCTAATTCCTAACTATTTCTGCATTTGCTCCTTAATGTTGCGAACACTCAACATTTGTCTGGGAAGAGTCGGCTGGTTACTTTTTGCTTTGTGTGAGTTACGCAAATAGAAATGGTAAGCGCTGGCACCATTTTAGCAAACTAGAAGATATTTTTGAGAATCTTCCTCTGGCTGGGTGGATTGACTGAGTGTATACTTGGTAATAACCCAATTTTCTCTCAAACTGCTTCTGCTTTTGCTATCTCGGTTTCCGGCCTTGTGAATGACTAAGCAGGTTAGGGACTTTACTTTCTGAACAATTTTCTTAGCGATAGCGCTAATCGCGCATCGAAAACTACCTCTGTTCTTTGATCTGGGCTTTTCTGGTGCATTTTCCGCCTTTAGTGCTTTTAGCGCTTTTTTCCTTCATTGGGTAGAAGTTTCAGGATTTTTCGTAAACATGCTGCTTTTGTGAGCTTTCTGACCCCAAATGTTGAATCACCTATTGACCTCAGCATCTGTTGAGTGATACTCTGGAATCTGTGGTTCTGTTGCATGCGGCATCTGTTTTCTATTCTCCGAGCATTGACGCTTTCCCCTTTTCCTTAGATGTTTCCTACTCATTGCTTCATATTGTTTCCTGTTTTTCATTCCTACAGTTCACGCAAAGGAAAAGAGTAATGATAATAAATACTGATACGAAAGCTCTAACCTCTATGAATGTATAAAATCATGACACCCATCGTGAACTGACTCTTTGAAAAACACAAAACTGTCCTTCATTAACACTTTGGCGTACGATCATTAATTTCCTTTAAGGTGTGCGCCCAATTTTGGTTTATAGACAGATTTTCTTGAATGCTGAGCTGAGGAAATTCGCGATGGGTGATAGCAGCATCGTGTCATCGCATTACCTAGATGTGTCATCGCAACTTTTTTTAGATCGGATTATCGCAGATCGCGTTTATCGCAGATCACAGATCGCGACGAGCCGTTAAATAATTTTTTGTTGTTTATGCGATATTGCGATATGCGACTTCGCATATCGGCCGTCGAAGATTTCTTAAGATTTTCATTTAAGAGCGCTTCTTAATGATGCGATGAATTTCGCATTTTTCGCAGTTTTTTATTATGCTCATAAGGGAATGCTTTATCTTCTCCGCGCGATGCGACATAATTTCAAGGAGTATAATACAAAAAGTTTTATAAAATGTTTTTTGAATTTTTATTAAGGGTCCCCATTTGCTTAGTGTTATTGCTAATACTAAACAAAGAGGGGGGTTGTTTGTGGCCACAACAGGAGGGAAGTGCATTTTAATATCACACATTAAAAGTGAAACATTCCTCTTCCAATACTTCAAGTCATCCTGATATATCTCTTTAGATGAGACCCACTGACAAGTATTACAATAAAGACTTGTTATCTGTTGTAAACTAAAAGTAGAAACTCATATAAAGGCATAACCAATGATGCACTTCAAATGATAAGAGTAATGGAAGAGTATGCATGATGGATTGAAAAATACCTCAAATATTTACATAATTTGTAAATAGTAAAAGTGACATTATGGTCAAAAGTACTTGGTATTGTTGCAGGCAACACATACTGCATCACCATTAACAAATAACCATGTTCAAATATGCATGAACTAATTTTATCACTATACTAGCATGACTATTAACAAATAACCATGTTCAAATATGCATGAACTAATATTATCACTAGGATATACAATTTTCTAATTAAGATTCCAACAAATATAACATGTGACAACGTTACCTTTATCCAATTGTGCCAATAATGTGTTTTTGGGCTTGAGAGCTCTGATACATCTCTTGTGAATAAGTTTTTTAATGTAACACCAAAGCTAGAAGGAAATCTTATGCTTTTCGTAGTATAAATGATGTTTTCTTTCTCATTTGATGTAAATGTCCATGGAGCATGAACATATGAGTTGTCTTCGTGCAACCTCATGTTCGACATGATATTGGCAACTCAAAGGTCCTTTCTTAACTTTATGTGTGCTTCAATGTTATTTCCATTTAGATGTTTCCACAAGGACTCTACCACATTTTTCCCGATGTGCATAGTATCAAATAGGTGGGATATTGGCAAGCTCTCATAATATTCTAATTTGTAGAGAATAGAGTCTTTTCATTCCTAGGGGAAAACATGTCCCTTCGTTTTTGTCATACATTGCTTTCCACCTAGCAGGGTTCATCTTTATTGGCTTCGTCATTTCTACTTCCTTTCCATTGAACTTATGTTTATCACGCATTCGATAGCGATTATTTTGTGGTAAGAATTGTCGATACTCATCATAGATAGTTTTATTGAGATCCCTTAACTACCTATGCAACAATTTTGGCCCACATGATGGACAACCATGTTCCCCCTTCATTTGTAGTCCTAAAATAAGATTGGAAACCATATTTAGTAAATGCTAAAATGAACACAATAATTATAAATGTAATTTATATTATATTACCACAACAAATAGAGATCCCTGGGGCATCATCAATTGTCCAGATAAGGATCACATGAAATAGGAAGTTTTTATCATTGATAAGTCTCGATACATCAAACATATTTACACCATCCCATAATTCACAAAGTTCATGAATGAGGGGATTCATGTATACATCCATATCCTTTACTTGATATTTCCCTAAGTGAACAAAGAGTTCTTTATTAGGATTAAATGAATTGAAATATTTTTATATAATCTTCAAGAAAGCATTGCATTCATATGTTCTAGTACCTGTTATGATAAGAGTTAACATTGCATGTTCCTTTTTCATTTCCATCCAACGGGGGAATTTTTTTTTTATAATTAACATTGGAAAAATAGAATATGTTGTTCTAAGATCTCCAAAAGGATCGACGTCATCCATTGCTAGAGAAATTATTGCATTCCTTGGATCATTTATTAAAAGTGGCCATTTTACATCAATCTCTTTCCAATATTTACTATCTGCAACCATACGCATGACACCATCTTGGCTCCTCCCTTGTGCATCATGATCCATATATTATGCCAACACCTTGCATTTGAACATTCTCTCAAACCTTGGATTTAGTGGAATGTGTCATAATACTTTATAAGGAACCTTCTTGGATACTTGATCTTGATGATACCTATTTGTGTGACACATTGGGCATTATTGTAACTTTGGATTATTTCCATAGTACAATATATGGTCATTTGGACATGCATCATATGTCTTGTACTCCATTCCAATGTCTTTTATTATTGAAGATACTTCTCTTTGAGAATGAGGCAACTTATTGTCCTTTGGAAGTATTTTGTTTGCCAAAAGTCTGCATAGTGCAACAAATGATTTTTATAAGTATACACAATATTCGAAACTTTTAAGACATATAGAGAATTAATTTATATGAATATCAATCCAACCTTAATATATCAGTAAAGAATTTGTTTTTCAATCCATGTGTAACCTTCAAGTTCAACAACAATATAGGTGTCGCCAATATACAAGATTCGACATTTGCATAAAGAGGTGTCCTAGCCAAATGAGCTAGGGGTGAATCAACAACTTCTTTAAAAGATATGTATAAGTCTTGGATAAATTCATTGACACCAGCCTCATTTATTTGTGAAGCGGCTTCATCCATAAATGTGCCTTGTCCTTCATCTTGAGAGTTGATATTATCAATATCATCTGTTGGTTCTTCAGGAATATTGGGAACCGGAAGTAGCTTTTCATAAATAAAAAAATGAAATGAAATGATCAATAATAATGTATTAAATAATGTGCATATTTATTTATTATAAGAATAACAATTTGTTAATTATAATGTACCTATTTTATATAAACTCCATGGTCCAATCTATGGATACCAACAAGCCTTCGCTTCATTAGTTTCCTATTTTTGCACATTTTTCAACTTCAATATATCATTTCATTGAAATATTCATCTGTACCTAGAGTAGGTCTTGTTGCCCATTCATCTGAATATTCAGATGATGATGTGCTATTTCCCTGAATGCACCATGTTTTTTAAACAATAAGACTGCAATTTTTAACTTGAGTATTACTACTTTTTCCAGAGAACATGACCAAGGAATAAACCTAGGGAGTGAATATATGAATATGTAGCTTTCAGTGTATTTTTGGGCTCTTTGATCACTTGATTGTTTGTAATTTTCTTTTTTTTTGTTTCAAGGTAGTGTTTAGTTCTTCTGTAGGAATTAGATATGAAAAAATTTGAGATCTAGGTTCAAAACCCTGAACAAAACTCTACCAATGTGTTGAGTGAGCATTGAAGATCTGTCCAACACTTTGAGGCAAGCTTATCAGAGTGTTCCAACAAGCATCTAACTGGTCACAAACAAACTTTTGAAGTATTGTTTTAGAGTTATTTCTAAAAATAAATCCTACCTCTAACTAAATCAACAACATAAATAATACAAATACCAAAAGAAACATAAATACCTGGTCTGCCATTTTGCGAAGAAACGTTTGTGGACACTAGTTAGGATCATTACATAAATAAATGTTGAGATATATGACAATGTGTAAAACCATAAAATTATTCGAAAATATGCTGGTTTAATTTTTTTTGCATGTAATACTAATTTCATTGAGGCAGTTTTGTGATTAAAATGCATGTAGTGAATGTAGACCAATTCAATCTTTACAAGCTACTAAATTCACATGATGTAGTCTTACTAAATTTACTAATATCTCTATAATATTTCTCAAAAAATTATATATATAAATACATTCTTTATTTTATTTTAATGTACAATTTTCTTTATCATATTTCCATACTATATAGACTGATATCTATAATAATACAAACTAATATATGACTAATACATTATTCTGGGAGACATCTTAAGAAGAAAGAAATGAAAATCAAAGTTGTAGAAACTAAAGCAAGAGTAGAAAGACAATTTGTTCAGGATGAAGAAATTGTGGGTGAATTCGATTCTTAATACAAGTATATTCAAATAGTTAACCTTTATTAGCACATGAAAGCCATCATGGGAAAAGTGTCGGTGCAAAGGAGTGAGTCTAAATCCAAAATTCTAGTATGCATTGATGATCTTTGACTCCAATTGAAAACGCTGGATCTCCTAAATCATAAAGAGTGATTTGAAATTCCCTAGTTTTGAATAGAAAGAAGAGAATAGAGTGGCAACGCAAATAGACTCACCCTCAAGCTAACATGTTAAGAATTCAGTTTTTGTTCTTCTTATAATCATTAGTAAATCTCCTAATGAGTATGATCACAAATATAGGCTAAGCCATGCAAACAAAGTATGATCATAGATATAGGTTATGCAATGTAAATTCCACACAAATTTATAGAATCTCGGACTTGTGGTTTTCTTTTATTATGGCGCACTTACAATTTTGATTACAAGGACAAAGACAATGAGCTTATGCTATTGGTATATGTTCCATGTGGTATGCCAAGAAACAGTAATGTATTTTTTATTTAGATAAACAACTAATAAATAATAATATGTATTATCTTTCATTTAGATGATGAAACCAATGGCAAATAATATGTATTTTCTTTGTATAGCTGAAATATAATATAATTGCCTCACTTACCAACATAAAGTATGATGCAAGATTCTTTTAAGATTTTGGATTGATGAATTTTGTTTGAAATTCATCGGTTCCCCGTATATAACAAAATAGTTATATATAGGCATTTTTTACCAATGTCACAAATATTCCTGGATGGAAGATTTCTTGTTAGACTGCGGATTTTTTTTTCAAAACATTAGAATGTTGTAGTGTTTGAATTGTTTTTTTGATAGTGGAAATGGATTCAGCACCATCAAGAACTCCTAGGGCACCCAAAATCCTGAAATTTGACAAGTGTAACCAAAATTTTCAAAACTTTCTACTAGATTTTGTCATAATCTTACAATAATTTCCATTATTTTCTGGGCTAATTTGTGGACTCTTTAAACTACGCTTATATATAACAAAATAAAATTCTGAATATATACTATTTTAATAATTTAATAAATTTTTAATTAAATTAACTATTAATATAGTAATTAATATTTCCTATTAAATGAAATGTGAATTTTAAGAAGAAATATTGTTATATTTATAAAATGAATTGTGAATATTTGAAGTGAAAGTAAAATATGATAATAATGATAATTTTGATGATTTATATTGGGTAACATAAAATCTAGTTTATCATATGATTTATCAAAATTATGAAGGGTAAAAAAACTGATTAATCTGATTTGTTTTTAATGACTGAAAATATCACAAAGGTAGGGGAGGTAGGAGTGGGAGGGGTTACTGTTCGCCCTGAGAGATTGATAAAAAATTGCATGTGGGTTAGGCATTGCCTCAAATAATTAGGCATAAGTCTTAGGCCTTTGGCAAGTGATAAAAATTGCACTTGCAAATGGTATCTATCACATAAGTGTATTTTAAGACTCATTAATTACTATACAAAAATGTTATAATATGAAGGATTGCAGGGGGAATGATTTTCCTCCAATATACCACTGAATAAATCTCCTTTTAGATAAATTTGAAATTTTTGATCTCTGCCATATTAGAAGGGATACCAATCGATTAGAAGATGAACATGCCAATATTGGAGTTAACTTGGCACAAGGAATGATTATGGAAGACCAAAATAATCTATATGTATGCCATATCCCATGATTTCACCCCTTCAAGGGAGGATACTCCCAATGAACCTCATTAAGAAGAGATTAAGTTATGACAATCCGCATAAACATGTTTTTAATTCTAAGAAATAGAGTCTCGAGGATCGTCAATTTTGGATGAAGGAGCCCACTAATTAGGAAACTAGATGGAAACACACGAGGAGTATGGAGAGGTATTAGGACAAGTGGAGAAATAATGATAAAATATTAGCTTCCTATATGAGGGTCGAACCTGATAGTATTGTTTCAGAGTTGGATTAGTCACCTTTGTTCATGTGTGCTCTCAAATTGTTTGTTTTAGCAATGAATCTTCAAATTCATTCTGAGCGAGGACATGATCTAAGCATTGAATGTGAGCAGATCTCCTCTGTAGTTGTCTCGGGCCCAGAAAAAGATATAAAAGGTTGGATACAAATTTTAAAAGTGCAGTTGATTATTATTAGAAAGTGAAGAGAAAACAGTTTGTCCTCAGCTTTTGGTAATTGTATTGATAAATCCCTAGATGAGCAAATCGACATGATGAAAACAGAAGTCTCAGAGTTGATATCTAATATAGGAGAGAAGCTAGTCAACAAGAGTCATTCCCACTTTATTTTGATTCCAAATCAACTTGGTGATCTGAAAAAATATGTGGAATGCCTACATGCAATAGTGGATTTCATAATCACCAAAATGGAGAAGTTGGAATACAAGGTAGAAAATTTGGAAGTGAAAGTGGAAACAACCATCGTTAAAGTTCTAAAGGACGTTTTTGGTCTCAGCTAACAACAAAATGTCTCGAACAAAGAGCATCATCTGGAGTTGACTGGTGGAGACCTAACAAATCCATCATTGCACTCTGAAAAAAACATGCACCTGTATTAAGATGTCTCCCAGAATAATAAAATCTAATATATCTGGTTGGTTGACTCTTTGGAATTATGGATTGAAAATATTACACAACTGAGATCCATATTTAAAATAGAATTAATCATGCCCAACTCACTGATCCAAAAGAACATTGGGAGGACTAGAGTTACTTTAGCTGGAGTCATCCTTGTGGGCTTTTTGGTAGTGCTAGCTGTCTTCTTGAGTAGATCAGGTACATGATTGACTCTGCCTTTTAATCATGCTCTTGAATATGCCTTTGATGGCAAGGGCTAGATGCTCCCTAGATTTACAAAAGAAGAGGGCATACTAAAGGCCCTGAAGACAGAGTAACACCTATCCCTCAACATTTATGATATATCCTTTGAGACGTGGTGTGATCAGCACTGTTGCCAATTGAGGGTTGAGATGTGGTGTGATAGTGATTGACACCATTCTCTTCTCAGGACTCTAAATCATATGATGGAGAATTTTGCATGAGAAACAATATCAAGGAAAAATCTCCCTGTGTTTTTTTTAGGATTTATATAACAACATTCAGAAGTTGGATTAAAGTGAGAGATTGCAGAAAATTAAATGAAAGTCTAGTTGGTTGACTCTCTGCAATTATGGATTGAAAATATTACATAATTGAGATCCATATTTAAAAGAGTCATCCTTGTGGGCTTTTTGGTGGTGCTAGCTGTCTTCTTGAGTAGCCCAGGTACATGATTGACTCTGCCTTTTAATCATGCTCTTGAATATGCCTTTGATGGCAAGGGCTAGATGCTCCCTAGATTTACAAAAGAAGAGGGCATACTAAAGGCCCTGAAGACAGAGTAACACCTATCCCTCAACATTTATGATATATCCTTTGAGATGTGGTGTGATCAACACTGTTTCCAATTGAGGCTTAAGACATGGTGTGACATTGATTGACACTATTCTCTTCCTAGGAATCTAAATCATATGATGGAGTATTCTGCATGAGTAACAGTATTAGGGAAAAATCTACCTATGCTTTTGTTTAGGATTTATATAACAAAATTCAGAAGTTGGATTAAAGTGAGAGATTGTAGAAAATTAAATGAAAGTCTGGTTGGTTGACTCTATGCAATTATGGATTGAAAATATTACACAACTGAGATCCATATTTAAAAGGGTCATCCTTGTGGGGTTTTTGGTGGTGCTAGCTGTCTTCTTGAGTAGCCCAGGTATATGATTGACTATGCCTTTTAATCATGCTCTTGAATATGCCTTTGATGGCAAGGGCTAGATGCTCCCTAGCTTTACAAAAGAAGAGGGCATACTAAAGTCCCTCAAGATAGAGTAACACCTATCCCTCAGCATTTATGATATATCCTTTGAGACGTGGTGTGATCAACACTGTTGCCAATTGAGGGTTGAGACGTGGTGTGACAGTGATTGACACCATTCTCTTCCTAGGACTCTAAATCATATGATGGATAATTATGCATGAGCAATAGTATCAGGGAAAACTCTCGATGTGATTTTGTTTAGGATTTATATAACAACATTCAGAAGCTGGATTAAAGTGAGAGATTGCAGAAAATTAAATGAAAGTATGGTTGGTTGACTCTCTGCAATTATGGATTGAAAATATTACACAACTAAGATCCATATTTAAAAGAGAATTAATCATGCCCAGCTTGCAGAGCGAAATGAATATTGGGAGGACTAGAGTTTCTTTAGCTGGAGTCATCCTTGTGGGCTTTTTGGTGGTGCTAGTTGTCTTCTTGAGTAGCCCAGGTACATGATTGACTCTGCCTTTTAATAATGCTCTTGAATATGCCTTTTATGGCAAGGGATAGATGCTCCCTGTCTTTACAAAAGAAGAGGGCATACTAAAGGCCTGAAGACAGAGTAAAACCTATCCCTCAACATTTATGATATATCACAAGTACCATTGTCTGTAGAATTAAAGGAATTTATTATGTCAGATACTGAGGCGGATAATTTGTGTAGACAATACCATCTTAATGAGTAGCATTCAGTTATTTATAACAGTATTCTACATAAGATCCAAATATCAAAATCAGAGTCTTGTGCAGATACTTCTTCAAGGCACCTAATTTCAAGTAGAATTAATAGGCTAGGATGAAAATATGTAAGGATCTAAACATGAGGTGTTAGATTTATTTGCAGATATCGTATACATAGCCAGAGATAGTTGTATTAGATGTGGAGATGAGTCTATTATGGTGCATTCCTAATAATGTATATTGAGAATACATTTTATGTGTTTTTGCTAAAATATTTTGTTTATACTATCATGAAATTTTTATTATCATTATAGTTCCATCTTAATTTAGGATCTATCAAGTGTTGAGAGGGGTCAAATTTCTCAACATAAATATTTGATTTATAACCCGCTCTCCATAGCTTCTGTTAGAGCCTAGATTTGCCTCAGGCTGAAAGGATAAGGTTCTAGGTCCACATCAAACCACGCTCAGCCTCGTAGCTACCCCTACGAGGACAGGAGAGGGCTCTCTCCAGGTCAGTCTTGGCAAAAGGTAATCGATGAGACTCGAGACAACTAAATTTGCAATTGATTTTAGGCTAGGTATTAAGTGCAAGGATTTGATTTGGTTTTTGGTAATTGTTGTTGAAAAAATGGGAAAGGCAAATTGGGCCCGGGGATGAGGCACAGTTTCTGCAGAGTTATGATTAGGGCAAGGAAGGAAAACGTTTTGATGCTTTAAAGTGAGTGAGATGGATAGATCATACTGGTGAGGAGCTAAGGAGAGCAAGAAAGTCTCAGGAATTCTCCTTAAAAAGATGAAAACATGGAAATTTAAACAAATTCAAAGGCTGAGCATAACAGTTAATGGATTCCACCTTAATCACTCATTTGTTCAAATTCAGAAGAAAAGAGAGGAAAATGATACACATAACACTAATGAACTTACAATTACTTAGAGAAGCACACCATCAAAACATAAATCCACATGGATCCCAAACAGTGCTGCAAAACCCTGGTCTTTCCTTAGCCAGAAATGCAGAGATAAAATGTACAATGATATGCCAAAGAAATCCCTAGTGTCCAACCCTAAAAATGACTTAGGAATTACATGATATAGACTAGCCCAACCCATTCCCTTGCCTCTAGGGGTCGAGCTCATCATTCTAGGAGCTGTTTCAACCAATTCTAAACAAAGCACTAAAATCTAGGCAATCAAAACAACTTGCCTCTATAAGGTAGGAAACTGATTCATTCATTAAATTTTCACTTTTTGGTGAATGAATCCTCTAGAACAAGTAAATAAGTACCAAAATTACATCATGTTCACCCAATTACATCAAGATAGATCAAAAATTACATCACAAAGCAAAACTAGTCAAACTGGTCGAATTTTTGAGCTGGAAGGTTAAAAATTGGGCAAAAAACCTCTGTGCGCCGTGCCAATTTCTGTATGCATTACGCCACTTTGATGCTGATTTTGAGAGACTTTCTAAAGTCCAAATTGAGCCCAAGTGTGCTTTTTGGAAAGCCCTACTGTCTACTTTCCAACCCAAGTGGAATTTCTAAATTTGGTGCCCATTTGCCCCTCCAAAACCTCAATCTCCCAAGACTGCTTCCTGTGTGTGAAATTAGGGGCAGAGAGGTCATTTTTAGGGTGTTTTTGACCTCCTGAGGACTCAAAACTTGCCCAAACTTCTTGGCCATGCACCAACAGTCATGATTTTTCATGAAAAATCCAAAACTATAAACTTTTTTGCATTTGGAGCCTCCTATCATAAGCGTGCGCCACGTGGCACGACGCACAGGGAGAAAAACCCTATTTTTTGTACAAAAATTTGCAAAAATACCAAAAATGCCTCAAATTTCTTGAAATTTGGGCTGGAGCTTCTTCATTAAGTGTTATTTTGGGCTAAAGAGGCTTTGGCCAATATTTTAAGACGATCAAGCTCCCTTTGCCTCTTTTTCTTCCTTATTGCCTTCCTCAATTTGGCCTTCAAATTCCTGATTCGGGCCTTGCACACCTTGTTTCGTGCCATATAGTGGAAATCCATGTGTCTCAACAAAGCATGGTCCTTGTCGGCCTTGTCCAACAGCCTCTCTAAGTGCATGTTAACTCTCTCGAGATTGGCCTCCCGATCCTCATTAATCTCTTGCTCCAAAGACATGAGCTCAACTCTTCTCCTTTGTGCAGCTTGGTGATGCTCACGAATGTTTTGTAGCTCCATGATTGCCTGCTGATCTTCAAGCTATTTGTTCCTCTACTCCAAGTATTTCATGGTCCACTTAGCCCTCTCCAAGTCAAGGGATAAGGCTTCGATCTCTTTTTTCTGCTCCTGGATGATCTCTCTAAGTTTGGCGCTTTGTGGACCCGTATCTGTATCATCATCATGAATGAGAATGAATTCAGTCTCTCTTTCACCTGAAGGCTCACCTGAAGGCCCCTCATCTTGCATTGGCCTCTTGCCTTTGTCTTGTACCTGTGATTCTGATGGAGGAAGCGAGGCCCCTTCCATCCCAGGCGGAGATAACACTCGCTTTGCTGCTGCAAACAAATGTCTGGTGCCTCTCTGATATGTGATGAATATCGGCACACTAGCGGTCTCATTGCACTCATACTGACGAGAAGGTCCACCTTCATGCTTAACCTCTGATAATCCCTGTGAAGCTTTGAAGAAGTCAAGAGAGATGAAATCATCCCAAGTGATGCGCTGTACTCCAAGCTGATGAACCACCAAAATCTTAATAAGAGCAAAATGATAGACATTGTTAAGTTGCTGCTGAGGGGTTTTATGCTGTATAAAGGTGATCATCCTCTCTATGTTCCGGCAAATGAAATACAGAATGTTCATCATCCGTACCCTGGTGAAATGCATGAGCAACCTGATGTGATAAGCATAGAGACGAGAGAACCGTCCCTCGCAGCTGAAATATTTCATGATCAATTTCATTAGTGGAGCATATTCATCTTTCAGATATCGGAATGGGAACACTCACTTGAGCTGCCTCAAGAAACTGGTTTTAATGTATGGCTCATAATGCTTCCAGTCAATCTTATGTTTCTTGTGCCATGGTTCACCAATGTTCAGTATACCGGTTGCTAATGAGACAGATTCTGGTGTAAGCGTGAAGGTGACACCGACTAAGGTAGCTTGATCTCCATGTAAGTGCAGTGCAAAAACATGAGCCAGCTCATGATGAAACTGAACACTAGCCACCTTTTGACAAAACTCATAGCATGACTGATGATGAAAACACTACATAGTAAGAGGACAGGCCTACAATTCTGTAAGGGTGGTCGGTTCTTCCCTAACATGTCTGCCACCTTTATGAGGCCTCCGGGGTGCCTATTCTTCCAAGGGTGAGTCACTTTGGGTTTCCACTTCATAGTCCGATGAATGCTCAGATGCCATGACTGTTGTACAAAATACCTTGAAGAAAAGATGTTGTTGTATATGAACTGTGCTTGGACTGCTCTTTAATGATGTATGAAACTGCTGCGTTGTAATGCAATATAGTTGGATTCTGCCACCAAGGGGAAAAAAAATGCAACCAGGGAATGTTAGGAAGGGGGAAACAGTAGGGGATTAGGGAATATTGAAATAAATTTTATTAGGGAAAGGAGGGGGATTTTATGTATGGGAATAGGGTTTAGGGTTTGGAATTGTTGTATAGTGTTTGAGGTGTGAGGTTGGAGGATTTGGGACAGAGCATGTAGGAGAAGGGAATAATGAACTTAGGTGATAGAGAATTAGGGATTGGTGAAGATAAGGGAACAATGGGAAGGAGAAATAATTTTGGTGGAAAAACAGTGAATTCCGAAACCCTGACAACAAGTTTGCTTATGTTTATAGAAGGAGGGTTTGATATATGTGTTCACCCATTGTCATCCATAAACCACCATCACTAATCACAAAAATGGATGAAATATCAAAATAGCAACCCTACCTGGCAAATCCATGCAAGTTATTAGCAAATTGGTGAAATTTGAAACAATTTCGGGCTTTGGACTATATGCGCCACGCGGTTCCAGTGCGCCACGCCACCTGTTCTGTGCGCCCCGCCGGCTAGCTGCAAGCTATTTCGCCCCAAAACACGCACTTTCTCACCCAATTCAGTTTGAAATGATTTTCTTTGACCTTGGCATGCAAAATGACATTGATCTTCATGGAAAAAGCTTTATAAAGACATTGATTTGATTTTTGGTTCCTCAAAACCCATTTTTGTAATGTTTTGAAATTGGCACTTTTTCATAATTAATACAACTCTGACTTTTTGTTTCCTCCTTGATTTTTTGGTTGAAATGATGAAATTCTTGGCAAATTTTTGCAGGAATAGCTGACATGTGATTTGGCAAAGTAGACCAGGGCTGCACCTGAAGAATTCAAGAACTGAATATTTTGAAAAATTATTACAAAAAACGAAATGTCGACTTGTCTTCAAAACAGAGTTTTGAAGAAAAGTCATAATCCATCCATATGATGATAAAAATCTTTGAAATAACAACTTATCAAGAACCTCCCTCTGGCCTGTTGGCTTTATTAGACTTTGTCCAAGACCAAATTGAGTAACCCTAGACCTAATGACTAAAATGACTGTTATGACCTAGAAACTAAAATAGGACTACAAATGACTTTTAAGACTTGATTTTGATGAATAGACCTGAGCCAGCAATGCAAAGCATGAGGGGAATGAATGACAAAAGCCCTTCTGACAGATTTGTGGCATGCTCCTAACGGAATGCAACCGATCGAGCGAGATGGGACACCTAAACATGGAATGCAAAAAGAGTTTTGATCTCTAATGGAGGGATAACTAGAATGTTTCTAACATTGGCTCCAATGGGGATGGTAGCTCCTTGGAGGTGCCAAGAACGACAGATTTCTGGAAGAGCTAGATAGTGCCTTCGTCCATTGGGCTATGGAGTCATTATTTCGACAAACAATACAAGATTCTGACTCAATTTATTTGACTGAAACTTGACTCAAAACGACTCGATAATAACTGACTAAAATGACTGAAAAACTGACTCGGAAAACTGAACTCAAAACATAAATCTTTCTTCAAAATTATAGCCTTCACTTTGGGCCCTGGACTGAAGAAAAGATCATAGCACACACTTGCAGCGAATCTGAAATAAAATGGTATTTACAATGACAATGAAAATAGCTGGAATAACTCAGAAAAGGTACCGCTTGAGCAGCCAACCATTGATCGGCCCTCCTGGACAATCTTCCCCATTCATCTCCTTTAAAATAAAGGCATTCTGTCCCCGATATGCTGCAATCTTAAAAGGACCTTTCCAGAGATTTTCAAACTTACCGTGCTTGCCCTTTTCCTCATTCCTTGCATCCCACTTTAACACCACATCATCCAATTGAAATGTGTCCGCCTTTGCTTTTCTGTCGTAAATCTTTTTAATTCTCTCCTGCAACTTGAATGTGTTTTTAAAAACATCCTCCCGTGTCTGCTGCAAGTGGATCATTTGATTTAGTCTTCTCTGCATTGGATCCTCTTCACTACTAGCCTCTTGAAGAAGTTTGACTACCGGAGCTGCAAGAGAGGTAGGGAACATTGTATCAACTCCATAAACTAGCTCAAAGGGGGACATACCAATGGATTTCTTCTGACTCACTCGATCTGCCCAAAGTGCATGGACCAGCGTCTTATGCCAACTTTTCTTGTTTATTTCTAGCATCTTCTTAATGATATTAACCAAAGATTTGTTGGAAGACTCCGCCAATCCATTGCCTTGTGGATAATAGGCAGTTGAGTGCCCCAAAGTAATATGATATTTACTACAAAACTCAACCATCCTTTTTGACTTGAAAACGGCTGCGTTATCAGTGATTAACTTATTCGGGCAACCAAAATGAGACAAAATATTATTCTCAAGGAATGAAATTATTACCACATCTATGGCTTGCCTAGTGGGAATTGCTTCAATCCACTTCGTGAAGTAATCTGTCGTTGTGAGGATCCATCTATGCTGACCTGAAGAAGAAGGATGAATTTCACCAATGAAATCCAACCCCCACTGCTGAAAAGGGGCACTCACCTCAATGGGCTTAAGCGGCAAAGGCTGTAATTTCTGTTTTCCTTCAAAAATCTGGCAGTTATGATAGCTCTTGATAGTCTTGAACACATCAGCAAACAATGTCGTCCAATAGTATCCAGCCCTCAAAATTTTATTTGCCATTGTTTTCCAAAAAAGGTGACCGCCACAATCTCCTTTATGGAAATCCTCCATGACCTGCTTCGCTTCTTCCTCCACCAAACAATTTAGCAAAACGCCACCGGGATCATTCCAATAAAGTGCAGAATTCAAAATACAAAACTTAGCAGCCTTTAACTTAAGAGTTCTAGCTTTGTTTCTAGCCATACCAGGTGGCGCGGACAAATTCTGAAGGACATATATGATATCTGAATACCATGGAGAAAGAACAAACATTTTTGATACCTGAAGTGACGAACTTTCCTCAATTTCATTGGACATAGCAGCGATCAGATTTATGTCTAAGACGTGCAGATTTGATTCAGCCATCAATTTTTCCAATCCCTGACCTTTAAGAAGCTTTTTGGGCCTTATCTCCACATCATACTCCAACAAAGCTGCTATCCACTTGCCATGTCTTCCTTCAGGATCTGTCTGGACCAAAACAGCATTAGGAACATAACCTAAAATATGGGAATGCAGAATGTAAACGCGGAAATCTTTCAGTGCTTTAAAAAGTGCAAGGGCTTGCTTCTCAATAATGTTGTATTTCAACGCAACATCTCTTATAGTCCGGCTGAAGAAAGCAATGGGTCTTTCATGCTCATCTTTTTTCTGCATTAATACTGTTGCCATAGTATGCTCCAAAGCAAATGAAAACAATATAAAATCTTGAGTATAATCCGGGCTGATTAGAACCAGAGCTGAAGAAAGACCCAATTTTACTAAATTGAAAGATTTTACAGCCTCTTCCGTCCACGAAACTTGGCTGTCCTTCTTAAGAATGTTTGTAATCTCCCTTAGATGTTCAGCAAGATTAGGAACAAAGCGATGCAGAAAATTCATCTTACCATTAAACGATTGAATATCCTTCTTATTCCGGGGCAGGTCAATTTGCTGAATCGCTTCCACACGTGCTGGATCAATACGGATTCCATCCTTTGAGATAATATGCCCAAGTAGTTTGCCTTCATCCATGGAAAACAAGCTCTTCTTAGGATTCAGTGATACTCCATATTTTCTGCACTTTTCAAAGACAATTTTCAAATGATACAAGTGTTCTTCATCTGATTTGGAAAACACGGTCAAATCATCAAGGTACACAACCAGGAAGACATCCTTCTCATTTGCGAAAGCCAAGTCCATTGCCCGCTGAAAAGTGGCACCCGCGTTCTTCAAACCGAAATGCATTTTGGCATAATGAAAGGTTCCCCACGGAGTGGTGAATGTTGTTTTGTCTCGGTCATCTTCATGGACTAAAGTTTGGTTATATCCAGCATAACCATTGAGTAGTGACATACGAGATGCTCCAACTACTCGCTGAAGTATGTGATCCATTTTTGGCAGCGGATAATTATCCTTCAATGAAACTTTGTTGAGATTTCGAAAATCAATGCACAAACGAATCTCACCGGTCTTCTTTCGCACGGGCACCAAATTAGATATCCAATCAGAAAAATGGATGGGAACAATGATTCCTGATTTGTACAACCTATTTATCTCCTTCTCAATTGATGGCAACAATTTTGGATTAAGCCTTCTTAACTTCTGTCTGAAAGGTTTTTGATTAGGCTTAATAGGAATAGTGTGCTGAATTATATTGGTATCATATGTTTTCAAATCAGAATAGTCCCAAGAAAACACATCAGCAAAAGATGACAACAAACTGATATATTTGGCCTTTACCTTCAGTGGCAATGTTTTGGACAGCTTTACCATCTTCGGATGCTCAACTGTTCCAATATTCATGTCTTCAATTCCCTTCTCTGTTGGCTGTAATGTTGGTTTGCGGGCTACGTCATCATGATCAAAGAGTTCTTCTAAAGGTATCAAGCCTTTAGGAATCACATTATCCTTGAGCTGCAACACTTCCATTTGATTGATCTGCACATCATCTTTACCATCATCATGTTCTACATCAATTGAGGTATCTTTGAATTTACCTTTGTTTTGCAGAAAATCATTAATCTCCTCATCATCTTGGAAAACTTGCCAATATCTCTGATTGTCCGGGACAGTCGGACGATGCTTCACATGGATTTCAAATTTATTGCTTGAGTTCATAGGAATCTTCAAATTACTTGCTGCCTTAGCAAGTGCATCAACAATACTATTTTGAATACGAGGCACACACGTCAAAGTGTAATCTGAAAACAGCTTCAAAATGTCTAGAACAACATTCTGGTATGCCCGCATCTGAGGATGTTTTGCTTGATATTCACCTTTAACTTGCTTAATCACCAATTCGGAGTCGCCATGTACATCGATCCTCTTAGCATTTAGCTTTCTTAGGATCCTTAGGCCAGCAATCAAAGCCTCATACTCAGCTTCATTGTTTGATCAATCAAAAGCAAGTTTGTAAGAACATACCCGCACATTACTCAACACTTTGTTTGGAGAAGAAAAAGGACTGTGTACCCAAATTCCAATTCCAGCACCATCAATTCCCACTGCACCATCGAAATCCATGGTCCACAGGCCATCTTCCTCTTCTTCTAAGTGCTGAAACTCTTTGTCCTCTATTTTTTCTGCTTGCTGTCCATCATCTTTTTCTGATTACTGAATGGCACTTCCATGTTCTTGTCCTTCTCTCTTCAAAACTTCTCTGAAATTTTCTGCTATTTCTGGAATATCATCTGCTACAACTAACTGACTATCAGTATCATTGAAACTATATGAATACAAAACAAAAGACTCTAGATCTGTATGTACATAATTAATCGGATGATTAATTGGCCTCTCCTTGCTTGTAATCATGTATTTCATTTTCTGTTCACGATACAATTTTCTCATTTGGCCAAACACTGGAATCATTGCACAGGAGAAATCAAGCTGCATAGTTCCTTTGATCTTTTCTCCCCAAGACCTTGAAAGAAGCATACCAAATCGGGGAGGAATGTCTGCCACAACAAAATCCATCAAAATATTCTTAGCCAGAATTTGATCCAAACTAACCACCAAGTCTTTAATAAGCCCAATACATCTCACCCTGCTAGAATCAAATGAATACAGATCATGATATTTCCTTGTGATGTCCAAACCCAACTTCTCCATGATAGCTTTTGGCATAATATTGTGGGAAGCGCTAGAATCAAACATAGCATTATGCAACACAGACTCATGCACTCTCAAACTGATATAAAAAGGAGGCACATCACTGTCTGGAGACTCACCATTCAATGCTGGTCCAAAAATCAGTTCAGGTTTATCATCTTCCACACTCACCATATCAGACATTGGATCAAAATTCAGAATTTTGGTGACCTGACCTCTATAACTGTTGTTCTTCATCAGCTTTGTCAAGGGAATGGATACCTTCAATTTAGAAATTTCATTTTCTAAACTAAAAGTAGAAGTCTTCTCTACCTCTTTGGCTAGAACCTCTTTCTTCTCGACTTTATCTTTCAGTACAATGGGCTGATTAACTCGTTCATTTGCTGATGGAGATTTGTTAGGCATAGGATCAGCAACTTCTTTTCCTTTATTTGGTGTGATCGGTGGCTCATTCTTAGATGTTGGACCTTCCTTTCTCTTTTGGATTGGATTGATGGGGACATTTCTGTTTCTTAATGAATACTGACACTGCTGGGCGAACAAGGCATGCATATAACCTCTCTGATACTCATCTAACTCCTCTTTAAGAGTTGTGTCATTTTCCAAGATAAAATCTGCATCCTGCTGTACAGCTGAACTTTCTACATACTCATCATCTTCAGTGATAAATGTGGGCATATCATCAGGAGTAAAGAAGTGATTTTCTTCTCCTATTACATGGTCTTCATCATCAGATTCGGGGCCAACAAAATTCTGCTGAAGAGGTGTCTTTACTTGCTGCTGTTGTGATGTCATTTCTTGTGCTCACTTCTCACGTTGTTTGATCCTGAATTGTGGCTGTTGTTGGCCACAGAAATTGGGATTCTAAATTTGTGGTTCAGGCTTATCAAGTGTCAACCTTTCAATAATCTTTTCTACCTTGCGTAGCACCTGATCTGAGGTAGAAGCTTCTTCCTTTATTGAGACTTTCTTCTCTGCTTTCAATATAACTCGCTTGTCATTCAAATTTGCCTCAACATTAACGACAATTTTCTGCATTTCTTTTAAGGTAGCTGGATCTCTCTCCCTTAACTGATAAGCCATGTCCGAATCAAAACCATCCGGGAACTTAAGCAAAATTGATCTTCTACTTGGATTTAAATCATCAGGAATTGCATTATAAACTGCATTGAATCTAATACAATAGTTTTGAATGGACTCACCAGCATTGCGCTTGATCTTGGTATATTCAGAAGTGATTTGCAGAGGATCTTTCTTTACTTCCCAGTGTTCCAAAAATTGTCTTTTAAGCTCTTCTAATGTAGGAATACTTCTGGCCGGCAAAGCTCCGAACCATTTTCTTACCTCGCCACGGAAAGTCTGCACGAATAACCTCATTGTCACATTTTCTGCATCTATCTCATGGAGATCGAAGAAATCCGTAATTTTATCCACATGTTGTTGAGCTGTGATACCCTGAGGTGTGCCATCAAATAAAGGAACTTTGCTCTGATAATCTGCGGGCATGTCATTCAAAACTTGAGGCAGCATAAGAGGTGCAAACCCAACAGCCATTGCTCTTGGTGGACTTGGTATGGGGGATGTTGGAGGAGTGGGAGCAGCTGATGTGTGAGGTGTATGAGGAGGTGCATGCGGAGGTGAAGCAATTTTGGATGTAGAAGGAGTATATGGAGGTGAATTTACAGCAGACTTTTGATCAACAATATTAGGCTGCAGGGGAAGGGTGGGAATGAAGGGAGGTTCATTAGGGTTTTTCGAAGCAGATGCCATTACGGAAGATCCGAGAGATGCAAATGCAACTTCTAGGAAATCAGCGATATTTGAAGCATGAATTTCACTTTGAAGGTGCTTCAAGATAAAATTCTCAATTGATTTATTATTTCTTTCAACTTCAAGAGCTGCAGCAAAGTCAGGATTTGGAACTATAGAACCAAGAGCACTTTCGGATTTGGTTTCAAACAATGAAAATTCAAATCTTTCATCAAAATCAAGCTCTTCAAGGTACTTAAAAATTGCATGACATGAACGAGTTTTAAACACGAGGGTTACAGAGCTCTCTTGGCGAACAATTCTTGAAATCAGATTAGGATTTTCATAAAACAGGGGAGGATTTGGATCTAGATTAGCTCTTGTATATCTCTTTGAAGCCAGCGTGTTATTTTCAAGAAATCAAAGGGACATAGACAACTTTTTCAGCCTTTCAAATTCTAAACTTATCATCCAAACCTTAGAATTCCCAAATGTACTGGGTAACAGGTCAAGTGTCACAATCACAAGCTAGATCGAAGATTGACTAAAGCAGTGTTTATCTACTTGCGCTAATGCAAAGCAAAATCATTTCGAAGGTTACCTGGCATAACTTCAGGCATCGTCTGTAGCTTAGAAAACCAATGACATCAACAAGCAAACCTTTTTCTTCCCCAGCAGAGTCGCCACTATGTTAGAGCCTAGATTTGCCTCACGCTGAAAAGACAAGGTTCTAGGTCCACATCAAACCACGCTCAGCCTCGTAGCTAGCCCTACGAGGACAGGAGAGGGCTCTCTCCGGGTCAGTCTCAACAAAAGGTAATCGATGAGACTCAAGATGACTAAATTTGCAACTGATCTTAGGCTAGGTATTAAGTGCAAGGATTTGATTTGGATTTTGGTAATTTTTGTTGAAAAAATGGGAAAGGCAAATTGGGCTCGGGGATGAGGCACAGTTTCTGCAAAGTTCTAATTGGGGAAAGGAAGGCAAATTTTTTTATACTTTAAAGTGAGTGAGATGGATAGATCATACTGGTGAGGAGCTAAGGAGAGCAAGAAAGTCTCAAGAATTCTCCTTAAATAGATGAAAACATGGAAATTTAAACAAATTCAAAGGCTGAGCATAACAGTTAATGGATTCCACCTTAATCACTCATTTGTTAAAATTCAGAAGAAAAGAGAGGAAAATGATACACATAACACTAATGAACTTACAATTACTTATAGAAGCACACCATCAAAACATAAATCCACATGGATCCCAAATAGTGCTGCAAAACCTTGGTCTTTCCTTAGCCAAAAATGCAGAGATAAAATGTAAAATGATATGCCAAAGCAATTCCTAGTGTCCAACCCTGAAAATGACTTAGGAATTACATGACATAGACTAGCCCAACCCATTCCCTTGCCTCTAGGGGTCGAGCTCATCATTCTAGGAGCTATTTCAACCAATTCTAAACAAAGCACTAAAATCTAGGCAATCAAAACAACTTGCCTCTATAAGGTAGGAAACTGATTCATTCATTAACTTTTGACTTTTTGGTCAATGAATCCTATAGAACAAGTAAATAAGTACCAAAATTACATCATGTTCACCCAATTACATCAAGATAAATCAAAAATTACATCACAAAGAAAAACTAGTCAAACTGGCCGAATTTCTGAGCTAGAAGGTGAAAAATTGGGCAAAAAAACTCTGCGCGCTGCGCCAATTTCTATATGCGTCGCACCACTTTGATGCTGAGTTGGAGGCACTTGCTGAAGTCCAAATTGATCCCAAGTGTGCTTGTTGGAAATCCCTGCCTGTCTACATTCCAACCCAAGTGAAATTTCTGAATTTGGTGCCCATTTGCCCCTCCAAAAGCTCAATCTCCCAAGACTGCTTCCTGTGTGTGAAATTAGGGGCAGAGAGGTCATTTTTAGGGTGTTTTTGACCTCCTGAGGACTCAAAACTTGCCCAAACTTCTTGGCCATGCACTAGCAGTCATGTTTCCAAAACTATAAACTTTTTTGCATTTGGAGCCTCCTATCATAAGCACGTCCCACGTGGCACGACGCACAGGGAGAAAACCCCTGTTTTTTGTACAAAAATTTTCAAAAATACCAAAAATGCCCCAGATTTCTTGAAATTTGGGCTGGAGCTTCTTCATTAAGTGTTATGCTAGGCTAAAGAGGCTTCAGGCAATATCTGAAGACAATCAAGCTCCCTTTGCCTCTTTTGCTTTGTTATTGCCTTCCTCAATTTGGCCTTCAAATTCCTGATTCGGGCCTTGCACACCTTGTTTCGTGCCATATAGTTGAAAGCCATGTGTCTCAGCAAGGCATGGTCCTTGTCAGCCTTGTCCAACAACCTCTCTAGGTGCATGTTAACTCTCTCGAGATTGGCCTCCCGATCCTCATTAATCTCTTGCTCCAAAGACGTGAGCTCAACTCTTCTCCTTTGTGCAGCTTGGCAATGCTCACGAATGTTTTGTAGCTCCATGATTGCCTGCTGATCTTCAAGCTATTTGTTCCTTTGCTCCAAGTATTTCATGGTCCACTTAGCCCTCTCCAAGTCAAGGGATAAGGCTTCGATCTCTGTTTGCTGCAACTGGATGATCTTTCTAACTTTGGCGCTTTGTGGACTCGTATCTGTATCATCATCATGAATGAGAATGAAGTCAGTCTCTCTTTCACTTGAAGGCTCACCTGAAGGCCCCTCATCCTGCATTGGCCTCTTGCCTTTGTCCTATACCTGTGATGCTGATGGAGGAAGCGAGGCCCCTTCCACCCCGGGTGGAGATAACACTCACTTTGCTGTTGCAAACAAATGTCTGGTGCCTCTCTGATATGTGATGAATACCTGAACACTAGTGGTCTCATGGCGCTTATACTGATGAGAAGGTCCACCTTCATGCTTAACCTCTGATAATCCCCGTGAAGCTCTGAAGAATTCACGAGAGAGGAAATCATCTCAAGTGATGCCCTGTACTCCAAGCTGATGAACCACCAAAATCTTAATAAGAGCAAAATGATAGACACTGTTAAGTTGTTGCTGAGGGGTTTTATGATGTATAAAGGTGGTCATCCTCTCTATGTTCCGGCAAATGAAATACAAAATGTTCATCATCCGTACCCTGGTGAAATGCATGAGCAACCTGATGTGATAAGCATAGAGACGAGAGAACCGTCCCTCACAGCTGAAATATTTCATGATCAATTTCATTAGTGGAGCATATTCATCTTTTAGATATTGGAACAGGAACACTCTCTTGAGCTGCCTCAAGAAACTAGTTTTAATGTATGGCTCATAATGTTGTCGGTCAATCTTTTGTTTCTTGTGCCATGGTTCACCAGGTATACTGATTGCTAATGAGACGGATTCTGGTGTAAGCGTGAAGGTGACACCGACTAAGATAGCTTGATCTCCATGTAAGTGCAGCACAAAAAGACGAGCCAACTCATGATGAAACTGAACACTAGCCACCTTTTGACAAAACTCATAGCATGACTGATGCTGAAAACACTGCATAGCAAGAGGGCAGGCCTGCAATTCTGTAAAGGTGGTCGGTTCTTCCCTAACATGTCTGCCACCTTTATGAGGCCTCCAGGGTGCCTATTCTTCCAAGGGTGAGTCACTTTGGGTTTCCACTTCATAGTTCGACGAATGCTCAGATGTCGTGACTGCTGTACAAAATACCTTGAAGAAAAGATGTTGTTGTATATGAACTGTGCTTGGACTACTCTTTAATGATGTATGAAACTGTTGTGTTGTAATGCAATATAGTTGGATTCTGCCACCAAGGGGAAAAAACAAATGCAACCAGGGAATGTTAGGAAGGGGAAAACAATAGGGGATTAGGGAATATTGAAATAAATTTTATTAGGGAAAGGAGGGGGATTTTATGTATGGGAATAGGGTTTAGGGTTTGGAATTGTTGTATAGGGTTTGAGGTGTGAGGTTGGAGGATTTGGGACAGAGCATGTAGGAGAAGGGAATAATGAACTTAGGTGATAGGGAATTAGGGATTGGTGAAGACAAGGGAACAATGGGAAGGAGAAATGATTTTGGTGGCAAAACAGTGAATTCCGAAACCCTGACAGCAAGTTTGCTTATGTTTATAGAAGGAGGGTTTGATATATGTGTTCGCCCATTATCATCCATAAACCACCATCACTAATCACAAAACTGGATGAAATATCAAAATAGCAACCCTACCTGGCAAATCCACTCAACTTATGAGAGAATTGGTGAAATTTGAAACAATTTCGGGCTTTGGACTGTATGCGCCATGCCAAGAGCCCAATGTGTTGCGTGCTTCCAGTGCACCATGCCCGTTCAGAATAACACTCGACAAAAACTCCCAGTGTGTCGTGCCACCTGTTCTGTGTGCCGCGTCAGCTAGCTGCAAGCTATTTCGCCCCAAAACACGCACTTGCTCACCCAATTCAGTTTGAAATGATTTTCTTTGACCTTAGCATGAAAAATGACATTGATCTTAATGGAAAAAGCTTTATAAAGACATTGATTTGATTTTTGGTTCCTCAAAACCCATTTTTGTAATGTTTTGAAATTGGCACTTTTTCATAATTAATACAACTCTGACATTTTGTTTCCTCCTTGATTTTTTGCTGGAAATGCTGAAATCCTTGGCAAATTTTTGCAGGAATAGCTGACATGTGATTTGGCAAAGTAGACCAGGGCTACGCCTGAAGAATACAAGAACTGAAAATTTTGAAAAATTATTACAAAAAACAAAATGTCAACTTGTCTTCAAAACATAGTTTGAAGAAAAATCATAATCCATCCATATGACGATAAAAATCTTTGAAATAACAACTTATCAAGAACCTCCCTCTGGCCTGCTGGCTTTATTAGACTTTGTCAATGACCAAATTGACTAACCCTAGACCTAATGACTAAAATGACTGTTATGACCTAGAAACTGAAATAGCACTGCAAATCACTTTTAAGACTTGATTTTGACAAACAGACCTGAGCCAGCAGTGCAAAGCATGAGGGGAATGAATGAAAAAAGCCCTTCCAATAGATTTATGGCATGCTCCTAACAGAATGCAACTGATCGAGTGAGATGAGACACCTAAACATGGAATGCAAAAAGAGTTTTGATCTCTGACGAAGGGATGACCAAACTAATTCTAACAGCTTCTTGACTTTAATTAACATCGTTATTGGGAAGCCATGGATGTAACATCCATCGAGAAGGGTAGCTACCACTATGACATCATATGGATCACTACATCTTCTTCCTATTGTAAATTATGAGATGATTTAGAAGAAGGGTGTACATTTATTATCAAAATCACCCCACCCCACCCAACCCAACCCAACCTAACCCGCTAGATGTTCACACTAGTGAAACCAACGAGGTTGCATATATGGTGCTCAAAAAATAAGCAGTGTTCCTAACAAACAAGCATCATTTTGTATATAAACTATTTAAATAAATTATCATCAGTTTATATTAAACTGTGAAATCAACATTTGAAAAGAAATGCAATGTTTACATTTTAAAGAATCCTCCTGAACTATCCAGTAATGATGTATATAAGAATAATATTATTCAGCTCTTAAGGAATAAAGTTATATTAAAACAAGTCGAAGTAAAAATCAATGTCTTTGGACCTGCTACTCAAATAGTTTCACTTAATATTTTTCACTTATGAAGATATAAAAAAATTTCAAAAATATGTCTAATAAAAAAGGTAATCCTATCTCCGTTTTGGAGGTATAATCATAGGGTTGGAACCCCTTTTCCGAAGAGGAATTAATACTCCTTGCATGGTTGAACTGTTTGATATCCGTCATAAGGAATATGAACATGCAAGAATAGGTACAATAATGGGAAATTTAGCTACTAGTTGTCCGTATGGTACTATATATCTAGACTATGTTGTTAGCTTAACAAATAAGCATATTAAGCATGCATGGAAACTACTAATCAGAGTCCAAGGAATTATTATGGTTGATGAAGCTGAATATCTTTCACTAATGGTACAAACTTCATTCCAGCTTAATGATACTGCTCATCCAAAACTAAAACAACATGTGTTAAAAGATTGCATAACAACTGGTACTTCAAATACTGAGGTAGAGGGAGTTGGTTATGAAGAAGGTTGTCTTCCTTCTGATTGGTATTTTCAATATCAATCTTTAGAGGGTCAGAAAAAATGAGAAAAATATCCAAGAAAAATTGTGACTAGGAATGGTCAAATATAGTTTCTACAAGATAGGCAAGAAATTGCAAAAACAATCATTAAGCCACCAAGATATAGTTTTTCTAATCATATGAATAAAGCCCAAATTGTAAATATAGAAGCATCATCTAGTAATAGTGAGTCCAAGTTGTATATTCTAGAAGACAAGGGACTGTATGTTCTAGATGAAAAACCATTTTTGGCTAAGGCTTTCAGGATCAGCTCAATACGAATTGCAGATGAACCAAATGTTCCAAAACATTATAAATCTTTACTTGGTTCATTAAAAGAATATAGTTGTCCATTAAAAGCCTTTCGAATTCCAAATTCATCTAAAGCTACATCATAAGAATGGAATTATAATAATCATAAATTTTCCCGTGGTGGAAAATGGCCTCCCAAAACAAAATATAGTACTACAAGTTCAACAAACTATAAAAAAACAACTACAAGAGTTGATTGTGCTCCAATGATAGAAAATATGCCAGTGATCCAAAGGATCTTAATGAACTTTATCAAATCAACAATAACATAGCCAACTGGTGTCATCATGCCGAAAGTGCAATAGATGATTTGGGATCACAAGGAGACTTAATATTACAGAATTTAAAGCTAATTCATGATGAACAAACTCAAGACAAAATAGAAAAAGAAGAACGAAGAAGAATCAAAGAAGAAAAGAAAAAGAATAAACGAGAAAGATAAAAGTTTGATAACTTAAGATCTTTCACAAGAATGACATATGACTCTGAAGATGATAGTGAATCAACTTGTTTCTTAAAGAAAGAACCAGAAAAATACCTTTCACTTTCAGAGGGGGAAAGTAGTAGAAAGAAAGAAAAAGGAACTAAGTTTGAAATTAAACCAGAATTAAAAAAGAGTCAGTTGAGTATGACTAAAGTTGCAAAGTTGTGTCTTGATTTTATAAGACCCAGTCTCAACAAAGCCCACATTTTTCAATATGTTCCTAAATACCCAAAAGTTGAAGAAAGTCTGATGGCAACCAACAATAATGGCTATATTTTAGACTTAGATGAAACAAATAATCCAACAGATGCAATAAGGGTATGGATCGGTCCATTATGGAAAATGAAATATACAACTAAATTAGATAACAATGCCATATTTTGGATAGCTGAAAAAAGAATGACTAGAATAGTATATGATTGGTGGATGTCTCCATCTCAAGAACAAAGAGATGCAATCATCTCAACAGGGTTAGATATATTAGAAAAACTGCTCAATACACAATTTTGTGTTGAACCACATGATACAAAGAAACAAGCCATGTCTGATTTGTCCAGAATGGAAATCAACGATTCCAGAAAACTAGAAAGATTTTCCCAAGAATATTTTAGAGTGGTAATGAAATAAAATATTCAAGATGATTTCATGACTAGAGTTACATTTTGTTATAAACTACCTCATAATATATGTGAACTGGTTATGAAAGATCTAGAAAAAGAAGGCAAAAACTTGAGTTCAATTTATTGGGTTGATTTAATCCACTTATGCAAAGAAAAGTTAAAATATCTTTGTTGGCAAAAGAATGCTCAAGATAATGCTATAAATCCTTCTCAAGAATGTTGTAGAGAAGTGCTTCCATGGATGCCAATGAAGAAGAAAAATCATAAGAAAAGATATGGCAAATATAAGATCAAGAAGATATCTAATCTTAGAAAACCATTTAAAAAATACAAGTACATTAAAAGAAGACAGAATGCTATAAAAGAAGGTTGTTACTTCATATGTAAAGAAAAAGGTCATTTTGCAGAAAAATTTCCAAAAAGAAAGTCTTCAAAGCTAAAAAAATGTACAAAAATAGATGAATTTGTAGATAATTGGCCAGTTGTCGAGTCAGAAGATGAAGTTTCTGATGTATATATGTTAACAAAAATTGAGGAAGAAGAAGAAAAGGAAATTGAAGTGCATAACAGTTTAAAAATGAACAAATATGATTCATATTTTTTTGAATGTGAAGAATGTGAATATGAAATTACAGAAGAAATAGAAGAAGAAAAACAATAGAAAAGAAAACTCATATTTTTTCTCTAGCTCCTGGTTTATGTCCAAGGCCAAAACAAATTGAATCTTCATCTACTATTGTTCCCAATTAAAATGATGAAGTTGCAAAGTCAAATTTTAAAGGAAATTGTCAGAACAAATAATATTCTATATGTACCTATTGAAATTTAAGTTGGAAAGTATGGCTATAGTTGGATGAATTATTGATACAAGTGGTTCTAATAATTTGGCTCGTCCCATCTTATTCAAAAAACAATGGAAACCATTAAGGAATATTCTCACCTCTAAGACTATTGGAGGAAAGATTACTCTTACACATAATGTTGATGATATCAAGATGAAGTTGGGGAGACAAATCATAAATATTAGTGCAATTCAACATTATGATTCAACTAACAGTCTATTATTGGGTATGTCTTTTATCTCTTATGTACTACCAACAACAATTTCAGAAGATAGAATTATTTTCAACATCAAGAAAAAAGTTGTTAGTGTAAAAAGACTAACATTAGCATATTTTGAAATTAAGGGAAAAAGAATAAATCAAAACAAAAGGAGTTCATCAAGAAAGACTGAAAATGATTCCATAGATTGGAAAGAAGTTTTACAAAAATATGAAGAAAGAGTCAGTCATAGAAATAGAGCTTTAAAAGATGAATCCTGGTCTGTTGAATAAAAAGAAGTATATAATGAATTAAACAAATTATGTTCAAACAATCCTCAAGAATTTTGGGATATGGCAAGCCCACAACAAGAAATCGATACTTTACATGATAATGGAGTTAAAGAAAAACTCATACCTTATACACCTCAATATGAACAGGAGATTAAAAAACAGGTGAAAGAATTAATAGATCTAAACTTGATATCTGTATCCAAATCTCATTATTGTTGTTCCACATTTGTGGTTAGAAATCATGTAGAAATGGTAAGGGGAAAAGTAAGAATGGTGATAAATTACAATCCATTAAATTCTATCACAAAATATTTTAATTATCCATTACCCAGGCAAGAAGTCATTATGAAAAAGATTCATAATAGTCAAATATTCTCAAAGTTTGATATGAAATCAGGCTATTATCAAATTTAGATTAAACCAGAAGACAGACAGAAGGCTGCATTCACCTGTCCAGCCAAACCAATACCAATGCCAAACACATCAATACTAATGCCTACAACTATGCAAGGAAAATACATCAAATTGAAAGGAAAATACCCGTGGAAAATAAACCCTTTGTTGTGTTCCTTGAAACCTCTAGCTCAACTTCTAGTTCCTTTGCAAAATCACAATGAAAGCCCTAGCATATAAAAACTAAAACAATTTGGCACCAAAATGATTTTCAGCCTCTACACCAAAACAAATTCAGTGTTTTCTATAGAAATTCCAACCTATAGATCACCTCATAATGCAATAGACTAAAGAAAAATAATTGATCTACTTCTACAACCAATTTAGAGGAAGCTTAATCGAACATGAGAAACATCAATAAGAACACATATAATTGATATGGAGAAATCAATCACACATAACACAATAGATATAACCAAGGGAAAGCCTCAGCCTAAACCCCCAACTCTGTATTATCATATAAGTGGAAATATAGCTAGTATTACAAAAAGAATCAGCTCAAAAGCTATCCTGTTCTCTCTGCAATACCTCTGCTGCTCATAGACAGTCAAAGGCCTCTATCTAACCTCTGGTCTACCCTCCAAGCCTCCTATTTCTTTGCGTGATTTTGATTGGGGTCCAGTGCAGCCACTTATGTGAATTGGCCTCTTCACACACTCACTAACCTCTAATCCAACTACACAGTACTAAAGGAGATGAATCCTCATCCATGAATGAGCTTCTTTTATAGGAAAAAAATTCATCCAACTGATAGTACAATGTCAATTCTTTGATCCCAACTAGGTCTCTGTCTGAACTGACGTGCATGAGTTATTCATGAGAGAATCTTCAGTTATCTGAAGTGCAGCAATTATATGCAAGCATGCATTAACTAACTGAACTTACTTAATTTAAAAAAACTGTTTAAATCAATTATAACTGAACTTGACTCAGTTAACTGAGCCAACTAATTACTACTCAAATTAGAACTCATCCTTATCTCTTTAACTGATGGATAAATTCCTCAATTAATAGATAAACTGTTGCATGTCCTCAAATAGACTTCATGTTTGATTTTTCACAACTAATTAACTCATGGAGAATTAATTAATTTATTTTCAAACAGTTGTTAAGTTCAAATTCGAAATATACTTCCTATTTTTAGTCTAGGGACCGACTAAAATAGGAATCCATCCTGAACTGCTAAAAATATAATGATATTTCTTTCACTTCCATTTTTCATTCCCTGTTTCTCAATCCAGCACTGGTACCCGAACTGCTATTTATAGCAGTGCTATTTTTAGCACTTCTATTTTTAGCATTTCTTGTTGCTATTTTCAACACTCCCTCTCAACAAGAAAGGCATTCAACTCGAACCCAATCCTGTGCCTCTGGAATGTTCTACATGGAACACTTATACCAAGTGTGGTTGCTCCAGCAATTATAGGAACAAAAAAAATCCCCACTAACCTCTCTATTGGGCTAGAAACATACTCTGATGTTGAAGCTCTACCTACTACTGAGAAGTTTTCCCTCTCTGACCTCTGAGTTGTTGCAACACTCCATGCATCTCGCACCATTGCACACCTCTTTGTGCCATCCGGCACTGGTGCAACACTCTTATGCCTCTCACGTCGTTGTAGCCTCCTAACTCTACATAGTCTTGGGACTCCTGCATTGTAGCTCTCTCTGCCACTCCATTGGAATCTGTCTCTACCCAATCAGTCAATCCTGCTACTCCTCATTGGGGCTCCTGTAGAAAAGTCGAATTAAAGAGGTTGGGTACCTCAAGAATCCTGCCCCTCTTCCTTGGGATGATCAATTCACATTGCCCTACCTCCTACCTAGAGGTATGGCTGCATGTGATCCCTCTGCCCACTTGGCTCGAGTTCCCCCCTACTGGAGGTCTCTGCATGAGTAGATGTCTCTATCGATCTCCTCTCAACTTCTCTAGTTGTGGCTACTCCACAACCTCTTGAAGCAGCTTCACCATTTGTGGCTCCTCCACAATTGTCTGAGAATTCATCTGGCACTGCATGTTGAGAGGTAATTTATTCTCCCTCTCAACCACCAAGTCTCCATCATTTGTCTTGCTCCTCAAGGCTTTGCATGCATCTTGAACCTCAAGAGCATACAGGTTTTTGAGCTGTGAACCGATCTGCATCACCAATCTACTGATTATGTGTCTAAGGAAAACCTTTCCCTTACTGAAGACTACATCATAGCCTCTATCTTCCAACATCGCGATTGACACCAAGTTTCTCTTCAGTCCTGATACATACTTAACATCGGTCAAGGTAAGGCGAGCTCCATGCTCCCTTAGAAAAATAACCATGCCTACACCTGATACATTATATTTGTCATCATTACCCACCGCTACGAGTATCTGTAGATCTTTCTCCTCCAAAGTACTGAACATACTCTTGTCTCTGGTCATGTGGAAAGAAGCTCCACTGTTAAGAAACCAACCACTTCTTGTTGGAAATAATACTGAGAGGGGGGGTGAATCAGTATTATTTGATAAATAATTTAATTTTCAAAACTGATTTTTATATGCTACTTTAGCTCAATGAACTAGTGTGTATACTCAACTGTACTTAATGCAACCAGCGTATATGCAGAGATTCTTTTGATTTACCCAAATTATCAAGTATTGAACTTAATGAGTATATCGGGAATTCATTAGACAGTGCAGTAAAAGTAGAATAAAGCAACACACATGAACACCAAGATATAAGGTGGAAACCCAATGTGGGTAAAAACCACCTGTTACTGTCATCTCTGTCTTCTTTTAATAATAAGAAAATTATGTTTACAATTTTTGTACTGGTGTAGTCTTATACCAGTATGCAGGCTTCTACCTGTAGAAGGCTACAACCTTCTCTCGTTCTCCAGCTTCTACTGGAAGGGAGCTACAACCTCCTAGCTCTTGTACCAGCTGATATGTTTACTAGTACATAGGTGCCAGCCTACTGAAGGCTAGAACCTTCTCTTTTCTTCCAGGGACCACGTTTCATAAATTTTCAGACTGGATCCATCAACAACATCATTCAATCATCAAATATATCTGCATCAACCAATCTCCTTTTGAACCAACCATAACCGAATCAATCAATCATTTTAACAACCCATCAATCTGATAATTTAGAATGCTGCCACCAGAATACCACAACCAGAACCCAAGCCAGAACCCAGAACACTGCAACAGAAAACAAAAGCAACTAAAACATATTTTATAAGGTATACGCTACTTCCATGTGTTGAACCTACGTGCATATGTGCTTTCCTCAAAGCCAACCAATATATATATCTACAAATATAAATTCAGAATTCTGCAGCTATTCCAGACTTTAGTTATACCTAGATCATATCATTTACAGAATAATATATGCATCAGTATCTAGAATATTCATGAGAAACAACACATAATGATAGTTCATTTTACGCCTTAAGATCACGATCCATCATTAGATCTAGTTCCTCATCATCCACTAAGGTTCAACCTTGGTTCAGATCTAGCAATGCACCATAACCGAATAACCTGCATACTAGATCTCACAATTCATCAAATATTCGATACTTGCACACCTTGGCCTAATGATCTTCTCCTCCTTTTATAGTTTTAGGCTTTTCTTAATACCATGGACTAAAATCAATTAGGACCAATACCTTGGACCAAATACCTAGGGTCCATACCTCAGACCAAATACCTTGGAACAATACCATGGACCAATACTCCAGACAAAAAACTTAGTATTCCAAGGTATACACTCTTTTCCTTCCGTGAAAGTGCGTGTGTACATATATGCGGCTTGTATGCAGTGAACCTGTGTGTATATGCAGCTTGGTCAATGGTGAACTTGCGTATACCTCTCTTTCTTCATTCTATGAAGACTGATCTGTAATTCTTTGCTATTTACCTACTATATTGTGATCGTTCATCAGAGTGAGTTTCCTTCTGAAATGATTCCTTGAAGCTTCCCTGCATTTCATCACATCTATAAATACCACTGCCATGCATTCTATCACATCTGATATCTCTTCTATAGATTATTCTAGTTACCATGTATGAGTGAGTTGTTCTGCTACAAGTGGGTTGCCATCAAGTACTTGACACATGCATCATAATGCCAACAATTTCCCCCTTTGGACTTGATGGCAACAACAACACCAAGTCACTCCCCCACTTTGACAACAAGGGCAAAGGGTGGACCAAGATATTCTCCCCATTTGATATACATTATGTTGTTCATGCTCCCCTTGAGTACATTTTGAAATCTCTGAGTGAGCTCCCCCTTTGTTCATGCTGATATGTACTGTATCATCCATGCTCCCCTTGAGAACATGCAAAGTCTGCAAATATTTTCAAGAAAAATAACATGACTCTATCTCAACTATGTGAGTTTGACCTTCCTATCACCAATGACTCATACATACATTCATTCTCCCAACCAAGTGGGGATATACCAAACTTGACTCATCCACCCAACCAAGTGGGGATATACCAATTGTTTATATATGATTGAAATATTACATCATCCTTCCCATGCAAAGTAGGTGTGCAAATTACATCATATGACCAAAAGGGACTCATCAAAAGACTGCAACAGACAGAGACAAATTATTACATCACGGGTCTTGATATGACCTTTACATTGAATGATATACATGACATTTATAATAGAGACCAAATATCTACACAAGACCATGATATTCATCTGCAACTATCATACACCATGTGTGATCTGCTCCATAAGCATCTGTCAATAGCATCCAGACCAGCAACCATGTTCTTCCCCTGAACCTATTCCACCTATTCACTGTCAAATCTGATCATTGCATATGTCAGTAAGAGATATCAAAGCATCATCATCAATCAGATATACATCAATTTGTCAACAACTTTATGAGGACCAATATATTTCCATATGTTATCAGTGGATTGTAACCATCATCAAACAGAGTAGATAACTAACAGAACCATAGCAGACCCCCCTTTTTTTAGTCTAGCCCACTGCTTTTCTTTAAACCATTATATACGCGACTGTTCCCACATAAACCCACATATGTACATGACTTCACTTCATGAAACTCGCGTATAACCACCTTTCTCTGAAAAAATAGGATTTAACAACAAGATGATGTAGCAACTACTCCCAAATTTTGTTTGAGATATTCAAATGTCTCTCTGGGCAGTGGTTTATTGAATGTATCAGTAACTTGTTCTTTGGAGGGAACATACTCCATTTTGACCTTTTGTTCAAGCACTTGTTCTCGTAGAAAATGATATTTGATGGGTATGTGCTTGGTCTTGGAGTGCATGACTGGATTCTTTGAAATACTGATGGCACTTGTATTATCACATAGAATGGAGATGGGTGGAGTACATGTGATCTGAATGTCTTGCAAGGTTTGCATCATCCAAAGTAGTTGTGTGTAGCAAGATGCAGCAGCCACGTATTCTGCTTCAGCTGTAGATAATGCAATTGAACTTTGTTTCTTGTTGAACCAAGACACTAACCCGGAACCCATATAGAATGCACAACCACTAGTGCTTTTTCTATCATCAACACTTCCTGCCCAATCTGCATTTGTACATGCATGAAGTGTAAGATTTGTATCTCTAGGATACCATAGACCAAAGTTCTGTGTTCCTTGAAGATATTTGAAAATCCTTTTGACTGCCTGAAGGTGTGATTCCTTTGGATTTGTTTGGAGTCTTCCAACTATTCCTAACGCATGCATGATGTCAGGTCGAGTACCTACTAGATAAAGCAGACTGCCAATCATGGATCTGTAAGTTGGTTGATGTACCACTACTGATTCATCATTTGAGATGAGACTGCATCCTGTTACCATTGGGGTACATACTGGTTTAGAATCTTCCATGCCCTACTTTTTCAGGATTTATTTGAGATATTTGGTTTGTGGAAGAAAAATACCATGTTTATTTTGCTGAACTTGTAGACCAAGAAAGTAGGTAAACTCACCAAGCAAGGACATTTCAAATTATCGCTGCATTACTGAAGCAAAATTCTGACTCATGGATTCTTCATTGCTACCAAAAATGATATCATCAACATAAAAAAAATTATTAGCAATTTACAGATGTCAATCTTTGTGTATAGATTATTATCTGCTGACCCCTTTGAAAAACCCTATTGGTGGAGATATTTATCAAGACGGTAATACCAGGCCCTTGGAGCCTATTTTAGACCATAGAGAGCCTTTCTACATTTGCATACAAGTTTTACATAATTTCCAAGAATGAATCCTTCTAGTTGTTCAATATAGACTTCTTCTTCTAAGTCTCGATTAAGAAAGGTAGATTTTACATCCATTTGGTATACTTTGAATTTTTGAAAACTAGAAAGAGAAAGAAACATTCTTATGGCTTCAAGTCTAGCAATAGGTGCAAAAGTTTCTTCAAAATCTATACCTTCTTGTTGAGCATATCCTTTGCAAACGAGTCTGGCTTTGTTTCTGATAACTTCTCCATTTTCGTTCAACTTGTTTTTGAATATCCATTCGGTTCCTATGATATTCTTATCATGAGTTGTAGGAACTGACTCCCAAGTATTATTCTTTTCAATTTGCTCAAGTTCTTCATTCATGGCCTTGACCCAACATTCATCTCTGCATGCTTCATTTACATTTAGAGGTTCAATGGAAGATAGTAATGCTAGATAGCTTGAGGCTTTGGCAATAGTTCTTCTTGTCTGCACACCTGCCCCTTTTTCCCTTAAGATTTGAGTTTCTGGATGATATAACTGAACATACCTAGACAGAGTCTTTTCTTCTATCGTTATCTCTTCTTCTGGTGCTTCATTGGTTTCTTCTCCAGAATCAATGTGATTTGATGTGGAAAAATGATCCTCATCTTCTTCATTGTCATAATCTTCGATTTTTATCTGTTTTGGATTTTTGCATGCTTCATCAACCACAACATCAATACTTTCAAAAATTTTCCCGTCTTTTATTATAACATTTATATCCTTTACTCCGGGAAGAGTAGCCAAGAAGAATACCTTCATTTTCTCTGGGTTCAAACTTACCAAGTTTTTCATCAGTCCATTTCATGTAACATTTGCTTCCAAAAAATTTGAAGTATTTTACAGTAGGAGTCTTACCATACCAAAGCTCATGTGGAGTTTGAGTGTTGTTTACCAGAACATTTGCTTGGTTGAGAATAGTGATGGCGGTGAACGCAGCTTCACTCCAGAAGGTTGCAGGAGTTCCAAATTCATATAGCATAACATGAGTCATTTGTTGAACAGTTCTGTTCATACTTTCTGCCACTCCATTTTGCTGAGGAGTCCTTACGGTGGAGAACTTCCTTTTTATTCCATGTTGTTCACAAAAGTCAAAGAATTCATCTGAGGTAAATTCCCCTCCTCGATCAGATCTGAGGAATTTGATTTTGTGATCTGATTCATTTTCAACCAAAGATTTGAAGGCTTTGAACTTTTGAAATGCTCAATCTTTATGCCTTAGAAGACCTATCCAACACATTCTGGAAAAATCATCAATGAACGATATGAAGTATTCTTCTCCACGATGTGATTTTTTCCTTGATGGTCCACGTAAATCAGTATGAACAAGTTCAAGAGGCTTACTAGCTAACCCTTCCTTTTCGATGAAGTGAGGTCTGGTTTGCTTACCGAATTGACATGATTTGCATATATTATTTTCAGGAATGTTGATATCTGGAAGATCATGAACAACCTGGAATCTGCATGCTTTTCTTATTTGAGAAAAGCTTATATCTCCTAATCTTCCGTGCCATAGCCAGTTTTCATCATTTTTTCTTAGATAGCATTGTTGTTGTCCTCCCTTGAGTATGTATAGGTTGTTTGGAGTTCTTGTACCTTTGATCATGGTTTCTCTTGTATCAAGCTCACGAACAACACATCCATTTGAGTGAAACACTACTTCATTTCCTTGATCACACATTTTACTCACACTCAACAGGTTATGCTTTAAGCCATCAACATACATAACATTCCCAGCTTTAACTTTCTCTTTCAAGAAAATAGAGCCTTTACCTTTTATGACAGCAGGAGTGTCGTTTCCAAATGAGACACTCTTTTCCTTTTCTAAGGCATTATATGAGTGTAGTTTTTCTTTGTCACCTATCATGTGTTTTGAGCATCCATTGTTGATGTATCATTGGTTTTCTTGTCCTTCTGCATACAAGGCTATACCACATTTTCTTTTTGTGGTTCTTTCTTTCTCCATATTTTGGGATTTAATGGAGTTTTCTCCTTTTGAGATATTTGCCGAAATTTACTCCTGCATTCATATTTTTCATGGCCAAAGTTGTTACAGATTGAGCATTCTATTCCATTTTCAAGAAGAGAAAATTTATTATAGGAAATTTTCTTGATTCCTGTCACATTCCTTTGATTTCATGCTTCTCTAGTCATGATGGTTTCATTAGCAACACATTGAGCCGCTTTGTGTCCAAAATTATGACATGAGAAACATTAACCATTAAAGAAGTTCTTGCGATTATCGAATCTACTGACCTGGTGATTGTAGTTTCTATTGATATTTATCTTTGAAGCAAATTGAGTACGATTTACATGAGGTTGGTTGTGGCTTCTGCTCATCCTTGAAGTAAATTGAGCATGATTTACCTGGTGATCTGCTTTATGCCTTTGCTGACAATTGCCAAACTATTCATTGCTCTTTGCTGCATCAAGATAACTTTTAGTGGAGGTTGACGGCTTCTATGGTTGAGTTACTTCTTCAGTATATCCAAGACCTGTCTTTATCAGATGAGAATGTTGCACTTTTATAATTTCATTTAAGGTTTTTGATCCTTTAGCAAGTCTAAGATTGAGAGCTTTTGTTTTCTCAAGATCCTTTCCTAGACCCACAATTTCACATTCTAGTTGTTCATTGTGTTTTTCTCTTTCAGCAAGTTGGTATGTGAAGGTATCTGTAATCATATTCTTTTCTTCTAAACAGATTTTGAGTTTAGAGATTTCTTCATAAAGGTCATCTTCATCTAAAGAATCCAAAAAGTCATCATCTTCATAAGCCATCAGAAGTCTATAGTCATTACTATTTTCATCTTCATCACTATTTGATAAACCATCACTATCTTCATGAGTATAGTAGCTATTTTTACTTACACTTTGTTTTATATTCATTTTTGTAGATTCCTTCCCTTTATCATATTTATCTTTATGAGGACATATGGAAGCATAATGACTGAATCTACCACAGGAAAAACATTTGAAAGGTAGTTTACCTTTGAATCTTCCGAAACCCTGTTTAAGCTTCTTGACAAAGTTACTTCCTCTTCTTCTTCTAAAATATGTCCTGATTCATTGAGTTCTTCTTTTCCTTTTGCTGAAGCTTTAAATGTGGCTTCTCTCATATCTGATGGACCTCCTTTTCTCATCTCAAAGGCAGTTAAGATTCTGTGAAGCTGTGTCATAGTAATAATCTGTAGATCCTGCTTTTCATCTATGGCAGATACTTTTGATTCAAATTTAGCAGATAAGGATCTTAAAAAAATTTCAAATAAGGTAACTTCCTTTATCTCTTCACCCAGATTCTTCATTCAATTAACAACCTCATCTATACATAAGAAGTAACTAGCTATACTTTCATCATTATGCATCTTGAGAGTTTCATATTAAATTCAGAGAGTTTGCAGTTTAGCACGTTTTACCTGAGAGTCTCCTTCATAGCTTAGAAATATTTTGTCTCATATTTCTTTGGTTGATTTAAGCTGCATAATTTTGACAAACTCTGATTGTGACAAACTTCTTAATAATGTATTGATAGCTTTGGAATTGGTTTCATATTGCTTTTTACCTGCTGTATCTATAGGAATTGCTGATGGAAATGTATATCCTCCTTCCATGATTTCCCAGATATCTATTCCAAGTGATTGAAGATAGGTTGTGGTTCTTACCTTCCAATAAAAAAAGTTGCTTCCATCAAAGATTGACGGTCTGATGGATCCTCCGCTTTCTTGATTACGCATGATGATGGATCTTCCTTCAAGTGATCAAGCTTCTTCTGAAGGACTTACTCTGATTCTAATTGTTGGAAATAATACTGGGGGGGGGGGGGGTGAATCAGTATTATCAGATCAATAATTTAATTTTCAAAACTGATTTGTATATGCTACTTCAGCTCAGTGAACTAGCGTGTATAAGCAACTGTACTTAATGCAACTAGCGTATATGTAGAGATTTTTTTGATTTATCCAAATTATCAAGTATTGAACATTATTCAATCTATCAAGAATTCATTAGATAGTGCAGTAAAATAAGAATAAATCAACACACCTGAACATGAAGATATAAGGTGGAAACCCAATGTGGGTAAAAACCACCTGCTGCTATCATCTCTGTCTTCTTTTAATAATAAGAAAATTCTGTTTACATTTTTTGTACTAGTGCAGTCTTATACCAATACGCAGGCTTCTACCTACAGAAGGCTACAAGCTTCTCTCATTCTCTAACTTCTACTGGAAGGGAGCTACAATCCCCTAGCTCTTGTACTAGCTGATATGTTTACTAGTACATAGGTGTCGGCCTACAGAAGGCTACAACCTTCTCTTTTCTTCCAGGGACCATGTTTCATAAATTTTCAGACTGGATCCATCAACAACATCATTCAATAATCAAATATATCTGCATCAACCAATCTCCTTTTGAACCAACCATAACCGAATCAATCAATCACTTTGACAACCCATCAATCTGATCATTCAGAATGTTGTCACCAGAATACAATGACCAAAACCCAAGCGAGAACCCAAAACACTGCAACAACAAACAGAAGCAACTAAAACATATTTTATAAGGTATACACTACTTCCACGTGTCAAACCTGCATGCATACGCGCTTTCCTCAAATCCAACCAACGTATATATCTACAAATATAAATTCAGAATTCTGCAGCTATTCCAAGCTTTAGTTATACCCAAATCATATCATTTACAGAATAATATATGTGTCAGTATCTAGAATATTCATGAGCAACAACACATAATGATAGTTCATTTTATGCCTTAAGATCCTGATCCATCATTAGATCTAGTTCTTCATCATCCGCTAAGGTTCAATCTTGGTTCAGATCTAGCAATGCACCATAACCCAATAACCTACATACTAGATCTCACAATTCATTAGATATTCGATACTTGCTCACCTTGGCCTAATGATTTTATACTCCTTTTATAGTTTTAGGCCTTTCTCAATAGCATGGACCAAAACCACTTAGGACCAATACCTTGGACCAAATACCTAGGGTCCATACCTCAGACCAAATACCTTGGACCAATACCATGGACCAAATACTTCGGACTAGAAACTTAGTTTTCCAAGGTATACGTGCTTTTCCTTTTGTGAAAGTGCATGTGTACATATACACAACTTGTATACAGTGAACCTATGTGTATATGTTGCTTGGTCAATGGTGAACTTACGTATACCTCTCTTCTTCATTCTGTGAAGATTGATCTGTAATTCTTTGATGTTTACCTGCTATAATGTGATCTTTCATCTGAGTGAGTTGCCTTCTGAAATGATTCCTTGAAGCTACCCTGTATTTCATCAAATCTATAAATATCACTACCATGCATTCTGTCACATCTGATATCTCTTTTATAGATTCTTCTAGTTACCATGTACAAGTAAGTTGTTCTGCTACAAGTGGGTTACCATCAAGTACAACACATGCATCATAATGCCAACACTTCCCACCATGGATGAAACCATGCATGCGAACAGTGTGAAATCCAACTCAAACTATGAGGCCAATGCCTCACCTTCTGATCCTTCCACGGATCCCTTCTTGGATTTCCTCATTGGACAATTTGTAGCAAAATGGCCCACCTCATGACAACGAAAGCATCGCACTTTCGATTTGTCAAACTTCTTCCCACCATGGGAAGAAATCGAATTGGAAAGAGAATCCTTCTCCTTCCCCTTCTTTGCCTTACTTGCTAAGGCACAGTTTTCTTCATCCTCCATGGATGAAGAACCATCTCTCGTGCTTCTTCTTATCTCCTCCTACATCAAATTCGACCAAAGTCATTCCCAATCTGGCAGTTTCTCTCTTCCATTAACCGAGTCCTGGTTGCTTTGCCAGCTCTTAGGAAGACTGAGGAGTGCAAGACTCACCATGTCATCATCAACTATCATGATCCCTACACTTCCAATCTCATCCATGCATGTGGTGAACTTGTTCAGATACGTAGAGATCGTGTCTCCCTTTTCAAACTTGATCTTCCGAAGCTTGTCTTTCAGTGCCAGCTTCTTCTGATCATTGTTGTTTTGATATAGATCTTTCAATGTTTTCCACATTGAAAACGATGTCTCCTTCCCATGGAGACTTGAGACTATGTGATCTCAAACTCCCTCTAGAAGGATTTTCCTTGCTCTAGCCACATATTTCTTCCATTCAGCCAATTCAGCAGCACCAGTCGGCTTGAGGACTTCTTGATCAATGAATTCCTTTAGAGCAGTATCCTCTAGTACTGCTTCCATGTGATCCTTCCAGGCTATATAATTCTAATTGCCATCAAGGGCATATTCGAGTCTTAACCCATTGAATGCCATAGGTGAAATAGAGATGTGATAAGAACTCGATTTCTATATTCAGGAATCACAAACTTCAACTTCTCCCTTCTTATATACTGTTCTTCCTTGATCACCCGTGCTTTGATACCATGTAGAAATTCCCACTTGTAGATCACCTGATAATGCAATAGACTAAAGAAAAATACTTGATTTACTTCTACAACCAATTTAGCAGAAGCTTAATCGAACATGAGCAACATCAATAAGAAAACATATAACTGATATGGAGAAATCAATCACACGTAACATAGAGTATATAACCAGGGGAAAGCCTCAGCCTAAAACCCCAACTCTGTATTATAATACAAGTGGAAATACAACCAGTATTATAAAAAGAATCAGCTCAAAAACTATCATGTTCTCTCTGCAATACCTCTGCTGCTCATAGACAGTCAAAGGCCTCTATCTAACCTATGGTCTGCCCTCCAAGCCTTCTATTTCTTTGAGCAATTTTGATTGGGGTCCAGTGCAGCAACTTGTTTGAATTGGCCTCTTCACACACTCACTAACCTCTGATCCAACTACGCAGTCTTGAAGGAGATGAATCCTCATCCATGGATGATCTTCTTTTATAGGAAAAACAATTATCCAACTGATAGTACACTATCCCTTCTTTGATCTCAACTGGGTCTCTATCTGAACTGACATGCATGAGTTATTCATGAGAGAATCTTCAGTTATCTGAAGTGCAACAGTTATATGCAAGCATGCATTAACTGACTGAACTTACTTAATTTAAACAATCTGTTTAAATCAATTATAAATGGACTTGACTTAGTTAACTAAGCCAACTAATTACTACTCAAATTAGAACTCATCATTATCTCTTTAACTGATGGATAAATTTCTCAATTAATAGATAAACTGTTTCATGTCCTCACATAGACTTCATGTTTGATTTTTCACAACTAATTAACTCATGGAGAATTAATTTATTTATTTTCAAACAGCTGTTAAGTTCGAATTCGAATTTTACTTCCTATTTTTAGTCCAGGGACTAACTAAAATAGGAATCCATCCTGAACTGCTAAAAATAGAATGCTATTTTTAGCACTTCCATTTTTCATTCCTTGTTGCTCAATCTAGCACTGGTACCCAAACTGCTATTTTTAGCATTTCTTGTTGCTATTTTCAACAGTTTTAGTTGGCTTGTTTCCATTTTAAGCCAGGCTATTTCCATTTTCAGTTGGCCTAGCCCACTATTTCCTACTGTTTCCCACTCAGACAACGCCTTTGTCTCCCACTTTTCCTATGAATTAGGGTCTTAATATCTATCTCCCACCATCCACCAATAAGGGATTATGTGTTCTGCTATCTTGAATGCTCATAAGGGGTATAACCGTTGGACCTCATGCCCGTAATGCTCATCAGAGAAACCCTCGTCTTGTGGCTCTCAAACCCCCATCTAGTGGCTCTCAAACCCTAAGCAGCTCTCAAACCCTCATTTTGTGGCTCTCAAACATTGGTGTTGGTCTCTCCATTTTCTCGACAAACCCTCCATTGCAATGGGGAAAACAAGGCCCTCCTTCTGTGCATGAATTCTGGTACTCCTCTAACACTCACGTTGTAATCCTTAGTTTAATAGACCAAGAATACTTATGGCATTAACTGTGGGAAAAATATCCATGGTTCCAAATGCCATTGCGATAAACGCAATGGCTCCAAATGCCCTTGTGATAAATTCCATGGTTCACAAGAGATGGATTAGTATGATGACTTCTTGTCGAGATAACACCTACATTTACCTCAACTTCCACCGCACACACCTCAAAATATTGAGAACTAATTCTCTATTACTTACTGTGTCTCTGTACCTTTGTGTGTTGATATCAGCTTCTATGACCCTCTCATCCATTATGTTGATTTGACCTAATTCAAATCTCAGTGTAGAATTTACAAAACCCTTGAATAATGTAGAGATGGAATTCAATCCGACATAGGCCACCACCATCCGCTGCGCATATAAGTTTTGGTGTGGGAGAATATTGATTTAAAGTGGTATTATATATTCTTTTTTGAGATTTGTTGTGATTTAATGGTTTTTATAGCCGACTATGGTTAAATCACTGATAATTATATATTTGAAACATTTCCATCGTAGAACGACTGACATTCTTTTTTTCACAAGAAAGATCAACATTCTATTGATTGTTCATCCATTTAACAACCAAAATGGAGTCATCAAATACCTAAACACTTTGGAAATCTTTGTTAGAAGCTACCTTTGAAAAAACTCTCGAGGCCATAATCTCTCCATAATTTCCTATAGCAAGTCTCACCATTACGTATAGAAAGTCTCATCGGGTGAAACTTATTGATTAGTAAGTGGCCAATCTATTTTCTAGCACTTGAAAATTTTTGCAATGAAGATACCTACCTATATCATTTTGTCTATGCTAGATACCCCATATGATTACAAATTACAAATTGTATATTTCTACCCGTTGTTTTTCATGTTTTTAATAATATTATAATATATTTTATAACTAATTCATTCATATAAATTAAATGATTGGTAAAGTGAGATAGACATTAATTTATAATAAACATAAAATTTCATGATACATTTCACACTACTAAAATTAAAAAATTCATAAAAGCTAAACTAACCTACATCCACAAAAGAGATACATGAACACCACAAATGATCAGTGGTGATATGTGTCATGCGATTAGCTACTGGATTTCCATCAAAATTTGGGATATTCAAAGGAAATTTAATAGGCATGGGTGACCAATTGGGGTTATATCATATGTGATGATTGATTAGCTTATCCAAATCCAATATATCAAGAAACCCTAAAAATTGCAACTAATTTTGATCAAATGGATCTAGGAAAAATGATGACCATCACATGGACTTTATCATCTTCCCATAAATCGAATTTTAGAGGTTGAATCAATACCAAAGGGATTATTACTCCTATGGTTCTAGGGTCTTGGGAAAAAAATAATAGAAAAAGGATTATTTCCCCTAGGTGGGTTTTTCTTATGGACAAAGGATCTCCAAAAGGCATCGCTACCAATGGTAACATATCCATCTTTAAGAGTATAACTCCCCAAAACCAAAACACCCCTAGTTGTAGGGAACATCGAGACTAAAAGGTACTAGTAAGAACATTAACCCCAAATTTATGGGCACTCCTGAAGACATTAAGGCCTTGAGGGAATATAATTCCTCCTAATGACTATTTTCCCTATTGCAACAAGGAACAAATTTACCATATTTGTGTGAATACTAGGTTGTGTGCACTACATAATTGTGGAGTGGGGGGGCTTGTGAAATCCCCATGTTCTAACCTTACCCTTGTAATGATAATTTTGACTGTAACACCATTGTGGAGAACCATGAATGAATGGAACTCTAATTAAACATATGAAAATTATCATTTAAAATAAATTAATTAATGCAACTAAGGAAGGGAAAAACTTACATATGTTTGGTTTAAGTGAAGCTTACCTTCTTGTGTATTTTGACAGCCACACCCAACCAAATTTAATACCTAAATCCACTTACTTTCTCACCTAGACATGACCCGTACCTAGCCAAATTAAATGTAGAAGTTTCTTGCAGCCAAAATAAGCCATGGTGTGATAGATTTAATGTGATGCAATTGGGGTTGAATGAAGTTGGAAAATTTCACTAACATTCTTGATGAGATTGGAGTAAGGTGGTTGAGGGTAAGAAGTGCCCATTGTCAATGTTATCTCTCACTGATCGAGGAGACAACCCTGGAGGAGAAGGCATTGAAGAGCTAAGGCAGTGCTCTCTTGGTTGTGCCAAGAGACAAAGGAGAAATTTTACATATACACACATTAGAAATGAATTATTTAGTGGTTTGTTTTCTTAACGAGAAGGTAGTAGCTTAGTAGTTCACTAATCAAAGATTTCAGTGGAACTCGATTCTTTCCCCCCTTCTGAAATTATGAGGCTCCATGACCTTGAGCTAGTACCCTATGTGTTTATGTGCTAACTAACTTGAATGTGATTGAGGCCATTGAAATCCTTGTGTGAGCCTATGTTGCCAATGTGTTATTTAAAGGATTGGAAATTTTACCACCAAGATTTATCTAGTTGGCTAATGAACCACCTTCATAGTTGATTTGATCCCTTAAAACTTAGAAAAACTGAGCAACATACCTATTCCTTAAATTTGGGTGAAGACCTATGTTTTGAAGCTCAAAGGGTAAGAAAATCACTATGGTGCTTACTACCATAAATAAGTTGATGAACCACCTCCATCTCATGAGTGTTTGACCAATCCATTGGTGTACATTTCTCCTTGTGCAAGCATCCCCTCAGACATTGATCCAACTAAAGGTTGGTCAGTTACAAGAAGGATTATAGTGCAGTTAGCCTTCTGGGCGCTTGAAAATCCCCCATCCTTCTGAATTTTATCACATAACTAAAATCAATCAGCTATATATATTGAATTAAAATAAATTTGGGGGAATGTTAATGAATGTGTAAAAACGAACGACAAATCTCTCCAAGCGGAAGATCAATGGTTCTGACGTTCCTATCACATTCAGTCATGTCGCAACTTTAACGTGTCACCAAAAGTCCGATGAGCTTAACCGTCATTCGATTTACATAGAATTAGCCATCTAATCCTGGATATGATAGTTGAGCATTCAACGTCTTACCTAAGGAGAACATATAGATGAAGGAGATACTAAAGATGAGGCTCCCATAATAGGTACAACTTAACCTCCACCCATCAATATCCCATTCTAGTAGTTTGAGTTAATTTGATTGTCCCTCTTTAATGCATCCATCACTACAACACATGAACTCTTGAAGCCTAATATTTTCATATATTGAAAAGTCTTGGTTGATGCAATCCCTCTACTCTAGTACTTCTCACATGGATACATTGTCAATATATTGTGTGTAAACTTAAGATAATTTGTGATCCCATTTTTAGTATCATGAGTTAAATATTCCCATCCATTCTCTACTTTATTTTGTATAAACATGAGAAGGAGACATGAAAACTTGACTTACTAGTAACGTGACTTCTAAATAATCCACAACATCATAAGATGATCCATAGAAACATCATTAAAAGTCAACCCATATTAAATAGTTATCAATTTAATAATTCATTATATAGTTTAATATATGTTAATTTCTAGATAAACCATGGTTGATAGTATTTTTGTTAACAATAACAAAAAATCTTATATAATAGAATATGTTTGTGTTTTTTCGTTAGCAAAAACCAAGTTGATCGTATTTCTATTCAATTTTAAAAAAATACACATAGTAGTTACTTATAGCATTCACAAGGAATTTAGGTCATTATATTCTCGTTACCAATTTCTATCTCAATATTTAAAATTCCAACAAAAATATTAAGAAGCCCATGACCCTTTATAAAATTGATTGTAAACATCTAGTATTTTAAATATTTATAATTAAATTATAACATGATAAAAGTTTAATTACTTCCAATATGGAAATGATGTATTCTATCATCACCTAGAATAGAGTATTCTCGCAAAGATCTATGTAGATATGCCATTCTATTCACTGAAGATTGATTATTGCAAAAAATATTTGGAGTTCTACTCTTCACCTAGCCATAGACCTTACTACTCTAGATATTTCAAAAACAAGTTATGCATGAGTCGTCAATCCATTACTATGTTTTCTCTTCTTAGCCTTGTCCTCAATTACACAAGCAAAAGTGATGTCATCTTCTCCTTCTTCTCCCTCATATAGAATACATTGATGGTAAGGAACCCAACCCCTATGGTGTGCCTATCATTATATAATTATTCCTTTGTCTTAACATTTTCCATTCACATAAACCTACATTATATATTATTCTTCCTTTGTCTTTAATTTTGTAATAATCAATATAATAATTAATTAGTAAAATTTATACTTGTTACAAATTTCAAATTTATGAATGGAATGTCAAGAAAAGGTATCATGTAGATATTGAACATTGCATGTCTTAAATCAATATAGAATTTTCATATCTTTAAAAATTGCACCACTAAAAGCTGCACCAATGCTCATTTTGCACATACCAAACAAGATTTTAGAAGGAGACCAAAATGCGAGATGAACACCACCAGCATAGAACTTTAATTTGAAAATCCAAAAAACCCAACTTTCCCATTCAATAAGAAAACGATAGATAAGAAATGTAGGTGAAAATGTTGAAAACCATAACCACTTGGTTCTTTCTCATATAACTTTTCTTGATGAATGAAAATAGTGTATTCCTTTGTAGAAAAGTATGAGCTCTGAAATGTTCCATGATAATTGCATATTCTTGGGGCTTGGATTTCAAGGCAAAGTATAGCGTTCACTCTAAACTAACTATGATAATCAATAACTGCTTGGTGAATGCTAGTAGTCAACTAATAAACCAACCACACTAGAATTTGGAAATGGGTAGGCAAAAATTAAAATTAAGTATGTTAACACAAGGGTTCAATAAGAACTTGAATTTGGTTACTCGTGCCCACTAGGGAGATATTTCCATTAAAGGAAATCATAACACAAGCAACAATACAAAAAAGCATAAGTGATCTGAATGATGACATTACCAAAGATGTAAGTGAAGGACTCAGAAATTTATGGTGATGATGGGAATGATAGATCTCGAAGACAACATGATGATGTTGTTGGAGAGGGAAATATCATTGTGGAGGGATGGATTTAGTTTCTAAAAGGGTCTCGACTCAATCTACCCAATTTGATGGGTTGTTTATATTAGATACTGTGAGATTGGTTAAATTCATCTTATGAGGTTCATGACGGTAGGAGAGGAAGGTGAAATAAGGATGGAAAGCTTAACAATACTCCACAAGGAAAATATATGCTTGCATGTAAAGGTAAAGGGAATGCTATGGGGCTAATTTGATGCAAAGCAAGGGTGAATTATGCCTATTTGAATGCACATCATGAGACCGTGTTTAAGATTCACCATTCTGAAGCTACGAGAAGACTAGAGTGTAAGCACAAGAGAGAAGCTAATCATATTGTGGGTTGAGAAGAGGGCCAAGAAGGCGCTTTCTGCTTCTTCCTCTTTTAGATTGGAGACACAAGATTTAAGGGTGTTTATAAGGTAGATAGTAAAGATGAGATGGATTTTCAAGCATATGCTGGAAGGGGTGTTGTTGGACTGTCACAGTGGAAAAAATGATCTAATGGATAAAATGAATGCCTGCTTCCAAAGAAAATTTTAATGTTGAGGAGAAACTTGGGAGGGGTAGTTGATGATTCCCTAAGCTAGGTAAAGTGCTTGCAATGGATTAAAGATCAACTTCTGCTGCAAAGTCTCACAAGGAATATGATTATGAAATAAATGCACATGAAAAATTGGAAGTCAAAGTCTAGGACTCATTACAAAGAAGCGGTTGAAATAGTCACCACTAAGTTTTGAATGAGATCTAAAAGTTGACTTTGTCAGAATGGAATGAAGTTGGAACTACTCTGAAACAACCCTAAACAATTAATGTTAATATTCAAAATTTAAGTAAAATTTGACATTATCGTTATCTTTCATTTTCAAAAAGGAAAGATAAGGAGAATGTCAACTTTTACTTTAACTTTAAAAATTAAATATTACCATTAATTACTCGGGTTAGGTTTTGTAGGGTCCCGGGGTTAAGATATTTTTTTTCCTTTTAAGTATTTTTTATTAAAAAATTAATATTTGGTGGTCATTAGCTATGTTGTGCTACATTCTTCAGAGTTGGTCAGTTTAGTAGAGAACTAGTCACTTTGGTGTTTTAAGGTAGGTTCAATACAAGACCAACCTTAGCCAATCTAAACCATGAAACAAGACTATTACAACTCTAAAACCACTGGGACCAACCAATTCCACTAGTTCTAGGCTAGTTCCAATAAGAGTGTGCCCTTCTCGTCTTCCTCACAAGTCATTTTGTTGGATCCTTTTAGGAATGATGATTTGGAGAGTGCGATAAACTATCGGACTATTGTGAGAACCTAAGATCATAAGTAGTTAAGCCTTGACAAACAAAAATTTGAAAGGAACTAGTACAAACATCCCAAAACATATTTAGTGAGGACGTGCATGTAAGGAACTATTACAGACCACCGAGGATACTTAGTGAGGACATGCATGCAAGGAACTATTACAGACCTCCCAAGATACTTAGTGAGGATGTGCATGACCAAAAAGCATAAAAAAAAACTATCCACCCTAAAAAAAACTGCCCAGAACATTAAAGTGTGGTGCAAAAAAAATTGTTGGTAGGCTATTAATGCTACCAATAATCAGTCCCTCTCCAATTTCACAAGAAGCTCCTACTCAAGCTACCTCCTCCACTATGGTTATAGTAAGTTCTTGCAACTGTGTGAGCTATAAGAAATTAAGACTGCCTTGGAATCTCCACCAATCTTATGGAAATTGACTTCTATGCATGCCCCAACTATTTTGGGTTGATTGATCAGTTAACTGGATGATCATTGAGTTTGACTGAAGTCCCACTGCTTAAATGACCTTCCACTAGTTCCTCCAAAAGTTAGGACTAGTTTAACTGACAACAACTTGAGATAATTAACCTTTATTTCTACAGCTTAGAAATCACATATGCAGAACTGAACTCTAACTCCTCGAACTCAAATTTATTGAGTAAACTAGGTGACACAAGCCATGTCACACAAGTTAACATCATCCAAGTTATATGTTGATGTGTAAATTCGATTTTTTTCAATTTAATCAAGGAAAATCAAATTGAGAATTTCTTGCTATATTTTTTAACACATAGTTCACTAGAATGTATTACTTTCACTATGAACTTGGCATAGTTCACATGTTAAGTTCATAAGGTTTTAGGCTGATGTGGTTATATGAGTTGTGTGTATAAAGAATAGGTGTCCATCTCTTTTAGAAATAAGGCTCCCTATGAAATGTGGTATGGCCACATTCCTTTGGTGAGGCATCTCAGGGTTTTGGTTCCTCCCGTTATGCCTTCATACCTAATGAACAGATACAAAAACTTGGTGCAAGGAGTCAAAAATTTACCTTCTTTGGGTACTCATACCTCCAAAGCATACCATATCTATAATGAAGTGAATAAGAATATTATAATATCTAGAGATGTGATATTTTTTGAGTCTTCTAAGATTGACAATGTTGTTGAGTGGCAGCATAATCATTTGGATAGATTTAAACATGCAAGGTATTTTCAAGAGTTTGATAGTGATATTCCACATATCCTTCTCTTAGCTCTATACTTTCTATGAATAGCCATGAAGAAACTAGGTTGAAGGAAATTCCTTCCCCTTCTTTGTGAGGAAAGAGCTAAGAGAATACTAGAAGTGGGTAACCAAATCTTATAAGCAGTGAGGGTACATGTAAGATCCAAAGCAAGGATTAATGCAAAGGAGTGTACAGACTATATACATATCATCAAACATATTTCATCCCACTTAGGATGCCGTGCATCATGCCTGGTTAGTTATAGGATCATGTTGGTCACAACCTCTGTAGCTTAAATAAACAAATGGTATTTATCTTCAGCTTCTAAACTATGTAATAAATAAGTGAAAGGTATCAAGACATGTAGAGGAAACACATGGAATGACTTTAAGTTATTACAGCCATGCATGTCATTAAAGACATAATGGTACGACGGGTGAAAGTTTGGTGGGGGAGCGGACAGCAGAGGGTGAACAACGATCAGTGCAGCTAGAGGCGGACAGAGAGCCCTATGAAGGGTAGTAGAGGAGGGGGCTCCACTCCCTCCTACAAGGAGGCTGTGGCTAGCAGAGGCAAGAAACCTCTAGAAAATGCTAGGGTAACAGGGGTGGCAGGAAAATGAATTATGGAAGAGGTGATAGAAGAACCCATAGTTAAGGATGAATATGGCACAAAAGACAAAGAGGTAGAAGACAAAAAACAGGGAACTAAAGAAAAGAAAAGCAAGGGACCCTGCAAACCCAAAGAAGAATTAACTCCCAGGGTTATTTTAAATAATCTAAAGCTGCAGACGCATAGGGAGCACATGGGGACATATGCCATCATATGTAAGTTCATGGGACTATAGCCCACTGAAAAAGCTTTACAGTGGTGGATTAAATAACACTGAAAACCTAAAGGGAGCATAGATCTTCATCTTGGGTCTAAGGGATTCTTCATGGTGGTGTTCACAACTATTGAAGACAAGGATAGAATATTTGAAGGAGGGCCTTACTTATATGCTGCTACGGGGCTCTACATGAGACCATGAATGATGAACTTTGTTTCATAAAGGGAAACTTTTACTTCAGTTCTGGTCTGGGTAAGGCTCTATTCTCTACCTCTTGATTACTAGCAAAATGAATCGTTAGCAACCATAGGCAATAAATTAGGTCACTATGTTAAAGGCTATGAAGCCACTAGAAGGGGGAAATATACTTCCTTTGCCAGAATATGTGTGGAAATGGATCTATCAGGAGCTTTACTGGATGAGGTCATCTTGGAATTTTTTGATGAAGAATGGGTGCAAACAGTAGATTATGAACACATTCTGTTCAGATGTCGAAAATGCCATGAACATGGACATCTTTTCAGAGACTGTCTGCTCAACAAAGAAATAAACAAAAGCAAAATAAAAATAATGAAAGAAGCAGATAGCTTCCAAAAAGAGGTTAATCGAAGTAAAGGAGGTAAAAGAGGACCGAAAAATCAGCAGCAACAAGGAAAATATCTTAGGTAGAACAATTTCTAGGTGCTTCAGGAAGAGGAAGAGATTACTAAAGAAGATCAAGCAATGGAAGGGAGTACTGTAGAAAAGGAGAAGGAAGAAAACCTGGAACAAACACACAATATTGAGTTCCAGAAAGAAGCCACTATGAGCGATGCTGAACAAGAAATGGATCAAGAAATGACCCAGAATGATACCGACCCAGAGGACCATGAACTACTAGAAATTCTTGATAAAGAAAACCTAGACCTAGAAGGATTCTTGAGGCAAGGAACTATGGGGGGAGTGGATTTGCTACGTCAAGAAGAACTCAACAGAATACAACAACTGTTTCTATGGAAAACGTAGACTGAGGAGCTAGAGCGAGGGAACAACATAGATAAGCAGGACAACTGAGGAGTGAAAACGATGAAAACTACTATGGGACTAGCTACTAGAAACCCAGGCAAGAAAAGAGGTAGGAAAAAGTAGAATGAACTCTTGATGGAGTGTGGAAAGCTGATTGGTTCAGGTAAGATGAAAGATCTAGCCACCTACTCCTTTACAAATCTTTTATAATGAAGTGGATATCTTGGAATATTAGAGGTCTAGAGAGTAAGAGAAAGTAGAGAATGCTTAGTAATAGAATCAAACAAGAAATACTAGATATTATGTTCATCCAAGAAATGAAAAGTTCCATTCAAAAGGTAAGACAAATTCACAACAAATGGCTCAACAGCTATGAGTTTCTTGAAGTAAAAGCAGAGAATACAGCATGGGGCATACTCACTCTATGGAATCCCCACAAAATAGGCGTTCTGGATGCTGAGGCTTTTAGAAATTATTTATCAGTTGTTATTCAACCAGTTGGAGAAAAGGACACCTTTATGGTCACAAATATTTATGGTCCTCGGAGATTAGATGACAAACTTAGGTTTCTAGATACCCTAGTGGATCTCAGGGATAAACATGCAGATATACTGTGGATCATGGGAGGGGATTTCAACATGATCAAATCTCTTTCAGAGAAAAAAGGAGGAACAAGATCTCTAAGTAAAGACTCCATGGCTTTCCAAACCTTTTCTGACAATATAAAGCTTGTTGACACTAATTGAAACACTGGCCTATTTACTTGGAATAACAGGAGGGGAGGAGATTCGCTTGTTGCCTCAAAGCTAGACATATTCTTCATCTCTGAAAATGCTAAATGGTAAAGAGGTAACAATGCGATTTCTTCCCTTTGCAGGCTCAGACCACTGGCCAATTCAGTTGGAAATCAAGGGTATTGGCACTCCTAGGAACAAACCTTTCAGATTTGAAAATATCTAGCTGTCACACCCAGACTTCATAAGCAACATGGAAAAATGGTGATCAGAAGACTTGTAGATTCAGGGGACCAGAATGTATCTTCTTCACAAAATACTAAAGCACATCAAGCTCTGGCTTAGGGAATGGAACAAGAAGGATTTTGGTAATATTTTTGAAGAAAAGAGAGTAGTTCAAAACAAAATGTAGGTTCTCAACCAAACTCTAATCAAGGATGGCTTTGATAAAGAGATCAGTGATCAAGTGGATAAAAATTATCAAGAATGGGAGGATCTATGTAAACAAGAGGAAATATTTTGGAGACAAAAGTCTAGAGTTCAATGGCTCAAAGAAGGAGAGAATAACACCAAGTTTTTTCATAGAACCACCATGGCCAATAGAGCTCATAACAGAATCTCATCGATCAAGAATGAAGCAGGGGAACTGCAGACCTCCCATGAGGCTATTGAATCTATGTTATCCACCACTTCCAAGGTATAACACAGGAGAATAATTCAGATATTGAACAATCCATCAGGGCAGTTATTAGTAATGTACTGAAAATAGTGTCTAGAGAGGACAACTTCAACCTTAATAGACTAGTAATGAAAGGGGAGCTAAGTGAAGTCCTCAAAGATATGCAGAATGGCAAAGCACCAGGCCCAGACGATTTCAATTTGGACCTTTTCAAATCTTGCTGGAATATTGTTAAGCAGGACATTTTGAATGTTGTGGAGGACTCCAAGTCAAACAAAACCATTCTAAAGGTGCTTAATACATCCTTTATAGCCTTGATCCCCAAACAGGAGAATTCTCATACATCGGATAAATACAGACCCATAGCCCTATGCAACGTGATCTACAAGATTACATCCGAGATTGTTGCTAACAAACTCAAGCCTTTAATTCTAGTTCTTGTTTCAGGGGAGCAATCTGGTTATGTGGAAGGCAGACAAATTCTTGATAACATCATTCAAGCGCAAGAAGTGGTGCACTCTTTAACTAGCAAGAAGCAGGTGGGTATGATCATGCAATTAGATATTGCCAAAGCTTATGACAAGGTTAGTTGGGTCTACCTCAAGAAAATGCTAATTGCATTTGGTTTTGATCATAACTGGGTTAGATGGGTAATGGCACTGGTGACCTCATCCAGTTTTTCTATATTGGTTAATGGCTCTCCCTCAGAGATTTTCAATCCCTCAAGAGGCCTCAGACAGGGTGACCCGCTCTCCCCCTTTCTTTTTATCATCATGATGGAAGGACTAGGTAGAGCTATAAAGCAGGCGAAATCATCAGGAAAGATCAAAGGTCTACAACTTACTGATAATGGTAAGGCCCTGACTCACCAACAATTTGTAGATGATACCATGTTATAGGGAATTCCCACAGTCCAAGAAGCTTCAAACTACAAAAAAACTCTAAATATTTTTGCCTCAGGTTCAGGTATGGAAGTTAATCTCTCTAAATCTAAAATATTTTTCTTCAATACCAATATTGCTATTCAGAAAAACATCGCCAAAATTCTTGGCTTTCAAAGCGATTCCCTTCCTTCAAAATATTTGGGAGTCCCTCTAACTGCAAAACCTATACTCAAAAGTATATGGGAACCTTTGATCAACAAGTTGCAGGAGAAAGTCAGTAAATGGACCATCAGATCTTTAAACCTTGCTGGCAGGTTAGTTCTTACAAAAGCAGTTCTTCAAGCAATCCCTATTTTCGTGTTATCAGCCCTCCCATCTCCAAAAGGAGTCCTTCAGCAAATTAGAAATATTCAAAGAAACTTCCTTTGGGGCAGGGAAGAGACTAAGAGGAAATGGGCCTTGGTGTCTTGGGAAAAAATTTGTAAGCCCAAGAACCATGGTGGGCTAGGATTGGATGATCAGGATATTCTCAGCAAGGTTCTAGGGGCCAAACTTTGGTGGCATTGGGTTCAACATCCAGAGACTCAATGGGAAAATATCTGGAAAGAAAAATATGCTAGTTCCTGGCAGAACCGTGATCTATAAGAATGTGAGGAAGTATAAAGGGTTCATATATTTGGAACAAAACCTGGGAAAATAGAAGACTAGTACAAGAGAATAGCTTCTGGGAAATTAGAGAGGGAAATATTGCTCTTTTCTGGGAAGACAAGTGGCAACAAGAATCAATTTTGTTAAAAGAAGACTTACTTGATCTTAAACATGAGTCAGATTCCCAAGGTTTAATAAAGGTTAAGGATTTATGGAATCATTCTCATCTTACAGATAAGTGGAGAATCTGGAGAAACATAGACTCCAGAAATAACAATCTCCTAAAAACAAAAGCAGAGGAGCTCAGGAAAATAGTAGAGCAAAGGAAAATCTTAGTGGCAGAGGGACAAGACAAACTGAGATAGGGAAATAACAAAGAGGGCACCTTTAATCTTAAGGAAGCAAAAAGCATTCTCCTTGAGTTGGATCTCCTAGTTCCAGACAAAATCTGGCAAAACCTTTGGAGGCACCAAGGGTGGATGGAAATCAAAATCTTCATATGGATAGTGTACCACAAGAAAATTCTGACTTGAGATAACATAAGGAAGAGAGGTGTTCAGGGGCCTTCAAGATGCCTACTCTTTGAGGTTCAAGAAGAAACTTTGGAACATTTACTCAACAACTGCATTTTCACATCCTAGTTATGGGACTTATTTGCTACAATCTTTCAACAATCTGGTAGAGACAGAGGAAGCATCATTAGCACCCTCATCAATTGGAGGAAATTTTTTTCGGATAATGAAATTCTAAACTCGGCGTGGGCTCTCACACCAAGCTTCATAATATGGAATGTTTGGAAGGAGAGGAACAAAACAATTTTTAAGGAGGAAAAAAAGCCCCCACAACACCTGGTGGAGATAATCCTGAAACAACTCAAGGAGACTGTGAGAACCACTATTCGCAACTTCCCTAAAAAACCTCCCTCTGATGTAGATTTAAATATTCTCAGGTAGCTGGGGATGCAGGGGCTCACCCTCCTTGGCCCAAACAGGAAGGTGATTTCTTTGGATACGAAGAAGGAATTTTGGCATCCTCCTCCGAATGGATTTTTAAAATACAACATTGAGGGGGCTTCAAAAGGGAACCCGAGAATAGCAGGGTATGGAGGTGTCTTCAGAAATGCAGAGGGAAGTATTGTTTTTATCTTCCATTGCCATCTAGGTACAATCACCAACAACATGGTTGAACTAATGGCTATGGAATAATGCCTAGATTTACTTAAGCAGGTCAACTATCTCAATGTCATGATAGAGGCAGATTCGAAGTTAATTATCAACTCAGTGCAAAAATACATAATGGAACTATGCCGGATAAAGTCTCTAAGCACTGGAAATTAATTCGGGTCTTCCAAAGAATTCAAAGCCATCTTCAAGACCTGTGCACTGTCAGTTTCCACCATGTTTGCAGAAAGGCAAATAAGCTGGCGGATCTTCTGGCCAACCAGGGAGTTAGCTGCATAGAGAATAATGTGTTGATGAAGTGGCAGGAGTTGCGACCAAGCAAATTGAAAGCTCTATGCTGCGAGCAGGCAGAAGAAGATAGGGAAGTATTTCCCCCTGCATGTGTCTTCATTTTCTGAGTTGCTGGTCGCCCAGACTCATGGAGTAAATGTGATGAAGAGTCCAGTTCATCATGGGAAATGCTTTGATTCCCACAAGTCTTTGCTCGGTGGAAAGACTCTTAACCTCACTACCTCCCAAATTATGGCGAGGAAGTTTAATCTTTTGCAAGAGGATCCAGGTTACTTGGCAACTGGAGTTTTCTGATTTCGGGGTCCAGAAATGCAAAACCACCTCACAGGTGGTTTTTGACCGATCACGCCACTCTCAAAGTGGTAATGGTTTTGGCATTTTCGAAGTGATTCCTTTCATCCTACGACACGTGGCAGGGTGGGGTCCCGAAAACCACCCTCCATTGCCTACTAAAGTTGCACCTTCTTGTCCCGCACGAAATCATTCTCATCCGTTGGATTCAGTAGTAGTGAATCAATGGTTGACCTAGTTAGATCAACTTGGTGGGGCAGGACCATTAATCATCGGTCTCTTTAGCTTGGCATCTTTCTCTTCTGCCGTCGATCTTCTTGATTTGATGGGACAGTTCTTTTAGTTTGGGTTTTTGCGAGCTTTCCGAGGGATAGACTTTAGTTGTTTTTTAGTTAATTCTTAGGCTCAAACTTTGAGATGTAAAACCATATGGTTGTGCCTTGAGTGGCTTAAGCTTTTATTTCTTTTCTGTTTCTTTGACTTCAAGTGGATGTTTGTACATACTGTATACTATTTTTTTGACTCAATGATATAGAAGGATCCATACTTGCTTCAACAAAAAAAGGAAGACATAATGATATAACAATGGTAAGCAAACTTTTAAGCTACAGTTAGAGGTGTTTTTCAAAAGATGTGCTTTGTTTTCCATACCTAGCCTCCAAAGGGTTATGCATTAGATGGAGTCTTCATGCGGTCCTGATATTCTATCATACCTTAGGTTCCTTGGTTTGCTTATTTTTCTCCTCAGCTCCTTGAGAGTCATCTATCGTGTCATCTTTCTTCATGGCCCCTAAGAGACATAATTGTGTAGTTTCAGCGAGCAGTGACTGTTGTGGGATGAGGCTCTGGGAAGAAACATTTACATAGTTTTAGTTGGATGAAAGGCACTGCTATGGTATGAGGACCTCAAAGGACACATCTACGCAATTTCAGGATGCAATGCAGACTAGGTAGTCAAGGGACAAAACTGCATAGTTTCTAGAGACATTGGGTTCCAGCTGAGGGAAGGACATTGGAGGAAACCACTGCGCAGTTTTGAATGCTAAGGGAGGTTGGGATTTCTACACATTGCATAGTTCAAATAGGCAAGGGAAAATATTGAGGGTTACATATGTGAAGTGTGCAGTTAAGGAAAGTTGGATGAGGCTAGGTTGTTAAGGAAACTCCGAAATTTGGCTAAGTGTGGGATCAGTGGAACTGATGTGAACAATGATAAAACTTGAATACGATCACACACTTGAAAACTTAGTGATACAACATAGACCATCCAAAACATATAACACATACTTCACTTAATGCAACAACGTTTGTGGCATCTTACGACAAGTGTGGCTCCGATGGTAGACTTTGGGAGGATAAAAGGAACACTTGTGTAAGAGTATGTGAAATGAGTGTGAAACATGTCTATGTGGTTAGGGCAACCCATTCTCATAAAGATTTCCCCTTGAAAAAAAAAAATCTCCCTTTGCATGGCAAGTGATAACCCACGTGCCCAAAGATGACACATTCTATGTAAAAATAAAAGTATAAATGACTCTTAAGATCGAAAAGGGGAACTTGAGATCATCAACTTACCAATAAGTGACTAAGGAATGATCGATCACAATATCCATAGTAGGCTCTGAAATTTAAGTGCAGGCCAACAACTTTGAGGGTGTTACAGTCGCTACAACAGAGCCTTCACCTTCTTTCTATCTTCTTTTTCAACCAGTGTCTTAAATTCTAAGAACTTAGAGAATGTCTCATCTTTCTTCCACATGAAGAAGATCCAACACTTTCGTGAGAAGTCATTAATAAAAATGACAAAATATTTGTGTCTGATAGTGTAGGTTGTTGAGAAAGGTCCATAAACATCATAGTGGATCCTTTCTAGGACTGCATTTTCTTTCTTGTCCCGATCATGGAATGTGGATTTTATGTACTTCCGCAACATACATCCTTTGCATACATCCTACTGCTTAAGTGATCCTTTAGGGAGGCTAGTGGTTATTTGTTGTATAATATTCGAGGTACCATGATGCAAATGACCAAGTATTTTGTGCCAAAGTTCATTGACATCACGACCTACACTTTCTCCGCCTTAGTGCTTAATGTAGCACAATCTTCCACATATAGCTTATACAGGTTCTTCACATGAACCCGATCTGCTTCACCTGTCCCATGGCTATGTGTCTCAGGAACACTTTTCCTTTGTTGAATATCACTTCACAACCATGGTAAACCAACCACTTGGTGAATGCTAGTAGATAGACCCCTAATCCTTTACCTTTACCTTTTTTTACTAGCGCCTTGTATTGAAAATTTGAAGACAAAATATTTCTTTTCTCTTAAAAAATTGTCTTAAAATCCCCCTCTGTGTAGCAGTGCCGAATGCAATGATAGACAAGTTGTCTCTAATCGTATCATCAAATATGAAAGGGACATAAGAGGAATTGATGTCTGAGAATTTTTTTTAGCAAAAGTTGTCGCGTTCTTCTTAGTCGACTACGCCCAAAAAACAAAGAGCCCAACAAATCATTTTCTTTATAGAAGATCACGTGAATGGTAAGTAAAATAACAACCTCGGTATAGGCGCAAGACAATAGTTGCCTACAAGCTGGCAGACTTAGGGCGTATTGTTAGATTCAATTTTGTAGTTGTCAGATAATATTTGCCTTAAATTGATATGTTTGTGTCTTAATTGTTAATTGTATTAAATAGGTTTCATCTAAAGTGGTCATTATCTTATACATAAATTTTTGTCTTAAAATATTTTTGTCTCAAACTGTTTTTGTCTTAAATATAAAGTTTTGTCTTAACATAATTTTGTCTTAAAATAATTTTGTCTTAAATTTATTTTGTCTTAAATACAAAGTTTTGTCTTTAAATGTTTGTCTCAAACTACTTTTGTCTTAAATATAAAGTTTTGTCTCAAAATATTTTCGTCTTAAATTATTTTTGTATTAAATATAATGTTTTGTCTTAAAATATTTTTGTCTCAAATTACTTTTGTCTTAAACTATTTTTGTCTTAAATATGAAGTTTTGTCTTAAAGTATTTTTGTCTTAAAGTTTATATTTAAAACAATTCAATTGATATTAAATTTTAAAGTAAAATATCTAAAATAAAAAGTGATTTTTTAAGACAAAAGATATATTTTGTCTTTAAAAAATGTCTTAAAATTGCCCTTGGTGTAGTAGTGTATTGATATTTGATTGTTTGCACTAGATGCATTGATTTCAATGTAGATGATTTCTAATACTATTTGATTGCTTTCACTAAATGCATTGATTTCAGTGTAGATGGTGATTTCTAATCCTATTTGATTGCTTGCACTAGGTGCATTGATTTCAATGTAAATGTTGATTTCTAATAATATTTGGTTACTTGCATTAGATGCATGGATTTCAATGTATATGATTTCTAATCCTATTTTATTCCTTACACTAAATGCATTGATTTCAGCATAGATGGTGATTTCTAATCCTATTTGATTGCTTCCACTATATGCATTGATTTCAGTGTAGATGTTGGTTTATAATCTTATTTGCTTACTTGGACTAGATGCATTGATTTCATTGTAGATGTTGGTTTATAAACCTATTTGCCTACTTTCACTAGACGCATTGATTTTAGTGTAAATGTTGATTTCTAATCGTATTTGATTGCTTGCATTAGATGCATTGATTTTAGTGTAAATGTTGTTTTCTAATCTTATTTGATTTCTTGCATTAGATTCATTGATTTCAGTCTAGATGTTCATTTCTGATTTGATGTAATTAGATGTATAATGGTACATTAACTTTAAAGTGATTGGATTAATATTGTACATTGATTTTAGTGTAAGCATAAAATTATTGACAATGTACATTGATTTTTGTGTTATAGTAATTAAGCCTATTAACATTGGAGAGAAAGATAAACAAGGTATGATGTTTACTACAATATTTGATGTAATTAGATGTATGATGGTACATTAACTTTAAAGTGATTGGATTAATATTGTGCATTGATTTCAGTGTAAGCATAAAAAATTATTGACAATCTACATTGATTTTTGTGTTATAGTAATTAAACCTATTAATATTGGAGAGAAAGAGAAACAAGGTATGATGTTTACTACAATATCTCGAGCTAAAGAATTAAATGGTTTACATTTAACCTGTCATTTTCATACAATTGATATGAAAAGATGAAAAAAATAACAAGAAAGATGAAAAAAGTAACAAGGGTGACAATAACAATAGTAGAAGAAAATAGTTTGAGATTAATCACAATGAAAGAGTATTTTTAATTTACTATATTCTTATTATTCACATTTTCTATCATTCAACACCTATCAAATTGTCACTTTACATTCAAAATTTTTATTTCATCATTTTTTTAAGTTATTCACCATATTTATCATATCAACAAACTAAGGTAAATAAAGACTATTTGTAATTTACTATATTCTTATTATTCACATTTTCTATCATTCAACACTATTACATTGTCACTTTACATTCAAAATTTTTATTTCACCATTTCTCATCATTAAAGTTATTCACAATATTTATCATCTCGACAAACTAAAGTAACTAGGAAAATTTAGAATTAAAATGACTAGATTAATATTTAGATATTTAGCATATTTTAAATGATTATATTTAATATTAGATGATCTTACATATTATTGATAAAATCAATATGTTAGATTTTCTTTGGCTTCACATGACTAAAACTAGCCTAGAGATCCATCTTAACTCTAGATCTACCAAGCCTCTAGAGGGATCAAATCTCAAACCTTTCATCAAGTTTTGCACTAAAAAGAGAGGTTTGCACCTAAGAGATTTGATCCCTCTCAGCGCTTGATAGATCCGGAGTTAAAGATGAATCTAGGTTGGTCTAACATTTCTTATCCTAGAAAATTTATCTCAATCTCATCTACTAATAAGATTTATAATTTTGTCCAAATTTTACATGATTCAATTGGAAAAGAAAAACAATCATTCCAAAAACAAAAAGTATTACAAAGATAAACCACTAACAAAAGATAAATAAAATAAATATAGAAAAATAATATTTACTTTAAAGAAACATATTATCCAAATAAATTATTTAAAAAATCAGATTTTATTAAACCTTTTAAATTGAATTTATTCGAAAAAAAAAAAAACTTCATCCCATCAACTACCATATACACCTACCCTGGATTCTACAATACCATAAGCTGGTAAACCGGAGATGGTAAAACTATCAATGGAAAATTCAATAGAGACCCTAAAATTCTACCATGAAGGTATTCACCACTTCACCCCCTCATTCGCTTCTCCAATTTCTCGATATGTGTGGAAGCCAAGTGCGATTCAGAACGCAGGATGCATTTGTCTGAATTCTTATCTCTGTCCGAACTGCAACCAGCAGAAAGAGATGTCGACCACGCCTCCAGAAATCTTAGCGGCAGACGTAGAATTGGATGAAGTCTCCGGGTTCGAACCAGCGGCGCCTTTCATCTGAAACAGCAAACCACCACAAAATCTTCTGTTAGTTGTTGGGACAAGATCTAAACTCTCGTGTTCATTTTTCGGTAGACGATTGTTTCGGTATACACCAGGAAAATTAGTGTTGCGGATCATTACATTAATTTTTAATAGAATATTTTATTGGATTTTGGATAGATGGTGTTTCCATATTTTGTTAAGATTTTTTTTAAATGTAAAGTAATTAAATCAATTCTTCATAACCAAACTTATAAAATTTATATAAGAAAAAACAAACGGCAAAAACATTTATGGAGGTGAAGACGAGTGTAGGAAATCAATACCGGCTTATGTCGGCCTCAAATGGTAGGAGAATCAGTCGATTCAAAACTGTTTCGACTCCTTTCTTTGATAGCTTGCTCTACTTTGGTCAGTTTTAATCTCCATCTTCACTGCTGCCTCCATTTTGAAAGCCCAGTGAATACCTTAATTCTTTCTGCCTCCGCTACCTCTTGATTCTGTCAAACACTGATATTCACGTCACAAACAGCCTTAGAAATGCCTCTGCTTGGTATGCCCCCTAAACAATACATTTAAATGAAGTGGCCTGTAAAGCGTGACCGCTAATGTCGGTTGCTCGGTCAACCCTAACTTTGATTTAAAATAATAAAAAGTAAAACACATATCAATGTCAATGTTTTGTGTCTCAATTAAAAATATATATTAGTGGCCAGAAGCGACATTTTTTAGTTTTTCTTTTAACCAGATAGATAAGATGGAATCATCGTGAAGCGAAAAAATCGAATTGTAATGATAATATGGTTAAATGTAATCCTATTTTTATTAAGATTAATTAACTGAAATACAAACTTATTTTAAGTTTATTAAAATTTTTAAAGATTATAATATATTAAAAATAATTAATTAAAATATAAATTTAATGAAAAAATTTTAAATTTATGATAAATATTTAAATCATGCAAATTTACATAGGAAACTAATAATGGACTTATTTTATTTTTTAGTCCCTGCCTACGGCAGAGCAGGGATTATAGCGATCGATAGATCATTGACCCCGCATTAATTTATTCGTTAACCATGTTTTTTTTGTGTTATCATCGTTTAACCAATGTTTTAGAATGACAATTTTCGTCTATCAAAATTTTAACGAAGGTTTTTCGCTAGGCAAGAAAGGACCTCTTATTGTAGGCTTCACTTATACCAATGTAAAAATGTGGTGACAAGTTATATTTTATCCAAAATCTGGAAAATTGTGGTGACAAACATGAAACTTAGGCGCTGGGAACATCTCTGTTGGCGTTTTATGCAAAGTTTATTATATCGCTACCACCTCTCACCTCTCAGGCAGCTGGCTACCACCGTCTGCCACCTCTCAAGCAGCTGGCTACCACCGCCTCTCAACTTCTTGCCACCAAACACAATATGAAATTAGTTTTTACCATCTGCGGAGGAAGGTTTCCGGTGAGACTGTTGTTGGATAGGTTTCATAGCCAGTAAATGTTTTCGTTGTCAGCCGAAGTCTGCAATGGTAGGAATGGTAGCAATGGAGGAGTGGCAGAAATGGACACTCCTTTCATCTGCGCCTGCACCACAGAAGACAAGGCAAGCACTGCACCACATAAGACAAGGCAGACAAGGTAAGCAACATGAGAACCGGTACAAATATGAAAATTATTTGATACAACATTTCTTGTTTCAGTGAATAAGCTAGAATCTTTATCAATATACATAATTTGAACAAGATTCCTATACCACACTTTCAGACTAACCTGCCCGCAAGTTGCTCTTTCCATCTTCGCAAGCTCTTGTTCTCCTAAAAAGTCATATCATATCAGTTTTTTGTCACCTAAGATTTATTTGTAATTTCAAATGCTAAAGAAAAGAACGCATGAAATAGAGTTTTGGGATGCAGAGTGTAGCAGCTTTATATTCGTTAATCTACAACCTTATTGTTAATGAAATGAATTGTATTCTATGCAGAAACGAAAGGCAGGGTAAACAATATGTAGTGATGGGCTACCATTAAAACCAGGGAAGTAGTACACACATGCGCGTAAATGGCCCTTGAAAATCGAAGAAGCCGATACTGCCATGTTGCACACACTTCTTTCTGATTCTCATTATACTTTTCGTCGTCGTATATGAGGGGAAATCTGGTCGAATGAGCTTCTCCACATCAAAATATCATCGACGTTTCCATCGTAATTTGCCACAAAGGTCTCGCAATAACTGCTCTTTTTAAAAGCTGTGTCTCTTGCAGAAATGAACCTTGATGGGTGACCATTGGAAGAGCCAGAGTACGAGCCCGTTTCTCCGCCGACGCAGGGGTCTAATCTCACCCCTGACCATGTGTGGGACAATGTTAACAATTCCGCCAAGCCCGGAGCTCACCAGCTCAATTTACCCTCAGAACCGTCGGAGAAAAGAGTGAAAACCTTCGAAGCGCCACCTCTTCAGCCTGCTTTCCCATTCGGCTCTCCGAATCCATAGGCGGGATGTATTCCCAAACCCCGCCCCTCTGCCATGAGTTCCCTACAGAAGACCAAGCTCTGCGCGACGTTCGAGGCTGGGACGTGCACCTTCAACAACAATTGTAGCATTGCACACAGTGTGGAGGAGTTCCGAAGGCCGACTGCATCTGGGGGTTGGGGGTCAAACATTGCCGGATTGGTGAATTTGCAGAGATTTCACAAGACCAGGCCATGTAAGTTCTTTTTGGGGGGCAATTGTCCTTACAGAGAGAGGTGCAATTTTCTGCATGATACGGAACAGGGTCAGTTTAATAACACGGCTCTCACAAACAAGAATTCATGGATAGCCCGAGTTTATCACAAAGAAAAATTCCCTGCACTCGATGACCCAGAAACCTGTTGTGACAACAAGTTTTTCAAAAATAGGGGATGGGAATTATCAGTTTACTGGCATCAACCATACCACACACTCTAGGTATAGGATAGACCAAGAATTCATCGTTTACCAGGTTTAAGCAATTCTCTGCGGTGGTGGGTTAACCAGCACGCCCCTCCTTATGCCTTCTTCCTTCACTCGGTAAACTGGATATGCAACCTCTCTAACTTCGGCCTCTGTAGCCGCCATAAGTCGACCTCGGGAAGGTGAGGGGCGTTGATGGAGTCCATTTACAGACAGATAACAATAAAGCAAGGACGAAGTGTAGCAAACGATAGTGCTTACGCATAAGCAGAGAGATTTATGAACCAGTCTCGAATAAAAGTGAACAACATACTCTTTTACGTCGAACTGCATGAAAAATATATGAAACGTGGCAGAGTCCTTTTGACAGATATAAGAAATGTGATATTATCATCTTCACATTTGTTCGTATTTACTTGCTTGGATTACTAAACTTTAAGGAATTTTGTCTTATTTTTTGATTTCATAGATTTAAAAATAATTACTTAATTTAGATTTAATACGAGGTTATGCTTCTTTAATTTGAATGGAGCTACCATTGTAGGTAATTTGGTTCCTTATGGGTAAATGCTCGAAATAGAAGGAATGCAACGCAGAATATAAATCTTCCTATGTAGCTCATTTGAAAAGGTTACCAAATGGAAGGGATACTACTGCGCAAGATGTTGGCTCAACTAGATATGGAATAGAAACTCAAGTAGCCAACCTACCAGCTAGCAATAGATTCGCACCAGCGAGCAATCCTAAGTGAGTAATTCAAGCCAGTGATGCACGCCATTAATCTTAGCAATAAAAGTCCCCTGCCCTACCATTTCTTTCTTTCTCGGTTCCAGCGCCAATGTCCCTCGTCAGTTCATTATTGTATAAAAATCAATAAGTCTCAGTAACTGGATGGGTATTGCGCAATGATTATGGAGTATATTTGAGTTACAGCTCACATTTTTGAGGAGAGATTGTCAAAATTCTGAATCTCTTAATATGCTCAGTAATAGAGTGAACTTATGAGCATGAATTACTAGAATTTCTACATAGGAAATATTGTTGGTAATCTAATTTTGATGAATAACGTTAATAATTGGACATATGATAATTATATTGAGTGTATAGACATGTTGCACAGAGCCTTTGTATTCTGTTGTTATGGCAGACCCCGACAGGGACTACCGCCACGGCAGTGGCTCCCTTGTTTATAAAAGTATAAGCACATAATTAATATTAAATTAAACTATAAATCACATACACATTTTAAAATTTTAAAATATTTGCTTATTATTATATTAAATACTAATATTTCAAATATCAGTATTAAAATTTTAACTTTTATTTTTATTATATAGTTAATTATTCTAATTTCTATAAGAAAAAAAATTAGATAAAATAGTCTTTATAATGGTTTAGAGAATGATATTTCTAGCCTAAGGAATGAAGGTAATATCTTTTTAATGGGTGACTTTAATGCCCGAACTTCAAACAACCAAGCTAATCTTTTAAGCAATCATTCCAACCCTAATTCTCTTTGGTTAGACAAAGACCCTACTCTGGCTATCTGGTACAAAAGGAGCTCTGAAGACCTCGGAGAGAATTTATTTGGGTTGGAGCTAGTCAAGCTCTATAGTGCTCAGGATCTCATCATTTGCAATGGTCTAAAGAAGTGGCCCAATTCTAGCTAGATGACCTGCATCGATGGGCTTGGTAGTAACATGGTAGACTATGTTATCTCCGATCTCCCTTTATACAACAAAATAATAAGTTTTGACATCTTAAACGACCATGAGCCTCACTCTGATCATAGGCCTTTACTTATAACTCTCAATTTTGTCATGCATAGAGATCCCATAGAAAATAATCCTTATAGCCAAAAGAACTTAATCATTGATAGAAATAAAAACGATCTCTTTGTAAATGAATTAAAAACTAATTTTCTTCATTTATCTAGTATAGACAACATAGAAGACCTCTACAATAATTTTACTACAACCCTCTCTTATTCTATTAACAAGTTCACAATTGAAGATTCAAGTAATAAAAGAAATAGCAAAACCAACCCATGATATGACAAAGATTTTAAAAGTGTGAGGAGAGCAATTAAGGAAGTTGTTGATGAATCTCTTAAAATTGGCAAGATAAAAATATATGAAGCCCTAACTAAAAGGAAAAAAAGGCAGTATATTTGTAAAAGACAAGAGAATCTCTTAAACTTCTCTAAGGTAGCTCCTAAGAAATTTTGGAGGCAGATTCTAACTAGGAAAACTAAAGATAATAATAAAATTGTTTTACATAGTTGGAATTCCTATCTTAAAAAGCTATGAATCTCCAAATATCATGGATAACTTTGAAACCCTACTCACAATGAAAGAAGTTTTCTCATTAGAAGACATTGATTTTGGGGTTAAAACCCTAGAAAATGGGAAAACTAAGGACATTGAAGGTTACTAGGCATAAATCTTAAAAATTGGAGGTTCTGTCCTCATCCCCCACATCTACAAGCTTTTCAATCAAGTGGTCAAGCAAGGGTTCCCTAAACCATGGACTCAGAGCCTCATTATCCATATTTTAAAAAGTGGGGATACAAATAACCCCTCTAATTATCGGACAATTATGATCATCCCTCTTAGCCAAGTTATATGTTATTTTTTTGGAAAAGAAGTTGAGCATATGGCTTGAAAGTGAAGGTAAATGGGCTAAAGTCCAAGCGGGTTTTAGAAGGCAACACTCAACAATGGACCACCTCCTTATGCTTAGGATCATTGTGGAGGAATGTCACAATGATAAATCCAATCTCTTTTGTTGATTTGTGGACTTTCGAAAGGCTTTCGATATGGTTCCTAGAAACAACATATGGAATAGATTAGAAGAGCTAAAAGTTCCTTTCGTGTTGAGAGCTGCCACTATAAGGTTATATGAGAATGTAATTGCCAAGCTAAAGAGAAATGAGGGGTAGTCGGAATATATTAAGTGTAATATCAGAGTTAAACAAGGTTGCCCTCTCTCCCCTACCCTATTTGGCATTTACATCGACAAGATAGAAGGTTTTTTAGAGGAAGCAGGTTGTGCTGGCACAATCTTAGCTTGGATAGTCATCATCCTTCTTCTCTATGTTGATGACATTGTTCTTCTCACAAGGTGCCCATCTGATCTTGATAAGCAACTTAGTCTTCTTAAGGATTTCTGCTCTACCATGAGTATGACTGTTAACATTGACAAAACAAAAGTTATGATTATCAAATCCAAGAAGGACACTTACGCTAATTTTAGGTATGACAATAGTAACTTGGAGGAAGTGTCTTCTTACAAGTACCTAGGAATTGATATTCATCACAAGCTCAACTGGAACTGTAGCATTGAGAAAATGATTAATGGGGGGTTGATGCCAGGGTCCCCCAGCATATAACCATACTTAGCCAAATGATGCCTGGGTTACCCAACATATACCCAAAGTATGCATTTAACGATGCATCCACAGCTGCCCTAGGTATTTAACTCTATAATGGAGTCAAATATTCAGAATTAAAATGGTCAAGGCCCCTTTATAAGTAGTTCCTTTGTTATCGGAACTTAATCACCCCCTGTAAACCACCTATCAGAAAACATTGGAAACGGAAAATACAAAGGAAACTTCGCTTCGAACCGCATACATAGAATTCAAATCTTATAGACCCGCGACTATGATTATTGTTGGGTCTGGTCTCTAATCACTCCATGCTTCTGCTCCTCCGAACTCTGATAGGTCTGAGCTTCAATACTCCGATTATCGCTATCGGATATCGCTTCTCCAACCGTGCCTGGCTTCTTCCGCTCTAAACCTCTGATTGCACAATTGTCGATCGATCTATCGGCGATATCACCACATTTCTCATTGGTGTTTGCTATTCGGTTGTCGTCGTCCCTTGACACCTCCAAAATGCGATTGGGATTTAAGTCGTAGCCGTTGATCACCCAGATCCAACAACTATTGATCGCTAACGCTTCAAGCTTCTCTGTTCGTCCCTTTACTTAGTTTTTACGCTAAGTCATCAGTTCTTCCATGGTTTGGCTTCTTTAAAGGTTTCAACCTTCTACCCATTCGCAACTCGCTCTTCCTTCTGAGCTTAAACTCCTCACTCTCCTTTGATCTCTGTCCTTGCAGATCTCTTCAACTCCGCCTTCTACTTCCACTTGGGTTTTGTTTTGGCCCAATTTCCCTTCGCTGTTTTGTTCGAACAGTACTCAATTTCTCCTCTACATGTCCTCTAAACTCTGCCTGCAATCTCCTGTAACAAAACCTACGAGTTCAAACCATAATTAATCACAAACACATGATTCACACTCTCTAACACAGTCAGGAATAACTCTGAATATATTAATGTAAAAACACAAGATTACATTCGAGACTCATCGGTCTCGCACACACACACACAGGCCTGATTCTACAATTAGTGGCATTTTCCCTCTTGAACGTGTAGGTTCACTATTTATAAGAATACATTGGAAAGGATCACTGAAGGATCTGATCAATCCTCTAACAAAAGCCCTAAAGCTCGCTACATGCATACATATGTGGCAGATAAATAAGTCTCCTCGAGACTTTATCCATTCCATCTTTTTCTCTTTTTTAAAATAGAAAATTCCCCTTATCAGCTCAATGGTCCATGTCTATTCTCCATTTAATGCCTAAAAGCTCTCTCTTGTTCCTTGAATCATGCAACTCTCTAAGAGTTTTGATTGACTTGGACTCTTGTCATTTAGTCACCACTCATGTTCTCATTTATTTGTTTTGAGAGCATTTACGTATTCTCCCATTATCTAATTAAATCACTTAAAAGCCTAAATATTACATTGACTTGAGACTTAGGAAACTAATTTCCCTAAAACACATGACCCCCTATGTTTACTATTTACAATGATTTTCCCTTGGGCGAATGCTCCCGCCTCAGACTCCCAAAGTATAAAATATTCATGATATCATGATCATGTGTCTTCTGATCTTTGTCTTCCTAAATCCCACACTTTGTTCTGTAACTGTCCACATGCTTTGTTCCCTTGTTGTTGCTGCATTTTTGCTGTCTTTTGCTCCATTTTCTTCTTCTTGTCAATCATGTTCAACTTCTGATTGATCTTGCTTGCTGTTGTTACCATTTTCCTCCAATTGGCCTGCTTCATCATCAGCTCCCACATTTCTTCATTTTCTATGTCCAACATATCTTTGGACTGGTCCATCTTCTGCTTCATATTTTTGCCTCCTTCTCTTTGTTTCAGGTTGTTGTTATTGTCTTCTATGCTGACTTTTTCTTTTCTTGCTCCAAATTTTGGTTTGTTTGCTCTTGCTTCAACGCTTGCTATGACTCCTATGTTGAATTCTCTTTTACTTGCTGCCTCCCTATCATCCTTACCCTCTTTCATGATTGAATCATGACTGTTCAGCACTTTCTCCAGAAAATTAACTTCTCTACTCCATGGATTGAATTCTTCCACAAAATTTCCTTCTTCCATCTTTAAGTGGCTTAGCTATGCCAAATCTTCTCCAGTATTTGCAACAAAACCTGCATTCATAAAACACTTGTTAAAATTAAAAACATAAGGTTGTTGTGCCTTATCTTCCTTTGGAAACAATTTAGTTTGCTGCTCTATTTTCTCCTTCTCCTCTCTCAGCACATCATTATGCTGATTTGAATTCTCAGCAAAATTCATGATAATTTCAGTTAATTTCTCTTCCACACCATCTGTTCTAATGATGTCTTCCTGCTTGTGTTCACAGTAGTGAATTTCTCCTTCCATAGCCTGCTTCTGGTTATTTTCACTTTGAAATTGTTTGATTCCTACCGCCTCTTTACCATCTTCAAACAATCTCTACTCGATCTCTTTGATCATATAATCATACTCATTCAGGATTTTTAATGAACCTACAAACAAATTATTACATCTTCCTATCTCCATGGCTATTTAAGACACATCTTCTTCTTCAGAAACTGTAACTGTAGCTTTTGTTCTACGGTCAGGTTCTCTCATTAGTTCCTCCAGCAGTTTAATTTCCTCTTCACACTTAGCAAGCACTTCATCATAATGCTCTCTTCTTCTAGCTTCACCCTTTACATGCTGTGTTACAGTATTAAAATACTATCTTCCTTTGACCCTTGTAATCTCAAGGTCTTTCTGCTGTAGAAAATTACTACTTCCCTCATTCAAGAGGTTTCTCCAACATACTCTGTTCTCCTAGAATACTCCTCCAGACTTTTGACATATTCAAAAGACTTTCCATCCTCTTCAAAACACTCCTTTGTTAGTGTTCCTTTTCCCAAGGTTAAATCCTTTGCATAGGGTTCCTCCTTCTTAACATCTTTTAGTAGATGTCCTTCTTCCCTACTGTCTGTCTCAACAGTTTCCATGGCTATCTCCACTGTGCCTATCATCATAGTGAATTGATGATCCTTTACTATGTTTTCAGCTAACATAATCTCTTCTTCAAGTTTTCCTTCAGTCCCTTGTTGTTTATCTTCTCCAAGAGCTATCCTTGTCTCACCATCTGCATTAATATTCTCCTCCATTTGTTCTGCATCTACAAATAAACTATCAATCTTAAAAGCAATAGACTCTATGGTCCCGCTGGATGGTTCAACCATCATATCTTCTTGCTGTTCTAAATCCTTCATATGATTTAGAAATTTTGTGATTGTCTCCTCTTCAATCTCTTCAAGCCCTTCACTTGGTTGCTTGATATCTTTCTCCAGCTGTATATGAGATCTATCTATCTCATCTTTTTCCAAAACAGAATTTTGATTCTGCTTGTCTTCTTCCATTTCTGTGACAATATCAGCAAATTGTCCTTCACCTATTTCACCTGTAATCATACACAAATTGTCAATTTTAAACCCATGTGACCCTTTGGCCTTACTTGAAGTTTCAATCTTCAAGTCTTCATCTTCACTTTCTCCCAAAATTTCTCCTTATTCTGGTTTACAAATGTACTCTTCCATTTCCATTTCCAACTCAGCTTCCTTCAGTTTTTCCATTAACCACTTCACTTGCTTTTGTTGTAGCCTTCTCTGCATCTCATGCCATTCCACTGGCTTCTTCCTCAAGACCCAACCTAGTCTTTGGCTTTCCTCAAGCATTCTCCTTAATGCATTGAGTTGTTCTTTTAATTCAGCAACCTCTTTGTCAATTTCTTCTTGACTCATCCTCTTTCCATTTTCTTTGGCATCCTCTTTCTTATATCCTCTGCTATGGCTTCTCTCTGAACCTCTGCTATGACTATTAGTAGTCATCTTCTTCTCTTATTTCTTCATGAGCTCCTTTGCAACAAGACTCTGCAACAGCTAGTCCTCCTGACTGCAATCTTACCTCACTAAGATCTCCTCACTCAGTCTTTTGGTAAGTACGGTCCTCTATCTGGAACCTCCTCTTGAGCAACACCTTTGCTCCTTCTAGGCTTCTACAATCTCTCACTTCCTCTTGAGAACACTTCAGCTATCCTCTCTGTCCAATCTCTTGATGGATTCTTTAGGTTCACTGCCACTTCTCCTTCAGAGTGTTCCCCTTACTCTGTCTTTAAGAACACATCTGGTTCTCCTCTCACAGCTTTTCTTGTTGTCACCTGTGCATTAGTATAAAAACACACATTCTCAATTTAAAACAGAACATAACATATTACCTCTCCTTCAAGACCTCAGCATGATCTTGTTTCACCCATTCTTCTGCACTTGAATGGATTGTCCTCTATTTTGTCTCCAAGTCCTTTTTCCTTCAGAACTTGCATTAAGAAATCTTGCTTTTTCTTTCCTTTAAGGAATTCTTTGTTCCTACCTATTCCAAGCCTCTGCTGGAACTGCTACACATCATCTTGGCTTTTAATTCTTTCACATAGAATTTTTCTATTCTGTCTAACCCAAACTATTTCACTTACAATTCTGCTCTAACCTCAGTTCTGCTCTGATACCAAAAATGATGTAGGGGTCCCCCAGCATATAACCATACTTAGCCAAATGATGCCAGGGTTACCCAGCATATACCCACAATATGCATTTAACAATGGATCCACAACTGGACCAGGTATTTAACTCTACAATGGAGTCAAATCTTCAGAATTAAAATGGTCAAGGCCCCTTTATAAGTAGTTCCTTTGTTATCGAAACTTAATCACCCTATTGTAAACCACCTATCCAAAAGCATTGGAAACAGAAAATACAAAGGAAACTCTGCTCCGAACTGCATACACAGACTTCAAATATTATAGACCCACGACTATGGTTATCGTCGGGTTTGGTCTCTAATCACTCCACGCTTCCACTCCTCCAAACTCCGATAGGTCCGAGCTCTGATACTTTGATTATCGCTATCGGATATTGCTTCTCCAACCGTGCCTAGCTTCTTCTGCTCTAAACCTCTGATTGCGCGATCGTCGATCGGTTTATTGGCAATATCACCACATTACTTGTCGGAGTTTTCTATTCGGTTGTCGTCATCACTTGACACCTCCGAAATGCGATTAGGATTTCAATCGTAGCCATTGATCACCCAGATCCAATGGCTACTGAGCGCTAACACTTCACGCTTCTCTGTTCATCCCTTTACTTAGTTTTTACACTAAGTCATCAATTCTTCCATGGTTTGGCTTCTTTAAAGGTTTCGGCCTTCTGCCCATTCACAACTCGCTCTTCCTTCTGAGCTTAAACTCCTCACTCTCCTTTGATCTCTGTCCTTGCAGAGCTCTTCAACTCCGCCTTCTGCTTCCACTTGGGTTCTGTTTTGGCCCAATTTCCCTTCACTGTTCTATTCGAACAATACTCAATTTTTCCTCTGCGTGTCCTCTGAACTTTGCCTGTAATCTCCTATAATAGAACCTACGAGTTCAAACCATAATTAATCACAAACACGCGATTCACACTTTGTGACACAGTCAGGAAAAATTCTGAATATATTAATATAAAAACACAAGATTACATTCGATACTCATCGGTCTCTCACACACACAGAGCCATGATTCTACAATTAGTGGCCTCTTTCCTCTTAAATTCCAAGTTCACTGTTTATAAGAATACATTGGAAAGGATTACTGAAGGATCTGATCAATCCTCTAACAAAAGCCCTCAAGCTCACTACATGCATACATATGTGGCAGACAAATCAGTCTCCTCGAGACTTTATCCATTCCATCTTTTTCTCTATTTTAAATAGAAAATTCCCCTTATCAGCTCAATGGTCCATGTCTATTCTCCATTTAATGCCTAAAATCTCTCTCTTGTTCCTTGAATCATGCAACTATCTAAGAGTTTTGATTGACTTGGACTCTTGTCATTTATTCACCACTCATGTTCTCATTTATTTGTTTTGAGAGCATTTACGTATTCTCCCATTATCTAATTAAATCACTTGAAAGCCTAAGTATTACATTGACCTGAGACTTAGGAAACTAATTTCCCTAAAACACATGACCCCCTATGTCTACTATTTACAATGAGTTTCCCTTGGGTGAATTCTCTTGCATCAGGGGTGGAAAGTTTATTTTGGTCTTGAAAATAATTGTAAAATAGCAAAACGTGTAATGTGGGATAGAAATAAGTTCCTCTTTGAAACTTTATTCACTCATGTTATCTTATATGGATGTGAGGTTTGAGGTTGCAACATATGTAGGGAATCTTGGAGAAATATTGAGCAAATCCAAAAGCATTTTATAATGTATAACCTCAAAATTAAAAGCAATACACCCTATCTTATTCTCCTTATAAAGTGAGTCTTTCCCCTATTGAGAGACTAGCTATGGCTAGGCTTATGTGTTAGAAGCACAGACTCAATAACATAGGAGTCCATAGACTTCCTAAGCTAGCTTTAAATTCCAGCCAAAACCACCTAAGGCTCAAACAAGGTTGGTATAAAGACACAAGGGTCTTGTTAAACCATTGGGAGATCGACGAGAATGTTGCATTGCAAAACATTAATAACATTAAAAATATTGTTACTTCTAAGTTCAAAGAAAAATGTGGTGCAAGAAAGATTTAGCAGCTAAAAGAAAATGAAGATATTATAAGGAGGTCATCAACCCCATCGTAGAAGATCAAAAATATCTCTTTGTTTTAACTAGCTCAAAGAAGATAATTAATATAGCCAAGATTAGAACGAACTCTTATGAGCTCCATAGTGAAACGGGTCGTTGGGCAGTTCCTAAAACACCATGGATGAAAAGGATCTGCCATCTCTGTGAGAATACGAACATCAAGGATGAAAATCACTTCCTCTTAGAGTGCCCCACGTACAACCACATTAGGTCTCAGTTTCATAATCTTTGTTGTAATACTGACCTTCCTAGCCGTTTACGATGTGAAAATGATAGTGAGCTTGGAAGGCTTCTCTCCAAGATTTTTGAGCATAGGAATAAAATCTTAAATCAAACTAAATAATTTGTTTCTTTAGGTTTGATAGACCAAAGTTTGGTCTCAGTGGACATTAACCATCATCATCATCATCATCATCATATAATTTTGGGGTTTTGGATAAATTTTGATCAAGTGTTCTATTAAAACAATTTTTATGTGAAGTGATATATTGAATATAATGATGATATAATCCCACCCAAACTTACAAAAATATATATATATATTACTTTATATAGATTTTTATTTGATTTAAAAATAATATATCAAATTTAAAATAAATATCTATCTAAATTTGAAATATATAATAAAATATATTAGATAATAAATCTTGCTAAATAAAAAAAATGCCAAAAAAACATTATCCTAATACTATAATCATTAATTTTAATTACAATTCTTTTAAATATCGTGACTAATTTTAATTTTAGAAATCTTGATAAAATAATTAGATTTTTTTAAATGATTGAACGAATATTTTATTATTTTTTTCTACAAATGTTTTTTTTACACCAGAATTTTATTGCAATTTTAGAAAGGAATAAAATTATTTTTGTATAAAATTATATTTTGTATATGTTTTGAAGCATTATGAGAATGAAGAACACCATCTTGCCACAAAAAATCAAGATTTATAATAATCATTTATTTTCTCTTTTCTTGTTCTTCTTTTCTTGAACCTTTTGCCAACTCACTTTGAATGAGTCAACATGAAATACTACCAATTTTATCCTAGTCATCATCGAGTCAGAACTTCTAATAGTGAGAACTTCCCACTTCATGTACTCTCTTTGTATCTTCCATCCCATATTTTTGGAAAACAAATAAATGAGTAAAACCAGATTCATGTTTCATCTCATATTCCATATTCAATTAAAATTAATAATATAACTTCCCACTTCATGTACTCTCTTTGTACCTTCTATCCCATATTTTTGGAATACCAATATATGAGTAAAACTAGATTTTGAAGCTTGTGTGGAGCAGATCATAACAGCGTGCTATGTGTGGCTCATGCCATGTGGGATTGTATCAGGTCATGCTAAAGGCTACTATGGCTTAGGCCATGTGGGATCCCTAGGTGATATTGATGGTTTAGATTCCCCTAGGTTGCAATTACTCAAGACACAAGTTAGTTGTTATATTCAAGTCAAGGCTACTATGGCTTAGGCCATGTGCGATCCCTCGGTGATATTGATGGTCTAGATTCCCCTAGGTTGCAACTACTCAAGCCACATGTTAGTTGTTATATTCAAGTCAAGGCTAGCCTAAACTACCAAATAAAAAGAATAATAAATTTTTGACAAACTAATCTGAAATTTTTTTAATGGTTAAAAAAATTCATATTTATATAATTGGAAAGTGTGAATTAAATACATGAAACTAAAATAATAAATAAATTCAACAATTTATTTTAACTTTACTATCCCCACACACAATTATAATTATATATAATCTTCTTTCAATTTCAGTCATAAATAAAACCATTCACTTAGCCATATAGGAAGTTATAAACTATTTTTTTATTTAAATACAATTATTGATTCCATTGCACCAAAATCTTATTACAAACAAGTGTTGCAAGGCAACTCAGTCCTTGCCAATTTAGATGTTATGCATTTAGAAAAATTGCAAATTGATATATGAAGTAGAAATGTTAATTGCATAAGTTTTTAGTGGGTAGTAACCAATACTAAGTTGACACATTTACACTTTTAAGAAAACATAAATAATGGTTCATAGTAACTCCGTAGGTATATTTATTTCTATTTATTTTCTTTTGTAATTTTTGTTTAAATTATGGTGCACAATAAATGGTTGTAAATAGGTTATTTAGGTGAGTATAGCTATTTTATGGTAGGAAATAAATGATGGTAATAAGTGATGGTAAATAGGTTAGGTTATTGAAAAATCATGGAATAAATATTGCAAATAGGTGGGTAGTAAATGATGGTAAATAGGTTAGGTTATTTAAAAATCATGGAATAGGTTATTTAGGTGAGTATAGCTATTTTATGGTAGGCAGTAAATGATGGTAATAAGTGATGGTAAATAGGTTAGGTTATTGAAAAATTATGTAATAAATATTGCAAATAGGTGGGCAATAAATGATGGTAAATAGGTTAGGTTATTTAAAAATCATAGAATAAATACTGCAACTACATACTGAAATTATGGAAAAAAAATTGAAGCAATTATTCACCTCCCACAAAAGATATATCTTCAAAACTATAGTCTATTCAAATGTTTAAATTTATTTTTTTCAATAATATTGGAAAATAAATATTTGTTTCTCAAAGTTAAACATTATAACTTGGATTGGCCAATGCTAAAATAATAGTGGTCAACCTAATTGATTCTTATAGTCATGCCATTCTAGGGACTAATTAAAAATCACTATAATACAATGGTATAATTTATACTAATTTTGGAAAAGAATCATATAATAAAACCAATCAATATGGAAGAGAAATCATCAAAATAAGAAATTTTGAATGACACTAAACTTCAAAAATGCACACAATAAAACTTCATGTTCAACCTTTAAGACATACATCTCATGGGTTTTGTTTACGTTAAATTTTGTCTCAATATCTAGTTTATCACCTCTATCAAAAAAAGAAATGTAACATAGGTCATTTTGTCATATCTAGTCAATAGGCCTACAAACCACATCAATCCACATCCGTGAACATGTTGTCATCATTCCTACACAAATTCCTAAGCATTACCATTCCAAAATACCTAAGTTTATGGGTCTAAGCTCCCAAAATCAAGCTTTTAAGCCCTAACACACCATGAACCTTTAGATACCTACGTTCAACACTAGTTTCTTCCCTTTGCACCAATGTTGGTCAGCCATAACTTTCTCCTTGGTCGGGGTGCACTAATTCTAGAAATTCAGGAAAATTAAAAAGAATCCTTAAACTCCTCTTCTAGAAGCTTCTAGGGGTTGTTTTAACAATTTACCTTCAATAAGAAGCTCAAGTCCTATCTAATCTCAGCTTGGAGACTTCACCTCTTATCCATTTAGCTCATCTTCCCCTCTTATGTGGATGCCAACCCTAGATTGGTAAATGGATAAGAATTTCTAAACTACCATCCCTTTCCTATAAATTTACTGCCATCTACAACATCAGGGTTGGCTTTGGGAAACTGATCTTTCACTCACGATGTTGCCTTGAATCTAAAGGAGTCATCATCTTCATGCATTAGGGTGACATTGAGGTGTGATTTGTGACAAGGAAGGAAAAGCCAGCTTGGGGAGCTCTCTACAAGATCAACTACTATACTTTGTTCTAAACTATCACCTATTTCTACTAATAAAAAGGGTATATCGTTTTCCTACATGTGTTGTTATTGAATAAAATAATTAAATTATGCTACGTAAATGTTGTTGATCCTTGACTTGTTTTGGTTGTATGTTGTCACATACCCAAATGTTAAAAACAATATAAAAACATGTAACAAAAAAATATTTAACTTACCACATGCTAATCTAATATTACATCATGGTGAATAAACACTTATGTCCATAATAATAGACAGTCAACAAACATACAAATATTTCTGAATATTAAAGTCAACAACATAATTGTATGTTTGAAATGATTCACTATACGTTGGTGGGTTTGTGGCTATACACGCCAACCAACCCATTTACCAATCTGTATTAACTCTACCTATATAATGCTTATTCATATTCTTTAATGTCAGATTTATTATGATATGGTCGTAGGCCTGCTTATACGCTTAGTAGTCATTTCGACTGTATGCTTATTAATTAGCTTAGCTGATTGCGACCTAGGTGGCGTTCTGGAGTCATTCTAGTTGTCCCACTTCATCCTTGTCCTCGGGATTGACTACTTCATTGATGGCTCTTGGAAAAGGTTTGGATCGAGTGGTGCTTGTGGTTCCTAAGGTTCTATGCCCTCGGTGGTTTGGCATTGTTTTTCATTATGCATCTCTAGAATACCGTCTTCTTGGTTCAAAGTTCCTTGTTCTGCACAAACTTCTCTATTTGCTTTGCTCGTGGCTTGTAGTCTACATATACTTCTCCTTTGCTTTTCGACAGCAAGGTAGTCTTCTAGTTTGCTTGGGGTTTCTCCATCAACTAGGTTGACATATGAATCCATTGTTTTGCAGAGAGGGTTTCTGCCAGCATTTCTCCTCGATATGATTTGGCTTTTCCTTCATTGTTTATAATAATTTTCCCTTGCAGTTTAATATATGAATATGTTCTAATGGGTTTATACATCCAATCTTGGATGGAGGTTTTCACAGGTGCAGGAGATGAAGGGTTGTGGAGACCCTTCTCTCGATCCTCGACTAACAAAACCTCCCTTCCACCGGGTATTCTAACTTCTATTGTTCCTTAAATTCGGGCTAGATAGCCCAGGGATGGTCTTTAATTAGCACTGTAAAACTTTTTGAGACTAGTTTTTATTAGTCTGGTGCTGGTTTGGAAGAGTAAGGTAGTATTTTGCTGCAATGTTTAAGGGGTTCGAGGTTTCGACCCATCTCTACTATTTTTGGGTTAATAGAGTGGTCTCATGCCACTGGACTATATAATCTTGTATATTTTGTATGGCCGGTTAGGGTTCTGGCCTATTTTATCTCCAAGGTTATTAAATGTTTTTGCTCAGAAGAACTCGTGATTCCAGAGAGACTATAACACCTTTCATCTGGTTTTTGATAAATGATTTTGATATTTCAATAAGAGTTAGCCTGCGAGGGTATTGTGGGCTTAAGTATGAATTGGACTGTTTATTCATTTAGCCCTTCGTGTATGCTCTAAACTTATTATTTTGTATAGTATTTCTAGGATGCTTGATATTATTCGTCATGATTCTACTTTTGGTTCTTAGTTTGGATTATGTTATGCTGCTTAACAATTATTTAGAGAATGTTTGTCTAATACCCTAGCTTAGGGTTTTGTTTCCTTCAACACCAATCTTGGCATACAGGGTTATAGGGTTTTTAAGAATGGAACCCTCTCTATGATTTCTTCTCTTGGGTTTTGAAGATTGCTAGTACTTTGCATGAAAATCTTATACTATCAATTTTTTCAGTTCGAGTCCATCTCATTTTCATCAGGGTATAATGTGTCTATTAATTCTCTTTCCTACTATAGTCTCGGCATTGTATACTGTCAAGTTTGATCGATTTAGCACTTTATGAGTACCTAGCTATACTCCTTACAAGGTGATAACGTGGAACACTATTAGTCTCAGTCTTTTGGAACTATTTTGTCTATGATATAAGCTCTGGTGTTATAATGTATATTTAATTTCACTACTTACAAAATGATAACGCGAGGCACTATTGTTTTTTGGTTTTTATTTCCTTAGAAATAATACGACTTACGCTACAAACTATGTTTGTCTCTTTCCAGCGTTATACTGTATTTTTTGTTGGAATTTAATTCCAACTGCAACATAAACAGCTGGACAGAAATCTGATTTGCTGTAGATATTCCAGACTGTTGGATGCCTCGTGCTTGATATTTTCCACATTAATGTGCATTAAATTTTCAGCATTAGATTCCCTTACAACAGCCGACTTCATTTCTTCAAAAGGCATCACCGCTTGCTGCATTCAATACGCAGATAAGCTTTAGAAGGTATTTTTATTATCTTATTGTTTAAAGCCAAATATTTTTTTACATATAAATGTAATGAACAGCAGTTATGTTTCAGGTTAGAAGAATGATAGAGAGTCTCTTTTGTAACGCACAGCAGTGCTGAAACTGTAATTTTCTGAGATAGCAGAAATTGGTTTGTGGAACTGAAGCGTTCCTGCTGTAATCCCTCTGTCAAGAGGAAGATTCTCTTCAGCATAATCTCTTGTGAAAATCCCTCTATGTGAGGAAGATGAATTTGTATCAGTTGGTTTACTGTTTAAAAATAGAAGTTTTATTTGCGCATTGCTGTTACACTGTAACCAAAAAATAGTCTTGACGTCAAAATAGAGTGTTGCTGATACACGAGTTTCAGCGTTGCTAAAAAACCGTTGCTGATACACTGCAAACAGCAACTGACGAAACTGCGTTGCTGAAACACCAGTTTCAGCGTTGCTGTTACACCGTATTCCGCAAACGCTTTTTATTTTCGTTGTGTTAAAAATGGAGTATTGTTCTTCTTTTCCAGTTTTGTTTAGAATTATCAGAAAGTCCAACATGGTATCAGAGCTAGTCTAGGCACTCAGTGAGTCAAAAACAGAGTTTGTTTTTTCACTGTAGGAGCTGTAAGAAGCTTATTGAGCATATTTTCTCCAGCAGAGAAAGTTTTTTCTTGTTTTTATTTATACAGTCAGTATCTCTTCTTTATTCATATGGGTTAAGATGGTAGATGCTGGAACAGGTTTTCCAAATTCCCAACTGCCACATTTTAATGGGAAAAATCATAGTTATTGGTCCATAACAATGAAAGCATTGTTTGCTTCTCAAGGAATATGGGAGTTGGTTGAAACTGGCTATGCTGAACCTGTAGATGCAACAACATTGGCTGTTTTGACAGTAGCAGAAAGAGACCAGTTGAAGAGCGACAGGAAGAAGGATGCCAAAGCTCTCTTTTTTCTCTTCCAATCAAAACATGAAAGTGTTTTTCCATGGATTGCAGCAGCAACAAAATCCAAGGAGGCATGGGATATTCTCAAAATTGCCTATAAAGGCATGGAGAAGGTGAAGACTGCAAAGTTGCAGATGTTGAGGAGAGACTTTGAAACACTCAGCATGAAGGAATCTGATACAATATATTCATTCTTCACTCAGGTTATTGGGTTGATAACCCAGATAAGATCTCATGGTGAGATTCTTGAAGAAAGAAGGATTGTAGAGAAGATCTTGAGAATTTTACCCTCAAGGTTTGAATATATTGTGGTATCAATAGAAGAAACAAAGGGTCTCTCACAGTTCACAGTAGATGAACTGAGTGCTTCTCTTTTGTCTCATGAACACAGACTGAGTAGAGGAATAGATTCCTCTTTTGAGCAAGCATTCAAGACTCAGATGTCTTTTGGCCAAGGAAAAGGTCGAGGCAGAGCAAATAACAGAGGTCGTGGAAGAAGCCAAAACAAAGGAAGAAATAATTCTGCAAGCACAAGTGGAAGGAGCTGCAATCAGAACCAAGATGAAGGTTTAAGCAAACAACAAGCTCATGGACAAAGGTATGACAAATCCCAAGTCCAATGTCATTATTGTAAGAAATATGGGCACTACACCAATGAATGTAGGAAAAAACAAAATGACATGAATAGTAGGCAGAATGCTAATTTTGCAAATGAAGAAGATAAGAATCCAAAGATTGTGCTGTTAGCATGTAACATTGCACAAGACAAACAAGAAGATTTTTGGTTCTTAGACTCAAGTTGTAGTAATCACATGACTGGAAATATTGAAATGTTTGCCAATTTGGATGAAAATGTGAAATCTGAGGTAACAACAAGAATTGATAGTAAGATATCTATCAAGGGTAAGCGCAGAGTCAGTATCCGAGCAAGAAATGGAGAACAGATGATTGTGCCAGAGGTATACTATGTACCTGGTCTGAAATGTAATCTTTTGAGCATTGGATAGCTCATTGACAAAGGTTACAATGTGTTCTTCAAAGATGATATGTGTACAATCAGAGACATACCTCCAAGTAAGAAGATCATTGCGCAGGTGCAGATGACCAGCAATAGAATGTTTCCTCTCAAACTCATGGCAGATTTGAAGGAAGGAAGAACTATTGCAGCTGTTACACAAGAAGTCTTTCAGGAACAAGTGAAAGATGAGAATTGGTTGTGGCACTTGAGATTTGGACATCTCAATTTCGGAGGCTTGAATCTGTTGCACAGAAAGGGAATGGTAAAGGGATTGCCATTGATCGAGAAACCGGATAGCCTTTGTGAAGGTTGCATCTTGGGCAAGCAACACAAAGAAATCTTTCCAGCAGGAAAGAGTATAAGGGCAAAAGCACCCTTGGAAATTGTTCACTCTGATGTGTGTGGACCGATGCAAATACAATCATTTGGTGGAAATAAATATGTTTTAACTTTCATTGATGATTACACCAGAAAGACATGGGTGTATATGCTGAAACATAAGAGTGAAGTGTTTGAGAAATTCCGCCACTTCAAAACTCTTGTTGAGAAGCAGTGTGGGCATTATATCAAAGTGCTCAGAACAGATAGAGGAGGAGAGTACATCTCCAAAGACTTTATGCGTTTTTGCAGAGAGAATGGCATACAAAAGCAGTTCACCACGAGGTATACACCTCAGCAAAACGGTGTTGCCGAAAGGAAGAATAGGACCATTCTTGACATGGTCAGAAGTATGCTGAAGGCAAAACACTTGCCGCATGAGTATTGGGCAGAAGCTGTCATTTGCGCAATTTACATCTTGAATAGATGCCCAACTAAAGCTGTCATGAACAAAATACCAAAAGAAGCATGGAGTGGTCAAAAGCAAATTGTCACTCACATGAGAGTATTCGGTTGTGTAGCATATGCACATGTACCAGATTAGCTAAGGAAGAAGCTTGACAGTAAGGGGGAGAAGTGTGTCTTTATTGGCTATTGTGATGAGTCAAAAGCATACAAACTCTATAATCCATCCACCAAGAAATTAATAGTAAGCAGAGATATGCAGTTCATTGAAGATGAAGCTTGGGATGGAAGCTTAGAGAAGATAGTGAATGTGAAGACAATTGTGTCTCACGAAGAAGAAGAGGAAGGGACAACAACAAATAATCCTTCCTTGGTGGCTCCTCCTCCACCACAGCAAGTACAACAAACCACACCACAAGCTGGAATTCAAACAGCCTTGAGAAGTCAAGGAAGTGCTTCTTCAAGCACACCACAGGGATCAGAAATACCCTCAAGTTCGGATGGAACTCCAAGCACACCAAGAAGACCAAGATTCAGAAATATGAATGAGATTTATGAACAAGGAGAGGTAAGTTACAATACCGGTTGGAATTCATTATTCACTTTGTATTGTCATGTTGATGACCCAGTTCATTTTGAAGATGTTGTAAATGAAGATAAATGGATTGAAGCAATGAATGAAGAAATTGGTGCAATTGAGAAGAGTAAAACATGGGAGTTAGTGGACCTCCCTGAAGGCAAAGATGCCATTGGAGTTAAGTGGGTCTATAAGACCAAAAGCAATGCTGAAGGCAAGATTGACAAACACAAAGCAAGACTTGTTGTGAAAGGCTACAAGCAGCAACAAGGCAAAGACTATGATGAAACCTTTGCACCAGTAGCAAGGATGGAAACAGTCAGAACAGTGTTGTCTATTGCAGCACAACACAAATGGAAGATTTATCAAATGGATGTTAAATCTCCATTCGTGAATGGAGTGTTAAAAGAAGAGGTTTATGTTGAACAACCTCCAGGCTATGAAGTTGAAGGCCAAGAGCATAAAGTCTGCAAACTGAAGAAGGCTCTTTATGGGCTGAAGCAAGCTCCAAGAGCATGGTACAGCAGAATAGATGCTTATCTAATTGAGAATGGGTTTGATAAGTGTGATGGTGAACCCACACTCTACATAAAGGAGAATGACGGTAAGATTCTTATTGTTGTTTTATATGTAGATGATTTGATTTTTACTAGCAATGATGCTTCTCTCATTGCTGATTTTAAAGCAGTCATGAAAAGTGAATTTGAAATGACTGACTTGGGCTTCTTAAGATATTTTCTTGGAATTGAAGTAGACCAAAGTGAAAATGGTGTTTTCATTTCTCAAGTTAAATATGTAGAAGCAGTGTTGAAGAGATTTAACATGCAGAATAGCAAGGCAGCTGTGACTCCAACTGTAATGGGGTTGAAATTGACCAAAGAAGACAACATCAAGGATTTTGATCCAAAATTGTACAAGAGCATAGTTGGCAGCCTTATGTACCTGACTCCAACTAGACCAGACACTATGCACGCTGTGAGTTTAATCTCCAGATTTATGGAAAGACCGAAAGAGACTCATTGGCAGGCAGCCAAGAGGATTCTAAGGTATGTGAATGGAACGAAGGGGTTTGGTATTTTATACTCCTCTTCTGAAAGTTTCATATTGACAGGTTACACTGACAGTGATTGGGCTGGAAGTGTCGATGATAGGAAAAGCACATCAAGATATGTGTTTCATATGGGATCGGGAGCCATCTCATGGGCTTCCAAGAAGAAACCAGTTGTTTCTTTGTCAACAACAGAGGCAGAGTGTGTGGCAGCAACAGCAGCAGCATGCCAAGCAGTGTGGCTGAGAAGAGTTATCAGAGATTTGTGTCATGAACAAGAAAATGGCACAACCATTTACTGCGAAAATAGCTCAGCAATAGCATTGTCTAAAAACTCTCTTTTTCATAAAAGGACAAAGCACATAGACACCAAATTTCACTTCATACGTGAATTGGTTAACAATGGTGAGATTGTTTTGCAGCACCGCAAAACAGAAGATCAGTTAGCTGACATCTTCACAAAACCATTGGGAAAGAAAAGTTTTGATCATTTCAGGAAATGCCTGGGTATGCAGAAAAACCCAGCAGTTGAAATTAAGGGGGAGTGTTGGAATTTAATTCCAACTGCAACATAAACAGCTGGACAAAAATCTGATTTGCTGTAGATATTCCATACTGTTGGATGCCTCAAAGTCGTGCTTGATATTTTCCACATTAATGTGCATTAAATTCCCCTGCAACAGCCGACTTCATTTCTTCAAAAGGCATCACCGCTTGTTGCATTCAATACACAGATAAGCTTTAGAAGATATTTTTATTATCTTATTGTTTAAAGCCAAATATTTTTTTACATATAAATGTAATGAACAACAGTTATGTTTCAGGTTAGAAGAATGACAGAGTCTTTTTTGTAATGCACAGCAGTGTTGAAACTGTAATTTTCTGAGATAGCAGAAATTGGTTTGTGGAACTGAAACGTTCCTGCTGTAATCCCTCTGTCAAGAGGAAGATGCTCTTCAGCATAATCTCCTGTGAAAATCCCTCTATGTGAGGAAGACGAATTTGTATCAGTTGGTTTACTGTTTATAAATAGAAGTTTTATTTGCGCGTTGCTGTTACACCATAACCAGAAAATAGTCTTGACGTCAAAACAGAGTGTTGCTGATACACGAGTTTCAGGGTTGCTGATACACTGCAAACAACAACTGACGAAACTACGTTGCTGAAACACCAGTTTCAGCGTTGCTGTTACACCGTATTCTGCAAACGATTTTTATTTCTACTGTGTTAAAAATATAGTATTTTTCTGTTTTTCGAGTTTTGTTTAGAATTATCAGAAAGTCCAACATTTTTAATTTTTCTACTTTTGAATGAAAGAAATACTCCTGTAGGTATCGGTTATTCTCTGTAATGATATTTGCACTATTTTAGTAACTTCTATGGAAAATTTTAAAGGCTAATATTCACAAGTCATGCCTTGAAATCTAAAGTGAATTCTTGCTAGAAAATAAGATCATAGCCCGCGAAAACTAGAACCTACAAACTTAACAATGCTTGCAAAAATCGAATCGATTCTGGGAATATGTAGACACTTGAACATCAACAGATTCTAGTGTAGTTAAATCAATAGGAAATTTCTACAAGAAAAATAGTAGAATCAAACATTGAAATGATGAATTATTTAACACTAAAATGGTAATGCTAAGAAAAACTAATGGTTGAACAATTTTCCATAGACAATCACATACCCATCAAAAAATGGTTACATAAAGATAATCACCTCGTTGTTAAAAAAACCTAGTCCCAATTAAAAACCACAAGTTGTTAATAATGCAAGGTCTACCTATGAATTTGAGAGTGATCTCAAAAGTCAGAAGTTTGGCTCGATATATTAATGATCAACATGCAAGCAATGAAGCATGACCTCTAAATTTAAGTCGAGGTAGGCCTATCAGGTTTGGTCTAGGCAGAGCCGACTAGAGTCGGGTGTTACAATTATCCAGGGTGTGATCAACATCCAAGCAAGGAGGACTGATGTCTAAATTTGTGTAAAGATTCATAAAACATTAAATTTGTTTTGTGCTTATATGGAATTACAATTAAATGTAATAATAAAGATGAAAAGATGAATTGATTCTCATTTATGAACTAATGACGGTGACCATACCTTGAAAATGTACCACTAACTCCCAAAACATCATTGCAAAATAAGACTCCGGCCTCATTAACTAATCACAATCTAAGAAAATAAATCAATTTTTGTTATAATGTACACATTAGAAAAACTCATTTAATTTTTGGTAAAATTAAAATTAATTTGAAAGTAATACCTTATACACCTAGCTAAGACAAGGATAATAAATGATAATTCAAAAACTCCACACAAAAAATTTCATTGTGATAAGTCAAAAGAAAAAAATAATAATTTAAATGTACTTTATCATGATGTTAATAATATATAATATTTATATAATATTTACTGAATAATTTTAAAAAAGAGAAACATAAAACCAATTTCTCAAGTCACTCTAACCTTATAAAATACAAATTTATAAACTTATGACCTCGTAAGTTTAAAAATAAAGAATTTATGGCCTCATAAATTTAAATTTCATATTTTAAGTATCACATAGTTAAACGAAAATTTCTCAAAAATGATGTGCTGTCTTTTCCCTCTACTAAATCCAATGCGTATGTACTAATTATACTATGCATTTCAAATTCCATTTGGTACTTCTATTTATTGAGATGTTCCAGAAATCACAACAAAAACGTTGTGGGTTTGTATGCTTTACATTTAAGCATATTTGAAATTAATATTAACAAAAACAGAAATGTAACAATTTACAAGTTGTGGATTTCTTTGAGTTTGGTGAGATTTTAAGGGTGAGTGATGAACGCTGAAATGTGTTTCCACAGTAGTGTGTTTTTTAAGTTTCAACAAAGTTTATCATCCAACAATTTTTTTAATATTTTAATTATTGAATTTAAATAAATTTTAAAACATAAATTTAATTTATAAACATTTTTAATAATTAGAATTATTAAAATATAAATTCAATTTATAAAATTTATAAATTTAATTTATAAACAATTTTAATTATTAGAATTATTAAAATATAAATTCAATTTATAAAATTTATAATTTTAATAATAAAAGTCAAGTCCATGGGTCTTCTATAGACATTTATCAACGTTTCATTAATGCATTCCTTGATGTGAAGTCATAGGTTCAATTCCCTCCCCTAATGGGGGAGATATATTGGACATGACAAAAATGTAGCCCCACCAAGCTTACAAAAAATAATAATAATAGTCAAAATTTTCGATATGTAAAAATGACCGAATTGTAGATATGTAAAAAGAGAATATGATTATTAGTCTAAATATTTTAGAATATTAAAATTTAATTATTAAATGGAAAATTAATATTTTTTTATTTATATATAATAGAATTAAATATTTTTTTGGATGTGTATGTTAGTTTTATGTGTGGAGTAGCAGTATATTAATAATTTTTTTTTTCAAATAATTTCATTTTCACATATATTAGTTTAACTAAATAAACTAAATTCACACTATTTATATATACAAATCAACAATTACATACCATCATAAGACTCTGGTTAAAGAATGTTTATTTATATTTTTATAAATTAAAATTTTTAATTTCACATTTTTGTGATCCATACCATTATCAAATAAATTTCAAAATAACCCCATCATTATTTGGAGTGGACTTTTCAAACTATTTATTGTGATTTATCTTCAAAACAAAAGTAAATGATCAAAATTCATTAAATATTTAAATTAAATTATTCAATTATATATATTTACATTAATTTCACCTTTCACTTTGAAACATCACAAATCCCTTTCAATTCTAACCATCTTCTAAGAAATCTATGCGACTCTTGTGTAGAGCCTAAACTTATGTTTTGAAACCAAATTCTAAAACTAAGATCAGATAGACCAATAACATAGCAGATAACTAAAATAAATATAAAAAGTAATATTTACATTTATTTATTATTTTTTAATAAAAAAACTATTATCCAAATAAATATTTATTATTATTTTCATAAATCAGATTTCATTAAACATTTTAAAATGAATTTATTCAAACCCTTCAGAAACTGCATCGCATCAACTACCATAAACACATACCCTGGATTCCACTATACCAGCAGCTGCTAAACCTGGAATGGTAAAATCATTAATGGAAAATTCAATAGAAACCCTAAAATTCTATCATGAAGGTATTCACCATTTCACCCCTTATGCGCTTCTCCAATTTCTTGGTATGTGTGGAAGCCAAGTGCGATTAAGAACGCAGGATGCATTTCTCTGAATGCTTATCTCTGTCCAAACTACAACCAGCGGAAGGAGATGTCGACCGCGCCTCCAGAAATCGCAGCGGCAGACGTAGAATTGGATGAAGTCTCCGGGTTCGAATCAGTGGCGCCGTTCATCTGAAACAGCAGACCACCACAATATCTTCTGTTAGTTTTTGGGACAACATCTAAACTCTGATCGTATTCAATTTTAGGCAGACACCAATGGGACGAGTGGACGCGTGTTGCCGCTTAAGGTATTAGTTTCTAATATAATATTTCATATTTCATAGGGTCTTAGATAGATCGTGATCAGTCGATTCAAAAATTTTTAGACTCCTTTCCTTCATAGCTTGCTCTACCTTGGTCAGTTTTAACCTCCATGTTCACTGCTGCCTCCATATTGAAAGCCCAGTGAATACCTTAATTCTTTCTGCCTCCCCTACCTCTTGATTCTGCCATGAGATAGAAAGAGAAGAAAGTCCCTTCAGAGTGCCGAAGAGTCCATCGCTTCATCGATTTATGTGTACTTCTGAGGCAGTTATACACAGACGCCAACCCTAAGTTGGATGACTGTTAATAGCAGGTGGATGTGGTGAAATTTGAATTGCCCGTCATCGTAAATGATATTCACGTGACAAACAGCGTGAGAAATGCTTGTGATTGGTATTCCACGTGAACAATATATATTCTAAATGTAAGAAGTGCCCTGTAAAGCGTGACCGCTAATGTCAGTTACTCGGTCAACCCTAACTTTGATTTAAAATAATAAAAAGTAAAACACAGATCAATGTCAATGTTTTGTGTCTCAATTAAAAATATATACTAAAACTGCCATGTAAAGCGTGACCTGCTAATGTCGGTTACTCGTTCGCCATTATCTTTGATTTAAAATAATAAAGATGAAACACACATCGATATCAACGTTTTGTCTCACAATTAAAAATATATATTAGAAGGAAGAAGAGCAATTTTCCCCTTTTTTTAAACAACGAGGATAAGATGGAATAATCGTGAAGCGGAAAAATCGAATGGTAATGATAATAATGTTAAATGTAAATATATATGTATATATATATATTTTTATGAAGATTGATTAAGTAAAGACAAATTTATTTTAATTTAATAAAAATATATAATGGGTTAAAAATAATTAGTTGAAATATAAGTTTAAGTAGAATATTTTAAATTTATATTAAATGATAAAATTTGGGTTTGGAGTATGTTTTAAAATTGGTTTTGCTTGATGAAGAGTTTTTCTTTTTCAATTTAGGAAAAAGTTAATCATTTCGAGACATTTTGGTGTGCCCTTTAAGAACTACCACCTATAATTTTAAGTGACAAGATTTTCCTTGAATAATAGTGATGAGTACACTTGCATTTTGCAAGCAACAACTAGAAATAGTTGTTCTAAATGGCATTAGAAACATGTTTAGGCGAAATGATTGTTTTCAGGGCATTTTCCCTGGTATTGTTTTAAATGGCATTATAAACATGTTGTTTAGATGAAATGACTTTTTTTTTCAAGGCATTTTCCTTGGTAAATTTTAATTAAAATCTAGCAGAAATTCTTAAAATTTTGAGTTTAAATTGTTTTGTCTATAAAATTCGATGTTGAATCTAGTTATGCTTTCCAAAAAATATTTTAAATAATAAAAATTCATAATCTTGCTTGAAATTGTATCAGGAAAAATGTAGAAAAATCTCACATTGACCAACAAAATCATACTTTGAAAATTCATATTCCTTCCACCTATCACTTAACTTAATATAATGAGAATATATGATAAACCTCTTCTTAAAAAAACCCATAAAACCTCACGGCCATATGTTGGGGGTTGACCATGCTACCCCACCTTAATGCAATGTAGAATGCCATTCCCATAGGAGATTAATAATATAAATTAATAAGAACTAATTCAAAATCCTTTTAATGATTTAATGCAGCAAGACTTTATCTGAGGGAATGGATTCCAAGATTTAACCCAGATAAAGAAGACCTCACTTGGGCCCCGGTATGGATCAGATTATATTCTCTTCCAGATGAATATTGGGACGAAAACATACTCAAGGGTATTGGAAATGGAGTAGGAGAATACATCAGAGCGGCAGAAGAAACCAAATCGCGTAAGTATATATCCTATGCTCGAATCTGTGTTTTTATCCGCTTGAATGAAGCCCTACCAGAGTCGATTACTCTTTCCCACAGAGATGAAGAATGGACCCAGCCTCTCGATTATGAGCACGTTCCCTTTAGATGCAGAAGATGCCATGCTCTGGGGCATCTCTTCAGGGACTGCCCTCTCAATGCCAAAGATAATTCCCCTGCACCTTCTGAAAACCAAACCCAAGATGGCTTCACCAAAGTCACAAATAGGAAACGCTCGCACAAAAAGCCTCAAAATGGATCCAAACCCCAGCCAAACAAACCCATAGATCCAGCATCCAAGAACAGCTTTGATATACTTGCCCAAACCCCTGAAGACCAACCCCTCACCTCTGAACCCATCCCCTCGCGCCCTTCTTCCTCATCCCACCCGCCCCCCTCTGATCTTCCCTCCAAATCTCATTCCCCCAGCGCCTCCCCTTCTATCCTAAGCAGAGATCAGAAAGATCCAGAGAAGATTCACAAGAACATGGAAGTTGATGGAAAGGAAGATGTTCCCCAGGACTCAGAAATCAATAAGGAAGACAGCGAGCAAGTGGAGCAAATGGACGAAGAGCCGAAGAGTATAGATCTAAATGGTTTGGACATTCTGGAACTAGAAGCAGCATGCAAAAAACGGGCATATGACTCCATATCAGAGCTTCAACTCAATAAGCTCGAATTGGTTATCTCAAGGGCCTATCATCAACACCAACTTGGGATACAACCAGGCAGTCATTGGGATAGCCACCTGCGCCCAAAAGACTCCAAAAAGAGAGGACGGAAGACAGATCTCCAGCGAACTATCGAGGTAGGGAAAATCCTGGTAGATTCAGGCAGATATGCAAAGTTAACGAAGTACTACAGGCCCTCCAACAGTAGTTGATCCATGAAGCTCGTATCCTGGAATTTAAGAGGGCTTAACAGCCCCGGAAAACTAAGGATGTTAAAAAACATGATTAAAATGGAAAAGCCGCAGATGTGCTTTCTCCAGGAAACCAAATGTAATAGTTCTACTCTAGGCGACATACTATCCAAGGCTTGGCCAGGCTGTCGTTCGGTTGCTGTAGACGCCATGGGAGCCTCAGGAGGGCTTGCTATAGCATGGAATACCCAAGCGGTAACTCTCACGGATTTTCATGCCTCTCATCATCTCATTCAAGCAGCCTTCCACATACTGGGAACCAATATTCATGGCAACATATCTAATGTTTATTTTCCGCAAGATACAGGCAGCAAAATCAGGCTCCTTGACACTATTGAAGCCCTGAGCAATAACAGAAGTCACCCACTATGGATAGTGGCAGGGGACTTTAATATGATCACCAATAGCGAGGAAAAGATAGGAGGGAGAATCAGATTGGAGCCGGAAGTTGCACGCTTCAAAGACTTCATCCAAGCTGCATCCCTTATCGACATGCCATTTTGCAATGGCACCTTCACCTGGAGCAATCGTAGAGCTGGCAAATCCCAAATCGCCTCCAAATTAGATCGATTTCTAATCTCCGACAATTCAGTGCACCTAGGCGGAGATATCTCAGCAGAAATTCTTGCACACACGGGGTCGGATCACTGGCCAATTGCTCTACAATGGAGGAGACCAGGGGATCAGACAAAAAGACCCTTCCGCTTTGAGAGTTTCTGGCTTTCGCACCCTGCATTCAAGGATTTCGTCAAGACCACCTGGGCATCTTTCATCCCTCCGAAAGGCGCACAGATGTATCAATTCCAACAGAAGCTAAGATTTCTAAAAAATCAGCTAAAAATATGGAATAGGGAGACCTTTGGAAACATATTTAAGGCGCAACAAGATTTGAATCAAGAGCTGGTGAATCTCCAACAAAAAATAATCACAGAGGGGCACACGGAGACCACCCTGAACCAAGAGCGACTCATTCACAGTCAGCTTGAAGAAAGGAGAAAGCAGGAGGAAATCTACTGGAGGCAAAAATCAAGGGTCAGGTGGCTGAAGGAGGGGGAGCGCAACACCAAATTTTTCCACAGAACCACGGTGCAGAGAAGGATGCACAATACCATCCCCTTCATCCAGAAACAGACAGGGGAAAAAGTTGAGAAGCATGAAGAAATTGAAGAGGCACTCCTCAACCATTTCCAACATGTCCATCAGGAACCAGTAAATGACAGGCAACCGGCTATTGAGAAAATAATCAGAAATGTGCCAAAAATCATATCGGAGGATCACAATGAGCTTCTAATGCGTCCTATTCTTCCACAGGAGGTAGATGACGCAATGGCCCAGCTCAAAGATGGTAAGGCCCCTGGCCCAGATGGATTTACCACCACATTCTTCCATGCCTTTTGGGACATGATAAAATTGGAGGTGTGGCAGATTGTTGAGGAATCCAGGGCCATGCGCTGGCTCCTCCCCTCCCTCAACTCCACTTTTATCACACTCATCCCCAAAGAGGAGAATTCCATCACTCCTGACAAGTTCAGGCCCATAGCTCTCTGTAATGTCATCTACAAAGTCATAACAAAAGTCATAGCAAACAGGTTAAAGCCCCTCTTACCTCTACTTATCTCTCCGGAACAGTCGGGGTACGTGGAAGGACGACAAATAATGGATGGCATCCTCCTCACGCATGAGATAATCCATTCCCTCAAGCACTCAAAGCAGGCAGGTATGATTCTCAAACTGGATCTCTCTAAAGCTTTCGACAAGCTCAGTTGGACTTACATTCATCATATGTTAAAAGCTTTTGGATTTGGATCCATGTGGATTCGCTGGATTATGAGCCTTATCACCTCCACTCACTTCTCCATCCTGGTGAATGGCATCCCCTCCCATCCTTTCAAGCCCTCTCGAGGTATTAGGCAAGGTGACCCCTTATCCCCCTTCCTTTTTGTTCTGATGGCGGAGGGTCTTGGTAGACACATCAAACATGCCCTCTACTCTCAGCAGCTTAAGGGCATCTCGGTCCACAACACCCCTGCCACATCTCATCAGCAATTTGTTGATGATACCATGCTTTTTGGTTATCCCTCTGCCCAGGAAGCTTCTCGCTTCAAATCCCTCCTCAACGACTTCTCTGAGGCTTCTGGAACTCATGTCAACACCTCCAAGTCGCAGATATTCTTCTTTCATACACCTCCTCAGGTCAAATCTGCTGTCACTCGCATTCTTGGCTTCCCCGCTGCCACCCTCCCCTCCAAATATCTCGGCGCTCCTCTCACTGCTTCTGCCTTAAAACTTCCCGCTTGGAGCTCCCTCCTTGAAAAACTTGAGTCCCGCCTCAACCTCTGGACCTACAGATCTCTAAACCTCGCCAGTCGGGTGGTGCTCATCAAATCTGTCCTTCAGGCCATGCCTCTCTATCTCTTCTCAATTCTTGCAGCACCTAAGTGGGTCCTAAAGAGAATTAGAAGCCTACAGCGTGATTTTCTTTGGGGCAGCTCAGCAACAAATCGCAAATGGGCTCTGGTTAAATGGTCTTCTATATGCATGCCCAAAGACAAGGGCGGCATTGGACTTAGGGACCCAGAGCACAGTAACTCCATCATGAATGCCAAGATCTGGTGGCAATGGATCACTAACCCAGAAAAGCCTTGGGTCAAAATCTGGACAGCCAAATATGCTAACCACAGACCTCAAGAAGAACTCATTAGGTTCACGCCCACTGAAAAAGGGTCGTTAATTTGGAATGCCGCCAAGCAGCACTATCACCTAATCCAACAGCACAGCTTCTGGGAGATCAGGAATGGAAGATTGGCTAGATTTTGGACAGACGCCTGGAACCAATTGCCCAGGTTAACTAGTGTTCTTCCTCCAACTCTGATACCTAACAGGCAGGAGCAGCAACGGGATAAAGTCCATCATTTTTGGATACAGGAAATAGAGCAAGGTTACAGAAAATGGAGACACAGTAATCAACTTCTCACCAACGCAACCAGCCAGGAGATGGAAGACCTCGAGAAAGAATTAAGAAAACGAAGAATACGGTATCATGAAGGCCACGACATTCTCAGATGGGGTTATCTACCCAAGGGGACTTACACCTCAGCCGAGGCCTACAAGTTGGTTAGCAATTTTCCACCTTCGACTGATCCCTTATGGAGCAAACTTTGGGAGCTCGGATTATGGCCCAAAATTTCCTACTTCCTCTGGCTCGTAGGACATAAAAAAATCCTCACTTGGGATAGACTAAGGAGAAGAAGCTTCCAAGGCCCTTCTATATGTCATAATTGCTTTCAAAACGAAGAAACCCTCCAGCACCTTTTAGCTACTTGTCCCTTAGCCACCCAGATTTGGGAAAAAGTGAGCTTCAGATGCCAAAAAAGATGCAGAGAGGGCGACGACATCATCAGCACCATCAGGCAATGGCCAAAAAGCCCCTACAACTGTGAGATCCTCAACCACCTGTGGAAAATCATCCCGGGTCTAATCCTATGGAATATCTGGAAGGAACGAAATAAACGCATCTTCAAAAACACAAGCTCCCATATTGATGAAATATGGCACAGGCTTCAAGGGAATCTCAACGAAACTATGATGCTCAGAACTTGGTCGAAGGAGGATCTCCCCTCAATAGACAATGAGAGAAACATCCTCGACAATTGGCATCTGCAACTACCACAAGAAGTTTACAAGCAGCAACCTTCCAATAGCAACAGCAAAGATGACAGCTGCTGGAAAGCCCCCCCCATTAATTCTTTCAAACTCAACTTTGATGGGGCCTCCAAGGGCAATCCTGGAGCTGCTGGATTCGGAGGAATTCTGAGGGACTATGATGGCACTCCCCTGCAAATCTACTTTGGAAATATGGGGTGGGATACTAACAATTCAGCCGAGCTAGAAGGCCTCTGGCAAGGTCTCCTACAAGCGGAAAAGCTCAATCTCCAACCCTTGATTGTGGAAGGGGATTCCCAGCTACTCATCAACATGGCCACCCGCATACAGAATGGTTCCCAAGCCCGGAAAATCGCCCCCAGCTGGAGACTAGAAGCGAGGCTAAACATCATGGAACAGTATCTGCGCAATAACAGAGCCATCTCATTCAATCACATAAGAAGAGAAGGCAACAAGATAGCTGACCTATTGGCCAATGTTGGGGTTGAAAATGATCAGGTCATCCTATCTGGATCCACGGATATCATTCAAAACAACCTCCAAGCGCAGGAATGTGAATGCCTCATCCAAAAAGATGCAAGCCACCCGGATGCGGGTGTTAGCACGACAGAGATTGCTAGGCCACATGGCCAGCAGGTGATCACACGAGACAGCCCGTGGAAGGACACTCGGGACGCCGCCGAAGACATAAATTTGGAGGCCTCCGTTCAGAACCTTTAATGAAATTAAAGGCGGATTGTTGTGTGTGCAGTGCGCATTCATGGCGCTCAAGGTTCAAGAGAATGTTGAAGGAATTAAGCTGGATGAAGGTTTGGGGTCACGCCATTCTCAGCGAGGTAGGCACGTTGCGCAGACGGGCCTGGACTTTCTCTGCCTTCTGGCAGACGCTGCGGACTTTGAATTCACTGTTATTAAAGGAAGGGGCATCACAGCATTATCTTCAGGCGCTGAGAAGAGAGGCCCTGCATCTGCAGCTCTGTTTCACTCAGCCAGTTCCACTGCCAACATGGGCAGGCCAAGAGAAAGACAGTCGTGCAGACGCGGCACTGGTCGAGGGGGCTCCTCATGCCCTCCAGCAGCGGATGCCCACCACCATTGCTGCTGCTGCTATTGTTACAGACGAGCCGGAGCTCCCCACTTGCAGGCTTCACAGTTCTTGGATACGGGTAGCACAAATGAAGGACCACCCGCGCTTCCAGCGTTTGGCACAACAGTGTTTAATCTGGGAAACCTCAGCGCAGACATTTCAGTCCTATTTATCAAGGACATAGAGGAGGATGACGCCAGGTCGAGCAGCAGAGAATCGCCCTCCGATGACCAAACGGAAAGGGCTGAGGAAAAGACAGAGGGAGCACCTGAGAAGGCACCTGCCCATCCTCGGACGCAGGAGGCGTCGACGTCCAAGGCAGGAGAAGAACGGGAAGGACTCCTGGAAGAATATGGTTGGGTCCTTATTATTGAGGAGGAACCGGAGGAGTAGCAGATAATGGAAAGCTTCGTCATCCATCTTTTTGTTCAGGTCCAGTTTTAAGGTCTTCTGTCTCGGTCGCTTTCTGTGTATGGGATAAATCATATGTTTATGTCTGGGTCTTTTAGTTCATCTGCAGGTCTTTATGTGTCTTTGTTTCAGTCAGAAAATCTTTTCAGGGTGATTGCTCATGTCCACGGTCGCCCCTGCGAGGGCAGATTTTTGTGTCAAAGCCCCTGCGTGGGTAATGTTGGTGCCAGAAGGAAAATTATGATGAGTTTTGAGGCGGCTTGGACACATCTCTTTGGTAAAGCCAGCCGCCAACCCACAGTGCCACAGATGGCCATGGGAAACCTGTTTTACTGCCTGTAATGTTCTTATGTACATAATATAATCAATTAGCATAGTTTTACTGAGAAAAAAAAAAGAAAAAAAAGTAGTTCACATTTATATAATTGGGAGTCTAAATTAATTAAATACATAAAAATAAAATAATAAATGAATTGAAGAATTGTTTTTAACTTCATTATCTCTTCCTTTTATATTTAATTTGAATAGGCAATGGGGCGGGATGGTCAAATTTTAATAGGATCACTAGAGGGTCCAGATGGTGTTGCATTTGACGGGATTTGTCATGCCCCCAATTCTTTTTCCGTTAACTGGCAAGGGTGCGGCACCGCCTAAGTAGCTAACATGTTCCATTATTAAGTTACTTTGCGAACTATGCCTAACATCCATCATCTTTCATTAAAAATATTAATGTGCGGAATCCATTAACATTATAACATCAACATAAACATTCATAACACAACAGAGAGTACACCATTATATGCAATAATAATCATTTATTATGAATTTTTAGAAAATACAAATGACCGGGAGCAAATGGTCCACTGGTGTTTTTACCCATGTCGGGCACCCACCTCGTGCACGCCTTGCACAGTGGTCGCTCGCCACACTTCACTGTTCAACCCACAAGTATCTTGCCTGAGTCGGGCGGGCGCGCCCTCGTGTGGCCCTCCACCCGAACTCCTCACCCGAGCTCGTGTCAACCGTCAGGTGGGCGCCTTCGTGCAGCCCTCCACCCGAGTTTATTGTCGGGCAAGAACCTTTGTGCACCCTCCACCCGAGTCACCAACCGTCGGGCGGGCGCCTTCGTGCAGCCCTCCACCCGCACTACCAACCGACAGGCGGGTGCCTTTTTGCAGCCCTCCACCTGCACTACCTTTTCACCAAACTTCATGCGGTTCCTCCGTGTCTACCTGCTTGACCAGTGGGTGCATCAACCCACGGTTCTACGCCTACCCACTGCGGCTACCTCCACTCCTTCGCACTTCATAAGATGAGTGGTGATTGAATGTGATGTCTCGCCATGTTTCACCCGCCTATATGTATGGTGGGTAATGGGGGTCGTGCCACCCGGCCAACCCTCTGTTCTATCTCCAGCTGACTCGCCTTTCTTGCAAAACTCGTCATGTGTGTTGGTCGGCCTGCCCATCGCACGAGACCGCCCCACCACAACTCGCCCGTTTGGTCACCTTTCTGCCTCGCACTCTACTTTGGTCGATCGGTGGGCGCGCCCGAGCGACTCGCCCACTGCAGGGCGTTACATTCTCCCCCACCTGAAATCATTTTCATCCCTAACAATCCAGCTCTCCTTAGTAGCTTCCTATGGTACTTTGCAATCTTTCACTTCCATCTCCAAAGTGAGTCCTCCGTTTCCCAGCTTTCCTCCTTCGGTGCATTCTTCCATGTAACAAGAAATTCCCGTTTCATGTGGCAACCAATCCCTGTAGTCCGGAAACTCAGAATCTTGTCCAGCTCTAAGTTCAGCTTGTCCACAATCATGGCTGGTCCGCTCAGTGGTTCAACTCTCTCTGGATGATCAACATCAAGTCTGCATCTCTTCAACTAACTCATGTGAAAACTGGATGTTTCATGTGCATATGGTGTGGAACCTCCATCTCGTAAGCAACTTCCCCCACTCTCTTCTTCACTCAGAATGGTCCCTCATACTTCCTTGTCAGTTTACTCGCAGTCCCCTTAGGTGGCTGAAACTGCTCTCCGGTAATCCTGAGAAACACCATATCTCCCACACTGAAGTGTGCATCCCGTCTTCCCTTATCTGCCCATTTCTTCATTCTCCTTACATCTTCATGCAAGCGTAACCATGCTAGCTCCAAGGTCTCATCCCAAGCCTTCATGAACTTTTTCGCATGAGGACTCCTCAACAAACCTCCTGTCACTACGGTATGTGGTGTGACTGGCATCTGCCTATTCACCAACTCAAATGGACTGTACCCCGTCGCAGAACTCTTTTGTATGTTGTAGCTAAATTGAGCCACATCCAAGAGTTCAGGCCAATTCTTCTGATCAACCGTCACATAATGTCTCAAGTAATCCTCCAGCAATGCGTTGATCCTCTCGGTCTGTCCATCTGTCTGCGGATGGTAACTCGAACTCATCAACAACTCTGTCCCGACTAACTTGAACAATGTAGTCCAAAATCTGCCTGTAAAACGCAGATCTCGGTCCGACACGATGCTTAATGGCATCCCCCAATACTTCACTATGTTCTTGAAGAACAACTCCACAGTCCATTTGGCTCCACATGGTATCTTTGTTGGAACAAAGACAACATACTTGGAAAAACGATCAACCATGACCATTATCCCATTATACCCCTGCACCTGTGGCAACTGAGTGATGAAGTCCATCGAGACACTCATCCATGGTCTCTTAGGAATCAGTAAAGGCTGCAAGAGACTTCCTTGCCTCTGATTATATGATTTGTCTTGCTGACAAATGATGCACGTATGTACATACTCCTCACATCCTCTCGCATCTTCTCCCAAAAGAATCCTCTCTCCAACAATCCCAAAGAACGACGTTGCCCTGGGTGGCCAGCCCATGGTAAGTCATGGCACGCCTTCAAAAGGTGCCTCCTGAGCCCAGATGACTTTGGAACATAGATTTGATTTCCAAAGAACAAGAATCTATCTCATAGAAAGAACTTTCGTGTCTTCCCCTCCTTTATCTGCTTCACTACATTCTGCGCCTGAGTATCGGTCTCAACACTTTCCTTGAGCTTATTCTGCCTCTCTTCTGAAATCTGAACTCGACTCCTACTCCTTGCTGCCTGGTCTTCTCCTTCCAATGCTGCAAGTTGTCCCTTCCTATTAAGGGCATATGCTACCGCATTGTGTCTCCTCGGTCTATACTCAATAGTCATGTTGAATTCTGCCAAGAAGTCCTGCCAACGAGCTTGCTTTGTAGAAAGCTTCAGTTGTGATGCAAAATAACTTGTTTCAACGTTGTCCGTCTTGACAAGAAACAACTTCCCAATCATGTAATTCCTCCACACATGAAGACAATGAATGATCGCAGTCATCTCCTTCTCATGGATTGGATACCTCCATTCTCTATCCTGCAATTTTCGACTTCCGTACGCCACTAGATTCCCATCCTGCATAAGAACCCCTCCTATGGAAAAATCTGAAGCATCTGTGTGTACCTCAAACGGTCGCTCGAAGTCCGACAACTTCAGTATCAGTGCTGTAACCATCCTCTTCTTCAAATCATCAAATGTTGCCTGACATTTATCCGTCCAACTCCATCTCTTGTCTTTTTTCAATAGGTCTGTCAGTGATGATGTTACCTTTAGTACCCCTCTACAAACTTCCGTTGGTATTTGGTCATGCCCAAAGACACCCTCATATCATGGACATTCTTCGGTTCAACCCAATCCTTGATCGCATTCACTCTGCTCGGCTCCATCCATATGTACCCTTAACCCACTATATGTCCAAGGAACGGAATCTCAGTCTGTGTGAACATACACTTAGACTTATTCAAGTACAACTAATTTGCCTTCAGTGACTTGAACATCATTGCCAAGTGCTTCTTATGATCCTCCATGTTGTCATTATACACCACTATATCATCCAAGTATTCTACTACTAACTAATCCAAGTATGGTCGTAGAACATCATTCATCAAAGTGAAAAACGTAGCATGAGCATTGCACAACCTGAATGGCATGAAAAGGAATTCAAAACTACCATACCTCGTTACTATCGTGGTCTTATTCTTGTCTCCTTCAGCTATCCACACCTGATAATACCCATGCCTCAAGTCCAACTTGGAAAACACTCAGGCTTTCACAAGCTTGTCAAAGCAATCAGTAGCCAATGGCAAAGGTTACTTGTTCCTTACCTTCTGCTTGTTCAGTGCATAGTAATCACAACACATCCATAGCTCATTGAAATCCTTCTTTTGCTAGAACAATATCAGAGCTCCATATGGGGACCTTGAAGGTCTTATGAAACTTGCATCAGTTAACTCCTTTAACTGTCGTTTCAATTCCTCCAACTTAGGTCTTGACAACCAAGAAGGTGCTTTAGCCAGAGGTTGCTTCCCTGGCTCAAGCTCAATGATATGGTCCACTGCACGCCTTGGTGGAAGCTTCTTTGGTAGCTCATCAGGCATCAAATCTGTATATTTGGCCAATACCTCAGAAATCTCAGCTAGAACAGGCATCTCCATTCCGTCGCCTTCGACTCCCTTGAAAATCACCGCATATGTCTCCATATCTGACTCCTTCATAGCCTTCTCCAAACTAAGTGTAGAAACATGCTACACCTTGACTTCCTACCTTTGCCTATGAGTGGGCAAAGTCCAAGTTTGTGACTGTCCAACCAACACCACCTCATCACAGAAGAGGACAACAATTGCCTTGTTTCCCTTCAAGAAATATTTCCCCAATATCATATCAAAGTCATTCATCTCCATCATAGTGAAGTCCAACTGACCCTTCTAGTATTTTATCTACATAGGCACTTCGTGTGCCAAACCCGCCACTTTAGCTCTAAAGTTCACTGCCTTGACTTCCACATTCTATGGGAAGATCATCAGTCCAACCTCTTTTTCCAACTGTGTCATCATGAAGTTATGAGTGGCCCCTGTGTCCACCAGAGCTTGAATGGTCTTGCCATTAACGATCAAGTCCATGAAACGCAGATTGTTAATCCACAACTTCTCCATAACTTTTCCCTGCATACATGTTTGTTCTCTGCAAGTAGCTCTGATACCATTTGTCAAGCCCCCAATTCTTTTTTTGTTAATTGGCAAGGGTGCGGCACCACCTAAGTAGCTAACATGTTCCATTGTTAAGTTACTTTGCGAACTATGCCTAACATTCATCATCTTTCATTAACAATATTAATGTGTGGAATCCATTAACAATATAGCATAAACATAAACATTCATAACACAACAGATAGTACACCATCATATGCAATAATAATATTTTATTATGAATTTGTAGAAATACAAATGACCGGGAGCAAATGCTCCACCGGCATTTTTACCTGTGTCGGGCACCCACCTCGTGCACGCCTTGCATGGTGGTCGCTCCCCACACTTCACCGTTCAACCCACAAGTCTCTTGCCCGATTCGGGTGGGCGCGCCTTCGTGCAGCCCTCCACCCAAACTTCTCACCCGAGCTCGTGTCAACTGTCGGGCAGCCGCTGTTATGAAACCAGCTGAAGAAAAGATAGAAAAGATAGGTCAACGCCTTAGAATTGAGCCTCTCTGAGGGGGCAACCTCCTTTACATTACATAAATGAACAATTTTTGGATGATACAAATGACAAAACCTCCTTTCTATATATAGGAGTCTAAGGAGTCACAATATAATCCAGCCGACCTAACAATAATAATATAAAGCCACAAAAATAACAATAGAGGGATTCTATGGGGCACAGTAATAACAATATGGGGGCAATAGGGGCACAACAATATTAATAAGGGGTATAACTACAATAGTAATGGGGTAATCACTAGTATTATGGGGACCCAACATGCCCCTCTCCTTCAAAAAAGTGTTGTCCTCAACACTTGAGTAGTTCTGGATACTTCTGCATAAAATTCTCATCCTCCCATGTGGAATCTTCAGCGGATAAGTTCTTCCACTTGATAAGATACTCTGAAATTGATCGATTTCGTAGCTGTCGAGTTCTTGTTTCTGTGACTGCTTCCAGTTCTAATATAATTTTTCCTTCCTCTTCAAGTTCTGGCAATATTGTTTGAACTAGGAGCTTGTTGCTTATAACCTTCTTTAAACATGAAACATGGAAAACTGGGTGCAATCGAGAAGCTGCAGGAAGCTCCAATTTGTATGCCATAGTACCAATCTTTTGCAACACCTTGTATGGACCATAATACTTTGGTGATAATTTATTATCCTTATTAACTTGCTTGAGGGACATTTTCTTATATGGTTGTAGCCGTAGGAATACCCAATCACCTACATCAAAACTTCTTTCACTGCAATGTTGATCTGCCTGTTGTTTCATTCTATTCTGTGCCAACACGAGGTTATCCTTTAAGAGTTGGAGGACTTGTTGTTGATGTTCGATGTGATGTTCCACTGCCTGAACCTTAGAATTTTCTCTTAAATATGATGTGATGGATGGTGGTTGATACCCATAAAGTGCCATAAATGGGGTCATTTTTGTTGCTGTATGGAAGGAAGTGTTATACCACCATTCAGCCAGAGGCAACCATTTGACCCATTGTGTCTGTTTATCAGATACAAAGCAACGAAGATATCCTTCCAAACATTTGTTTACTATCTCAGTTTGCTCATCAGATTGAGGATGATAAGATGATTTATGAGCTAACTAAGTACCAAGACAAGAAAATAATTCTGTCCAAAAATTTCCAGTGAAAATGGGATCTCTGTCACTTACAATAGTCTTTGGGTTTCCATGTAGCTTTTGAATTGTTTCCATAAATGCAGTAGAAACTATACTGGCTTTAAATGGATGTGATAATGCACAAAAGTGTGTATACTTGGTAAGTCTGTCAACTACCACCATGATGACACTCTTTCCCTCAGACTTGGGTAAACCTGTGATAAAATCCATTGAAACCTCCTCCCAACGTTGGCTTGGAATGGATAAAGGTTGTAATAGACCCGATGTATTAATTGTTTCAACTTTATTTTGTTGGCAAACCAAACATTCCGCCACAAACTTTTGAATATCTGATTTAAGGCCATCCCAAAAAAATTCCTTCTTAACCCTGTGGTAAGTTTTTAAAAATCCTGAGTGCCCTCCTAAGGGAGAAGTGTGCAATTCCATAAGAATATTTTGTTTTAGCTGGGAATTCTTACAGAGGTATAAGCGATCTTTGTACCATAACGAATCATTTTGCCAGCTAAATGTATCAAACGTACTGGAATCTTGTTGTAACTTTCAAATAAGTGCCCACACTTCTTTGTCATTCTTCCATTCCTCCCTTGCTTCGTTTATCCAATCTGGTTGGATAATAGAAATGGCGCACAACAATGCTTCCACATCCTCATCCTTTCTTGAGAGTGCATCTGCCACCACATTTTGCTTCCATTTTTTGTAGATGATTTCAAAGTCATAACCCAACATCTTTGTGACCCACTTTTGTTGCTCTTCAGAGGATAATATTTGTTCTAAAAAGTATTTAAGGCTATCATGATCCGTTTTTACCTTGAAGTGTCTTCCCATTAGGTAGGGTCGCCATTTCTTAAGTGCATGGAGTATTGCCAACATTTCCTTCTCATAAATAGCTTTGCTTAAAAACTTTCCCTTGATTGGACGGCTTTCAAAAGCAATGGGTCTTTCATCTTGCATTAGAACAACACCAATTCCATTTCCTGAAGCATCACATTCCACAATAAAGGTTTTTGTGAAGTCCGGTGTAGCTAAGACTGATGCTTGGCACATTGCCTCTTTAAGATGTTCAAAGGCCTTTGTTGCTTTCGGAGTCCATGAAAATGCATCTTTCTTCAATAATGTTGTTAGAGGTGCTGCTATTCTCCCATAATTCTTAGCAAACTTGCGATAATACCCTGTCAACCCGAGAAATCCTCGTAGATGCTTTATGGATGTGGGGATTTTCCATTCCTTAATGGCTTTAATTTTGCTAGGGTCTACCTTAACTCCTTCATGAGATACAATATGACCCAGATATTCCACCTCCTGGACTCCAAAGAAACATTTGGATCTTTTTGCATATAATTGTTTCTCCTCCAATAGTTGTAGCACCCTGTCAACATGTTCAACATGATCCTTCCAAGACTTGCTGTAGATTAGTATATCATCAAAATATACTAACACAAATTTTCTAAGGAATGGTTTGAAAATTGAATTCATCAAACCTTGAAATGTTGAAGGTGCATTGGTAAGGCCAAAAGGCATGACCAAAAATTCATAATGACCCTCATGCGTTCTAAATGCTATTTTCGAAATGTCTTCAGTCTTCATTCTGATTTGATGATATCCTGAACGAAGATCCAACTTGGTGAAGTAAATTGATCCATGCAATTGATCCAGTAATTCATCAATGACAGGAATGGGGAACTTATTTTTAATAGTGAGCTTGTTGAGCTCCCTATAATCCGGACACATGCGCCATGATCCATCCTTCTTGTGCACCAATACTACTGGAGCAGAGAAAGAACTTTGACTCCGTTGAATTATACCAGCCTCTAGAATTTCTGCAACCATACGTTCAATTTCACTCTTTTGGACATAGGGATATCTGTACGGCCTGATGTTTGGAGGAACACTTCCTGGAATCAGATGAATAGCATGATCATGATCACGCATAGGTGGGAGACCTTTGGGAGTCTCAAATACCTTGGAATGATTGTCTAAGACTTTTTGGAGATCTGGAGAAATAGATGATTCCGATGTGGAAACATCTAGCGAACATAATTGTGCAATTACACCTCTTTGCTCCTTTTTTAGAAACTTTGTCATACCATTAGAGCTGATTCTCTTTCCTGGTTTCCCTGCAGTACCCCTTAATTCAACTTCCTTTCCTTTCGTAGAAAATTTGATGAAAAGTTCTTGAAAATTAAAAGCTATTGTACCCAAGGACTGTAGCCATTGGACTCCTAGTACAACATCAGCACCTCCTATTGGAATGGAAAGCATTAGGCTAATCAATACATATTCTCCCATGGATATCTTGATATTATGGCACTTTCTAGAGCAATTTATTGTTCCTCCATTTGCAATCATCGCTTGACACTCTGGTGCTGGATATAGGAAGCAAGTCAATTTTTTTGCTACCTTACAATGAATAAAATTGTGGGTGCTTCCTAAATCAATCAACACTATTACCTTTTTCTTCTTGATTTGTCCTTCTATCTTGATGGTTTGAGGAGTGGTAATTCCCGCCAATGCATTACAAGATATGGTCAGATTTATTTGTTCTTCATATAGGCTTTTTTCCCGGAGTATATCCTCTTCTTTTGACCTTTCTTGCTCCTTTTCTTCTTCCTCTTCACAGTCCATGTAGAATAATTTCTTCTCAGCACACTTATGACCTTTAGTGTATTTGCTATCACAACAGTAACAAAGCCCTTTTGCTCTTTTTTCTTCCAATTGTTGTGGTGTCAACCTTATAGGTTGTGGAAGACTAGGGGCAACAACACTTCCGTCTTTATAGTTGTGAGTGGTATGCTTCCTGGTTGCCATAATTTTTCTTTCCATTTTTCTTGCTAACCTGAATGCCTTCTCTAATGAATTAGGTTCCCAAAGGCGAACATCATGTTGGATATTATCCTTTAAAGACCCTATGAACACATCAATCCTATGCTCCTCTGGAATATCTTTTACCCTTATGTTCAATTTTTGGAATTCCTCAATGTGCTCCATTATTTAACCCTTTTGTTTGAGACTTATCAATTGGCTAAAAAAAGTGTTGCTTTTTGTATCCTCATAATGTGCTATCAATTCTTCCGTAAAAATTGCCCAAGTGATAAATTGTTTACGAGAGCAAAGCCATTGATACCATACAAACTGATTTGGTTCCAAATATAAAGTTGCCATACGTACCTTTTGTGTGTTTTGCACATTATTGAGATCGAAGAATTGCTCCATCTGTAATATCCATGTGGCGGGATCCTTGCCATCAAACTTCCTCATATCGATTTTTGGAATATGGTGGGTCTTCGATCCAACATTAGAGTCTATGGAATCATGAAACATTTCTTTTGTTCACATCATGAATTTCCTTTACAACCTTTTCACCATTAGTAAGTATTTCTTGTAGAAAATTTGTCAAATCTGTCTTCAAATCTGCCATGTCTGTCTTCAAACCTGTCTTCAAATCTGCCATGTCTCTCTTCAAATCTGTCTTCGAATCATCCATCTTAGCTTCCATGCCCTTTATCTTAGATTCCACGCCATTTATCTTAGATTCCACGCCATTTATCTTAGCTTCTGTTAGCTTTTGTGAGCGTGACATTTGTTGCACTTGTTCTTGTAATTTTGATATATCATGTAGAATTTCTTCCTCTTCTTCATGAGTCATGCTAGAGCTTTTAGGTTCCTTACTAGGTGTTTGCATTTTCTTTCCTCGGGGCATCAGTTACCGATAATAATGCTTTACCATGCCCTTTGAATTCCTTCAAACCAAGCTTAAGCAAAAATTTAAAAAAAACTACACACCTTTTTTCACTTTGTAGAAGCCTGATATTGAATCTGATGTATCTTTGTAAATTCAGGTCCTCCAATTTTGAAATTGCGACCTGTAGTAGCCTTTTGTGTCCTCTTTCCAATGCCACAAGTCTGACCCAAATTGGATTCTCCAAGGAAGAGTTATGTGAAATCTCCCACAGTGACTTTATTATAGACTAGTTCAGTAAAGCGAACTTGTACGACGTGCCACGACTCACTGTTTCGACCTTTGGATCTGAAAAATGCATACAAGAAACTACAGTACATCCTATTTCTGTACCTTTTTACGAAATTTCAATCCGATCCCCAGAGAGAAAGTTATGACGATTTTTCCCAGGTCACCTGTTTGGAATGTAATTCAGGAGTCTACAAAAATACCAACTTCCTCAGATCATATCTCCGCAAATATAGTGCGAACAGTTCTGAAATTCAGATTCGAGGTTCAGTGCGATTTCTTCTCAAATGGGTTTTTTTTGCAACTTCTGAAACGTCGCAGAAAAAGAGTTATAGCGAAAATTCCACGATGACCTATTTGGAGCAGCGAAACCCTAGAATTCAAAGCTCTGATACCAAATGTTATGAAACCAGCTCAAGAAAAGATAGAAAAGATATATCAACGCCTTAGAATTCAGCCTCTTCGAGGGGGCAACCTCCTTTACATTACATAAATGAACAATTCTTGGATGATACAAATGACAAAACCTCCTTTCTATATATAGGAGTCTAAGGAGTCACAATATAATCCAGCCGACCTAACAATAATAATATAAAGCCACAAAAATAACACTAGAGGGATTCTATGGGGCACAGTAATAACAATATGGGGGCAATAGGGCCACAACAATATTAATAAGGAGTATAACTACAATAATAATGGGGTAATCACTAGTATTATAGAGACCCAACAGCTGCCTTCGTGTAGCCCTCTACTCGAGTTTACGTCGGGCGGGCGCCTTCGTGTAGCCCTCTACTCGAGTTTATCGTCGGGCGGGCGCCTTCGTGCACCCTTCACCCGAGCCACCAACCGGTGGGTGGGCGCCTTCGTGTAGCCCTCCACCCGCACTACTGACCGACGGGCGGGCGCCTTCGTGGATCCCTCCACCTGCGATACCCGTTCACCAGACTTCGTGTGGTTCCTCCGTGTCTGCCTGCCCGAACAGCAGACGCATCAACCTGCGGTTCTGCGCCTACCTGCCCGAACAACGGACGCATCAACCTGCGGTTCTGCGCCTACCTGCTGCGGTTACCTCCACTCCTTCGCACTTCATAAGATGAGTGGTGATCGAATGTGATGTCTCGCCATGTTTCACCTGCCTATATGTCTTATGGGTAACGGGGGTCATGCCACCTGGTCGACCCTCCGTTCCATTTCCAGCCGACTTGCCTTTGTTGCAAAACTCGTCATGTGTGTTAGTCGGCTTGCCCATCGCACAGGACTGCCCTATCACAACTCGTATGTTTTCACCAACTCGTGTGGTCGGCCCGCGGGTGGCTCGTCCAACCGGCCCACGTATAAACATGCGACCAACTTTTCCCACATAACATGTCCCACTGGTTTGGTCGCCTTTCTACCTCGCGCGCTACTTCGGTTGATTAGTGGGCACACCCGGGTGACTCGCTAGCCGCAGGGCGTTATAGGATTGGTCAGAGAGCATAAAAATAAAGTTACATTTTACTAAATAAATCAAATTCAGATAAAGCTCTAACAGGTTGAAATATTCAAACTCAATGATTCAGCGATGTGATATATCCAATCCCACATTAAGCACAATTTAAAAAATGTAACGTATAATAGAGAACACCGGTTCTTCACAAAATTTGCATAGATTGTTTGGAATCTAGCACTCATACACCCTAGCTTTGAAATCATTTCATAATTCAGTTGTAGACGATTTCAAAAAACTAATTTTCTTTTTCAAAAATGTAACTCAAACGTTTTACCAAATTAAGAATACCAAATTAAGAAAAGGGAACGTTGCAAACACTAGAATGCTTGAAAAATAGAAAGTTAAAGGAAATTGTTCGAAAGCAAAGTATAACGAAGTCTTAGAAAAACTAGATAGCTAGATCTTTAACGCGGTTAACATTATTAAACTGCATGATAGTAATTATGAAATCTAACTTCCATTTTCTAAATCACCATTGATGTATAATGCCCATTATAGCTATGCGCTAATTAATAGAATTCGTAAATTTAATTACATATGTCATTTTATGGGCTTCTTAGAGACTCATGTAAGATAAAAGAATGGGAGAAAACAATATTTAAGAAAAAAGAAAAAGAAAGGGAATGTAAGATTTAAAAAGGTCGGAGCTAAATGTTAGATATTATGATTTTAATCATAATAATAATTATTGATATTTATTTTATAGTGAGTTTTTTTTCAATATGTTGTAAAAAATTCTGTGATTAACAAATGAAAAAATACTTTAATTTATTATGTTATAAAAATCTCTATGATAAAAATAGAAAAATGGGAAATTGGATGGATAATATATATTCAAAAATTTGAAAATATCGTCATTAATAACCACAATGCTTATTGGGTTTAGTTTCCATGACACTTGAGTTGCATGTAGCACATGATGATGTTTTGTTAAAATGGAATGCAACATTTGTTGATTTGTCATTTAATAGTCTCAATATGATAGGTTCATTATTTTAAGAATTTTCAAATTCACCATGGAGGACCATTAGAATCATCACATAATTATGAATTCATTGAATTGTTGATATTGATTGGAAACCAAATTTTTTCAAGAAAAATCTAAAGTTATATAGGTCCATAGCCACATATGTCCTTTTTCCACATCATGAAGTTTACACGTCTTAAAATACACATTGGTTGCAATTGATTCACTTACCATGGGAATTGTCAAGACAAAGTGATGCTTCCATTAGGTATGTTCGGGGATTAAATTTCACTAGACAAGATGATATGGATTATTTATCATTTGTTCTACTAAATTATAAAGAATAATATAGATTAGAAAGTTGTTAACAATGTGGAATTTACTGTCATTGTAGGGAAATGAGTCTTCGACATTTAGAAAACCTACTCTATAATGATTATAGTGTCACTTAACAAGTCCACCAACTTTATCTTATCCAAGTGTTTTAGATAGAACAACACAAGGAACCTTTTGGATCTTTAATGGTATTTGAGGAGGAAGTCAAGATGAGGGTCGTAGAACATCAACAAGATCATTGGAAAATGGTCCAAATTGTATTTTCATTTAAGGAGGATGTGGGGAAGAGGGTATTGCCAATAAACTCACATTCTATTATATAATCTTAACTCAAATTAGATAAAGCTTCAATAAGTTAAAGTATAAAAATCCAACTTAGTAAAGTTTCATCAAATCAATATATCCAAACCCAAGTTAAACATAGTTTGAATAATACAATGTATAATAAAGAACACTAATTTAAAAAAAAAAAAGTATAAATAATATGAAATTTACCCATAAACACCCAATTTTGAAATGATTTTATAATTCATCTACAAATAGGTTCAAAGGCCTAAAATTATTCAAAAAGGTAACTTGGAGATATTACCAAACCATGTAAAATACAACATTATGACTGTAAGCACTAAAAATTATGAGGCTAAAGGGAAGTGCTTATTAGTAGTTTACGGTGAAGTCAAATGAGTTTAAATGCCAAAATAGATAATGAGATATTTAGGGAGGTTTACATTATTAAATGATACATATGTTCTTATAAAATCCAAGTTCCATACATGGAAAGTTTTATGTGCTAAATTTCAACCATGGTGGAAATTTGATGGGTCTGAATTTTGTTAGAAGAATTTTCAATGAAGTAGTTTTTAATAGTGCTCATCCCATATTTTAAATTATTCCCATGTGTTTCCTTAATCATTTTATTGGAGTGATTTCACCATTGGAATGTAGATTTATCTTGATGTTAAGTTCTTTATGAGTTCATAGTGACCCCTCTCTCTCTCTCTCTCTCTCTCTCTCTCTCTCTCTATATATATATATATATATGATTCGATAATTTCTACATGGTTATACTAGTATTGGATTAATTCTTTAGCTACTTCTCCTAAGTAATGAGAAGAAGATTATGTGGATAGTTGAATTCTAGGAGGAGTGGTAGTTCCATTTACAAGTATTTACTATTAATTTGTTCCTAATGAATTTATTCATAATTAATTTTTCCTCTAAAATAAAAGTACAATGATTATTTTTAACTTATGTGATAATCCTCTTTCTTAGGAGACATTTTAAATACTTTTATCTTCCATATTATCTATCATTGAATGGATAATTTCCTTTTGACTTCAAATCGTTGTGTAAATAGATGATCAATTTCATTTATTTGTATCTTGAATTCTCCCTTCTTCCTAAGTATTAAAATATCCACAAAATATTTGCATTTGAATTTTAATTTTGGTTACTCTACAAATTTCTCCTAGCCTATGGAGCATTGAATGTCAAATTTATTGTATTAGTTTTATTTATGTTGTTATTGACATGGACACATATTTTAACCTATTGAATTTCCTTTCTCCAAGTTTCAATTTTGGGAATACTTTTCCTTGAAAATAACTTGTTAATTACATAATATTTTTTGTCCCAGTGATCTTCCTTACTCCACCAATTCCTTTTCACTAGTAAGTGTCACCATCATAACCTCAACATTCCACCATTTTGTAGCACTGCATGGACCACAATTTGCATTAATATGATATCTATTGTCTACATTGTTGTAAGTGTAAGCATAAATATGCAACATATCTATTTAAGATAAGAGACAACAACATTAGGATGATGCCAATTTTATGGAATAAAGTTGTTGTTGAGTGAGAATTTGTTCACCTCCATAGTTTTTGGTTGTCCAATAAACAAAAAACCATTATTTAAATGACTTCCCATATTTTTTAATAATAATTAAAATAAAAATGATCGGTAGTATCTTTCCCACATTCTTTATTCTTCATCTTTCCCTTATTTTATTGGCCTTCATCACTTTCCTTAAGGAGTGATTTTCTTCATTGCTTAACCACTTCATTGTTTAAACATGCACAAGAAAATACTAAAATATAGTAAAATAGTCCCTCTTCAACTTCTTTAGGGATCTATTTTATTTTTTATCATTTTGACACAATGAAGAGAAATAGGCTAAAAAAGAAATAACATCTCTTAATACCAATACTCATGAAATATAATATATGGAAATTTATGTTGATTACATCACATATAGTTAAAACTTAGCCCAAACATAGTTTACATAGAAATCTACAAAATGAAAAAGCCAAATTATACTTAAACGAGTGATGATACTTTACTACTCTTATTTCCTCGATCGAAAGCAACACACTTAAGAATAATTTATTGCATAAAAACTATACTATTTTGCTAGAGAATATTAAAGTCTTACTTTGTAAATATTCAACCTATAAATTAAGTGTACCAAAAACACATAAATATCATTAGTTATCTATTATAAACAAAGGAACTACAACTACTATATTCTCAATATGAATTAGGAAAATAGAAAGATTATTCCACTAACATATAAAGAATGGCACTGGTGTCCAGACAATTCCCAATGTCTCTTGCATGAAGAACTCTTACACTCCCCTCTACAATTCTCATTCTAGTAGTGTTGCCTATGTTATTCAATAAGAAGAATAAGCAAGCAATATGGCCAAGTTCAATAGAAGATAAGGTGACCACATTCGTTTTTCCACCAACAATGGATAGACATAGGTCAACACTTGTGTCAAGCATGTATATCTTGTAGTGTAAGTGATGGTGATGGACACAGTACATATATAAATTATATTTTTGGATACCATAGTCAATTCTTAACTTAAAAAGCATAATTATTTATTCACTATTGGAATTAGTACATATCTTTTTATCCAATTTTTGAACCTTATTTTGGATTTTGATTGATAAGAGTGAATTCCTCTTGATATATGCATTTGAAATGCACTCTAAATTAAATAAAGCAATATTCTTTAATGTGAAATCAAATTATTTTGTTCAATCATAAGATATTTCAACTTAGAAAAGTAATTCTTTTTTAAATCATCTCTATGAAATATTATATCACTCTATCATACATGACTATTCAACTTGCGTAAAAATTTCTTAAATCAAAGACATTTTTTGTTCATTATTATTCATCATAATCAAATAAAAAGTGACTATTGACTGAGCCTGGGAAAAAGCATATACCATATATTTAAGAAATACAAAACCAACAAATGGGGATTAGATCCAAACTTTGAAAAACACATTAATTTCATGGACAACCAAAAAATAATGACAATGATGACTAAGAATCACATGAGCACTTTCTTTTCACTTATTATTATGTGCCACAATGATATGTAAAATAAAATATCCCTTATACTAAACTTTAGTAATAAATATTTGGATACAAACTTGGTCCATCTAAAATACTGCCACTCACAATGCAACATCCCACTTAAACATGCTTAAGAAGTTAAAATGTAATTATACTAGGATTGGGAAAATTATACCATCAAAGTACTTATTATTTTGATCCAAAAAAAGAACACTCAATGGTAATATATTACATAGGAAACCTATGGTTTCCTAAAACATGTGAGAGATCAACTTATCTCATAGTCATATATCCACCACAGTGTAATAGTAACATATAAATATTTATAATTCTCTATTATAAGTAAAGGAATTATGAATATTACATTTATAGAATACTCTAAGGATTGATTTATTGGCACATAAGTTATTGTTCCATTGTGTAAAATAAATTTTACCCCTGAAAGAGTTAAGGTTGTTATTATTAGGTCCCTATACCAATAGGACTCATAATTTTGAATGACTAGGGTTAAGCCTTATACTATTGTACATACCTTTGCTTTCTGCAAATGTTTTTATTATAAAAATTAAAAAATGTAAAGAGGCTATGTCCTAAAAGAAAAATCAAAGGATGAAAAGAATAAGAGAAGGTCAAAAGAAAATGAAAATATATGAACCCCAAAAACAAAAAGACCATGAAAGTGTGCAAGTGTAAATGCCACTATTATTTACTTTTATGCATAATAATGATTGTGTGCAACTTGTTGGAGGAAGGCGGGAAATGGAAATTCGCGCAGAGCTCTGAGACAAGCAGTTTCTGACTTTCATGGCGTCCCGCAGAGGAGGGAGCTCCACTCCCTCCTACAAAGATGTTGTGGCCAGTAGAGACAAGACCCATCTGAGTAATGTCAGACGTACAGGTGAAGAAGAAAGTAGAAGTAAGGAGAAGGAGACAGATAGAGTAGAGTTAAAGGAAAAAAGCAACACAAAGGATAAGGAAGAAGAAGACAATAACCAGGAGGTAAAAAGGAGGAAGCTAATCAAAAGGGACTGTGTAGACCCAAAGTGAACATCACTCCGAGAGTAATTTTAAATAATCCGGCACTGCAGGAACATAGGGAACATATGGAAACTTACACTATCATATACAAATTCATGGGAGTATGGCCCACTGAAAAAGCTTTGCAAACCTGGATCAAATATCACTGGAAACCTAAAGGCAACATCAATCTTCACCTTGGGTCAAAGGGTTTCTTCACAGTGGTGTTTACAAACATCGAAGACGAGGATAGAATATTCAAAGGAGGGCCCTAATTTTTGCAGCAGCAAGCCTATATATGCGGCCTTGGGTGATGAACTTTGTTCCAGAGAGGGAAACTTTTACCTCAGTTCCTGTTTGGGTAAGGCTTTTTTCGCTACCCCTGGATTATTGGCAAAATGAATCACTTGTGGCTATAGGAAATAAACTAGGTCATTTTATCAAAGCCTCGGAAGCCACCAGAAGGGGTAAATACACTTCCTATGCAAGGATTTGTGTGGAGATGGACCTTTCAGGAGCTCTTCCGGACAAAGTTATCTTGGAAGTCTTTGATGAGGAATGGGTGCAAATGGTGGACTATGAGCATATTCCGTTCAGATGCCGTAAATGTCACGAACATGGACACTTGATTAGAGACTGCCCTCTTAGTAAAGAAGAAGACAAAAGTAAACTAAAAGAAAATAAGGACACTGAAAACTTTCAGAAAGTTTCAAGCAGAGGAAAAGGAAGTAAAAAAGAACCAAAGCAACAACATAAAGAAGGACAAAAGGCCAGTCAAAATAAATTCCAAGCTCTGGTTGAGATGGAAGACATGCCAAACGAAAACCAGTCTACGGAGAAAGACCCTAAGGAGAAGGAGAAGGGGGAAAACTACACTCCAGTCCTAAATATTAATGATGAGGAAGAAACCATGATGACTGAAGCAGAGCCAGAAATGGACCAGGAAATGGCCTAGAGCGAAACAGATCTAGAGGATCATGAACTATAGGAAATACTAGATAAGGAAAACCTAGATCTGGAAGGATTTCTACAACAGGGAACCAGGGTGGGGATAGATTCATTACCTCAAGATGAATGCAATAGAATACAGTAGTTGTTTCTATGGAAAACCCAGGAAAAGGGGGCAGTTAAAGGAAGAAACAACGACGAGCAGGAACACAAAGGAGTGAAAATAATGAAAGCTAATCCAGGTTTAGCAACCAAAAATGCAGGCAAGAAAAGAGGAAGAAAGAAGCAGAAGGAGCTTTTAATGGAGTGTGGGAAGCTGATGATAGATTCAGGTAAGATGAAAGACCTGACTAGTTACTCCTTCACAAATCTTTAATAATGAAGTTTACATCTTGGAATATAAGAGGTCTGGGTAGTAAAAGAAAGCAAAGAATGCTCAGTTTTAGAATGAAACAAGATACACCAGATATGATCTTCATTCAGGAAATGAAGAGCTCCATTCAGAAAATAAAAGAAATCCATAGCAAATGGCTTCACAGATTTGAGTTTTTAGAAGTTAAGGCCGATAACACAGTGGGGGGCATTCTCACTCTATGGAACCCTCAAAAAGTTAGAGTTTTAGATGCAGAGGCATCCAGAAACTACCTGTCAGTAGTCATTCAACCAGTAGGGGTTTCTGAAACCTTCCTAGTCACTAATGTTTATGGTCCTCAAAGATTAGAGGATAAACTCAGATTGCTAGAATCCCTCACTGATCTCAGGAACAGACAAAATGGCATCCCCTAGATCTTGGGAGGGGATTTTAATATGATAAAATCTCTTTCGGAAAAGAAAGGAGGAACCAGAGTGCTAAACAAAGACTCATTAGCATTTCAAGCGTTCACAGAGAACTTGAAATTGGTTGACTCAGACTCAGACAATGGCCTTTTTACTTGGAACAACAAGAGAGGAGGGGAAGCCCAGGTGGCCTCCAAGTTAGATAGGTTCTTGGTATCAGAAGAGCTCATGCTTACAAATAGTGAAATTACAACAAGAATTCTTCCCTTTGGGGGCTCGGATCACTGGCCGATACAATTGGAAATTAAGGGTTTGGATTCTCCAAGGAACAGACCCTTCAGATTCGAAAACATTTGGCTCACCCACCCGGACTTCTTGAGTAACATCAAAGAATGGTGGATTGAGGACTTACAGATCCAGGGATCAAAAATGTTTCTCCTTCATAAAAGACTAAAGCATATCAAGAGTAAACTCAAAGACTGGAATAAGAAGGATTTCAGAAACATTTTTGTGAATAAGAAATCTGTGGAAAGTAAAATTCAGGAACTCAACCAGGAGCTGATCCAAGAAGGCTTTAACTATGACATAAATGAACAGTCTGAAAAACTACACCATGAATGGGAAAACCTATGTAAACAAGAGGAAATATTCTGGAGACAAAAATCCAGAGTGCAATGGCTCAAAGAAGGAGAGCGCAATACAAGATTTTTTCATAGATCCACCATGGCCAATAGGGCATCCAACAGAATCTCGGAAATAAAGGATAAAAAGGGAGAGACTCAGAACACTCATAAGGAAATTGAAAAGGTGCTTGTTCAACATTTTCAAGACATTTCATGAGAGAACAATCCAGACAGGGAGGATTCAATAAAGGAAATTACAAGATATATCCCTAAGCTGGTGTCTAGAGAGGACAATATCAACCTAAATAGACCGGTTACTGAAGAGGAGGTTAGCGAAGTACTCAAAGATATGCAGAATGGCAAAGAACTAGGCCCCAATGGTTTTAATATATATTTCTTCAAAGCTTGCTGGGATATAGTAAAACTGGATATTTTAAATGTTGTGGAGGATTCCAGAGTTAATAAAACTATTCTAAAAGCCCTAAATACCTCCTTCATCTCCCTAATTCCCAAATAGGACTTGGCTCAAACAACAGATAAGTTTAGACCCATAGCTTTATGCAATGTAGTTTACAAAATAATATCCAAAGTAGTGGCTAACAGACTCAAACCCCTCCTCCCTAAACTAGTGTCTGAGGAGAAATATGGTTATGTGGAGGGTCGACAAATTTTGGGTAACATTATTCAAGCTCATGAGGTGGTTCACTCTCTCAAAAGCAAAAAGCAAGTTGGGATGATCATGCAATTGGATATTGCTAAAGCGTTTGATAAGGTCCATTGGGGGTATATCAAAAAGATACTCACAGCCTTTGGGTTTGATCACAATTGGGTAAGATGGGTAATGGCTCTCGTAACTTCTTCCATATTTTCTATCTTGGTTAAAGGCTTTCCATCTGTTATCTTCTTTACCTCTAGAGGCCTTAGACAGGGAGACCCGCTCTCTCCTTTTCTTTTCATCCTCATGATGGAAGGACTTGGTAGGGCTATCAAGCAGGATAAAAACATGGTCAATATTAAGGGTCTTCATGTAAAGGAGAATGGACAGACACTTACTCACCAACAATTTGTAGATGAATCCATGTTGCAAGGTATTCCAACAGTCAAAGAAGCGGTTGCCTATAAGCAAATCCTCAATGCTTTTGCAAAGGATTCAGGTATGGAAGTTAATCTCTCAAAATCAAAAATTTTCTTCTTCAATACTAACATTGCTATTCAAAGGAATATCTCAAGAATCCTTGGCTTCCAAAGGGACTCCCTCCCCTCAAAATATTTGGGAGTACCTCTCACAGACAGACCAATGCTTAAAAATATTTGGGAACCTGTGCTAAACAAGTTGCAGGATAAAGTTAAAAAATGGACCTTCAGAGCCCTAAACTTAGCTGGCAGATTAGTTCTGACAAAGGCAGTTCTTCAATCCATCTGGTTTTCATGTTATCAACCCTTCCAGCTCCTAAAGGAGTCTTAGAACAAATCAGAAATATTCAAAGGGATTTCCTGTGGGGTAAGGAGGAAACCAGGAAGAAATGGGCCCTAGTTTCCTGGGAAAAAATCTGCAAACCCAAAAGCCATGGGGCTTTAGGCTTAGATGATAAGGTGATTCTTAGTAAAGTGCTAGGAGCCAAGCTTTGGTGGCAATGGGTGCCAGAGCCAAGAGCCGTTTGGGCAAGGGTCTGGAAAGAAAAATATTCCAGCTCTTGGCACACTAATGATCTCATTGGAATGTCAGGAGATATAAGGGGCTCTCTCATCTGGAACAGGGCTTGGGAGAATAGAAACATAGTGTAACAAAACAGTTTCTGGGAAATCAGAGATGGTGAGCAAGCACTCTTTTGGGAGGATAAATGGCAACAAGAACCAGTGTTGTTAAAGGAGGACTTCATCAGTCTCAAATAGGAAACAGATTCCCAAGGATTAAACAAAGTTAAAGATTTTTGGAACATCCCTCAGAGTCAGGACAAGTGGAGAAACTGGAGTAACATTAATTGTAGAAATAATAGCCTCTTAACAGAAAAAGCAGAGGCATTGAGAAGCATATTTAAACAGAGGATGATCATGGTCACAGAGGGGCAGGATCAATTGAGATGGGGTATTAACAACAAAGGTACCTTTAATCTCAAAGAGGCAAAGTATATTCTCCTAGGGCTGGAGTCCTGTGTTCCAGAAAAATCTTGGAGGCAACTCTAGTCTCACCAAGGATGGATGAAGATCAAGCTCTTTATGTGGCTGGTGCACCATAAGAAAATTTTGACTTGGGATAATATTAGAAAAAGGGGCGTCTTGGGGCCTTCTAAATGCCAGCTTTGTGAAGAGCAAGAGGAGACTATGGAGCACATCCTCAACTGTTGCTCTTACACCACCTAGTTGTGGAATTCCTTTTCCAACATTTTCCAACAATCAGACAGGGACAAAGGGAGCATCACAAATACCCTTAATAATTGGAGGAGGAGCTTTTTGAAGAATGAAGCACTTAATCGGGCCTGGGCTTTCACACTAGGATTCATTATCTTGAATGTTTGGAAAGAAAGAAATAAGAGAATCTTTAAGGAAGAAAAAACCAACCCTCAGAAGCTATATGATTTTATTATAAAGCAGATAAGGGAAACAGTCAGCACCACAGTGCGCAATATCCCAGAGAATACTCCCTCAAAAATGGAGCTGAGATTACTCAGACTACTGGGATTGCAAGAGATCATTACGGAAGGGCTTGGAAAAAAGAAAATGATAAAGAATACAAAGAAAGATTGCTGGTAGCCTCCTTCAAAAAACTACCTGAAATTCAATATTGATGGAGCCTCCAAAGGTAATCCCGGAATAGCTGGGTCTGGAGGAGTTTTAAGGAATGAAGAAGGAAGAATCATATTAATCTTCCACAGCCATTTAGGTAAAGAAACCAATAACATGGTGGAATTAATGGTGCTGGAGCAGTGCCTAGAGATTCTGATTCAAATTAGTAGCTCTAATGTCATTATAGAGGCAGACTCTGAAATCACCATCAATTCTGTAAAAAGAATTAGCTGTGGATCCAAACCGAAGAAAGTCTCAAGTCATTGGAGACTAATCCTGGTTTATCAAAGGATTCAAGTTCACCTTCAACACTTGGGTTCTGTTAGTTTCAATCATGTATGCAGAAATGCTTAAAAGCTTGCGGACATTCTTGCTAACCAAGGGGTGAACAATGAAGATTGCAGGATAGTGAAGAAGTGGCAAGATTTGCCCCAGAATCGTTTAAAGGGGTTGTGCTATAACCAAGTGGCAGAGGACATAGAGGCGGTCCGTCGTAGTGGAAGGGTTTATTGCAGAAGTGAAGCGTCCCCAGCCAATGATTCCTCGGACTCTTGATTTTCCCTTTGGGAGCCATTGGTTTGCGGATGGTTTTGAGGTGATGCTTTTCGCCTCTACAGAACATTCTCAAGTAATTAGTCCTTTTCTAAAGTGGAAGTGGTGGGAGATTTGTCCCTTCAGTTACCGGTTCAGTTTTCCTTGCCAGATTCATGTGGAGGGTCGAGCCTCGGCGGTTTTCAGTGGTTTGAGCATTGCTTTCTTGGTAAGCGGTTTTATTTCAATGACTGCGATTCCATTGATCATTCATCACGGCGGACAAAGAGTAGGCAGGTTGGGGGGGTTAGGCGATCAGACTAACCCTTTGGCGGGTTTTTTTGGAGAGTGGAGTGGATTCGCAGCGATCGCACCACTTTTATGGCAAAAGTGGTTTTAATTTTTTGGTAGCGATGCCATAGAGTGCTTGACACGTGGTGTTGGGCCCGTTCCATAAACCACTCTCCCCGCTGCCTAAAGGTCGTGCACTTCGGGCGTGTGATATTCTGCTCTACCGTCTGATGGGGCGATGTTATTCAATGCTCGGGATCGTTCGAGCAGTTTGGTGGGGCCCCCTCGCTCGCTATTGACAGGATTTCTTGGTTGGTGGGGTCCGGCGATCGTACCAACCCTTTGGCGGGGTTTTTGAGGAGAAAGGAGCAGATTCGCAACCATCACACCGCTATTATTACAAAAGTGGTTTTAGTTTTTTGGTAGCGATGCCATAGAGTGCCTGACACGTGGTGCTAGGCCCATTCCAAAAACCACTCTCCCCGCTGCCTAAAGGTCATTCACTTCGGGCGCGTGATTTTCTTCTCTGTCGTCCGATGGGGCGATGTTATTCAACGCTCGGGATTGTTCGAGCAGTTTGGTGGGGTCCCTTCGCTCGCTATTGTCAGGCTTTCTTGGTGGGAGCGTTATGTCGAGCAGGTTGGTCGAGCCATTGGTTAGGGCCCGATGGTTCTTCTTTGCAGCTTCTGGTGCTAAATTGGTTTTCGGCAGGTCTAGCGTGGGCCCCTCTTTGCTGTTTCGTTTCTTTCAGGAACGGTTCTCTCCAGGTCTTGGAGGACCGGTGGGCCCCTTTATCTTTGGCTCTGGTCTGTCCATAACTCTGGTTCTTTTTTGGCTTTTTCCTGTTGAGATTTGTTATGTTGTAAGGTGGGTTTTTGGTGCCGAGTCTTTTGCCTTGGCCTGTTCTTGGTTCCTTGGGGGGAAACTCTCCTTCGCCACTCCTCTGAGTGGCTTTCTGTAAATTTTGTATATTATTAATGGTAACGAAGGTCCTACTCTTGCTTAGAAAAAAAAAAAAAATTGTGTGCAACTTGTTATTCATGCCACAATCCATCGTAATTAGACTGTTTAATCTTAGTTATTCCATGCTTTTAATTTTATGTTTATAGTTAGATAATAAAATTTGACCAAACAGTTTAATATTGGGAGATCCTAGTTAGGTAGAGAAAATAAAAGGAGCTCATAAGCTTAATGTGAGCCCTTGGATGATATAAGTTAGAATTAGATAGATTACTTTTCAAAAGAAAAATAGATGAATAAGAGTTTGCTAGCCTAAATGCACCCAAAGAAATGAAGAAAACATGTTAGAGGTAAGAAATGGGTAAGTAGAAGAAAAGTTGTTGAACTACAAAGTTAATTGGATCAAAGCACATGCATCATGCTTAGACACATCTTTCGACATGTATGGTCAACTATGAAGGCAAAGGCAAAGGTTTACAAGTTCATGTGATTAGCTCACCCTCATTCATTTTTTCCCTATACTTACTAAATTTCTATCCATAACTATATTCTAAGTACTTTTAATCCTACAAGTCAAAGAGGCTTAGAGCATTTCTTTGACTTTTGGTGGGACTGGACCCTTGGCTTAATGACTTATGGACACAAATGCTATAATCCCCTTCATAAAATCATATCCCCTTCATACAAACCATTTCCCCTCATCACCCTAAGAAAACTCCTTTTCCTAAAGTTAAATAGTATTTACCTAAGAAAAGTGAAAAACCCCAAGCAAATTCCTTCACTCAAAAAACCCACAAAGAACCTCTTACTCTAAATATAAAGCTAAATGTGCAAACGCATCCCTTTTACCCTTATACTTAGGAAAAACCCACTCTGCCCATCGCATTTCCTATTAATTATTAATTTTATTATATAAATCTCGATATAACCCTTTTCTCGTATATTAACTAAAACCTTATGTAAATACCCCAATCCTTAGTTTTAATAAAACTATATGCATTACCTGTATCATGAGACAACCTTACTTAATTTACCTAATCCTGGTAAATCTAAGTTAATCCTATCATTAAACTAACCCGAATCCCTAATCTCGTGAATAAACCCCACTCGATCGCTTAACCCACGATTAATTCCTAAATTAATCCCAAACCAATGTGATTAAAACCCCTGCCCCCCCGCCCCAAACTCCCGTTCATTTCCTTCGCACAGCTTCTCCGCCCGACTACCATCAAATCACTTTTGCCCAAATCTAATGGACCATGACCATATTAGCTGAGATCGATGGTTGGACATTACCCGCCCAATCAGGCGATTTTCCCAGACCCCCCGATGGCTATGTGTCAAGCGTCGGTATACATCGGGTGACCCCTCCTAAAAACTACCCATGCCACAAAAGCAGTGCGACGACCCTCAATACCACCTCCCCGCCAACCTGATAAACTGCCTATGATCCATAAAGATAAAATTTCATGCCATATTTTAAAAATTGTCCATTAAGCTTTAAACCTAGAAAACCTGTGTTTTCGTGCCTTTTGCCTGTTTAACAGTGTAAACCCATAAAACCCTCCAGCGCCACCGTGAACCTCTGCGACCTATTTCCACCTCCATTCACGTCCAAAACACTTCCACGACCCCTTCCCCAAGAATCCCTATGCAAATGAAGCCATCAAGCGCCCTTCCAACCAACCAAAGTTTTCTTAATTATTGTTGAATTTTACAAGTAATCAACCGAAGATGAGAGCTTGAATAAACAATTCTGATACTAGTCGCAAAACCTGTTTACTACAAGACTCAACAAGAAACCTATTAAAAACCTATATTCAAATGAAGGAGACCATTATATAAGGAACAAAAATGAAGACAATTACACACAAAGCCGCGAAGAAGACACTTATACAGAGAATTGACAGTCAAAACAAAGAAGCCAGATTGAAGATGCAGTTAGAAGACAAACAAATGGAACATACAAAGACTTAATCAATATCCACTTCCCGATGTTGATACACATATAAACAAAAGAATTTACCATTGAAACACATAGTAAAAGGTTAAATTGTGCAGTAAAGGGAAAACACAGTGAAGGATACAGACAGGTCATCAGAGGGAAAGAATATCAGTGACAGAGAGTATCAGATGAAAGCCTGAAGCAAATAAATCCTCCAGCATAATGATTCAAATAGCAAAGAGAATAAAAAGCTAAAAATCAAACCATAAAAGCCAACAATACCACAATAAAAGGGACAACATGAAAGCAGTTCATTAGCTGCCTGTATCTTTGTGTGAGAAGATATTTGTATTTCCTAGATTAAATCTCAAGTCAGTTTGAGATATTTGTAATAAAACCTTAGTATAAATACTTCACAATTCGAAGTATGTAGGGTGGATTCTTAGACATTTCTATAGACTTCTTGATCGAAAGACTGTAAAGATATTGGAGCATTGACTGAGCCAGCAAGCTGGATTGATGAATAAAGACCAGATATTTCAAAGGATTCATGTGTAGAGCGAAGTGTAGACAAGTATTTTCTCACATTGTTGTTATCTCTTAAAGTTTTTTTCCATAATGTTTATCTAAATCTGAATGCCATAACTGGAGTATTATATCAGAATTTGTTTAATTACACTCTATTATAACAGTTAGGCAAATACATGTTTTCTAATGATAATCTAAGTTAAGGAATTCTTAATTTCTCCTTAGTTTAGGTTGTTTCCTTTTAATCTATAGAAAAGGATTCTTAATTGCCCTTTGTTTCTAATTACCCTTTGTTCCTCGTTTCAATCCCGGTCTAAGAATTCTTAATTTCTCTCTCACGCTGGTTAAAACCCTTTCCACTCCTCCGGCCTAAAGACCTGCACTATACTCTGCTATCTTGCCCTTTCAACATTCCCTTTAGTGAGTTGATCTAGTCCTGCTACTCTTTTGTTGTCTCCATAACCCAATGGACTAGAGATATCATCCTATCCATCTGTTTAAAGATTCCAACCACCCAATCTTCAATACAAATCAAAAACCGCTTGAACATTAAGAACTAGCCTAAAATCCCATCAAACAAAGCTAAATCATATAGAGAGAGCCCTCCTTGGACTTAGGTTGGCTAGAGCCTATGCACAAAAGTTGGTTTGTGGTTACCTCGGTCATTTTCTTTCTTCTAATAACTTCTAGAGAAAATTCTGAGTGATAAAATAATGGCGACTCTGCTATGGAACAACAATTCCTCAGTCCTAATAGAGCTTTAAGAAAATTCTAATTCTATATATGAGCCTCTTAAAGTCGTTTGTTAGAAGTTATATTAAAAAATCTCACAAAAACAATTAAAATTTTGACATTATGGCATCTAGGAAGACTCATTTTACTAGGGCTAATCCAGATCCCAGCCCTCCCCTAGTAGTTGATAATCCCAACCCGATTTCAAGAAAAAACTAAAAAAGAAGAAATGCCAGTTAGTCAAACAACTTTAGTTAAAGCTATTTCATGTCCTAATGAGTGCTTATTTTTAGAAGATCTTCCCTTTGATGAGCAATTTGATCTTTCATTATTTAAAACAAAGTCTAAAAGTGCAATATATGATATTGTTCTAGATCCTGATTTTATTGCAGACCTTCAAGTCCAACAGGCCAACAAATCAATTGATGAGTATATTCTGAAATCTCCACAATCATCCATTAATACTAATACTACCCCTGAGTTTTCTGAACAGTTCTCCACTACTTTGAGTTCACCATTATTCCCTTCGACTTCAATACCTTTGGAATTCCATACTGCACCACCATTTACACCATCACTCCCTCACCAGTCTATCATTACTCATTCACCACCTACTAGTCCCGCTTCTTCATCCACTACTTCATTAATCCCAAGTATATCAACCCCACATATTAACCCCTCCCAACTAACAGTAATGGCAAACAAATATGCTCCTCTTATTTTACCTGCCCAACTTCATGTTATGCCTGTAGATTATCAAAGTAAGATTCCCTTGTTTGATGCTATTGGTCACTACACTGCCCAACAGTATGTAAACAAGATGTCTGACTTCTTTGAACTACATGAAATAGATGAAGCCGATGTCCAAATGAGACTCTTTGCCTAAACTTTGACTGGTGATGTCAAGAAGTGGTTTAAAGCCTTTCATGTCAACCACATAGCAGACAAAGAAAATTTCCAATGGTTGTTTATTGATAGGTGGGAAAAGAAAAAGAATCCCTTACAAATCCTTTCAGAATATGAGAATAGTAGGAGACGACCTAACGAAACTGTTCAAGATTACTGCACTAGATTCAATAACATATATAATGCAATCCCAATTAATCTTAAACCCCCACCTAACTTAGCATTCATACCAACTTAGGGAAAGAAACCCCCCAACATTAGAAGAAATGCAAAGTGTAGCTGTTAGTGTAGAAGCTAATTTGTTAGCTAAAAGGGCTAGAGTTAGAAATGAAAAGAGAACTGCTAAGGATGAAACTTCACCATCTCATCTTAAAAGAGATAACTTGGCCAAAAACATGGAAAGATTAATGGAGAGTATAGGTAACATGGAAAGGAAACCCCAATGGGATAACCAACAAGCACCTCCAATTAGAAACCCAAATCTCAGAAATAACCAAAACATAGGGAAAAATGGACCAGAGCAAAACATAAGGCCTCCTTTTCAAGAAAATTCTGTAGAAACATCTGATCCATGCATGATACATAAATTAACCTAACGGGAATAAATGACGAGGACGGTGTTTTTCTAACCCAAGATGAGCAGGAACTGTATATGCTGCAGCAATTACAGGTACCATCTGGTGAATTATTTGATTATAAACAAGGACATGACTCTTCTATCTTCAAAGTCCACAAGCAATATAATCTAAGAAGCAAAAGGAATGTAGATGTCCCTGACCAAACAAAGAAAAAATACAAAAGCAACCCAAGAAAATAAAATAAGACCCTGTTTCAAAGATCCTCCAAATCATCCCAAGGTAGAACCCAAATTATTTTGGCTCCACAATTGTGAATATAACCTCTGATCAACCTTTTGCTAATCAACCATCCACTTCAATTCCACTTGAAAATCCACATAAGGAGATCCCCAGTAAAGAGAAAGAAAACAATCCTACTCAAATCCCTACTGCAAAAACTCAAAACATTCAAACATAAAAAGCCTTGTTGCCTTTCAATTTGGGAGCAAAGATAGAAAATCTAAAGATTCAAGTCCCTTTAACGGAACTAATCAAGGATGAACCTTACAAATCACAGATAAACCAGACCTTAAACATTGCTGAAAATGAGGATTCAGTTAACTTGTTTGATGACCAACCAGAACTTATATTTGGTCCAGATGTTAATGGAAAACCATTAGAAGGGGGAGGTCCACCTTTTTACATTAGCATTAGTATCCATTACAAAATTCTACACAATGCAATGTTGGATTCTGGGGCCTTTCACAATTTAATGCCAAAATCAGTGATGGAGAAATTAAACCTAGACATTACAAGGCATTACAAAGACTTATTCTCATTTGACTCTACTTAAGTAAAGTGTCTAGGATTAATTACAGACCTGTGTGTTACTTTAGTCCAATATTCTGCCAAAAGCATCCTTATGGACATTGTAGTTTCCAACATCCCACCAAAGGATGGAATGCTATTATCTAGATCACGGGGACCTAAACTTTAGAGATCTCTACAACTAGATATGTCATACACAACAATCTCTATTTTTGGACAACCTATGAAACTATACCAAGAAACCTTAATGAAATATATGGTAAGTAGACAGGATCGGCCTCAAAACTTTCCCATCTACTCCATACAATCAGATATTGATTATTTTATCTTATATAATGTTGATCAAACACAAGAAAAACTTTTAGATAGTACTGATATAGAACCAAAAGAAATTGCAGTTTCTACACAAGATGAAGCTATCCAGACTACAGAGCTATTCAATGAACAAGAAGGTTTAATTGCTGTGAACGATGAAAAGTTTGTTGCACCAGATATTGAAAATTATGATCATGAGATATTATGGCATTTAGAATTTGATGGATCAGTCAATAGGTTAGGAGCAGGAGCAGGAGTGTGGATATATAATTTGGAGAAAAATTACTCAGAAGGCCATGCATATAGATTGAATTTTAAATGTACAAATAATATAGCTGAATATGAAGCATTAATTTTAGGTCTTAAGTTAGTTAGGAATCTAGGAGCTAAAAGAGTTTCTGTTATGGGAGACTCTGAACTAATTGTAAAATAGATTGATGTTGTATATATGACAAAAGACCCTAGATTAAGTTGTTATAAAGCTACTGTTATAGAAATACTTAACACTTTCCTAGAAACAAAGCTTACGGTAATCCCTAGAAAACATAACATGCAAGCCCATAGTTTAGCAATGTTTGCCAACACTTGTAAATTACCCTTCCAACCTAACTATCAATACACTACTGAAGTTAGGCACAGACCTACAATTCTAGATAATTTGAAGAATTGGCAAATATTTTATAATGATAAACTAATAAATAACTTTTTACTTTCAGAAGAAGAGTTTGTAAATAATAATACACATGTTGATACATCCGTTGATCTTAACACTAAGGATAAGATAGAAATAAATGAGATAGAAGATGATAAAATAGATATACTTAGCCCAACTAAATTTACCGAATCAAATGTAGATAACTTAGAGCTAATGGATATTGATGAAATGATCAATGAAGAAACTAAAGTAATTAATCTCAAGGATAACTTCTTACCAAAGGGATTAACACCTCTGGAAGATTTATTTGATTCAGATGATGTTCCTAGGAAACCTAAAATGGAACAATTAAGGTTTGATATAGAGGAACGTACTATAGCAATGATGAAAATCCTAAATTGATCAAACTTTCAAAATCATTACCTCCAACTGAAAAAGTAAAATACATTGAGTTGTTGAAAGAATTTAGGGATGTTTTTGCTTGGAGTTATGAGGAACTTAGATCCTATGACACCAACATTATCCAGCACACAATTCCTATTTAAGAAAATCAAAATCCTTTCAAACAAAAACTAAGAAGGATCAATCATCTCTTATTACCTGCGATTGAAAAAGAAATTTAGAGGATGTATGATTCCAAAATAATTGCACCAATCAGATTTTCTGATTGGATCTCAAACTTGGTACTAACTAGAAAGAAAACTGGTGAGATCAGACTCTGTGTGGATCTCAGAAACCTAAATAAAGTATCACTAAAAGACAATTACCCTCTCCCAAAAATGGATCACATTTTACAGAGAGTAGTTGGATCAACCAGAATCTCATTGTTGGATGGGTTTTCTGGTTATAATCAAAGCTTAGTTCACCCAGATGACCAACCCAAAACTGCCTTTACCACTCCTTGGGGCACTTTTATGTATGTGAAAACACCTTTTGGGTTAATGAATGCAGGAGATACTTTTTATAGGGTTATGGAAATAGCCTTTGCTAAAGAAATTCATGATTTCCTTGTGATATATCTAGATGACCTTACTATTTTTTCAAAGTTTGACAATCAACATTTAGATCATCTAAGGCAAGCTTTTATTAAATGCAGGAAGTTTGGAATCTCCTTGAACCCCAAAAAGTCCTTGTTTGGGTTAGAGGAAGGAAAGTTGTTAGGTCACATAATTTCAAAAGATGGTATAAGAATAGACACCCCAGGAACATTAAAGAATTACAAGCTTTCTTAGGAAAAATCAATTTTCTTAGAAGATTTATATCTAACCTAGCATAATTAATTAGATCACTAAACTATATGCTGAAAAAGGACTCCACCATTAAATGGAGTGTTGGGGCTAAGAAATCCTTTGAAGACATCAAACTAGGCTTAACTAAAACACCTGTATTAATCAGTCCTAAATTTGACAGAGATTTCATTTTGTTTTACTTTGCTTAAGAGCACATAATAGTTGCAGTCCTATTACAGAAAAATGACTAGTGCTATGAACAACCCATTGCTTTCTTTAGAAAAGCCCTGAGAGATGCCCCCTTGAAATACAATATAATGGAAAAACAGGCCTTGGCTTTGGTCAAAGCCATTAAGGATTTTATGGTATACATCTTATATTATCACATAGTATCCTACATTCGAAATTCAATAGTAAAAGACATCCTAACTTATCATAGTCCTGATGGAAAGAAGGGAGAGTGGATTGCTACTATCTTAGAGTATGATATAGAAATCAAACCTAAAAATTTAATCAAGGGCCAAGGTTTAGCCAAACTCATGGCTGAATCGAACTGTTAGTCCTTGGATATAAACTTTATTGCAGCAATAGATAATGAAGAGGAGATGGTGACTCCACTAATCAACCAAGCCTTTCTTGAATCACCATGGTATGCTGATATTGTTTATGTTTTACTAAATTTACAAGCTCCTCCTAAATTATGTAGGACTGAAAGGAGGTTTTTGAAGATGAAATCCTTAAGATTTTGTATATTAGATAATGTTTTTTTTTTGGAGAGATCATGAAGGTATTCTTCTCAATTGCTTATTAAAATAAGAATCTGACAAAGTTTTACAAGAGTTTCATGCAAGTGACTGTGGATGACACCTTTAGAAGACTAATATAGATAAAATCCTTAGAGCTGGTTTCTACTAGCCTACCTTGTTTGCTGATGTCAAAAAATATGTGACCTCCTATCACAAATGTCAAATATTTAAGGGGAAGAAAAATCTCTTACCTTTACCCCTCAAGCCAATCTCTGTTGAAATACCTTTTCAACAATGGGGTCGAGACTTCATTGATGAAAATTACCCACCCTCCTCTGTCCAACACAAATGGATCCTTACAGCCACAAACTACTTTACAAAATGGATAGAGGGCATACCTTCAAGGCAAGCCATAGATACTGTTATCATAACCTTCCTTGAAACCAATATTCTATCAAGATTTGGATGTCCAACTAAGCTCATTACTGATAATGCCGCAACATTTAAAGCCAAAAGAATGATAGATTTCTGCAATAAACACCATATCACCCTTGGCCATTCTGTAGCATATTACCCTCAAGGTAATAGATTGGCAGAATCCTCAAACAAAAGCCTAGTAAACATCATCAAGAAGTTACTAGAGGACAATAAGAAAACTTGGAATAAAAATCTAGTCAATGCCTTATGGGTAGACATATTGACTACTAAGAAATCAATTGGTACTTCTCCCTATCAACTAGTTTATGGAATGTAATTTGTCTTTCCATCCTCTTTAGGAGTGCCAGTAATGAAGATACTTCAATAAATATAGGTTGAACCAAATAGTATCCAAAGAAGAATCAACTGAACTATTCATCTACAACAAACAAGAGAAGAGGTCTATGTCAGATCTCGAGTTGTGCAAGAAAAGATCAAGAAGATTTTTGATAAGAGAACCAAGGCTGAAGATTTCTACATTGGTGACAAAGTGCTCAAGTGGGACTCAAGGAGGGGAGATAAAGGAAAACATGGGAAATTTGATTTCCTCTGGAAAGGTCCCGATGTCATTTATGCTTATAGAGGAAATAATATTGTCTTATTGAGAGAAATAGATGGTACAAATGCAGAAGGTGAGCTAGTGAATGGTCAGATGACAAAAAATTACTTTGAACCTAATTACTAATTTTAATTTGTATATATTATATTTTCAAAAGTCTAGTTTGGATTGGATGATGATGTTTGAGGTTGAAGCCATTGTAGAAGACCCTAAGCTTTAAAAGACTCACTATCATAAGTATCAATAATGCAGATTCATAAAAGGACACTTTGCAAGGCAACATCAACAACAACTCAAAGGCTACCGATCTCTAAAGCTCTTGACATTTCACAAGGAAATTCCATCCCCAAATGGAGCCACTGTTAGGTTCCTATACCAATAGGAGTCATAATTTCGAATGACTAAGGTTAAGCCTTGTAATATTGTACATAAATTTGCTTTCTGTAAATGTTTTCCATATTATAAAAACTAAAAAATGTAAAGAGGGTATGTCCTAAAAGAAAATTCAAAGGACAAAAAGAATAATAGAAGGTCAAAAGAAAATGAAAATATATGAACCCCAAAAACAAAAAGACCATGAAAGTGTGCAAGTCTAAATGCCACTACTATTTACTTTTATGCATAATAATGATTGTGTGCAACTTGTTATTCATGCCACAATCCATGGTAATCAAACTGTTTAATCTTGGTTATTCCATGTTTTGAATTTTATGTTTATAGTTAGAGAATAAAATCTGACCAAACAGTTTAATCTTGGCAGATCATAGTTAGGTAGAGAAAATATAAGGAGCTCATAAGCTTAATCTGAGCCCTCAGATGATATAAAGTTATAATTAGATAGATTACTTTTCAAAATAAAAATAGATGAATAAGGGTTTTCTAGCCTAAATTCACCCAAAGAAATGAAGAAAACATGTTAGAGGTAAGAAATGGGTAAGTAGAAGAAAGGTTGTTGAGCTATAAAGTTAATTGGATCAAAGCACATGCATCATGCTTGGACACATCTTTTAATATGTATGGTCAACTATGAAGGAAAAGGAAAAGGTTTACAAGTTCATGTGACTAACTCCCCCTCATTCATTTTTTCCCTATACTTACTAATTTCCTATCCACAAGTATATTCTAAGTACTTTTAATCCTACAAGTCAAAGAGGCTCAGAGCATTTCTATGAATTTTGATGGGACTAGACCCTCGACTTAATGAATTATGGACACAAGTGCTAGAATCTCCTTCATAAAATCATATCCCCTTCATACAAACCATTTCCCCTCATCACCCTAAGAAAACTCCTTTTCCTAAGGTTAAATACCATTTACCTAGGAAAAGTGAAAACCCCCCATGTAAATTCCTTTCGCTCAAAAAAACCCACAAAGAACCTTTTTATCCCAAGTATAAAGCTAAATGCGCAAATGCATACCTTTTACCGTTTTATTTAGGAAAAACCCACTCCACCCATTGCATTTCATATCAATTATTAATTTTATTATATAATCCTGATATAACCCTTTTCCAGTGTATTAACTAAAACCCTATGTAAATACCCCAATGCTTAGTTTTAATAAAACTATATGAATTACCCATATCTCGATACAACCTTACTTAATTTACCTAATCCCGGTACACCTAAGTTTATCCCATAATTAACATCACCCGAATCCCTAATCTCGCAATTAAGCCCCACCCAATCGCTTAACCCAGGATTAATTCCTAAATTAATCCCAAACCGCTGTGATTAAAACCCATGCCCCCCCCCCAACTCTTGTTCATTTCCTCTGCACAACTTCTTCACTCGACTACTGTCCGATCACAATCGCCTAAATCTAATGGACCACATCCATATCGACCAAACCCGATGGCTAGATGTTACCCACCCGATAAGGCGGTTTTCCCCGACCCCCCAACGGCTACGTGTCAAGTTTCGGCATACATCGAGTGACCCCTCCTAAAAACCACCCACACCACAAAAGTGGTGCAACAACCCTCAATACCGCCTCCCCACCAACCCGATAAACCACCTATGATCTGCAAATATAAAATTTCATGCCATATTTGAAAAGTTGCCTATTAAGCTTTAAACCTTGAAAACCCGTGTTTTTGTGCCTTTCACCCGTTTAATAGTGTAAACCCATAAAACCCTCTAGCATAACCCTGAACCTATGTGACCCAATTCCACCTCCATTCACATCCAAAACACTACCACGACCCCTTTCCTAGGCATCCCTATGCAAATGAAGCCATCGAGCACCCTTCCAACTGACCAAAGTTTTCTTAATTATTTTTTATTTTTACAAGTAATCAACTGAAGATCAGAGCTTGGATAAACAGTTTTGATACTAGTCGCAGAACCTGTTTACTCCAAGACTCGACAAGAAACCTGTAAAAACCTATATTCAGAAGAAGGAGACCATTATACAAGGAACAAAGATGAAGACAATTACACATAGAGCCGAGAAGAAGACACTTATACAAAGCATTGAAAGTCAAAATAGAGGAGCCAGACTGAAGATGCAGTTAGAAGACAAACAAATGAAACATACAAAGACTTAATCAATATCCACTTCCTGATGTTGATACACATATAAAGAAAAGAATTTACCATTGAAACACACAGTAAAAGGTTAAATTGTGCAGCAAAGGGAAAACACAGTGAAGGATAAAGACAGGTCATCAGAGGGAAAGAATATCAGTGACAGAGAGTATCAGATGAAAGCCTGAAGTAAATAAAGCCTCTAGCGTTATGATTCAAAAAACAAAGAGCACAAAAAGCTAAAAATCAAACCATAAAAGCCAGCAATACCACAACAAAAGGGACAACATGAAAGCGGTTCATTAGCTGCCTCTATCTTCCTGCAAGAAGATATTTTTATTTCCTAGATTAAATCTCAAGTCAGTTTAAGATATTTGCAATAAAACCTTAGTATAAATACTTCATAATTCGAAGTATGTAGGGTGGATTCTTAGACATTTTTATAGACTTCTTGATCGAATACTGTAAAGCCATTGGAGCATCGACTAAGCTAGCAAGCTGGATTGATGAATAAATACCATATATTTCAAAGGATTCATGTGTAGAGCGAAGTGCATACAAGTATTTTCTCACGTTGTTGTTGTCTCTTAAATTTTTTTCCATAATGTTTATCTAAATCTGAATTCCATAACTGGAGTATTGTATTAGAATTTGTTTAATTACACCTTGTTATAACAGTTAGGCAAATACATGTTTTATACTAATAATCTAAGTTAAGGAATTTTTAATTTCTCCTTAGTTTAAGTTGTTTCCTTTTAATCTATAGCTAAGGATTCTTAATTGCCCTTTTTTTCCAATTACCCTTTGTTGCTCGTTTCAATCCCATCCTAAGAATTCTTAATTGCTCTCTCACCCTGGTTAAAACCCTTTCCACCCCGTTGGCCTAAAGACTCGCACTCTACTCTGCTATATTTCCCTTTGAACATTCCCTTTAGTGAGTTGATCCAGTCCCGCTACTCTTTTGTTGACTCCATAGCCCAATGGACAAGAGACATCATCATATCCATCTGTTTAAAGATTCCCATCACCCACTCTTCAATAAAAATTAAAAACCCCTTGAACATTAAGAACTAGCATAAAATCCCATCAAACAAAGCTAAATCATATAGAGAGAGCCCTCTTTGGACTTAGGTTGGCTAGAGCCTATGCCCAAAAGTTGGTTTGTAGTTACCTCGGTCCTTTTCTTTCTTCTAATAACTTCTAAAGAAAATTCTGAGTGATAACAGTTATGTCAACAATGGTGGTTATAGGTACCCAATATTGATGGCCCATGGTATTAATCCCATTGTATTACATGTAGTTAAATACTTAAAAAGGCTTGGGGATTCTCCATTATAACATGTTAGAGTTGAAAACAAGGCCAACTTGGCAAGGGATAGGATGTTGGTTGGATTGGTTGTGTCTACATAAAGGAATGACTACTTTTAAGCCATAAGATAATATATCTATTGCTAGTTCATTTTTCACTGGTTGGGGTTTTCTAGGGTAAATCATGTGTGTTGTTTCTAAGTCTAATGTCTTGTTAATTATTATTTTATGGTTACATCAATTTAGTTATTAACAAGTGGTTTCAAAGAAAAATGAAGAGCCTAAAAGGAGAAGCTACTACTTGGTGAAGGAAAAACTATAGTGCTTTCTCATGATGAAAATGAGTTGAGATCAGTGCATGGATGGCATGACTAGATATGACATAAGATTGTCGCTTTAATAGATACATAAAACATTAAAGACCAAAATTGGTATAAATGGAAACCATATCAAGTTTTTTTGCTGTGTTGAAGTGGCATGGAGAGAGAACATAGTGTGAGCTAGGTGTATCTAAGTGAGAGAATGATAGAATAATTTTTAGAGTGTCTAAGCTGGAGGATGATGGCATAAGTGTAGAGACAATAATAATACCACTGCTAGTAAAGTCTTGATGTGGACCTGTGTGGTAGGGGAGAGGGGATTGGTTATTTGGATGACTGTAAGGTAAAATTGACCTCGTGAAAGAGTTAAGGTTATTAGTTCAACATTGATGGTTTTAGGTACCCAATATTGGTGTCATGTAATATTAATCCTATGATATTACATGTATTTAAAGCCTTTAAAAGGATTGGGGATTCCCCATTGTAATGTCCCAAATTTAAGAAGGACTCTCACTTACTCAGGAACAAGGTGTTGGTAGTATTAGCTTTTTTTAAGTGAATAAATGATTATTTTTAAGAAATAAGATAATAGATTTATTTTTGGCTTTGTTCACTTGAGGTTTTCCAAGGTAAATCAAGTGTGTTTTCTATATGGGTGTAAATGCGTTTTTATTTATTTTATTCTCATATCATTGTAATTACTAACATATTGGTGTTTTGTCAATTCTCAATCCCCTATGGCATGCATAATGATTATGGAGCCCTGTACAATGCTCATCTAGGTAGTGTCTATTTTTATCCATTACTACCCTACACCATTATTGCATTATGTCTTTAATAATCAAGGAACAAGGTCCTTTATTAGTATATAAGGTTGTAATGTTTGGTTTTTCTCCATCAACTTACCATGAAGATAGGCCAACACTTATCCTGTGCATGTAGATCATGCAATGGAGGTGAGGTTGATGGATTCTCTACATCATTCTCCTTTCATTGAATGAGTGTGCAATTCCTAATTCATAGCTCCCATATTTGTTTCCTTCAACATTCTCCATTGGTTAAACCATTTCTCCATAACTCCAAATATTACGAAAATCAATGTTGTTTTCCACGACTTTCTCATTTTAAATTACCATACTGCCTACTATTGACTCCAATACTAATTATTGAATAGAAGACTTTGAAATAATAAATCATTGATATCTTCCATTTGATATTGTCTTTAAAAAGGAATGTGATGTTATTCAAGAAAGTAAAAACACATGAGGTTTGTGTAAAGGAACATTACCTAAAAAACATAGGATAAAAGATAGGGTATTCAAATTGTTGGAAGTAGAAAGAGAACCAACAAGAACGAAAATAAAGAAAGAACAAGTGGAAATTGGGGAAGTATAAGAAGAAAAAAATCACTACACACCAATGAAATGAGACTAGTAGTAATTGAAATACATACAACGTTGATGGTCAAAATAAGGAGAAATGTTGGAAACTACATCTATAGATGAACCCAATGAACTAGAAGGATGGTAAGAAATAATTTTCTCACCACATATTTGAGAAATCATGGGGAAAATAGTTATAACATGGACAAGAATATTTTTTTCACACAAGAGTTGGTGCCGGTGAATATGAGTAACCTTCATCACTAGGAAGAGACGGAGATGACAATCTCTTCCATATTAACGTTCTTGTCAAAAATACCAAGGTTGTTGGCTTATTCAACTTGAGGTAATAGAATAAATTCATAACACTAGTTCTAGTCAAAAGAATTGCATTGGAGATACAAGATCATCCTATCTCTTATACATTGCCATGGTTAAATAAGGATGCAAAAACTAAGGTATCGAAACAACGTAGAAGAAAATTTGATATCAATGCTAATTATATTAGTGAAGTAGAATTGAATGTAATACCACTTGATGAATTTGATATTGTATTTTGGATCATCTATACTTGTATATGTGGGATGAAATATTCATGTGGAGATCCAACCAAGACTACCTCATCAAACATGGGAAATAATTAGTCATCAATGTACATAAAGGCAAGTCAAAGATTTTACTGGTAAGTTTCAATCGAGCCAAGAAGCTAGTTAGTTCTAGAAAAATATATGTTTTAATATTATTTAGAGAAAATCAGTATGGTTATGAGTCAATAGTTGAAATATAATATCTAGGAGGGTGCACTAAAGAACAAAAAAAAAGAATCTAGAAAGGTTTATATAAGAATATATTGGAGAATTGTAGGAACTTAAAGCGATACCATCTAAAAAAGAAGTGGAGCTTGAAATCAAATTATTGTTGGAGTATCCATTTACAAATATTGTGTTGTACAAATTGTCCATTCTAGAAGTAATAGGAATGAATAAGAGATCACAGTAACTACTAGAGCAGGGTGTGATTTGACAAAGTACCTCACATTATGGGTCACCCATCAAAATTGTGCCAAAGCAGAATGAGGTCACACCTTACACACAAATGCTTGAGACCTTGAGAACACACCAACTACTAGAAAATGTAAAAGAAATATGAAAACAAACCAACACTTCCCATCACATAGAATCACATGAACACTTTGGTTTCATTTATTTCTATGTGCTATAGTGAGATGTAAAATAAATTATGCCATATACTAAACTTTAGTAACATTTATTTCAATAAAAACTTGGTCCACCTAAAATACTCTTTTATAATACAACATCCCTGTTATATAAACTTAAGAAATTAAAATGTACTTATACGAGGACTGAAAAGACTATACTATGGACTTGTTATTTTGACATAACAAAATCACACGTAGTGGAAATATATTACATAGGAAACCTATGGCTCCTTAGTGAAATGTGAGAGATCACCTTGTTGCATAGTCATATTTCCACCAAATTGTAATACTAATAGATAAATATTTATAATTATTTATTATAAATAAAGGAATTATGAATATTATATTCTTAGGGTGTTTTAAGCCCAAAATACTCTAGAAATTGACTTATTGACACATAAGTCATTTCACTGTTGTGTTAGGTAAACTTGACCCAGTGAAATAGTTAAGGTTTCTAGGTCAACAATGTTGGTTTTAGGTGCCTAGTTTTGGTCCTCCATTATCTTAGGTGTAGTTAAATCCTTTAAAAGGTTTGTGGATTATCTATTTTAGTGTGATGGATTTGGGTAGAAGTCTCACATGGAAAGGGACAAGGTGTTGGTTGGCTTGGTTTCATTTAAGTACTGGAATGAATATTTTTAAGAAACAAGATAATAGATCTATTGTTATTTGGTTCTTCATTGGTTGGCAATTTCTAGGGTAAATCATGTGTGTTGTTTCTATGTATGTAATTTCTTGTTAATAATTTTTTTTCTTGCATTAATTTAACTATTAACAAGTGTTAAAAAAAGGTGAAGCTACTACTATGTGAAGGGAGAACTATAGTGTTTGGTCAAGCTAAAAAGGGGTCAAGAGTAGTGCATGACTGGCCTGACTGAAGATGAAATGAGATTATTGGTTTAATATACAAATGCAAAAGAAAATACAAAAATCAATGTAGATGGAAACTATATCAAGATGTTGGTTGTGATGAAATAGCATGAAGGGAGCACAAGGTGTGAGAAGTTGTCTCTAAGTGAGAGAATGATGGAATACATGTCAATGTTCTTGAGCAAGAGAATTATGGCATAAGTGCTTGGAAAATTGTAAGAATAATAATAATAATAATAATAATAATTTACTATGGAGATGGAAATTTGTAATACTACTTTGAGACCAAGATAGGTGTATGTACCACTTCTAGTAAAATATTGATGTGGACCTAGCTAAGAGGGGAGAAGGCCAGGCCTTTTTTCTATATTGGATCAAAATAATTAACCCAATTAATTTTAAAGGGAAGATTGTTAGGTAAACATCACTTGGTGGAAGAGTTAAGGTTTTTATTTCAATAATGGTGATTTTGCACTTACTGTTGGTGGACTATGATATTAATCCTATCGTTATAGATGTAGTTAAAGCCTTTAAAAGGATTTGAGATTGCCATTGTAATGTGCTATATTTGAGAAGAATATTAATTTGGCTGGAGACAAGCTGTTACCCATCTTGGTTGTGTTCAAGTGAAGGAATGACTACATTTAATCCATAGGATAATATATATATTCTTATCTTTCCTCAGATGGGGTTCCCAAGGTAAATCATGTGTGTTTTTTATTTGGGTGTAATTAGTTTTTAATTACTTTTTGTGCACATCAATGTACTTATTAACATGTTTGTGTTTATTCAATTCTCAATCCCATATGGCATGAAAAAATGTTTATGATATTTTTGCAATACTCATCTAGGTAGTTTTTTCTCATCCTCTATTACCCTCTACCATTTATATATATATATTTTTAATAATTAAAGGACGAGGTCATTTATTAGCATATAAGGCTTTTATTTTTGGTTTTTCACCAAAAAATTTCCCTGACCATAGTATGGAAATTATATTATGCTTATACATCATGTAACTGATGTGAGGATGATGGATCTTCTACATCATACTACTCCCATTGGATAACTATGCACTTCCTAGTTTATAGTTTGCATCTTTGTTTCCTTTAAATTCATCCATTGATCAAACTATTTCTTCATAAATCCAAATATTTCTTGAATACTATTGATTCCAATTATAATTGTTGAGTATAAGCAATGTAAAAAAAATAATCATTTATATTTTCTATGGGATGGTGTTTTAACCCTTCCTCATTTCTTTTTCCACCTTTTTTTTTCACACTCTATGTAAATAATAACATTTCTTCTCTCCTATTAATCATACTTATATCCATTCTCCATAAAAATAACTAATCTATTATGTGCACATTAGAATGAAATCAACCATCCAAAAGTAATTGTTTCTTAGTTTAAATTAAGAACAACATAACCAATTAGGTGATATGGGAGAGGGAAAGGCTTGTTAGGGATACTTTTAGTTAAAATTAACCTAGTGAAATATTTGAGCTTGTTAGTTCAACATTTTTGGTTTTAGATACCTAGTATTGGTTTCTTGTACTAATAATCTTATGATATTACATGTATCTGAAACATTTAAAATGATTAAGAATGTGCTAGATTTGAGGATAAATATCATTTGTCAGTGACAAGGACTTGGTAGTATTGGCTCTATTTAAGTCAAGGAATGACCAATTTTAAGCCAAAAGATAATAGATCTATTTTTGTCTTTGTTCACTTGGGGTCTTCCAAGGTACATATGTGTGTTTCTACTATGGGTGTAATCATTTTTTTAATTATTTTAAGTTCACATCAATGTAGTTACTAACACGTTTGTTTTTATTCAGTTCTCAATCCCTTATAGCATGAACAATCATTATGTGACAATATACAATGTTCATCTAGGTAATGTCTATTGTGATCCTCTGCTACCTTATGCCATTGTTGTATTCCTTCTTTAATAGCCAATTAAATAGGGCCTTTATTAGCATATAAGGATTCTGTGATTGGTTTTTCTCCAATAACTTACCATTAATATATGACAACACTTATCCTATGCATGTATCTCATGCAACGAAGGTGAGGATGATGGATTATCTACATCATACTCCTCTCATTGAATGATTATGATGTTCCTATTTCATATCTTTCATATATGTTTCCTTCAACATTCCCCATTGGTCAAACCATTTCTCTATAACTCCAAATATTACTAAAATCAATATTTTTTTCAACCACTTCCTCATTTTGAATAACCATATTGTCTACTACTTATTCCAATTGTAATTATTGAATAAAAGAACTTTCAAATAAAAAATCATCAATATATTCGACATGATGGTGTTCTAACACTCCCTCCTTTCCTTTTCCACTTTTTTCACGCTCCATAGAAATAATAGCATTTGCCATTTCCCACTCATCAGAATTATATGCATTCTTTGTCATAAGCAATCATGTACAATGTGCACATTCTAATTAACCCCACCATGTATTTGGTTCTTAGTCAAAACTGGGAAGTTAACATTTTGTTTTAGCTTCTTATAATTTTACTCTCATGAGCTTGGGAACCTTGTGTCCAACATAATTGGAACTTTTTAGACATCCTCATCTTTAATGGTTTCAGTACCTCCACTTCAATCCTAAGATTTTCACTTCTTAGAATTTATTTTTCCCCTATTTTATTATTGTTCATCCCATTTCTTATATCTCTATATTTCTTTGTAGGTATTTTTCTTTCATCATGAAAAGTTTACTTATCACTTGTATCTCTCCCATTATGAAGTTTTTTCCTTCTCTACTTAACCACTTTCATTGTTTAAATATAGGTAAAAAAATAATAAAATATAAACAAGCATATAATAAAATATAATAATTTGGTTCTCCGTACACCCCTTTAGCGAGACATTTTCTTTAGCACCATTTTGACACAAACAAGAAAAAAAATGTAAAAGATTTCTTAATCTCAAAACTTGTGAAATCCAATATATGAGAATTTATGTTAATTACATCACAAATATCTAAAACTTGGACCATACATTGTTTTCATAGAAAATTCTTGAAGATAAATTCAACTTAAACAAGGAGTGAATACAATCTACTACATAATATTTTAAAAGTGAGAAATTATTTCATTAATGCAAGAAAACACTAACCTAGTAATTTTCCTACTAATATTTGACCCAAGTAACACAATTATAATAATCTATTACACAAGAATTACTATATTTTGATAGAGCATGTCAAATACTTCTAAAGTACATGTTTAATCTCGTTGCATTTAATTTTGATGAAACTAACATAATCAAATTAAAATCTATTATGCATGGTGCCACTTCCTTCCATCTACCATGTCCATATCTTACTATTCTCACTTTAATGCTTTTGTGAATTACAATCATGATGTTATTGCAGATTCCCTTGTGATGGCCAACTTATCCATTCGTTTAGTTACCAAGTTATGCAAAATAAAAGAAAAAAAACTTATAATATATATATATATATATATATATATATATATATATATATATATATATATATATATATATATATATATATATATATATATATATATATATATATATATCTATATATATATATATTTGTAAGCTACGGTAGTACCTTTCCTTTTCTATTCACATAAAACCAGGTTAAGCCATATACATCGTTTTGGTGGCCTCAACCTGCCCAGATGGGAAACCGGGTCTGTTGGCCACCTCAAATTATTATAAGCCATCCAGTAGCAAAAATGAATAAGTCTATCAATCCACGCTAAATAAGCTTCGCAACAAAAAATGCTAAGCATATGCCTGATAGTCATGAAAACAAACAAGAAAATGGAATACTATCCCCAGAAAACAAACATGATAAACAACTGCAAGAACTAAAATTTCATTCTTCCATAATCTCAGGTGTTGTTGCCGCTTCCCTTTTTGCTGGAATAAGCTTCTTCAGCTGTTGCTGGATTTCGTCCAGCTTACTATACTGCATAATCATTGTGATTTGAAGGTTCTTCATTTCCTTCTTCATATTAGGCATACCCCGGCCAAGTCTACCATTTCTCCTGCAACTTGCTCCAACCCCTTGGAAAGTAAGCGCTTCAGCACCCAGTAAACGTGCAAGGCTTATTTGTATAATGTCATTCGTCCCCTGGTGTTACCCGGGTCTGGAATGAGGTCCCCCCATTCTTCCATTTCAGGCTTTGAATCTTTTTCCATTACGTTTTCTTCTAGTTCTTGAATGAGCTTGCGGATATCCTCATTAGTGGCTTCTCTATACGCCCTTTCAGCCTCTTGAACAATTTTCCTCATAGTTTTTTGACTGCATCTTTGAGGGGCAGGTGTTGAGGTTGCTGGGCTATTACGACCGGTCTGGTTAGGCCAGCCTCTTCCACCACGCCCCCTACCTCATCCAAGGCGCGCCATTTTACTCCTTACAGCCACCTGTTTACCATGGCCAACAGCAAATGTTAGATTCTCTGCAATTGCTTTTGTTCCCATTTCCTGAGTTCCCTTCTCCTAAATTTTTCCCTCCCCATTCCAAGTTCTCCCAATGGTCTGGCTACTCCCAAGCTTTCCTCCCCTTGGCCCTGACAAGTGATTACTCTCTGTAGTCTTCTCTACCTCCCAGATTGCTTGTTTATCCTCCTCAGGCTGTCCCTGAGCGTAGCACTTACAGAATCCCAGCAGGTCTTTACCCTGGTTTCCACGGTTCCTTCCCATGTTGTGCCCTTCCTCTGAATTTTTCATCTTGCCACCCTCTGCCTCCTTACTGTGAGCTACAAGGGATATTTCCACCTCTTGCATACTTCTCCCTCTCTCTGCTACTCCTAGCTCGCCCCCCTCTTCCATCAGACTACCTAAGATTAAAAAAAATACAAGATTTGGCTTTGTGAAAACATACTCGGACCTTTGCTTCGCCTCAAATGAAACCAGTTTGCGCTGCTCTCCTGCCATCTTCCTCCTTCGCTGCATAATGATCTCACTTACTCCCTTCGCCACCCTTATTAGTCGCCTCCCACCTGTCCCGCATCCCATCATTCTTTCACCGTCGATTCCTATTGTTTCTTCCCCCACTCCCCTATCACCTCTATTCCTCAGGATTCTATCCTGCCTGAATACTGCCCCCGCGTCCTGTTTTATTATGGAAATGTTTGGTGGTTGGCATTTCCAACCTTTCCCCTTCATGATCCGTTCACACGTCATATCCCAGTCTCTCACCCCGATCAGGGGCCACTTGTATCTATTACCTTGAGTTCGTGTCCGCATTATTGTCATGGGTAATGATTACTTTGAGGGGCTCCCATCTTTGCTCTTCCATATGCATTGGCCATATACTATCAACCTTACCCCCTTGTTCATTGCATCCCCAATTAGCAAGGAAGTACGCTGCCTTATTACCATCCCTTCTGATATGATTGATGATCTTATAGTCGATTCTTTTTATGAGCATTTCCATGTCTTGAATTAGGCATGTTGTCCTCCAACTCTATGCTACTTTTTCCCAATCCTTGCCATTATTGAATTTTCTGAGCATCTCTATCACTAACTTTGAGTCACCCTCTATTTCCAGATTATTGTATCCATTTCGGATCGCTCTTCTTAATCCTTGGTGAATTGCCATTAATTCAGCTTCGTTGTTGCTCATAATACCCCCATGATCTGTGTACACCCATCTTGTCCTGCCTTGATGATCCAGGAAGATGCCTTCGAACCCTGCTGGCCCTAGATTTCCTTTAGAGGCTCCATCAAAGTTCAGTTTGATGAAGCCGTCTTGAGGGCGCCTAAAATTGGCAGGGCTATGGATGAGGATTGCTAGATCTTTCTGCTTCCGGGGGTGAACCATTCCTTACTCTAAATGGAGGTATGTCGAGATCTTTCCTTCCTCTGGAGTTGTTTCCCAATCTTCTTGCTTTCATTTTTCCACTAGGATGGTTTCCCTTATGTGGCTTTGGGTTCTTTTCCAGATCAGTTCTGGTGCTATTTATTTGTCCTAAAATATTCTCAAGTTTCTTTCTTTCCATATCATCCACATATTTAAGCCCACCGTTAAACTCCAGGCCCTTCTAACCACCGGGCTCAAGAATTTGCCTCATCCCCATTGATTAATAGTTTCTTTAATGTTGTGAGGATCTCTATTTGTCTTCCCAAAAAGCTTGTTGATTTCTTCCCATTGCTGCTGAGCGAAAGGGCATGAGTTTAGAAGATGTTCCTGTGTTTCCTGAGCTTGTTTACATAGACAACATCTGGGGGGTCCATGGACTCCACGCTTCTGAAGCTGATCCCATGTCAGGGTGCGACCCTTACCTACCAGCCATAAAAACATAGTTACCTTTGGCCACCAATGACTCTGCCATATTTGTTTCCAAATGGGTGCATTTTCATCTTGCCCTTGCTGCGTGGTTAGATGGTAGGCTTCTTTGATCGTGAAGGTTCATGTCATAGATTTACCCCATCTCAATATATTTGGACTTGTTCTGGTAATTATTCTCCTAGACTTCATTTCTCTTGTATATAGCTCTCTTTGTTCAGTATCAATGTTTCTATCCCACACTTCTAGATCCTTCCAAGTTCTCCAAGTTTCCTCCTATCTTTCTTCATTCCAGTAATCTCTTACATAATTTAGTCCTTCCTCCTTTGCTCTCTGACATGTGTTTCTAAGGCCCTCCATTTCATTCATTTTTCCTCTTTGTTGCCAAGCTTCATCCTAGAATTTAGCTAAATTTCCGTTCCAGATTTCCCAAAATGCATGTTTGGAGATCATGTCTCTGTTTTGACTGGACAGGTTCCATATTGTAGATCCTCTTGGTGTTTCTTCAAGTCTTAGAAGGTCTTCAATAGTTGTGGGAATGTTGTATTTTTGCATCCAGATTCTTTTCCATAGGTCTCCTCCTCCCTTCATCCATCTCCACCACAGCTTTTCTCCCGTTACTTGATTCAATATATAGGGGTCTCTCCGCCCCAATCCCCCTTCTGCTTTATTTTTTTCAGGCCCTTCCACAATATCAAGGCCCATTTATTTTGTTGTTGTGGCCCTCCCCAAATGAATTTCTTGAATATCTCCACCATTTTTGTGCATGCCCCTTTGGGTATAGCCGTTGCCGACAGAGGGTAGATGGGAATTGCTTGTAAGACCGATCGAAGAAGCACTGTTCTTCTTGCTATATTCAAGGTTTGGAAGGACCAGTTTGCCAGTCTGTTCTTGAGTTTTTCTATGGTTTGTTTCTAGTTAGCCATCTTTAGCGGATTTAGGGCTAGTTGGGTTCCCAAGTAGTTTGTGGGTAAGTCTCTAGAGTGAAAGCTCAATATTCTAGTCAAGAAGGATTTAACATTACCCAGTGTGTTGAAGAGGAATGTACAAGATTTTTCCTTGTTGATTTGAGTGCCTGAAGCTTCCATGAAAAGGTCAATAATCCTTTTTATTCTTTTTACTTCTCTTAGGGAGACTGCACAGAAAATAATGATATCATCTACAAATTGCTGGTGGGTGATCGATAGGTTGTTTCCCCATAGTCTTAACCCTTTAATTTTCCTTTCTCTTAGTTCCTTCTTGATGTATCTGCCGAGTCCTTCTACTTCTATGATGAAAAGAAATGGGGACAAGGGGTCCCCTTGCCTTAGTCCTCTTGTGGAATCAAAAGTCAAAGCTGGCATTCCGTTCAAGAGAATGGAGAATTTTGGCGTGGAGATCATATCTTGCACCCACAGAAACCGAATGCCTCTAAAATCGATTTAAGATAATCCCAGTTCAGTCGGTCATATGCCTTTGAGAGATCCAGTTTGATCATCATGCCTGCTTCCTTTTTTATTTTCAAGGAGTGCACCACCTCCTAAGATACTACTAAGCCATCAAGTATTTGTCTCCCTTCCAGAAACCCAGTTTGTTCCGGAGAGATAATGCTTGACAGAATTCGCTTCAATCTCTTGGCTATCGGTGTGGAAATTTTCTTATAAATTACATTACATAGAGCAATGGGTCAAAAAACCTGGGCAGTATCAAAGTAGTATTTTTGGGAATAAGAGACAAGAGGGTTGAGTTTAGACCAGGACATACCTTCTGATTCCGGCATGATTCTTCAACCACCTCCAAAATGTCTTGCCCCAAGAATTTCCAGCCCTCTTGGTAGAATTTCGTTGTGAATTTGTCTGGTCCTGGAGCTTTATTCTTCTTCATCCCTTTCACAGTCTCTTCCACTTCCTCTAGGGTTGTAGCTCTCATAAGGGCTAGATTTTGATCTCTACTGATCAGTTATGGGATCTCATTACAGATCCTTCCAATAGATGCTCCTCTATTCACCTGGGGTTCCGTAAGGAGGTCTTTGAAATGATCTACTAGAGTCTGCTCCATTTCCTCATGCTGGGTTAGGCGTTGTCCATCTTCATTTGTAATGGAAAAAATTTGATTTCTTTGTCTGTGCTGAATCATGGCTTGATGGAAGAATTTCGTATTTCTTTCTCCTTCTCTAAGCCAATTCACTCTTGATTTTTGTTTCCATAGAATCTCCTCCTGTTTTCTTCTTTCTTCTATTTGGCTTATTAATATCCCTTCTTCCCGGATTCTTTCCTCACTTCTACCTTCTGATATTATTTCTTGTTGCAAGATTTTCATTTTTTGGTCTAAGAGCTGCTAGTCTTTGAATATGTTCCCAAATTCTTCTCTATTCCATTTTTTGATCTTCTCCTTGAGCTCTTTTAATTTTAATTGGAAGGTTTGCATTCTGCTTCTTCCTCTTTGCTGGCTCTGATTCCACCACTCCTCCACTTTTGTCATGAATTTCTGATCCCTAAGCTAGAAGGCCTCGAACCTAAAAGGACGTTTTTTTGGACTGGCCTTAATGTCAATTTCTAGTCTGATCGACCAATGATCTGAACCCATTCCTGGTAGGATCATTGCTTCAAAAAATATGTCTCTATTTATTACTTGTTGAGATATTAAGAATCTATCCAGTCTTGAAGCAATTTGGTTTATACCTCCTCTTATGTTATTCCATGTATGTATCCCATTTGTAGTGGGTATGTCCACGAGTCTTTGTTTCGATATCATATCACCAAAGGCTTCCATTTCTGGATCAGTTCTTCTCAGACCTCCTCATTTTTCCTCAAGGGATGTGATCATGTTAAAGTCGCCTCCTAAAACCCATGGGAAATCAGGGAATAAACTTTGGATTGTTCGCACCTTTTTAAGAAAGCTTACACGTTCTCCTGTTAAATGCGGACCGCATACTCCCATGAGAAGGACCCATACCCGAGAACCTATATTCTTGAATTTTCCTGAAAGAATTCAAGGCACACTCACCCAATTTTCAAATTGAACTTCCTCTGGGTTCCATAGAATTACCAAGCCCCCTGCACTACCTATAGCATCATGTCCCATTATTTCATAATGAGGCTGAAATTTCTTCATTATCTCTTTCAATTTCTATTCACTAATGTTTGTTTCTTGAATAATCATTATACTAGATTTATCTTTTTTCAATCTATCCCTCAGATATCTTTGTTTCCCCTTACTATTTAACCCTCTAATATTCTATGTTGTAATTATCATTTTAACAATTTAAGGGGTTGTTGGAATACCTCTGAAAGAGGTATAACTCTTCCTGAGTTGACTAGCATATCTCTTATGATTTGGATGGTTTTTCTCATGGGTCTTCTTCCTCTTTTTCTCCCTTCTTTTCCTATGTTACCCATTTCTGTGCCTTGTCCTCCTTGTGCTCCTAGCTATTCTGGTTGATTTGCTATCGCTGCTCCTCCTTTCTCCTTATATTTTTGGAACATGTCCTTGTATAATTGCTTTTGTTCTTCTGATCTCAATCTTTCATCCAGATGATGCCATTCATGCATAAGTCTCTTCATTACTTGTTCTTCTTCGCTTCCTTTGTCCTTTTGTGGATCTATCTCCATTTGGGATAGGTCATGGGGGGTTCCCATATTTCCTCCTTCCTTCTCCTATTCTAAAATTGTTTGCATCATGTCTTTTCCTTTATCCTCTTTTATAGGTTCCAATTATTCCTCTTCACTGTCTTCCTTTTCTAGTTCCATTTCCTCTTCCTGTAGTACCCCAAACTTGTTTCGGTTTTCTCTAGTGGCTGTTTTGACAGATGGTTTTAGAGGAACCGAACCTTTTTGACATTTCCATCTTGTAAGCACTTCTGTGAACCCTTCATCGTCCTCCTTGTTTGCCTCTGTCTCCTTTTGCTCCTCCTCTCCCTTTTCTGCTGCTACTCCAGATGCATTCAGGGGGCATTGTTTAAAGAGATGACCGTATATTCGTGGCATCTTCTACATCAGAATGGGATATGCTCATAATCCACTGGTTGCTGCCAGACCTCATCTTGGTACTCTACTTCGATATACTCCGATAGCGGTTCTATGATATTCATGTATACACAGATCCTGGCATAGGACGTATATTTTCTTCTTTTGGTGGTCTCAGCCACTTTAACAAATGTCCCAATCATGTTTCCTATCTCTTCCAGAATCTCTGGATCCTAGAACTTGATTGGGAGTCCAAATAGTCTAACCTAGATAGGCGCCGCTAGCATTTTTCTTTGTCTGGGTTGTAGAATTCCTCGCAGTGCCTCATAAATAGACCAGTGTTGTTCAGGAAATAGGGTCCCCACTCAAAAATCCTCTCCTTATCTTCCAGGTTAGTGAAAATAACCATAAAAAAAAATCCTTTTCTCCTAGTTTTAGGTCTATGTGTTCCTTGGGCTTCCATCTTTGTTGTATCCATTAGGCTAAATCCTTCTCAAATGGCCAGGTCCCCACAAACTTACAGATTAGAGCATGATCTTTCATGTATCCTCTATATTCTTCAAGTTTATTGTTAGGGATTATGAACATGGGTCTTTTTGTTACTCTGAGCAGGCATCTGCTTCGCAACCCTGCTTGCTAATGAGCCCCCATGACTGGGATATACTTGTTACTTCTGTCGGTACCTCCGTACACCCCATTTTTGCTTGTCTCACCTGCCACTACATTTTTATAGGAGGGGATTTCTCCCCTCCTGTCCCCTTCTGCCATTTCTCTATCAGTCCCGGCTTCCTTCGAACCCTCGTGCTCCTCTCGTCTCTACGCTCTCGCCTCTTTGATAAGATTCGAGTAACTTTAGGCTTCCCCTGCTCTCTGTCCTGGGTACAGGACTGCCAGAAGCAGCCCATTCCAGAACCCTAAACCTAGTTGAAAGCCTTCATCACTTTCTCTGCTCCAGATCGTCTTTTTTCAAAATCGACAACATCCATGCAAAATTTCAACAAACCAACTTATAATATATTTTTGATAAAAAAAAGGCTTGCTAATCTTAAACACTAGATATTGACAGACCTACCTCCAAAATATGCAAATCATTGTGAACATTTATTAGTTATATGTTAAAAATAAGGAAAAATTAAATTAAATTAAACTAAATGGTAGGTAGGGTCCCCTCCCCAAGGATGTAATAAGGAGATCACTATGCTATTATGTTTTGTTTCTACATGCAAAGGTTTCTATAAAATTATCTTTGGTTACAATTTGTATCATGCTAATTTACTAAGTTTTGATAATGCTGACATTATGTTAATATCATTTTTCCTATTTCAAAATCAACAAGTGATGGAAGGGTTATATAGTGAGGGTTTCAAAAGTTTATATTGTAAGGGCCTTTGTTTCTTTTCAAATTAAAAAGGGAAAGAAAAGGTTTGGAATATTGACCAACTCAAACCTTGGACCATGTATTATTTCAATGGTCATTAAGCAAACTCTAACCACTATATAGTGAAACACAGTATATTACAAGTATGTTGACCTTCCATGTATAACATAAAGTAAATGGGAATGTTTGAATGATCAAGTACTATGGCTTGAATAATTCATGTGATTTTACAAACTATACCTCACGTGTGGAATTATTAAGCACATACACCTTAGTCACATATACCATCTGGTGATATGTTTTATTTAACCTAGAACCACAAAGTTTCTATTGAATTTTTGAGATGGTTCTTACACATACTCTAATTTCTTTAGAGGTAATGAAATGGCATCGAATCAACTGGCATGAATTGACACATGACTTGTAGAATTTTATCGCAGTGATTCGAAGCCTATTGACAAGATATTTTATAATAAAAAAAAATGGTTTGAATATGTGTATTTAACCATTTCTCCATATGGCACTAACACAATGTCGGGACATTAATATATACTATACTTTGTTTGATTCCAAGCACATTTTAATATTGATATGAAAATCAATCCACTTTAAGTGTCACTATTTTTTAGTCAATGATACGTTGTTTAGTTATCAGTAGCTAATTTAGTAAAGAGACACAATATGCCTCTCAAAGTTGGGATCAAATTTGGGCATCCACTTGAACATAGGAATTAAGTGGTTTTGACTTCATTTTGAAACCAATAACTGAATGGAAATACTAGAAGCAATGCAAAATATTTTAGTTCAATGCACCAGCTATTTCTAACAGAATTTTATCCATATAAGTTTTGGGATTAAGGTATGTTCTAAGCACTTCACATTGGTACACAACACACTAAGTGTGCCTAATTTCATTGTTCTTTAAATACGGTTAAACCTATTCTTAATTATTTTCCTGGTTACATTTTCCACATGTTGTTCTATTTGTGCTCTACATGTATAAGAAAATATGCCTTTTTGAGAAGTATAGAAAGTTGAAAGACCCACTTCTCTCGTAAAGTCGTATTTCCTATTATTCTCAATTATATGGTTTAGCCTTTTGACATTGAAAAGATGAAAACATTCAGTAATGCGATTAGAAGGTTCAACATGATATTAGTAAGAGGTTCATCCCTTTCTTTTCCATGAGTATTACATTTATGAGTAATGTTTCTTCTTCCCTTGACTCATGGTTGATGGTAGTTTTTCTTTGTATACACATGATCCTAGCTATTTTCACGAACACAATGGTTTGAAATATTATTTTGGGTTCATGATATTATCCTTTGTTACATTAGATATCATTTTGGGATTCAACTGCGTTAAGTAAGTCATTCACGTATGACCATTTCCATGAGAGGTAGTCGTAACTGACTAATTTCTCATGATTTTTGAATAGTTCACTTAGCACTCATTGCATCGGGTGATGCTCACAGGGGTGAAGAAATGGGATTGAAACTAGTAAAATGAATCACATAGCATCAATCATCATTTCCGGGGCTTGCACCCGGTAACCAGGACTTCCCAGGAGGTCACCCACCCCAGAACTCCTCTGGCTCAAGCGCGCTTAACTGTGGAGTTTTCCCCACAATCAAGCCCACTTAGCTTGCTACCCCATTTGCAAAACCTTAGCAAGTATTGTGCCTCATGAACCATTCAAGTAGAGATCCCTTGACTCTTTTTGAATTTAAGTATGGGGGTTTACGCAGTGCATTATATTAGATATCATTTTGGGATTCAACTGCGTTAAGTAAGTCATTCACGTATGACCATTTCCATGAGAGGTAGTCGTAACTGACTAATTTCTCATGATTTTTGAATAGTTCACTTAGCACTCATTGCATCGGGTGATGCTCACAGGGGTGAAGAAATGGGATTGAAACTAGTGAAATGAATCACATAGCATCAATCATCATTTTCGGGGTTTGCACCCGGTAACCAGGACTTCCCAGGAGGTCACCCATCCCAGAACTCCTCTGGCTCAAGCACGCTTAACTGTGGAGTTTTCCCCACAATCAAGCCCACTTAGCTTGCTACCCCATTTGCAAAACCTTAGCAAGTATTGTGCCTCATGAACCATTCAAGTAGAGATCCCTTGACTCTTTTTGAATTTAAGTATGGGGGTTTACGCAGTGCATTATATTAGATATCATTTTGGGATTCAACTGCGTTAAGTAAGTCATTCACGTATGACCATTTCCATGAGAGGTAGTCGTAACTGACTAATTTCTCATGATTTTTGAATAGTTCACTTAGCACTCATTGCATCGGGTGATGCTCACAGGGGTGAAGAAATGGGATTGATCAGTGTTGGAATTTGGCATTGATCAGGGGTGAAGAAATGGGATTGATCAGTGTTGGAATTTGTTACAATTTACATCTTGCCACACTTCATGGGCAAGATTGGTCAGTGTTGGAAATTTGGCATTGTCTAGATGACTAGTGGCTATGAAAGTGTTTGCATTGGTTTCAACCAGATTAGCATGATGATTGGGAGTTGAGGAGGAATCCTATTGTAGTTGTAGGCTTCTGGTAGAGAATTATCATAATAGCAGGATTTTTAGAAAAGACATAAAATGATGACTATGGTGATTTGGAGTCTAGGAGGAATCCCAAGGTTGTTGCAGTGATCTGTAGAGAATCATCATAGTAGCAGGTTTACTGGAAAATCCATAAAATGATGACTATGGTGGTTGGGAGTTCAAGATTCCAAGTACAAGAAGAACAAGGAGAAAATAATGATAAAGAGTTTGCAACCATTTTATAGGTAGAATATGGGTCCAGAGCCTATGTTGGACCCTCTCCACTGGAGAGTTATGTCAAAGATCTTTCCAATAGTTTGTGGAAGTCTGAAGATGGCCTCTCAGGTAAAAATTTATAGTGAGCCTAAGTTAAGGTATTGAAGTCCTAAGCAGGTCGAAATATCGGAGGTCAGTAGATTGGAGTAGGCTATATCGAAGGTTAGTAGATTGGAGTAGGCTATATCGGAGGTTGGAGAATATCAGAACCTCAGAGCAGATTGGAACATCAAATCAGGCTATATCGGAGATCGGAAGATTGGAACCCTGAAGCATAGGGCCATCAAAACATGATAGGTTGGAGACAATAGGGACCCGATATCAGAACCTTGGAGCACATGGAGATTATAGTACTGGAAGGTTGAAGCCATCAGAACCTCAGATCAGGGGGATATTAGAATATTGGAAGCTTGAAGCCATCCAAACCTTTGAACGTCTTAACATTTTAATTTTGAGAAGTTACGATATATGGAGTTTCGAATATTTTTAAAAGCACCAAGGGATGCATAGTAGGATGAACAATAGCAGGATTAACAAAGGTTTTCGTTGCAAAACCAAGGTTTGACAGGAACCCTTCTCTCTCCTTAGATAGGAAAAGTGGAAGCAAGTGATTGGTCCTTAAGAGTTGAAGTGACAACTGACATCAACATGACATGTCAATACGGTGGACACGTGGCAACTTGTTTTGGCATTTTCGGTGGCCCAATGGGGAAAATCATGGTGACACACGTCACCATTAAAGACATACCACATGGAGGAATGACGAAATCATGATTCCATTTCAAAGGTCAACATATGAGAAGATGAGGACCTCATAACTCCTATACAAATGGCTCCTAAAAAAGTTACGATAAAAGGGGGCTCTGATATTATCTGGCACATGGCCGTGTGGAGACCAAAGGAGCTAAGGGCTAAACAGAGGGAGCTAAAAAGAAATTGGGACTTTGAAAAAGTTATGATGTGAAGGGGATCCTATATAATGCTACCATGGTAAGATAAGCTGATGATCATAGGCCAAGTATTATGAGAAAGAAAACACTCAAGGAGCTAATCGCCAAGGGGCTAAAGGTATCATAGCTATGTGATATTGAAATGTTTCTTTTGCATGAGATACAATATGTTGGGGATTTGATGTAATAGTATAGTGAGTTAAATGGATGAATGGGTTGGCAAGTGGGGATTAAATGTAGATCAATAGAGTTGGTTTATGGAGACACCGAGATTTAAAAAATAGTTGAGACAAGGCAACGAGGAAAACGGTCCACAGAGAAGAACTGATGCAATGAAGAAATCCATCTCCTACTTCCTGTGCACGTCTTATAGATTTAAATAAGGAATAGCATGGTCATTCCTTAGTACTTTCAAGATTTGTGGGGCATTGAATGAGCATGGGAAGTCATAGTAGAGTGTGCAGGCTAAATGAGATTAAATTATCATTATGGAGGATTACCCACAAATTTAGTGGAGAAATCGAAATCCCATTCTTATGTCTAATGCAATAACAAAGTTCATCCATCAGACACAACAGCAACAGGAGGAGACATATAGAGGTACACTCAGGAAGTGTGGCAATAGTCAACAAAGAAAACATTGTGCAGTGTGCATCAGAGGATCAAAACCATCGATTGACATCGAGAAAAGGGGGGAAGTGTGTATTGCTGAAGCGTTGAGTAGCAAGAGAAGAGAGTGTGTTGTGAAACGAGAGAAAGGAAAGAACTGAGAAGTGTGTAGTAGAGAGCTTGTGCGAGAGAAGGCAGAGTATTGAGGATATGTTGTTGTGAGTAGAGGATAGAGTGTTGTTGTATGAGACCAAAAGGAGTATGTGGAACAATAGTGGACCAAGAGCACAAGTTGTTTTTGTAACCAACCAGATTGGTATTTTCCATAATTGTATATGCCTTTGTTTTTAGTTTGAAAATTGTATGAAATAGTAGAACCATGGAAAGAGCAGGTTGTAGCCTACATTTAGAAGATATTGGTGCCTCTTGGAAACTTTATGGTTGCTAACCTAAGGGGTTCAATGCCTCCTGTGAGTGGGTTCTCATAAACAAATTGATGTAAATATCTAGGTGCTTAATTTACATCATAAACAAACAATAATTTGGTGGTTTTTTCCCTCTAGGTTTCCACACGAAAAAAATGGTGTCAATATGTGTGTGTTTATCATGTGATTTTTTGTATGAACATATGAATGCTTAAACTTGCTTCTCATTTTATTCATGATTTAATTTTCTCATAAGCAATAGAAAATAAAAAGGACTAAAAGCATATTCAAGAAAAAGATTTAAGAATCTCACTATTACTTTCACCCCCCCTCTCAATAATTATTTATTCCAAGAATTGATAGTAGAGCCACATTCATTCAGGAACATTCTAGCCACTAGAAGGTAGATCTATAAGGACTTATGTCTAGGAAAGAGTCAAGAGGCTTACTCAAGCATAATACTAGTCTTTGATGGGACAGATTATGCCTTTCAGAAAGTAAGGATGGAAGTATATCTTATGTCTCTTATGTCCCTGGTTTTATCACTCTGATATTTCTTTTTAAGTATGAAGAAAGAAAAACCGAAGGTAACCACAAACGACTTTTGGAGATCAGGAACTAGCCTTCCTAATGCTCAGAGAGGGCTCTCTCTTTATAATTGAACTTTGTTTTAGTTAAGATGATTTTAGGCTAGTTATTGCTTGCACTTGGGTTTTGTTTTGAAAATTTAGTGGTGGGATCACTTTACTTAGATGGAAAGAGGTTTGGCTTCTACCATTGGGCTATGGAGTTGGATTTCTGACAAACAAGACTAGATTCAGTTCTAAAAATAGTGTCTAGAGGGCAAGATAGATGATTTACTACAGATATCATAGGCTGAATGGTGAATGGCTTCAAATTGGATCCAAGGAGCAATTAAGGGTTCCCTAGGCCAGACTTTGGAAGGAATGAAGGAAGTCAACCGAGATGGGAGAGAAATTAAGGGTTCTCAAATCTAGGTATCAGAAGAAAACACGTAAATAAATAATTATGCAAAAGAGAGTGTAATTAAACAAATTTTGAGTGAGATTTCCAGTTAATTCATTTAGATTTGAGAACACATTTAAGATTATGAAAACACATAATCAAGATAACACAATCACACAAAGAAAGTACTTCACTGCAAATGGCTCATCTCATGAATCCTATAGCGAAATGCTTTTATCACTTGCTCCAATCTGTTGACTTGAAAATGATACAATCACCCTTAGGTTCAGGATCAAAATAAATCTACAAATGTAAAACAATCCACACATAATACTTAGAATTTGAAGTATTTATACAAAAGGACTTACAAGATATCTAAAACTATATTCAGAACTAATCTAGGAAAAAAGAAATATCTTCTCGCAAGAAGATAGAGACAACTATTGAACTGTTTCATGTTGTCCCTTTTATTTTGGTGCTGTTGGCTGTAGGCTTTGATTTTTAGCCCTCTATGCTGCTAGGTTGTTTGACTTTAATGATGGATGCCCTATTTTACTTTAAATTTTCACCTGATACTCTTTCATCGGATACACTTTAACCCTGCTGACCTGTCAATATCCTTTTACCCTGTTGTTTCACTTTTTACTATACATTTATAATTTACTGTGTTTTTACTACAGTAAATAATTCAGTTTTTCCCATATTTCTTCATTTGGTAATTGGATATTGATCATTTTTTTGTATATCTCATCTTCCTATATATATTGGAAAAAGTGGGTTTATTAATAAATAAGTGTTTTATCTCATGCTGGAGGTAAAACAAGTTTTAAAAAGTTTGGTACAAGATTTTAACTGTTGGAAAATTCTTCATAAATGCAGTTATCACCCATTCTTTGGCTACTTCCTTGATCCTTTTGCTGTAATCTACCTGTGTCATTAACTTGTCATTTATAACTAAGGGATTAGGTAATCCCTTTTCTTTCAACAATTCAAACTTAGCCATGAACCTGTCAATGGCTAGCTGCATGTTCTGACACTTAACTTCTAGATTTAACATTAAATTCCTCTTGGTGAGGACTTTCCTGAACTCCAAAATTTTACCTGTCCTATCAGGTAGCTTAGGCTCTTGCAATTCATATTTATTCTTGGAGTTGAGGAAGTGGACGATTCTTGCTGCTTCCTTTGGCATATCTCCAAGTTCTGTTTTAACCCTTTCAATGGCTTCTGTTGCCTGCTTGATCAAATCAATCTGCGCAAAAATGACCTGGATAGATGGAAAAATATCATTGACTGAGTCAATGATATTGGCCCACAGTTTCTCTTTAGCCTTTACTATTAGCTCAGTCAAGGTCAGTTCCTTTTCCAGGCCTTTTATCCTTTCATTCATCCTTGCAGCCTTTTTTTGCTCTTCTTTATGCATAATCTGGGCAAGTTTGTAATCTGTCTCAAGGCTGTTGACTTTCTCCTTCAGTTTGTTCATCTCATTGGTTTGAATGGACATTTCTTCCATTGCTTTGACTAGCTTATTTGCTTCATCACCTGTGGTACTTGTTGCTATTGATGTTGTTGTTGATGTAGTCGAAGTTGATGTTGGCAATGCAGAGGCAATTGGACCAGTGGGAGCTAATGTTACTGCCAGAGTGGAAGGTACATTTGTGGTCACTATTGGAATGATAGTTGGAGGATCACTATCAATACTAGCGTGTTTGAGTTGAATCAAGTTTTCTAGTTCCTTTTCCATCTCCTTCAATTGGTCATTGAGTTGCAGCACCATGTCCATCATCTCTTCATGATATGTCTGACTTTCTAGGACTTCCTTTTTTTGTGGGTGTTGTAACTAAGGCAACTTGAGTTGTTTCTTGAGGGCTGCAATATCCTCATTCTTCTTCCTGATTAACTATCAACAGCCTTGATGTCCTTTGGGTCATCGCCCATTTCAATAACCAGGTCCTCCAAGGACTTTATCCTGGTGTCTTTGGTGCTAGAGGAGGCCTTTTCTAGTTTATACTAGGCTGTCACATTGTCCAATGAATCTTTGAATTTGAATGCTTCCATGTCCTTTGCTGTGAAGGTGGAGTAGATAATTTCTCCATACTGCTTGTGAAATTGGATCTAGTCAATGGTATGAACATCCCTGGCCAAGACCTCAAAACTGGTCTTCTTGTAATCTCCTGAGGTTTTGGGCTGTTGTACAGTGGGCTGTAGTAATGACACCTACATTTTTCCTTCTTTTATGTCAAAGGTTGACCTCAACCTATTCTGGTTTGGTGGTGTCATTTTTAGGTACTTGGCATATGTGTCTGCCTTCAGCTTTTCATTCCTCATTTTAATTTCCTTAAATCTTTCTTTGATATATGTTTCCTTGTCAGCTAGCCTGACAAAGGAAGACACCTCCACACTCTTCTATCTCTATATGATCTGTGTGTTGGAAGTAGATGGTTGTTGTGTTTCTGCTGATGCAGTTGTCTCTATTATCTATTTACTTCTCTGCCCCATTGCCTCAGTGTCAATGATTTCTTCTGATGCAATGTTTTCCTCCTGTTCAGACACATGATTCAATTTGGGTCTTTTGTTTAGCTTGAACTTCTCATCAGTGGTCTCCATGGCAGAATTTCATGCTTCCTCTCTCTTTCTTTTAGGATTCTTTTCCTCATTGAGAGGGTTCTGAATGACAAGAGTGATGTTCATTGGCTCTCCCAACTCTGGAACTTGCAGGAAAGAGCTCTCGTAAAATTGTTTCTGTAAATAATTCATGGTGTTCTCCACATCCACAACTGTGTTGTCCATGTCAATCAATGTATTCTCTACCCATTCTGACTGATTAGCATATTGTTCAATTTCAAGTCTTGGGTAGTGGATGTAAGGTCCTAACTTGACCTTTTGTCTAAGCTTGTTTATAGCCCCATGAGGGTCATAATTCCAGATGAAACTATTCTTGAATTTCAATTCCTGGAGCATCTTATTAGCCTCCAGTCTAGCCTCTCTGGTGTTGTAGATGAAAGGTCCCATTTGGTTTTTCATCTTAAACTGTGTCTTCTTCCTAGCAGCTAGGAAGTTGACCTCATCTGCACTTATGATTTTCCTGAAGTATTCAAGGGAAAATATCCTCATTGGGAGGTATTTAGGCAATTTGTAGGGGGCTAGCTCACAGCCATAGATCCTAATTTCAGTGTGATTCTGGTAGAGGTACCAGTCTCCCACCTTGCTATTCTTGGTCAGTTGCAGTACTCTTTTAATTTCTGGGTTGATTCTAGGCTGAACCTTGGAAGTCAACATGTTCATGACTGGGTATACAAAAGAGTCTATGAAGTATTTGTATGAGGTGGAAAAGTTGTGGACCAATGGTGTCGAGAAGATAACTGATCTTTCCTTTCCATTGGTGTCCAATTTCTGGATCTTCAAAGGGAATTTATCTGTCTAGTAAGAGAGGAACATATGAAACAACACTAAAGAGTATTTGAAATCTCTTTTAGTGGGAAATCTAGTGAGTTATTCATGCATTTTGTCTACAATGAACTGGGAATAATCATACAAAATGGAAGGAGGCTTGCCTAGAGTTAATATGGACAAGAAGTCCATGATGACCTCATCCACAAAGTCATCTAATGTGCATCCTAGGATGCATGAAATCATGGTGATTATTCTCCTGCCATTCTCTGAAAAAACAGTGGCAACATATGGTGGAATTTCTTTAGGAGTATGGAACTTCTCAATGATGAAATTCTGAAATATTGTTTTGGTCATGTCTTGACCCAGTGTGATGTATAGGTCCAACAGGTGTCCAATGGACAAAGGAGCTAGATTAGGAGTAGGCTAGATTTGTAGCATCTGGTTGATGGATTCAACAGTAATAGTGAATAATATCCCATGGTTTGGTGTCACAATAACCCTATGGCTTGGAATATAACAGGGTTGGAAAAAATGTACTATGTCTTGGAATGGGTGGACTTCTGGGAAAGTATAGTTGGGCAAATTGGATTCTGAAAGGCTTATATCATTAGCATGGTTTAGTAACCTATCTTTCGCCCAGCAGTGAATTCTCAGAAAGTGGCATGGGGTGGCTGTATCTTTGATTTTGAAGTATCTGTCTATCAGGGCCAGGTGGTCAATGTATAAATGAGGGGTTGTCACTAGTCTAACATCTAGAGAAGTCTGGGCAGCCATTTCTGTAGTAAACTATGGAAATTTGGGTTATATGGCTATTGGAAGTGAAGTTTTGATAATTTTGTAATAGGAATATGGTATTAACAGTTTGTAGGTAGGGGTTTTGGTATTTTAGGAGGGGGAATACTCTCAATTTAAAGGGAACTCAATTAAATTCATTCAATTATTTCATGAATTTAGTGTATGCTTTCAAATGAGAGGGTTGTTCTAGTTTTTTGTGTAAATACTTGGAATTTATGGTCGGGTCTATAAACTGGTTTTAAATGGAGGTTTGAAGAGGCTTCTACAGCTTTTAGGTGTGTTGTGGTGGCATTTTGGAAGGCATCCAGAGGTTGGTAACTGGTCGCGGGAGCTCTGAGGGCACAGATGTGCTTTGGAGGCTTCGTAGTGCAAACAAGCGAAAAAGGGAAAAAATGGGGTGTGAGGGCTTTTAACCAAGAGCGGTTAGAATTGGCGGGGAAATTAAATGAACAGTGGCTCTTTTGGTTTATGGCGGTGAGGCAGTGTTGGAGGGTATCGCATTGGTTATGATGGTTGGGTGGTGTTTTACTGAGGGAACATGATCTATTTTGGAGGCTGACACATAGAAAAATGGGCTCGAGCAAAACCGCCCATATCACGTGCTCATAGGTCGGTAAAGGTTTGGAATTGAGTGGGCGTGATATGGGTGAGGGCCGTTGGATATGGAGGTGGATGATCCAACATTCATCGCATTGTGGAGATGCAAAATGGGATATGGGGGCATGATTTAGCGGGGCCCATGGTTAATTGCGTTTAAGTGTAATTAACCAACGATTAACTGCGGATTTATTAAGTAATGTGGGCTTATAACATATAATGGATGAAAATTAATTTTTAGGGTTAATAAAGTAATGTGGGGGGGGGGGATAAAAGTTAGGATAAGAGGTTTAGTGGGTTTTTCAGGGTTTTTAGGGAATTTAACAAACGGAAAGTGATTTTTCCAAGGGGAAAAGGGTTTCACACTAGGGGAAAGGGATTTTTGGGAAGGGGGATGAATGTAGAAGGTAAATTGGCTAGGGAATGTGTGAAACCAAGGGGTAGGAGTCAAAATGAATGGAAATGGTGTCTTCACAAGCCATGAAGGGGTAAAAAGGAAATTAGTAAGTATATAGTGGGGGGTGAAATGCAATGAAGGGGAGGTCAGGCAAATCAGCTCATGAATATGCTTTTCACTTTAATAATTGCTCCTCCACACTAAAACATATAGTTAAGCATGATAGTATTGCTTATTCTTCGAATGACTTGTATTTCTGCAACCTTTCTTCTACCTACCCTAACATTTTTTCTTCACTTTGTTGGGTGCACTTAAGCTAGCAAACCCATTTCTCTCCTTTTCCTTTTATGTAATAACTATCTACTTCTAACCTTATATCTTCCAAGGGCTTAGATTAAATTGATGAGCTCCTTTTATTTCTCTACCTATCTACTAATCTACCAAGATTAAACTGTTTGGTCAGATTTTTATTCTGTAATTATAAACTTGAAATTCAAAGCATGAACTAGTCAAGATTAAGCAGTTTGACTATCATGGGTTGTGGCATGTATGACAAGCTACACACAACCATTTTTTAAGACAGTAAAGTAATGAGTAGTGGCACTTGGACTTGCACACTTTCATGATCTGTTTTTTGTTTGGGGTTCATATTTTTTCATTTTTTGATTTTTTCTTATTTTTCTTGTCCTTTGATATTTCTTTTAGGACATACCCTCTTTACATTTTTTTATTTTTAATATGGAAAACATTTGTAGAAAGAAAAGGTATGTATAATATTACAAGACTTAACCTCAGCCAACTCAAAATTATGAATCCTATCACTATACGAATCTAACAGTGGCTCCACATGGGGATGGAATTTCATGGTGAAATGTCAAGAACTCTAAATATGAGTAGCCCTTGAATTGTGACTCTAGTTACCTTGTAAACTATCCTTCTGTGATTCTTGTTTATTGATACTTATGACAATGAATCCTCCAAAGCTCAGGGCCTTCTCTCCGGGCTTCAACTTCAAAGGATTACCATCCAATCTAATCTACACTCTGCAATGTTATGTACAATGATGCAAATTAAAGTGAAATATTTTGAGTTAGTGGAAAAATAATGCTTCAGCATCCTACCATTAACAGGTCCTCCTAGTAGATCTGATCCATCTATGTTTCTCAAGAAAAAGGCATTGTTGCCTTTGTAGCCATAAATGACATAAGGTCCCTGCCAAGAAAACTCAAATTTTCCATGCTTTCCTTTGTCTTCTCTCCTTGAATCCCACTTAATGACTTTATCTCAAATGTAAAAATCATCTACTTTAGTCTTTTTATCAAACACTTTCTTGATTTTTTCCTATATTACCTGTGATTGTACATATACTTCTTCTCTGGTCTACTGCAGGTGTATGGTCTGATTTTTTCTTCTCTGAATATCATTTGGTTCCACCTGTAATTCCTAGATGATCTTCATCACTGGCACTCCCAAGGATGATAGGAAAACTGTATCCATTCAATAAACCAGCTGATAGGGTGATGTTCCAATGGATTTCTTAGTAGTCAATCTATCTGCCCATAAGGCATTGACTAACTTCTTGTTCCATGTCTTTTTGTTATCTTCTAGCAATTTTTTAATAATATTGACCAAGATTTTGTTGGATGACTTGGCTAGTCCATTACCTTGAGGGTAATAGGCTGTGGAATGGCCAAGGGTGATGTGGTACTTGTTACAGAAATCTATCACTCTCTTGGATTTAAAGTCAACTGCATTATCAATAATGAGCTTCTGGGGAGATCCAAATCTTGACAGGATACTATTCTTTAGAAAGGAGATTATGACAGTGTCTGTGGCTTGCATAGAAGGTATGGCCTCTATCAATTTGGTAAAATAGTCTGTGGCTATTAGAATCCACTTGTGCTGAGCTGAGGAGGCTGGTTGTATTTCTCCAATAAAGTCTAACCCCCATTGTTGAAATGACCTTTTAGTGGAAATTGGTTTAGGAGGCAAGGGTAAAAGTTTTCTCTTTCCCTCAAATATTAGGCATTGACGACAGGAGGTCACATGTTTCTTAACATCTGCAAACAAAGTGGGCTAGTGGAAAGCAGCCCTCGAGATTTTGTCAGCAGTAGTCTTCTAGTACAAGAGTCCACCGCAGTCCCCTCCATGAAACTCTTGCATGATTTTATCAGCTTCATTTTTCAATAAAGAATTCAAAAGAATACCACTACTGTCTTTCCAAAACAATACATTATCTATAATACAATAGTTTAATGACTTCCTCTTCAAAAATCTATCTTTAGTTCTTTTCAAATCAGGAGGAGCTTGTAAATTTTGTAATACAAATATAATATTTGCATATCAAGGTGAATCAGTAAAAGGTTCACTGATTGGTGGAGTCGCCGTCTCTTCCTGATCATCAAGGGCACTAATGAAGTTTATATTAAGGGCCTAACAGTTCGATTCAGCCATGAGTTTGGCTAATCCTTGGTCTTTGATAAGCTTAGTTGGCTTTATCTCTATGTCATATTCCAATATTGTGGAAATCCACTTGCCTATTTTCCCTTTAGGCCCATTTTGTGTCAAAATGTCCTTAACTATAAAATTTGGAACATAAGCAATAATGCGAGAATACAAGATGTATACTCTGAAGTGTTTGATAGCCTTTACTAAAATTAATGCTTGTTTTTCCATGATATTGTATTTGAGTGTGGCATCTGTTAGGGATTTACTGAAAAATGAAATTGGTTGTTCATACCTTGGTTGTTCTTTTGCAGCAAGATTGCTGGAATTGTGTGTTCTGAAGCAAAAGAAAAAATTATAAAATCCTGATTAAAATTAGGACTTATCAGGACTAGATTTTTGGTTAAGGCTTCCTGCTTCAAAGGATTGTTTGGCCTCCATTGTCCATTTAAGTGCTGAGTCCTTTCTTAGCATGTTATTTAATTCTCTAATTAGTTTTTCTAGATTTGAAATGAATCTCCTAAGAAAGTTTATCTTGCCTAGAAATGACTGTAACTCTCTAATGTTTCTAGAATGGGTAATGGTCAAAATGGCCTCTATTTTAACAGGATCTATTCTAATCCCATATTTATATATTATATGTCCCAATAGTTTTCCCTCTTCCAAACCAAAGAGTGTTTTCTTGGGATTTAAAGAAATCCCAAATTTTCTACAATTGATAAATACTCTTCTTAGGTGGTCTAAATGTTCATTGTCAGATTTAGAGAAGATTGTGATGTCATCCTGGTATACTACTAGGAAATCATGGATCTCCTTGGCAAAATCTATATCCATAGCTCTTTGAAAAGTGGCGCCTACATTCATTAATCCAAAGGGAATCTTCAAATACATGAAGGTACCCCATGGAGTAGTAAATGTGGTTTTGGCTTGGTCCTCAGGTTGGACTAAGATCTGGTTATACCCAAAGAATCCATCTAATAGTGAAATACTAGATGAGCCTACTACCCTCTATAGTATATGATCCATTTTTGGTAGAGAATAGTTATCTTTTAGTGAGACCTTATCTAAATTTCTAAAATCTACACAAAGCCTAATTTCACCTGTCTTTTTCCTAGTTGTAACTAAGTTTGAAATCCAGCTTGAGTATCTAATGGGGGCTATTATTTGGGAATCAAACATTATTTTAACCTATTTCTCTATGGATGACATAAGAACTGGGTTTATCCTCCTAAGATTATGTTTGAAAAGTTTATGATCTTCTTTTAGAGGTATTTTGTGTTGGATTATGCTAGTGTCATAAGATTTTAAGTCTTCATAACCCCATGCGAATACATCCTGGAACTCTTTAAACAGATTGGTGTATTTGACCTTTTCCTCTATAGGTAAGGCTTCTGATATTTTGTTGAGTTTTGGTTTATACTTGATTCCTATGTTAACCTCTTCTATGTCAGCTCTCAGAGGTTCCATTTTGGGTTTCCTAGTGAAATCATTAGAGTCAAACCAATCTTTTAAAGGTACTAATCCTTTAGGCAAAAAAATATTTTTCAAATTAAGGATCTCAGGATCATCATTCATTATTTCTTCAATCTCTACATTCTCTAAACTATCTATTTCTACTCTAGTAAATTTCGTTGGTTTAGTTACATCTAAAATATTTACATCTAGGTTACTTTCTATATTATTGTCTATTTTATAGTCAGTATCTATTTTGCAATTCTGAAACTCACCTTCATTGTTCATGAAATTGTAGATCTGAGAATCCTGGGAGAAAATATACCAATACTTCAGGTTGTCTAGTATAACAGGCCTATGTCTGACTTATGCAGTGTACTGATGGTTGGGTTGAAATGGAAATTTACAAGTACAAGCAAAGGTGGCCAGACTATGATCTTGCATGCTTTATTTTCTAGGAATGGCAGCAAATTTTGATTCTAGAAGGTCTTTGATCAAGTGTAAAATAGTATCACTATATCGACCAAGTCTAGGATTGTTGATAGAGTATTCACCACTAATCTGTTTAATAATCAGCTCTGAGTCTCCCATGATGGAAACTCTTTCGACTCCCAATTTCCTAACCAACTGTAACCCTAGAATTAAGGCTTCATATTCGGCCATGTTATTGGTACATTTGAAGCTCAATTTGAAAGCATGTCCCTCAGCATGATTATTCTCCATATTATGGATCTACACTCCTGCACCATCTCCTAACCTATTGACAGACCCATCAAAGTCTAAATGCCAAAGTGACTCATGAAATATGTTCTCACTGTCAGTGGTTCTGTATTTAAGGTGTTTGGCTGTGATTTCCTTATTATCATTTTCTACATTGTATAAGATGAAAGAGTCCATATCTGAATGCATGGAGTAAATGGGAAAGTTTTTTGGTTTTTCCTCACTACTAACCATGTACTTCATAAAGGTTTCTCTGTATAATTTTCTTGGTTGGCCAAAAACAGATATGGTGGCATAAGACATATCCAACTACAAGGATCCCTACAGTTTTTCTCCGCATGAGGGAGATAGCAGCATTGCATATTTCGGTGGGATGTCTGCAACTATAATGTCCATTAAAATGAACTTTGCAGGGCACTAGACAAGAGTCACACATCAATCCTTGATCATACCAATGCATTTAACCTCGCTAGAGTCAAAAGAAAGCAAATCCTTATAAGGCCGGTAATGTCTAGGTTCAGTCTTTCCATGATTACCTTTGGCATCAAATTGTGGGATGCCCCTGAGTCCAATATAGCATTATGCAATATTTTTATCATGAATGTTTAGGCTGATGTAAAAAGGAGGAACTCCCCCTTGCTGATGAATACTATTGGCCTCAGGGCCAAACAACAATTCAGTCTGATCATCATTCAAATTAACATAATCCTCTCCCTCTCCTATGTTTAAATTTGCAGTTATCTGTGACCTATAAGATTCATTATTTAATAGTTCGGTCAAAGGAAGTGATATATTTAATTTTTCTATTTCATTTTTGATGTTGAAATGGAGTTGAGGGTTGTTTGTTTGATTTAGATATTCCTTAATATGTGTAATTTGTGTGTCCTTATTCTGTTTCTCAGTACTAGGCATTTCAGTCTGTGTTCCTACTGTTTTGCCTTGATTTCTCTTATTTTGATTGCTTTTAGTAATTGTCTCTGTTTGGGTTTCAGTGGAGGTTATATCTATAATCTTAGGGGTTGAAGTCTCTCGTGTTTCCCTAAGGAGGATTTGTAACACTTTGTTAACTCGAGTTTATTTTATTATTTTAGTCTGGGTTTGGATGGATATTTTAATGGGAGTCTCGTTATTCTTTTTACTTCTCAAGCTATATTGTCTATGTACCTCATATATAGCTGTCTCATAGCCCTATTTAAAATTAAAAGATTACCCACATTCTAACTGCAACTATTGCAGCATATATAACTCATGTTCTTCTTGAGTAAGAAAAACAATGTATTCCTCTTTGGTTTCCAGTAAGTTAATCTGGGTATCATCCTCTGCTTCTTGGTTCTGTGAACCCTCAACATAGTTCTCTTGGAAGGGGGGCCTAATCTATTGGTTTGGTGTAACATTCTTTCCAGCATTATGGTTCTTCCTAAAATTTGGGTTTCTCATTGGGGGTTGTTGTTGTTGCTGATTCTCCCATTGATTTTTCCTCTCCATGTTTTCTAACCTATCCATGATTCTTTCTAAACTCTTAGCTAAAATATCTACTTTTCCATCTGAAGTGGAAACTTCCTCTTTAAATACAACTTTCTTTTCATTCCTCATTCATGCTTTCTTAGCTAATAGGTTGGCCTATACACTAACAGCATTGCTTTGCATTTGTTCAAGTGTTTCAGGGTTTCTTTCCCTTAGCTGGTATGCCATGTTAGCATCAAAACCATCAGGGAACTTAATTAATGCTAGGTCAGGTGGAGGTTTAATATTGGCTAGAATTGCATTGTAGATATTATTAAACCTAGTGCAGTAGTCCTGAACTAACTCATTAGGAGCTCTTCTAATGTTGTCATATTCAGAAAGTGTTTGCAATGGGTTTTTCTTTCTCTCCCATATATGAATGAATAACCTATGAAAATTGGCTAAGTCTGCAATATGGTTGGCAAGAAAGGCTTTGAACCATTTCTTGACATCCCCAATTAAAGTTTGGGAAAACAATCTCATTTGGACATCTGCTTCATCTATCTTGTGCAATTCAAAAAAGTCAAACATCTTGTTTACATGTTGCTGGGAAGCGTAATGACCAATAGCATCAAACAAGAAAACCTCTCTGATAATCTGCAGGCATGGCATGGAGTTGTGCAGGTAAAACAAGAGGAGCATATTGGTTTTCCATTGCTGTGATTCTGGTTTGACTAGGGGGTAAAGTTGTGGTGCTTGAGGAAGGACTTGAAACTGATGGATGTGAACTAGATGATGATGAAAACGGTTGATTAATAACTAGTTTAGGTGATTGGATTGTGGTAGACACAATTGGTGAAGTTGTGGTAAAATAAGGGGTATTTACAGTGAGTGAAGAATGTGCAAAAATTTCATAGGCAACAATGGTAAGGGTAGCTAGCTCAACAGATTGTTGAAGGTAAGCACTATCTATATTCTTGATCAATGTATAGGTCAAAGCTTCTAACTTTTCAAAAGAGTCCAAGACAAATTTATCTAAATATGGATGGATAACCATTTTTGATTCAATGAGTTGAGTCAAATGAGGGTCTAAGACTATTTCATGGATGACTATCTCAGATTTAGTTCTAAATAATGAGAGGTTAAAAGACAAATCAAAAGGGATTTCCTCTAAAGTTGACAACTCCTCAGGGAGTGAGTTTTCTTTGACTAGCTGGCTACTACTTGCCCGAGTTTCTTCGTTTTTTGGTTTTCTTAGAATTCTGTCTGGGTTATCAACTATAGTTACGGGGTTTGGATATGGGTTTTCCCTGGTATAGTGAATCTTCTTATGAGCCAAAATTTTAAGTTTTTAAACTATTTTTATGAAATTTTGGAAAATTTACTTTAGAAAATGACCTTAAGTGGCTCAAGGTTAAATTTAAGGTTTCCTTAAAGTTTTATGAGACTGATGGTCAAAGTCCCCAGTATGGTTGCCAGAAATGTTATCACTCTAATATTTATTTTGAAGTATGAAGAAAGAAAAACCTAAGGTAACCACAAACCAACTTTGGAGATCAGGACCTAGCCTTCCTGATGCTTAGAGCGGGCTCTCTCTTTATAATTTAACTTTGTTTTAGTTAAGACGATTTTAGGCCAGTTATCCTTGCACTTGGGTTTTGTTTTGAAAATTTGGTGGTGGGATCACTTTACTTAGATGGAAAGAGGTTTGGCTTCTACCATTGGGCTATGGAGTCGCATGTCGGATAAACAAGACTGGATTCAGTGCTAAAAATAGTGTCTAGAGGGAAAGATAGATGATTTATTGCAGATATCAGAGGATAAATGGTGAATGGATGCAAATCGGATCCAGGGAGCAATTAAGTTCCCTAGGCCAGACTTTGGAAGGAATGAAACAAGTCAATCGAGATGGCAGAGCAATTAAGGGTTCTAAAATCCACGTATCAAAATAAAACATATAAATAAATAACTAGGCAAAATAGAGTGTAATTTAAACAAATTCTGAGTGATATTTCCAGTTAATTCATTTAGATTTTAGAACACATTTAGGATTATGAAAACACATAAGAAAGGTAACAAAATCACACAAAGAAAGTACTTCACTGCAAATGGCTCATTTCATGAATCCTGTAGTGAAATGCTTTTATTACTTGCTCCAGTTTGTTGACTTGAAAATGATACAATCACCCTTAGGTTCAGGATCAAAATAACTCTACAAATGTAAAATAATCCACACACAATACTTCGAATTTTGAAGTATTTATACAAAATTAATTACAAAATATCTGAAAATGTATTCAGAACTAATCATGGAAAAAGGAAACATATTCTTGCAAGAAGATAGAGACAACTATTGAACTGTTTCATGTTGTCCCTTTTATTTTGGTTTTGTTGGCTGTAGACTTTAACTTTTAGCCCTTTATGCTGCTAGGCTATTTGACTTTCATGCTGGATGCCCTATTTTACTTTAACTTTTCACCTAATACTCTTTCATCTGATACACTTTAACCTTGCTGACCTGTCAATATCCTTTTACCCTCATGTTTCACTTTTTACTGTAAATTTATAATTTACTGCGTTTTTACTACAGTAAATCATTCAATTTTTCCCATCTTTCTTCATCTGGTAATTGGATATTGATCATTTTTCTGTATATCTCATCTGCCTCTGTATATTTGGCAAAAGTGGGTTTATTAATTAACAGGTTTTTACCTCATGTTGGAGGTAAAACAAGTTTTCAAAAGTTTGGTACGAGACTTTGCCTATTGGCATGCCCTTCATAGACGCAGTTATCACCTATTATTTGGCTAGTTCTGTAATCTTCTTGCTGTAATCTACCTGTGTCATTAACTTGTCATTTATAACTAAGGGATTAGGTAATCCATTTTCTTTCAACTGTTCAAATTTAGCCATGAACCTGTCAATGGCTAGCTGCATGTTCTAACACTTATCTTCTAGATTTAACATTAAATTCCTCTTGGTGAGGACTTTCCTGACTTCCAAAATTGTACTTATCCTATTAGGTATATCAAGCTCTTGTAGTTCATATTTATTCTTGGAGTTGAGGAAGTGGATGATTCTTGCTGCTTCCTTTGGCATAACTCCAAGTTCTGTTTTAATCCTTTCAATGGCTTCTATTGCCTGCTTGATCAAATCAATCTGCTGAAAAATTACCTAGATAAATGACCAAATATCATTGACTGAGTCAATGATATTGGCCCACAGTTTCTCTTTAGCCTTTCCTATTGGCTTAGTCAAGGTTAGTTCTTATTCCAGGCCTTTTATATTTTCATTCATCCTTGCAGCCTTTTGTTGCTCTTCTTTATGCATAATTTGGGCAAGTTTGTAATCTATCTCAAAACTGCTAACTTTCTCCTTCAGTTTTTTCATCTCATTGGTCTGAATGGACATTTCTTCCATTGCTTTGACCAGCTTATTTGCTTCATCACCTGTGTTACCTATTGTTGTTGATGTCATTGCTGATGTGGTCAAAGTTGATGTTGGCAATGTAGTGGCCATTGGACCAATGGGAGCTAATGTTGTTTCCAGAGTGGAAGGTACATATGTGGTCACTGTTGGAATGACTGTTAGAGGAGCATCACCAATACTAGCTTGTTTGAGCTAAATCAAGCTTTCTAGTTCCTTTTCCATCTCCTTCAATTGGTCATTGAGTTGCAGCACCAATTCCATCATCTCTTCATGATTTGTTTGGCTTTCTAGGAATTCCTTTGTTTGTGGGTGTTGTAACTGAGGTAGCTTGAGTTGTTTCTTGAGGGATACAATTCCTCATTCTTCTTCTTGATTAATTGTTCAACAACCTTGATGTCCTTTGGGTCATGGCCCATTTCAACAACAGGTCCTCCAAGGACTATATCCTGGTGTTTTTGGTGCTGGAGGAGGCCTTTTACAGTTTATACTGGGCTATCACATTGTCAAATGAATCTTTCAATTTGAATGTTGCCATGGCCTGTGCTGTGAGGGTGGAGTAGATAATTTCTCCAGCCTGCTTGTGAAATTCAAACTGATCAATGGGATGAACATCCCTGAACAAGACCTAAAAATTGGTCTACTTGTAGTCTGCTGAGGTTTTGGGCTGATGTACAGTGGGATGTAGGAATGACACCTGCATTTTTCCTCCTTTGATGTCAAAGGATGACATCAACCTGTTCTGGTTTGGTGATGTCATTTTTAGGTACTTGGTATATGTGTCTGCCTTCAACTTTTCATTGCTCATTATAATTTCCTTAAATATTTGTTTGACATCTGTTTCCTTGTCAGCTAGCCTAACAAAGGAAGACACCTCCACACTCTTATATCTCTGTATGATCTGTGTGTTGGAAGTAGATGGCTGTTGTGTCTTTGCTGATGCAGTTCTCTCTGTTGTCTGTTTAATGCTCTTCCCCATTGCCTCAATGTCAATGATTTCTTCTGATGCAATGTTTTCCTCCTATTCAGACACATGATTCAATTTGGGCCTTGTGTTTAGCTTGAACTGCTCATCAGTGGTCTCTAGGGTAGAACTTGATGCTTCCTCTCTCTTTCTTTTAGGATTCGTTTCCAAATTGAGATGGCTCTGAATGACAGGAGTGACGTTCATTGGCTCTCCCAACTCTGGAACCTACAGGAAAGAACTCTGGTCAAATTGTTTCTCTAAATCAATCATGGTGTTCTCCACATCCACAACTATGTTGTCCATGCCAATCAATGTATTCTCTACCCATTCTGACTGATTAGCATATTGTTCAATGTGAGGTCTTGGATAGTGGATGTAAGGTCCCAACTTGACCTTTTGTCTGAGCTTGTTTATAACCCCATGTTAGGGTCCAACTCTAACCCCCTGATTTATGTAATAAGGTCAAGTCATAGTTATAGTTAGTTAAAGATTCAATAAAGCTCATATTAATAATTGTAAGTGGTTGACCTGCATTTCAAGAAGGGACCACAATTAGTTGCAAATGGGCCATGTTATTGAATAGATGGTATTAATAAGAACCATGGTACTGACCCATGGTATTGCATGTATGAATCCTATATAAAGGATAGAGAGTCCCCTTGAGGGGTGTCGTGTCTTATTTTGTAATTGAGCCCAGCTCTATTGGAGGTTGCCCCCTCAAAGAGGTAAGTGAACATTGCTTTCCTTTCTAAATAATAAAATGCATGTTGTTATTTCTTATTTTTCTGTGTCTTGGGTATATTTCTTTGCATATTTGGTATTCTGGTATCTTCTCGCAAGTCAAGAGCATAACAAGTGGTATCAGAGCACTTTCTAGGGCTAGTGGGATCTCCTTTTTTAGCAAAAAAAAAAAATTTCTAGAGACATGTTCTAGCGTCTTTAAACCACAGGATCTGTTGTTGAGCGCATAAACCTACAGATTTGGGGAGGCATGCACGCAAGAAATACAAGAGGTGGTCACACTTGTTGGACTCCCTTGTAACCCCTGTGAGTACCCCTTCGAGTAGTAGTGCATTAGACAGGAACCATGCAGGGACTGTCATCCAAGTACCCTCTGGGTATATCGGAAGCCCCCTAGACTCTCTTGAAACTTCGCCATAGATAAACCATCAACCGTCTTGCTGCTACAATACACCGAGAACATCACTTGGGGATATTACTCACGTGTACGATAGGGTAGTAAGGTTGTACGGCTAAGTGTATAGTTGATCCTCCTTGGTTAGTGCCCTGAAAGATTGGGCCGAGTACTACTATCGGACCCTTATGTATATTGCAATCTGTAGCACCTGACACTCCTTCAGACCATAGTTCCTTTGTCTCTCTCTAGATCATGCATCATCTTTACCAGATCAGATCTAGCATATAGGGTTCTGTTGCAGCCGCAACAATCAATTCTTCCATTCAGATCTATCAAATCCACCATTCAAATCTATCAAATCCACCAATCAGATCTATCAGATCTGCCATTTAGATCCAACAATTTTGGTTCTGTAGCAATCACAACAATTAGATATAGCAGTAGGGGTTCGATCACTGCCACATTCCTACTCATACTCTATAGTTGAGGGTTTCACTGACAGATTTGACTATTTGTGTGGTTCCTATATGTGGGCATGATTCTCACAAGACATTGGGTAGAATTAACTTTTCTAGGAATCAGATACTATGGTATTCCTAAGCGAGGAGTAAAACTTCTTTCGGAGTAAAAAAAGAAAAAAAACAAAAACAAAAACAAAAAAGAGTTTGATACCCTCTCGGGACACTTATTGCAGACTTAGCCCATAAGAATCAGGTTGACGGGCTAAGCAAGGTGGTACCATTCACTTGTCAGTGTCAAAATTTCGGGTGGTCCCAATTTTTTTTTTCACAGTAATGACAAGTGCATTGGATCTGTGCATGGTACAAACCAGAGCTCAAGCTATGGCCAATGAGAAGATAGACACCCTTGAACAAAAGTTGGAGGCATTAACGAAGCAGATCCAGACCTTAAATGACATAATCACAAAGGGCAAGTCGGGGGAACAATCAGAGGCATATGATTTTAATGAAAACCTTGAGGGTGAGTCTAGCCATTCTCTTCACTTCTATGGAAACCACCAATAGTCCCAGCCTCAACCACCCAAGCTGGACATGTATAAATTTGATGGCTCTCATCTGACCATATGGAGAGCACAAATGGAGCAATATTTCACATTAAATCACATCAGAGATGATGCGACTAAGCTAGGTGTGGGAAGCTTGTACTTAGACCAAGAAAGATGGCAGTGGTGGTAGTGGCATAAATGCTGCTATGCCATGCCAATGACTTGGCAGATATTATCAAAAGCCATTTCTGATCGCTTTGACGAGGAATCTAAATTTTTGGGTCGTCTTACTAAGATACAACAGACAGGCACAGTGCAAGAATATATTAAAGCCTTTGAAGCATTATCCTTCCACACAGGAGGTCTAGTAGATGAATTCTACTTGGAATGTTTTGCCAGTGGTCTCAAAGACGCCATACAAGACCACGTCCAACTGCAACACCCAGTCTCATGGCTGGCTGCTTGCAAGATAGCTCGTGAAGTAGAATGCGTGTTAGCAACCTAATCGACTCGTCCAAATTTCATAGCTAAGGGAACAAGGGACGCTCCACCCAGGCTCTGAGCACTACCCAAACACTTAAGGTTCAAAAGGTGTCACGAGCGGTAATCTTAGAAAGAAGAAAGAAAGGATTGTGTTACTACTGTGATGAGAAATACTCCCCGGGGCATAAATGCAAGTAACCCAAATTCTTTCAAATTGATGCTATTGATCACAGTTCATCTCAGGAAGCCCCACCATTTGAGGGACCAGAGGAGGAAGATGAGGACAACCAGCCAGAAAATGAGCTCCCAGCTACACCTAAAGAACCAATTATTTCACTTCATGCTTTGACATGAATTTATTCTCCCCAAACTCTCAAAATCAGAGGTTTTATTAAGCATCACCTTGTAGTAGTATAGATTGATAGTGGTAGTATGCATAACTTTATCCATCAAAGAGTCGTTGAAATAGTGCATTGTTTTGTTAGAATAGTCTCTAATTTCCATGTCCAGATTGCTGATGGGGTGACAATGAAATGTGAAGGCCGTTGTGAAAATGTCAAACTTCAAATGGGGGATTATCACCTAAAGACCCACATGTTTGCCATCAAAATGGGTGGGTGTGACATCGTCTAGGGTGCTGAATGGCTCCGCACACTCGGCCCAATCATAATGGATTTCCAAGACTTATATATGAGATTTAAGCAGAATAATTACACAGATACCCTCTGCGGACTCCAGGCAGGTGCTCCTTCTATCATCAACTCGCATAGGATGGAAAAATTGTTAAAAAAAGGCCACCATGGAGTTATAGCCCAATTTAATGCCATCCAGGCCTTCAAACCCACTTCCCTTCATATTCATCCTGAGATGCAACATGTCTTAAACAACCATCTGCAGGTCTTTGACAAGCCTCATGAGCTTCCACCCTCAAGAGGGGAACATGATCATAGCATTACTTTGGTCCCAGGGGCACAACCACCAAATATGCACCCATATAAATATCCATTCGCCCAAAAGAATGAAATTGAAAAAAATCATCAAGGAACTCTTGGAAGTCAGTGTCATTCATCCTAGTATTAGTCCTTATTCATCGCCTGTGGTCATGGTGCTCAAAAAAGATGGGGAATGGCATATGTGTCCAGACTTCAGGGCCCTCAACAAGCTGATGGTCAAAGATAAATTTCCCATCCTAGAGGTTGATGATTTGCTAGATGAACTAAATGGGGCTCAATTCTTTACTAAGCTCGACCTTCGCTCGGGCTATCACCAAATTTTCATGAAAGAAGTAGACATTCCAAAGACTGCTTTCCGAACTCATGAAGGCCATTATGAATTCCTGGTCATGCCATTTTATCTCTGTAATGTCCCATCCACTTTTAAGAGCCTCATGAATCACCTGCTCAAACCATATCTGAGAAAATTTGTCCTTGTTTTCTTTGATGACATCCTCACCTACAGCCTCACCTAGGAAAAACATCTTTAGCATGTAGATCTGCTCTTGCAACTGCTCCGGAAGCATAAATTATTTGTCAAATTGTCCAAGTTCTCTTTTGGCATAGAAGAAGTTGAGTATTTGGGCCACATTGTGGGGCATGAAGGTGTCAGGGTGGATCCCAAAAAGATCCAAGCAATGTAGGATTTTCCTCAACCAAAGACCTTGAAGAGCTTGAGAGGATTTTTGGGTCTCACCGGCTACTATCACAAATTTGTCCACAATTATGGTCACATTGCTAGACCCCTCACTCACCTTCTCAAGAAAAATTCATTCCTTTGGAATGATGAAGCACAACAGGCATTTATAGCTCTCAAACATGCCATGTGTTCCACTCCCGTATTGGCACTACCCGACTTCACCAAATCTTTTGTGATTGAATGTGATGCTTCAGGTACGGGTATTGGGGTTGTCTTAATGCAGGAAGGTTGACCCTTGGCCTTCACTAGCCAACAACTAAGTGGGACAAATCTAGGACAATCTACCTATGAGAAGGAGATGATGGCCATCTTACATGCAGTGGATACCTAGCGACCATACTTATTGGGGCAACGTTTCCAAATCCGCACAGACCATCAAAGCCTTAAATATTTTTTGGAGCAACGCCTATCCTCACCACAACAAAATAAATGGCTAGCCAAAATTTTGGGATATGATTATGAGATAATTTACAAGAAAGCACACGAAAATGTCATAGCTGATGCTTTATCACGCCAATTTGAGGAGGAAAGCACCCTGCAAGCAATCTCTCTTCCCATTCCAAAGTGGATTGAAGAGGCTCACAAGGAATAGTTTTCACATCCTTTTCTCTCCAAACTCATTAATAAATTTCAGGCGGATCCAAATTCCACAGTAGGCTACTCTTGGCAGGCTGAGATTCTTCGCTACAAGGACAAAGTAGTGATATCACCAACATCCACCCTCAAAAGTCACATTTTGGCAGAGTTGCACTCATCTCCCACTACAGGCCATTCAGGCTTTCAGAAGACTTATGCTCGCACTCGACGTTCATTCTTTTGGACAGGCATGAAAAAGGACATTCTTACTTTTGTAGCTGAGTGTGATGTGTGTCAGTGCCACAAAGGAGAAACAGTCAAATCCCTAGGCACATTACAACCATTGCCCATCCCTTACCTAATCTAGATGGAGGCTTCTATGGATTTCATTACGGGTCTTCTGAAGTTAGGCAACAAGTCAATCATCATGGTGGTTGTGGACAAACTTTCTAAGTATGATCATTTTTGCACCCTACCCCACCCTTTTACACCAGCTTTGGTGGCTCAATCTTTCATGGACCAAATCTTCAAATTGCATGGCATGCCCACTTCCATTGTGTCTGATCATGACCCGATCTTCACCAGTAACTTTTGGCAGGAACTCTTCAGGCTACAAGGTACCCAACTACAACTCAGTACTTCCTATCATCCCCAAACTGATGGTCAAACTGAAGCAGTCAACAAATGTCTGGAGACCTACCTCAGGTGTTTCACTTCAGAAAAGCAACATCTATGGGTACAGTGGTTACCTCTAGCTGAATGGTGGTATAATAATAACTATCATGCCACCACCAAAATGACTCCATATGAAGCAGTTTATGGTCAACTCCCTCCTTCACCTACTTCTTATATCCAGGGATGCTCGAAGGTACAAGCAGTGGATCAACTCCTACAGAACCGTGCAACCATGCTGGCCCACCTCAAAGAGAATCTCTGTCAAGCTCAAAATCGCATGAAGCAACAGGAAGACCAACATCGTTCAGAGCACAAATTTCAAGAGGGGATCCGGTATTCTTGAGGCTGCAACCATATAAGCAAACATCACTCAAAGACAAGGGTTGTCAGAAATTATCTCCAAAATTCTACAGACTGTATCAAATACTTCAGCACATCGGAGAAGTAGCCTACAAGCTAGCCTTGCCACCCAGTGCAAAAATCCATCCCGTCTTTCATGTCTCATGCATCAAGAAAGTGGTAGGGAACCATTTTAGAATTCAAAACATTCTACCAGAATTTGATGAAGAAGGTTCAATCTGGCTCCAACTTGAATAGGTTCTTGACATGCGAGAATGGCACCTACGCAGCCGCACGATCAAGGAAGTCTTCATCAAGTGGAAAGACACTTGTCCAGAAGATGCAACTTGGGAACTAATCGTTGTTCTTCAACAGTTTCTGCAACTTCACCCTTGAGGACAAGGCTATTTTTATGGGGGAGGGTATGTTAGGGTCCAACCCTAACCCCATTATTTATGTAATAAGGTCGAGTCATAGTTATAGTTAGTTAAAGAGTCAATAAAGCCCATATTAATAATTGTAAGTGGTTGACCTGCATTTCAAGAAGGGACCACAATTAGTTGCAAATGGGCCATGGTATTAGACAGATGGTATTAATAAGAACCATGGTACTGACCCATGGTATTGCATGTATGAATCCTATATAAAGGATAGAGACTCCCCTCGAGGAGCGTCATGTATTATTTTGTAATTGAACCCAGCTCTATTGGAGGTTGCCCCCTCCAATAGGCAAGTGAACATTTCTTTCCTTTCTGAATAATAAAATACATGCTGTTATTTCTTATTATCCTGTGTTCTAGGTGGATTTCTTTGCATATTTGGTATTCTGGTATCTTCTTGTAGGTTAAGAGCATAACAACCCATGAGGGTCATAATTCCAGATGAAACTATTCTTGAATTTCAATTCCTGGAGCATCTATCAACCTCTGGTCCAACCTCTCTGGTGTTACAGATGAAAGGGCCCATTTGGTCTTTCATCTTAAATTGTCTCTTCTTCCTAGCATCTAGGAAGTTTACCTCATCTGCACTTATGTTTTTCCTGAAGTATTCAAGGGAAAATATCCTCATTGGGAGGTATTTAGGAACTTTTAGGGGGCTAGCACAAAGCCATAGATCCTGATTTCATTATGATTCTGGTAGAGGTACCAGTCTCTCACCTTGCTATTCTTGGCTAGTTGCAGTAATATTTTAAATTTTGGGCTGATTCTAGGTTAAACCTTGGAAGTCAACATGTTCATGACTGGGTATACAAAAGAATCTATGAATTATTTGTATGAGGTGGAAAACTTGTGGACCACTGGTGTCGAGAAGATAACTTATCTTCCCTTTCCCTTGGTGTCTAATTTCTGGATCTTCAAAGGGAATTTATCTGTCTGGTAATAGGGGAACATCTGAAACAACATTGAAGAGTATTTGAAAACTCTTTCAGTGGGCAGTCTAGTGAGATGTTTATGCATTCTTTCTGCAATGAACTGGGCATAATCATACAAAATGGCAGGATGCTTGCCTGGAGTGAATATGTACAAGAAGGCCATGATGACCTCATCCACAAACTCATCTGATGTGCATCCTAGGATGCATGAAATCATGGTGATTATTCTCCTGCCAGTCTCTGAAAAAATAGTGGCAACATAGGGTGGAATGCCTTTAAGAGTATGGCACTCCTCAATGGTGAAATTCTGAAACATTTGTTTGATCCTGTCTGGGCCTAGTGTGATGTATAGGTCCAATAGGTGTCCAAAGGATAAAGGAGTTAGATTATGAGTAGGATGGATTTGTAGCATCTGGTTGATGGATTCAGCAGTAATAGTGAATAATATCTCATGGTTTGGTGCCTCAAAAGCCCTATGGATTGGAACATAACGGGCTTGGAAAAAATGTACTATGTTTGGGAATGGGTGGACTTCTGGAAAGTATACTTGGGAAAATTGATTCCCAAAGGTTTATATCATCATCATGGTTTAGGAACCTATCTTTGGCCCAGCAGTGAATTCTTAGAAGGTGGCGTGGGGTGGCTATATCTTTGATTTGGAAGTATCTATATGCCAAGGCCAAGTGGTCAATGTCTAAATGAGGGGTTGTCACTTGTCTAACATCTAGAGAATTTTTGGTAGCCATTTCTGTATTAAACTATGGAAATTTGGGTTATATGGCTATTGGAAGTGAAGTTTTGACAATTCTATAACAGGAGTAGGGTATCAATAGTTTGTAGGTAGCGGTTTTGGTATTTTAGGAGGTGTAATACTCTCAATTTAAATGGAATTCAATTAAATTCATTCAATTATTTCATGAATTTAGTGTATGTTTTCAAATGAGAGGGACGTTCTGGTTTTCTGCTTAAATACCTAGAATTTATGGTCGAGGTTGCAAACTAGTTTTAATGGAGGTTTGCATAGGTTTCTGCGGCTTTCAGGTGTGTTGTGGTGGTGTTTCAGAAGGTATTCATCGATTGGTAACTAGTTGCAGGAGCTCTGAGGGCATAGGTGTGCTTTGGACGCTTCGCAGTGAAAACAAGTGACAAAGGGCAAAAATAGGGTATGAGCGCTTTTAACTGGGAGCGTTTAGAATTGGTGGGGAAATTAAATGAACAATGGCAGTTTTGGTTTACGACGGGGAGGTGCTATTGGAGGATATCGCACCACTTATGAGGGTCGGGTGGTGTTTTGACAAGGGAAACATGATCTATGCTGGAGGTTGAAACGTAGCAAAATGTGCCCGAGAAAAACCACCCATATCGCATGCGAGCCGGTAAAGGTCAGGCATTGAGTGGGCACGATATGGGCAAGGGCTGTTGGATCTATGGGTGGATGATCCAAAGGTCATTGCGTGGCGGAGATGCACAGTGTGAGATGGGGGCAGAATTTAGAGGGGTCCATGGTTAATTGTGTTTAAGTCTAATTAACCAACTATTGACTACAGGTTTATGAAGTAATGTGGGTTTATAACATAACGGGTGAAAATGAATTTTCGAGGTTAATAACTTAATGCGGGGGGATGAAATAAAAGTTAGGATAAGAGGTTTAGTGAGTTTTTCTGGGTTTTTAGGGAATTTAACAAATGCAAAGTGATTTTTCCAAGGGGAAAAAGGGTTTCATACTAGGGGAAAGGGATTTTTGGGAAGGGGGATGAATGTAGAAGGTAAATTGGCTAGGGAATGTGTGAAACCAAGGAGTAGGAGTCAAAATGAATGGAAATGGTGTCTTCACAAGCCATGAAGGGGTAAAACGGGAAATTAGTAAGTATATAGGGGGTGAAATGCAATGAAGGGGAAGTTAGGCAAATCAGCTTATGAACATTCTTTTCACTTTAATAACTTCTCCTACACACTGAAACATATAGTTAAGCATGATAGTAGTGCTTATGCTTCCAATGACCTGTATTTCTGCGACCTTTCTTCTACCTACCCTTTTACCTACCTTAACATTTTTTCTTCACTTTGTTGGGTGCACTTAAGCTAGAAAACCCATTTCTCTCCTTTTCATTTTATGTAATAAACTATCTACTTCGAACCTTATATCTTCCAAGGGTTCAGATTATACTGATGAGCTCCTTTTATTTCTTTACCTATCTACTAATCTGATAAGATTAAACTGTTTGGTCATATTTTTATTTTCTAACTATAAATTGAAATTCAAAGCACGAAGTAGTTAAGATTAGGCAATTTGATTATCATGGGTTGTGGCATGTATGACAAGCTACACACAACCATTTTTTAAGATAGTAAAGTAAAGAGTAGTGGCACTTGACTTTCACACTTTCATGATCTGTTTTTTGTTTGGAGTTCATATTTTTCATTTTTTGATATTTTCTTATTTTTCTTGTCCTTTGATATTTCTTTGAGGACATACCATCTTTACATTTTTTATTTTTAATATGGAAACCATTTGCAGAAAGAAAAGGTATGTACAATATTACAAGACTTAACGTCAACCAATTTAAAATTATGAATCCTATCACTATAGGACTCCAGCACCTGGGAGTAGATGTTTTGACTTTGGTGCTAGCAGACTATAATGTCCCCATATTCCTCCCATTGATGCAGATGGTAACACGTTGTATCGAAATAATGCTAAAGTGGAGAATGTCATTCTCTTTGGTCTTAGACAATCAAAACTTGTAAAGGTTTTGCACTATAAGTCTGCTAAGGATGTGTGGGTAAATATCAATAAAATTCATGAAGGAGATGGAAAATTAAAGCAGACAAAATTTCAATCCTTTAAAATGAGGTTTTAGAGCTAGAGAATGAGTGAAGATTAAAGCGTAACATAATACTTCCTCAGATTTGATGAAGTAACCAATATGATTAGAGGACTTGGTGAAGAGGTTAAGGAAGAAAATATTCTTCAGAAAACCTTAAGATATTTTTCCATGAGATTTAATGCCAATGTCTCATCTAATGAAGAGATGGCTAATTTAAAGGATCTCAAGATGGACTAGCTTCTTGGTACTCTCATAGCCTATGAGATGAAAGTAGGAAGAGAGGAGTCTGAATGTGAGGAATAAACATTCAAAGTATCCAAAAGGGCCAAGGGGTACAAATATCATCAAGACTGCTCCTACTGTGAATCTGACAAGGAGTTGGCTGAATTAGCTAGGAAACTGAAGTGTGGCTAAGGAAAATATAAAGGGAAGTTACCCTTTAAATGTTTTGACTGTGGAAGAGTTGGACATTTTTTGTCCAAATACCCTTAAAAACAAAAGGCTGAAAAGGAAGATTTTCATAAATTTGGAAACAAATATTAGAAACATCAAAAGAAAAATTTCTATAAGAAAAAGGGGTTCTACTTCAAAGAGGATAGCTCAGCACCATAGTTAGACAATGAAAGTTGTTTGTAAGATGATTCAAATAAGTATATACTTAGGGATTTTAGAACATAATTGAAGAAACAAAGTATTATTGAATCTGAAGAGGAGGAATAAGATGGAGGAGTAGTGGACCTTGAATGGGAACTCATCAATGCTCTTGATGAGTTAAAGAAAGCAAGGAAAAAGAGCAAGCAATTGAAGGAACAACTACAACATGTTGAAGAAGGTATGTATAATTATGATAATGAGGATTTTGTTTATCAAAAATAAAAACTTGAAGAATCTGTTAAGAGAAAACATAGTTTAGTCCTTCTACTAAAAAAAACAAGGAACACGTGCGAAACTATAAGAAGAGAACAAGCAATCAAAATAGGAGCTACTCAAGACAAGGAATGAAACGATCTAAAAAACATGCAAAGATGAAATTCGAGCTTTGAAATTTAAACTAGAAGAAGAAAAATAAATGGAAGAGGTTCTTCAAGATTTGATCCATGAATGGGAAGAGATCTGTCAGGGAATATCTGCATGTAATCTCATGCACCTTGCACGCTCCATGATTGTCATGTTCATCCTTTCTGACACACCATTTTCCCATGGTGTTCCTGGAACTATCTTCTCTCTATGAATTCAATGGTATGAAAAGTAGTTATCAAACTCTTTACTATAGTATTCACCTCCATTTTCTCATCTGAGATACTTCAAGTTCTTTCTTGTCATATTATTAACCAAATCTTTCCATTTCTTGAAAGTATCAAATACATCATATTTATTTTGAATACAATAAACCTAGGTTTTCCTAGTTTCATCATCAATAAAAGTAACATAATAGTGAGAGCCACCGAGAGATGATATCTGAGTAGGTCCCTATATATCTGTATGCATAAGCTCTAATTTTTCACTCTTATTTTCATTCCCAACTTTGATAAATATGACTCTCTTATGCTTTTCATAAACACACTTTTCACAGAAATCCAAATCAATAGGTTTCAAACCTGGAAACAAATTTCTTGAGTGATGAATCTGAATCCCCTTCTCACTCATGTGCCCAAGCCTACAATGCCACAATTCTGTATCTTCTCTTGTGGAGGTTGATGAATTAAAAAAATTAGAAATACCATTACATAAATAGAACGTACAAACCATTTCTCCTTTTGATATTGTTAGGGCTCCTTTAGTGAGCTTCCAAGTTTTGTTTGTGAATGTTGTTACACAGCGATCAACATGTAACCGCCCAGTTGAAATTATATTTTTCTTCAGATCTGGAACATTCCTTACCTCCTTCAATAGCTATTGGTTTCCATTTTGTTTCTTTATAAAAAACTTACCCATTCCAATGATTTATAGGGTTTATGATCACCCAAATGAACCTGTAGAAAATATCCTTGAACATAATCATGAAAATGTTTCCTATTGGGTGTGGCATGGAATGAGGACCCTAAATCTACCACCGATGCATCAATAATATTATCTAACAAAATAATCAAAGCATATTTCAACACATCACCTATCACATTCGCTTCATGATTCTTCTCTTGTTGTCCATCTCCTTATTTTCCCTTCTGTGATTTGTTGTCTTTCTTCAAGTGTCCTTTCTTCCTACATTTATAGCACGCTATCCCTGATCTGGGTTTTGATCTGCCTTTTCTTTACTTATTACGATTTCCTAGGCTCCTTCCACATTCCATTTTTCTTCACCTAGTCTCTGTAGTTAAATCATTACTTGATGTCTCAGTGGAGATTTTCTGTCGCATTTCCTCACTAAGGATGGCAGAAACAACATCATCAAGCTTTAAAGTAATAGATCTAGAGACAAAGTTACTAATAGCCGTAACTAATCCATTCCAACTTTCTGGAAATGAGCACAGAAATAACAAATCATTAACTTCGTCATCAAAATTTACCCCTACATAACTGAATTGACTGGTAATCGTGTTAAATTCATTTAAATTATCAAAAAAGGATCTACCTTCTGAGATATTCATATTAAATAAATGCTTAATAAGAAATACCTTATTTGAGGCTGATGGTTTTTCATATAGTTTGGCCAATGTTGTCATTAAACATTCTTTTGTCGTTTCCTTTGAAATGTTGAATGTCATTGGCGTTGCGAGACACATTCGTATTGTTCCTAATGCCTTTGTATCAATAAGATCTCATTCTTCATTTGTAATACTTGTCATCTTCTTTGATTTTCCACTCAATGGTAGGTATAGATATTTCTAATACAGATAATCTTACATATGCATCTTCCACAATTTGTAATTTTGGTCATTAAATTTCTTGACCGTAAACCTACCATGTTCCACCATTTCTCCCACTCAAACCAAGAACCCTTCTTTCCTGTGAGTTTATCAACCAAATAGACCTTCAACTCTGATACTAGTTGTTAGAAATTAATTAACAGAGCAATGAAATACATAAAATATTGTGGAAACACAAATATAGAAATGCGTAAAACAAGAGAGACACAGATATATGTGGCTCACTAAATTTAGGCTACGTCCACAAAGCAACATCTAGTCTTTCCTTTGATGTTATCTAACAAATTGAAGAGATACAACCTACAACAGATTCGTTATAATGTCCTCTTTTCTCTCACATAACCTCCCCTCTCTCTTTCTCTCTTAGAATAATAATACACAATGGAAATAAAATTCCCTAATATAAACTGAGGGTTACTTTCTAGGGCCAAAAACCCTAAATTAACATAACTTCTACTGTCAAATCATTCGCCTAATGAACAACCTAGATTGACTATGAAATTACAATATCTTACAACGCAAATTTTCATCTAGTTTTAGCTTCAAGGGCGCTGCCCCTGAACCGCCAACAGGAGGCGGGGCTCATTAAAAGTAGTCGTTGCCTCGCCTGGACCCACCTGGAGGCCATCATACAGGCAACAGTGCTGCCCCATTTAGGAACTAGAGTCCAACACGGTTGAGACCTCTGAATCAAGAAGATAATAAGGCTTCACACCCAACATGAAACAATAGAACTAAGACAAAATAAGAAGTGAAAGTAATACCATGTAGTTAAAAATTGAGATGTGAAAAAAACTAAAGAATAATCACTTGGTGTGATTAATGTTTCATTGTAAATTAGAACCACTCGAATTCATGAAAATTGTCAACCACCTTTGAATTGTAATGGTTGAGGGTAACCCACAAAAACTAAGGATGTAATTTAACCAAAGAAAACTATCACATTTCGATATATTATTTACATGAATTACAATTCATGGAAATATTTACAAGAGGGATTAACAAAAAAGGTTGTCACATAGGTGCCCCAAAACCTATAAACATTAGTTTTATTGAAGCTCCATATCCTTGTAGGCTTTAAAAGAGAGAAAAAGTGTCAAGATATAAAAGGAGAAAGAGTATCCCTCCTTCCAGTTTTCATTTTGAGAAGACATTATTTGTTAAACATATAACAAAATTAAATATTTGTGATATCCATCATCATAACATAATGGTTCCTTGAACCCTAAATGATCATCCTTGCCTTTGAAAAACTCACAAGTTTCTTATTTCAATGCTCATAAAGTTTATGAGAATTTGACAGAGAGCATGTCTTTTAAAGACATACAAAGTTTAGTATAAAATCGTTCTTGCACAAAAATGAGTCTATTATTTCATATCAAGTTACAATGCTACATGAAAGGCTCCTGATTAATCAATATTAAATTCATATATTATACAAGAAAAATAAATAAATTAGCATTCGCGTATTCATGACATGTTATTAAATGTTTACAAGACTATGGCGTGTAGCTCAATTGGAAATGACCTTGTTATGAAGTCATATGTAAAACATGAGATTCAATGTTCAAATCACTGTGGGTTAGACCAACAAAAAAAATATATGCTAAATTTTTACAATGTTTATCTTCTTAGGATGTGGCAATCTAATGTTGATTTTCATCTAGTTGTTTCTCAACATGTAATCTTAAAATATATTGATAAGTATGCTTCAAAACTAGAAAAGAGGTTATAATGTTGTCAAGATTTTATGAAAATAATTGAAAACATAAAAGACATTTTATATCCTCCTTTGTGTGAATAAAAAAGGTTCCTTTTAAAAACATATAGTTTTTTGAATCCTCTTGCCCCTCCTTATACCCTACTTGAATGTTGTGTTAAAATTTCCATGTGCATTCTCCCAACAAGAACACTCAAATACTTGGGTCCCTCTTTACCACAAATGATAACAATGTACATCCATTATGGATAAGACCTTGAAGAATATTCCTTTTTCTCTGAATCTGCTAAAAGATATTTCCTTTTGTTTCCATATCAGGAATTTCATTTGTCTTCTCATACTTCTGACTCCACACTTCTTCCACTTTTTGTTTGGAATCATAGAATTCTCTATAGATATGTTAAGTTCTTCCTTTAACAAATTTCTTCTTACTATTGTTTTATGGTAATTTCAGTTACACATTTCAAAACGCTAAATGATATGGTGCTTCTAATGAAGGAACTTTTTCCCAACTATGATATTGAATAGTTATTTTCAAATATTAACATACTTAAAAACTAGTTCTATTGTAACACCCCTCCCTTGTGTGCTAAATTATTGTAAACCTAAGCTGAGATAAAGTTAGGTGTGATATCCTCCCTTGTGTGTTAAATGAATGTAAACCTAAGCTGAGGAAAGCTAGGTGATATGTAATATGAAAATCAAATGTGTTATTAACAAAATTAATAAAATAAATGAATTGGAGTGTGGAGCACCAAGAGAGAGGAGATTCTTTTCAAATCCCATCGAGAAATGGGATAGAGATGAATCTTTCATGATAAATCTTCTAGATGTGATTCTAGATAAGCTTGGGTGGATTGGAGATCCATCAGATGGATGGTAGATAAAGATCCATTAGACATAAAAGCTTTGCTCGAGATAAAGGCAATATTTTATGAGGAAATGCCTCGTGGGAGATAAAGATGAGCTTTTCCGAAAAAGACCTAGGAAAATGGAAAAATCCATAAAAGCGGGATGTCGTTAATCGAAACTAAATCTTGAAAGAGGGTATTAAATACCTAGTGCATTGATCAATTGAGGACTGTTGATCCTTGGCAAGAACCTCGGCTCGGGGGGAATCATATGTGATTCATGGTTGGGTGGTGGTGCTCCTCCCTCCAAATGATGTTTCTAGTTGGCTTCATGATGCACGGAATGTTCTATATGATGTTTTCTTCCTTCCTTGTTACAAATTCAGTTAGTATAAAGGAAATTGTAAGAGTTTTCTTAGCTATGAGAATGATTGTAGATTTACATTCACTGATATATATATATATATATATATATATATATATATATAGCTAAAAAAAAATTCTGTATCAATTTTATCTTATATGAATGCATGTGATAGTATGGCTCCTTGTGGTAGACCAAGATGAAGTAGTAGAGGAACTTAATATGTGAACTGATGCATTAGTGTATATGCTGCCATTTATGTGCTATTATGATAATGAATCGCTAGGCATGAGAAAATATAGATAAATAATTATGTTCTAATGCTTGACACCTTATAGCTTAAGGTTTAGAATATATACTTAATTACATTATGGAATGTATGCATGGAGGGTTTGTTATGCATAAGACGATCATGTCAATATTACTTTGATAATACCAAGGGTATTGGGAAGTAACAACTGCATTGTAGGTAGGGTATGGTTCTATGAAGGCTTTAAGGCACCCTTCAGCCTAAATATTTAATCTTGATTGTGCATGACGAAGGAAGTTAGTAATCATGAGGTATGGCCTTGATAGTTATAGTAGAATCCAATTTACTACCATTAGGGTTAAGTGGATTAATTAAGGAATTATTATAAGTGCATAAAATGGTTAGTTCATTCTTCATCTACTAAATCATGGTTAGTAAATCCTGAACACATGAGCTTTGAGAAATAGGCTTCAAAGATTGTGTCTGACCCCCTCTATAGTCAAATTTATAACGACTGTGGTGTTGGTTATATAAAAAAAAATATGATGATATAAAGGAAGGCTAAAGATACCCTTTGTCAGTGTTTCATCTTAACTATTAAATAGCGAAAAAAGCATTTACAGTATGGGAGCCTAAGAGCTAAATTCTAGGGTGGTGAAGGAGGTTCGTTACATCTATGTTCCTTGTTATATGGAGTGTAAAGTTATGTATTGTATGTTTTTTAAGAAACAAATTATCTTATAATTAAATTTGTATAATTTTTTTCTCTAATTAAATCAACTTATCCCTTCAATTTGGTAATCACTAGCTTCATTTTCCAAGAATATCCCATTCTCTCAAATTCAAAATATTCTTCATATCATTAAGTTAGTAATAATTACCTCAATATGTATTTAGACATCCTATATAAGAATGAACTTTAATTTCTATTAGTCTTTAGTTCAACATCATTGAAATTACTATACAATATCTTCTTCAACAACTTTTCTATCTCCATTCTCTTTTCATTTTTGAGCCACTCTCTTTGTCCTATTTAGTTTTATATTTACTCTCCAATTCTTCTAATTTAATTCCTAACACCTATTAAATTCAATGCAATGTGCACGCATATCCCAAATTTTAGGAGAGCACACACTATAAAACATAGATCTGCAGGCTTACATATGTATATCCAGACATGCATATAGTTGAATGTATGGATGGATGGATAGGTAGATAGAGATGGATACACATATAGATTGGCAGGAGCAAATCCAAGACAATAGTTTGAGCAGATTTATTTTTTTAAAATAATTTTTGGCAGGAGCAAATCCCTTTTACTTGGCATTGGAATTTAATTGAAATGTTTGGTGAATGAGATATGTGAACAAAATATAATACCATCCTTTTTGTAGGGATCACTTTTATTTTGAGATTTATATATTCTTTTAAAGAAATATGTTTTTTCTAAGAAGAATTAATTTTGAAAAGGGTCAAATGTTTCACTTGGTAAATGTGACTTATTGTGAGACCAAACAAAGCTTCAAACTTATTCACTAGTAAAATTTTGGGGTTATAGAACAATAGATCTACTCTATCAAACGCCCTTCAACCCTATGCCCAAATGGATAAAATTTTTCATTTCTTAAACATGTTGGAGGGCGAGTGAAGATAGATTATTTCTTGCGGGAGTAGATTACATAGGAAATAGGTATATTGACTTTGAAACTATTTTACTAATTGCATACCTTCAAATAGTTTGCAAATTTCTTATCCTTTACATAAATTTGGATTACAACAAATGCTAAGTAAATATTTTATAAATTTCAAACGAACTTTATATCCTAACTAAAATGATTATACACTTTTCTATTTCCTTGTATTCTCACAATTCCTTTTACTTGGCGTTGGAATTTAATTAAAATGTTTGGTGAATGAGATATGTGAAAAAAATATAATACCATCCTTGTTTTAGGGATCACTTTTAGTTTGAGATTTATATAGTCTTTTAAATAAATTAAAATTTGTCTAAGAAGAATTAATTTTGAAAAAGGTCAAATGCTTCACTTGGTAAATGTGACTCGTTGTGAGACCAAACAAAGCCTCAAACTTATTCACTAGTAAAATTTTGGGGTTATAGAACAATAGATCTTCTTTATCACACACCCTTCAACCCTATGCCCAAATGGATAATTTTTTTCATTTCTTAAACATGTGTTGGGGGGTGAGTGAAGATAAATTATTTATTGTGGGAGTAGATTAATTAGGAAATAGGTATATTGACTTTGCAACTATTTCACAAATTGGATACCTTCAACTAGTTTGAAATTTTCTTGTCCTTTACATAAAGTTGGATTAAAAACAAATACTAAGTAAATATTTTATAAATTTCAAATGAATTTTATATCCTAACTAAAATTATTATACACTTTTATATTTCCTTTTCTTCTCACAATCCATTTTACTTGGCATTGGAATTTAATTGAAATGTTTAGTGAATGAGATATGTGAACAAAATATAATACCATCCTTGTTGTAGGGATCACTTTTAGTTTGAGATTTATATAGTCTTTTAAAGAGATTAAAAATTGTTTCTAACAAGAATCAATTTTGAAAAGGGTCAAATGCTTCACTTGGTAAATGTGACTTGTTGTGATACCAAACAAAGCTTCAAACTTATTCACTAGTAAAATTTTGGGGTTATAGAACAATAGATCTTCTTTATCACACAACCTTCAACCTTATGCCCAAATGGATAATTTTTTTCATTTCTTAAACATGCATTGGGGGGCGAGTGAAGAGAGATTATTTCTTGTGGGAGTAGATTACTTAGCAAATAGGTATATTGACTTTGCAACTATTTTACAAATTTTATGCCTTCAACTAGTTTGCAAATTTCTTATCCTTTTCATAAAGTTGGATTAAAAACAATTACTACATAACTATTTTATAAATTTCAAATGAAATTTATATCCTAACTAAAATGATTATACACTTTTCATTAAGATAACTCAAATGCCATACAATAATACAAATACTATTGAACAATGTTTTCATAATTATAGAAACATTTCAAAATTTGAGGAAAAATTACCAATACAAATTATACGACTTTCATACCTTTAATATACTTTTAGTCTCTATTTACAATTTATAAACTAATATTTATCTTTTCATAAATTTGTTTAACATCTTTAGACAGGATTATTGTTCTTAAAATATTATAATTTTCCACTTGTCAAATACATTAATCCATAGTAGCCAATTCATTTTTAAAAATATTTGGATGGTAGTTATAAAGAAAGGCATCAAACCATATTTTTGATGCTAGCTATAAGGAAAGGCATTGAGCTCGCATCTTGAATGAGATGACACTAATTCTATTCATGTGTGTGTTCCTCTATTAGGTGTCCTCAATTGTGGCATCCCTTGAAGTTAAATCACGATTTATGCATAAGAAATAAATTTGAGCTATTTCAATGGCTTGGTTTGTTGAAATGTATTTATTCTTATTCTTAATCTATAATGGTTGCATGTGAAAACAATTTTTTCCACACATCAACATGTCTAAGTCGAATAAATATTACGAAAATTCATATTAAAAGGTACGTATACATATATTTGAATGGTTCTTTTGGAAGATTTAATTATAAAGTTACTTAATTTAATTTAGTTGGTAATGGTAATATAATTTTCACCAAAGAACTAATTTTCCATCTCCCTATATGCTCATATAACATAATTAGGGAAAGTATGTGGCCCATTATCCACACATTTTCTTTTGCAAGGAACAAACATCACATAGTGTAATAAGGGGAATTTTAAAGGATCACTGCATATTCACATACTTTCAATTCATACACTTTCTATGTCCACTATTCACCTTGCACACACCACCACTACATGCACTAAATTCACTTAAACTTTGTGTAAATGGTATCCCCTTTTGGAATTTTTATACTTGGTTTATTTCAACTTTACATTTTCGCACACCTTAAGAAAAACAAATACTCTTGTAAAAGGAACCCTAAATTGAACCAACTAAATTCCCCACAGGGGACACAAAATAATTTAATAGTTTAAGGTAGGACCACAAGGGTAGAAATCTCATAAGCCGTCATGGTTATTTTTCATTGAAAAAAATAGATGTTTTTTTTAAGGGTGCCTTCAAATCCTACACCATCTAGTGAAATAACTGGTAATTAGAAGAAACATGTGAAGGGGGAAAGGCTTAGATAATGGATTATCACAACCCCCCTTATTGTCTCCCGACACTTGGAAGGGGTTGTAGATTCAAATTTGAAACCTACAAGTTAATATTCACTCATTCCCACTAGACATAGGTAACTTAGTGGCCAATTATTAGGGCATATTTCCCTATTGGTAGCAGGTGTGGGAGCACTCCACCTGATGCGATTTTGTTCAGGCTACTAGAAGTGTCACCAAATATTTTTTGGATGTAGCCCTAGTATCCCCCATTATAACCCTCTCCATACCTTGGTTGGCTTTTGGCTGTTGTAAGTATCACAAATAGTTTTGGGATGTGGCCCTAATACCCTACTATAAAATCTTGACAAGGACCAATTATTACTTGAGGGGAAGTATGTTAGGTATTTTGAAGTTTTTTTCTCATATTCAAAACTTCACAAAACCTTTTGTGTTGATTGTTTCAAACATTAGATTTAAGGGGATAATTCACCATTTATTTTTTTCTTTGTCTTATGCATGTGATTCTTTTGGTTTTCTAAAAGAAAAACCCCCTTCCCATATTTTTCCACACAATTACTAGGGAACCATAGGGGATTTAGGGGTTACCCATCACTCTAGGTGCCTAGAATATATCCTACCATTACCATGAGCAGTGCCTAGTGTCTGACCATTTTGATGCAAAAGACATGACCAAACCACCTTGTTTGGAACATCCATTTTTGGAGCCACATTAATGGGATCTAATTCCTCTCAAGGCACCCACACCACCAACCCTTAGGGAAGTACAAACACTACACCATAGGGTACTCTGACCAACCCTACCCTGCAGGGTACTCCAACCAATACTATTCCACAGGGTACCAATACTAATACCAACACCAATGAACAATGTTGTCATTACATCATGGCTAACACCAACAAGATACCTTTTGTCACTTCTTTAAATATTTCAGATTTGAGGAACTCATAAATGATGTCATTACCTATTTAAAAAAATAATGCCCCCGCCCATGCCAACCATGTTTGCATTGGATATGCCTATATTAGAAGGAAAATAGGGGGAAGAACATTCCAATCATATCATGAAATTCCACCTATAATGATTTATTAAATAAACATGTGTATATACTATTAAATGCTTATGATTTACTCACTTTTATATTTTTTATTCTACTATGTAGGGATGGAAATTGATCAATCCCATGAGGAACAAGATGTGCCCTATGAGGTTAGTCAACCCCAAGATGAATAATATGGTGGCTATCAAGATGACGAAACACTAGAGGAATTAGATGTGCCCTATCAAGTTGAGGAATCACCAGAAGAATGGGTTGATCCATCTCAAGTTGATAGGATAACAGAGAGTTGCATTGGTTTAGAAAGACGTGGAAGGTTTTCAAAAAATTTGGATGTAAGCCGCAGAGAGGACCTTCGAGAGCCTATATCTGATTGCACTATTAGAGAGCATGTTAGTAACATCGTTCGACAATATTTTTAGAAACATTCAGTTGTTGAGCTCATATACTACATGGTTTGATAGAAAACAAGAAGCTAAAGCACGTCACAAAGCTTTTGGTTATCCAAGATGCTAGAAGTATGAAGAAACCTATGAATGTCACTAAAACTATATCAAAGGAATTTTCTATGTTTGGAAAATCACGAAAAACTAATGTTCGAGCTTCTCGTAGGGAAATAAAATTTTTTATTATTGCACCAAGTACATAAAGACAAGAAAAGTTGAAAACCATGTCAAAATTGATCCACGTATCGAGAAAAACATTTCACAAGAATACCAAATTCAGGGTTCCACTAAATCAAAATGATGAAGCTTCTTGTTGGGATCTTATCACCAAGAAACCCTATTGAGATATTCTTATAGTAGGAATTAGACCAATTGTGGTAGAGTTTTGGGAGTGCCATTCTCATGCTATTCCATATAGAAAGCATGTCATACAAAATCACCTATCTAAAGGTGAGTATGTATATCACACTAAGCACATTGTAGAAATGAAAAAAGCTGCACTCTTTGATGAATTTCAAGAAAGAAATATCCATGCCAAGCTATTCATAAGGATGTTTTAGAAATTGAAACCATGGTTTATTAGGCCTAATAAATTTTTTGACACATGTTCTTGTTGATATCATGTTGAATTCCACCTTTATTATGACACGTTCTAGGAATTATGCAAGAATAACTGTCACAACGACCCTCCTCCTCATACAATTTATGATTTTGTTTCATTTGTATTGTACCGAAGGGATCCAAAAGAGTTGTTTACAAGAAAATATGTATAGGTGGGAGAAGATGGACTAAATGTGGTGATTTGACATAATTTCATAGGAAGTTTCCTATTAATCCCAACTAGTCTAGGATTTCAGATGTCATGGTCACATGGAAGTGATATGAGTATGCATGGTAAATAAACCATCTTCTTCAACTCTAGTGCCTAGGAGGATCAACTATGTTGAGGATGAGATTCCTATTTCATAATTCATGGGGGTGTTTCATAACCATATCTATATATATATCAAACACTCGCATTCTCATGAAGTATTCTATTCAGGCACATTCTTATCAGTGGTAGAATTCACTGAGAATTTCACATTTTCTCCTCAAATATAGATTTGAAGTGAATACTATCACTTAGACCGAATGTCCATATTCGTACATGTTCTGTATAAACATGCACATTTAAATTTTTATGGTAGGTGTTAGGTCCCTATACTACTAGTGTAACTCCTTATTGTTATTAGTGCAACCCCCTTATTATGTTTTTGTGCCCATGTAGTCCCCATATTGTTATTATTGTGCCCCATAGAAGCCCACTATTGTTATTATTGTGCCCTTACATTATTATTGTTATGTCGTCTTTGATTATATTATGACCCCTTAGACTCCTATATATAGAAAGTAGGTCTTATCATTTGTATCATCCAAGAATCATTAATATGTGTAATTTAAAGGAGGTTCCCCCCTTGAAGATCCAATTTTTAAGTCGTTGATCTATCTTTTCTATATTTTGGTGACCTAGTTTCATAACATTTGGTATCAGAGCTTTGGATTCTAGGGTGTCGCTCCAAATAAGCCATTGTGGAATGTTCACTATAACCTTTTCTTTGTTTCCCTTTCAGAACCTAAAAACAAAATCCATTTGAGCCAAAATCGTTTTGAACCTCTGGTTTGAATTTCAGATCTTGTATCGCCATATTTGGGGAGATATGATATGAGGAATTTAGGGTTTTTGTAAGCTCCAAAATTCCATCTCAAATAAGCTATCGTGGAACTTTTGCTATAATGTTGCTTCTACAAAGGCTCAGACTCTGAAATTAAAACCCATTTGAGAGGAAATCTTGGTGAAGCTCGGGCACAAATTTCAGATCTTGTTTCACTATATTTTTGGAGAAACGACCCACATTTAGGGTTTCTGCAGGCTCCCAGATTACATGCCAAACATGTGACCTTGGGAAAATCGTCATAACTTTCTCTCTAAGCATCATATTGAAATTGCATAGGAATTTATAGAAAGAGGATGGACTGTAGTTTTCTTTGTATTATTTTCAGGTCCTAAGGTCAAAACACTAACACGTGGGACATCATACAAGTTCGCTCTACTGAAAAAGTATACAATCGAGTAGTTTTGGGAGACTGAGCATAAATATTTCTTGGAGAATCCAATTTTGATCATACTGGTGGATTTAGAAAGAGGGTGCAGGGGGCTACTGTAAGTCGCAATTTTAGACCTTGGAGATCCGAAATTTTAGAGATACAACATATTCAAGATCATGTTGCTAAAATGAAGAAAAAGAATAACTCAAATCAAGAAAATAGAAACACCTAGTAAGAAACATTAGATGGATGATTTGAAGAATGTGATTGAAGCTAAGATAAATAGTTTCATATGTGCCATGGAAGCTAAGATAAATAGTTTCATATGTGCCATGGAAGCTAAGATTGATGGTAGGGAAGTAGATTTGAAGAAAGGCATGGAAAATTTGAAGAAAGACATGGAAGGTTTTAAGGAAGATGGGACAAAGATGTTACAAGAAAGGCCTCCTAATGACAGAAAGGCAGTAGAGGACACTCATGATGAGAAAAAAAAAATGTTAATCATGATTTCATAGAATCTAACATTGGATTGAAGACCCACCATATTCCAAAGATCGATATGAAGAAGTTTGATGGAAAGGATCCCATAACATGGATACTACATATGGAGAAATATTTTTATCTACATGATGTGAAATAGTTACAAAAGGTATGTATTGCATCTTTATATTTAGAACCAAATCAGTTTTTATGGTATAAAGGGATTTGTTCTAGTAAACCACTTGTCACCTGGTCAATTTTCATGGAGGAAATGATAACACATTATGAGGATAGAAAGAGCAACACATTTTTTAGCCAATTGATAAAACTCAAAAAAAAGGGTTCAATGATGGAGCACATTGAGGACTTCCAGAAATTGAATATAAGGGTAAAATATATTCCAGAGGAACATAGGATTGATGTGTTCATAGGGAATTTAAAGGATAATATCCAACATGAGGTTCACCTTTGGGAACCTAATTCATTGGAGAAGGCATTCAAGTTGGAAAGAAAAATGGAAAGCAAAATTATGGCAAGAAGGAAGCCTACCACTCACAACTATAAAGATGGAAGTGTTGCTTCTCCTAGCCTTTCACAACCTACAAGGTTGACACCACAACAATTGGAACAAAAAAGAGAAAAAGGGCCTTGCTACAATTGTGATAGAAAACACATTAATGGTCATAAGTGTGCTTGGAATAAATTAATTTACATAGATGGGGAACAGGAGAAAGAAAAGGAACAAGAAGCATCAAAAGAAGAGGACATACACAAGGAACCAATGCAAGAAAAATAAGAAATGAATTTTACCATATCTTGTAATGCATTTATAGGAATTACCAATCCTCAAACTCTCAAGATAGAAGGGCATATCAAGAAGAAAAAGGTAATAGTGTTGATTGATTCAGGTAGTACCCATAGTTTTATTCATTGTAACATAGGCAAGGAATTGAATTGCTTCCTATATCCAACACCAGAGTGTTAAGTAATCGTTGCAAATGGAGGAACCATAAATTGCTTTGGAAAATGCCATAATATCAAGCTATCCATGGGAGAATATGTCTTGAATATTCCAATGCTTTCAATTCCAATGACTAGTGTCGATGTTCTACTAGGAGTCCAATAGCTACAATCTTTGGGTACGATAACTTTTAATTTTCAAGAACTTTTCTTGAATTTTCTTTGGGAAAGAAAGGAATTTGAATTAAGGGGTATGTAAGGGAAACCAAGAAAATTAATCAACTATAACAACATGACAAAGCTTCTAAATGAAGAACAATGGGGCATAATTGCACAATTATGTTCACTAAAGGTTCCCACATTGAAATCATCTACTTCTCTAGATCTCCAAAAAAATTTCGACAATCATTCCAAGGTATTGGAGACTCCCAAAGGCCTCCCCCTATTTATGATCATGATCATGCTATTCATTTGATCTAGGAAGTATTGCCCCAAACATCAGGCCTTACAGATATCCATATACCCAAAACAGTGAAGTTGAATGTATGGTTGCAAAAATGCTAGAGGTTGGTATAATTCAACCTAGTCAGAATTCTTTCTCTGCTCCAGTGGTATTGGTACACAAGAAGGATGGATCATGGTGCATGTGTCTTGATTATAGGGTGCTCAATAAGCTTATTATTAGAGATAAATTTCCCATTCATATCATTGATGAATTACATGGAGCAATTTACTTCACCAAGTTGGATCTTTGTTTAGGATATCATCAAATCATAATGGAGGCTAAAGACATTCCAAAAACAACATTTATAACTCATGAGGGTCATTATAAATTTTTGGTGATGCCTTTTGGAATTAACAATGCACCTTCTACATTTCAAGGTTTGATGAATTCCATTTTCAAACCCATCCTTAGAAAATTTGCATTAGTATTTTTTGATGATATACTAATCTATAGAAAGTATTGGAAGGATCATGTTCAACATGTCGATAGGGTGATCAAAATATTGAAGGAGAAACAATTATATGCAAAAATCTCCAAATGTTTCTTTGGACTACAATAGGTGGAATATTTGGGTACTTAGTTAGCTCATAGCTCATCTTATCGTCCTCAATCTGATGGGAAAACTGAGGTAGTGAATAATTTTTGGAAGGATATCTTTGTTGTTTTGTATCTAATAAAAAGATGCAATGGGTCAGGTGGTTTCCTTTGGCTGAATGGTGGTATAACACTTCCTTCCATATTGCAGCAAAAATGACCCCATTTATAGCACTTTATGGATATCATCCATCGTCCATCACATAATCTTTAAAAGAAAATTCTAAGGTTGAAGCAATGGAAGATCACATCGAGCATCAACAACAAGTTCTAAAACTCTTAAAGGATAACCTCACTTTGGCGCAGAATAGAATGAAACAACAAGTAGCTCAACATTACAGTGAAAAAAGTTTTGATGTAGGTGGCTGGGTATTTCTATGACTAAAACCATACAAATAGATGTCCCTCAAGCATGCTAAGAAGGATAATAAATTATCACCAGAGTATTATGGTCCGTACAAGTTGTTACAAAGGATTGGTATTATGGCATACAAATTGGAGCTTCATGCATCTTCCTGAGCGCACCCAGTTTTCCATGTTTCATGCTTAAAGAAGGCTATAGGTGAGAAGATCCCAGTTCAAACAATATTGCCAGAACTTGATGAGGAAGGAAAAATCATATTGGAACTTGAAGCAGTCACGAAAACAAGAACCCGATAGCTACAAAATCAATCAATTTCAGAGTATCTCATCAAGTGGAAGAACTTACCCACTGAAGATTCCACATGGGAGGATGAGAATTTTATACAGAAGCACCCATAACTACTCAAGCATTGAGGACAACACTTTTTGAAGGAGAGGGGCATGTTAAAGTCCCTATACTATCAATATAACCCCTTATTGTTATTAGTGCAACCCCCTTATTATGTTGTTGTGCCCATGTGGTCCCCATATTGTTATTATTGTGCCCGATAGAAGCCCACTATTGTTATTGTCATGCCCTCACATTATTATTTTTATGTCAACTCTGATTATATTATGACCCCTTAGACTCCTATATATAGAAAGTAGGTCTTGTCATTTGTATCATCCAAGAATTATTCATTTGTGTAATGTAAAGAAGGTTTCCCCCTTGAAGAGGTTGATTCTTAAGTCATTGATCTATCTTTTCTATATGTTGGTGAGCTTGTTTCATAACAGTAGATAGCACTAACGAGTTACATGTTATAATTTAGGAGTATTACTTCTTTGTCAATGATGATTGTGAGCATGACATATTGTTCATGAAACAATGCTTTGGCCTAATTTTTGAATCAATAAAAAATAATGACATATCATTAAGAAACATTGGATATGGTCATATGGTTGTTTGGGGTAGTTAAAGTCAACACACATTTTTTGTTAGTTGATTCGGCTAAGCAAGAAGACAAAAATATCAACAATACTTGGAGCTATTTGGAAATAGGACATGGAAAGGGTGAGCATGGTGGTGCGGGTTCTTGTGTGGGGTGAACACTTAGGAGGTACCAAATGAGTCATGATGAAAATCAACTCAAATAATCACTAGAAGTGGTTATCCTTTGAAAATCCCATTTAGGACATGAAGGTCATAAATCTATTAGGATTATGCGTAGGTTCTTCTAGAATGTTGAATGTAGAGGTAATGTGAATAAATATATTCCTTGTTATTGTAATACTATAGAAGGCACAATGGAATTACTCTCAATGCAAAGAAAATACATGGGGGAATATTTTCCATCGGAACAAGAAAACTCCCGTGTTATTTTGATTCTTTCATTGTTGTTGATGGATGTAGACTTGATCAATGTAAAATCACGGGTATCTGAAAAGATGGAAATATGTCCTTCTTAATCCAAAGGGACATCATCCAATTCCAACCTGGAAAGAGATGCATGCTGAAGAGGCCATTATTTCACTTTATCATGATCGAGTATCTGACATTGTAAGGGAAGGTATGTGGCATCAACGGTTTCATCTATAAATTGAAACCTTGAATTTATAACTAATACATACTTTGTATTTTGGTTATAGGAAATGTCTTTGTTGTCACTTTCCCTTTAGAAAATGAAGAGAACATAACCTACTATTTGATGTGATGCACATAGGTAAAAATTAGGTTGGGGCAAACATATGAAGATGGAAACTTCACATACTAAATGAGTGACATGGTTATGACAGGTAATTTTTTTGAAAAGGTTAAACAATAGGATGGTCACATTATTTACAGAGATTTTATGCCTAGATACATATCTTGCCAATACAGTCATCTAGTCATAGTAGCTTGGATAAGTCTCATAGAAATCAAATAAAATACAAGTGAACTAAGGAGATGGAAGATGAAAATACATGACCATAAACATATTATTGAAAATTACATTCCTATCACCCATTGGCTAGATGAGTAGATGATACAAATGGAAAGCCCTGAAACCGAGTCTATAGAAATCAATTGTAATTTAATATAGTATAAGATATTAACATATGTATTTTCAATTTAGAAATGTGACAATTTTTTTTTTTGAATGTGAATATAATTCATAGAGAAGTATTTCCGTCTAATATTAGCTATTAGGAATAAAATCATAGAGAACTAAAGTCAGAATGAATGTGGAAATTTTCAATTTATAAAGAATCCATATCAAATTATATTTACAGATACCTCATGAAAGGGCACCATGCACCCATACCCCTCTTGATGCATCATTCCTATATATTTGTAGCAAATAGGATGGATTCATAATGGTGTATATGTTATAAGCTTTAGGTTCCTTAAGGTCCTTAAATTTCTAAAGTTTTCCAAATTTCAAGGAGACTTTATTTTTAGGAATATGATCGTTCTATGAACCTCGTAGAATTAGAATCAAGAGGGATCTAAATCGTGTATTTTTTACATGTTGAGCGTGAAATGTTTGTTTTATATATACATCATAATGGATTCTAGAAAATCCATTTCAGTAGAACAATAAAGTTTATATAATGGTATTTGACTTAAAATGGAAATTCAACTATCTAGGTTATAAACAACTTTGAATTATTTTATGTTATTAATAAATTCCATGTGTTAATTTAATATAAAGCATGGGAAGAGTTACATACATGCGTCATATTGGATTGTAAAAAAAGATGTTATATATACACACACACACACACACACACACACACACACACACACACACACACACACACACACACACACACACACACACACACACACACACACACACACACACACACACACACACACACACACACACCTGTACACACACACACACATATATCTATATATATAACTTATTTGTTGTTTACAAGACATCTTTTAAAAGTGAATAAAACTTGTTTCAATCCTATTTGTGTTTTTTAATTGAACCTTAAGATAATGACTTGAATGAAATATATGGATAGCCAAGTAAATTTAGGAAAGTTCATAAAATTATAGAAACATATCATTAATTGTTTTAGGTATATTCAATTCCAATACGTATGAACAAGATTTATATTTGTTTGTGGAAACATAAACAATATTAATTTGTATAACTACTGTATCATTATCAATTAACGATGGTAGAATAAACACAATTATGGGAACCACATACTTCTAACCACCAAATTTTCTTATAACTAGTATCATTTCAAATGTGTAGAATCATTCAAAATTTCAAGTAAGTTATACAAGTAATCTTAAAAAAGTTGACCACAATGGTATGGGCAGGCTACAAAATTTTCCATATATAGATTTTTTATTATAATAAGGATGACTTTAGAATTCAAATAATTTATTAAAATCATTGTAATAACATACATTGATTGCACTAAAAGACACTTTCTACAAGCCAATATAAATCATATTTGTAATTCTTTCCATGCTTGATATTAAAACATACATGAAATATTTTTCTTCATTTTAAGTATCAAGTGACTCGCACCATAATAATATTGCACTTATTTTCTTAGTCTATGAAACTAGAAATCAAAATGAATATTTTGTATAATTGTACTTTTCGAATATTATAGATTCCATATTCGTGGTTTGATGGTGACTACATAATTCTTTTACTTCATCATTCTTGTAAATTCCATATTCATGGCTCAATGGAGAGTCCTACATAATTCTTAAATCTTATACCATGGATTTTTTAGTTGATTACATATGGATTTGTTATAACCTTTTATTTTTCAATACCCTGGGAATATAATTGAAAAATATTCACAAAATGGATGATAAGTCATTAAATAAAAGGTAAAATTATATTTTAAAATATAAATATTAGTCTTTTAATTAATTAATTTTTAATTGTTATATTTTTTAATAAAATTTATACTGTAGATTTTATTATTTTAAACTAGTGAAATAATTAATATCCATAAAGTAAAATTTAAAGAACATCCATAAACAAGAATTAATAAACATCCATAAACTAAAATAATAAGCATACATAAATTGCAATAGTGTTCATGTATCCATATATTGTCCACAAGAAAATATCCAAAGCCTATATCACATGTGAATGTTCCATATGAAATGGGCCTGAGAATATAAAATCTGTGTGGTCTAAGAACCACTACCCCTATGTGACCGCTAGTGAAACATGGTGTCTAGATTATGGTACTGCAATATAACATGTTCAAATTCAATTTAATTAGATCATTATTTACAAAATAAACAATATAGAAATAAAGCACTTTGAACCACATTTAATGACGTATGAATATACTAACATTACTTGAGTCCAAATAAAATTCAGGTAGGATGGGAGTATGATCAATCTGGATTTGGCACTCTCATTCCCATGTCTCAATGTTTGGTGTTTGCATCGATGGACCCACATTGAGAATGCCTATGTAACCAACATCACACTCATGTTGCCACATCATTGTGACCTCGACACCACTCTACATGTGGGCATGTGTACACACTGGAAAAGGAAAATTATAATTATTCTATAAGTTAATTAGCATGCATGTAACTTAAAAGAAAGAAAAAGTTGAAATTGTAGCAATACAAAAGTTTACCTCAATTGTTGGACCATGTGGTCGTACATAGTGAATCTCCTCCACATGAGTGCAATGAGGTAGAGGTGGAGGTGAAGGAAACTCCATGGTAACATGCACTGGTGGATGTTGCTCTAGCCGATCAAATGTCCCCTCAGATGGCCTCAAAATCTCACCCATGTAGCTATGTGTATACATGTTATCATGAACGTATTAATATAAATGAAGTATGATACATAATTAGTACCATAAATAATGTATAATTTGATGATAAGAGTAAAAATGTTTGTATATATGTACCTAGTCTATGTCACATGGGAGGTACACCCTCCGAATCTGAGGGATGGCATAATGACACATACATGCATATGTAAAAACCTGGTCATGGGGTAGACTCTTGACCATTGACTCATCAAATAATGGCACTAGCGATTCATTAGGAAATTGTGGTTGTCTACTAATATCTCCACACAATTTGACTTGTGCACTCGCTAATGTGGTGTGCATGTTATCTGCAATGGTATGCCTGGCCTCAATTTTGAGTTGCTCCGTCAACAATACCATGCTCTGAGAGGATAGTGGAAACAATCTCTAAGGTGGTGGTACATGGTAGGGTCCCTATGAGCCCCGACACAATCATAGCAACGTCCCTTGTTGGGTCTATAAAACTAAGATCTATTGCTGTTGTAATCTAGCCTCATACGAAACATGAAATATGAATATACATGTCAAGAAAAGTAAAGGGGGACCTTGTAGATCCAATGAATCAATCTAAACAAAGGGGGGAAAATAAACATTCTTAAAATATTTGAGTGGATCTAGGACAACATATCTAGCATGATGACCCAAAGGGATTTCAAACAACTCCCCTCACAAATCTATGTCCTTGTTGGTGACTTTCACTGCATCTGAAGAATCTGGACCTTCAACCTCCTGCCTCCTAATCATTTATATGGAATATAGGAGGTCATTATTTGGGCTCACCCTCTAGCAAGTCTATATCAACCTATTGATGTTCTCCAACATCAAAGTCAAGCTATATCTAGTAGGCGACTGAGCAGGAAGTGTACCTAGCTCTCATATAATATGTGCATGTTGGGCCTGAACATCCTCAACTGTGATAGTGGGTGTGGCATTTTCCAATGGAGGGATTGAAATTGCAGTGTCATCCTCAGCTTCTCCTTGTTGAGAGTTTGCAAATCATAAACATAATTTAACATATATAAAAAGCTAAACATAATAAGATATACATTAAATTCAAACACATCAATTGAAGACAATTTAAAAATTAGAGATAATTTCAAGGCATAAACACATAAAATATATAGAGGATTTAGAAATGTAGGAGGTGTACATGCGATAGGTGAAGATGGTCCACTCTCCATAACATCAATCAAGACAAAACATTGTATCTGAAACTCCTACTGGCATCAAATCCAAGATCTACCAGTGGAACACAAACTCTTGTTGGGCTACATGATCTTTCGTGAGCCAATCATGTATAACTAACCCCCCCACATTCCAATGGCTTACAGTTTGGATCCGTATGGGAGATGCATTTGCATAAATTTAGTTGGAAGGGGCTTGATTGTAAGAGTTATAGAGTTAATGAATATACAACAATCAAATTATATAAGATAGAAGCAATAGAGTTTTATTTTAAGTATGCAAGGGTCGTCTAAGTCGTATAAGCTTTCATCATAGATCTTTAGAATTGGAAAAAAAACTATTATATATAATACATATAAACTAATACAAGAAAAAAATGTTGACTAAAGAATGTTGACAAGAAAACCCTTTCTAAACTCAAGTAGAATAATCTAGCCTACCTTATGTTTAGAGTCCTTTTTTTGATATTTTATCAACCAAGGTATTGACTTCCATGTAAACACAATCAAAAGAAGTAATCAAATCTAATTTGACATTTTTTCCCATTTCTAAATAATGCATTTTTTTCATAGAGAATAAATCTGCAAATATATGTAAAAAATTGAAATAAACTTATTTGAAAACTAATAATTTTTTTTTGCTAACCAAATACTCCATAAGACAAGTTCTTATAATGTTTGACTTTGACACATGACAAGTTCTAGGTGCAAGCACATGAAGACAATGTTTCTGGTACATAACGAAACAATTTGGTACATTAGAAAAGAATCAAAATGCGTGTATTCACTTTAAATGCACTTTTCATCATGGATTTAATGTATGCATCAATGCATTGTTGAAACTTGACATTGCATAAGAGAAGAAATTATCATAATTTTTTTTATCTAAAAAAAATAGAAAATATCATTAATAATTTATTAAATTATATGTTGAATCTCATAACATATGAAGCCTCCACCTTCTCATATTGCATTAGATTGTGGGAAATATAATTACAATACAAATAAACTAAATCCATGATTTAATTTTTACCATTATATTATTCGCTAACTACCATAATTTTTCATTTTATTAATAAAAGACAACACATAATATAATAAATATTTTATTAATAAAAATAGATCAATGGGTTATATAATTATATATAGTTAGGTTATATATAGTTATATAATTATAGATATTCATGTTATATTATAGTTATATAATTATAGATATTTATGTTATATTATAGTTATAATTATATATAGTTATGTCTTTTTGTTGGCAAAGATTCACATTATATTAACATGGAAATATAAATTAAGTACATGCAAAAAAATCTTGGGGAGCTCCACCTATAACCCATCAAGGTTCTCTTCCCTTGGAGGGGGAAACTAGAGAACCTTTCTAGAGTTTGTAAATAAAATATTATGCAATGCATTAGTAAAATAGTGTTTAAACTTAACATTAAAAAAATTTAGAACCAAAGTTCTGTGATGGAACTGAGCCACTGATAGGCGTCCCTTGAAAAGAGAAAAAAACATAAAAACAGTTATTGTTGGAGGAAACCTAGGAGTTCTTAGCTATCTCCATGATGGCTTAGGGATGCATTGACTTTTTGTGGCTGCTTTCATCCATCACCAAGAGGTTCAACCATGTCTTCTTTAACAGGAGTCTCCTCAATGACGTAACACACTTATGGGCTTGGACTAGGATGAGAAAGTGGAGCCTTTGTCCAAGTGTTCTTTGATGGAACTGCTACAACTTATTACCTTCAAACTTGGGAGGGGTGACTACTGGTAGCTAAACAAATTGGAGGAGATGCGAAACCAATGGGCACAAAGATGGAGGTGGAGGGTCTAAAGGAGGAGGAGGAGGGGAGATTGAGAGGGAATTTGATATCAAGATCACGGGAGAGATGTCACATGGAGGTGGTGGCATGGGAATTGATAGTACAAATCTCAATTATGTAGTAGGTGGACTGAGATTTCTCCCATAACTGAGAAAGGAGGCGATGTGCAAGAATATTATGGAGCAACTAGAGAGTGTTGCAACCTCGACAAAATTCTGTCGATCCCAACACGATGGTCCCTGCCTCTTTCTTAACTCATGCTACAAAATTTGGATTTGGAGGGATGAGTGAAGGGTGCAAAGGTTAAAATGGTTACAGAAATAGAGAAAGTGGTCGAAAGATTCTATTTGTGAGTGGTGTGGTCATCGGGAATAACCATATCGAGGTCGTAATGTCATGGGTTAATATGTCGAGAGGAGGAGCGAGAGGAGCATTGAATTCATGCGTACAAGGGCTCTGTATATTGTTGATGATAAAGACCCGAGCAAGTCTGCCAAGAAATTACAGTGGTGATGGATGCCAAGTGGAGGGTGTCTTCATTCTGTCCTTGGGTAGGTGGTGACATTGGGAGGGACACCCATATCTGGTGATATATAATGATGTTATGTTATATAATAGGTTATATACAACTATGTTATATAGTATGTTTTATATAATTATAGTTATATATAATTTTATGTTATTTTATGTTATATATAATTATGTCATATATATATATATATATATATGAATTTAATTAAATAACAAATTTTTTCTCATTTTAGACTTTTTAAAGTTTATATATACATATATATAATTAGTAAAATTTAAGTAAATAACCAAATTTTTCTATTTTAGACTTTTAAAGTCAATATTTGATTTAAGCAGTTGATTTTTTAAAACAAATTACTATATTTATTATTTAAAAAGTATTTTAAAATATAAATTAATTTAAATCAAAGAAAATAGTTTTTATTTGATAACTAGAGGTTCATCATGAACAACCATATTCATTATCTCAATATTAAGCTCCTGATGGCTTTGGTTGTCACGATTTATAATTCAGTATATAATATAATACCACTATATGCAATGTGAAATTTATTTATTTATTGGTTATAGTTTGGTATTTTTTTTATGTTTTGGAGTATTTTTGGAGCAAAGTTTTCGTCAAATTTGTTTTCTTTTGACAAGGATGTGTTAGAAGCAAAAGTTTGAACTATGAACTTGCATTAATCCATTTATACACTTAAAAATATGTTTTAAATAATAACAAAAACAAAAAAAAACAAAAAATTGTTGAAATTTTATTTCACTAAATTCCTAAGTAAAAACTCCAAAACCTAAAATAATGAGAAAAATAACTTTTACAATTCAAAATGAAAAACAAAATCATAATAATCACGCTATCATTGCAATTATTAAAACTTATACTTCAAATGAAATAAAAAATAAAACCAAAATTATACTTATCTATTGCTTTCTTGGTTTTCATGGTGGTTTTCAAGGGTTATCAATGGTTTTCTTGGTTTTGAATGGTTTTATTAGTTGTTTTTTGTGGTTTTTGTATGGTGGGTTTTCATTTAATTTTTCTCTTTTTTATTTGAAAGCAAAAATAATTGAAATAAAGAAAAATTGGTATAAAACCTACCTCGACTTCCAGACAATGATTGGGTCGACCTTCTGGCATGTCGGTGGCGCTCCTGCATCCTCGATCGAGCTTCCAAATTCTTAGTCGAGCTCCAATTTCCCTCGTGGTCTACACAAAATAGCTTTCTTAGACCAAAGATGGGTCTTTTAATGACAAATAGAAGCTCAATCGATCCCTATAGCTTGATCGAGATACATGGTTTGATCAAACCACTTTTTTACATTCCCCACCTAAGTCTTAATCGTGGGAAATTAAAAAAAAACGCTCGATCAAGCCCATTTCTCGATTAATACACTAGCTTGATCGAGCTCCTAGATAACCTTGGGTTACTTAGGAGCTCAATTGAGGGTTTGTTTTAATTCTTGATTAAGAGATATTTTAGCATCCAAATAACACGATCGAGTTTCTTTTCTCCACCCCAAAGCACCCTCGCTTGCCAAAAAGTGTAACCCAGCTTCATGCATAGATCCTAATCTATCCCTATAAATGCATATTTACTCTATAGTGAATGCGAAAAATCTCAAACTCTATGAGCCTTCCATGTTGGCTTAGGAGGAAGGACAAGTCCCACCTTTCATAGAGGATTTCATACAAGATGTTGAAGTAGAGTTGGGAGAGGACATAGTTTTGTAGAAGAGGAGCACAATTACAAGATAGGGCTAGCATGACCTTTGGTAGATTGGGTTGAAGGTACAACTTCTAGAAAATGAAAAATGGTACTCTAGGGATAAGGTGGAAGAAATTTTTTCCTCACCTCATTCAATAAAATCTATGTGGAACCAAAAGCATCCCAAAATGGGTTGTATGATTAAGATTACATCATTACATTGATTTTCATCCATCTCAATGGTTTCAGAGTGGAAAATTGGAGTGATGAACTTGGAAGATGATTTTTGCTAATGGATCCCAAATGGAGAACATGGATTTGAAACCTTCTAGCTCCATTTTCATGCATTAAATGAGATCTATTATGATTGACCATTATGCTTTAATATAATTCCGCTTCAACCACTATTATTCATGCTAAAGGGATTAACCACACATGGACTAGGAAGAAAACTCTAGAAGGTTAAAGTTTATAACTCTAAATAAGAGTTGATGGTGTCAAAATTGAGCCCTAGTTGGATATCAAGCTATGTTAAAATTGAGGCACTAGGAGGAGAAGGGATTCCATTCTATTCAATTATATCTTATTCCACAGTAGAGAACAACAATTGGTATTTGGAGTTAAGGAGCGTGATGGACAAGTTTATTGGATATGTTTAGTGTTTAGTAGCATCCTAATAGGACTTGGTGAACTCATAAAGAGTGTTTTCTCCTTTGTACTTGCATTATTTCCTTACCAAATAAAAGAGAAAAAAGTAGCCTCACCTTCCATCTATATTTTCTCTCATAAGGTTTTATTATTTCCTTACCAAATAATAGAGAAAAAAGTAGCCTCACCTTCCATCTATATTTTCTCTCATAAGGTTTTCATAGAAAAAATATTTTTGTTTATTTTGATTTTGTGTGATTGTATTTATTGTTTTCTATTTTCAGTATTTTATCTTTCAAACATAAACCAAAATATTTTATCTTTCATTCATAAACCAAAATATTAATAATTAACAAATCTGGAATCTCAAAAAAGGTAAACTTCATACTATAGATTAAGATTGTTTCTATTAAATAAGTTATAATAAAAAATTTAATAAAATATCTATAATAATTTACACATATGAGTGACTTTCAAATTTATTAGCTGTGTGAATGCCTATTAATTAATTATTATAACTAAGACAAATAATATATAGAGTTCCCTAATGTTTTTTTTTTGAAATAGAGGGAAATGGAGGGAAATGGAGGGAAAGTAGATGACAAACTTTAAAGTGAATATAAGACTTTTACAAGAGTTTCTACTTTTAAAGTGAATGTAAGACTTTTACAAAAGTTTCCATGAATATAAATGCTAGATTTTTTGAAATAGAGGGAAATGGAGGGAAAGTAGATGACAAACTTTAAAGTGAATATAAGACTTTTACAAGAGTTTCTACTTTTAAAGTGAATGTAAGACTTTTACAAAAGTTTCCATGAATATAAATGCTAGATTGGATTCAAGATGCACTTTCTTTGGATTGGTTGTAATTTAAAGTGAATATAATACATTTACAAAACTTTCCATGAATACAAATATGAATATAATAAGCCTCTTCCCAACTCTTTGACTTTATGTGATTTTTTTTTTTAAATTCTCTCTTCCAAAGAACACCTTGTTCACTTAGAATACCTTTGCTATTATAGCTAGCAAGGAACATAAAAGTAAAGTCAAAATTGAATATGATAAGTCTATGAATCTTCAAGTGCTCTCTTTGCTACAACTTGGTTTGGGTGGCTAGTGAAATCTATAATTTACATAATCTGTTTTCTCAACCAATATTTTTTCCACTTATTTACAGCATATGACAATTATGCATTGAGTTTCTCGAAATATGTTACACTCAAATAATTAAAAAAATATTACACACAATCCCACCATTTAACTTCAAAAGTACTCCATTACATTTTTTATCTCCATAATGTACGAAATTACATTTTTCCCTTCAAAATATTAAATAAATACTTTCCTTTTCAAAAAAAACTCAATCAGTAATGTAAAAGACCCGACCAGTAATATAACATTAATATTATGAAAATAACTTAACCTAACCTTCAAAATATACCATAAGTTTAATTTCCCTTTCACTTAATTCTATTCCAACCATCTCCAATCTTCGGATCACCGTAGTTCAAACAAACTATTGAAGGACTAAAATGTTCGAAAAGCAATGTCGATGTACGTGCACAAGGAAAACAAAGACTACTTAGATGACATTGTAAAATCAGTAAATCATATCAAAAACCACGCAGTTGATTTTAATTTTTTGCTGAGTTGTTTGGGTTTTAAGATGATTGCACATTTAAGTTTTTGTTTGAGAAATTGCTATCCAAAAATTAAAATTGAGAAATTTAGGCAAAAACCAAGCAGTTGATTTTATTTTTTTGCTGAGTTGTTTGGGTTTTAATACGATTGCACATGACCTTATTTTTAGCCACCAAAGAAAGAGTTGTTCTTAGTATCCAAGTAAGTCAGAGTGTTGTCCGTAGTATCCAAGTCAAAGTAATTCCTTCCTCCTTCCTGCGGTCATTCTCATTCTTTCTTCGCAAGAGTAAATCAATTTAGCATCATTTTTAATGGGATAATTTTCTTATTTTTTTTATGGTAAACAACATTATTTTCTATTTCTAATTATTGATGTAAAGAACTTTATATCACATAATGTCTTAACATATACCTCATCAAAATCTATGGCTTGAACATGATAAAAAAAAATTTAACTGGATAAAAAAACAAAATCTATTCTAAATGGCTTGAACATGATAAAAACAAATTTAACTTGATAAAAAAATAAAACTAATATCAGTTGAGTCAGCTGATTCCACCTGTCAGCTTCCCTACATAAAGTCTTGACATACACCTCGTCAAAATCTATTCAATATCACTTGAACTTGATAAAAAATTAAAACTATCAGTTGAGTCAGCTGATCCCACCTGTCCGCTGCCCTAAGCCATTTTATTGCTATCTCAAGCCCAACAACCCTTATTGCTATCTCAAGCCCAACAACCCTTGCTGGGTGGGTTTAAAAAATTATCTCAGAAGAGGGAACAGTTGGGATAACCGTTTGTTTTTGTGAGAGAGAAAAAACATATACCACTAAACTGAAATTCATGGATAGATTATCTGAAACTGAAATAGAGTTACTTAGCTTTTTTCTAAGAAGGAAAAAACGCCGTTACCTCAAGGGCTTTGGTATTATCGACTGAAGGTCTGCAAACAGGAAATACGTCTGTATTTCTCTCAGAAAACGATTTCTGAAACTTGAACCCCGCAGATGCAAATGAGAATGAGAATGGACATCGACTTGGATGTTTTCTCTTTGAAAATCCAAAATAGAAGCCCATCACAAAAAACCGCACAGATAACCACTACGGAAGCAATCGATACTATTGTTATTATCCACTACAGAAGCAATCGATACTATTGTTATTATCTTCTTCTTCTTGATAGAATTGGGCTTGTTCAACGAGCAATCTCGTAAACCAAAACATTTCCCACAGAGTCCAGGGTTGCCTAAAAAAACCTTATTTTTCAGGTTTCTGAACGCGCCAGTACATGAAGCATTCCGAGTTTGGATACAGGGTCGGGAACTGGCCCTGTTATTTTGTTGTGAGACAGATCTATGAACTGAACCAGAGAGAGCAGGTGAGATCGATGACGGAACTTAGCCTGTGAAACGATTGAAAGAGAGCTTGAGGTACACCAGGCCGACCCACTGCGTCATTTGGAAAAGATTTGCAAATGTGAATGCCCTCCGATTTGAACCCTGACAGGGTCTCTTCTTCTTCAGTAAGAAGATGATAATATCTTTCCAGCGCCCTGTGAGAGTTTGCAAGCTCCAGCAATAGTACTGAACGACACAGGGCAAAAGACATATGACCTATGTTCGGGAGGTTACCAGGACAGTTGTTTCTATCTATTTTCAGTTTTTTCTAACGAACTTTAGATCAACGGTTTAATATATTTTAATCGTCTAAACATATAATCTAAAGGGTCAAAGTGATGACAGGTGGATATTAAGAAAGTTCTTTTCAAAGAAAAACGCCTTACGGCGTAATAAAGGGTCAAAGTGATGACAGGTGGATATTAAGAAAGTTGTTTTCAAAGAAAAACGCCTTACGGCATAATTATAGTGGTCTTTATGTATTGTCATAATGGTCATAGTCTATTGTCGTAGCTCTCTTCTGAAAGTATGCTTTAAAATTTTTGCTGTTACACTTTCTAAGTTTTGGCATTAGTTATTTTTCCCTAAGCATATTTTTTTGGGCACGGTATTGACACGTAGACTCCAGGAAGTTATATCTGTTTATCCACCGAGTGCGTTGATAATTGTTAACAAATTTATTGTTATTTATAACTCGACTATCTTACTCCATTTTCAGAGCAGGGATAACCATCAATTAAGGGACACCACCAGGGCTGTGAAGCACAACTGGATTTTTATTGTGCTGGGAGTTCACTTTGGTTGTTTAAGAGTCATGCAGGGATAGAGGATGAGGTTCAAGAGGGGTGAAGGGGGAGGAAATCCATTCCCTAATATTAGAACTGAACTCAACATAATGTCAATGAGGTTTCCAACTCGTTTTTCTCGACAGTTCCATAGTATATCAGGGTTAAACTGCATCACTTCGAAAACATGGTTACTAGGGACTAACATGCATTATCAGATTCAAAATTATTAGAGGAATTTAAACAATTCGTTATATATCTAAGTCACACTAGAGGCTGATTCAAGCAACATCTCCGGGCCATATTTCTATACTGGAAAATCAAGACCTTAATGGGAAGGATTCTCATCGAAAGTCAGGCTTACCAGTATCGAATCTTTGCCCATCTGGCATATGTGATATGAGAACAATGCAATATGTGGTTCGATATGGAGTATATGGGCTCTCTTTTGGCCAAGTCCAAGCGACACATCCCATGTCTTGCATTGTCACTGGCACCACTAGGCCCCAGTGCACAAAACCCAAAACCTATCAACTCTTCACTATTTGGTTTATGGCACAACTTACGAAGGTTTAAAAAAAAAAACTCATAAATTCTCTTGTATAACTTTTTATGTCGTATATGTTTCAATTTTAAACTTGTTACTCTATTAAGAAATAGCCAAAATTATTTAGTCTCAATGAAACAAACTAAAACCACCTATCACAAAAATACATAGTAAAAATAAAACGTATATACACTTTCTTTTAATTAATAGAAAGGCTCACCGAACCTTAAAAGAATAAACAAAAAACAAAAATAAAAACCCAAAAAAAACGACATAATAAACAAAATATTTTGTTCACGGTATAAATACATTTCATTTATATTCTCTTATACAAAGAGATCTTAACCACATTTCATTTATATTCTCTTATACAGAGAGATCTTAACCATGGATACACTTTCTCTTTTATTGGGGGGAATATCTATAAAAGAAAATCTTATTTTTATTTGATATATAGTGAAGTCTAATATTAAACGATTACAAAAATTACATTTTTGTCATTGAGAATCATGTGAATTTTTCTTTTTATCCATTGCTTTTATACCTTAATACCATTATAGAAAACAACAAGAATCATTATCTATAGATTCCGCTATAAGGTAATAATGTTACTTCTGGTAGTTATTTGTCTACATTTCATCGCTTTGAATACTAGTTTTATAAATATTATGATTGCCTTTTTATTTGTTTTCATTTAAAAGTAAAATAAAATGGTTATTATTTTTAAAGGTGATTCCGCTATAAGATAATAATGTTATTTTTGGTAGTTATTTGTCTACCTTTCATCGTTTTGAATACTAGGTTTATAAATATTATGATTTCTTTTTTTATTTGTTTTCATTTAAAAGTAAAATAAAATGGTTATTGTTTTTAAAGGTGTTTTATAATTTATGAGAAGAAAAATGTTATAATGTTTTTAAATAAGTGTAAATATTTTAATATTATTTTAATATATGAAAGAAGTTTTAATAATTATAAAATGAAATATTAGATAAATAATAATAATGAAACATAATATTAACTCAATTAAAAAAATTAATGAAAAATAAAATGTAAGAAAAATAGTAATTCAATTTAATTTATTATATTGTAATTTTGTTTTATTAATAATGTTATAGATGATTTTTTCCAAAAAAATCATAATATATATCACATTAAAATAAATTTATAAACATACCATTAATAAACATATATATATATATATATATATATATATATATATATATATATATATATATATATATATATATATATATACATATATATATATATATATATATATATATATATATAAAATGTGTAATATTAATAATCATTATATTTGAAAATTTTATATTTATATTTAATTAATAAATCTAAAAAAAATCAATATTTATAATGAATTGTCCTCCACCACCCGTCAATATATATATATTATCATTTCTATGCATATCTCATAAAAAAATTAAATTAAAAGGATATATATATATATATATATATATACTATCAATTCTATGCATATCTCATAAAAAAATAAATTAAAAATATATATATATATATCAATTCTATGCATATCTCATCAAAAAAATAAATTAAAAATATATATATATATAGTCAAGGAAAAATTTCACATATATATGAAATTTTAAGTATTATCAATATGCTAATAAAATTAAATTAAAAATAAATAAAAAAGATTTATATATATATATATATATATATATATATATATATATATATATATATATATATATCTATATATATATATATATATATATAAAAAGATGCAAAATGTATATAAATATAAATAATATTATTAAAAACTAGTATAGATTCATTTTAACTGTGGATTTATAAATATGGAGAGAAATAAAATATTTTGAAGTGTAAGCATTTTTTCAAATTTTAAACTTAAAAAACATTACATCTCGAGAAATTTGATTCCATTTTAAATTTATAAATCTCAACTAAAAATAAATCTACACTAATATTTAAAAAATTAAATGATTATAAATCAAATCAAAAAACTATAAAATTCTTTAATATTTTTCCAAAATATAAAATATTCATTTTTTAAATAAATATTAAAATTAAAACTATAAAAATAAAATATATTTTTTTAAATATAAATTTAATAATATATTTTATTATTAATAATTTATTTATTAAATTATAATTAAATTATAATTTTATTTTTAGTGTCACAATCAATCAAACAAATTTTCTATTTATATTTAATTTTATATATTTAAAAAAATATTACAAATATATATTTAACTATCAAATATATTGGTTTCAATATAATGCCCTTCATAACATCTTCTTTTAATCAATGATCTCCGCATAACCCAACCGAATTTTATTTCGTTCATCAAGTTTAATTTATTTTGTGTTTTCTAAAGTTATCAAAATGGGTTTCAATTTAGGTATGGAAGGTGTTGAACCTTAAAGTGAATATTATTCCTTATTAATTTATAATTATTTTTTATATGTAAATTATTATTTTTTAATTGTTTGTTTATAGATAGATAGATAGATAGATATATTTTATAAGTAATGACACATGGAAAATATCATGGAATTTTACTATCGAAAATAATGTAAGTTGATAGGTTATTGATCTAATCCTTTTAAGAATCTTGAAATTACACAAAACTGAGGGGCTAGCTTGGCACATGATCCAATTCTCAAGGAACTCTTCTTGGGCATGATGCTCAAGTACACATGTTCCTCAACATGAAATTCCTTAATCAACATGTTCTGATCTGCATAACTCTTCTATGTATCCCATTCTGCCTTTAGATTCTTCTTGATTACCTGCATTTCCCATTCCATCTCTGCCAAGATGTTTTGTCCAATCAACACCTTGTTTACTGAATCACTCCAACTAATGGGAGTATTACAACTATGCCCATACAATGCCTCAAATGGACTCATCCTCAAAGATTCCTAATACCCATTGTTGTAAGTGAACTCAACTAGTGGAAGGTACTATTCCCACTTTTGTTGTTGATGCATCACATACATCCTCAACATATCCTCCAATAACATGTTGACCCTCTCTGTCTGTCCATATGTTTGTAGATGATAAGATGTGCTAAATCCAAGCTATGTATCCAAACCTGAAAATAACTCTTTGCAGAATCTAAAAGTGAACTTGGCATCCCTGTCTGACACAGTTTTCTTTAGTACACCATGCAACCTCACTACATCTATGATGAATATATGTCCTTATGAACATGTAGACTTCACTGGAATGAAGTGCGCTAGCTTTCTCAACATGTCAACCATGACCATTATAGAATCATGTTGTCTAGATGTCCCTGGAAAACCTGTAATGAAATCCATGTAAATGACCTCCCATTTCCACTCTGGAATCAGAATATGTTGAAGTAATCCACTTGGATTCTTACACTATGCTTTTACTTGTTGACAATCTAGGCACCTAGCCACAAACTCTGCCACTTATTTCTTCAAGTTCAGTAAATAGTACAATTTCTTCATTGCTATTAATGTCTTCTAATATCATGGGTGACCTGAATATGGCTTAACATGAAATTCATTCAATATAAGCTTCTTGAGCTCACTGTTATCTTGCACATATATCCTTACCCTAAATATGACCAAGCCATTTGTTGTGAGACAATAGTCCACATCCTGATCACATGTACACTATTGTAACCTATGCATAAGCTCCATATACATGTCATCCTGCTTTCTTGCTTACAAGATCCAAACTTGCAAATATGTACCATAAGAACTCATAGCCACTATGTGATTTAATTGTATCCACTCTCTAAGAGCATCTACAACCCTGTTCTCTTTACCTTTAATGTACTTGTTCTCAAATTCAAACTCATTGATTTTGGCCAACCATCTAGCTTTCCTAACATTCATATTTGGTTAGTCAAATAGATACCTCAATCCACTGTGATCATTCATCAATACAAACCTCCTATCTTCAATGCATGGATAATCGTTGCCAACTCAAGATCATATGTTGGATATTTTTTCTTGTGCTCATTCAGTTTACATGACTCATAACATAATACATGTCCTTCCTACATAACAACTCCATAAATCCCTCTCTTACAAGCATTTGTAAATACCACAAACTCTTTGTTTGGATTTGGAATATTTAAAACTCAAGCATTTGTCAGCAAATGCTTCAACTACTAGAAACTGGCTGCACATTCCTCTATCCATTCAAATTTCTTACCTTTCCTTGCAACGATCTAATAGGATAAGCAATCTGTGAGAAGTTCCTGAGGGACCTCCTATAATAACTTTTTAGCCCCATAAATGATCTTACTACATCCACATTTCTAGGAGTTTCCCACTCCATGGTAGCCCTTATCTTTTCTGGATCCACTGTTATATCTTCCTTGGAAACCACATGTCCCAAGTAGTGTACCTATGTCTGAAATAAACCACATTTGCTAAGCTCAGCATACAATTGATGCTCTCTCAACAATATCGATATTGTTACTAGATGTTTGGCATGTTCTTCCTCATTCTTAGAATATACCAATATATCATCAATGAATACAATAACAAACCTTTACAGATAAGGACACACCACATTATTCATCACACACATAATAGTAGATGGAGCATTAGCCAAACCCAATGGAACTAAAACAAACACATAATTCCCATACCTGATCTAGAAAGTAGTCTTGTATATGTCCTCTTCCTTAATGTGTACCTAATGATATCCTAGTATCATATTAATCGTTGAGAATGCTATTGATCCATTCAAATGATCAAACAAGTAATCATTTATTGGCAAAAAATACCTGTTCTTGATGGTCACTTTGTTTAATTTCCTATAATCAATGCATAGCCTGAGAGTGCCATCCTTCTTCTTCAAAAACAACACTGGTGCATCTCAAGGTGACACACTTGGCCTAATGTATCCCTTACCAAGCATATCCTTAAACTGAAACTTTAGTTCCACTAACTCTAGTGTGCTCATCCAGTAAGGTGACTTTGATGTTGGCGGTGCTCCTAGTACAAACTCAATAGAAATGTCTACTTCCCTATGAGGCGGCAACTCTGAATTCTCTGCCAGAAAAACATCGTGAAGCTATTGTAAAACTAGATACCTACTCGAGATATCCACATCCTCAGCTTCCTTATCTTTGTCATTGAAAATATTTACTGCAAATAACACACACCCTTTCCTACGACTGTGCTTCACCTGCATAATTGTCACCATTCTAACTAATGTTTCCTTCTTCTTGCCCTACAAGACTCTTTATTCCCCATTGTCATCTAGGCACTTCATAGCCTTTTCATAACACTCCACCTTGGTCCTATGAAGATACAACCATTCCGTACTCAACAACATATTGTATGATCCCAATGGCAATACATTCAAATGTTCTGATGTAAGCATACCGATCAACTCAAATGCACAACCTCTTACCTAGTGATGAACTTTGTTCCTTATACCTGTAGCCAACTACACTAACCAAGATTCTGCATACACTTATTTATTCAAACCATACTTATCCACCATGTCATGACTAACATAACTATAATTAGATCTATGGTCAATCAAAATAGAAACAACTTGATCACAAATTTTACTATCCATCTTGATAATAGACGCCTGGTGATCTGCCTACTTGTTCTCTAATGCTACATAGATCCATGGAATACTATGTCCAACATCCCCCACTATCTGTGCTTCCTATGCAATATAGATCTGTCGTCTACCACCCGGATGTTATGGACAATATCTTCTGCGATAGTCTGCTCCACAAGTCCAACACTCCAAGGGCTTCCTGTCATCACCCTTATTCTTCTCATCAAATGAAAATCCCAGTTCTCTATCAGATGCATTGAACTTCTTATGCTGTGTTACATTCTCTTTGTTACTTGTATATTGAGGTCTTTTCAATTCTTGTCCCATTTTCCTTTATTGTTTGCATTACCTTTCTAGTCCAACTTAGTCTTAGATCTGTGATTTGATTTTTATTGCTCATAATAATTCCTTTAGCTTCTCGATGGCTTCCTCTAATGATCTAGGCTCATCAAACTCAATCTCATCCTTGAATGCTACCGAAAACCCACTGTTGAATCTCTGAATCTTGGCCTTCTCCTCCTTGAGGTAAGGCACATACCTTAATAACTCCAACAATCTGCTTATGTAATACTCATCGGTCATAGATCCCATCTTCATCTCATAAAATTATTTTCCCCTATCGTCATAGTATCTCTCTGATAAATACTTCTTTCTGAATAGTCACCCAAACTCATTCTAAGTCAACTCCTCTTCACGAATACCTCTGACATTCTTTACATCTTCCCACTAGATATCTTATTTACATTTAAGACTGAATGTTGCTATCGTGGCCTTCATGTTTTCTGAGTAATCATGCAATATGAAGAACTTATTCATAACAATAAACCATGCTTCTACATCTTGTGATTTCTTCATTTCAATATCAAATGTAGGTGGATTTACTTTATTGAACTTATCCATCAAATATCCCCTATCAATCATCATATAAGTATGATAATGGTGATGACCATGATATCTATCTAAACTAGAACTAGAATAAATCCCATGTCCACTGCCTCATCGATCAAGTGTATCCAGTAATCTTCCATCTCTGACCATGTCAAGTCTATCCAACCCGTGTCCACAGTTTTACCTGCTACCATATGACCCATTAATCTTATCCTCTTGTCCATGATTGATCCTATGTGGTCCTTGTCTCTACAAATCTGACAAGCTTTGAAGAATCACTGCATTGACCTCACCTTGTTTCTCCCATTCCCTAGAAAGTATCTCTTGTGATTGAATGATTCAATCATTATCTCCTTTGAAACTCCTTATTTCTTCCATCAAACTTCTCAAAGTGTCTGCTATGTGAGGAGAATATCCCTCACCATGTTGCTCATATGATCTATAGGGAGAATCTCATGGGTTGTAGTCTACCATCTTGCTAGTCATCTTTGTTCTTCTCTTCTTGTGAAGTATATCATATCAGCTAAAATAAATCATAAACAAACCAATGTACCTCAGTTTAGTTCAGGGGAGGATATCTCATCTGCAAGACCAACCAGATGAGTGTAATACATATACAAACATAATCATATCCACATTTAATCATCTTTTCAACAATTATCTAGTCATCCATGCATGACCATACTAACCACATACCATGACCTCATGCACGACAACTACAACCATGTCAATAAATACACAACAATATATAAGCACTCACTTGCATAACCAATGCATAACTGAAATACACTCATGACGACCAATTCCAACAACTCACCATCAACATTCAAATGTGAAACCAATCTAGCTATGACCACCATCATGCATACACAACGAGAACATAGACCACAAGAATAGAGAAAAAAATATGTAATTGACATATATGCATGGCCAACACACACCGCCCATCTAGTCCAATAGGTGAACCATGATATGATACCACTCTGTAGCAAACCTCCTCCCACATTTACCCAAGTTAAATAGTTTGTCAGGGTATACATGTGATGAGAGGATACTATGATGTGATTCAACTCCCCATGTATAGTTAAGGAAGTGGAACCGACAAAACAAAACCAATACGACCTTCCACACATGCTACAAAACATTCAAAGGTCAACCAAGCCTTCTAGGTGACCGACCCTTGAGACAACTTGATATATCATTGCCCTACAGGCTGAGTTGCTCCCATGACAAGGCATGCATGCAAATTGGACCCTCCATTCACTCCCACAACAAGGGCATCCCAACAATTGTGGACTTTTTCAGCTAGAGTTGAGCGAATGACCCTAGGTCATATGCCATTTTTTTAGGGCCAAGGGTCAAGCCATTATTCAGAAATTCATGAAAATTTCAGAAATGATAATTAGCATAAAAAAGGTACTAATGAAAATAATTGATCAATGAATTTACTAGACCCCTCCTAGACATGACAGGAATTTCGTCAAACATGTCACAAATATACATAGTACAAGTCATAACAACAAATATGAGCATAGGGGTCTTATACTTATTTAAGAATCGCAAGGAAGAACTTATTCCTTATCACAATAGTTACATTATCATATATTCGGTCATATATTCATTGTTCATTCATTTGTAAATCAAAACATTGTGAGAGCCATACATCAAGTCTTTCATAAAACATAGTCATAACCAACATATAACCAACATAAATAAAAAGGATATAATGACCATAAAACCACATATGAACAAGTATGTTTACCCATCAATACAAGAGGAAAGAAGCTCTTATTAACATACGAAAAATGCAACCAGTTCTAGGACTTCCATGTACCACCTGACCATAGATTGGTTGAACCAAATATTTCTTTAAACCAATTACCCTTATGCCATATTGCAAGCATGAATGTGGGATCTCATAAAACAACTCAACCAAAAGCAAACCATGGTTTCCCTACACAAAAGCACCTCAACCCTCATCCAATGATTCCACCTGACAGTCAGACATCAATAACCATCACTAGATTGGTCTATGCCCAAGTTGTTTATGGCTCTAGAGTGTTTGTTCCAACTAGGGCTTCTAGCACTAGTAACTCAACCCACATCTGTTGTCAAGCTTCTAGAGCATTTGTCCAACTAGGGCTTCTAGGACTAGTAACTCAACCCAAGATGTTACAAGGCTTCTAGAGTGTTTGTCCAATCAAGGCTTTCAAGAACTAGTAACTCGACCCACAACCATAAGGAACATGAAAACCGACCAGAAAAATAAAATAAAAATAAAAATAAAAGACACTGACAACACTAAGGCTATCCAAGAAATGGAAAGGCTAGACAAATCCAACATCAATCTAGGGAATACTCCATGCCAATGACAAATCATAGCCAAGAAATCACATGCATGTGCCATGCATGCCAAAAGTAGCAAGGAAATCATACATGCAACTTGGTACCTACAAGAAAAACCCATTGTAGTTGTTGATCCCGATGTCCTCTTGTGCTTTCCTACTCTTCCCTCTCCTTCTTGCTCCAAATCCAAAGTATGCCACACTCCTCCAAGGGTGCTTCAAGAAAACTCTGAGTATCCAAGAGTATGAGAGAGAGTAGAATAGAGAGCTCCAAGCTAGAACTGACAAAAGTCTGCAAACTAATCCTTAGAATACTTTTTATTAATGAGGCCTTTATTTTCTTCACTTTTCCATTATTTTCCTTCATTTTCCTCCTCACATACAACCTGTGACCTTTCATCTTCCTTTTCTCTTACTTTCCATTATTTTCATAAATAAAATGTCAATTAATGTTGCTTTGTCTTTCCAAAGCCTTTGTCATTGCCTTTACCAATTTCCATAGCCATTAATTAATCACAAATGATCCCCATCAATGTATTTTTTTTTTCCCAATATTTAGCTTGGAATATGTGTTCCATGACCATGGTTATTATTTTTCCTTTATTAACTTTATTACACAGATTTTTGACTAGGGTTGTTACATATTCTATGTTTTTCACACATTATTTATTGCATGAATAAAAATCAAACATATAATAACTAATATACAATATAAAAGGAAATAAACATTCATAGTATAAATTTTTGTTTGTTTCCATAGTTTTGTTATGAAACATTGTCTAATGGCATATCCATGACAATTTTCCAGTTAATGTTGCAGTCATAATTTGGATATGCCCCATACAATCTTAATATATACCTTTCTAAATTAAGGGACATATCCACAACCACCACCTTTATTTCTATGTTCACCTCCTCATTCTTGTCTATTGGATATCCTCTAAACTTTCTTTCATGTTATAATGGATGGATCAACTATGAGGTGTGAAATTGTGGGCATTGGTTCCCTAAGGAAAATGCTCATGGTAATGAGAATATTTCAAGACATTTTGATGGTTGTTTTATTTTGAATGATTATAGGGATTCATGAAATGTTTCATTAGGGAATATTTGAGGTCTAAAATGGGTCTTCTAAGGAAATAATAAATTATTAGTTAAAATAATAAAATAATAATATGAGGCTCACAGGGAAAGACAAAAAATACTTTTTAGTCATATTCTTATTTATCTCCATACAAGTTTACTGAAATTTAAAATGTAGGAACTTTTGGAAGAAAAATAAATTTCTTTACTCAAATAGATAGCCACTCTATATACTTTTGGTAAACTCACAATGTGATAAACTAAAAATAAATGAAAAAAAAAAAAATCTTGAAAGAAACAACATTTATTTACATGTAGTTCGAGTTCATCTCATTTGAGTATATCAAAGGGATGTAGAGCACAAACTCTTTGGATGTGAAATCTAAGTGTTCTTCCTATAAGTTCCTACACTTAAACTAAAAATAAAAAATATACATTAAAAATTTGATTAGTTCATGGGGTGTATCTCAATTGGTGATTGTTGTGTTATGAATTAATCTGTTAACCATGATATTCAACGTTCAAATCCCCTGTAAGTCAAGAAAGCAAAAAAAAAAAAAAATGCAATAAAAAAATATTTTTCTTACTCTCTCCAAAAATATTTACCCTTATGATTGACATTACCATCTTTACTCCTATCAAATATTTTAAAATTTAATTTGATATACATTTTTCTTAAGGCCCATTATTGATCTCAAAATTCCCTTAATGTTTTCTTATTTTACTAGAATTTTTTGTATCATCCATGTTTCTAAGAGCCCAACACATAAAGGTCATATATGACAACATAAATAGAGTAATATGATTGCTAGAAATATGAACAAGATGGTTTTGAAATTGCATGATATTGAAAATGTTGATTTAGAATTCTTAGTGTGAATTGAGACAATCCATGACATAGGGAAAATATTTATCCATATATCACTTTAGTATCTATGGAGAGGAATTGCATTCTTTATCTAGAGGTACCTAATGTATGAAGGCCAATTCACTTCTTTATTCATTTATCACTTTAAGTTGTTAAATCTCTTGAGGCATATCTTGTTGATTAACACTTCGTTCCTTTTGCTTTGTTCTCTACACCACATGGAAACTCTAGTAAAAGTGAATAAAAACCTTATAAGCAGTTCAATTCATCATTTGTTAATCAAATTAATTGTATTAGGTACCCTATTACAACATTCTCAAAAATGGTGTGTATTTGTTATAGGACTTCGAAAATAAGGTATGCATGTAGCAAGAGAGGAAGTTGCGAAAGAAAACTATGGTTCTACTAACATGGGACCAATCCATATTGAAATTGCAAGATCTAGTTATTTCATTTAGGATATATTTTCAACATGGGATTCAAAATGGGATAATGAAAACAAAATTGAATTGCAAGGAAGTCTGAAAAGGTGATGAATGGGGGAAAGTATAGTTGGACAAGTTAAAATTATAAAGACTTGCAAAACCCAAAGCTAACCAAAGATGATTTGGTTGAAGTATTTGACCCACAAAAGATTTAGGTTTTTATTAACCTTATAAATAGAAGAAGAAGTGGATTAATCAATTAGAAACGAAATTCCAACCTTTGAAATATATTTTTCACAAACCCTCATATGACTAGTTTTTCAAGATTAATAAAGGTCTACAAAACAAGAATAGAAGGTTGCAACAAAAATTGGCCATGTGTCAAGAAAGGGTTAAAAATTTCATTCCTAGGACAATTTTTTATATATTAATATAAGCCATGAAAGAATAATGTGAGTTGAGAAAAAAAATGTATAATGTGATAGGAATCCCATATTTTGTTTTGCATGATTGTGGGGTTGATGTCTAGATTGATGAAAACATTGTTCCTAATGATATTGATTCTTTTGTTGATATTGCAACCACTAACATAGAAACCAAAAGGAATTTTATGGATCCTATAGGGGCATATAAGCATACAATCCCTAAACAACATGGGTTTTTAAAAATGGAGAAGATAGATATAAGCCCAGCCAGAAATATGATGAATCCTATAAAACTTTTGCATCTTAAGGCTAAAGTGGAGAATAGAAAAAAATTAGAGAATATTTTTGAAGATGGTTTGATTTATCTAAAGAATGTAAAACTCTTGTGGATAGAGTAATTTTTAAGGTGCTCAGAATTATCTCCCTTTCATTAGCTGAACTCATAACCCTTGATTTGTGTTATATTACTCAACTCCTTAGAACTTAAAGCGGAATTTTATTTTCAAAACAGTTAACTTTAACCCACAATTTAATATTAAATCTCCTTGGATGTACCTATCCATACTAGTAGAACTTAAATGAATCATATAAATCTAATGCTGGTATACCCCACTTGGTTGTTGAATGTTATATTTAATTCTTTCTCACCATAGAGTTTAGGTAATTATTGTTATAACTATTTATACATGTGTCATGTTTCTTTGTTATGAATATAGTTATGAATGGATGTTGTTACGAATGGGGATATATGTGTATGTTAATCCCACACAGGTGCATATTAAACCTCAACTAACACTTGGGTATACGATCTCTAACGTTTAATTCTATGTGCGATTACTGTGCATTGGAAAAAAATTTAGCTAGTTCTCCCTTACCATGTACCCTTCCTTCACGTGGTGTTCATGTGACCACTCTGGAAACATTTGAATGGTTCAGATGAAAGTGGGGGAAATCAAGGGACAAAATCCAACGATGCTAACCCTAATATCTCTATCCCATAAAAAATTTGTTGGTATTCCATTTTCTTTGTCGTCTGATGCGTTTAGTGTCATTACAACATTTCTCCTCCAGTGATTTCTTAACATTCAACCTCTCGTTTATGCACAAGAGTCATGGGGGTAGAGCTTATTTCATTTACCTTCACACTTGCCCCCTCCTAAATTACAGAGGTAACTCTCACTTACCGTATATGGAATTTTGAATGACTGGTGTTCCTATTCTCTATATTCTTAGTATCTCACCTCAGTTGGTAATGTTTTCTGTCGATTTTTTCTCTGGTTTTCAGTTGTGTCTCTCATACAGGATTCCCCTTCCTTTCCATCACATTACCCATTTTTTCTCTCAAGTAAATTTTTGTTTTTGTTTTTGTACCTCTCATTTTTGCTCTCAACTATTTTGTGTTTTTTTTCATTTTCCATTGTCATATGGTTGCCACCCACATGGTCAATGTTCTAGGATTAAATGTTGTTTCCCTTTCTTATACAGGGGTGACAAAGACCAACCAACTTGATTCGGTGGTCCTAGCTTTGGAAGCAAATGCAAGGTAAAAGCGGTTATGATTTTCTTTTGGTTCTTATGTACATGAAATTTTGTGTTTTTCATGTGGCATAACCACATCATGATTTTCATGTTTGGTATAATTGTATCAATTTTATCACTTGGTCAAGGTATTTTGTTTAGGGGTTTCACCTTCTTTTCCTTCTAGCATACTATTAGACAATTTGTCATCACAAATGTCTGAAGGTGATTCTTCTCTTGTTTAGGTATATATGGAAGAATGTGCTTCTTTCACATTGACATGTATGAAGTTTGAATTTCTCTGGTAGCACTATTACCCTGCTAGTTCAGATTTCAAACAATAGGGTATTCATATCCCTGTCTACTTTGTTTTGCAGGTACTAAATATTCTTGGAGGTAACTCTTCATTGTGGAGTGGGGAACCACCACCATCACTTTTTTTTTATGTTTCTATTGTTTTCAGGTCAGTTAAATTTCACTTTTTGGAGCTCAATTCGGTTTAGTGATCTTGTTAGCATGTATTGGCTACGAGTGCGACTGTCTCTTTGCTTTCCCTATGGGAAATTTAGGTGTTATCCCACTTAATTGAGTGGAAGTCATCTTTGTTTTACACTTTTATATGTGGCCATTAGCCATTTCTTAATCGCTCGCTACTCCTATGCTTTTACATTTATATGTTATTGGGACCCTAATTATCATGGGCAAAAAACCTAAGCTTGATATAGTGTGGAGTGCAATTCTTGCACAATTAAATCATTTTCTGAGAGTTTCTATAGTGAGAGACAATTGGATCTTACAGTTCTACTCAATTCTAATTCTTATGCATGGTTAATTCGATAGTATGGCCTGTCTCAGGGTGGTTTTGTTTCCCTTTCATAAAATAGGATGTAACTTTCTGGCCAATAATATAAATACCAGTGTTTCATTTCATGTATCTTACTTCTGAATCATTACTGCACTATTAGTACTATTCAGATTCTTTCATGTATTTTAGCATTGTCTATTTTAATACTATTAATTAGAATTGTATCGAAAGAAAATAGAAATAATTACTACCTATATTTTTCTTTCATTCGTATAGATTATTTACAAGTTTCTATTCCAAACATCACTATTATTCTATTATAGATTGTTAGTAATAGACTATATACACTGATTTAATACTTTGGCTAAAATCATGTTAAGTGATGGTTAAATTGATTGTGTAATATTCTGACATGTCCACCTATTGTAATATTCTCCTTCTGCACTTTACTGATATCATTTAAATTCATGTTAGTTTCAACCAACTAGAAATAAAATTTTCTTATGTTCTGAAGCTGTTACACCTGGGGATTTAGAGTACAACTTTTATGATTATTTTGCAATTGTCTATTTTATGATTTTTTTGGAATTTTCTCCCCACCCCCCAAAATTGTTAACTATTTTCTACTACATCCTTTTGCCTGTCATGACACTTTTACTAGTATTTATTCTATTTGTAAAGAAACCATAAACATAAACAATATGTATAGTTACCCAAACTAGTACATGCTTAGGAACAAATCCTTAAAAGAATATAAATGTGTAAGTAACTCAATCCTAAACAAGAATATACCTAAATACAAACATAATACCTATATACAAAATTTGTATATTTTCTTTCCTTTCAACACCATACAAATTCAACTCCCTAAATTATTTGTCTCTTTTTTTTTTAAATAAATTCTTGTTCATTGTACACACTCATCATAACAATAAAATAAAGTTACAAGCATGGGGAAAATTTATGATAACAATAGCTACCATTTGCATGTAATTATTTATGCTAAAAATAAATACATAATCAATAATCACTCTTAGGGGCACACTTGGGAATATTGCACCTTTTCCACCCAACCTTGAATCGAGCTCCACCATTTCAACCCAAGCTGAGATGTACTTTCCAGGGTATCAACAACCTCTTTGATCCCTTGAGTAGGTATCTTATATATTTTCTTTCATAATATATTTTTTTCCGTAGCAGCATCAAGCTTTTGTGGATTTGAAAATCCACACGCCGAGGCTTTTGCTTTAAAGCCCTCTTTTTTCTCCCACGTGGAGGAGAGAAGGAGGGAAGAAGAAATACATAGAGAGTTAGTAGTGGAGAGAGAGGGAGTGACAAGGGAGAGATGGAGAGTGTGTGTGTGTGTGTTTGGGGGTGAGATAAAGGGACAAACAAGGAGATATGGAGAGAATGGGGGAGAGAAGGAGAGAGGAGAGAGGGAAGGATGTAGTAAAAAAGTTGGAGAGAGAGAGAGAGGATGTGAGGGAGTGGAGAGAGGGAGGGAAAGAGATATGAAGTTGGAGGGGGAGAGAGGGAGGTAAGAATAAATAAATAGAGGGAGAAATATGGAGAGAGAGGGGGAGTGATAAGAAAGATGGAGAGAGAGGGAGAGAGGATAACAAGAGGGAAGAGAGATAGAAGCGAGGAAAAGGGAGAGAAGGGGAAGAGAGATAGAAGCGAGGAAAAGGGAGAGAAGGGGAAGAGAGAAAGAAGGAGGGAGAGATAAATAGATAGATTGGAGAAAGAGAGTATATGTTTTAGGGGTGATATAGAGAGACAAAGGGAGATAAAGATATAGATTGAGAGTGAAGAGAGGGAAGAAGAGAGAGGGAGGGACAAAGAGATTGATAGATATGGAGTGAGAGAGAATGTATGTTTGGAGGGTTGAGATAGAGAGACAAATATGGAGAGATGGAGGGATATATATATATATATATATATATATATATATATGGAGGTGGGGTAGAGGGAAGAATATTTATTGCACTAGATGCATTGATTTCAATGTAGATGATTTATAATCCTGCTTTATTTATTTCACTAAATTCATTGATTTCAGTGTAGACGGTGATTTCTAATCATATTTGATTGCTTGCACTAGATGGATTGATTTCAATGTAGATGTTGATTTCTAATAATATTTGGTTGCTTGCACTAAATGCATTGATTTCAATGTAGATGATTTCTAATCCTATTTTATTGCTTGCATTAAATGCATTGATTTCACTATACGTGGTGATTTCTAGTCCTATTTGATTTCTTGCACTAGATACATTGATTTCAGTGTAGATGTTGGTTTATAATCTTATTTTCTTACTTGCACTAGATGCACTGATTTCATTTTAGGTGTTGGTTTATAAACCTATTTCCTTACTTTCACTAGATGCATTGATTTGAGTGTAAATTTTGATTTCTAATCATATTTGATTGCTTGCATTAGATGCATTAATTTTAGTGTAAATTTTGTTTTCTAATCTTATTTGATTTCTTGCATTAGATGCATTGATTTCAATGTCGATGTTGATTTCTAATTTGATGTCATTGTATGTATGATGGTACATTAACTTTAAAGTGATTGGATTAATATTGTGCAATGATTTCATTGTAAGCATAAAAAATTATTGACAATGTACATTCATTTTTGTGTTATAGTAATTCAACCTATTAATATTGGAGAGAAAGAGAGACAAGGTATGATGTTTATTACAACATCTAGAGCTAAAGATTTAAATGGTTTACATTTAACCTGTCCTTTTCATACAATCTATATGAAAAAACGACAAAAGTTACAAGGGTGACAATAAGAATAGTAGAAAAAAATAGTTTGAGAATAATCACAATGAAATGCTATTTGTAATTTACTATATTCTTATTATTCACATTTTCTATCATTCAACACTATTACTTTGTCATTTTACATTAGAAATTTTTATTTCATCATTTTTTATCATTAAAGTTATTCACAATATTTATCATCTCAACAAACTAAGTAACTAAGAAAATTTAAAATTAAAATGACAAGATTAATGTAAAACATATTTAGCATATTTAAAATGATTATATTTTAATATTAGATGATTTTACATATTATTGTTAAAATCAATCATCTCTTCTTTAGATTTTCTTTGGCCGCAAACCAACCTAAATCCATCTCTAGATCTATCAAGTGCGGAGAGGGATCAAATCTCTCGCGGTGCAAACCTTTCCTCAAGTTTTGCACTCAAAAAAGAGATTTGCACCTCAAAAGATTTGATCCCTCTACTTGATAGATCCAGAATTAAGATGGAATAGGCTAGTCTAATATTTCTTATCATGAAAAATGTATCTAGATCTCATCCACTAATTAGATTTATATGTTTGTTCAAATTTAATATAATTAAAAAAAAATGATTACTAAAACAAAAAACATTAAAAAATAAACCATTAACATAGCATATAAGTAAAATAAATATATAAAAGTAATATTTACTTTAAATAATTTTTTTATTAAAAAAACATATTATCCAAATAAATATTTATTATTTTTTTCATAAATGAGAATCTATTAGACATTTTTAAAATAAATTTATTCAAACCTTTAAAAAAACTTCTTCACATCAGCTACCATAAACACATACCCTGCATTCCACAATACCATAAGCTGGTAAACCCGGGGATGGTAAAACCATTAATGGAAAATTCAATAGACACCCTAAAATTCTATCATGAAGGTATTCACCGCTTCGTCCGGCATGCGCTTCTCCAATTTGTTGATATGTGTGGAAGCCAAGTTCGATTCAGAACGCGGGATGCATTTCTGTTGAATGCTTATCTCTGTCCATACTACAACCAGCGGAAGGAGATGTCGACCGCGCCTCCAGAAATCTTAGCGGCAGACGTAGAATTGGATGAAGTCTCCGGGTTCGAATCAGCGGCGCCGTTCATCTGAAACAGCAAACCACCACACAATCTTCTATTAATTGTTGGGACAATATCTAATTATTACATTTTTTAAATTGTGCTTAATGTGGGATTGGATATGTCACATTACTGAATCATTGAGTTTGAATACTTCGACTTGTTAGAGCATATTTCGACTTGTTAGAGCTTTATTTAAATTTGAATTATTTAGTAAAATGTAACTTTATTTGTATGCTCTCTCACAAATCCCCTCAAATGCAACACCATCTGGACCTTCTGGTGATCCTATTAAAATTCGACCATCCCGCCCCATTCACTATTCAAATTAAAATAAAAGGAAGAGATAATGAAGTTAAAAACAATTCTTCAATTCATTTATTATTTTAGTTTTATTTATTTAATTAATTGGACTCCCCAATTATATAAATGTGAAATACTTTTTTAATCATTAAAAAGATTTTGAATTAGTTTTTGTTAATTTATATTATTAATCTGAATGGCATTCTACATTGCATTAAGGTGGGTAGCATGATCAACCCCCAACATATGGGCTTGAGGTTTTATGGGCTTTTTATGAAGAGACTTATTATAGATTTTCATAAGGTAAATGATAGGTAGAGGGAATATGAATTTTTGTGTGATTTTATTATTAAAGGGGAGATTTTTCTATTTTTGTTTTATACAATTTCAATCAAGATTGTGAATTGTTATTATTTAAAATATTTTCTGGAAAGCACAAATAAATTCAACATCAAATTTTATAGATAAAACAATTTAAACTCAAAATTTTAAGAATTTCTGCTAGATTTTAATTAAAATTAACCAAAAAAAATTGCAGTAGTTTCTTTTAAACAACATATTTATAATGCCATTTAAAACAATACCAGGGAAAATGCCTTGAAAAAAGTCATTTCATCTAAACATGTTTATAATGCCATTTAGAACAACCATTTCTAGTTGTTACTGACAAATACAAGTGTACTCATCACTATTATTCAAGGAAAACCTTGTCACTTAAAATTATAGGTACTAATTCTAAATAGACGGGCCGAGATGCTTCTAAATAATTAACTTTTTCTTAAGATAAAGAAAAAAGACTCTTAATCAAACAAAAACAATTTTAAAACATACTCTAAACCCACATTTTCTTATTTAATATAAACTTAAAATATTGTAATTAAATTTATATTTCAATTCATTATTTTTAACCTATTATATCTTTTTAATAAATTAAAATAAATATTACAAAATAAATTTGTCTTTTAGTTAATCAATCTTCATATAAAAATATATTTACATTTAACATTATTATCATTACCATTCGATTTTTCCGCTTCACGATTATTCCATCTTCTCGCCGTTGTTTAAACTAGCATTTGCACCAGACGTTGCAAAGAAAACGCCGTAAGGCAATGGATAACATATAACACTATGTAAAGCCATCAATAACATATGACACTAATTAACGCTTCTTTGACCCACCACCTCCGAGCTGGCACCCGCTGCGCTGGCAACCAACACCCGCGCAATTTCAAACAAGCCCTCGCGCCAAACATTCATTTGCACAACCGGAACAGGTCCTCTCGAGCATTCGTTTCTCCCGCTCACGGTGCTTTCTCACTTGCTCCATTCGCACAACCAGAACAGGTCATCTCGAGCATTCGTTTCTCCCACTCATGGTGCTTGCTCACCTCGCAGGTCCACTCGCGGTGTTGAATCCCGGCAGGCTGTGCCCCAGGTGTAAGGTAAATTATACTCTGTGAACAATGACATCCACCATTTTGCAACCAACACCCGCACAATTTCAAACGATCCCTCGCACCAAACATTCATTTGCTCCATTCGCACAACCGGAACAGGTCCTCTCAAGCATTCGTTTCTCCTACTCACGGTGCTTGCTCACCTCGCAGGTCCGCTCGCGGTGTTGAATCCCGGCAGGCTGTTCCCTAGGCGTAAGGTAAATTATACTCTGTGAACAATGACGTCCACCATTTTGGCAGGTGCCCGGAAGGCCCATGCATACGAATCCCACCCCATGCTGCTATAAATTGTCTGCATTGGCAGCTCCCAGCGTCTTGCGAAACATATACATTCAAGGTCTCCATTTGGGCGCAGGTTCAAGCGACACTGAAGGTGTTTTCCCATTGCATCGTAATCAGTTACCAAATTTATAACGAACCACTTAGCCATCCAGACATCTTAAATAGTTTTTAGGACGTGGTTTAATGGTTAATAGTTAAGTAGGGAGGTCTAATCTCAAACAAAATTATATATATCTGAAAATTGCTCCAAACGTGGTCCAATCTCAAGCAAAATTATATATATCTGAAAACTGCTCCAAACACAATTTTTTTAGTTGAAAAAAAATACAATAAACCATCGCCATTACAATCGCAAACTCAAGCTCCTACATCCAGTGTGCTTGATTGTGTACTACCCACTTAGCCATGGAGGCCATGAAAATCAGATAATCCTAAACCACCACCATTGCAAGCTTCCTGCATCCACTGTGCCTGCCTGTGCACTTTGCCAAGTGCATGGTTTATTTGGGCTTTTCATTGGGGTGAGATTTTGAGTACAAATATATTCAATTCTGTGAGAGGAATTTGGTGCACATTAATTTTCACATGCTTGCTAGGAAGGATGACCACGGAAAAATGCAAGGGCGCCAACCGGTGGAGCATTGATGTAAGAAGTAGGCTCAGACTACCTGAAGTATGTTGCCACATTTGCTTTATCCTCCTTTTCAACTGAAAACATTTTCCAATGCTCCTTTGGTGTGGTGCCATTGCTTTCTGCAATAAATGAATTATACCTTGCTATTTTAGCAACAAAAAATATAATTGCAAGTGAATCTCATTTTCGTGTCAGATCAACAACCTTTTTCTCGAACTTCTTGTTCCTACTTGCTGAAAGAAAACTGTGTTTTTTGTTATCAACCTTGAATATTTCTTTCATGTCTTCTCTTGCATTATTATGGCGATCTGGGTTCTATGTCAAATGAAGTGACCAGACTGTCATAAGATTAGGCTAGTAATGCAAGCAAGGCGATGATTGCATGTACATTTTGAATTGGTGCCTCAACAGGTGCTAGCATCTCTAACAATTTTTTGAAGTGATTAATGTTGTTGGCCACATCTTATGTTGTCATCTTTATTTGTGAAAACTTCCTCAGCTATATCTTAGGATGACAACTTGATATTCATAAATGTTGAACATCTTGAATTTCAATTGATTGTTTTGTTTGGCTACATATTAGGAGCCTCCTCTTTATTTGGTGAAGTTCCCTCAGACAAATCTCACAGTTTTGGTGTTTTGGCACTGCTGATGTGAGTCATTTGATCATTAATTCGCAAAATGCTACAAGTAAGAGTCCTGTGATTATTAGTTTCCCATTTGTTGATTCTAGTAGTTCATATGGTATGTTTGACTTCATCTTCTTCCAGAATGCTAAATGATCTTGTTCAATAATGGAATTCCCATTTGCAGCTTCCAGATGAAATCCCATGCTGTTAAATTTTACAACCAGATCTGTTTTAGACAAAGAAGAAAGTCAAGCTAGCTACAGCCATGGTTCTCGTGTACTTTGAGACTTCTAATTTGCATGGGTGCTTGTTGTATTGCTTGTTCTTTTTCAAATAGGTAACCAACCTGAAATTAAAGTCTGGCCTTCTTTATGAACAGACCATTAGCTTTGGTATCAAATATTGGAAAAAATTCCAGTGATCAAAGAGAGATATTGAGCTTGTGTTCGCAACGCTATAGTGCTCAGCAATTGGAATCAAATTTATTGATTAAGGCATGAATGTATAGCAAATAAAAGACATGCCATCCACTGAAATATTTTAATTTTAGCAGAAAGAATGATGTATTCATAGTGGACAAATATTAGAGAGAAAAATATAGGATAGGGAATTGCAGTGCTTTGGAAATAAAATGCATGAGTCAACCTTACATTATCTTGAATTCTCCCACACTTACAGAGTGTGACTACAAGTTATCTATTCAAGTTGTTCCTTGATTATCATGTTGTCTTCTCTGTTGCATTCTACTCTGTCTGTCTTTTTTTGTGACAGTTTCTTTTGCCTCATTATATATTTTTTTATTATTTAATTAAATGTATTCAATACTTCTCTATAGATAAAGGCTAAAATGATTTTTTCTTCCTAAAGGGCTATTCATAAAGCAAGGGTCAGTTAACCTTCCTAAAGTACTATTTAGCTATCCTTACATAGACAGTAAGACAAAACCTTGCTTTCTAGGAGATGCAGGTCCAGAGGATATGTGAAGATTAACAAAAAATCTAACATTCAGTATATTCATCTTGCATGTTTTAGTTGATGTATTTCCTGCATTTGCTATCCTTGATAAACATGATTATTTGTTTGCCTCTTGTTAGAAATGGGTAATTCGGGGATAATTGCTGCACAAGGCCTTAGGCTAACTTGGAATGTGTGTTACTCAATTTAAAATTCTGCTGTTGTTAACTCAATGTAGCTTAGTGTTACTGCCACCTGATTCAAGAAAAAAATGAAGTTGGATAAATAAGCTTAGAGTGTATTGTCTGAAGATCCAAGGCCCAAATTATTTGTTGAAGCCTGAATTTTATATTACCATGTATTGACTGAAAATCTAGAAATATATGGTAGTATTTTTTTTCTTGAGCTTTACTGTGTTATCAAAAAGCCCTATTTCTTTTCAACTTGTATGGATGTCTGGGGCTTGGCATGGTTTTTTGGCTGGATGTTTACACAGCAGCTGTGTGAAGGCAAAACACTCTTCTGCTTTATATTTGTTGTAACTTGTTTTATGGTGCATCTATAGGCTGCAATAGTCAGTATATGTTGATGCAAACTTGGAACCCCGACGTTACCCCTATTAATACAGAGTTGGAGATCCATGTTAAAATGAATTACTGTATTGTGTTAATGATGAGTTGGGGGCCATGCTAACATAGGTTACTGTATTATATTAAGTTGGGTGTTAGGGTTCAAAACTCATTACACATCTAATAAATATTAAAAACTTGTCCAAAAGCCCAAACAAGAAGATTCAATCCGTAACATATGCAATAGAAAATTCATCCAACAATCTACAGAGGAGAATGCCACTATGAAAACATATACCCACCATAGCGCACAAACTATCTATAACCTGATACCATCAATCACAAAATCCATGAAGAGATGGCATATCTGCAACTGAAAATTAAAACAGCAAAGAATTTTTTTTTTAGTTCTTTTCATGTCCCTAAATGCCCCTTACACAGGTGAAGGCCTAATCTCTGAAAGCCTAAGGTGAAAGCCTAATCTCTGTAAACAACCTTAATATTAGATTTCAGCCAAAGATACAATTCTGATATATACCATACAATGACAAGAAGCACCTTTCACCAATGCAAATAACCCAGAACTAAATAATATTGCATTTCTAATTTATGAGCTGATATGCCAACCAGTCTTCAACCAGCAACTAATATACCATGCAATACTATGAAATAACACCATTCACTTATCACCTATTGACCGATTATCTGATTCAGATGCTTCAGTCACAGGGCCCATTGTCCTCGGATCGTCCATATGTTTAGGGGGAGATAACTATGTCCACACTTTTTCTTTCGCCTCATTTTTTCTTATACTTTCTTCTGTAGTACTTATCGTTAGTATCATTTGGTTCGTTTTTCTTGCTTTTATTCCAGAATTTGTCCCATCTTATTTTTATTAGATGTGGCATTTTGTTAAATTCTTCTAATCTTTTGTTCCATTCTGGGAAACTGTTGATATTTTCTGCTTGCTGCTCTTCCATTTTCCTCAAAGACTATGTTGTTCTTCCAGCTTCCTCCAAGATTTTGCATATTTTTGCCAAAAAACTGCTTCTGGTGGTTCCATCTTTAATGATCATCCAAGTTGGCACGAGTTCTGCTTTGTTATCACTAAAATGTTATGGGGAGACACTGTAATGTTATGGGAAGATTTTTAGGGCCCAAGATTTTGCATATTTTTGCCAAAAAATTACTTCCGGCGGTTCCATATTTAATTACCATCCAAGCTGGCACAATTTCTGCTTTGTTATCACTGAAATGTTATGGGGAGACACTGTAATGTTATGGGAAGATTTTTGCCCTAAATTTTAGTAGATCACTAAGGTTTTTTAATTTTTTACATTTTATATATATATTTTTTAAAACTTCCTTTCTGTTCAAATAATAAGATAGCAATTCTAGCATAAAGGTTGTCTGGTATTTCAATAGCGCAAACAGTCTTACAGTGCAGAACTAATCATTCAATAATCAAGCAGTAACAATGTAACCCATATCCACTATTCTGGTGAACCAATCCATTTCATAGCATTTCCAAATAATTCTAAACAAATCGTCAGCATGAAAATGCTAAAAAAATTACAGAGTTAGGGATCTTAGATATCATTACAGTTACAGAGACGCATGCGACAATAAGGGGGCTTCAACCCAGGTCTGGATAGCCTCCGGAGTTCTCTAAAGCATTCTATGTCAAAATTCATTTTCTTCATCAGTCTTCTCTGCGTGGCACCGAAGCGAATGCTGAAGAAGCTCTGGAATGAAGGATTTCTGGATGTGTTCAGGAAAAATATATATCCAGCCATGAAGTAAATTGATGTAAGAAAGAAGCAAATGGGCTCCATCACATCCCATGACACTTTCCAGAATGTCAACCTCATTAAACCCGCTGTCTGAAGTCCAAAAAACCCCAACCCCACCCGTAATTCTGTCATGGCATGACTCTGAGCTTTCTGATCAATCTCCTCCTTTTATTTCTCCAGTCTCTCCAGCTCTTCCTTGTAAGGATGGCTCTTCGTTGCAAGGGGCGTAGGCATGATCTTCTCGAAAGCTCTTTCTATCTGAAACCACACCAAAGAAAAAAGAATATCAGTGAAACCACAACCAAAAATCCCAAATCAGTGAATCCTGAGCCCCAGAAATGCTAAAGAAGCTCTAATTTAGATATACCTTGTAAGGACGAAAATAGACAGTCTTTTTCAATACGAGAACATGGCCCGATTCGTCAAGTAGCTTCGCTATTCCTTTCGCTTCTTCCTCTGAAGTCCCCTCCAGCGACTCCACGCAAACTCGCAGCAACTCGTCATATGAAATGCGGTCGTCGTGAATCCACTGTATTCTTTTTTTGGCATCCTCCAACCGGACAAATCTCAGCAATCTCCTGCCGTCCTCCGCCGATATCTGCCCGGCAGGAGGGCGGGCGTTCAAATACTGCAACTGTTCCTGCCATTGGAAGAATAGTTGGGAAGGAGGGAAAAGGTGGGACTGAAACTGAGATTGGCTCACCTTCGTCTGTTCCTGCCTGTACAGGAAACAGGAAGGGTGGCCACCAAAGGTGGTCTGCAGTTTAAAGGTCGAAACTCCGCGGAAACGAAGGGCATCAAGGGCATTGCGGAGGTATGCGCAGGTTCTGCGATTGGAAATAACCATGAATTCAAATCACAGTGACCACTCCATTCCGCCTGTGTCTCTTCCCCTTGCCATTGATCTAACGCTTGAAATTTGTGTAATCGTCTAACATCTAATCGTATGGTGCACAAAATGACACGTAATCAAGGAAGGGAGTTGATTCCAGAGGGAACGCCTTACTGCGTAAATATTAGAGTTTCCAAAATTTTGCAATAATATGTGTTGATTCCAGAGGGAACGCCTTACGGTGTAAATATTAGAGTTTCCAAAATTTTGTAACTACCTTAATATGTGACAATTTTATGACGACGTGTGATATCACATAAATCATAATATGAACCTAAAAATAGTGGAGAAAGTACAACACCAAACCACTATCAGTTTGTTTGGATAAGTACACATTGTAGTGCGATGTGTCCCACTACATCTAAATTGGAAGCATGATTTGTATTAGATAATCTTCTTACATTGCTATTGGTTTGGCATCTTTAGTGAAATACAAGTTTCACGATTCAACTTTTTCTCACATCTATCTTTGAATGTAAGCGCAACTCTAAACAATAATAATTTTAACATTCACTGGTTCCCAAAGATGATACAGTTCATGTAGAAATAGATGAGGTTTTCTCATGTATCACGCATTCGCAACTGTTAGTGCGGTGTGTACTGTAATTATATTGCCCCCGTTTATTGAGAATGTGGCCCCATTATTTTAATGAAAATTTACAAATTTAATAGCCGCAGAAAATTAGAAAGCTATGTAAATGATTTTATTTATTTATTTTTATTTTTTTATAGAATTTGGAGATAAAATTATTTCAATTTAAGGTGAGGAAGATGTGTTGAATTTTTAAAAGATTTTTAATTGATTTTTAGATTAATTTTTGGGAAATATGTTCATCTTAATGTTTTGTATTGATTTTATGAGATTGTTCCAATTCTAATATGTTTATATTCTATGGAAATTAATATTTTACAATAAGATGTGTAATTCTTTTTATTTTCTCAAGTTAAATTAGATTTGTGCCAAGTGACTTGCAGCTCACCAATTTTCTATGAATTTGAGATTATTCCAATTCCAATCTAATTAGAGGGGAAAATTAATATATAAGAAAATTTTATTTAGCAAAATGGTCCATTTTACAATAAGATGTGTAATTCCTTTTTTCCTCAAGTTAAAATTGACTCATAAACTTTTTATACATAATTAGTAAAATAAATATGTACATTAATAAAATTATATTTCTGCAGCCCCTGCCACCAATTTCCTAGAGATTTGAGATTATTCCAATTCTAATATGTTTATTTTCTCAAGTTAAATTAGATTAGTGTCAAGTGGTTGGCAGCTCACCAATTTTCTGAGGATTTGAAATTATTCAATTCTAATAAGTTCATATTCTAATTAGATAGGGAAATTAATATAAGCAAATTTTATTTAGCAAAATCATCCAATTTACAGTAAAATATGTAATTTTTTTTTCCGTCCAATTAAAATTGACTCATAATCTTTTTATAGATAATTAATAAAATAAATATGTACATTAATAAAACATTCTTAGTATTGCAATAATTATTTTTATCATATTTATGAATCTTTCAATAACCACATTAATATTTTTAATATAATTATATTAATAAATATATAAATAAATTCACCACTTTTAGGGAGAAAAAAACTACTCTATTCGAATAATTACATCACTTAAACTTAGTGTTCCATGAAAATTTCCCTTAATTTCAATCAAAATAGAAAAATAATTGGCCCAGAAGAATAGTGAAAACATCTACCATCAAACCGTTAGAGAACAGCCACGAAAATGTTTGCCCATTATTTCGAGAGAATTCAAGCGTAAAGGAGAATCCGAACGACATGATATTACGTATCTGCAATGAATTCAACCGTTGCTTCGATTGACATTTGGTGTTTTCATTTGAAAATAAGATAGAATGTCGGCCGCTCCCTCTCAACTGTGTCGAATGCTCTCCACTTTCTATGAGAATCCTTGGCCATCTGTTTTGATATTATGTGGAACTAAACATGACGCTTACATCAACTAAGAGCACTAAGACTGCATGTTCGTCCGGTGTACGTTTATTTCAATAAAACAAAATAATTGTACTAAGAATGAGCGCGCGTGTTTCGGATCCCAAATTCAAGATTGACTGCGTTCAAATGACAACCATTAGATTGCCGTATAAGAGTCCAGGATTCAGATATTTTGATTATAACGTACATAAAAATAATTATTTCAATGCATGATCACCTTTTTTTAGGTGTCGTGATCATCCCGTGTTTAGCAAATTCACAAGTAAATTTATCAATTACTGGAGCACTATGGTGCACGGATGTGAAACATTCAAACAAGAACAATTACCGGAGCAATAAGCAAGGATCTTGATAAAGAGCACTCAAATCGCTTTCATTCTGGTAACCTTAAACGGAATCCAGTAGGCAACAACTTCCTGAAGTAAATTGATTAGTTGCCCCATTTGTTACTGTGTGTAGAGATCACATTAACCTTCATAGTTGGGGATTGCAAATATGGATGGTTGAAATTACCAAATTTTAAGGAAACATTCGTGCCCTAAAACTAATCAGTAATAGTTCGAGTACCCGTTATCAATGTCAGCAGCCGTGGCTCCGGTGCTCTTAAATTTATGCCCGGATTAGAGAAATTTAACTCACTGTAGCGCAGTAATTTTGTCAAATGGTGACAAGAAATTTGATAGTAAACTGCCAAAATCATGCTAAATGAAATCCACTTCTGGAATTTGGCCTGGGGATCCATTTCGGCAGGACCCACATGCTGTAAAGTGCGCTTTCCGTATTACAAATTATGCAAACAACGTACACAGTGCTATCCCACTATGCCGTAGTGGACATAAATAATCTTTTAAGTGGCCAAATTTCTAAAGCCACTAAATGGACTTTATATAAGAAACTCTGCACTCAAAATACTTTCAAAGCAAATCGTCTCTCGAATATTCAGACAAGCTTCATAGAATTGCTGGTGCAGAATCTTTTTCTGATCAATTCGAATTGCTGTGATGCATTGCACTTTACAACCAATCCTCTTTCAATTCCATTAAATAGTAATCCGCCGCGGCAGCCCCTCCTTCAATGACAACCAATCCTCTTCAATTAAAGACCATCCGCCTCAGCAGCTCCTCCTCCTGTTAAAGCCAATCCTCTGCAGCTGGCAGAGATGATCAATTTATTTAATGAAATTCTCTGATCATTGCGATTTTATCATATCAAATTGTGAAAACAATGAGCAGGAAAGAAATATAACTCAGATTTTCAATCGGCTGCTGCAGCCCCTCCTTCAATGAGAGTCAATACTCTGCAATTAAAGACAATCCGCCGCAGCAGCCCCTCCTCCAATTTAAGCCAATCCAACGGTTACATAGATATAGGTTCCAGAGCTTACTGGAGACGAACAGGAGGATACAGGCAAAGACGTGCGACGGATTAAGAAATGTAAAGGTTAAGAGGTACAGAGATATGCTTTTACCGACACAGAGATATGATATCGCCCTAAACTGTGAGATATGGCGATTCTATTGCCAACTGTGAGATATAGCTATTTGCATGCTTGCCAGATACCATATGCCATGCGCGGCCAAATGCCAGATGCTATGCGCAGGGAGGGGGAGGGATAATGAATCGAACCCCTCGAATCAAACGGCTAATGTCAATTCCATCGTCTAACAATGAAATCAAGGGCGCAGGAAGGTACAGAGTGGCACTGGAGGGGAGTTCTTCCCAGAGGAACGCCTTACGGCCTAAAAATAGGGAAAATTGCTCTTATTCCTTCTAATATATATTTTTAATTGTGAGACAAAACGTTGATATCGATATGTGTTTCATTTTTATTATTTTAAATCAACAATAATACCGACCGAGTAACCGACATTAGAAGGTCACGCTTTACAGGGCAGTTTTAACATATAGGATGTATTGTTAATGGGCAATACCAAGGACACGCATTTATCACGTTGTTTATCACGCCGATATAAGCGTTTGACAATTACAATTACAATTATAGGCCACTCAAATTTCACCACATCCACCTGTTATTAAAAAGTCCCCCAAATTATTGTTGGGGTTTCTTCGCCCATTAGATTTTAGTGAGTACAAATTCCAACGGGTGACATAATTACCATCCTTGATCATTAGTTAAATTCAATGGAACTAAAACAAACCCATAATTCCTATACCTGATTTAGAAAGCAGTGTTGTATATTTTCTCTTCCTTAATTTGTACCTAATGATATCTTAATATCAGATTAATCTTCGAGAACACTGTTGATCCATTTAAATGATCAAACAAGTAATCATTCCTTAGCAACAAATACATGTTCTTGATGGTCACTTTATTCAATTTCCTATGATAAATGCATAGCTTGAGAGTACCATCCTTCTTCTTCATAAACAACAATGGTGCACCTCAAGGTGACACACTTGACCTAATGTATCCCTTGCCAAGCATATCCTTAAACTACAACATTAGTTCCACCAACTCTGGTGTGCTCATCCTGTAAGGTGACTTTGATGTTGGCGGTGCCCCTAGTACAAACTCAATAGAAAAGTCTACTTCCTTGTGAGGCAGCAACTGTAAAATCTCTGCCGGAAGCACATCGTGAAACTATTGTAAGACCGGATACCTCCTCGAGATATCCACATCCTCAACTTCCTTACCTTTGTCACTGAAAATATGCACTGCAAATAACACACACCCTTTCCTACGATTGTGCTTCACCTGCATAGTTATCGCCATTCTAACTAATGTTGCCTTCTTCTTTCCCTGCAAGACTCTTTGTTCCCCATTGTCATCTAGGCACTTACTAGATTTTTCATAACAATCCACCTTTTTCATATGAAGATACAACCATTCCATACCCAACAACATATTGTATGATCCAAATGGTAATACATTCAAATGTGCTAATGTACGCATACCATTCAACTCAAATGCACAACCTCTTACTCAGTGATGAACTTTGTTCTCTATCCCTGTAGCCAACTACACTAACCAAGATTCTGCATGCACTCATTTATTCAAATCGTACTTATCCACTAGGTCATGACTAACATAACTATGATTAGATCTATGGTCAATGAAAATAGAAACAAATTGATCACAAATCTTACTGTCCATCTCAATAATAGACACCTGGTGATCTGTCTGCTTGTTCTCTAATGCTACATAGATCCGTGGAATACTCTATCCAACATCCCCCACTGTCTATGATTCCTGTGCAATATGGACAATATCTTCTACGATAGTCTCCTCCACAAGTCCAACATTGCAAGGGCTTCCTGTCATCAACTTTATTCTTCTCCTCAAACCGAAATCCCTGGCCTCTATTAGATGCATTGAAATTCTTATGTGGTGTCACATTGCCTTTGTTACTTGTATCTTGAGGTCTTTTCACTGCTTGTCCCATTTTCCCTTGTTCTTTGCATTACCTTTCCAGTCCAACTTAGTCTTAGATCTGTGATTTGATTGCTATTTCTAATAATAATTCCTTTAGCTTCCCGATGGCTTCCTCTAATGATCTAGGCTCATCAAACTCACTCTCATCCTTGAATGCTACCGACAACCCACTGAGAATCTCTAAATCTTGGCCTTCTCCTCCTTGAGGTAAGGCACGTACCTTAATAACTCTAGCAATTTGCTTATGTAATCCTCATCAATCATAGATCCCATCTTCAGCTCATAAAATTATTTTCCCCTATCGCCATAGTATCTCTCTGATAAATACTTCTTCGCGAATAGTCGCTCGAGCTCATTCTAAGTCAACTCCTCTTCATGAATACCTTTGACATTCTTTACATATTCCCACTAGATGTCTAATTTATCTTTAAGACTGAAAGTCGATATCGTGGCCTTCATGTTTTCTAAGAAATCATGCAATATGAAGAACCTTTGCATACCAAGAAACCATGCTTCTGCATCCCATGACTTCTTCATTTCCCTATCAAATGTAGGTGGCTTTACTTTATTGAACTCATCCGCCAAATATCCCCAGTCAATACTCCTGTAAGTATGATAATGATGATGACCATGATACCCATCTAAACTAGAACTAGAATAAATCCCATGTCCACTGCCTCATTGATCAGGTGTGTCCAATAATCTTCCATCTCTCACCATGTCATTTCTATCCAACCTGTGTCCACCATTTGACCCGCTAACATATGATCCATTAGCCTTAATCTCCTGTCCATGATTGATCCTAAGTGGTCCTTGTCTCTGCAAATCTGACAAGCTTTGAAGAATCACTGCATTGGCATCTGCTTGTTTCTACCATTCCCTAGAAAGTATCTCTTATGATTGAATGATTCAATCATGATTTCCTTTGCAACTCCTTATTTCTTCCTTACTACTTCTCAAAGTGTCAGCTATGTCAGGAGAATATCCCTCACCATGTTGCTCATATGATCTATAGGGAGAATTTCATGGGTTGTAGTCTACCATCTTGCTAGTCATCTTTGTTCTTCTCTTCCTATGAAGTATATCATGTCAACTAAAAAAAATCATAAATAAACCAACGTACCTCAATTTAGTTCAGGGGAGAATATCTCATGTGCAAGACCGACCAGATGAGTGTAATACATATATAAACATAATCATATCCACATGTAATCATCTTGTCAACAATTATCTAGTCATCCAAGAATGACCATACTAACCACATACCATGACCTCATGCATGAAAACTACAACCATGTCAATATATACACAAAAATATATAAGCACTGACATGCATAACCAATGCATAACCAAAATACACTCATGACGACCACATCCAATGACTCACCCTCAACATTCACATGATGAAACCAATCCATCTATGACCACCATCATGCATACACAACAAGTACATAGACCAAAAGAATAGAGAATAAATATGTAATTGACATATATGCATGAGCAGCACACACCGCCCATCTAGCCCAAGGGGTGAACCATGCTATGATACCACTCTGTAGCAACCCTCCTCCCACATTTACCCAAGTTAACTAGTATTCCGGGGTAGACATGTGATGAGAGGATACTATGATGTGATTCAACAACCCATGTACTGTTAAGGAAGTGGAACCATAAAAAAAAAACCATTTTGACCTTCCACACATGTTACAAAACATTTAGAAGCCAACCAAGCCTTCTAGGTGACCAACCCTTGAGACAACTTGATATTTCACTGCCCTACAACCTCAGTCGCTCCCATGACAAGGCATGCATGCAAATTGGACCCTCTAGTCACTCCCACAACAAGGGCATGCTAACAACTCTGGACTTTTTTAGCTAGAGTTGAGCCAATGACCCTAGATTATATGCCACTTTTTTAGGGTCAAGGCTCAAGCCATTGTTCAGAACTTCATGAAACTTTCAGAAATGATAGTTAGCATAAAAAAAGTTACTAATGAAAATAATTGATCAATGAATTTATTGGACCCCTACTAGCCATGACAAGCATTTCGTCAAACATGTCACAAATATACAGTCTACAAGTCATAACAACAAATCTGAGCACATGGGTCTCATACTTATTTGAGAATTGCAAGGAAGAATTGATGCCTTATCACAATAGTTACATTATCATATATTCGGTCATATATTCATTTTTCATTCATTTGTAAATCAAAACATTATTATAGCCATACATCAAGTCTTTCATAAAACATACTCATAACCAACAAAAATAAAAAGGATATAATGACCATAAAACCACATATGAACATGTATGTTTACCCATCAATAAAAGAGGAAAGAAGCTCTTATTAACATAGGAAAAATGCAACCAGTTCTGGGACTTCCACGTACCACCCGACCACAGATTGGTTGAAACAAATATTTCTTTCAACCAATTACCCTCATGCCATATTCCAAGCATGAATGTGGGATCTCATAAAAGAACTCAAGCGAAAACAAACTAGGATTTCTATACCCAAAAGCACCTCAATCCTCATCCAATGATTCCACCTCACGGTCGGACATCACTAACCATCACTAGATTGGTCTATGCCCAAGTTGTTTAGGGCTCTAGAGTGTTTGTTCCAGCTAGGGCTTCTAGCACTAGTAACTCAACCCACATTTATTGTCGGGCTTCTAGAGAATTTGTCCAACTAGAGGTTCCAGGACTAGTAACTCAACCCACTAAGCAGTTCCAGAGTGTTTGTCCAAACAAGGCTTCCAGGACTAGTAACTCAACCCAAGCTGTTACAAGGCTTCTAGAGAGTTTGTCCAACCAAGGCTTCCAGGACTAGTAACTCAACCCAAGCTGTTACAAGGCTTCTAGAGCATTTGTCCAACCAAGGCTTTCAAGAACTAGTAACTCAATCTGCAACCATAGGGAACATGAAAACTGACTAGAAAAATAAAATTAAAAAAATAAAAGACACTGACAACACCAAGGCTATCTAGGAAATGGAAAGGCTAAACAAATCCAACATCAATCCAAGGAATCCTCCATGCCAATGACAAATCATAGCCAAGAAATCACATGCATGTGCGATGCATGCCAAAACTAGTAAGGAAATCATACATGCAACCTGGTACTTACAAGAAAAACCCATTGTAGTTGTTGATCCTGTTGTCCTCTTGCACTTTCCTACTCTTCCCTTTCCTTCTTGCTCCAAATCCAAAGTATGCCACACTCCTCCGAGGGTTCTCCAAGAAAATTCCAAGTTGCCAAGAGTATGAGAGAGAGTAAAATAGAGAGCTCCAAGCTAAAACTGACAAAAGTCTGCAAACTGATCCTTAGAATCCTTTTTATCAATGAGGCCTCTATTTTCTTCACTTTTCCATTATTTTCCTTCATTTTCCTCCTCACATACAACCTGTGACCTTTCATCTTCCTTTTCTCTTAATTTCCATTATTTTCATAAATAAAATGTCAATTAATGCCACTTTGTCTTTCCAAAGCCTTTGCCATTTCCTTTAACAATTTCCATAGCCATTAATTAATCACAAGTGATCCCCATCAATATATTTTTTGCCCAATATTTAGCTTGGAATACGTGTTCCATGACCATGGTTATTATTTTGCCTTTATTAACTTTATTACACATATTTTGACTAGGGTGGTTACATATTCTATGTTTTTCACACATTATTTATTGCATGCATAAAAATCAAACACATAATAAGTAATCTAGAATCGTAAAGGAAATAAGCATTCATAGTATAAATTTTTGTTTGTTTCCATAGTTCTGCTATGACAAATTGTCTAATGGAATATCCATGACAATTTTCCAATTAATGTTACAGTCATAATTTGAATATGGCCCATATAATCTTAATATATACCTTTCTAAATTAAGGGACATATCCATAACCACCACCTTTCATTTCTATGTGCACCTCATCATTCTTATCTATTGCATATCCTCTAAACTTTCTTTCATGTTATAATGGATGGATCAACTATGCAGTGTGAAATTGTGGGCATTGGTGCCCTAAGGAAAATGCTCATGATAATGAGAATATTTCAAGACATTTTGATGGTTGATTTATTTTGAATGATTATAGGGATTCACAAAATGTTCATTAGGGAATATTTGAGGTCTAAATTGAACCTTCTAAGGAAAATAATAAATTATTAGTTAAAATAATAAAATAATAATATGAAGCTCAAAAGGAAAGACAAAAAATACTTTTTAGTCATATTTTTTATTTATCTCCATACAAGTTCACTCAAATTTAAAATGTAGGAACTTATTGGAAGAAAAATAAAATTCTTTACTCAATAGATAGGCACTCTATATACTTTTGGTAAACTCACAATGTGAAAAAAAAAAAAAAAAAAAACATTTTTCTTGAAAGAAACAACATTTATTTACATGTAGTTTGAGTTCATCTCATTTGAGTATATCAAAGGGATGTAGAGCACAAACTCGTTGGATGTCAAATTTAAGTTCCTACACTTAAAATAAAAATAAAAAATATAAATTAAAATTTTGATTAGTCCATGGGGTGTATTTCAATTGGTGATTGTTGTGTTATGAATTAATCTATAAACCATGATATTCAAGATTCAAATACCCTATGAGTCAAGAAAGCAAAAAAAAAATACAATAAAAAAATTATTTTTCTTACTCTCTCCAAAAATATTCACCCTTATGGCTTGCATTACCATCCTTACTCCTATCAACTATTTTAAAATTTAATTTGATATCACATTTTTCTTAAGGCCCATTAATGACCTCAAAATTCCCTTAATGTTTGCTTATTTTACTAAAACTTTTTGTATCATCCATGTTTCTAAGAGCCCAACACTTGAAGGTCATATATGACACCATAAATAGAGTAATATGACTGCTAGAAATAGGAACAAGATGGTTTTGACATTGCATGATATTGAAAATGTTGATTTAGAATTCTTAGTGGGAATTGAGACAATCCATGACATAGGGAAAATATTTATCCATATCACTTTAGTATCCATAGAGAGGAATTGCATTCTTTATCTAGAGGTACCTAATGTATGAAGGCCAATTCACTTCTTTATTCATTTATCACTTTAACTTGTTAAAACTCTTGCAGCATATCTTGTTGATTAATGCTTGATTCATTTTGCTTTGTTCTCTACACCAAATGGAAACTCTAGTAAAAGTGAATAAAAACCTTATAAGGAGTTAAATTCATCACGAGTTAATCAAATTAATTGTATTAGGTAACCTATTTCAACATTCTCAGAAATGGTGTGTATTTTTTATAGGACTTCGAAAATAAGGTATGCGTGTAGCAAGAGAGGAAGTTGAGAAATAAAACTATGGTTCTACTGACATGGGACCAATCAATATTGAAATTTAAAGATCTAATTATTTCAATTAGGATATATTTTCAACATGGGATTCAAAATTTGATAATGAAAACAAAATTTATTTGTAAGGAAGTCTGAAAAGGTGATGAATGAGGGAAAGTATAGTTGGACAAGTTAAAATTATAAAATACTTGGAAAACCCAAAGCTAAACAAAGATGATTTGGTTGAAGAATCTATTTGAGCCACAAAATGTTTAGGTTTTTCTTAACCTTAGAAATTAAAGAAGAAGTGGATTAATCAATTGGAAACTAAATCCCAACCTTTGAAATATATTTTGCACAAACCCTCATATGACTAGTTTTTTAAGATTAATAAAGGTTTACAAAACAATAATAGAAGGTTGCAACAAAAATTGGCCATGTGTCAAGAAAGGGTTAAAAATTTCATTCCTAGGACAATTTTTTATATATTAATACAAGCCATGAAAGAATAATGTGAGTTGAGAAAAAAAATGTATAATATGATAGGAATCCCATATTTTGTTTTGCATGATTGTGGGGTTGATGTCTAGATTGATGAAAACATTGTTCCTAATGATATTGATTCTTTTGTTGATATTGCAACCACTGACATAGAAACCAAAAGGAATTTTATGGATTGTATAGGGGCATATATGCATACAATCCCTAAACAACATGGGTTTTTAAAAATGGAGAAGATAGATATAACCCTAGCCAAAAATATGATGAATCCTATAAAACTTTTGCATCTGAAGGCTAAAGTGGAGAAAAGAAAAAAAATTAGAGAATATTTTCGAATAGGGTTTGCTTTATCTAAAGAATATAAAACTCTTGTGGATAGAGTAATTTTTAAGGTGCTCAGAATTATCCCCCCTTCATTAGCTTAACTCATAACCCTTGATTTGTGTTATATTACTCAACTCCTTAGAACTTAAGGGGCAATTTTATTTTCAAAATGGTTACCTTTAACCCACAATTTAATATTAAATCTCCTTGGATGTACCTATCTATACTAGTATAACTTAAAAGAATCATATAAAGTTAATGTTGGTATACCCCACTTGGTTATTGAATTTTATATTTAATTTTTTCTCACCATAGAGCTTAGGTAATTATTGTTATAAGTATCTATACATGTGTCATGTTGCCTTGTTATGAATATAGTTATGAATGGATGTTGTTACGAATGGGGATATCTATGTATGTTAATCCACACAGGCGCATATTAAATCTCAACTAACACTTGGGTATACAATCTCTAACGTTTAATGCCATGTGCAACTACTCTGCATTGGAAACTTTGTTAGCCAGTTCTCCCTTACCACGTACCCTTCCTTCACGTGGTGTTCATGTGACCACTCTAGAAACATTTAAATGGTTTAGATGAAAGTGTGGGAAATCAAGGGACAAAATCCAACGATGCTAACCCTAATATCTCTAACCCATAACCATTTTTTTGGTATTCCATTTTCTTTGTCGTCTGATGCGTCTAGTGTCATTACAACATTGCTCCTCTAGTGATTTGTCAACATTCAACCTCTCGTTTCACACAGGGGTCATGGGGGTAGAGCTTATTTCACCTGCCTTCACACTTGCCCCCTCCCAAATTATAGAGGTAACTCTCACTTACCATATATGGAATTTCGAATGACTTGTGTTCCTATTCTCTATATTCTTGGCATCTCACGTCAGTTGGTAATGTTTTCTCTTGATTTTTTCTCTGGTTTTCAGTTGTGTTGCTTATACAGGATTCCCCTTCCTTTCCATCCCATTACCCATTTTTTCTCTCAAGTAAATTTTTGTTTTTGTTTTTGTACCTCTTAACTTCACTCTTAACCATTTTGTGTTTTTTCTCATTTTTCCATTGTTGTAGGGTTGCCACCCACATGGTCAATGTTCTTGGATTAATTGTTGTTTCCCTTTCTTGTACAGGGGTGATAGAGACCAACCAATTTTATTCGGTGGTCCTATCTTTAGAAGCGAATGCAAGGTAAGAGCAGTTCTGATTTTCTTTTGGTTGTTATCAACATGAAATTTTGTGTTTTTCTCCTCGCACAACCACATCCTGATTTTCATGTTTGGTATAATTGTAACAATTTTATCACTTGGTCAAGGTATTTTGTTTAGGGGTTTCACCTTCTTTTCCTTCTGGCATACTATTACTCAAATTTTCATCACAAACGCCTAAAGGAGATTCTTCTCTTGTTCAGGTATAGATGGAAGAATGTGCTTCTTTCACCTTGAAATGTATGAAGTTTGAATTTCTCTGGTAGCACTATTACCCTGCTAATTCAAATTTCAAACAATAGGGTATTCATATCCATGTCTCCTCTATATTGCAGGTACTAAATATTCTTGGAGGTAACTCTTAATTATGTAGTGGGGAGCCACCACCATCACTTATTTTATGTTTCTATTGTTTTCAGGTCAGTTAAATTTCACTTTTTGGAGCTCAATTCAGTTCAGTGATCCTGCTGGAATTCATTGGCTACAAGTGTGACAGTGAAATTACCCGCTTTGCTTTCCCTATGGGAAATTTAGGTGTTATCCCACTTAATCAAGTGGAAGTCATGTTTTTTTACACTTTTATGTGTGGCCATTAGCCATTTTTTAATCACTCACTATTCCTACGCTTTTACATTTATATGTTATGGGGACCCTAATTACCATGGGCGCAAAACCTAAGCTTGATATAGTGTGAAGTGCAATTCTTGCACAATTAGATGACTTTCTGAGATTTTCTGTAGTGAGATACAATTGGATCTTACAGTGCTACTCAATTCTACTTCTTATGCATGGTTAATTCGATAGTATGGCCCATCTCAGGGTGGTTTTGTTTCCCTTCCGTAAAATATGATGCAACTTTCTGGGCAATAATATAAATACCCGTGTTTCATTTCGTGTATCTTACTTCTGAATCATTACTACACTATTAGTATTATTCAAATTCTTTCATGTATTTTAGCATTGTCGATTTTAATACTATTAATTAGATTTCTATTGAAACAAAATAGAAATAATTACTACCTATATCTTTCTTTCTTTCGTATAGATTCTTTACAGGTTTTTGTTCTGAACATCACTGTTATTCTATTATATATTGTTAGTAATAGACTATATACACTGATTTAATACTTTGGCCAAAATCATGTTAAGTGGTGATTAAATTGATTGTGTAATATTATGACATGTCCACCTATTGTAATATTCTCCTTCTTCTCTTTGCTACTATCATTTAAATTCATGTTAGTTTCAACCAACCAGAAATAAAATTTTCTTATGTTCTAAAGGCGTTACACCTGGGGAATTACAATACGACTTTTATGATTATTTTGCAATTGTCTCTTTTATGATTTCTTTTGGAATTTTCTCCCCACCCCTCAAAATTGTTAACTGTTTTCTGCTTCATTATTTTGCCTATCATGACACTTCTACTAGTATTTCTCCTATTTGTAAAGAAACCATAAACATAAACAATATGTACAGTTACCCAAACTAGTACATGCTTAGTAACAAATCCTTAAAAGAATAAAAAATTGTAAGTAACTCAATCCTAAACAAGAATATCGCTAAATACAAACATAATACATATATCCAAAATTTGTATCTTTTCTTTCCTTTCACTACCATACAAATTAGCTCCCTAAATTATTTGTCTCTTTATTTTTTTTAATAAATTCCTTTTCACAATACGCACTCATCAGAACAATAAAATAAAGTTACCAGCATGGGGAAATTTATGATAACAATAGCTACCACTTGCATGTAATTATTTATGCTAAAAACAAATACATAATCGATATCACTCTTAGGGGAACACTTGGGAATATTGCACCTTCTCCACCCAACCTTAAACCGATATCTGCCATTTCACCCCAAGCTGAGATGTACTTTCCAGGGTATCAACAACCTCTTTGATCCATTGAGTAGGTATCTTATATCTTTTCTTTCGTAGTGGCATCAAGCTTTTATGGCTTTGAAAATCCACGTTCCTAGGCTTTTCCTTTAAAGCCCTCTTTTTTCTCCCACAAGGAGGGAGGGAGGGAAGAAGAAATACATAAAGAGTTAGAAGTGGAGAGAGAGAGGGAGTGACAATGGATAGATGGAGAGTGTGTGTGTGTGTTTGGGGGTGAGATAAAGAGACAAAGAAGGAGAGATGGAGAGAATGGGGGAGAGAAGGAGAGAGGAGAGAGGGAAGGATATAGTAAAAAAATTGGAGGGTGAAGAGAGAGAGAGAGAGAGGATGTGGGGGAGTGGAGAGAGGGAGGGAAAGAGACATGGAGTTGGAGGGTGAGAGAGGGAGGTAAGAATAAATAAATAAAGGGAGAAAGATGGAGAGAGAGGGGGGGGAGTTATAAGAAAGATGGAGAGAGAGGGAGAGTGTTGAAATGTGGTAGCGAGAATATTCCAATTTTAATTTGTCCTTGAATTAAAATTGAGAAATAAAATTCAAATTTAGTCTCACCATATACTTGGAAAATAATTAATTAATTCATCCTGAGTTAATTAGTTGGATAAATTCAAGCTAAAAGTCTTTGTGAAGTCATGCAACAACTATTCCTTTGATTGAGGATATTATCCCTTAATTAAGGAGATAAGGATGATTTGTATTTGATTTGTAATTAGTTAGCTCAGTTAACTGAGTTAAGTCGAGTTAAATTAGTTCCAAATTGTTGGAGGAACTAATTATGAGTTCAATCAGTTAATGCGTGCATGCATGGAACTAGTTTACTCCAGATAACTGAATATTCTCTCATAAATAACTCATGCATGTCAGTTCAAACAAATACCCAGTTGAGATTAAAGGCAAGGACAATGTACTATTAGTTGCAAGAATTTTCCTATAAGAAAATCTCTAGCATGCAGAAGGAATTCATTCCTTGAGATTTACGCAGTTTTATAGTGTGTTTCAGCAGTGTATGAGATCAGTGTCACACAAGGTTACAGCAGGAACACCCAGGGAAAACTGCACAAGGAAATAGGAGGCTTGGAGGGTAGAGGAAAGGCATATGAGCTATCTATTCTATCTATGAGAAGGAGTGAGGGACTGTACTGAGAGCTGGATAGCTGTGAGACCTAAAGCTTTGTGTAATCCTAAGATATTTCCACTTGTATGATAATACAGATAGTGGGGTTTTTAGCTGAGGCTTTCCCCAGAGTATTCTTCTATGTTTCATGTGTATTGGTTCTTTTTCTCTGTTATATGTGTTCTGTTTGATATTTCTCAAGTTGATTAAGCCTCCGCAAGTTTGATTGTAGAAGTAGATTAAGTATTTTGCTTTAGCATATTGCATTATCAGGTTGATATACTGTGAGAATTTCTACATGGTATCAGAGCAAAGGTGGTTTAAGCAGTAAACAGTATACTAAAGAAGGGAAAATTTGAAATTTGAAGTTCTTGGTTGGAGAAGTAAAATCGAATTCTTATCATACCTCTAAGTTAACTAATGGCGTTTAGTGGCTTTAGACTCGATTATGCACTGGATGGAAGCTCGAGTTATATAGCATGGAAGGATCGCATGGAAGCAGTATTAGAAGATAATGGTTTGAAGGATTTCATTGATCAATAAATCCCCAAGCCTGTTGCAGCTCATGCCCAAGAATTCGCTGAATGGAAGAAGTGTGTGGCGCAGGCGAGATAGATTTTTCTGGAGGGAGTTCGAAACAATATTATCTCGAGTCTCCATGGGAAGGATACTCTGTTTTCGATGTGGAAGACATTGAAGGATCTCTATCAGAACAACAACAACCAGAGGAAACTGGCACTCAAGGACAAGCTTCGGAAAATCAAGTGTGAAAAGGGTGACTCTATTTCTACATATCTGAACAAGCTCACCACCTACAGAGATGATCTTGGTAGTGTAGGAATAACTACAGCGCATGATGATATGGTGAGTCTTGCTCTCCTTGGTCTTCTTAAGAGCTGGCATAGCTACCAGGACTCTGTGAATGGAAGAGAGAAACTACCGGATTGGGAACGACTGTGGTCAGATCTGATGCAGGACGAGATCAGGAAAAGCACCAGAGATGGTTCTTCATCTAAGCACCATGATGAATAAAATATAACCTTAGCAAGTAAGGAAATGAATGGGAAAGGGAAGGATTCCAATTCCAAATCGATTTCTTCTTATGGTGGGAAGAATATTGAAAAATATAAAGTGAGATGCTTCAATTGTCATGAGTTGGGCCATTATACAACTAGTTGTCCATTGAAGAAATCCAAGAAGGGATCCTCGAAAGGATCAGAAGGTGAGGCAATGGCCTCTTAGCTAGAATTGGATTTTACCCTCATCGCATGTATGGTTTCATCAATGGTGGGTTGTGTTTGGTACCTTGACAGTGGAGCCTCATTCCACATGACCGGCGATAAGAGTTTGTTCAGTACCTTGGAAGAGAAAGACATCAAGATGCACATAGAAATGGGTGATGATGGGAAGTAGAGTGTCTCAGGAGTGGGCACGGTTATTTTTCAGAGGGAGCATGGAGCTCCTCTCACCTTGACAGATGTGAAGTATGTGCCTGAAATGATGAAGAACTTGGTATTGGTTGCCACATTGGAATACAAAGGCTATGATGTTGTCTTCAGTAAAGGAAAGGCATTCCTGAGACACATAGCCACGGGTCAGACCAAGAGGATTGGGATTCGAGTGAAGAATCTCTACAAACTAGAGGTAGATGAATGTGTCACATTGAGTTTGAAAGAAGAATTGGTGCAAAGCCAAGACATTGGCGAGTTATGGCATAGATAGTTGGGCCACTTGCATCATGGGGCCTTGAAGATAATGTAGCAGATCTCTACCAGACTTCCCAAAGGTAAACTTGAGCAAGTGGACACATGCAAAAGTTGTACCTTGGGAAAGTACACCAAGTATTCCTTTCATGATCGAGACAGTCGAGCTGAGGCGATCTTAGAGCGAATTCATACTGATGTGTGTGGACCATTCTCTACAGAATTCCACCGCGAAACAAAGTTATTATGTGATTTTCATTGATGATTTTTCTCGTAAATGCTCGATCTATTTCATGCAGAAGAAGGATCAAACCTTCTCAAAGTTTTGTGAGTTCAAAGCTTCGGTTGAGAAGGAATCAAGGAAGAAGATCAGGAACTTGAGGAGCGACAATGGTGGAGAGTATGTCTTTCAAGAGTTTAAGGACTTTTGTGTAGCAGAAGGAATTAAACGGGAATTTACGGCACCTCATAACCCACAGCAGAATGGGGTGGACAAAAGGAAGAACAATGATTGTGGGGGCAGCTCAGGCGATGATGCATGACCAAGGCCTACCACTTCATTTGTGGGATAGGCATGCAACACAATGGTCTATTTGGAGAATAGAAGCCCACATCACATACTTGGGATGAAGACACCAGAAGAAGCTTTCTCTGGGAAGAGACCAGATGTCAGTCACTTAAGGATCTTTGGCTCATCGGTATTTTTCCATGTGACCAAAGAAACCCAGAAGAAAATTGAGCCAACAGCTGAGTTGGGGATACTTGTGGGGTACACTGATACACCTCACAACTATCAGGTGTACTTTCCTACCAGTTGGAGGACAGTGCTATGTAGAGATTTAAAGTTTGATGAGCAGAAGGCCATGCAAGTTTCCCTTGAGAGGGAGCTCCAACTACAGGCTATGGAGGAACTTTTGGTTCCTAAGGAGGAGGAGCTTTAAACTGATGCAGAGGAGCCGCATGTAGAGGTTCGAGGAGTGGAGGCATCCACTCAAGCAGAGACTTCTAGAGATGGATGGAAGCGCTCAAGAGAAGCTGACAGATTATTGTCAGATGCGAGAGAGAATGTGGGAGAACCATCTTCTCAATGCAGACAGAGGAGATCACCTGGTAGGTACATTGGGTACATGGCTCTTATTGGAGAATGTATTAAGATTAAGCCATCTTCCTTTGAAGAAGCAGTGCAGCAGCCGATTTGGGTTGATGCTATGGTGGAGGAGTATGACTCCTTAGTTCGGAACAATGTTTGGGATGTGGTTCCAAGACCGTAGAACAAGTCAGTTGTGAGTTCCCGTTGGCTTTTCAAGGTAAAGAAAGCTGCTGATGGTAGTGTGGAGAAACATAAGGCAAGGTTTGTTGCCCGTGGTTTCTCATAGGTCGAGGGGATTGACTATGATGAGACTTTTGCTCCTGTCACAATGTACTCATCTATCAGATCGATGTTGGCATTGTCAACACAAATGGGTTCGAAGATCCATCAAATGGATGTGAAGACTGCATTCCTCAATGGCAAGATTGAGGAGGAGGTGTACATAGAGTAGCTGGAAGGTTTTGAGACCTTTGATAGTGAGTTGCATGTGTGACGACTCAAGAGAGCTTTGTACAAGTTGAAGAAAGTACCTCGTGCTTGGTACACTAGGATCAACAACTAATTCACCGAGTCGGGTTTCACAAAGAGTGAAGCAGATGCAAACCTATACCACATTATGGTGGAAGGTAAGTAGTTGATCATTGTTCTTTATGTTGATGATCTCATATTGACAGGTGATGATCAGTTGATCATGTCTTGCAAGGACCTTGCAAGAGAATTCAAGATGAAAGACATGGGTATCATGCACTACTTCCTTGGCATGGAAGTGTGGCAGAAGGATGGGGAGTTGTTTGTGTCTCAGGGCAAGTATGCCAATGAGATACTTAGGAGATTCCACATGGAGAAGTGCAAGCCCATGCATAATCCTCTAGCAGGAAACTGGAGGAAGGAGGATGAAAGGTAGTAGAAGCTACTGTGTACATGCAACTTGTGGGTTCACTGATGTACTTAGTGAACACATGACTAGATTTGTGCTATGCGGTGAACCAACTGAGTCAAGCTATGGTTCTTCCTACCAAGCTATTTTGGAGGGTGGAAAAGCATGTTTTGAGATACCTCATAGGAACATCTCAATATAGATTATGGTCCAGACAGACAGAGGGAGTGAAGCTACAGGGCTTCCCTGATGCAGATTGGGCAGGGAGTCCATTAGATTGGAAGAGCACATCAGGAGGAATTTTCAACCTTGGGTCAAAAATAGTTTCTTGGTACAATAGGAAATAGAGGTCAGTTGCACTCAGCTTGACAAAGGCTGAATACATAGCTGCAAGTCAGGCAACATGTGAGGCCATTTGGATGTGGAAAATTCTAGTTGGTTTGTTTGATCAGAAGATGGATCCAATTGTGATCTATTTTGATAATCAGAGTTGTATCAAACTCTTTGAGAATCTAGTATTTCATGATAGGTCCAAGCATATCGAAATTTGGTATCATCAACTTAGGGATTTTGTGGTGAGGAGGATCATGTTGTTGCAATATATTTCGACCGAGGAGCAAGATGCTAACATTTTGACTAAGGCATTGTCAAAGTGTAAATTCGAGTTCCATAGAGACAGGATCGAGGTGGCAGATAATCCCTTTCTTGTTGAGAGGGAGTGTTGAAATGCGGCAACAATGATATTCCAATTTTAATTTGTCCTTGAATTAAATTTGAGAAATAAAATTCAAATTTAGTCTCACCAACTGCTAGGAAAATAATTAATTAATTCATATTGAGTTAATTAGTTAAAGAAATTCAAGCTAAAAGTCTTTGTGAAGTCATGCAACAGTTACTCCTTTGATTGAGGAGATTATCCCTTAATTAAGGAGATAAGGATGAGTTGTAATTAGTTAGCTCAGTTAACTGACTTAAGTCGAGTTAAATTAGTTCCAAATTGTTGGAGGAACTAATTGTGAGTTCAATCAGTTAATGCATGCATGCATGCAACTAGTGTACTCTAGATAATTAAATATTCTCTCATAAATAACTCATGCATGTCAGTTCAGACAAAGACCCAGTTGATATTAAAGGCAGTGACAATATACTATCAGTTGCAAGAATTTTCCTATAAGAAAATATCTTTCATGCAAAAGGAATTCATTCCTTGAGATTTGCGCAGTTTTACAATGTGTTGGAGCAGTGTGTCAGATCAATGTCACACAAGGTTACAACAGGAACACCCAACGAAAACTGCGCAAGGAAATAGGAGGCTTGGAGGGCAGAGGAAAGACATATGAGCCATCTATTATGTCTATGAGCAGTAGAGAGGGATTGTACTGAGAGCTGGATAGCTGTGAGAGCTAAAGATTTGTGTAATCCTGAGATATTTCCACTTGTATGATAATACAGATAGCGGGGTTTTTAGCTGAAGCTTTCTCCAGAGTATTCTTTTATGTTTCATGTTTATTGATTCTTCTTCTATGTTATATATGTAATGTTTGATTTTGCTCAAATCAATTAAACTTCCGCAAGTTTGATTGTAGAAGTAGATTAAGTATCTTTCTTTAGTATATTGCATTATTAGGTTGATCTACAATGAGAATTTCTACAGAGAGAGGATAACAAGAGGGAAGAGAGATAGAAGCGGGGGAGAGGGAGAGAGGGGGAAGAGAGAGAGAACAAGGGAGATATAAATAGATATATTAGAGAAAGAGAGTGTATGTTTTGGGGGTGATATAGAGAGACAAAGGGAGAAAAAGATATAGATGGAGAGTCAAGAGAGGGACGAAGAGAGAGAGGGAGGGGCAAAGAGATTGATAGATATGGAGTGAGAGAGAATGTATGTTTGGGGGGTTGAGATAGAGAGACAAATATGGAGAGATGGAGGGATATATATATATATATATATATATATATATATATATATATATGGAGGTGGGAGAGAGGGAAGAATATTTATTGCACTAGATGCATTGATTTCAGTGTACATGGTGATTTCTAGTCCTATTTGATTGCTTGCACTAGATGCATTGATTTCAGTGTAGATGTTGGTTTATAATCCTATTTTCTTACTTGGACTAGATGCATTGATTTCATTGTAGATGTTGGTTTATAAACCGATTTCCTTACTTGCACTAGATGCATTGATTTGAGTATAAATGTTGATTTCTAATCGTATTTGATTGCTTGCATTAGATGTATTGATTTCAGTGCGAATTTTATTTTCTAATCTTATTTGATTTCTTGCATTAAATGCATTGATTTCAGTGTAGATGTTGATTTCTGATTTGATGTAATTAGATGTATGATGTTACATTAACTTTAAAGTGATTGGATTAATATTGTGCATTGATTTTAGTGTACACATAAAAATTTATTGACAAGGTACATTTATTTTTGTGCTATAGTAATTCAACCTATTAATATTGGAGAGAAAGAGAGACAAGGTATGATGTCTACTACAACATCTAGAGCTAAAGATTTGAATGGTTTACATTTAACCTGTACTTTTCATACAATTGATATGAAAAGACGACAAAAGTTACAAGGGTGACAATAAGAATAGTAGACGAAAATAGTTTGAGATTAATCACAATGAAAGACTATTTGTAATTTACTATATTCTTGTTATTCACATTTTCTATCATTCAACACTATTACATTGTCACTTTACATTCAAAAATTTTATTTCATCATTTTTATCATTAAAATTATTGATAATATTTATCATCTCAACAAACTAAGGAAACTAAGAAAATTTAAAATTAAAATGACCATATTAATGTGAAACATATTTAGCATATTTAAAATGATTATATTTAATATTAGATGATTTTACATATTATTGATAAAATCAATCATCTCTTCGTTAGATTTTCTTTGGCCACACACGACTGAAACAAACCTAAATCCATCTTAACTCTGGATCTATCAAGCACCAAGAGGGATCAAATCTCTCGAGGTGGAAACTTTTCCTCAAGTTTTGCACTCAAAAAAGAGGTTTGCACCTCAAAAAAATTGATCTCTCTCCTTGATAGATCTGGAATTAAGATGAAAAAAGCTAGTCTAATATCTCTCATCATGGAAGATTTATCTATATCTTATCCATTAATTAGGTTTATATTTTTGTTTAAATTTAATATAATTCTATCTTGAAAATTAAAAAAGAGTAGAAAAAAAATAAAAACATTATTAAAAAACAAAAATTATTAAAAAATAAACAATTAACATATCAGATAAGCAAAATAAATATATACAAGTAATATTTATTTTAAATAATTTTTTTATAAAAAAACATGTTATCCAAAGTAATATTTATTATTTTTTAATAAATCAGATTTTATTAAACATTTTAAAATGAATTTATTCAAACCCTTGAAGAAACTTCATCGCATCAACTACCATATACACATACCCTGGATTCCACAATACCATAACCCGGTTGATTCCACAATACCATAACCTGGTAAACCGGGGATGGTAAAACTATTAATGGAGAATTCAATAGAAACCCAAAATTCTATCGTGAAGGTATTCACCACTTCATCCCCTCATGCGCTTCTCCGATTTCTCGATATGTGTGAAAGCCAAGTGCGATTCAGAACGCAAGATGCATTTCTCTGAATTCTTATCTCTGTCCAAACTGCAACCGGCAGAAAGAGATGTCGACGACGCCCACAGAAATCGCAGCGGCAGACGTAGAATTGGATGAAGTCTCTGGGTTCGGATCAGCGGCGCCGTTCATCTGAAACAGCAAACCACCACAAAATCTTTTGTTATTTGTTGAGACAAGATTTAATTAAATTATTTTTTAAATTGTGCTTAGTGTGGGATTGGATATATCACATTATTGAATCATAATCGATAAGTCTTGGGAAAGCATCCATCAACAATCATCAACAATCTCAGACTACAAGGATGGATGGAAAGAATCTAACTTTTATGGAAATCTCAAGACAGCTACACAATCCAACACATTGAAAAGTGTCTTAACAAAGATGCACACAAGGTATCAGAAAAAAAATGATTACAAGGCAGCGATGACAAATTGTATCTAAAAATCACGTGGGAGCAAATCAATTTTGATATGGAGGAGCTTCCAAACCCGGGTTAATGTCCTTTATGCACGTCTCTCACAGTGTTTTTATTTTTTATTTTTGTTATATAGTATTATAAATTCCAAAACCATGACATCTTTTCGGGAGAATTAACACTGGGAAAGATCCATTTAAAGGTTGATCAACTGTGATTATAATTTTTGTGATAGTATTGCATGGTTACGTAAATTCTCTTTTTTGAATAGTGTCCTCTATGAGGGACTTTCCTGAGCTTCTTCATTAGATGGTGTCATTTCTCTCCACTGACCAAGTAGCATTGTATTGATAGAACGTTTCCATCGATGGTTTGGTTTTAAACGCACAGGTTTTTTTAAAAAGGGAACTATCTATTTCAATCTGAATAAAATACAATAATTAATTGTCTATACCACAAATATTTGCTGCTGAAATATGCATTTTCTATCATTATCATTGCAGGCACTGTATCAAGCATATTATGCTATCTATTTGGTCTTGATGTATATGGTCATAGTTGATTCTTAAAAAAATCATCGGTTAAATGACATCTGATGAATTATGCCACATGTATATCTTTTCTTAATATAATACATATCAAGCTGCCACATATATTTTTTTTTGAATTATGCCAAATGTATATCTTTATATCAAGCTTTTTTCATACTGAAAAAGAATATTTAGACTGGTTAGAACTTTATCTAAATTTGAATCTTTATTTGTATGCTCTCTGACAAATCCCCTTAAATACAACACCACACCATCGGGACCTTTTGGTGATCCTATTAAAATTTGACCATCCGGCCCCATTCACCATTCAAATTAAAATAAAAGGAAGAGATAATGAAGTTAAAAACAATTCTTCAATTCATTTATTATTTTAGTTTTATTTATTTAATTAATTTAAACTCCACAATTATATAAATGTGAAATACTTTTTTAATAATTAAAAGGATTTTGAATTAGTTTTTTTAAATTTATATTATTAATCTTCTATGGGTATGACATTCTACATTGCATTAAGGTGAGGTAGCATGATCAACCCCCAACATAAGGGTGTGAAGTTTTAAGGGCTTTCTATGAAGAGACTTATTATAGATTCTCATTATATTATGTTAAGTGATAGGTGGAGGAATATGAATTTTTTGTGACTTTGTTGTTAAAGGTGAGATTTTTTTATTTTTGTTTTATACAATTTCAAGCAAGATTGTGAATTGTTACTATTTCAAATATCCTTTGAAATGCATAAATGGATTCAACATCAACTTTTATAGACAATACAATTTAAACTCAAAGTTTTAAGAATTTCTGCTAGATTTTAATTAAAATTAACCAAAAAAAACCCTTGGGAAAAGTCATTTCATTTAAACGACATATTTATAATGCCATTTAAAACAATACCAGGGAAAATGCCTTGAAAAAAGTCATTTCATCTAAACAACATGTTTATAATGCCATTTAGAACAACCATTTCTAGTTGTTGCTCACAAATGCAAGCATACTCACCACTAATATTCAAGGAAAATCTTGTCACTTCAAATTATAGGTGCTAGTTCTAAATAGGGAAGCCGAGATGCCTCTAAATAATTAACTTTTTTCTAAGATAATGAAAAAAACCTCTTAGCCAAGCAAAAACAATTTTAAAACATACTCTAAACCCACATTTTGTTATTTGATATAAATTTAAATATTGTAATTAAACTTATATTTTAATTAATTATTTTTAACCTATTATATCTCTTTAATAAATTAAAATAAATATTACAAAATAAATTTGTCTTTTAGTTAATCAATCTTCATATGAAAATATATTTACATTTAACATTATTATTTTTCAGCTTCACGATTATTCCATCTTATCGCCGTTGTTTCAAAAATAGGGAACATTGCTCTTCTTCCTTCTAATATATATTTTTAGTTGTGAGACAAAACGTTGATATGTGTTTCATTTTTATTATTTTAAATCAACGATAATGCCGACAGAGTAACCGACATTAGCAGGTCACGCTTTACAGGGCAGTTTTAACATATAGAATGTATTGTTCACGTGGAATACCAAGCACAAGCATTTCTCACGCTGTTTGTCAAGTGAATATCATTTACAATGACGGGCCACTCAAATCTCACCACATCCACATGCTATTAAAAAGTCCCCCAAATTACTGTTGGGGTTTGTGTATAACCGCCTCAGAAGTGCACTCAACAATATATCGAGTAGACAAGAGGTAGGGGAGGCAGCAAGATTTAAGATATTTACTGAGCTTTCAATTTGGAGGCAGCAGTGAACGCGGAGATTAAAACTGATCGAAGTAGAGGTATGGAAGGAAGGAGTCGAAACGATTGTGAATCGAGTGATTCTCCTACCATTTGAGTCCGACATAACCTGGTATTGCTGTGCTGCACAAGCCTTATGTGCACAGATTTTTTCAGTCTTATGTTTTTTTTTCAGGACAGATGGTAGTGGAAGACTATTAGAAACTAATACCACCATAGATTTATTTTTATTTTTTAATTTTTCTGTAAATTTATTTTAAGGTAAAAAAAACAATGTAATTCGTTATTGTTTAAATTGTATTTGTGAATGTTATAAAAATTACAGATTAAGTAATTATTAAAAACATTAAACTGGTTTTTTTTGTTTTTTTGTTATTGTTATAGTTTTAAGTATATTTCAACATTAATTAATATTAAATTATTTATTCATAGTTTATATTGGATTCCTTATATATATTTTTTCTTACTAATAAATTAACTTACATATTAGGTCATATAGAAAACCAATTAAATATGCACAACTTATTTTATTTTTATTTTTACTTTTTTATTTTAGTTCACATGATTTTTTATTTAGAGAATATTTTATTTTTATTGTAACCACCAGCCCCACTGGGTTGTAGAATGAGAGCGGTCAATATTTCCGGAGTTCCATTAATGCATGGTGCAGTTTCTGTCACCCATTAGATTTTAGTGAGTACAAATTCGAACCGGTGACATAAACTACCCTGTACATTAACAGAGCTATAGCTCCAGAAATATCGGTTGTTGTAGAATGAGCCTCGTAATCATGGAGGGCATTATCTACCAAAACAGTCCTCTACAATAATGAGTTTAGATCTCCTCCCAACAACTAACAGCCGACTTTGTGTTGATTTGTTGTTTCAGATGAACGCCGCCACTGATTCATCGAATTCTATGTCTGCTGTCATGATTTCTCGAGAGGTGGTCAACATCAACATCTTTTTCCGTTGGTTGCAAATTGGACAGAGATAAGCATTCACAGAATGAGTTGTCTTTAGTGTCATTTTGTAGATTTTCTGGTGCTGGAATCCAATGGAAAAATTTGAGGTGAAATCTTGATTTGTGTTATTTAATAGTTTTTAATTGTCATTGAATTCTATGTCTGCTGTCATGATTTCTCGAGAGGTTGTCAACATCAACATCTTTTTCCGTTGGTTGCAAATTGGACAGAGATAAGCATTCACAGAATGAGTTGTCTTTAGTGTTATTTTGTAGACTTTCTGGTGCCGGAATCCAATGGAAAAATTTGAGGTGAAATCTTGATTTGTGTTATTTAATAGTTTTTAATTGTATATATGGATTCAACACATTGAAAAATCGCTAAGTCACTTGGATTGTGCAGGAATTATCCATCAAACTTGTGATTTCAATAAATTCCTATCAAATTTTAAAGAAATCAAACCCAAAAAATCCACTAAAAAACTTCCAAACAATCTTACTAAAAATCACTCATTCCCAAAAATACATCCTATGTTTTCAATCTTATTTAGCGTCCGCACATATCAATAAGTTTTCTATCTTATTTAGCTTCCGCACATATCAAGAAATTGGAGAAGCTTATAGAGGGTGAAGTGAATTATAATTTCATAATAAAATTTTAGTGTTACTCTTTGAAATTTTTTTATTAATGGGGTTACCCACTTATAGTAGTGTGGAATCCACAGTATGTATTTATGGTAGTTGATGTGATGGAGTTTCTCAAAAGTTTGAATAACTATATTTTTAAACGTTTAATAAATTTTGATCCATTAAATAATAATTAATATTTATTTGAATAATAATTTTTTATATCAACATTTTTGTATATATATTATTTGTGCATCTTATTTTAGTTTTAGTATTGGATTTCAAAACTTAACTTTAGGCTTTACAATAAGAGTGACATGAATGTCCTAGATGATGGATAAATTGAAATGCGAAATGAAATTAAACATATGGAAATAGAATGAAGTAAAAGATATGTTTTGTTGGTGTGATTGTAATTTGCAAGTGAACTATAGATAAATGGTCATATGATTATAATATTTTTTTTAGTTTAATGAACTATTAATGTGATATTTAAATATAAATATTTTTTTATAAGGGTGTGTTGTGATGCTTAAATATAAATATCTTTGTATAAGGGTAGGTTGTATATTAAGGTATTTTATTATACTAAGGTATTTTATTAATAATTTTTGAAGAGATTAAATGGTATTTGAAGTTATATTTAAAGAATAAATGTTAGATTAATTTTGACTCATTAATTTCACGGTTGGTTATATGTAATTTTTACAGAAATTTATGTTGTACGATAAATATTTATTTGAGTGTTAGTTTTTTTAAGTTAAAAATTCTAAAATAAATACCAATTTTAAGTGTTTGTTTCTATTTTTTGTTTTCATAGAAAAATATATAAACCAAATCATTACTTAAAGGAATTTAAGACATAAAAAACATATGGCATAGGGGATAGGATCAATCTATGCCACATCAACCATTAACATGGATGGACTTTTTGGTGTCTCCTTTAGACTATCATAACAACAACCTTTAACATGGTTTCCCCTCTTGCTAAAAGTGATACATATCTTTAACATGGTTTCCCCTCTTGCTAAAAGTGATACCTATCTTTAACATGGTTTCCCCTCTTGAATACTATAGTGTCTCCTCTAGATTACAATGACGACTACAATGAGTTTCGAACCTTGGCTTTCTAGCAAAAGCCCAAAACTTTTAGGGATTTGACTTCACATTTTTTAATTGAAAGACATGGGATGAGCATTTTTTTAGCTGAAAAAGATGGGGGTGGGTTATGATCCATAAATGTGTGCATGAGTCACATGACCATTGAAATCATTAAATATAATCCTTTTGGGTGTAACCATAAATTGAACCTCCATCTTAAGGTGACCCTAGAGCTTGAAGCTAGATCATCATGAGAATTGTACATCTTTAGTATAAATATACACATTATTTTTCATAAATGTAATGATATAGATGTCAATATTGTACTAAAGCTTTATTACTAGTGTTTAACATGGTATTAATATGTAATAATAAATAAAAACAATATATTGATTTCTAAGATGTGAAAAGTTTAGGATTGAAGAAGAGAAATAAAGTCTAAGATGTGAAAAGATTAGGATTGAGGAGGAGGTATTGATACCACTAAAGATGAGGGTGTCTAAGAAAATTCCAAGAACATTAGAGACAAGGTTCCCAAACTCATGAGGGTAAAAGTACAAGAACCTAAAACAAAATGTTGACTTCCCAATAAATATAGTTACACCTAAGAACCAAATAAATGGTGGAGTTCATTGTAATGTGCACATTGTAGATGATTTCTTATGAAAAAGAACGAATATAATTGTTCTTAATGGGATATGGGAAATATTGGTATTCCTAGGGATTGTGAAAAAAGTGGGAAAGTAAAGGAGGAAATGTTAGAAAACTATCATATGGAAAAGATGAATGATTTATTATTTGAGAGTTCTTATATTCAATAATTAGAATAGAATCAATAATAGACAATATGATTATTCAAAATGAGAAAGTGGTGGAAAACAACATTGGTTTTAGTAACATTTGTAGTTATGCAGCAATGGTTTCACCAATGGAAAATGTTGAGGGAAACAAAGAAGGAAGCTATGAACTAGCATGTGCATAATAATTCAATGACAGGAGTATGATGTAGAGAATCCATCATCCTCACCTCCATTGCATGGGATACATGCATAGGATAAGTGTTTTCCTATGTTCATGCTTAGTTGTTGGAGAAAAACCAATCATTGAAACCTTATATATTAATAAAGGGCCTCGTTCCTTGATTATTAGAGAAGGAATACAAGAATGGCATAAGGTTGTAGAAGATCACAATAGACACTATCTAGATGAGCATTGTATAGGGTCTCATAATCATTATGCATGCCATAAGGAAATGAATTAACTAAACACCAATGTGTTAGTAATTACATTTTTTTTTGTAAGCTGAGGTGGGACTCTTTCTATTACTGAATAGAAAATAAAACAGAACATAGTATCAAAACATATTAACTCGCCCTCATGGGGAAACCGAGTAATTAAGCCATCTAAAGTTTTTAATGACCGACCAAAAATACAAAGCCCAAAGTCTGATTATCCTTGCAAGATGAACTAAACAGTCCTGAGAACTCCTAATCCTACTGGTCTGCATAAAATATATTCCCTTATCTAGAACATGAAAAAAATTATATTTAACTAGACTATGACTTTTCCTAAACATATATTTTCTCAGACATCTTCAGTTGCAGGTTGCTGGTTTGCTCCTCCATCTGCTCCCTGATGTTCTCCCTTCAATAGCTGTTGTAATTCATCCAGTTTCTTCTCTTGCCTCTCTAAAGCAATGTGTATGAACCTCAGTTCCCTACGCAATTCAGGGCCTCCCTGCGCTATTTCCACCATCTCAGAAGCAACTTGCTCTAATGCTTTTGCCAATAACCTTTTCATTACCCAGTAAATGTGGAGAGATTGCTTGAACAGAGACATTCTGCCCCTAGTGTTGCCTGGGTCATGCAGTAAGAATTCCCAGTCCTCCATTTCTGCATCAGATTGGCCTTGTAGAGACTCCTCCTCCAAATGCTGCATAATTCTTCTAACCTCTGGATTTGTATTCTGCTGATAGGCCCTCTCAGCCTGGTGAATTCTCTGTTCCATCGACCTCCTTGTTTTTTTGGCTGGTCCCGCTTCCTGCTTGGAATTCTCGCCTTTGTCGCCTTCATTCCTGCTCTGCCCCCGACCTCTCTTGCCGCTCGTATCCACCCTGCTTCCCGCTCCCCTATCACTTCTTCTCATGCCGTATCTTCTTACGCGCTCCATCTGCGGTGCTGGCTGATCCTCTTTCGACTGCTGGTTCCAACCGCCTGTTGATCTGCCCTGTGTTCTATACTTCCTGTTAGCTTCGCGGCGGGGTTCTTCCTCCTCAGACTCGTCCGCAATCTCAAAAATTTCAGCCGGGAGCTCCTCTTTCGCAGCAGCCTTGCCTTTCCTGTCCCTGCTCTTGTCAGCTGCAATATTCAGCTCCTCCACCACCCTAGACTTCATCCTGGTTTCCATGCTATCTCCAATTATGCCACGGGGTATGCTCTGGTGCCGGCTAAAAATTTTCCTGTCTCGCTGTCTCACTACTGTTCTGACCTCTGCACGCTGAATTGGGGAGAAACTAATCTGCTGCCTTCCCTTACCCGTCTGGGTACTTATTATCTTTCTGCCCCCGAAGTATGCCACTATATCGGCGCTGCATTGCCGCCATTTATTATCCGGGATGTTGCCTCTCCTGGCCATCATTCCTTGTTTATCATTTACCGTCTGAAGTTCTGACATGCCGCTCCACCATCCTCTCCGATCGCGCGCATTAATTATTTCGCGGTGGGAGTGATCCTGAGATGCCTTCCACGCACGCCACCGGTATACTGCATTGTGTATTACCATCATATCATTCCTCTGTCCACACTGACCTGTATTCATTAACCGAGATCTCGAGTCCCGCTCACCTATCCAGCTCATTAATCCTGGCGTTCTCGCTCGTTGCCTGATCATGATCTTCATTTATAATCTTTGCCAAGTCTACCCAATCTCTGCTGGCACACACCGCTTTCCATTGGCTGTCTACAATGCTGCCTCGTCCTTTACAACCCCAGTTCGCCAGGAAGTCGGCCGCGCGGTTCCCATTCCTCCTTACATGGTTAACTAATTTGTATTCTATCCTTTTTAGTAGACCCGCTATCTCTTGGACAATTCCGGCAGTTCTCCAACTGCTTGTAATTCATTCCCAATCTCTTCCATTGCTAAGTTTCTTCAATATTTCAATCGCGATCTGGGAGTCACCAACTATTTCCAAGTTTGTATAACCATTTCGGATTGCGATTCTCAGCCCCTGGTGGATCGCCCAAAATTCAGCCTCATTATTTGTCATATCTCCGCCCCATTCAGCGTAAATCCACCTTACCTGCTTCTGACTATCGCGAAATATGCCTCCGAAACCAGCATTGCCAGGATTCCCTTTCGATGCTCCATCAAAGTTTAATTTGATGAAGTTATCTCTGGGATAAATAAATTTATCTGAATTTTGGATTCGCGCACTATGCCTGATGTCCTGCTTATGATACACCATCTCATATTTTAAGTTTAAACTGTTCAGGATCATCTCCTCTGTTTGATTAGCCTTCCAGTCCTCCACGTCCCATTTCTCCACCAAGATTGTTTCCCTCATTAGACTGACCGCTCGTCTCCATATAGCTTCCGAATCTTTTATTTTGTCCTGGAATATTCGGCGGTTCCTTTCTTTCCATATCATCCATAGCACGAAGCCTGCAATAAGATCCGAAGCTCTGCTAACAACTTTACATTGAAATTTCTCCTTATTCCATTGCAAAATTATTGCGTTAATGTCTCTGGGAGCTATCTCAGATTTGCCGAATATCTTTCTTGTATCCATCCATAATTTCTTAGTAAACGAGCAATTAATTAGGAGGTGATTTCGGGTCTCCTCTTCGTTTTTATAGAGATAGCATCTTGAGGGTCCACTGAAGCCTTTTTTTTGAATTCTGTCCCAAGTTAGGATCTTGTTCTTAGCTGCAAGCCATATGAATAGGGATACTTTCGGCCACCAGTTGCTTCCCCAAATAATTTTCCATTCGAGATTCTCCTCATTTATAGCCTGTGTGTCCGCTAAGTAGTATGCCTCTTTGACGGTGAAAGATCCTTTCATGGAGTTCCCCCATCTAAGAATGTCCCTTCCTGTACGAGCTCTAATTTTCCTGGAATCCACCTCTTTCATATAAGCTTCTTGTTGCTCTTGATTTAGCTCACAGTCCCATTCAATTGGTTCTATCCATTTTCTCCAGATTCCATCCAATTCATTATCTTTCCAATAGTCTTTGACACATTTTCGATTTCCCTCTATTCTTTCCTGAAGCTGTTGGACCGTCTGAATTCTGTTCATTTTTTCCTTCTGCTGCCATTTTTCATCCCAGAAGTTGGCTTCCTCTCCGCCTCGAATTTCCCAGAATGTATGGTTTTCTACTATATCTCTGTTCTGTCGAGCTAGATCCCAGATTGTTGAACCCTTGGGGGTTTCTCTCTGTCTTAAAATGTCAACTATTGTGTCTGGCATATTGTATTTGAGTCTCCAAATGGCTTTCCACAGGTCATTACCCTCTCTTAACCATCGCCACCAGAGCTTCGCTCCTAACACTTTATTGAGTTTTTCCAGGTCGCGTAAACCCAATCCTCTTTTTTCCTTCCTCTCTGTTAGGTGTTTCCAAGAAACTAGGGCCCATTTTTTCTGTTGATTCGCCCCTCCCCAGATAAACTTTCTCATGATCTCTCTAATCTTTGAACAGACTCCTAAAGGGGCCGCCATTATTGACAGAGGATATATGGGAATAGCTTGGAGGACTGATTTCGCCAGCACTACCCTTCCTGCCATGTTTAAAGTTCTAAAAGCTGAGTTCGCCACTCTGTTTCTCAATTTGTCCAAGACTCCTTGCCAATTTTTCAATTTTTTGGATGTGAAGTCCAATAAATTCCCCAGGTATTTCGTAGGCAGCTCTCCTCGCTTAAAGCCCATTAGTCTTGTAAGATGAGTTTTAATCTGTTCCATAGTATTAAATATAAAAACACAGGATTTGTCTCTATTAATTTCCAGTCCAGAAGCTTTAGCAAATAAGTCCAAAATCCTCTTCAGCTGTCTCACTTCTTTTACGATTGGTTCCCCAAATAACATAATATCGTCAACGAATTGCTGATGAGTTAAGGGCAGATCATTACCCCATAGCTGCACACCCTTGATTTTGTTCGCTGCCCATTCTTTTTTAATATATCTACCAAGGCCTTCTGCTGCCAATATGAAAAGAAACGGAGATAATGGGTCTCCCTGTCTAATTCCTCTAGACGCATTAAAAGTTTTTGAGGGGGTTCCATTAACAAGTATGGAGAAGTTCGGGGTTGAAATTAGACTATGAATCCACTTTACCCATCTCTTGCTGAAGCCAAAACTTTCCAGGACTTCTTCCAAGTATTTCCAATTCAGTCTATCATAAGCTTTCGACAGATCTAATTTAATCATCATGCCCTTTTGTTTTTTCATTTTTTATGAGTGGATAACCTCTTGGGTTACTACAAGGCCATCTAGGATTTGTCTACCTTCTACGAAACCCGTTTGTTCAGTAGATATTAACTTGTCCAACAAGGGTTTCAGTCTTTTGGCGATCAAGGTTGTTATTATCTTGTAAATAACATTACACAATGCTATGGGTCTAAAACCTTTGGCATCTTCTAAATTATCATTATTAGGAATTAGAGCATAGAAGGTAGAGTTAATGGCAGGCCATACCTTCTGGTTCATCCGAGATTCTTCTATCAATTCTAGGATTTCTCTTCCCAGAAAATGCCATCCCGCTTGGTAGAATTCGATCGTGAAGCCATCTGGACCTGGAACTGTACCTTTTTTCATGGATTTTACTACTTCTTCTATCTCCTCTAAGTTGGCAGCGCTCATCAGAGCCTTATTTTGGTCTTCTGTAACTAATCGTGGAATGGCTGACCATATTTCCTTTATTGCTTCCGATCTGTCAACTAGAGGCTCTGCTAGGATATCTTTGTGATGTTCCACCAGCACTTGCTCGATTCCTTCTTGCTCCACTACTCTTTCGCCATTCTGGTCTTTGATGGATAATATCCTGTTTCTTTGTCTGTGTTGAATCATTGCCTGATGAAAGAATTTTGTGTTCCTTTCCCCTTCCCTTAACCATTTTATTCTTGACTTCTGCCTCCATAGAATTTCTTCTTGCTTTCGCCTTTCCTCTAGTTTTCCAAGAATTATCCCTTCTTCTCTAATGCTCTCCTCTGACCTACCTTCTGTTATTATCTTTTGTTGCAGTGATTCCATTTCTCCCTCTAGTTTTTGTTTGTCTTCCATAATGTTACCGAATTCCTCCTTATTCCATTTCTTGATTCTCCCTTTCAACTCTTTAAGTTTCAGTTGGAATGTATGCATCTTTCCTTTACCCTGAACTGTACTTTGCGTCCACCATTCTTCCATTTTCTTTATGAATCCCGGGTCCCTTAACCAAAAGGCTTCAAATCTGAAGGGTCTCCTTCCACGATTCCTTTTAATATCCACCTCTAGTCTGATAGGCCAATGGTCAGATCCAAGAGATGGCATGATCTTCGCTTCAACGAAAACGTCCTTGTTCATAATAGTTTCTGATACTAGGAAGCGATCAAGTCTCGATGCTATCTGATTCTTGCCTCCCCTCCTATTGTTCCAGGTGCAGATTCCATTGATAGTTTGAATGTCTACAAGTCTTAAATCATCTATCATATCATTGAACATTTCCATGTATTGATCTGACTTTCTTATCCCTCCCTTTTTCTCCTCTAGGGATCGGATTAAGTTAAAATCGCCTCCTATAACCCATGCAGACTCTGGATAAATTCTACGAATTACTTTCATGTTTTTTATAAAGCTTTCTTTTTCTCCTGGGGTATGTGGGCCGTAAACCCCTGAAATGACTACCTTTTCTTTCGTTCCTACTATTCTACCAATGCCTGTAAGGATTCTGGTCATACTGGTCCAGCCTTCTAGGATTATGTCATTTGGGTTCCACAAAATTGCAATTCCTCCCGCAGATCCAATAGCATCTTGCCCCATAACTTCGTATTGAAGCTTATTTTTGTTGATTATTTCTTCCAACTGCTGCACTGTAATTTTCGTTTCCTGAAGAATCATAATACTCGGCTTGTCCTTTTTCAATTTCTCTTTCATGTACCTCTGTTTTCCTTTACTATTCAGACCCCTAATATTCCAGCTGATGATAATCATTTAAAACTTTTGATAGGAGGGGAAGAATACCTCTGACAGAGGTATCACTTTACCTGAGTTTATCAGCGTTTCTCCCACAGTCTGAATGGCTTCACTCAACGTTTTCCGTCCTCTTTTCTTGCTATTTTTGCTAGAGCCGTCCATTCCCATCTGACCATTCTCCTGTTCGCTTGCTATGGTTATCTGTTTATCCATGTTCTCCCCTTTTTTTTCCTTGTACTTTTGAAATGCTTCTTTGTACAGTTGTTTCTGTTTCTCTGGTATGAATCTGCTATCCAGGTTTTTCCATTCCTAAATTAACTGTTTCATGATTTTTTCCTCCTCCACCTCATTTTCCATATGGCTTTCCACTTCCATCTGGGTTTGGTTTGTTACTATTTCTGACTTTCCCACAGCCCTTTCTTCAGCTGCTTTCCCCGTATCTATTTCTTTTCCCTTTATTTCTTTAACTATTTCCATTGGCGTATTTCCAAGATCTTCATCATCCTCCAGGTTCACTTCATAATCCTCGTTTTCGTCTTGGAGGATTTGAAACTTGTTTTGACTCGCTGTATTAAGGGGCTTTTCTTGTGTCTGAGTTTTGGAGCCATCTTTGCTTTGTTTCTTCCTTCTTGTAACATGTTGAAAGTCCCTATCTGCCTCTTCCATTTTTTCTGATTCTCTTTGATGTTCTTCTTGATTTCTATTTAACCCTTCCTCCTTATTCAACGGACATTGTCTATATAGATGGCCGTATTCATGGCACTTTCGGCACCTGAACGGAATATGTTCATAGTCTATTGGCTGTTGCCAGATTTCATCGTGATATTCCAGCTCAATATATTCTGGAAGGGGTTCTGCTATATTCATGTATACACAGAGCCTTGCATATGATGTATATTTGCCTTGATTTGTTGCTTTTGCTATTTTGACAAAGCCCCCGATTGTTTTCCCAATCCCCTCTAGTATTTCAGGATCCAAAAATTCCACTGGTAAACCAAACAATCTAACCCAGATTGGGGTGGCTAGCATTCTTTCTTTTTCAGGGTTATATCGTTCTTCCCAGTATTTCATAAATAGACCCGCATTGTTCATAAAATACGATCCTTCCTCAAAAACCCTTTCTTTGTCCTCCAGATTCGCGAAGATGGCTGTAAAAAACCTTTTTCTCCCAGTTTCAGATCTATATGTCCTTTTGGTCTCCACCTTTGATAAATCCACCTGTACAGTTCTTTCTCAGTTGGCCAATACCCTACAAACTTGCATATCAGTGCATGGTCCTTCATGTAGCAGTTATATTCCTCAAGTTTGTTTCAGGGAATGACATATCTAGGTTGTTTTTGTGCCCTTGGAAGGCATTTCCCACCCATCCTCTTTTGCCATAGGTTACCCATCACTGGTGCGTAGTTTTCCTTCAGATTACGTTGCATTCTGCTTGCACTGGTTTCACCTGCTACAACATTTTTATAGGAGGGGATCTCTCCCCTCCCCTACCGATTTTCCATTTCCTACTCAGCTCTAATACTTTTAATGTTTAACCTCGTTTCTCTGTTGAAAACTTATCACTTAATTCGTTTATGCTTCAAGATTACCTTGCTCAATCCGCCTGTCGTGCCTCTCTTCGACTTTTGCCCCACGATTTCCACCTGCAGCTCTGGAGTGCTACGACGTCTGCTTACCCTAGCCTGCAAACGTGCTCGTGAACCCTCAATAACTGAGGGTTTTTTTTACTCAGTCAGAACGATAACTATTTGATTCCATGTGTTAGTAATTACATTAATTGAAACATAAATTTGATTAACAATTGGATTACACCCATAACAAAAACAAATGTGATTTACCTTGGAAAACCCCAAGTGAACAAAGATTTTTTTTACCTATTATCTTATTGCTTTAAAGTAGTCATTCCTTGACTTAAATAGAGCCAAGAGTACCATCACCATGTAACTCACCAAGTGAGTCTTCTGCTTAACTCTGGCACATTATAATGGGGGATCCCCAAGCCTTTTAATGACTTTAAATACATGTAATATCATAGGCTTAATACTATGACCCACTAATACTAGGTAACTAAAACCACCAATGTTGAACTAACAACCTTAGCTCTTTAACCAAGTCAAGTTTACCTCAAAAAAATTCCTACAAGCATTCCCATCTCCCAAATCACATATGTCCACTTCAAGACTTTACTAGGGGTGGCACACATGCCTATCTATCTCTCATAATAGTTTTCCTAACAACACGTAGTTTACAAATTCTCATCTATACTATAATTGATTATTATTATTATTATTATTATTTTCTTGGCATTTATGGCATCATCCTCTAGCTTAGACACACTGACACTTATTCCATCATTCTCTCACTTAGAGACACCTAGCTCACACTATGTGCTCTCTTCATGCCATTTCATCACAACCAACATCTTGATATCGTCTCCATCTACATTCTTTGATTTTTCATCTATCTACTAAACCAAAAATCTCATGTCATATTTAGCTATGCCTTCAATGCTCTCATCTCCTTTTCATCACAACGAAACATTATATTTCTTCCTTCACCAAGAAGAAGCTTCTCCTTTTTGTTCATTCATTTCGATTTGATGCCACATGTTAATAACTAAATCCACCCAAGAAGAAAATAATTATTAACAAGCAATTACATACTTGGAAAATGAAAACATGATTTACCCTAGAATACCCTAACTATTGAAAAATAAGCTAAAAATATATATATATATATATTATCTTATGCCTTAAAAGTAGCCGTTCCTTTACTTAGACATTGCCAAGCCAACCAGCACCCTATCCCTTGCCAAGTGGGTCTTCTAATCAACTCTAGCACACTACAATGCATCATCTCCAATCTTCTTAAAATATTTAACTACATGTAATACAATGGGATTAATATCACAAGCCACTAATATTAGGTGCCTAAAGCTATCGTTGTGGACATAACAACCTTAATTCTTTCATTAGATCGAGTTTATCTAACACAATGGCACAATGCGTTTTGTGTCAATAAATCAATATTTATAATATTTGGACTTGATTCACCCTATATTTATAAACATTTATGTGTTAATATTACATTGTGGTGGAAATATGACTATGAAACAAGTTCATCTCTCAGATGTTGTAAGAAACTTAGGTTTCTTATGTAATATATTACCATTGAGAATTTTTTTTGGGGGTTAAAACAACTAATAATTTCATAGTATGTTTTTTTTCAATCCTAGCATAAGTACGTTTTAACTTTTTAAACTTATTTAAGTGGGATGTTGTATCGTGAAAGTAGTATTTTATATGAACAAGTTTTATATGAAAATATTTACTACTGAAGTTAAGTATATGGAATACTTTATTTTACATATCATGGTAGCACATAATAATAATTGAAACCAAAGTGCTTAGGTGATTCTAAGTGATGGGAAGTATGCAATGATATATATTTTCCATCTAAGTAGTCACCAATGTCCTTAATTTTTTAGTTGTCCATAAAATTGATGATTTTTTACGAATTTGGAATATAATGTCTATTTGTAGGTTTTGTGTTGTTTAAATATATGGTTTATGTGTGTTCTTATTCTTAATCAATAGGTACTTTTCATTTGATGATGACGAAAAAATATTCCTTTAATTTAATTTTCTTAAATGTATGTTGAATATATATGAATGATATAACTTATAAGATTTCTACAGCATTACTTTTATAAGTTGAAATATTTTATGATGGAATACAATAATTTTATGTACCATTCACAAGTCTTTCTTTATTTAATTTAGAGTGGAAACGCATAGATCAAGAGGATTTCATTCTTATTAATGAAAATCCAAAATAATATTTGAAATTTAGATAAAAAAATCAGTGCTAATTCCAATAGTAAAGAAATAATTATGAATTTTTAAATTGAGAATGGATTATGGTAAAAAAAAGGTGATTTATTTATATATTGCATCCATAGCCCTCACTTCTCCTACAAAATACACATGCTTATGTTTATGCATTGTTGGACGAAAAGCAAATGTGGTGGCCTTTCCTTCCATTAAACATGGCCACATGGCCATTACTTAATTGCTCTTGACACATAACACTATTAGAATGATAATTGTCGAGGTGCTTATAAGACCTTTCCATATAAGAGACGTTGAGAATTGGCTGAAAACCAATGACATTCCTTATATGTCAATGGAACAATGTTTGGTATCAATGACCTAGTGCATCTTGAGAATGTAATAGTTGTAGTTCCTTTATTTAAAATAAAAAAATAATGATATTTATGTGTTATATGTACACTTTGTTGATAGCTTGAACATGTAATAAGGAAGAATTTAACACGCTTTACCAAAATAGTAGAGTTCTTATTCAATAAATTATTCTTGAGTGAATTACTTTCAATCAAAATAATAAGATATTATATAGTAGAGTATCATCACTCCTTGTATACGTATAAATTATCTTTTGCTTTTTGTTGATTTACAAGTAAATTAGAATATGTATAGGCTAAGTTTTTGTTGTATGTGATGTAGTCAACATAAATTATTATATAATGGACTTCTTGAATTTTTATATTAAGAGATGTCGTTTCTTGTTTGGTCCTATCCCTCGTCATTTGTGTTAAAATGGTAAAAAAAATCCTGGAAGTAGTTGAAGAGGAACTACTTTACTATATTTTAATATTTTCTTATATCGGCTTAAAAAAACAAGTCGCTGAGTAAACAAAAAAATCATTCCATAAGGAAAGCAACGAAACCTAAAAAATTAGGGAAAGATGAAGACTTCAAAAATTAGGGAAAGATATTATTGTTCAATTTTATTTTAAATATCATTAAAAGACATGGAAAGTCATTCAAAGAATGTTTTTATTTATGGGAAAGCAAACAACTATGGAGGTTAAAATCTTCTTACTCAACAAAAATGTTCTTCCATAAAATTAGCATCATATTAATGTTTTCAGCTTTAGTTTTAAATAGAGGTGTCACATATCGATGTTTGTGCTTATGAAAATGTATACAATAGCAATAATATTAATGCAAATTTTGGTCCATGAAATGCTACAAAATATTGGAATTTTGAGGTTATGATGGTGATATTTATTACTAAAAAGGAATGGGTAGAGTAAGGAAGAGTATTGGAGAGAAAACTTTCATGTAACATTAGAGAAATTTTAATATTAGAAAAAATTTGAGGTCTAAATTGGGTCTCAAAACAAAAATGTACAATTGAAATCAGCTTTACAATAAATAATAGGATTCAAGATGATGGTGTCAACAATGATGGATGATTCACCATATCTGGAGTAGAAATATTAAGAAATAAAAGAAATAAAAAATAAAAATATTTTTTCAACTTATCTCCCTACAGTTTTACTCAAATATATAGCCGGAGCACTCCTTGGATGTAGAATTTAATTTCTCATCCAAGGAATAACCATGTTGCATACTTTCGATGGACCTTGCTACATGAAAAATGAGAAATACATTAAAAATGTGATTACAATCACGTTTTTAATGTATTTCTCATTTTTCGTGTAGCAAGGTCCATCGAAAGTATGCAACATGGGTATTCCTTGGATGAGAAATTAAATTCCACACAGAATTAGTGCTCTCGCTCAAAATTGGAGTAAAACTTTGTAGACATAAGTTGAAAATACGATTTGAAAAAATATTTTTCTTTTTTTCCTCTAAAATTTGATGATATAATCTAAACTTATTTTATTATTTCCATTACTATTTTATAAAATTCCGTAGGAGGCCCATTTTAGACCTCAAAATTTCTCTAATGCCAACATTAAGCTATATTTAGTGTGGAGTATTCTAAAAATGACAATTTGGAGAAAGGAAATTCAATAGATTAAAACATGTTCCCATGTCAACAACAACATGAAGAAAATGAACATAATAAATTTTATATTCAATGCTCTATATGCTAGAATAAGTCTTTTGAGGAAATAAAATTAAAATCCAAATGCAAACATTCTGTGGAGATTTTAATGCTTATGAAAAAATGAGAATTCGAAATACTAATAGATGAACTTATAACATTTACATAATATTACCTATATTTACATGATGACTTAAATTCGAAAGGAAAGTAACTAACCAACAAGATCTGCAAGCAGCAGTAGTCCCTGCCCATATAATTACCGAAAAATTATCAAGTTATCTGAAAAGAAATTCTCTTGGGTTGACACAGTGTGTACCATAGTTGTTGCAAGTGTGTGACCATTGTTGCTATTGAAAAATAGATGGTATCCATAGAGTCCACCCAAATCACTAACTGCATCGAACTGTCCAAAACTAGACCCTTATTAGTTGGTTATTAGTTGATGCAATTCTACAACTATGGTAAAGAAAATCTTAGTAAAGACTGATTTATTCCATCAAACGATGACAATCATGCTAAGAACAATTATAACTGGAAAGAATGTAAATGATATTTTTCATCTCAAGAATCAAACTCTTTAGTGCTTATTAAGGAATTGAGAAACCACCAGATTTTCTACTCTCTTCAGAAGAAGTTAACAACAATACCAATTATTTTTGGTAACAAAGAAATGATTTTACCTTTCTTTATACACAAAATCACCATAGCAAATCATCATAGCTACTAAACCTTTCGGAAACAAAGAAATAATTTTACCCTTAGTTCTATCCAAAATCGCCATAGAAAATCATCATAGCTACTAAACCATCACAGTTTTGTATTTGGAAGAAATGAAGATTAAATTTGAAAAAAGCCTTTCAAATTACAATATTGGAGTTAAAACAAATCCTAGCTAATACTATGGTAGAACCAAGTTTGCAAAAGACTGTCACTCCCATCGAATCTTTGAATAATAGTTACATGGATTTGGAGTCTTGGAATACATAATCATACGTTTTGTCAATATATTCAGTTTGCCACCATGTTGTCAATAAATCATAGTCACCATGTTGTCAATAAATTATAATCAAATTACTCAATTAAGTCAGCTATGTCATTGTTAGATGATCTGATTAAGGCTTTGTCAGCTTCATTGGAGGCATAAGTTGGTGTATACACAAAACAGAGCTTAATTATGAGGAAATAGGAAAATATTGGAATCACCGTCTTATTGATCTTTGAGGAGAACACTCAAATCAAACCACAACTACAAATGTGGGCCTTTGTCGAGACTAGACCTTTGTCATTTTCCAATGGGCAGATCAAGAAGAAAATATTTTATTGATCTTAAAATTTTCGCAACATTTTGTTATAGATTTTTCGTTCTTCTTGGAGAGACCTCATGAGGTTTGTAAAGTACTTGCAGGATGATTAGAATTTGAAAAAAAAATATTGATAAACTACCATTCGCATGAAAAACCCTGTAAGGGTAACGAGAAAATTTTAGTGCGCACATATTCAACAACTACATGGTAATTAACCTACTCATTAGTGTTTGAAAATTGCTAACTTGACAATTAGACCGAGCAAACTTCCAGCCTTGATGGCATATGCCTACATCTTCCTAATCTGATGTAAAAACACTTGGACGCTTATCCTAAAAGCAGATATTCAACAAAACAACGAATTGAACTATGGTCTACTTTGAAAATATAGATAAGGTGGAAAAGTATAACGACTGAGCCAACCTTTGGATTATGCCTGTCATTGGATAGTCCACATTTCTTCTTGTTTGTATTCACTTTTTTCCTCTAGGATGGTCCAAACTAACGGCCTCTATGGGCCTTGTGATATTGCTCCATTGCTCTTGTATAATCTACAATGATAAAAATAACACAAACTAAAATTAAATGTCCAAATTCCCCCACACAAAAATAAGTAAATAAATAATAAAAAAATACATATTGCTTTGTAAGTCTACTTTTGTTACTGCGAAAAAAGGTTAAATGAACAAAAACCCCATTGTAATTTTGTTATTGCGGACAAAAGGTTAATGAATGAAACCCCAGTGCCCTTGGAACGTTTAAGAGGGCGTCATGAAAAAAAACCTCTAGTCTGACCCTATGGGCACACAATTTTAAGACTTTTCTGATCTTGTTGGCCCATAGTCTTACCACTTGTTTACCTTGCAAACACCGAACATGCACGATGGACAACACAAAACACCGAACATGCACGATGGACAACAAGAAACACCGAACATGCACGATGGACATCATGAAACATCGAACATGCACAATGGACAACATGAAGTAGAGACACTCCTTGCAAACACTGAACATGCAAAATGGACATCATGAAGCAGAGGCACTCAAAGGAAATTCATAATCCATGTCATGGTTTCCTCTATGGGTTTTCGGAAAGCATAAATCAGATCAGAGACAATAGGCAACTCCAACCAGAGACTCCAAATGAGTAAGATTCAAGACACTTGTTTTAAGCTATACTATATACGACTTGCTTCATACAGTTCTTAAGATAGTGCCTATCGGAGGGGCCTTGAATGGTGAAATCAATGCCGGAGATCAACCTCCAGTTCCGCGTCCCGCCCTTTTCCAACTGGAACAGATCTCTATTGTCTTCCCATATTGATCTTGACCTCCCTCTTGTTGAAAGTAGAAACAAGAAATGCTAAAAATAACATTTCTATAGATAGAATTTCAGGATATATTCCAATTTTAATTAGTCCCTGAATTAAAATTCAGAAAGTCTTAGCGGTTGTTTGAAAAAAAATTAATTAATTCATCTTGAGTTAATCAGTTGGAGAAAATCAAACATGAAGTCTTTGTAAAGTCATGCAACAATTATTCCTTTGATTGAGGAAGTTATCCCTTAATTAATGAGATGAGGATGAGTTGTAATTAGTTAGCTCAGTTAACTGAGTTAAGTCTAGTTAGATTAGTTCCAACAGTTTGTGGAATTGATTGTGAGTTTAGTTAGTTAATGCAAGCATGCATGAAACTAGTGTACTTCAGATCACTGAATATTCTCTCATAAATAACTCATGCATGTCAGTTCAGACAAAGACCCAGTTGAGATTAAAGGAAGGGACAGTGTGCTATCAGTTGCAGGAATATTCCCATGAGGATATCTCTTGCATGCAGAAGGAATTTATTCCTTGAGGATTGCGTAGTTTCTATAGAGGTCAGAACAATGTATGAGGTGATTATTACATAGGTGACAGCTTGAGGACCCAGGAGAAACTGCGCAAGTAAATAGGAGGTTTGGAGGGCAGAGGAAAATGCATATGTGTTGTCTATTCTATCTATGATCAGTAGTGAGGGATTGTGTTGAGATCTGGATAGCTTGTGAGATAAAGATTTGTGTAATCCTGAGATATTTCCACTTGTATGATAATACAAATATTTGGGTTTTTAGCTGAGGCTTTCCCCAGAGTATTCTTCTGTGTTTCATGTGTGATTGTTTTTTCTTCATCTGTTATATGTGTTCTATTTGATCTTGCTCAAAATCAATTAAGCTTCCGCAAGTTTGATTGTAGAATTAGATTAGGTATTTTGCTTTAGTACATTGCATAATCAGTTTAATCTACAATGAGAATTTCTACATGGTATTAGAGCAAAGGTGATCAAAGCAAAGAACAATATACTGTGAAGGGAAAATTCAAATTTTTGAAGTTTTTGATTGTAGGTACAAGATCGATTTCTTATCACATCTCAAAGTTCACTAATGGCATTCAATGGCTTGAGACTCGAGTATGCCTGGATGGCAGCTTGAATTACATAGCATGGAAGGATCACATGGAAGCATTATTAGAAGATAATGGTTTGAAGGACTTCATTGATTAAGAAGTCCCCAAGCCAACAGCATCTAATGCCCAAGAATTGGCAAAATGGAAGAAATGTGTGGCGAGAGCGAGCAGGATTCTTCTGGAGGGAGTTTGAGACCATATTGTCTCGAGTCTCCATGGGAAGGAAAATCCGTTTTCAATGTGGAAGACATTGAAGGATCTATATTAGAACAATAATGACTAGAGGAAGTTGGTGCTGAAGGACAAGCTTTGGAAAATCAAGAGTGAAAAGAGCGACAAGATCTCTACATATCTGAACAAGCTGACCACCTGCAAAGATGAGCTTGGAAGTGTAGGAATCATGATAGCTGATGATGATATGGTGAGTCTTGCTCTCCTCAGTCTTCCTAGGAGCTGGCATAGCTACCAGGACTTAGTGAATGGAAGAGATAAACTGCTATATTGGGAATGATTGTGGTCGGATCTGATGCAGGAGGAGATAAGGAGGAGCACCAGAGATGGTTCTTCATCTAAGCATGATGATGAAGAAAATATAGCCTTAGCCAGTAAGGCAAGGAAAGGGAAGGAGAAGGATTCTCATCCCAAATCAAGTTCTTCTCATGGAGGGAAGAATATTGAAAATTCTAAAGTGAGATGCTTTACTTGTCATGAGGTGGGCCATTATGCAACTAATTGTCCATTAAAGAAGTCCCAGACGGGATCCTTGGAAGGATTTGAAGGTGAGGCATTTGCCTCTCAGTTCGAATTGGATTTTACCCTCATCACATGCATGGTTTCATCAATGATGGGTTGTGGTTAGTTTCTTGACGGTGGAGCCTCATTCCTCATGACTCGCGATAAGAGTGTGTTCAGTACCTTGGAGGAGAAAGATCTCCAGATGCACATAGAGATGGGTAATGATGAAAGGTATAGTCTTTCAGGAGTGGGCACAGTTGCATTTTAGAGGGAGCATGGAGCTCTCATCACCTTAACAGATGTGAAGTATGTGCCCAGACTGAAGAAGAACTTGGTATCGATCACGATGTTGGAGGACAAAGGCTATGATGTAGTCTTCAGTAAGGGAAAGATTTTCCTTAGACACATCACCACGAGACAAGTGAAGCAGATCGGTTCACGAGTCAAGAACCTGTATGCTCTTGAGGTTCAAGATGCATGCAAAGCATTGAGCAGCAAGGCAAGTGTTGGAGACTTGGTGGTTGAGAGGGAGAGTACATTACCTCTCAACATGCAGCTCCAGAAGAAGTCTCAGACAATTGTGGAGGAGCCACAATTGGCGAAGCAACTTTAGGAGGTAGTGGAGCAACCACAGCTAGAGAAGCTGAGAGGAGATCAAGTGGAGGCATCCACTCACACAGAGACCTCTATTTGGGGAAATTGCGAGCCAAGTGGGCAAAGGGATCACATGTAGCCATACCTCCAGGTGAGAGGTGGGGCGATGTGAAGTGATAGTCCCAAGAAGGCTGAAATAGGGGTAGGATCCTTGAGGTACCCAGCCTCTTTGATTAGACCTTGCTACGGGAGCCCCGATGAGGAGTAGCAGGACTAGCTAAGTGGGTAGAGACAGATGTGGATGGAGCGACAGAGGAAGCTTCAGCATTAGAGGGTGTTTCTAGCCCAACAGGGAGGTTAGTGGGGAGATCAATTACTTACTTCTTAGTAACTGAGTAGCAGTGCAGCATTGGGTAGCATGATGCAACATGATGAGAGGAGGTGCAGTGCAGATGCATTGCTGGGAGAAAGGACCAGCAGCAGCACAGATGAAGTGGGAGGAATCAGTGGGATCGATGCAGTCAGAGATCAAAGTGACATAGGCTAGAGCAATCAGATACTGAAGAGCGCAGAGAAGGACTGACTAGGCAGAGTCAGCAGAAGCGCAGAGCTTTTAGATGACAGATGCAATAACAGTTAGAGACTTTGATGACAGAGGCATCATTCTGATTCAGGTTGGATATTTTTTTTGTTTCTGAGTTGCTAGAGCAACAACACTAGTGAGAAGTGTTGCATGCAAAACATTCCAAAGGTTCAGGATCAGGATTGAGTTGAATTCCTTTCTTGTTGAGAGGGATTGCTGAAAATAGCAACAAGAAACGCTAAAAATAGAAATGCTAAAAAAGAATTGCTATAGATAGCATTTCGGGATATATTCCAGTTTTAATTAGTCCCTGATTTAAAATTGAGAATTAAAATTCGAATTTAGTCTCAACAACTCTTTGAAAAATGATTAATTAATTCATCTTGAGCTAATTAGTTGGAGAGAATCAAACATGAAGTCTTTGTAAAGTCATGCAACAATTATTCCTTTAATTGAAGAAGTTATCCCTTAATTAAGGAGATGAGGATGAGTTGTACTTGAATTGTACTTAGTTAGCTCAGTTAACTGAGTTAAGCTCAGTTAGATTAGTTCCAATAGTTTGTGGAACTGATTATGAGTTCAGTTAGTTAATGCATGCATGCATGCAACTAGTGTACTTCATATAACTGAATATTCTCTCATAAATAGCTCATGCATGTTAGTTCAGACAAAGACCCAGTTGAGATTAAAGGAAGGGACAATGTACTATCAGTTTCAGGAATATCCCCATGACGATATCTCTTGCATGCAGAAGGAATTCATTCCTTGAGGATTGCGTAGTTTCTACAAAGGTCAGAGCAGTGTGTGAGGTGATTATTACATAGGTGACAACTTGAGGACCCAAGAGAAACTACGAAAGGAAATAGGAGGCTTGGAGGGCAGAGGAAAAGGCATATGTGTTGTATATTCTGTCTATGAGCAGCAGTGAGGGATTGTACTGAGAGCTAGATAGCTTGTGAGTCAAGCTTTGTGTAATCATGAGATATTTCCACTTGTATGATAATACAGATATTGGGGTTTTTAGCTGAGGCTTTCCCTAGAGTATTCTTCTGTGTTGTGTGTGTGATTGTTTCTTCTTCATTTGTTATATGTGTTCTATTTGATTGCTCAAAACCAATTAAGCTTCCGTAAGTTTTATTGTAGAAGTAGATTAAGTATTTTGCTTTCGTACATTGCATACAGTGAGAATTTCTACACCTCTATCACCATCTCGGTAAGTTGGATTTGGTTTGGATTGTTCCTTAGAGCTTGAAAGTCGATTTCAAGTTGCCACGACGTGTTTTGGTTGGTAAACACTAGCAAACATGCAGACGGGGTATGAAGCTTTCCTGAACGATTCACCGCCTCCATCTTCCACCATTTTTTGAATTTACTACCGTACGCATACACAGTGTGCACCAGAGATATGAATTATTCACTGCTTCCATCTTCCACCATTTTTTGATTTACTGCAGTATGCATACACAATATGCACTAGATAATCAGAATAAATAGAATTTGCAATAGATAATCAACAAATAATCAGAAAAAACATCCAATTTTTTAATTTCCTCTTGTGAATGAAATATTATTTTTGCAGGAATAATTAGCGGCAAGAAGAGGTAGGAATTGGAAGCCACAAATGTGGGATGTAGTTAGAGGTGGTGTGATATAAGGCAAAGCACTGTGAAGACGTGTGGACAATATCTGGCATCAAGAATTTATGGGAAGTGAGAAGTGCCAACAAGTGCTAGCCAACATGAAATCTATGAAGTGACAAGGTATTATTCTAATATTTATTAGAATATGAACATTGACATTTGTTGGCTATGATTTTGGCATTAATTGTGGCTACTATAATTCTCTACTAGCTTTTATATCTTTTGTTGGCCAGTCACACATATGTCTATGATATAATTTTCTCTTAATCTTATATGCATCATATATAAATTCAAGTAAATCACATGAAATAGCTGATAATCAACTTATCTCACCACAAGATTATGATTTGTGGAAATAAGTTTAAAATACTCATCTACAGGAGGAGCTTGAACTATAGTAAATTGTGCCAGTGAAAACCAGACTTATAATGCCTACCTGAGCTTCAATTTTTCCATCATGGTGATGGTGGTCCTCATTCTATGTGCCTTCCTTCACCTGGTAAACAAACTTCTGCCCATAATTCATATTTTATAAAATATACAAATAAAGAACCGCTCGGTGCGTGCTTACCCTGTGGTTGTCGTGTTTCATGATATCAGAGGTATCAAGAAGCCATGCGTGAAAGACTCTAAAATCCTTGTCGAGAATGAAATTCTTTCTTTGTTGTCTTCTTTTCTTGTCATTGTTATTCCCTACAACTTTCGGTGGAGTTTGAACACTTTGTGAGTTAGGTTCCTACAGGTTTCATTGGAGTTTGAATGTTGTGTACTGTGGAAGTGATGAGGTTGATTGAAATTGAAATAGTATATCAATCTCTGTCAAATTCAAGATTACCATAAGAAATATTAAAATTTTTAAAGAAATATTACAAAACAAATAATGTTGAGCCTCTACTTTTCCATTTGAACTTCATTAATATCATCTACAATGCAACATAAAATGTATATAGTTAAAGCACAACAAATGACGCAGTTAAAGAACAAAAAAGATGATGAATTAGAATCATTTGCAATGAAACATAAAATGGACACAGTTAAAGCACAAAAAATTGCAACATAAAATAGACAGTTAAAGCAAACAAAAATGGATGTGTTAAGCTAAAAAAATTATGGATGCATCTTTTGTTGAGTTTTCGAGTAAGATTATGTTAAATTCACCTTGAAGTTGCGGCTATAAAATTACAGATCACAGGTTTGAAGTTGCTTCTTTAAAATTACACATCATAGGTTTGAAATTACAACTCTAAATTTACACATCACAGGTTCTCCATCATTGATTGCAGGTTCTTAGGTTCTCCATCAGTGTCCTTTGTAGGCAGAGGAATAGAAGTTCTCCATCATTATGTCCTATGTACATAGAGGAATAGAACTAAGTTTAAGCAGCGAGAGGCATCAAACGCACGAAGCGACACACAAACACTGACACAGAGTAAGGTGGAAAAGGTACGAATGACATTTGTCATAAAATTGTCCAAAATGAATTATCCAATGTAAGAGTTTTACCCAAACTTTTTATTCAAAAAATTATCCACACTGCATTATCTGTGGTAATAACTTTATCCAAAGATTTTATGCATGAGTTTTTTCAAACTTTAGATTAAAAAAAAAAAAAAAAAAAATCCAATACAAAATGTTCTATAACCATTCAATAAATGCGAAAAATGAATTGTGCAAAAACATTGGATATGTATTCAACCTCGGAGAAAACTTTGGATAGGCATTGAAAATGAGAGAATGAATGATTGAGGAGAGTTGTTTATAAAAGCTCTTTTATCCATTTATCCAAAGTCCCATATCAAAGTCTCCGCAATAAGAGCTCAAACCCGATCACCCAATCATGTTTAAAATAAAAAGTTTTTATTTTTATTATATAAATGAAATATATTATCGTATTATGTTAAAAGATTGATGGGCATATAATTTTAAAAGTCAACACTAGATTAAAAGACGGTCAATGTTCTATCAAACACTATAGTCCTAGGCAGGGACTAATAAGAGATAATATGGAAGATAAAATTTCTTAACATAACTTTAGAGAAAGAAAAGAAAAAAATCATTAAGAACCAATTAATAATAAATAACAATAAACATGGAAGGGAATGACCATGCCACTCCTTCCCGAATTGCACTGTCCACATAATCTTCTTCTCATCAAGTAGGAGAATTAGCTAAGGAATCATTCCATCAATAGTATAACCATGTAGAAATTGTAGAATTAAATGAGAGATGTGTGTGTAAAAAAAATGATGAAAATACCTATTAGACATAGCGTTTGGGGAAGAAATAAATTGATTAGAAACAAATTAATAATAAATATGTGTAAATGGTGAAGGAACTACCATACCACTCCCCCAAAGTTCCTCTATCCGCACAACCATATTCTCGTCACTTAAGAAAATTACCTAAAGAATTAATCCATCAATAATATAACCCTATCTATCTATCTATCTATATATAAACTTTAACATCCAAAAAAGTACCTACATTTCATTCCTGAAATCAATCCCATAAAATTTTGAAAAAAATGCGTGGGAAAATTTGGAAATGGAAAAGGAAATCAAAATTTATAAGTGACATTGTTCCCTAAATGAAATACACTCGTGAAATAGCTTCCATACAACCTTAATTTGAGGAAAATTGAGTGAAATATTTACAAAAGAAATCTCGTCTACGAAAACTTGGGTGAACTGTGTAAAAAAAATGGGTTTTAAAAGAATTATTATATATATATATATATATAAATAAACCATACTTCAATAAAAATCCCTCTCGAAATTCTGACCCCTCCCAAAATGCAGGGGAAAATTTGGAAATGGAAAAAGAAATCAAAATTTATAAGTGACATTATTCCCTGAATGAAATACACTCGTGAAATAGCTTCCATACAACTTTAATTTGAGGAAAATTGAGTGAAATATTTAAAAAAGCGCAATCTCGTCTAAGAAAACTTGGGTGAACTATGTAAAAAGAAATTAGGTTTTAAAAGAATTATTTTATGTATATATATATAAACAATACTTCAATAAAAATCCCTCTCGAAATTTTGACCCCGCAAACTTCTCCTATGGGCGAAATTTAGCTCTTGCAACTTTCAATGAATGAACGTTAAATCTTAATAACTAATGTTTTGTTTAATGATGTAAACCAACTTAAATCTCTTACCATCTAGTTTGATATTTAAACTCATATGACTTCACTATACATTACTAATGAACACGTCCCTTCTAACTTCACGATTTTTAGTAGTTTCATTCTTTTCTATTACAATGTTCTCTTCACATGGTTTGGTAACAATTGTAAGTTACCTTTCTAAATAATGTTGTAAAAACATTTAAAAATTGAGGTATAGGTGTACTAGATTTCAAATTATCCATACATTTTCAATCAAAATTGTGTTATTTACTGTACATTCTCTTTTTTAAACTCTGTTTTATTTGGGTTTCCATATATTTATTTGAGGAAGCTTTATTGAATTGGATCGGTATATTTCAACTCATTAAAGCTTTATCTAAATTGGATTATCCATACATTTTCAATCAAAATTGTGTTTTTTATTATACATTCTCTTTTTTAAACTCTGTTTTATTTGGGTTTCCATATATTTATTTGAGGAAGCTTTATTGAATTGGATTGGTATATTTCAATTCATTAAAGCTTTATCTAAATTGGATTAGGATTATTGAATGGAATGAGAATTTATTTGCAAAATTTTCTTTTCCAAATTTTCTTTACATGGAAATACAATTACGTCCATCTTCCAATGATTTTGTTGAAGTTCTACCACTTCACACAGTTAGGTTTATCTTCCAATGATCTTGTTGAAGTTCTACCACCTCACTTTTAGTTCCTCTTCAAATATTAGGAAAGCTCCAAAACATTTATTGTGTTGTTCTAACTAAAATATTTGGACAAGATCAAGTTGGTGGACATGCTAAGTTACTGTCTAATCATTCCAGTGAACTTGTTGAAGTTCTACCACCTCACTTTTAGTTCCTCTTCAAATATCATGAATGCTCTAAAACGTTTATTGTGTTCTTCTAACAAAAATATTTGGACAAGATCAAGTTGGTGGACATGCTAAGTTACTGTCTATTTATTACAAAGTAGGTTTTTTAAATCTCTAAGGCTCATTTCCATACAACCAGAGTAAATTCCACATTCATAATCACTTTTTTATCTATATTATTCTTTATATTTTAGTAAGAAAAGTTATCAATAATTCATATCATATTTCTTAATAAAATTCAATCCATAACCATATTTAATAGAATTATCACTTTGTCATGATGATTCATATGATAAGTGAATCAATTGCAACCAATATGTATTTTAGGAGATCTCTTAAGTGGTCTCAACTTCATGATGTGGAAAAGGGATGTATGTATCACTGGATCTATATAAATAATGGTTAATCATAACAAAATTTGCTTTTCAATCAATGTAAACAACTTCAATGAATTCATAATTATGTGATTCTTCTATTACTGCTCTTCATAAATTTGGCAATGCTTAAAAGCAATGAACTTAACATATTGAAAATACTAGATGCCAAATCAACAAATATTGCATTCCATTTTAACAACACATCACCATGTGCTACATGCAACTAAAATGTCATGAAATCCAAACCCAATAAACATTGTGATGGTTAATTATTATATTTTCAAATTTTTAAATATATAACTTCTATCCAATTTCTTTATTTTTTAATCTTTGATTATAGGGACCAGCATATAATATCTAATTTCCTTTTTTTTTCTTTAATTATTGATATTTTTATAACATATTCAAAGGAAAGCTTACTGCAAAACAAATACCAATAATTATTTTTGTCAATATTCAAAGAAAAACATACTATAAAACAAATACCATTAATTATTTTTTTTTTTGGTCAAAAGCAATTTAGCGATTGACATTTCCTCTTGTTTGTTTGTTTGTTTTTTTTTTTAAAACTTGTTTTTGTATAAATCTTGTTATCTTACCAGAGTATTTAAGAAGCACATAATATGATATCTCTAATTAATTTACTAAATTTATTAATATATCACATAGATATAACGAGCATTATAGAGAAAAAATTTATTAATATATCACATAGATATAACGAGCATTATAGAGAAAAATATTAATGATGATGTGGAAAATGGAGGTTTGATTTCGTAATTATTATTCTACAATTTAATGATGTGGACCACGTTAGATATATAGCTATCTAATTTTCCTTAAGACTTAGCTATAATATCTAAAATATTTGTGTTACCTTCTTGAAAAAAATAGGCTTTTGAACTGGTTTATATCTGAATTATGAAATAATGTCAAAACTAGGGTGTATTAGTACATATTCATTCCAAAACGAGGGTGTATGAGTACTAGATTTCAAATTATTTATTGCTCTATATTATAGATTGTATTTTTCAAATTATGTTTAATTGGAATTGGAAATATTATATTGTTAGATTATTTAGTTAAATTAAGTTTGAATATTTAAATCTGTTAGAGTTTTATTTGAGTTGGGTTTGAATTAGTTAGTAAAATTTAATTTTCAAGGAAAATTTTAGGGTTTAGTATTCATAAATAGATTAATGTTTCATACTTTTTCTAAAAAAATATTTGCTAATTTCCATTTTTTTAAAAAATAATTAACCCAAATTTTATAGAATGAAATTATTTTATTTTAAAAATAGCCAAAATTTTATAGAGACTATGTAAAATAATTATAAATTTGAATATTTTTACAAAGATATTTCCAAATATTTTATAGTTTGCATATTAAAGACTAGTAAGAATAGACAAGATTTCTAAATTTCTTGATATATTTTTATCTTTAAAATTTCCCCTAATAACTTTATTTGTTTTGCTATTTCATACAAATTTTTCTCAAAATGCAACACAATCTATATTTCCATCTAGTGAACCTACTAAAATTCTACCCCTACTCATTGCCTCCTCGAATGGCATATAAAGTTTTAAAGGTTACTTATGTTGTTCTAAATAAGTGGCATGTAGAACATTGAGCTAGTAAGCATATTTAGTTCTTATGTAATCGTAAGGTTTTCAAATATTCTAATTATATTTAATTATTTTGGTATAAACATTACCTAGTTGAAATAATTTAATACCTAATTATTAATGCACACAGTTATGTGGAATTTATGGTTGTAGACAAAAGTGAATTCCCCAGACCTAGTGGACAGGTCTAGAACAATAGAAAGCAAAGAATATAGAGTTTTCCTAAAAGGAATTGAAGAATGGAAAGAGGCTTACTTAGAATCCATCACAAGCTTTACTTTCCTCATGGATTGTAAGCTATAATTGTAGCTCTGATTGCTATAATTAGAACTTGCACATACAACCAAAGCAAGCCAAGCATCCACATCATCTACATAGAATAATTCAGTTACTCTATTCAATGACTCAACGAGGCTTTGAAATGCATGAATGTAAATGTAACATAACACATAGGAAAACAATATACTCTTTATATTAATAGAAATAGGAGAGAGTTTACAACAAAGAATAGTAGTTGATCTTGTAGAGATATCCACAAGTTTACCTGTCCTTCCTCATCACAAAGCACACCTCAATGTCACTCTAATGCATAAATATGGTGACTCCTTTAGACTTAAGGAAGAAGCATGAGGGGAAGATCAGTTTCCAAAAGTCAACTGTGACGTTCTCGATGGCAGTAAATTTATAGAAAAAGGGATGGTAGTTTAGACATTCTTATCAATTTACCAATCTAGACTTGAGATCCACTTAAGAGGGGAAAATGACCTCAATGGATAAGAGGTTAAATCTCCAAGGTGAGATAGATAGGACTCGAGCTTCTTATCCAAGTTAAATTGTTAAAACAACCCCTTGAAACTCATGAAGAGGAAGCTAGAGATTCTTTTTAATTTTCCTGATTTTCTAGAATTAGTGCACACCCAACAAGGAGCAAGTTATTGCTGACCGGCGCTGGTACAGAAGGAAGCAATTAACATTGAATGTCAATCTCTAAAGAGGCGGGTGCGATGGGGCATAAAAGCTTGATTTTGAGCAGTTAGACCTTGAAACTCAGGCATTTTGGAATGATCATGCTTAGGGCTTTGTGTAGGGATGATGACAACATATTCATGCATGTGGATTGATATGGTTTGTAGGCCTATTAACGAGATGCGACAAAATGACCTATAACACATGCTCTAATGCAAATTGTGGATGTAATGTTACATTTCTTTTTTAATAGAGCTGATAAAATAAATATTTCGACAAACTTTGATTTAAACAAAACTCATGAGATGTATCTCTTCAAGGTTGAACATGTAGTTTTAATGTGTGGATTTTTTAAGTTTAGTGTCACTCACAATGTCTTATTTTGATGCGTTCCCTTCTATCTTGATTTTATGGTTTTATTATATGATTCTTTTCAAAAATTAATATAAATTCTAACGTTGTATTACAATGATTTTTAATTAGCCCCTATCATGGCATTACTATAGAAATTGATTCGGTTGACCAATATTAGTTTAACATTGATTAATCCAAGTTATAATGTTTAACTTTGAAAAACAAATATTTATTTTTCAATATTATTGAAAAAAAAAATTAAACATTTGATTGGACTATGTTTTGAAAGTATAGCCTTTGGCTATATGAATAAGTGCCCAAGTTTTTTTTCCATAATTTCAATATGTAGTTGCGATATTTATGTCATGATTTTTAAATATATGTGCAATGATTTTTCAGTGTTAAGCTTAATAATTAAAATCCTTGAAAATAGATATGTTGACATAATTAACCTATTTACCATCATTTACTGCCAACCATAATTTAAACAAATTTTTAAAAGAAATGAATAGACGTAGAGAATGTAAATGTGCCAAGTTAGTAGTGGTTACTACCCAACCAAAATTTATGCAAGTCCATATCCCTCAATAGGCCATTAACTTTTCTACTTCATATATCAATTTGTATTTTTTCTAAATGCATAAGATAGTTGCCTTGCAACACTTTTTGTAATAGGTGTTTGGTGCAATGGAATCAATAATTATATTTAAATAAAGAATTTAGCTATAACTTCCTATATAGCTAAGTGAATGATTTTATTTATGAATGAAATTGAAAGAAAATTATATATAATTATAAATGTGTGAGGGGATAGTACAGTTAAAAAATTGTTGAAATTATTTATTATTTTAGTTTCATGTATTTAATTCACACTTTCCAATGATATAAATATGATTTTTTTTTTTTTACCATAAATTTTTTTGTACATTAGCTTGTCCAAATTTTATTATTCTTTTTGTTTGCTAGTTTATGTTAGTCTTGACATGACTATCACAACTAACATGTGGCTTGAGCATTTGCAACCTAGGGGCATCTAAACCATCAATATCATCCAAGGATTCCACATGGCCTAAGTCATACCAACCCTTAGCATCTCTTTACACCGTGGACTTACTTGACAAAACACCCTGTTAAGATTTTCTCTAAGTCACATGAGCTTCAAAATTTATATTACTCTCTCTCTCTCTCTCTCTCTCTCTCTCTCTCTCTCTCTCTCTCTAGATATATATATATATATATATATATATATATATATATATATATATATATATTATTTTAATTGAATATGGAATATGAGATGAAACATGAATCTGGTTCTACTCATCTATTGGTATTCCAAAAAGATGGGATAGAAGTTACAGAGAGTACATGAACTCGGAAGTTCTAACTCCTTGATGACTGAGATAAAATTGGTAGTAGTTCATGTTGACTCATTCCGACGAAGTTGGCAAAAAGTTCAAAATAAAAATAAGAGCAAGAGAAGATAAAATAAATGATTATTATAAATCTTAATCTTCTTTCTTTTTTGGGTAAGATGGTGTTCTTCATTCTCATAATGTTTCAAAACATATTCAAAATATAATTATATTCCTTTTTAAAATTGCAATAAAATTATGGTGGAAAAAAACATCTTTAGAAAAAAACAATGAAATATTCATTCAATCATTTAAAGAAATCTAATTATTTTATCAAAATTTCAAGAATTAAAATTAATAATGATATTTAAAATAATTATAATTAAAACTAATAATTATATTAATAAGATAGCATTTTTTTTAATTAGCAAGATTCATTATGTATTATATTTTATTATATATTTCAAATTTAGATGGTTATTTATTTTAAATTTGATATATTATTTTTAAATCAAATGAAAATCTACTATATATAATATTTAAAACAATATATTTTGTTTTGTAAGTTTGGGTGGGACTATATCATCTTTATGTCCTATATATCACTACACATTAAAAAAGTGCTTTAATAAAATCCCTGATCACTATTTATTCAAAAATATTTAAAAAATTATTTAATATGATAATATAAATAATTAATTATATAGTAAAAATAAAACTTAAAATTTTAATATGGATTACTGATATTTAATATAATGATACGCAAAATAATTTAAAATTGGAAGTGTATGTGATTTATAATTTAATTTAATATTAATTATGTCCTTTAACTTTCCTGACCGAAACAAGTAAAAGAAATAGATTATTAATTTATCATAAATTTAAAATATTTTAATTAAATTTATATTTGAATTAATTATTTTTAATATATTATAATCTTTAAAAAAATTTGATAAATTTAAAATAACTATTTAAAAAAGTTTAATAAATTTAAAATAACTATTACAAAATAAATTTGTAATTCAGTTTAGATTATTTTGTATTTCAGTTAATTAATCTTAATAGAAATATTATTACATTTAACAATATTATCATTACCATCCGATTTTTAGGTTCACCGTGATTCCACTTTATCTGCCTGGTTAAAAAAAAATGGCACTTCTGGCCGCTAATATATATTTTTAATGGAGGCACAAAACATTGACATTGATATATGTTTAACTTTTTATTATATTAAATCGAAGTTAGGGTTGACCGGTAACCGGTCACGCCTTACATGGCACTTCTTACATTTAGAATATATTGTTCACGGGGAATTCCAAGCACAAGCATTTCTCACGCTGTTTATCACGTGAATATCATTGTTTGACAATTACAATGACGGGCCACTCAAATTTCACCACCTCCACGTGCTATTAACAATCGTCCAACTTAGGGTTGGCTTGTGTGTATAACTCGAAGAAACGATGGACTCTTCGGCACTCTGAAGCGAGTTTCTTCTCTTTCTATGTCATGGCAGAATCAAGAGGTAGTGGAGGCAGAAAGTATTAAGGTATTCACTGGGCTTTCAATATGGAGACAGCAGTGAACATGGAGATTAAAACTGACCAAGGTAGAGCAAGCTATGAAAGAAAGGAGTCTAAACAAATTTTGAATCTAGTGTTTCTCCTACCATAAGTTGGTATCGATTTGTTACATTTATATTTTTATGTATAATTCTTTTTTTATACAAATTTTATAAGAATGTATTTTTGTAAATGTGTTAGAAAATTTGCACAGATGAATCTAGCTAGTAAAGGTTGAACACAGAACTTTGCAAAGCAAAAACAGTAAAAGAAAATCAAAAGAACAAAAGAATGATTCATTAGAAAATAGTGGTGATCAATGAGAAGACTCAACATCTACAAGAAGTTCCGGAGAGAACTAGCCAGTTGCGGAGTGAAAGGAGCAAATCACGGAGTAAATCATGCAGAAGAACTAACTAGTTGTGGAGTTAAAGAAGGAGCAAATCAGTGAGTAAATCATGCAGAAGAACTAATCAATTGCGGAGTTAAAGAAGGAGCAAATCAAGGAGTAAATCATGTAGAAGGAATCTTGCATGTAGTCCCATGCTCTAACTAAGAGTCTGCATGTAGGTGTGTAATAGTTCCAACACCCCCCCTGAACACCACTATGGGGAAAAATAGAAAATGGGCCCTGGCAACTAAGGCCAAAGGTCAGCCAAAATACAGTGCAGCTTGTACTAAAATTGAGGAAAGAGGGAAAAACTCATGGGAAAAATCCACCCCTCAAAATACAATGTAATCAAAAGAAAAGAGAAAGAAAAGACAGTTGCTAAGCAATTGTGTCCTTCACTCCAAGATGATCGCGCAGAGAGCGAAACTTCTACTCAGTGAATGTCTTGGTGAAGATGTCTGCAGTCTGTTCTGCTGAAGGACAGAACTGCAAATCAATGACCTGATCATGTACTAAGTCTCTGATGTAGTGCATATGGATCTCTATGTGCTTCGTCCACTGCCGCTGTACTGGATCCCTGCAAAATTTGAGAGTGCTCTGGTTGTCACACCAGATGACAATGGGCTGGTGGAACTGGACACCCAACTCAGTGAGGAAGTGTTGTAGCCACAGAGCCTGAATGGTGATGTTGACTACTCCTCTGTACTCGGCCTCAGCTGAAGAGAGAGCAATAGCAGCCTGCTTCTTGCTCGACCAACAGATAGGGCTAGATCCTAGACTGAGTGAATATCCGGAGGTGGACTTGCGATCAATGCTATCGGCCACCCAATCAAAATCTGTGAAGCCAAGGAGATTCAATGCAGTGCCCGATGCATAGTGAATCCCGAAGGTGATGGTGCCCTACACATATCGGAGGACGCGCTTGGCAGCATTCCAGTGTAGCTCATGCGGCTCCTGCATGTATCTGGAAACTGCCCCTACTCCATATGAGAGATCTGGTCTAGAGTGGCTGAGGTACAATAAGCTCCACACTAGCTGTCGGTAGAGAGTGTTGTCAACTAATGGAGTGTCACCTCCATCCTCAAGGCGGACCCCAGACAGAAAAGGAGTCGGTGCTGTGTTGCAGTCAGTCATGTGAAATGTCTCGAGGAGATCCCGTGCATACTTAACCTGAGAGAGTTTGATGCATGTGGCATCCTAGCTGGTCTCAAGACCAAGAAAGAAGTGGAATGGACCCATGTCTGTCATCAAGAACCTATCATCCAAGGCCCTCTTGACTGTAGCAATGGTTGATGCCGAGCTTCCGGTAATTAGGAGATCATCCACATACAAAACTAAGATAAGAAGAGAATCATGTGTCTTGAGAATGTAAAAATTCAGATCAAACTTACATCTTACAAAGTTTTGTGATAAGAGAAAAGAATCCATCTTCGCATACCAAGCTCTCGGGGCTTGCTTAAGGCCGTAGAGACATTTCTTCAGTCTGTAAAACAAAGATGAATCTTGAATGAAACCATGTGGCTGCTCCATGTAAATCTCCTCTGATAGGTCTCTGTGAAGAAAGGCATTCTTCACATCCATTTGATGTACTTCCCATACCTAGGCAGCGGCAATGGTAAGTGTAAGGTGTATGGAATCCATCTTTGCTACTGGAGCAAAGGTCTCGTCATAATCAATGCCATACACTTGTTGGAAGCCTTTAGCTACTAGCCTTGCTTTCTGTCTGGTGATTTGTCTATCTATAGCACTCTTGGTCCTATAGACCAATTTGCATCGGACAAGTTTCCTTCCTGAAGGAAGGGGGACCAGATCCCAGGTCTGGTTCTCGAGGAGGGAATTATACTCCTCCTCCATGGCAGACTCCCAAGATGGATGCCTAGCAGCCTCAGCATAAGACCGTGGATCAGAAGACTGAACCAAATGACAATGCCAGGATGGCGATGGTTCAATGGCAGTGAAAACAAGAGGGGGCTCAATAAACTCTAAGCTAGTCCTCTGTAGATCAGAATTATCCCCCACAAGACCATTTCTAGCAGCTGGGTGGTCTTGTGCATATATCTCATGTAAACTCTTTGTTCTCTGATTTATGATAGGGGAGTTTGATTCACTGTTGGAAGCCCGATCTAGGCTTGGATGTGGATCATCATATGCATGCACTGGATTTGTATCTGAAGACTCTGTCTCTGCATCTGCATGCTCTACCACGGCATCTGCATGCTCTGTATTTGCATCTGAGTGCACTGAGTCATCATCTCGGACATGAGGTAGATAAAAGGTGTCTGCATACGGCATTTGAGGTGCATGCAAGAGAGTTTCCTCAAATTTGACACTTCGCTCAATGATGAGCTTTTCCGTAGAGGAAATCAAGAGTCGGTATCCCTTCACACCATTAGAGTATCCAACAAAGATGTACTCAATGCTCTGTGGATCAAGAGCTTTCCTCTTTTTAGAGGGGATCCTGGCCCATGCTCGGGAGCCAAAAACACAGAAGTGGGTGACCTCTGGTTTAGTGCCGCTCCAAGCCTCAAAGGGGGTCTGATCCTTGACAGAGCTATGAGAAGATCTGTTCTAGATGTAGTTAGCACAATTAAGTGCTTTAGCCCATAGCTTATGAGGCAGTGACTTAGCATGCAACATGTAGGAAGCCATCTCTTTGAGAGATCGGTTCTTTCTCTTAGCAACTCCATTCTGCTACGGAGTGTATGGAATTGTGTACTGGAACTGTATGTCGGACTGAAGGGAAAGGTTCTGAAGTGCTGTGTTAACATATTCCCCCCCATTGTCTGTACAGAGGGCTTTGATCTTTCTCTCTAACTGTGTCTCAACTAGTGTTTTGAAATCTTCAAAGTGCGCAAAAACTTCAGATTTGTTGCTGAGAAGATACACCTAAGTATACCGTGAGAAATCATCAATAAATGTAAGCACATACCTTGCTTTGTTGATGGAAGGATGAGGAAAATGCCCCATGAGATCTTTATGGATCAGATCTAGAGGAGAGGATGCTCTATGAGTCTTGCCAGTGTTAAAATTTTCTCTAGGATGTTTGCCAAGGACACACCTTTCACAAACTCCTTTGGAGAAGCTGATATTTGGCAAGCCTTCCACCATCTCATGCTTGCTTAGCTGTTGCATATACCTGTAATTTAAATGACCAAACCTCTCATGCCAAAGCCTACTACTATCATTAGCATGTGTAAGCAATAAGGAGGATTCAGATTCAATAAATTCAGAAAATGTATACAGTCTAGATCCATTGTTTACTTCATCGGTTGCAATTTTGGAGCTACTATGTAGGTCATATACCTTCATTGCATCTGGAGTGAATTCCACTCTCTTTTTGGTGCCGGAATGAGTGATTTTATAAACTGAAAGCAGGTTTACCAAAAGTTTTGGAACATGAAGCACATCTTTAAAGCTTCTGTGTAAAAGTTCCACTCTACCTTTTCTGGTGACCTCAATAGGTGAGTCATCTCCCATGAGGATGGGAGGTCCTTTGCATGCATACAAAGAGGAATAGACTTCCTTTGCAGCAGCCATATGATGTGTGCACCAGAATCTATAATCCATGCATCAAGGGAAGAATTAATTGCAACTAAAGCATGAGAATTTGTACCTTTCCCGTGTGGCAGATCCTCAATTTTCTTCTTGGCACCCTGAGGGATGTGGTCCCCAAGGTTGTGCTTTTGAAGAATTTCTGCCATTTGGTCAAATTGTTTCTTCATGCAAGAGGATTATGGATGGAATCCTCTTTGACAGTAGGTGCATCTGTTTCCTTTCTTCCCTTTTTCATTTCTCGAGCTAGAGGAGTCATTGAAGGGCTTGTTGTACCCTTCCTTCTTTGGATGGGAATGCGATTTTCCCTTGTCTCTTTGTTGCTAATTTTTCTGATTTGAATCAGATCTATGATTTTTATTGTGGCTACCATCATGCACAGCAAGTGCATGCGCTTTTGGAGGTTTGATTTTCCCCATGCCAATGAGTTTATCTTGCTAAAAAATAAGGGACTCCATAAATTCTTTGAGATAAGGCATAGTGTAGGATTTACCTGTTGCGAGCCTCACTAAATGAAATGTAGACACAAAGACTGAGTATTCTGGTTCGAGCTTTGACATAATAGAGAGAACTTGGTGACTCTCCTCCTTGGATTTGTCAATTCCACAACCCTTGAGTTGCAGCAATAGATCATTATATTTGGTGAAGAAGTCTTGAATTCTGTCATAGTTCTGTGGATCCAATGACAGCAGCTCCACTTTGAGGAGATGTCCTTTCATCTCATCATGTTTCTCGTAGGGTTCTTCAACCTTTTTCCAAATCTCATTGGGAGTATTGCAAGTAGATAGATGAAACTGCAACTCTGGAGAGATGCACATGCATATGGATCCGTAGGCCTCATCCATATGCTTGAGGTACTTGGATTTCTCTATGGCTGAAGTGGGTTCCACTTCTGTAGCCATGGTAATCCTGTACAACCCTTTATGACGAAAGTATCGAGCCATTTGGTCCTTCCATTCGTGATAGTTGTACGGTGTTAGAATTGATGCTTTGGGAAACTCCATTTTTCTGTCGATCTTCGATCTCCAAGCTGTAATACCTGCAAAATAAAGTATTGGTGCGCCTTTTATCTAGCAACCTATGGGTTTTGATACCATGTAAATGTGTTAGAAACCCTGCACAGATGAATCTAGCTAGTAAAGGTTGAATACACAGCTTTGCAGATCAAAAACACTAAAAGAAAATCGAAAGAACAAAAGAATGATTCGTTAGAAAATAGTGATGATCAATGAAAAGACTCAACACCTACAACAAGTTCTAGAGAGAACTAGCCAGTTGCGGAGTGAAAGAAGGAGCTAATGAGGGAGTAAATCATGCAGAAGAACTAACCAATTGTGGAGTTAAAGAAGGAGAAAATCACAGAGTAAATCATGCATAAGAACTAACCAGTTGCAGAGTTAAAGAAGGATCAAATCAAGGAGTAAATCATGCAGAATGAATCATGCATGTAGTCTCATGCTCTAACTAAGAGTCCGCATGTAGGTGTGTAGTAGTTCCAACAATTTTATTATGTGAAATATATTACCCCATTAAAATAGATAATTAAACTTTTAATTAGAGTGATGATTTCACCATCTATCGAAAACACTGTAATACACTATATTAGAAACTAACACCATAATCCGAAACACTCGTCCTCCTGGTGTCTGCCAAAAAATGACGATGAGAGTTTAGATCTTGTGGTGGTTCGCTGTTTCAGATGAACGACACCACTGATTCGAACCTAGAGGCTTCATCCAATTCTACGTCTGCCGCTGCGATTTCTGGAGGTGTGATCGACATCTCCTTCCGCTGGTTGTAGTTTGGATAGAGATAAACATTAACAGAAATGCATCCTGCGTTCTGAATCGCACTTGCTTCCACACATATCAACAAATTGGAGAAGCACATAATAATTAAAATATTAAAAAAATTGTTAGATGATAAATTTTGTTGAAACTTAAAAAATATACTATTGTAAAAAAGATTTCACCTTTCAACACTCACGCTTAAAATCTCACCAAGCTCAAAGAAAACTATAACTTGTCAATTGTTACATTTCTTTTTTTTGTTAATATTAATTTTAAATATGCTTAACTTGTACAACCTTATTCACATGACGAATTGGGCGACGGCCAACTACACCGACCACGCCAGACTAAACACTACCAATATTTGCATGCGTTGGGGTCGACTGCGAACAAATTAATGTTGGTTGTGGATTGTGTGGGGTTGTGAAGGCCGCCTTCTGACTGCACGGAAAATTACCAGGTATAATTAATTTCTTATATATTAACTTATTCAATTTATCAATTAAAAGTAAAACTCTTCAAATGTTTAAAATATTATTTGTGTTGGCTTACCCTTAAAATAAGGCAAGGGCTAACGAGCTTGCCATAGGGTATTAAATGCCCGCGTAGCTTCATACTCCTTAAGCCGATAACACACAGCCGTTATTTTTTATTTATCAACTCATCGCGCCTGTGTGTTATCGGCTTAAGGAGTGTGCAGGTAAGAAAACATTCAATGCCCTATGACAGGGTCGTTAGCCATTGCCTTAAAATAATGCTAGCTATGTGGCATTCAATTCCTTAACATTTCAATGCAGCCACCATGTGCCTCCAATATATCCATTGAAAAGAGGCCCTCCAAGTTGTTCCTTGCCCGCGTTTAGAATGTTTTAAGTGGCTTCACAAATTCCAACACGTCAAAACCATGACAATAGTTTTCTGCAAATTACATTCCTGCGGAAAATGGGTAAGCATGCAGAAGAAAAATAAATGAAATTTTTAATATTATATGTATCTTCATGAATTCTATGAGGCGGGTAAACAGAAAAACAGAAAGTGAGCGAAAAAGTTTGAAAAAGAAATAAAAAAATCTAAAAATTCAAATTATTACTTGCCTAAAAATGTAAGCATGAATTCATTAGAATTTTTGAAATATTAGTCTCCCTAATATAGACCTTTTAATATAGACCTTTTATCATACATTGCAGTTTTAAAATATGAATTCATTAGAATTTTTGAAATATTAGTCTCCCTAATATAGACCTTTTATCATACATTGCAGTTTTCAAATATGAATTCATTAGAATTTTTGAAATATTAGTCTCCATAATATAGACCTTTTATCATACATTGCAGTTTTCAAATTATGCCTATTGTGGGATTGGAAATATCATATTGTTGGATTGTTTAGTTAAATTAAGTGTGAATATTTATTATAGTTTTATTTGAGTTGGGTTTAAATTATTTAGTAAAATGTAATTTTTGTTGAAAATTTTAGAAGTTAATATTCATAAATGAGTTAATTTTCCATACTTTTTCCAAAAGAAATATTGGCCAATTTGTGTTTTTTCCTAAGAATAATTAGCCCAATTTCTATAGAATGATATTATTTCACTTTAAAAATAACCAAAAATTTATTGAGACTATATAAAATAATTATAAATTTGAATATTTTTACAAGAATATTTCCAAACACTTTACAATTTTGCAAGCTCCAATTGTAGTTTTGATCGCTATAATTAGAATCTGCACATACAACCAAAACAAGCCAATGATCCACAACATTTACGTAGCATAATTTAATCATTTTATTCAATGAATCAGTGAGGCTTTCAAATGCATGAATGTAAATGTAACATAACACATATAGAAAAATAATGTACTCTTTGTATTGATAGAAATACGAGAGAGTTTAACAAAGGATAGTAGTTGATTTTGTAGAGATCTCCCCAAGTTGACTTGTCCTTCCTTGTCACAAAGCACACCTCAATGCATGAAGATGATGGCTCCTTTAGATTCAAGGCAATAACATGAGTGAAATATTAGTTTCCAAAAGCCAACCCTAATGTTCTAGATGGTAGTAAATTTATAGGAAAGGGATGGTAGTTTATAAATTCTTATCCATTTACCAATCAAGGCTTGATATCCACTTAAGAGGGGAAGATGAGCTAAATGGATAAGAGGTGAAGTCTCCAAGGTGAGATTAGATAAGACTTGACCTTCTTATTGAAGGTAAATTGTTAAAACAACCCTTAGAAGCTTCTCCAATAGCAAGTTTAACGATTCTTTTTAATTTTCCCGAATTTCTAGAACTAGCACACCTTGAGCAAGGAACAAGTTGTGGTTGACGAGCGTTGGTGCAGAGAGAAGAAACTAGCATTGAACATAGGCATCTAAAGGTGCATGGTGCGTGGGGCTTAAAAGCTTGATTTTGAGCACTTAGACCTAGAAACTCAAGCGTTTTGGAATGGTCATGCTTAGGATTTTGTGTAGGAATGATGATAGCATGTTCACGAATGTGGATTGATCTGGTTTGTAGGCCTATTGACTAGATGCGACAAAATGGCCTATAACACATGCTCTAATGCAAAGTGTGGGTGTAATGTTACATTTATTTTTTAATAGAGATGATAAACTAAATATTGAGACAAACTTTGATGTAAACAAAACCCATGAGATGTATGTCTTAAAGATTTAATATGTAGTTTTATTGTGTGGACTTTTCAAGTTTAGTGTCGCTCATAATTTCTTATTTTGATGATTTTTCTTCTATCTTCACTGGTTTTATCAAATGATTCTTTTCCAAAATTAGTATAAATTATACCGTTGTATTATAGTGATTTTAATTAGTGTGTAAAATGGCATGACTATAACAATAGATTCGGTTGACCACTATTTGTTTAGCATTGACCAATCCAAGTTATAATGTTTAACTTTTAGAAACAAATATTTGTTTGATTGGACTATAGTTTTGAAGGTATATCCTTTGTGCCAAGTGAATAATTGCTTCAATTTTTTTCCATAATTTCAATATGTAGTTGCAATATTTATTCCATGATTTTTAACTGACCTGACCTATTTACCATGATTTAGTGCCACCTATTTACCATGATTTACTTCCCACCATAAACCATCATTTACCGCCCACCTATTTACCATAATTTACATCCCACCATAAAATAGCTATACTCACGTAAATAACCTATTTACCACCATTAAATGCCCACCATAATTTTAAAAAAATTACAAAAAAATGAATAGAAATAAATATACCTAGGTAGTTACTAAACCATTATTTATGTTTTCTTAAAAGTATAAATGTGTCAACTTAGTAGTGGTTACTACCCACCAAAAACTTATGCAATTAACATTTCTATTTCGTATATCAATTGGCAATGTTTCTAAATGCACAACATCTAAATTGGCAGGGATGAAGCTCCCTTGCAATGCTTGTTTGTAATAGAATTTTGGTGCAATGTCCCTTCAACACTTGTTTGTAATAGAATTTTGGTGCAATGGAATCAATAATTTAAAGAAAAAAAAATTATAACTTCCTATATAGCTAAGTGAATGGTTTTATTTATGAATGAAATTGAAAGAAAATTATATATAATTATAATTGTGTGTGGGGATAGTAAAGTTAAAAGAAATTTTTGAATTTATTTATTATTTTAGTTTCATGTATTTAATTCACACTTTCCAATTATATAAATATGATTTTTTTTAACCACTAAAAAAATTCAAATTAGTTTGTGAAAATGTTATTATTCTTTTTGTTTGCTAGTTTATGCAAGTCTTTACTTGACTAGCACAACTAACTTGTGGTTTGAGTAGTTGCAACCTAGGGGAATCTAAACCATCAATATCACTAGCATGAGTGGATAGGATCCCACATAACTTGAGCCAAACCAACCCTTAGCATGGCTATATTTTTTCTATGAAATTTTGAATGGATGTGCTTTACACCATGGAGTTTCTTGACATAACACCCTGTTAGATTTTCTCTAAGCCACATGAGCTTCAAAATTTATATTTTTAAAATTATTAAAATACTATTACTTTTTCTTATTTTAATTGAATATGGAATATGAGATGAAACATGAATCTGGTTTTAGTGATATATTAGTATTCCAAAAAGATGGAATAGAAGGTACAAAGAACTAAACTAGGAAGTTCTGATTGGGACAAAATTGGTAGTAGTTCACGTTGACTCATTCACACTGAGTTGGGAAAAGTTTCAAGAAAAAAAGAGCAAGAAAAGAGAAAATAAATGATTGTTATAAACCTTGATTTTTTTTGTGGCAAGATGTTGTTCTTCATTCTCATAATGCTTCAAAACATATACAAAATATAATTTTAGTACTTTTTAAAATTGCAATAAAATTATGGTGGGAAAAAACATTTCTAGAAAAAAATTATAAAATATTCATTCAATCATTTAAATAAATCTAATTATTTTATCAAAATTTATAAAATTAAAATTAGTGATGATGATGATGATGATGATAGTTAACGTCTTGGTCTCTCGGACCTAAAGAAACAAATTATTTATTTTGATTTAAGATTTTATTCCTATGCTCAAAAAGCTTGGAGAGAAGCCTCCCGAGATCACTATAATTTTGACATTGTAAAAGGCTAGGAAGGTCAGTATTATAACAAAGATTGTGAAACTAAGATCTAATGTGGTTGTACGCGGGGCACTCTAATAGGAAGTGGTTTTCATCCTCGATGTTCCTATTCTCACAATATGGCAGATTCTTTCCATCCATGGTGTTTTAGGAACTGCCCAATGACCTATTTCACTATGGAGCTCATGAGAATTTGTTCTCATCTTTTCTATACTAATTTTCTTCTTTGAGCTAGTTAAAATAGAGAGATACTTTTGATCTTCTAGGGTGGGGTTGATGACCTTCTTATAATAACTTAATTTTCTTTTAGCCGCTAAATCTTTCTCACACCACATTTTTCTTTGAACTTAGAAGTAACAATATCTTTAATGTTATTAATATTTTGCATTGCATCATTCTCATTGATCTCCCAATAGTTTAACCAGGCCCTTGTGTTTTTATGCCACCCCCGATTGAGCCTTAGGTGGTTTTGGCTGGAATTTAAAGCTAGCTTAGGAAGTCTATGATCGTCTATGTTATTGAGTTTGTGCTTGTACAACAGAAACCTAATCATAGCTAGGCTCTCAATAGGGGAAAGACCTGCTTCTATAAGGAGAATAGGATAGGGTGTATTACTTTTAATTTTCAGGTTATAAGTTATAAAACACTTCCGGATTTGCTCAATCTTTCTCCATGATTCTCTAAAGGTGTTGCAACCCCAAACCTCACAACCATATAAGATAACAAGAGTGACTAAACTTTCAAAGAGGAACTTCTTTTTATCCCACATTACGAGGTTTGTTGTTTTACAATTATTTTCAAGACCAAAATAAGCTTTCTACCCCCCATTAATCCTTTTCTCAATGCTATGGTTCCAGTTGAGCTTATGATGAATATCAATTCATAGGTACTTGTAAGAATACACTTCCTCCAAGTTATTATTGTCATACATAAAATTAGCATAAGTGTCCTTCTTGGATTTGATAATCATAACTTTTGTTTTGTCAGTGTTAACAGTCATACCCATAGTAGAGCAGAAATCCTTAAGAAGTCTGAGTTTCTTATCAAGATCAGATGGACACCTTGCGAAAAGAACAATATTGTCAGCATAGAGAAGAAGGATGACGACTATCCCAGCTAAGATTGTGCCATCACATCCTACTTCCTCTAAATAGCCTTCAAGCATATCGATGTAAATGTCAAATAGGGTAGGGGAGAGGGGGCAACCTTGTTTAACTCTGATGTTACACTTAATATCTTTCGACCACCCCTCTTTGCTCTTTAGCTTGGCAATTACATTCTCGTATAACCTTATAGCGGAAGCTCTCAACTCGAGAGGAACCTTTAGCTCTTCTAATATATTCCAAAGTTTGTATCTAGGAACCGTACTGAAAGCCTTTCTAAAGTCCACAAAGCAACAAAATAAATTGGATTTATCATTACGACATTCCTTCACAATGATCCTAAGCATAACGAGGTGGTCTATTGTTGAGTGATGCCTTCTGAAACTTGCTTGACCTTTAGCCCGCTTACCTTCACTTTCAAGCCATATATTTAACTTCTTTTCCAAAATACTACCATATAACTTGGCTAAGAGAGGGCTGATCATAATTGTCCGATAATTCGAGGGGTTAATGAGGATCTCAGTCTAAGGTTTAGGGAACCCTTGCTTCAGTACTTGATTGAAAATCTTGTGGATGTGGGGGATGAGGATAGGACCTCCAATTTTTAAGATTTTTGCCTGGTAATCTTCAATGTCCTTAGCTTTCCCATTAGCCAGGCGATTAACCCCAAACTTAATGTCTTCTAAAGAGAAAACTTCTTTCATTGTGAGCAAGGTTTCCAAATTATCCATGAGATTTAGAGATTCATAAAGCTTTTTAAGATAGGAATTCCAATCTTGAAGAGCAATTTTATTATTATCTTTGGTCTTCCTAATCAGAATCTGCCTCCAAAATTTTTTAGGAGCTACCTTAGAGAGGTGTAAGAGATTCTCTTGTCTTTGACGAATGTACTGCCTCTTCTTCCTTTTAGTTAGGGCTTTGTATATTTTTATCTTGTCCATTTTAAGAGATTCATCAACAACTTTCTTAATTGCTCTCCTCGCACTTTTACAATCTTTGTCATACCATGGGTTGGTTTTGATATTTCTTTTATTATTTGAAACTTCAATTGAGAACTTGTTAATAGAATATGAGAGGGCTGTAGTAAAATTATGATAGAGGTCTTCTATGTTGTCTATACTAGATAAAGGAAGAAAATTAGTTTTTGATTAATTTAGAAAGAGATCATTTTTATTTCTATCAAATATTAAGTTCTTTTGGCTATAAGTATTATTTTCTGTGGGAACTCTATGCATGAAAAAATTGAGAGTTATAAGTAAAGGCCTATGATTAGAGTAAGGTTCATGGTCATTTAAGATGTCAAAATTTATTAGTTCGTTGTATAATGGGAGATCGGAAATAACGTAGTCTACCATGATGCTACCAAGTCCATGGATGCAGGTCATCTTATTGGAATTGGGCCACTTCTTTAGACCGTTGCAAATTATGAGATCCTGAGCACTACAGAGCTTGACTAGCTCCAACCCAAACAAATTTTCGCCGAGGTCTTCAGAGCTTCTGTCTATGAACGGAATGATGAGGCTTTATGGTAATGGCAGCATGAGAAGTAGAGCATTAGTCAAGAAGACAATTACAAATGGGAATGCTACGAGAGGCATGAAAATTAACAGTTTAGTCAGCGACAAGAGGCAAGAGAGTGGCGGTTCTGCCAGGGTCAATGAGCTTGAGCAAGAGGTGTCGTGCTTTAAGTAGAACGGACGGGAAAATATTCAGAGGTCTTTGAATGCAAAGATCTTGTTTCGAATGCAAAGATCTTGTTTTTGATTCATTGTTATTTTACGTGGGCATCTCTGGATCAAGTGGTTCATTGTTGTCTTGCGCGGGCAGCCGGGATCGAGTGATATTTTCTTTTTGTTTGAAGTGAAAGTCGGTGATTTATTTTTATCTGGAGCAGGATTTGATTCTTAGTACTAAAAGCAAGATTTTTCCTACTAGGGTTTCTTGCAGATTAAAAGGCTTACTAAGACTCTACGGTTGGGTTCTAAATCTAATCTTCTATGACTAGATCTAGATCTAGATCTAATCTTCTACCTTATTTCTCTGCGGCTGGGTTCTAGATCTAATCTTCTGCGACTAGATCTAGATCTAATCTTCTACGACTGGATCTAGATCTAATCTTCTGCCTTATTTCTCTGCGGCTGGGTCTCGGCTCCCACGCTGTGTTTCGACACTCTCCGTTGTCTCACGCTGTGGGGTTATCAAAGGAAACAACGAATTTCACAGACGAACCATGTGTTCAATCTTCTGTGGTTAGATCTAGATCTAATCTTTTGCCTTATTTCTCTGCGACTAGGTTCTACGAGCAAATATGGCTCCTAGATTCGCGAAAATAGTTGTTAGCTCAATTCCATTTTCTCCTGGAGGGCAAGCTCCTGCCCATATCGTCAGTGAAGCCCTAGCTCCCACTGTCCAGGTGGTCCGGGCCTCACTCGATGAGGCTTTGAAGTTTTCTGAAAGTGCCCTAATATGTCAGTTCAATGGTTTTAGGCCGCGGCGGACAGCTCTCCACAATTGGATCTCGGAGGTATGGAAGCCTGTCTTTTCTAATGAAATTAATATCTACCCTTTTGTTAGAGGTTTTTTTATAGTAGATTTCGAAAATCCTGAAAGCAGACAATGTATTCTAAATTTCGGCCCTTGGTTTTGGGAAAACTCATGCATATTCATGAAGCCATGGAACCCATCATTCGATCCTTCAACAACAGTCATAACCTCAGCACCAGTTTGGGTGAGATTTCCAAGTCTACCCTTGCATCTCGGGAATCTCTTTTCGCTAAAAATCATTGGAAATGCAATTGGGAAATTTTACTGCAGGTGCCTAGAAACAGAGGAATATGCCAGAACAACCTATGCATGCATTTGTGTGGAAATGGACTTTAGTGCCGGATTCCTGGCTGGAATAAACCTCACAAGTAAAGACTCTATGTGGAACTAGAAACTCGATTATGAAAGTGTCCTCCTCAGATGTCAATCCTGCTTTGAGACAGGCCATCTAGCCAAAAATTGCCCAAAAGCCTCCCAGAAAAATTATGCTAGAAAAAACCACCACAGATTTACATGGTGGGATGGAGCACAAAGAGAACACTACACTGTCATCAAAGAAGAATACTCTAGAGAAAACTATGAATCACAAGAAATCAGGCAAGAAAGAAACAACTCTTAAGACAAGCAAGGAGAAAGGCCCGCCCAACAACAAAAAAGTGATCTCAACAACCCCTCAAGCATCAACAGTCGTGAGGATTCGAATACCGGACAAAATAAATCTTCATTTAACAGCAAAGCAGATCTCCTAGACCAAACTTCTTCTCCGACTATCTTCAAACGGATGAACACAATAGATCGCGAAGCTAAGACACCAATGTCCCAAGAATCAGAAGAGATAAAGAAGATGCAAGATAAAGGAAGTTGGAAGACTGTAGAGAAAAAGAAAACTACAGCATCAATCTTGCCAAGAAAAACGAGGAGCCAGACAATTAAAAACTAAGAAAACTATAGGTCCAATAAACCAATTTAGTCACAGTGGACGTTAACCACTATCATCATCATCAAAAATTAAAATTAAAAATTTAATATTGATAGTTAAAATGTTAATATTTAATATAATACTACGCAAATTTTTTAAAATTTTGAAATATGTATGTGATTTTTAATTTAATTTAATATTAATTTCGTGCTTGTACTTTCGTGAAACAAATAAAATAAGTACCCTATGATTTTAATATTTATCATAAATTTAAAATATTTTAATTAAAACTATATCTTAATTAATTATTTTTAATATATTATAATCTTTAAAAAATTTTAGAAAATAAATTTGCATTTCAGTTAATTAATCTTAATAAGAATATGATTACATTTAACAATATTATCATTACCATTAGCTTTTCCGCTTCATCATGATTCCATCTCATCTATCTGGTTAAAAGAAAAACTAAAAAATGGTGCTTCTTGCCCCTAATTGAGAGACAAAACATTGACATGGATATGTGTTTTACTTTTTATTATTTTAAATCAAAGTTAGGGTTGACCGAGCAACCGACATTAAGGTCACGCTTTAATGGGCACTTCTTCATTTAGAATGTATTGTTTAAGGGGAATACGAAGCACAGGCATTTCTCAGGCTGTTTGTCACGTGAATATACGAAGCACAGGCATTTCTCAGGCTGTTTGTCACGTGAATATCAGTGTTTGACGGGCCACTCAATTTTCACCACATCCACTTGCTATTAAAAAGTCGTCCAACTTAGGGTTGGCGTCTGTGTATAACCGCCTCAGAAGTACACATAAATCGATGAAACGATGGACTCTTCGGCACTCTGAAGCGAGTTTTTCTCTTTCTATCTCATGGCAGAATCAAGAAGTAGGGGAGGCCGAAATAATTAAGGTATTCACTGCGCTTTCAATACGGAGGCAGCAGTGAAGATGGAGATTAAAACTGACGAAAGTAGAGCAAGCTATCTTCATATATATTAAAGAGTGTCTTAACAAAATATCTAATCACCATATGTCCAAAACTCAATAAAATACTATATTAAAAACTAATAACATAATCTTCAACAGTGAAATTTTCGTGATATATATACAGAAGCAATCCTCTACAGAAAAATGAACACGATGAGAGTTTAAACTACTACACCAATGACACTCTTAAAACATTTTTTTAAGACAAAAGAAATCTTTTGTCTTAAAAAGTCACTTTTTATTTTATTTATTTTACATTAAAATTTAATATCAATTGAATTGTTTTAAATATAAACTTTCAGACAAAAAGAATTTGAGACAAAATATTTTAAGACAAAACTTTCTATTTAAGACAAATATTTTGAGACAAAACTTTATATTTAAGACAAAAACAGTTTGAAACAAAAATATTTTAAGACATAGCATTACATTTAAGACAATGGTCACTTTAGATGAAACCTATTTAAGGCAATTAATAATTAAGAGTCGTTCATGCTTTTATCTTTACATAGAATGTGTTATCTTTGGGCATGGGGGTTATTGCATGTCATGGAAAGGGAGGTTTGTTTTGCTTAAAGGGGAAATCTTTGTCAGAATGGGTTGTTCTCACCACATAGACATGTTTCACACTCATTTCACACACTCTTACACAAGTGTAGCCTTTATCCTCCCAAAGACTATCATCGGAGCCACACTTGTCATAAGCTCCCAAAAAGGTTGTTGCATTAAGCGAAGTATGTGTTATATGTTCTAGATAGTCTATCGTTAAGTGTTCAAGTGTGTGATCATAGTCAACATTTATCATTGTTCACATCAGTTTCACTAATCCCACACTTAGCCAAATTTCAGAGTTTCCCTAGCAACTTAGCCTCATCCAACTTTCTTGAACTGCGCACTTTACATATGTAACCCTCAATTTTTTCCCTTGCCTACTGGAACTGTGAAATGCACAGAAATTCCAGCCTCCCATAGCATTCAAAACTGCATAGTGGTTTCCTCCAATGTCGTTCCATCAGTCGGAACCCATTGTCTCCATAAACTATGTAGTTTTGTCCCTTGACTACCCAGTTTTCCTTGCATCGTGAAACTGTGTAGATGTTTCCTCCCAAGACCTCACCCCATAGCAATCACTGCCTGCTGAAACTACACACTTATGTATCTTAGGGGCAACGAAGAAGGATGACATGTTAGATGACTCTCAAGGAGCTGAGGAGAAAGATGAGCATAGCAAGGAACCTAAGGTATGATAGAATATTGGGACCGCATGAAGAATCCATATGATGCATAACCATTTGGAGGGTAGGTATGGAAAACAAAGCACATATTTTGAAATACACCTCTTAGTGTAGCTTAAATGACTACTTATCATTGTCGTATCATTCTGTCTTCAATGACATTCATGGTTGTAAGCACTGAAAGTCATTCCATGTGTTTCCTCTACATGTTTTGCTCCCTTTTGCTTGTTTATTACATATCTTAGAAGATGAATAGTATTACCACTTGTTTATTTAAGCTATGGAGGTTGTGACAACCATGATCTTATGACTAACCAGACATGATGGAAGGAACCCTAAGTGGGATGGAATATGTTTGATGATATGTATATAGTTAGTACACTCCTTTGCATTAAGCCTTGCTTTGTATCTTGCATGTACCCTCACTGCTTGTCAGATTTGGCTACTTGCTGCTAGTAGTCTCTTAGCTCTTTCTTGACAAAGTAGGGGAAGGAATTTCCTTCAACCTGATTTATTCAAGGCTCTTCATAGCAAGTATAGAGCTAAGAGAAGGAGATGCAGAATTTCACTATCAAAATCTTGAAAACACTTTGCATGTTCGAATCTATCCAAGCGATTAAGCTGCCACTCAACAACAACTTCAGTCTTGGAAGACTCAAGAAAGATCACATCTCTAGACATTATAAACTTCTTATTCACTTCATTATAGAGATGGTATGCTTTGGAGGTATGAATACCTAAAGAAGATACATTTGTGACTCATTTCACTGAGTTTGTTTCTTTGTTCCTTAGTTATGAAGGCATAACAAAAGCAACCAAAAACCCTGAGATGCCTCACCGAAGGAATGTGCCCATACCACATTTCATAGGGAGTCTTGTTTATGATAGCATGAGATGGACATCTATTCTATATATACACAACACATAGAACCACATCAACCCAAAACCTTATGAACTTAACATGTGAACTATGCCAAGTTCATAGTGAAAGTAATAGATTCCATTGAACTATGTGTTGAAAAATGCATCAAGAAATTCTCAATTTGATTTTTCCTTGATTAAATTGAGAAAATTTGAATTTCCACGTCAACAGACAACTTGGATGATGTTAACTTGTGTGACATGTCTTGTGTCACTGAGTTTACTCAGTAAATTTGAGTTGGAGGAGTTAAAGTTCATTTATGCATATGTGATTGCTAATTTGTAGCAATAAAGGTCAGCTATCTCAGGGTGTTGTGAGTTAAACTAGTTCCAACTTTTGGAGGAACTATTGGAAGGTCATTTAAGTAGTGGGATTTCATTCAAACTGAGTGATCATCTAGTTAATTGATTAATCAACCCAAAATAGTTGGTGCATTCAAAGAAGTCGAGTCCGCTAATATTGGTGGAGATTCCAAGGCAATTTTAATTTCTTGTAGCTCACACAATTGTTAGAACTTACTATAACCATAGTGGAGGAGGTAGCTTGAGTAGGAGCTTCTTGTGAAATTGGAGAGGGAATAATTGTTGGTAGCGTTAATAGCCTACCAACAATCTGTTTTGCACCACACTTCAATGTTTTTTGCAGGGTTTTTGAGGGTGGATAAATTTTTCTGATGCTTTTTGGTCATGCACGCCCTCATTAACTATCTTCGGAGGTCTGTAATAGTTTCTTGCATGCACATCCTCAGTAAATATGTTTTGGGAGTTATTTACTAGTTCCTTGCAAATTTATGTTTGTCAAGGCTTAACTACTTATGATCTTAGGTGCTCACAACAATCCGACAATTTATGGCACTCTCCAAATCATCATTCCTGAAAGGATCCAACAAAATGACTTGAGAGGAAGATGAGAATGGCACACTCTTATTGGAACTAGCCTAGAACTAGTGGAATTGGTTGGTCCCAATGGTTTTAGAGTTGTACCAGTCTAGTTTAGTGGTTCAAATTGGCTAAGTTTGGTCTTGTATTGAACTGACCTTAAAACACCAAAGTGACTAGTTCTCTACTAAACTAACCAATTTCGAAGAATGTAGTGCAACATAGCTAATGACCACCAAATATTAATTTTTTAATAAAAAATACTTAAAAGGAAAACAAAATATCTTAACCCTAGTGCTTTGCAAATGCTGACCCTAGTAGTTAATGTTAATATTTATTTTTTAAAGTTAAAGTAAAAGTTGAGATTCTCCTTATCTTTCCTTTTTGAAAAGGAAAGATAAGGATAATATCAACTTTTACTTAAATTTTTAATATTAACATTAATTGTTTCAGGTTGTTTCAAAGGGTTTCCAACTTCATTTAGTTTGGAGAAAGTCAAATTTTAGATCCCATTCAAAATTTAGCAGGGTTAAACATTTTTCAGGATTTCAGGATTGGTAGGATTGCAAGGTGTTCACTGGATTCTATGATGTATGATGGTATGGAATTGACATTGAATCAATAGAACTAGACCAATGTACCTTGATGTTGGTTGCATTGATTGTTGAACTCCTTTGTCATGACCCGAGTGTCTCCATGGCTTGAGTGAAGGTGTACATTTTCACTAGGGTCATGACAGAGGGGTTCAATAATCAATGCAACTACAACCATACACTAGTACCATATGACAAGATTGTAAATTCTAAATTCCAGACTCTCAACTATGTCGCTATAGTTACTCATTAGTACTATGCTTATTTTTGGACTCTAGAGTTCATTTTGATCCCCTTTGTTGATGTATTATGGTTCAAAGATGTATGTAATTGGTGTTATTTTGGTTATATGCACTCCTACTTACTATAAAAATGAGAAACGTTATTTTTTTGTGTATAAATTATTTGGATTCATATGGATGTAGAGGAATATATATGTTTTTCCCTAAAATTTGAATGTTTTATGTATTTTTTGAATAACCTTTTGCTCATTTCTTTTTTTGGCTCCACTCTGGTTCACATTTTGGGGTTGACTGTATGGATGCAGATGAATGTACATGATTTTCCCTAAAATTTGAATGTTTTATGTATTTTTTGAATAATCAATTTTTTGGTCCAGTTCTGTTTGCTCTAGTCTCGTTCAAATTTTGGGGTTGACCATTTTGATGACTGGTCTGGTTTTGATAACATTGAAATAGAAGGCCCATTATTGTACCTCTTCATGACCAATGTTGTTTCTTTATAAATCCCGTCAAGCATAAGTTATCTTCATGGACAAACAACTGTGGTGGATTAAGAACAAAAGTGTAATTAGTTTCTCATTCAAAATGAAACATATTTTGAGGCTTGTTAACAAAATTATTATCAACCATCATTTATTTAGAAAATAATATATATTAAACTATATAATGAATTATTAAATTGATAACTATTTAATATGGATTGACTTTTAGTGATATTTCTATGGATCATCTTATGATGTTGTGGACTATTCAGAAGTCCCATCACATTTTTATGTCTCCTTCTCATGTTTATACAAAATAAAGTAGAGAATGGATGGGAATATTTAATTCAGGATACTAAAAATGGGATCACAAATTATCTTAAGTTTACACACAATATATTGAAAACATATCCATGTGATAAGTACTAGAGTAGAGGGATTGGATCAACCAAGCCTTTTCAATATATGAAAAATTTAGGCTTCAAGAGTTCATGTGTTGTCATGATGGATGCATTAAAGAGGGGCAATAAAATTCACTCAAACTACTATAATGGGATACTGATGGGTGGAGGTTAAGTTGTACCTATTATGGGAGCCTCATCTTTAGTATCTCCTTCGTCTATATGTTCTCCATAGGTGATGGAATTTTCTCACAAAACTATTTTGAGCGTTAATATTTGTTGATTACATAGTCATTTTGTTTCATTAATAAAATTATATTTCTTGATAAAACAAGTAGCAAAAATCATATTGGTGTGTTAAGATTAAAAGTAATTTTTCCTTCCCCTAATATTATTTTTTAGCTTGAGGAGGTGGAGGATTTTGAGGATGACATATTATGTTCTTCTAAGCAATGTGAGTAGGCATTTTACTTAGATTCTCTACGTAAAGAAATTTGTTCATATGTTGTTAGATATGATCCAAGATGAAAGTTTAATAATTGTGGTTGGATCAATATATTATTTTTCAGCGATATTTTAGAGCGGAATATTTGGAGGAATCAACTTTATGTTTCATTTAAATTACTACTTCTCCCACCTTGAAAATTTCTGACGAAAAGACTTAGGATCCATCTTAAGGCCTTAAATGACCATGTCATCTTTTGTTTGCAACCTTATTATGGACCTTGATTCCATAATTCACATACGTGTTGATAAAAAAATTTCCCAACAATAGTTTGTGACTCTCAATAGTATGAGGCCACAAAGGGACCTCACAAAATTTGGCATGAGAGGTCCATTCAAATTTTGGCTCAGCTCCCATGCTTAGTTTTGTGTAAGTACTATGAGATGTGTGTGATCATTACAATGATGGGTGCACCTATTGAACTAGTATCTATACTGAATGCAAGAATCAAAGAATTCTAACCTATTTAAAGGGGAAAATTGATGAGAAAATTTGAGGTGATGGACTCATAGAAAATTGCATATACCCACATTTAAGGATTGTTTATTATAAACCTGGAAGGCATTGCACACTTAAATTATCAAAACAAGACATATAATAGTCACTAACCAAACCAATAAGTACCTAATGTAGAAGGCAACCAAATTGAAATGAAGTACAAGGGATGATACTTCTCAAGGATCAAACATGAAATTCTTCTTCTCCAACAAGTCCTTATTAAGTACCTCTTGAATATGAAATGTATTGCAGGCAGTTGTCAAATTCCTCAACTAGTAATTAAGGAGAACTTTAAGAGTATATCACATATCCATTGGTTCTCAGTGAATTCTTCAAAGAAATCTCTTTAGAATGTCATGTGGCATGTTTCTCCTTAATCAAGCAACCAAGCTTCTTTCCATGAAGCAAGTGAACCATTAAATAAGTCTTCAATTAATCCAATGTTGCAATGCGCCACAAGATAATGAGTAGATTCAAATGCTTTTCCTTTTGCTTTACCACGTGTTTTACCATGTTAAATGAAGGATTGTTCAATGTTGCTACCATAGGCAATGAATCGATGCAATAAACCTATGATACCAAACAATACACAATGATGAATCAACACACGGTGATGAACCAATGGACTAGCCGAACATCAATGCAGATTATCACTAGTAGAAAATGATGAAATTAGTAACTAGGTGACTATAAAAGTTAGCCACCAGAATTATTTCAAGTGAATTACTACTAAATTTGGCCAATTTTTAGTGACCGAACTAAAAATGACTAACTTAAACGACTAATTTAATCTAGGGATAAAATATACGACTAGATAATAAGTGACTAAACTAAAATTGACTAACTTAAATGACTAATTTAGTCTAGGATTAAAATATGTGACTAGATAATAAGTGACAAAATTAATAATGATTATTGTAAATGACTATTATAGTCTAAGAATAAAAATATAACTAAATAACAAGTACAACAAGGATATGAATTAGTCATTTATGTTAATAATTTTTAATTGTGTCACTCTAGAAATGGTAAATTGCATTTTTGATACCGAAGTGTTACATTTCACTACAGGGGTCTCTGAATCCATTTGCAGTGTTAAAATTTAGAGACAAAAAGGTCTCTAAATCTATATATAGTGTTAAAATTATGAATACCCTTTTGTCTCTAAAGTTTAACACTACAGATGGATTCAGAGACGCCCTTCTTTAAATCCATCTGTAGTGTTAAATTTAGAGACAAAGGGGTCTATGAGTCGATTTGCACTATTAAAATTTAGAGACCCTCATCTACAATGTTAAACACTTTAGAAATGGAAAATTGTAATTTTGATACTAAAGTGTTACATTTCAATAAATTTTAATGTTATATATGGATTTAGAGACCCCCTTGACGCCCCTAAAGGGGGTCTCTGAATCCATCTGCAATGTTAAAAGTTAGATATTAGATGGATTCAACAAGCCCCTCAAAGGGGCCTATGAATTCATCTATAATGCTAAAATTATAACAATTTTATACAATATTATTGAGTATAAGTTTACAATATATAATAAATTTACACTCATTTTGGAAGGAGGAATAAGAAAGAGAGTGTGAAACTAATATTGAAGGGTTTTAAGAGTTAGTAAGAATTTCTTCCTCGGATGTTAGAGAGACAGCACACTTTTTTTTTTGGGGTTTTTGTGGTGTTGTTACATGCCATGGTTGATTATTGCACTAGATTCATTGAGACAATATTGATTATATTAATTTGAATTCAAAGTATGTTGATTAATTTAAACCTTATCAATTAATATAAATGTAGATTACTCTAAAGCCATATTATTCTATACATAATTTTATAGACACATGCAAGGGTTGCGAAACAAAGCTCAGTTGTCAATCTTGCACCTAGGTAAAATTTGGATTATTCTCCACTTATAACAAATAAAGGAAACTCAAATCGCAAATAGTTGAATTATTTAAATTTAAATCTAAAAAAATTTATGTGCTTATGTATTTTTAGTTGATAATAATTAGCATATTCTTATTTATATTCCCTCAGTTAAACTATACAATGTAAAAGAAAAAGTATTTCTAAATATTATGATCCCAAATATGAAGATGGACACTCAGCCTAGTTTGTATACCATGGTGGATAATTCTTTTCAAGCCAACAAGTATAAATTGTGGAATACAATTTAGTTTGGAAAGTATCCCATCCCAAGTCTAAATTTTATCTCTCCTTCTTATTTGTTTGTCCAAATACATTATCCCACCAAAAAGATGCATGCCCTTTCAACTTTGTGAATATATGCTTCACTCTCTTGGGGTCCTCGATTTCTCAAACTCGAGGTATTTCTCCATCTTCCTAATCGAATAAATCATCTAGTCTTATCTCCCATGGGGCCTCTACTTTTCACTCTTCATTACTCACATCATGAATATCTACTACAAACCCTCTTTTCTTAGCTTCCTCCATGGTTTCCATTCTAGTTAACATGAACCTCAAGATCTGGGGATTTTATTTGTCACTATGTTTCCCTCTACCCTATGCCTATATTCCTCATTCTGTTATGTGTTCTTTTGCAATTCTCCTTGTTATAGCTCCACCAAACAAATTCCCTTTGATAACATTGTTCTTCAATTCATATGTGGGCCTCAAACCTACTTTGATACCAAAAGAATGCAGCCTAAATTAGTATTTACATAGGCAACAATAATCATGGTTACAAATCCACTTCAAACATAACACATGATAAACAATCGAAAACAGACACAAAATTTTATATTCTAAACAAAATAAAAAATGACGTTGCTCTTAGAAAGACACAGAACCCATATCAAAACCCCCTTAATTTTTCAGCAAAAATAATTTCTTACACTCAACCATTCATTATAATTTACACTCTCAATAAATTAGAAAAAAATATATTTTACAACATTTTAAATTTCAACAAACCAATTTTAATTCACCAATAGATTATAAACTTTAATAATTATAAACTAAAACAAATTTTTAATCAACCAATAACTTAAAAACTTTAATAATTATAAATGAATAATATAATAAAAAGCTCTATAAATTTTAAAATAAGAAAATAATGACAAAAAGTTTAATATAAAACTAAATATTTATCTATCCTTTAATACCAATCAACCAACTTTGATAAAAAAAAAAATTATGATCACAAACACTCTCACTATAAATATTTTTCCTCAACAAATTCAAATCTCCCTCAATAATCTCAGTCCATGACTTTACATCAATGAAATCATTTGATATTAAGCAAAGACTTGGATAAACCAAACCAAAATAATATGTGTCCAATAAAATCCTTTGATATGCTCATGTGAAATCCACCATTATTCCACAACGACCTCGGAAAAGATGATGAAGATGGAGGCTATGAACAATGATGGAAAGGAGGTGAATAGGGATCTAACCGCCTGTTTTCCTCTGGTGATCGTGATGAATGAATAGAAATGGAAAGGAGGTGGATTGGGATCCGACCACTAGTTTTCCTTTGGTTATCACAATGATTTCCTAAATGATAGCAGAACCGACGAAGAAGCACTCTATGGCATTGCATTCGTCCAACATGTGGGTGCATAGAATCAACCATGGTTGTGCTCCTTCATTCTCTTGCTTATCTCCCCCGGGAGGCCCAGAGGAGGCTTCAGCCATGGCATTTGATCCTTTGCCTGGCTCGTTTGACAAGGTCGTCAATATCACCCTCACCACGGATCTAGGGTTGCAACTCCTCCATCTTCACACAACCAGGGTTAAGGAGGTGGTCGATATTGTCATGGTCTTGTTGAACATGTACTTTATGTTGAAACAGGGTTTTTCCAGCTACAGTTGGCTTGGATTGCTCTAGACTTAGTGCCAAGGTACCCGCCGCCATGGTCTCGTTCTCCATATCATCAGCCGACTAGCCTCAACCTATGCTCTTATCACCAAGAGCTTGGCATCCAAGATGACATTCCTGTATTAGGATTGCGAAGAGATATGTGCTATTGATACCTCTATTGTATTTTTTAGAACACTTTCCTCTAAAAAATACTTTTTCAAGTCAACTCTCTAGTGGAATCTGAGAATTAATGAACCCAAAATCACATTCTAGAACATCAATATTTTTTTTGCATTGGAATGTTGGATCTGTGTACATTTATGAAAATGTCCTAACAAACACTATCTTTAAATAAAGACCGCCCAAGGGTAATTTTCAATGACCTTCCATAATTTTTTTCGAAGGATGAGCCCTAACAAAAAATTTCAAGCCATGGAGCATTTCTTTGGCTTTAGAATGATGGATCTTGAAACATTGCACTCATAGGAATTATACTGCAACCAACTTCATCTCAATGTGTATAACATTTACATTATTCTTTTCCTATGCTTGGGGACATGAGTAATGATAGAGGTGATTTTAAACTTCCCTTTATGTGAAGGGAAAAGTTGTGAGAGGGTGCAAATCTTTCCCTCTAGCCACCGAATAGATGGATACTTTTTAATGATTTTCTTTCGACAAGTGACCTTGTATCGCTCCATTATGTCGTGACAAAAGAAACACTATAGATTCTCAATCTTGAAACTTTGCAACACATAAAGCTAGGTAATGGATATGGCTTATTTCAAACTATTTCTCTCTGACACTATTAGTTTATTACATTCTCTAGAACATAGCATTCAAAACCGGAATGAGTGACGGACTAGTCCACCTATCAAACCGGGTTTCAAGCCAGAATTGGTCAAACCAACACTGGTTAAATCTTGTTAATTTTAGGTTAACATGTTCTTTTCTTAGGACAATTACTTCAGAGATCCATATTAGCTGAATTTTCCATTATAAATTACTTAAGACATCATTAGAGTGACAATAACTTAAGAAAGAACATAAACAAAAGGTGCAAAAGACAAGCGAAGACAAGAGTACACAAGGATATGGCACAATCTAGGGAAAAACCCTAAAACAGGGAAAACCATTGATCAGATTTTCATCTTATCAATAATATAAAATGTTCAACAGAGAGAGAAAGTAAAATAATTTAAATTCAAAATGACTTGCCAATTCGAATATCCAATATGATTTCCTTAGATAAGTGAATAGCCCAAAACTGCAATATCATCATTCTGTCAATAGTAGTCAGCTAAGATCTGGTTAGGGTTTCTTACAGTCCACTATTGTTTAATTCAATTGATCAAGAAATCCTCCTTTCAAATGTGGCTTTCCTTGGCAAGCAAGAGGTTGTCCATCGTTGGCCCTTATAATTGAAATGAGCCTGAGATAGGCTTCTCAACCCCTCTATCTAACCCGGTGCATGCCTACATACCTACCTAAAGTAATGGCTCTCAAGTGCGGACACAGAAAGGGAGAAATTCTTCCTTAAATTTACCATAGATCAGCTCATAGTCGATACCCAAACATGACCTAACTTTATGAGGTTGAATTCAGACCTGTAATTACAAGATTACCCATACAAGCTGCCCTAAAATTTCATCGTCCTGTGATTGTTTATCTGAGTAATCTCAACCCTAGTTGCTGAGGAAGAAACCCAAAAAAAACAACCCTTCATCCTCCTCAAGAGCTAAAATACCTTAGATATAAATTGGAGCCCTATGAATCAAATGAGTTTGAAGGCACCTATATATACACAAATTGTTGAAGGTCAAAAGACATGACCATTGGGCTTTATGATGATGAGGTGGACCTTGAAAATTTCCACGTGAGTGGATGTAAATTCAAAAACACACTTCTACTTGTCCAAATTTGATGGTATTTAGGTCAGTTTTGGTCCTCCCGAAAAGAGGAGTTCAATGTAATAATGATCTCCAATATATGAGTTGTCCAATGGTGGAATTTGGCCCTACTTTCCAATTTTAACACTACCTCTCAACTAGGGAGAATTCCACCTGGAAGTCTATCATGCCATCTGGTCATCATGAAATATCCTAATGTCACATGCCATAATCGTATTTTATCTCTTCTCGACTCTGTTGAACACTGATAAGAATAAAAAAGAAGAATTGATCGAGAGTGAGTCACAATACCTTACCACTCTCCACCGACAAAAGTCAATCCAGATAACCAAACGTAAAACCGTAATCAGCTTTGATCCCAAGTGATCAAGTTTGTTGAACATAATTCATCCTAGACATAGGGAGTACGACAGTACATGATTTGTCCATCGATAGTGCTATGGTCCCAAACCACTTTTCCCAACTCATTGCCTAGATGATAGGTACTTCCAATGTGTCCTAGACTACATGGGTAGGATGATGTAGGAAAACTAGCATGGAAAAAATATATCACATCCTGCTCACAACCACACATAGGGAAAGAAGAACCACATCCTACAAACACATGTCATAGGCATACATAGGGAAAGGACAAACCACATCCTACAAACACATGTCACAACCATACGTAAGGAAAGGAGAAACCACATCCTACACTCATGCAAACCAAAAGTAGGAAAAGGATAAACCACGTCCTACATGCATGCCAATCAATCATCGTAGTAAGGATCCTACACATGGGGAAAGGGTGAACCATGTCCCACCGACATGTCAACCATCAATTGTAGGGAATGAACATCATACATGTGGGGAAAAGATGAACCACATCCCACCAACATGTCCACAAGCAGATGTCTGAATGCATCTCTCACTGGGGTATCCAAAGGAAAAGGTGAACCACTCATCCTGCTCATATGCCATAGGAGAAGGTGAACCACTCATCCTATGCATATCTCATCTATCGTAGGGGAAGGTGAACCACTCACCACACACATATGTCAACTATCATGGGGTATCACAAGGGAAGGTGAACCACTCACCCTATTGTTGCTCATATCTCTCAAGAAGTACCCCAAGCCCCGAGGAGCTCCCAGAGCTCAATGTTCAACTGGTACCCTCCTAGTAAGGTCTATCCACAACTCCCAGCCTCTCTCTGAAGAAAGTAATATTCTTATTCAACAATTATGAATCTCGGTAGCTTTCTAATGCACCATAAAGCAGTACCCAATATATGTGGAGTATGGATTCACTGAAGAATATCACAATATAGCACGTTCTCAAATGACTCATTGAAGAACTTCAACCGAAATTGCTTCATAATAAGCCATGCTTGCTGCTTTATACAATAAGCCTCAATAGTGCTTTTAGAGCAACTGAATCAAGAGATATAATACTTGATGTTCTCTTTCCATCTATCATAATTCCAATTGAGCCAGCATCAAAATATTCATGGAATCTTGGATTTCATCAGTGTACCTCAAATTATAGACAATAGAGTCACTGAGATATCTTACTAAGTAGCTATCAGTATATAGATAGAGTCTTCACAACGAGGAATTTATCTAGGACACCGGTGATCCCACAAGATATGCATATGCAGACCAACAAATTCTTCATCAAATATTAAGTGCATGAAATAGATTATCAAGGCTAGGTCAGCTTCCTCTTACTTTGAGAGGGACATCAATCAGATATCATCAATTTTTGCGCCTTTATGGCTTGACTGTAACTTATTTTGGATATATATACAAAAGTGACCTTGCCAAAATATAACCAAAGTCATGATCATGTAACTTCCATGCAGTCTTTTAAATAATAGGGATATATCTGATTTATTTCCCTTATCAATAAACATTTGGAAAGAAGAGTCATCAGGTCATAATGCCAAGGATTCTATAGCTCCCTCTGGATACTTGTTTCACGTGATCATCTAGCTCTCAATTATGAGCTTCTCAAGCAAGGGATGAGACTTTTCACGAGGAAACTGCAACAATAAACTTCAAGGAAGCTCCAGGTCAAAGAGGAAAATTCTGAAGAATCGTCATGGTTCTTCTTAAATCATGGATAAGAAATCCCCCCATGAGATTATTTCAAAATATCTGAATTATCCTCCATCGCCATGTGACATATGTCAAAAGCAACACCTTATCTGCTTATCGTGCTCATATAGAATCTTTCATGCACTTTCTTCAAGGCACCTCAACTTTCATGGTGATAAGGGTTTTTATAGAGATCTGCTCCAAAGTCCCATGCAGTTCTTCACTTACATGTTATTTAAAAAAAAATGTTTCAAGAGTGTTGCACCCCTTTTCAAAATCTATGTCTTCAAAAGATAAGCTATCAAATGTTTCCATATGTCTTGTTCACAAATTCGATTGTGAACAAGGCTATAATACAGTCATCAATTTACTGGGGCTACAACATATCATTATGGCTATTGGACTGTAGTAATATCATGCATAATTTTGGACTTCAAAAGAGATAATAGATGATGTTGAGTTGTAGAGAAGTGTCACACATAGCAGAACTGATGCCACATATCATTGTGAGGTGACCAACAATCTTCACTGTACAAGGTTCTATGATAGCTTCAGGGCTTTAAACTTCCAAGAGGACGATTCCTTTCAAATGATCCAAGATCATTTCTTACAAACATGTCTTTAGCAGAAGCTCTGCCCTACTGCTTAAGGCTTAGTATATAAAAATTAAAAGAGGTTTAACTATGTTATAAATATCGAATGATTTCACCTCTTGATGCCTATAGCTACTATAAGTCATAAAATCTCCAAATGTTGGCTCAACTGATATAAGAACAATAGATCATGTCACTGTAGAGAGTGTAAGACTTGGTTCACATTCAAAATTTATCATTGTATTATGTATAGATGCATTAATGCTTTGGAGTCTTACTAATGATCCATCAACATAGGGGTCTTACCTTCTTTTTATTTATGAGTTGAGTTACAGTTGAGTCTAGAACAATAGAAGAACTAAGCTTCTTCTTTTCTAGGCTTTGAAAGGAAGAGAAGCTCAAACGTTCAACATAGAGATATAAGAAACAAATGTCAACATACTACCCAAGGCCATGACTGATCATAACTTTGATCAGAATTTCCATACTTCAATAGCTTGCCAAAATACCACAATTGTTTCAAGGCTTGCAAGAATGCCATGCATATACCAATAATGACTAAATTTATGTATATATGTTGATTGTTAACACAAATATTTCTCTACCTACAAATATGATGTCATGCACATACTGCAGAAACCATGTCAATATATACACGCAATACCATAATGTCTTCTTATAACTAGAGTATCTATTCTATGCATATGTTGAGGGCCCTAAAATCGGGTCAACAACAAGGGGGATACCCACCCGGTCCGGAACCTGGTTGGCAGCTCCTTGCCCGTTTGATGTAGCGGGTCCGACTGGGGATAATGGGACCAGCTTCCCAATCTAAAAGATGTGTGTGTGTGTAGATTTTGATGATGCTAATCTAGAGGTAATTTTAAGCTAATTTAATTCTAAACTCTAAACTGACTCTATACTACTGTAATCTAACAAAAACAACACATCTAATCTATACTAACCCGGCGTAGAATTCTTCTATTATGCGATCTAAAAAGATTTCATACAATAACTGGTAATAAAGATCATTCAGCTATCATAAGAATATAAATCAATTAAGATAAACCATTATGCATAAGAAGTTAGGCAAAACAGTTGTGAACAGCATATCGCATAATCAGTTATTCATATGTCAAGCACAAACAAATGACTCCACCGTACAAAAGTGCCAAATGGTAACCCACACATTCATACATTAAAATATAAACAACTCAGCTGTATATTACTCTAAGAATATGAGCAGAAATTAATCAAGAGATAAAAGTACCATTTATGACTGATTTTACTCACAAACTTCAAGCAATAACGATTTATCTCTACTTACTTCTAACATCTACTAAGAGTACAGAAGTGCAACATCAGTAGCAGACATTAAAATGCAAACATAAATAAATCTCGATCCATCCATTCATCAAAAACCCCCTCCGAGGGTGCAAAAGTGCATGTTCTGAGGACAAGTTTTTTGACAAATTTCCGGACCCTTCTCCAAATGCCATGAGAAGGGTTAAATACTACTAACTAACTAATCTTAATTACACAAATTTAGGAAACGACTTCAAATGACCGCCCTTTTACTAAAACAAATTTATTTCTAAAAATTGAATCTAATTTCTAACCGTTTCTGTATCTGCTCCTTAGTGCTGTAAGCAATGCAAGGTTCGCCTGGAAAGAGTCGGTTGGTTGTCTTTTCCTTTTGTTCGAGCGATAAAAGTAGAAATAACAAAAGCTGGCACCTCTTTCTGACAAACTAGAAGATATTTTCGAAAATCTTCCTCTGGCTGGGTGTATTTGCTGTGTGTATACTTAGTATAACCCAGATTTCTTTCAAACTGATTGTGTTGTTGCTATTTCGGTTTCCAGCCGTGCAAATGACTCAATGAGTTAGGGATTTCGTTGCCTGAACAATCTTCCGAATTGAAAATTGCTTCCGTTCTTTGTTCCAGGCTTTTCTAGAGCGTCCTCCCTCTTTAGCGTTTTTCTTTTTTCTTTACCCAGTCTGAGCTTCAGGATCTTTTGCAAACATGCTGCTTTTGCACGCCTTTGACTCTGAGTCTTGGACAGTCTATTTTCATCAGTGTCTGTTGAGTGATACTATAGAATCAGCGGCCCTGCTGCATGCAGCATTCATTTGCGAAGGCATCTTCTCTCTGTTCTTCTAGTATTGGCGCTTTCCCCTTTTCCTTGGATGTTTCCTACATATAGATTTATATTAGTTGCTGCCTTACAGTTTACGCAAAGGAAAAAGAGAATTGACGAAAAGATTGACATGAAAGCTTTAAGTTCTAATGAATGGATAATCATGACACTCATAATGACTTGACTCTTTGAAGAACGCAACACAATCATTCCTTGGATACTCAGGCATGCGATCATTAATTTCCCTTAAGGTGCGCGCTCAATTTTGGGTTTACAGATCATGCCGAGGAAACTTTGCGATGAGTGGTTTCTGCGACTCGCATCGCAACATCGAGGATTACGATGTCGAGAAGTGTCATCGCAACAATTGATAGTCTCATCCATCGCAGATCGCAAGATCGCAGTTTGTAAGATCGCAGATCGCAAATCGCAAGATCGCATTTTTCATTTGATCATTGTGCGCTGCTTATGCGACGTTGCGATATGCGACGTCGCATATTGGCCGTCGGCGATTCCTTGGGTTTTCTTTTAAGGGCGCTTTCAAAATACGCGATGCGATGAATTTCGCATCGCCTCTTTGCAGCTTATTTATGCGCATAGGAAAATGCTTCACTCTCTCTTTGTGATGCGATATAGCTTTTAGGGAGTTAAATACAAAAATTTTGACAAAAATATTTTGGGATTTTTTGTTAAGGTTCCCCCTTTGCTTGATGTTATTGCTAATACCAAACAAAGAGGGGGGTTGTTGGTGACCACAACAATGGCGATTCACTGTGAAGATCCAGTTATCTCTGCTTTTCTATTGACATTTCCACTTCCGAAACAGAAAAATTTTCATAAGTCCAAATTTTGTTATGGACAGATAGAGTAGATTACTCCTTATCCTGTCAATGATACTTTGTCTCAACCTTTGTTTTATTCCAATTGTCTGCTTCCTTAGGCTTAGTTCTTGCATTCACACCAGACATTACTCGGTCCTTTTTTAAAGATAAAATAAGGTCTTCTCTGCGTACTGGCTTTAAAATATGCTCATTTGTCGTAGGTAGAGCCTCTGCTGCCCGCAAGCGTCCATAGCCTCGACAGGGTTACCATGTTATCCAGCAATGATCCTTTTTCCTGCTTGAGGTTATTTACAACATTTCAGAGAAAAATCCTTTTCGACACTTTTTCCTTTTTTTTTTTTTTTTATTCTCTAAAGAACAATGTCTTGGTTTGGTGGCCAAATTATGACACAGTCATTCACTTGATTTACACTTTTGCTGAACAAGCTGACTCGTGATGAGACCCCTTGTCTTTTGTTTGCAACAATCTTGAGTCATTGCCCTGTTTTGATAGACAGTATTGGCAAAGTCAGCAAGTTATAATATTTGTGATCATGATAAGCCGGCTCGTGATGAGACCTCTTATTCTTTGAGATATAGTGTTTTCTCGGATTGTTTCTCTGAATGCTGCGGTTTCCTTTAGCATGGAGGAAGTCATTGTTTTTCCTTAAGAAAGCTCTCGACGAAAATAATAGAGTTTGAAAACAACATCTTTACAAAGAATATTTATTTTATTATTGATGATACCTTTCATTGTGCTGACATAAAACAATTTTTTACCAAAGGTTGTTTTCATCAAAGTTTTTTGAGAGGTCGAAACTAATATCATATTCAGGTTAAAGTTAACTCTATTTGTCAATAATAAAAATCAAATTTTTCGAAAAGTTTTGCTATTTGTACAAGTGAAATCAAAATCTGATAGAGAGTTGGTGTGCTCTTTCATGAATCCTTTTCAATGATCATTTACAACCGGTTTTATTTATAAGAAATAAAGAAAAGAAAAAACAAAATAATAATAATAATAATAAAAAAAAAAACTACAACTATCCTACAAAAATAGAAGAATGATCTTCTATGGAAAATATATTTTAAGAATCTATCCATTCACAGGCAAAGAATCTCTTCTACCTGCCAAATCCTGCAACACAAACGTCGATGGGCCTACGACTTCTACAATCTGAAAAGGGCCAAGCCATAGCTTCTGAAATTTCGTATGTTTGCCTTTTTCTTCATGAGCCTTATCCCATTTCAAAACTAAATCTCCCATCTGAAAGTTCTTTCTGGTTATGATGTTTGAGTCAAAAGAGGATTTTATTAGCACTTGGTGATGAGCATGGGTTTTCTTAGCTTGTTCTCGTCGTTCTTCTAGTTTGATTATCTCCATTTGTCTCAATTGCAAGGAGGAAGTAGATACTTCATCGATGTGTTGTACTAAAGACAAAGAGGGGATGACTAAGTGAGTCGGAAGAACCACTTCTTTCCCATAAACTAAATTAAAGGGAGAAGTGCCGATTGAAGCTTTCTTCGTAATTCTATCTGCCCATAAAGCATTAACCAGCACTTTGTGCCAATTCTTTTGGTTTTGGTTGACTGTTATTTTAAAAATCCTGATTAGGTTTTTGTTTGTTGATTGAGCCAACCCATTACCTTGCGGATAGTAATTGGCAAAATATTTCAGTTTGAATCCTCTTTTAAGTGCAAACTCAGTCATTGCATTTCCAGAAAAGTATGATGCATTGTCAAACATTAAGGCCGTTGGCAATCCAAACCTAGTGATGATAAATTGATCTATGAATTCAATAATGTTTTCAGAATTAACTGTCTTGAGAGGAACTGCTTCTACCCATTTAGTAAAATAATCTGTTGTCGTGAGGATATACCTATGCTGCTTAGAAGAGTGAGGAACGATCTCACCTATTATGTCCAAGCCCCATTGGCTGAATGGTTTCTCGATGATAACCGGCTGTAGTGGCATGGACGATTTCTTTTGTTTCCCCGCGGCAGTCTGGCAGATTTGGCATTTCCTTACATAATTGTATGAGTCTTTGAACAGCGTGGGCCAATAATATCCTGCACGTAAGATCTTATGCGCAGTAGCTTCTCCAGCATAGTGTCCACCTGCTGGTCCATCGTGGAGTTCCTGCAAAACCTTTTCGGCTTCAGTTTTCTCAAGACACCTAAGAAGTACAGAATCGTAATTCCTTTTAAACAGAACACCATTTATGAGCTGGTATTGTTTAGCTTTCAATCTCAGAGCTATTTTCTTGGTGTGATCCAGGTGTGATGGAGCATACCCGTTCTTAAGATAATAAATGGTGTCCGCATATAATGATTCTGCGTCGCTTAGGCTTACCTCATATGTATGTACCTCTACAGATGAGTTCTCAGGAATTTGCGATGCTCCAGCTAACATCTTGCAGAAGCCTTGACCTCTTACGATGTTCACCGGCTTGATCTCAAGATCGTATTCTTGTAAAGCGGTAATCCAATTTGCTCTCTTTTCACCCACATCCTTCTGTACCAGAAGGTTTCTTACCGCTAGAAACAACACTACGACTTTGGTGTGGGCTTTAAGTAAGAAAGGTCTGAAATATTTGATCGCTTTGAAAACAACATATGCATGTTTCTCCACGTCTGAATAATTGAGCTCAACACCTTGTAAGTTCGAGCTAAAGAATGCGATTGGAGCTTCTGCCTTCTCTTGATTTACTTGAGTTAAAATCGCGGCATAAGATTTCTCTGAGGCAAAAGTGTATAAGATAAAAGATTCTGAAAAATTTGGGGTAGCTAAAGATGGAGCGTTGATGATAGCTTGTTTGATCAAGTTAAATGCTTCATGTTCATCTTGACCCCATTTAAAATTTGAATTCTTTTTTATCATATTTTGTAAAGGAGAAATAATACGTGAAAAGTCCGGGACAAACCTTTTTACAAAATTGATTTGTCCAAGGAAAGATTGCATGGCCTTTTTGTTATGGGGCATGGATATTTCGGAAATTTCTTTGATTCTGTCAGGTTCAATGTGAATACCAGATTTCGACACTATGAATCCTAGCAATTTCCCTTCACTTAATGCGAAAAAAGATTTATTTGGGTTAAGTGAAATCCCATACCTTAAACATCTTTGAAAGATTTGTTTCAAGTCTTTGAGATGGTCGCTTCGCTTCTTGGAGTACACTGTTATATCATCCAGGTAAATCACTACCGATTTATTGACTAAACCTTTAAACGCGATGTCCATGGCTCTCTGAAAGGTAGCGCCGGCATTGATCAGACCAAATGGCATCTTTCGATATGCGTATGTGCCCCATTTGGTTTGGAATGTGGTTTTCAACTGATCATCGGGATGTACCAGCACTTGATTGTATCCTGAAAATCCATCCAGGAAAGACATTAATTCTGAGCCCGCTACTACCTGTAGTATTTGCTCCATAGGAGGGAGGGGAAAATTGTCTTTCTGACAGGCTTTGTTGAGATTCCGGAAATCAATACAGATTCTAATATCTCCATTTTTCTTTCTAACGGGCACCATATTGGATACCCATTTGGAATGTCTGACGGGGAAAATTATTCTGGCTCTCAACAAGTTATTTAGCTTAGTCTTTATCTAATTTTCTAAGTTGGGGTGGATTTTTCTGAGCTTCTGCTGGACAGGTTTTTCATTGTCAATCATAGGGATAGTGTGTTGAATGATAGAAGTGTTGTATGTCTTCAGCTCATCGTAATTCCATGCAAAAACGTTCTTGTATTGTCTCAGAAGACGAATATATGCTGATTTCTCTTCAGGGGCTAGGTCGTGGCCTAGATTAACGTTTTGTGGCTTCTGATCGGTTCCTAGGTTCACTAATTCATAATTCAGAGTTGAACTGTAGAGTTTAGAATTGGCAGACCTTTTAAACCGACTTTTTAAATCATACAAATCTTCTAACTTAACCACCGATTTAGGTATAGCATTATCAGTGCTATTTTGCTGTATTTGGTGATCATGATGGTCTTCGTCAATTATTTGATTTGAGTAGGATCCTTCAGAAGTGAGGAAATTTACAATGTCAGGATCGTCATTGAATACTCTCCAGTTGGTGATGTTGTCAGGGATGGATGGTCTAAAGATTAATTCTATTGAGAACCTATCTGGACTAAAATCTTCGGAGGGAATAAGTCTAGAGGCTACGTCAGCTAACAGGTCTGGGCTCGCATTTTGGAGCCTTGGGATTGACGAAATATTGAATGCTATGAAATGTGAAGTCAGATCTTGTACTAAAGATTGATAGTGCTTTAAATGACTTGACAGGCAATGTATGGTGTTACGTACCTGTTTGACGACAATTTTAGAATCTCCAAAAACTTGAAGATACTTAACATTCAACCCGATTGCTTTGTATAGGCCTTGCACCAAGGCTTCGTACTCCGCTGTATTGTTTGTGCAATCGAACTCAAGTCTGCACGTAAGCATGATCTTGTTTCCGTCTGGGCTAATCAGAACGCATCCTGCTCCTGCTCCCTCGTTAGATTTAGAGCCATCAAAATATAATTTCCAAAACAAAGATGTATTTACAGGGTTATCTAAAAAATTAAAACACTTTGAATCATCAGTTTGGGAAAAATTTTCAACTTGGGACAAAACTGAATTTTCTAAGTAAGGTGAGGTGTGAGCATTGAAATTGCCGAGGAAAGAATCTACCGAGTAATTGCCTATGATACTGCTGTTGTATGCTATTGCTTCATTCTCTCCCTCCAATTCTGTCACTATGTACTTTTGGTGCAACTCTCGTTCAACCTTTATTTGATTCGGTTTACCGTTGTAGGGTAACCACATGTGCGACCAGTCGGTTGAGAAATATCCGTGGAGTTTTTCGGACCAATCCCTGCTAAGAATTAAACCATAGAATTCAAGGATATTAGCAACTAGAATGTCGATAACCTGGCATACTTTCGGGTTAGATGACAATCTTATGGTCACCTGGTTAAGTTCACCAATCACTTCGACTTGAGATCGGTCAAGTTGAACTATGCGCACTGCGGATTTTTGTGGCTGAACATTCAATTTGGCACATATTGATGTGGGTAAAATATTCGTTGAAGCACCAGAATCAACCAAGCAATTGTGCATGTTTTTATTGAAAATTTCATAAGTGAGAAGAAAAGGAGGAGTATGGGATCTTGATCTTCCTCCAATCAAAGCAATGTCATTTGGATCAATCTTATTGATCATGTTGGTTGGAGGTCTTCCCATGTTGTGGGAAGCTACAACTGTAGGTAAAGATGTAGTAGGCACGGCATGTAATTCTTTCATCATTATTTTCTGTTGATGTTTCAATTTGCTCAATTCGTAAAGAGTGATATTAGCCCTAGTCTTTTTCATGTCATCGATAATGTTATACTCCATTTCATCCGACACTATTAGTGTTCTTGATGGAGGTGCTTGATCTGATTGGACCGGGCTAAATTGGGTCGCTCTAGCAGTTGTTTTCTTTGTTGCGAGCTTATATTTTGTTGTAGGGCTTGCTCCATTCTGTTTAGGGGTAGTTTGGGGAGGATCAAGTTGATTCTTGCTTCGTGTGCTAACCGGAAATGCTTCTTGATCTTCTTCTTGTGGGAGGATGAAATCCCACATTCCTTGTAGTTCCACAACTTCTTCATCATCGATCTGCCCTTCAGTGGAATTCTCTTCTTCTTCTTCTTCTTCAGATTCGACGTTTGAGACAGCATTAGGTGGTTTCACCTCCATAGGAGGATTTCTTTTAAAATATCTGTAGGGCTTTTTTGAAGAAGTTTCTGCTACTTGTTTTCTTATGTCAATCATCTCATTGGACATGGCCTTTAACACTTTTTGTAATCCTTCCATATCGAAAGGATCTTTCGTTTGCTTCTTCTTGGTGTCTTCTTTGAAAGATATTTTCTTAGATTTGCGTTCTTCTATTGCAGATCTCTTCTCTAAGGCAACTACACGCTTTTCTACTGCTAACGCCTCTGTCAAGTTTTCAACTAAGGTCGTCTTGTTTGCCCTATCTACGAAGATAGCCAAGTTTGATGGTAAGGCCGTGATGTACCATTCACATCTTACTTCCTCGCTGGGTTGAGAAGCAGTGGGAATTTTGTTGAGGATCTTATTGAACCGTAAATTAAAATCTTTAATGGGTTCTCTAGCCTCAGCTTTAAGATTAGATAGGTCATTGATCAATGTCGTTGTTGATCTGTTGTCGCCAAACTTGGTGAGAAATTGACTTTGAAAAATGTCCCAACTTCTGATGGACCCGGAAGGTAACGAAAAGTACCACGACCCGGCTGTTCCTTGCATTGTATAAGGAAAAAGCCGGACGACAGCATCCTCGTTGGTAACTCCGTTGAGATTAACAGAAAGCATGAAATTATTGATATGCTCTTCAACTAGCATGCCTGTTTCTGGATTGAATTTAGGTAGCCATTTCTCAGGATGGGCCAGTATTGGGCTCAGGGGTGGAGGCATTAAAACCGCCCCAGGATTGTTCCATGGAGACTGGGCCATCGTTGAGCCGCTAGTTAATGAAAGTGTAGAAGATGATCCCTGATGCTGAGAAGATGAATATATTATGACCTTTGATGATTGAAGAGGAAGGGTTGTGGAAGATGGATGAGCGATTTGGGGTGAGGATTTGGGTGGTTGACTTCGCGGTGAGGGGGTTGAAATGGATGAAGTAGATGAAAGAGTCTCACTGTCAGACTCTAGTGGTGTTTTCCTTGCTCTTTTCCTAGTAGGGAGAGGGAGTTCACTTGTTTGAATACCAATTTTTTCACTCTTCAATCTGGTCAGGGGATGAGCAGGATTGTACTGCGAAGTCACGCTGCTGTGAGATTTATCAGACCTTTGAGAAAAAATGGAGAATCCCTGGAGTTTACGAATCAGAGTTTGAATTTTAGGGGGTTCAATGATGAGTTGGTCTGATATATTAGGGTAAGTAGCAGCGGTGGATACTCGAGCGACTTCTAACTCCGGGTTTAACCGTACTGGAGAAGTCGGGGGAGTTGATGAGGGTGATTTACTCTCAGAATGGCATTTGGATTTTGACTTAGTTGCCATTCATAGTTCGTGCCCTCCTTCTAGCGCCAAATATGTTCAGGGCCCTAAAATCGGGTCAACAACAAGGGGGATACCCACCCGGTCCGGAACCTGGTTGGCGGATCCTTGCCCGTTTGATGTAGCGGGTCCGACTGGGGATAATGGGACCAGCTTCCCAATCTAAAAGATGTGTGTGTGTGTGTAGATTTTGATTATGCTAATCTAGAGGTAATTTTAATCTAATTTAATTCTAAACTCTAAACTGACTCTATACTACTGTAATCTAACAAAAACAACACATCTAATCTATACTAACCCGGGGTAGAATTCTTCTATTATGCGATCTAAAAAGATTTCATACAATAACTGGTAATAAATATCATTCAGCTATCATAAGAATATAAATCAATTAAGATAAACCATTCTGCATAAGAAGTTAGGCAAAACAGTTGTGAACAACATATCGCATAATCAGTTATTCATATGTCAAGCACAAACAAATGACTCCACCGTACAAAAGTGCCAAATGGTAACCCACACATTCATACATTAACATATAAACAACTCAGCTGTATATTACTCTAAGAATATGAGCATAAATTAATCAAGAGATAAAAGTACCATTTATGACTGATTTTACTCACAAACTTCAAGCAATAACAATTTATCTCTACTTACTTCTAACATCTACTAAGAGTACAGAAGTGCAACATCAGTAGCAGACATTAAAATGCAAACATAAATAAATCTCGATCCATCCATTCATCAAAAACCCCCTCCGAGGGTGCAAAAGTGCATGTACTGAGGACAAGTTTTTTGACAAATTTCTGGACCCTTCTCCAAATGCCATGAGAAGGGTTAAATACTACTAACTAACTAATCTTAATTACACAAATTTAGGAAACGGCTTCAAATGACCGCCCTTTTACTAAAACAAATTTATTTCTAAAAATTGAATCTAATTGCTAACCGTTTCTGTATCTTCTCCTTAGTGCTGTAAGCAATGCAAGGTTCGCCTGGAAAGAGTCGGCTGGTTGTCTTTTCCTTTTGTTCGAGCGATAAAAGTAGAAATAACAAAAGCTGGCACCTCTTTCTGACAAACTAGAAGAGATTTTCGAAAATCTTCCTCTGGCTGGGTGTATTTGCTTTGTGTATACTTAGTATAACCCATATTTCTTTCAAATTGATTGTGTTGTTGCTATTTCGGTTTCCGGCCGTGCGAATGACTCAATGAGTTAGGGATTTCGTTGCCTGAACAATCTTCCGAATTGAAAATTGCTTCCGTTCTTTGTTCCAGGCTTTTCTAGAGCGTCCTCCCTCTTTAGCGTTTTTCTTTTTGCTTTACCCAGTCTGAGCTTCAGGATCTTTTGCAAACATGCTGCTTTTGCGCACCTTTGACTCTGAGTCTTGGATAGTCTATTTTCATCAGTGTCTGTTGAGTGATACTCTGGAATCCGCGGCCCTGCTACATGCGGCATTCATTTGCGAAGGAATCTTCTCTCTGTTCTTCTAGTATTGGCGCTTTCCCCTTTTCCTTGGATGTTTCCTGCATATAGATTTATATTAGTTGTTGCCTTACCATTTACGCAAAGGAAAAAGAGAATTGACCAAAATATTGACATGAAAGCTTTAAGTTCTAGTGAATGCATAATCATGACACTCATAATGACTTGACTCTTCGAAGAATGCAACACAATCATTCCTTGGATACTCAGGCGTGCGATCATTAATTTCCCTTAAGGTGCGCGCTCAATTTTGGGTTTACAGATCATGCCGAGGAAACTTTGCGATGAGTGGTTTCTGCGACTCGCATCGCAGCATCGAGGATTGCAACGTCGAGAAGTGTCATCGCAACAATTGGTAGTCTCATCCATCGCAAATCGCAGATTGCAAGATCGCAGTTTGTAAGATCGCAGATCGCAAATCGCAAGATCGCATTTTTCATTTGATCATTGTGCGCTGCTTATGCGACGTTGTGATATGCGACGTCACATATCGGCTGTCGGCGATTCCTTAGGTTTTCTTTTAAGGGCGCTTTCAAAATACGCGATGCGATGAATTTCGCATCGCCTCTTTGCAGCTTATTTATGCACATAGGAAAACGCTTCACTCTCTCTTTGCGATGCGATATAGCTTTTAGGGAGTTAAATACAAAAATTTTGACAAAAATATTTTGGGATTTTTTGTTAAGGGTCCCCCTTTGCTTGATGTTATTGCTAATACCAAACAAAGAGGGGGGTTGTTGGTGACCACAACAGCATACAATGTGGATCATCATACACGGTTGAGATGACATCCATACCATATGAAATACTCAGATATGAAACCATACACTGATTTCTATATAGTTTTGTCATACCAAAACGTTACTTGCTCTTTACATATATTGCTGGAGACATAATTTCAGTGCCAATGTGCTGAGAATGCAAAATTACATATGCGATGAGGCAAAAGAGGTACAATGGATTCAAAACCATGTGAGGTGCCTAATAGTGATAGGATGCACCAAACCATATGTCTAAAATGTAATCTATAGGATCGAGCCAATAGAGCGAAGTCATATACAAGGAAATCAGGTTACCTAAATGATGATATATACAAAAGGGACTATGCTAAATGAGATTGCGCAATACTATTTATAGAGGGACTGTGCCAACTATAAGATGCCATATAAAACATGCATATTGTGCTAAGACAGAGATGCTGAGTGAAAGCAAGACCTATGACATGTAGGAATAGTGATACTTCTGTGTAGATGAGATCTATGAAAAATTGCAGAGGGAAAGGTAGAGTCGAAAATCTCACATCCAATACCTGTCAGCGAAGTCTCTCAAATCAATGTGAGGATCTCATAGGGAGATATTTCTTGGGATATTCTTTTGGGAAAAAAGGACCATACTCTAGCTATATGCTTGATGTTTCGGTCCTCAAAAATAAGTATTATAACACTTCAAAAAGGGCACCACAATGGTTCAGAAATCATAGAAGATTTTTTTTTTAAGACAGAATATCCTTCCACAAGTAAATGCACGAAGGAGACTCCAAACTCAGTTAAAAATAGAGTGAAATTATCCTCCAAAATGAGCACATAACTACCATAATGAACTCTCTAATTAGTCTTTTTGCTTAGTCATAGATATCATAATGATTATGCCCAAAATTTGATTTAATGCCACAAGGATCTCGGTCCAGGTAGTGCTTCTATCTTTTGATGTGATGAAGCCATCTGAGTGATTGTATTTTCTTTTGCTTGGGCTCATCCTCACCTAAGCTCTGATACCATGCTAATTTTAGGTTAACATGTTCTTTTCTTAGGACAATTACTTTAGAGATCCATATTAGCCCAATTTTCCATTAGCAATCACATAAGACATCATTATAATTATAGTAATTGAACAAAGAACACAGATGAAAGATGCAGAAGACAAGCCAAGACAAGAGTACACAAGGATATGGGACAAGCCAGGGAAAAAACCCAAGACGGGGAAAACCCTTGATCAATTCATCTTATTATTAATATCAAATGTTCAACACAGAGAGAAAGTACAACAATTTAAAGTAAAAATGACTTGCCAATTAAGGATCCAATATCACTGCCATTGGATAGGTGAATATCCCAAAACTGCAATATCATCATTTTTTCAACATTAGTCAGCTAAGATCTAGTTAGGGTTTCTTACAGTCCACTATTGTTCCATTCAATTGATCAAGAAACCCTCCTTTCAACTACAAATTTCCTTGGAAAGAAAGAGGTTGTCCATCATTGGCCCTTAGAACTGATCTGAACCCAAGATAGGCTTCTCATCCCCTCTGCCTAACCTGGTGCATGCCTCTGGACCTACCTGGAGTAATGGCTCTGAAGTGCACACAGAGAAAGGGAGAAATTCTTCCTTAAATTGACCATAGATTAGCTTGAAGCCAATACCCAAACATGACCTGAGTTTTTGAGGTTGAATTTGGACTTGTAATGATAGGAATATCCATACAAGTTGCCCTAAAATTTCATCTAGTCCCGCGGCTATATATCTGAGGAATCTTGGCCCTAGTTGCTAAAGAAGAAACCCAAAACAGACAACCCTTCATCCTCCTTAAGAGCTCAGATACCTTAGATATAAATTGGAACCCTTTGATGTATCAAATGAGGTTGAAGGCACCTCTATATAGACAAATTGTTGATGGTCAAAAGACATGACTGTTAGGCTTTATGATGATGAGGCCAACCTTGACAATTTGCACATGGGTGGGAATAAATTCGAAAACACACTTTTTCTTGTCCAAATTTGATGATCTTTAGGTCGATTTTGGTCCTCTCGAAAAGAGGAGTTCAATGAAATAATCATATCGAATAGATGAGCTATCCAATGGTGGAATTTGGCCCTACTTTCCAATTTTAATAGATCTAAATGAACCGGGCTTTAAAAAATACATGAAATAATTAATTTTTAATGAAAAACTATTTTTAAGATTTAAAACCATGATTCCAAACCAATAGAGAAAAAATACGCAAAGTTTTCTCATCTATATACCATGCAATGGTGAATATATCAAAAGGGAACTGAGTGCACTACATATCAAAAATAAAATACATAATCAATGAGGATCTAAATGGACTTTAGAGTCCAAAAACAATGCTATGAGCTATGGGGCCACTAACCTACTACAAGTCTACATATTAGTGATCAACATGATCACTCCTCATCATGATCAAACTCATCACCACTACTAGACATGGGAGCTTCAACATGAGCTACATAAATAATCTGGCATAGAGTTTGAGGGCTCCTAAGACTCCTTTGCAACCTCAGTAGTATTGGTAGTAGTAGTAGCAAAACTAGACATCAAAACTACAAATCAATGATCAACATGACCACTCGCGAAACTCATCATTGATTCAATGCTACTAGAAATGGGATTATCAACTAGAGATACATAAACATCATCTAGCTCAAAGTATTCATACTTGGATTGCTCAACCTTTTAACATGCCTAACCAATGATTTCGGTTTGAGTGAAGGGTTCATCCCCTCAACCTTATAGTTATAATGTGGTAGAAAAAACTTAGCATGCCTGACCAATTATTTTACTTTGAGTAAAGGGTACATTTTTGTTAGGGCCATGGTAGAGGAGTTGAACAATCAATACCACCAACATCAATGATCAATGCCACCAACATCATCTTGCTCAACCTTGGTGGTTATCTTTAGCAAGCCATGTTTGTTGACAATTGAAGTGTGTAGTTCTGGTCGTGCTCTCATCTTAGCTCATACTCTGTTTGGCATCAAAACTTGAATATTGGTTCCTTTGTTGCTAGTATATGTCGAGGCTCAAAAAAATTCTATTGTAGAAAGGATTGGCTACTTTCTTTTCCATTGTTTGTTGTTCTCTTGTACCCTTGTGGGGTTTGAAAAACACCAACATTGTCAAGATTTTTCTTTCACGGGACTCCTCCCTTATCATTGATATTAATAATATGTCCAACGATGATATTGAATTTTTAAAAATTTTCTTTTCTCATATCGAACTCACATTCAATCTATTCATGCCTTCCTGTACTTAGCAGTAGTCTCTAAAGGCTCAACAAAGATGAATCAGTCTACTGAGGTATAGAGATATTTGCTTTGATATGTCTTCTACTCAGATATATATAATACAAAAGTCAATGAAACATCAATATGCTATTTCAACATCTTCCAGACACTTTGGTTGTTTTGGATGATAGCTTCATTGAATTTTGTATGGTTCTTAGAGCTGTGCGGAAGGTTTGTAGGTTTACATTCTTATTCAAGAGAGAAGAGGTGTTGTTTTAGTCAATGGGGAGACCAACAACTGAGTGTCTTGATGTGAGCTGCCATGGCCCCTAGGCTAAAAAAATTTCCATATTACCTTAAGGAGGACAAAACCATCTTGATAATTTTAATTATACATGTTCAAAAACCTGCATATCGAAATAACAAGAGTTTTACTACATGGTTTCTAGAAGAGAAAAGGATTGTTGAGGTCAATTAAAACTAGTTGCTTCATTGTACGGCTAGAAATCCTCCTCCATCTCTTCTAATTTACTCCTTTACTTAAAATAAAGTGTAAAAGTAGGTGATTTTGTTACCTCCTTTTAGAGGACATTGAAATAGTTTAGAAAATTGTACATCTTGGAATTATTACAATTGTAAATTGTGTTGACCAACTACCCAAAAGATGAAATATAGCCAGATTCTTTACCAATCATGCAGTAACTTATATGGATGACATCTCCTCTTCAATAGAATGACCCAGGGCCAACTCGCAACATATCATTGTTCTCCTTCAACAATCAGTAAAGGCCAATTCACAATTTGGAAGGATGGTGTCTCTACTATCTGTATCAATCCAATTACATCAGAAGGAGATTCAGATTATTTTATGACTTTTTATGGTCTATAAATATGGTGAAAATTGTTTATTCAAAAGATGATACAATTTCACTGAGTAGGGAGAATATCATGATTGTTTTAATATAAAAATCACTAATCACCATGACCACTCGTGAAACTCATCATTGATTTAATGCTACTAAAAATGGGATCATCAACAAGAGATACATAAACATCATCTAGCTCAAAGTCTTCAGACTTGGATTGCTCAAACTTTTAACATGCCTAACTAATGATTTTGGTTTGAGTGAAGGTTTCATCCCCTCAACCTTATAATGTGGTAGAAAAACTTAGCATACCTAACCACTTATTTTCCTTTGTGTGAAGGGTACATTTCTATTAGGGCCATGGTAGAGGAGTTGAAAAATCAATACCACCAACATCAACGAAGTTCAACAATCAATGCCACCAACATCATCTTGCTCAAACTTGGCAGTTACTTGTAGAAAGACCCATTTCTTGACAATTGAAGTGTGCAGTTCTGGTCGTGCTCTCATCTCAGCTCGTGTTTGGTTTGGAATCAAAGCTTGAATATTGGTTCCTTTGTTGCTAGTATATGTCCAGGCTCAGCAAATTTCTATTGCAGAAAGGATTGGCTTCTTTCTTCTCCACCATTTCTTGTTCTCTTGTACCCTTGTGGGGCTTGAAAAACACCAACATTGTCAAGATTATTCTATCAGGGGACTCATCCCTTATCATGGATACTAATAATATGTCCAGTGCTGATATTGAATTTTTAAAAATTTTCTTCTTGTATTGAACTCACAATCAATCTATTCATGCCTTCCTGTACTTAGAAGTAGTCTTTGAAGCCTCAACAGAGATGGATCAGTCTACTGAGGTCTAGAGAGATCTCCTTTGATGTGTCTTCTGCTTAGATATCTATTAAAAAAAAGTCAGATAAGCATCAATATGCTATTTCAACATCGTCCAGACACTTTTTGTTGTTTTGGATGATAGTTTCATTAAATTTTGTATGGTTCTTAGAGTTGCGCAGAAGGTTGGTAGGTTTACATTCTTATTCAAGAGAGAAGAGGTGTTGTTTCACACTATGGGGAGACCAACAAACGATTGTCTTGATGTGAGCTACCATGGCCCTTAGGGTCAAAAAGTTTCCATATTACCTCAAAGAGGCAAAACCATCTTGAAAATTTTAATATTTACATGCTCAAAAGCCTGAATATCCAAAGAAGAAAAGATTTACTACATGGTTTCGAGAGGAGAAAAGGATTATTGAGGTCAAATAAGACCATTTGCTTCTAAAGCTTAGGGGTATCAATGAGAGAATAACAAGATTGGAGATAAAATGGGTGGAGTTATGATTCTATGAATACTTATACGGCTAAAAAGCCTTCTCCATCTATTCTACTTTTCTCCTTACTTAAAATAAAGTTAAAAAGTAGGTTATTTTGTTTCATCATTTAGAGGACATTGAAATAGTTTAGAAAATTTTACGTCTTGAAATTATTACAATTATAAATTGTGTTGACCAACTATCCAAAAGATGAAATATAGTTGTATTTTTTACTAATCATGCAATAACTTATATGGATGATATCTCCTCTTCAATAGAAGGACCCAGGACCACTGGCAACATATCATTGTTCTCCTTCAACAACTGGTAAAGGCCAATTCACAATTTGTAAGGACGGTGTCTCTACTATCTGTATCAATCCAATTACATCAGAAGGAGATTCATATTGTTTTATGACTTATTATGGTCTGTAAATATGGTGAAAATTGTTTATTCAAAATTTGAGACAATTTCACCGAGTAGAAAGAAGATCATGAGTGTTTTAATATACAAATCACTGGTCAATATGACCACCCATCAAAATCATCATTGATTCAATGCTACTAAAAATTGGATCATCAACAAGAGATACATATACATCATCTAGCTCAAAGTCTTCAGACTTGGATTGCTCAACCTTTTAACACGCCTAACCAATGATTTTTGTTTGAGTGAAGGGTTCATCCCCTCAACCTTATGATGTTGTAGAAAAAACTTAGCATGCCTAACCAATTATTTTCCTTTGAGTGAAGGGTACATTTTCGTTAGGGCCATGGTAGAGGAGTTGAACTATCAATACCACCAACATCATCTTGCTCAACCTTGGAAGTTATCCTTAGCAAGACCTATTTCTTGACAATTGAAGTGTGTAGTTTTGGTCTTTCTCTCATAACAAGCTCGTATTTGGTTTGGCATCAAAACTTGAAGATTTGGTTCCTTTGTTACTAGTATATGTCCAGGCTCAGAAAATTTCTATTGCAGAAAGGGTTGGCTGCTTTCTTTTCCATTCTTTGTTGTTCTCTTGAACCCTTGTGGGGCTTTAAAAACAAGAACATTATCAAGGTTATTCTTTCAGGGGACTCCTCCCTTAGCATGGATATTAATAATATGTCCAGTGGTGATATTGAATTTTTGAAATTTTATTTTCTCGTATTGAACTCACATTTAATCTGTTGATGCCTTCCTATACTTAGGAGTAGTCTCTGAAGGCTCAACAGAGATGGATCAGTCTACTGAGGTCTAGAGAGATCTACCTTGATGTGTCTTCTACTCAGATATATATATACATAAGAAAAAAGTCAAAGAAACAACAATATATTATTTCAATATCGTCCAGACAGTTTTTCTTTTTTTGCATGATAGTTTCATTGAATTTCGTATGGTTCTTAGAGTTGTGCGGAAGGTTGGTAGGTTTACATTCTTACTCAAGAGAGGAGAGGTGTTTTTTCATTTTTTAGTTCCAGTCTTGCAGCCTGTCACTAGGGATCAAAATGGGCTCTTACTATGTCTGGTTTTCAGAGATGTTTTGCACATGATTTTCAGTGCAAATCATATCGTAAGTATTTTCATCAGAATAAGCTCCAAAATATCTTTCCAATAGTATATTTGATGCCTCAAACTGGTTCCTAGATTAGAAGATATGATCGAAATGAATGATTGATTCTTGGTTATACATGTTTTGAGGTCATTTGCTGCACGCAAGGACAAGTTTACTACAAAATCAGTTTTTGAAGTAATGGACATGAATTTTACAAAAGTGAAAGAGATTTTGTCAATCACATACCAAATAACAAAAACCTCCTTCAGTTTATGACAGGTGTTACTATGTGGGAGATATGCCATGATATTTGAAGCCTACATTAAAACAAAACAAATTTTGCATTTGTTTTATTGTTTTATTCATTGTAGTGCGACACCATTTTACAACAGATGGAAAGTAATTTTGAGACACCCAAGGAGGTTTTTGTCAGCCACGAGCCATAAAACAAAAACCTCTTTCCTTTTATTCATAGGTGTCGTGAATTGGAATATTTGACTAGATATTTACAAACTATTTTTACAGATTTAAATATTTAATGATTTCCTGTTTTAGAGATTATTTTGTGACACTGATTCCGAGAAACTAGAAACGAATTTCCAAACTTTGAGAGAAGTTTTTCTCAAGAATGAACTTATCTGCAAAGACCTCTTTCAGTTTTGTAACAAGTGTTAAGGTTCAAGAGATACAAGTTCATCTTTGACCCCTATTTTCAGAAATTCGGTCAAAATTTAATGTAACTATTTCTATCTTTAGGGAGATCGTTGAGCTCAACTCCCTTAGTACAGGGATGAGCTAATTGTATATATTTTATGAATTTCAGAGTGTAAAGGGTTCAAATTTTTCAGCAGAGGAAATCTGCTATTGGATTTGTAAATCTTAAACTTTTCTGAATATTATTCTATTGGAGCAATCTCTGCCTTTTAAACTTAGGATCCATCATAGTATTTAATGTGCAGCATCTTTTTCTTGTAAATTCATTTCCATGCTTTAACTTTTCTGCAAATTTCGTTACAACATTATCTAAGGGAAGTGTTAGGAATCCATCCATGCACGATGCTCCTTTCACAATGATTATTTTGTTTAATGTAGTGGTTATCTTTTCAGAATCCATCCTCTATTAGATGCTCTGTTGAGTAACCCTATGTTTCTCTTTCTTCTAAAGTTGCCACTGTAGATCCATCCCCTGATTGATGCTTGCAGGGAAGCGATGTTTTTTCTCTTTTATTCTCTCATTATATCTTTAATCTGGCTGAACATTGCACTTACTTTACCCCAAGTTTTCCTGCAGAAACTAACCTCGATTCCGTAGCTCAATGATCCCTTCTCTTGTTGTTTTTGACCCACAACTTTCAACCAAATCCTCGTTCTTCATAGCTAGCCTAAGGTTCATTTATTTCATCCACCCTCAGTTGGCAAAGAGAGAGCCCTCTCTGGTTTGATAGGGCTAGATGCCATATCAAAACCTTGGCCTATGGTTACCTCGGAATTGCCTCTTCTCAACCTTGAGGTTCATTCTGAGTGCTAACATATTGGCACCGTTGCCTGGGAACGAGGTGACAGATATTCTCCAAGAAAGATCGTTCAAGCTGTAGATCTAGTTACTGATGGTGGACAACGATCAGACATATATGAAGGCTGAACCATTCACCCGACGAAACCAATTCAATCCAGAGAGTCTAGCGCTCATTGATCTGTTCATGTACAAAAATAAGATGGTAGGGTATGTGGCAAACCCTGTGCGTTGTGGAGTTTTCAAATAAGTTAGACATCAGTTAGCGGATATTGAAATAGATGAGTTATTTTTCATTACTATGCTTCAATTTTTGAGATCTCTGAAGTTTCCTCTTAATGGTAAAACTGGTTTCTTTGAGTTAGTGGTTGAAAAATTTGAGAAGGAGATTGAGTATATAGATGTTCAAATTAAGTCATATGAATTCCGAGATCCCAAAAGGTTCTTGGAAACTCTCCCTCCTTCAAAACAAGAAACAATAGGGCTGCCTGTAGATGTTTGCATTGATAGTTTGCAGCTGGAAGCATATGTCGAGGAGTTAGGGCAACAGACATGGTCTAGTTTCTATGATCCTATTGTTGCATATATGGAGTATTTTTTCAGTTTGAATGATAAACCAAATTGTCTTTTACACAACCAGACTCATTTTGTGCATGTATGGTTGTCAGCATTTCCAATTGTGTCCTAGTTCAAGCACTCCCTAGCATCATCGTTGCCATAGTTTCTTGATTGGTTAATTTGGCATTACAACATCACTTGATCTAGTGATTTTTAGCAAAGTAGGGTAGGGTTGTACATAAATAAGTTGCCCAAAGCAGCATTTCAGTTTTCGGCATTTGATTTAGTTTCCTAATGTACAGGTTGAAGTATGTGTGTTTTTTTGGTTGATATAAGTTTGCAATTGTTTGTGAACGTATTGCCCAATGGATGAGGCACTTGGTCTACAGTGTTCTTGACACCTCCAAGGAGCTGCCATCCCCAATAAGGCCAATGTTAGTTCCAGCCTTTGCAGCCTATCACCAAGGATCAAAATGGGCTCTTACTATATCTGGATTTTAGAGATGTTCTGCACATGAGTTTCAGTGAAAATCATATCCTAAGAAGCAACTCGGAAATATCTTTCCAATGGTATATTTCATGCCCAAAACCGGTTCCTGGATCAGAAGATATGATCGAAATGAATAATTTATTCTTGGTTATGCATGTTTTGAGGTCATTTGCTGCACACAAGGACAAGTTTACTACAAAATCAATTTCTGAAGTAATGGACATGAATTTTACAAAAGTGAAAGAGGTTTTGTCAATCACATACCAAATAACAAAAACCTCTTTCAGTTATGAACAGGTGTTACTATGTGGGAGATATGCAGTGATATTTGAATCCTACATTAAAACAAAACAAATTTTGCATTTGTTTTACTTTTTTAGTCATTGTAGTGTGGCACAATTTTACAATCGATGGAAAGTAATTTTGAGAAACCCAAGGCAATTTTTGTCAACCATGAGCCATATAAAAAAAACCTCTTTCAGTTTATTCACAGGTGTCATGAATTGGAATATTTGAATAGATCTTTACAGCCTATTTTTACAAATTTAAATATTTAATGATTTCTTGTTTTAGAGATTATTTTGTGGCACAGATTCCGAGAAACTGGAAACGAATTTCCAAAATTTGAGAGACAGGTTTCTCAAACATGACCTTATCTCCGAAAACCTCTTTCTGTTTTGTAACAGGTGTTATGATTCAAGAGATACGAGTTCATATTTGACCCCTATTTTCAGAAATTCAGTCCAAATTTAATGTAACTATTTCTATCTTTAGGGAGATGGTTGAGCTCAACTCCCTTAGTACAGGGATGAGCTAATTGTATATATTTTATGAATTTTAGAGTGTAAAGGGTTCAAACTTTTCAGCAGAGGAAATGTGCTATTGGACTGTGTAGAGCTTAAACTTTTCTGAATATTATTCTATTGGAGCAGTCTCTACCTTTTAAACTTAGGATCCATCAAGGTGTTTAATGTGCAACATGTTTTTGTTGTAAATTCATTTCCATGCTTTGTTTTTCCTGCTAATTTCATTACAACGTTCTCTAAGGGAAGTGTTAGGAATCCATCCATGCATGATGCTCCTTTCACAATGATTATGTTGTTTAATGTAGTGGTTATCTTTTCAGAATCCATCCTCTGTCAGATGCTCTGTTGAGTAACTGTGTGCTTCTCTTTCTTCTAAAGTTGCCATTGCAGATCCATCCCCTGATTGATGCCTGTGGGGAAGCGAAATTTTTCCTCTTTTATTCTTTCATTATATCTTTAATATGGCTGAACATTGTGCTTACTTTTCCCTAAGTTTTCCTTCAGAAACTAGCCTTGATTCCATAGCCCAATGATCCCTTCTCTTGCTATTTTCAACCCACGACTTTCAACAAAATCCTCGTTCTTCATAGCTAGTCTAAGATTCATTTATTTCAGCCACCCTTAGTTGCCAAAGAGAGAGCCCTCTCTGGTCTGGAGCTAGATGCCAGATCAAAAGCTTGGTCTGTGGTTACCTCAGAATTACCTCTTCTCAGCCTTGAGGTTCATTCTAAGTGCTAACATATTGACGTTGTTTCTGGGGAACAAGGTGACAGATCTTCTCCGAGAAAGATCGTTCAAGCTGCAAATCTAGTTACTGATGGTGGATATCAATCAGACACATATGAAGGTTGAAACATTCACCTAGCGACTCCAATTCAATCCAGAGATTCTAGCACTCACTGATCCTTTCATTTACTAAAATAAGATGGTAGGGTATGTGGCAAACCCTGTGTGTTGTGAAGTTTTCAAAGAAGTTAGAGATCAGTTAGTGGATATTGAAATAGATGAGGTATTTTTCACTACCATGCTTCAATGTTTGAGATCTCCGAAGTTTCTTCTTAATGGTAAAACTGGTTTCTTTGAGTTAGTGGTTGAAAACTTTTAGAAGGAGATTGAGTATATAGATGTTCAAATTAAGTCATATGAATTCCGAGATCCCAAAAGGTTCTTGGAAACTCTCCCTCCTTCAAAAAAAGAAACAATAGGGCTGTCCGTAGATGTTTGCATTGACAGTTTGCAGCTGGAAGCATATGTTAAGGAGTTAGGGCAGTATACATGGTCTAGTTTCTATGATCCTGTTGTTGCATATATGGAGTAATTTTTTAGTTTGAATGACAAGCAAGATTGTCTTTTACACAGCCAGAGTCATTTTTTTCATGTATCACTGTCATCATTTCCAATTGTGTCCTGGTTCAAGCATTCCCCAGCATCATCGCTGCCATAGTTGCTTGATTGGTTAATTTTGAATTACAACATCACTTGATCTAATTATTTTCAGAAAATTAGGGTAGGGTTGTACATAAATAAGCTGCCCAAAGAAGCATTTTAGTTTTCAGCATTTTTTTTTGTTTCCTAATGTACAGGTTGCAGTATGTGTGTTTTTTTGGTTGATATAAGTTTGCAACTATTTGTGATCGTATTGCCCAATGGATGAGGCACTTGGTCTATGGTGTTCTTGACAACTCCATGGAGTTGCCATCCCCAATAAGGCCAATGTTAGTTCTAGTCTTTGCAGCCTATCACCAGGGATCAAAATGAGCTCTTACTATGTCTGGGTTTCAAAGATGTTTTGCACATGATTTTCAGTGAAAATCATATCCTAAGTATGTTCATCAGAAGTAGCTCAGAAATATATTTCCAACGGTATATTGCACGCCTGAAATCGGTTCCTGGATTAGAAGATATGATCGAAATGAATGATTGATTCTTGGTTATGCATGTTTTGAGGTCATTTGCTGCAAACAGGGACAAGTTTACTACAAAATCATTTTCTGAAGTAATGGACATGAATTTTAAAACAGTGAAAGAGGATTTTTTCAATCACATAAAAAATAACAGTTTATGCACAGATGTTACTATGTGGGAGATATGCAGTGATATTTGAATCCTACATTAAAACAAAACAATTTTTGTGTTTTTTTACTGTTTTAGTCATTGTAGTGCGGCGCCATTTTACAACTAAATGGAAAGTAATTTTGAGAAACCCAATGAGGTTTCTTCCAACCATGAGCCATATAACAAAAACATCTTTTATTTTATTCACAGGTATCGTGAATTGGAATATTTGACTAGACCTTTACAGCCTATTTTTACATATTTAAATATTTAATGATTTCCTATTTTAGAGATTATTTTGTGGCACAGATTCCTAGCAACTGGAAATGAATTTCCAAAATTTGAGAGACAATTTTCTCAAACATGACCTTTTCTACAAAAACATCTTTCAGTTTTGTAATAGGTGTTATGGTTAAAGAGTTACGAGTTCATCTTTGACCCCTATTTTCAGAAATATGGTCCAAATTTAATGTAACTGTTTCTATCTTTAGGGAGATGGTTGAGCACAAATCCCTTAGTACAGGGATGAGCTAATTGTATATATTTTATGAATTTCAGAGTGTAAAGGGTTCCAATTTTTCAGTAGAGGAAATCTGCTATTGGATTGTGTAAAGCTTAAACTTTTCTGAATATTATTCTGTTGGAGCAATCTCTACCTTTTAAACTTAGGATGCATCACGGTGTTTAATGTGCAGCATGTTTTTCTTGTAAATTCATTTGCATGCTTTGTTTTTCCTGCTAATTTCATTACAAAATTCTCTAAGGGAAGTGTTAGGAATCAATCCATGCACGATGCTCCTTTCACAATGATTATGTTGTTTAATGTAGTGGTTATCTTTTCAGAATCCATCCTCTGTTAGATGGTCTGTTGAGTAACCCTATGCTTCTCTTTCTTCTAAAGTTTCCACTGTATATCCGTCCCCTGATTGATGCATGTAGGGCATCGGTCTTTTTCTCCTTTTATTCTCTCATTATATCTTTAATCTTGCTGAACATTGCGGTTACTTTGCGCTAAGTTTTCCGGCAGAAACTAGCCTCGATTCCATAGCCCAATGATCCCTTCTCTTGCTATTTTTGACCCACGACTTTCAACAAAATCCTCATTCTTCATATCTAGCCTAAGATTCCTTTATTTCAGCCACCCTCAGTTGGCAAATAGAGAGCCCTCTCCGGTCTGGCAGGGCTACATGCCAAATCAAAAGTTTGGTCTATGGTTACCTCGGAATTGCCTCTTCTCAACCTTGAGGTTCATTATGAGTGCTAACACATTCTATGGGGCGACCAACAAATGATTGTCTTGATGTGAGCTTCCATGGCTGCTAGGGTAAAAAACTTGCCATATTACCTCAAAGAGGAGAAAACCATCTCGAAACTTTTAATTATGCATGTTCAAATGTCTACATATCGAAAGAACAAAATCTTTACTACATGGTTTCTAGAAGAGCAAAGGATTATGGAGGTCAATTAAAACCAATTTCTTCTAAATATTAGGAGTATCAATGAGAGAATATTGATAATGGAGATAAAAATGGTGGAGTGATGATTCTGTAAATACTTGTATGGATAGAAAGCCCCCTCCATGTCTTCTACTTTGATCCTTACTTAAAATAAAGTAAAAAGTAGGTGATCTGTTTACCTCTGTTTAGAGGACATTGAAATAGTTTAGAAAATTGTACATCTTGAAATCATTTCAATTATAGATTGTGTTGACAAACTGTTCAAAAGATGACAAATAGCTGGATTTTAGACTACTCACGCAATAAATTATATGGATGACATCTCCGCTTCAATAGAACGACCCAGGACCACTAGAAGCATATCATTGTTCTCCTTGAACAACCAGTAAAGGCCAATTCACAATTTGTAAGGATGGTGTCTCTACTATATGTATCAATCCAATTACATCAGAAGGAGATTCAGATTGTTTTATGACTTTTTATGGTCTATAAATATGGTGAAATTTTTTTATTCAAAAGTTGAGACAATTTCACTAAGTAGGGAGAAGATCATGGGTGTTTTAATCTACAAATCATTGATCAACATGACCACTTGTGAAAGTCACCATTGATTCAACAGTACTAAATATGGGATCATCAACAAGAGATACATAAACATCATCTAGATCAAAGTCTTCAGACTTGGATTGCTCAACCTTTTAACATGCCTAACTAATGATTTTGGTTTAAGTGAAGGGTTCATCCCCTCAACCTTAAAATGTGGTAGAAAAACTTAGCATGCCTAACCAATTATTTTCCTTTGAGTGAGGGGTACATTTTTGTTAGGTCCATGGCAGAGGAGTTCAACAATCAATACCATCAACATCAACGAAGTTTAACAATCAATGCCACCAACAACATATTGTTGAACCTTGGCGGTATCTCTAGCAAGACCTGTTTCTTGACAATTGAATTGTGTAGTTCTAGTTGTGCTCTCATCTCAACTCATATTCGATTTGGAATCAAAACTTGAAGATTGGTTATTTTGTTACAAGTGTATGTCCAGGCTGTAAAAAGTTCTATGGCAGAAAGGATTGGCTGCTTCCTTTTCCACTGTTTGTTGCTCTCTTGTACCCTTACGGGGTTTGACAAACACCAGCATTGTCAAGATTACTCTGTCACGGGACTCCTCCTTATCATGTATATTAATAATATGTCCAAAGGTGATATTGAATTTGGAAATTTATTTTCTCATATTGAAGTCACATTCAATCAGTTCATGCCTTCCTGTACTTAGGAGTAGTCTCTAAAGGCTCAACATAGATGGATCAGTCTACCAAGGTCTAGAGAGATCTACGTTGATGTGTATTATGCTCAGATATCTATAAGACAAAAGTCAAAGAAACATCAATATGTTATTTCAACATCGTCTAGACACTTTTTGTTGTTTTGCATGATAGTTTCATTGAATTTCGTATGGAATGGACCTTCTCCAACAAATCAGAGAGAAATTTATTGAGAGCATTAAAGGAATGGAACATTGGTCATGGCTTAACATTCCATCAACCTCACTAGTGAATTGCCATCCTTTTGGCTAGTATCAGATGCTTTTTAAGTGGACAAAGTACTTCAATCTATGACTGTGTTCTATCATTTGATATCATTTCAGTTAGAATATGAGTCATAAAACCATGAACTAGTGTCATCTTTATGGTACTGGATTGATTGAAACTTCTTTATAGAATCAAGTGGTGGTACAATACCATTACAGGGAAATTTCGGTTGGGAAGAAGGATGGCTACCATGTATACGCTTTTAAGGTCCGCGCTTCACCATACAAACAAAATTCAATGGCAAAGCATTGCCACTTAATGTGATTCTTGCCATCGAGATCAAGAAGTGCATATGGTATTGGGAAATGCTACATGTTTAAAAATGTCACTTACAAATTTCTAGGAAACTGGGAAAAGGCATGACACAATAATTAATGTGTAAATGAATTGTTGTTATAAATTGCATTACAAAGTAACTAGTCTGACATAAGAGTGTAGGAATAAGAATTTTTTTGAAAACATTACAAATACAATTGGCCAGATTTACTATGGGAACAAGTTTTGAATCAACTTTTGTATTACAAAGCCTCCACATATATTGTGAGTACTTATCCAACATGTTAAGTTTTGGAGCCACAACATCTTTTATTGTGGATTTCTAGGACTCTTCTCAAGATTGAGTAGATATAGGCATTGATACTGTCTTGATAGAACACGATTTTTGTAGTATAGCACATGAAAGTCCATCAAAGCATAAATAATCTAGGCTTATTTGATTCAACATATATATGGATGATCTTCAGTAACTCCAAGTTGCCATTAATTCGGGCATATACTTTTGGTACCCTGACATTATGTTTGGCATCTTCCACTTCTTTTGTTGCCACTTTTCTATTGGCTAATATTCCATGGATGGACTTAATAGGATCCCCTTCTTCATTGTCTGATGGTTTTCTTTTGTAAGCAATCTAGACATAACTAGTCTAGGATAGATTAGATTCCTTAGTCTCCAATTTTTTATGTATTGACCTTTTGATTGCAGGGACAATAGTGCCATCAACATTCTGTACAGGCAGGCTATCAACGCATGCAGGGGTTTTTGAGAGGGAGAAGGCATTAGTCCCTACAGAAATGAGTGATTTCAATTTTTTGTCTCAAGTGCATCCTCTGCAGTGAGCATTGGCCTGACATACATGTATTGGTGTGCAACTAATGCCAACGAAAGCATGCAGTCCAGTTCCCCAAAGAACTTTGATGTCATATGAAAATGCATTGTTTCAATTTCAAATATCTTATTATGTCTCTTTCCATATATAACATTTTATGATAAACGTATCCTAGAAGAAGATCCAACACTTTTGTCTTTGAAATATGATACAAGTATGCTTCCCGATGATCCTTTTCACCTGCAAAAGAAAACTCTATCCCTTTAAGATTTTCCAAATCACTATAGTCGAGTTTTATTCCAGAAAGGCACAATTGAAAACTAATTTGAGGTATATACACAATGGACCTGTATTTGGGATTATTAGCTTGGCATGGGAGGAATTTTAGCTCAACTGTTGAAATCTCCTCAAGCAATCCCTCGTATATTTCCTTCAATTCATCCAACTATAGACAAATCCCGAATGCAATCATCATTCAATATTTGTTTCTGTTGCTTTGATTAAAGTCAACGACTTCATATATCAGTTCAAAATTCATATACATGGACAATCTCAACTGTAATGTGTGTAAAATCCTGTCTTACAATATTTAAATTGAACATTCCTACATGCTCATGCTGTCTTTAGGAAATCTCAATTTCAAAAATTTTCCTTGTATGTGAAATGGAACTCATACTCTTTGACATTGCTATCCAATCATCCAATGTTGACAAATAATTTGGACACCAAAATCTCAAGTAGATGTAGAATATCTTTCACAGATTTCAAAGTGTTGTGTAGGGCTGGCATCATTTCATCACAATGATGGAGTAGTGGTATAGTGTTGAGACAACCATTCAGAATTTTGAGATCTAATATAGGCCTTATGAACCAAGTCTTCAAAATACATTAGCCCATGACAACGAAACACTTGCTAAACATGCCAAATATAAAAAATCCTTCCTTGGCGTTGCCAATACCCATGCTACTTGAATGCTTATCAACTTGAAAAAAATTTCAAGGCATTATAACTTGTAGCATCAATTTTAAGAAATTTGTTTAATTAGATCTTTGAAACCCTATCAAATTTTATTGGCGTGGTGTCATATTCCTTCATTTCAATAGTGTTGACAAGCATCTCTTGTTGTAGCCTAGCAAGGGCCCCAGCAGCACGAACTTGCACATCACTTTCAATGTTCATCATGGAATTGAGTTGTTCATGAGCACATGCACAAACCACCAAATGCTCTTGTTCATTCAACAATTATAAATTGTGTTGACCAACTATCTAAAAGATGAAATATAGCTTGATTTTTTTACTAATCTTTAGCAAGACCTGTTTCTTAACAATTGAAGTGTGCAGTTCTGTTCGTGCTCTCATCTTAGCTCATATTCGATTTAGCATCAAAACATGAAGATTGGTTCTTTTGTTGCTAGTGTATGTCTAGGCTCAGAAAAGTTCTATTGCAGAAAGGATTGGTTGCTCTTTTTTCCATTGTTTGTTCTTCTCTTGTACCCTTGTGGGGCTTGACAAACACCAACATTGTCAAGATTACTCTGTCAGGGGACTCCTCCCTTATCATGGATATCGATAATATTTCCAGAGATGATATTGAATATTTGAAATATTCTTTTCTCGTATTGAACTCACATTCAATCGGTTCATGCCTTCCTGTACTTAGGAGTAGCCTCTAAAGCCCCAACAGAGATGGATCCGTTTACTGAGGTCTAGAGAGATCTTCTTTGATGTATCTTCTGCTCAGATATTGATAAGACAAAAGTCAAAGAAACATTAATATGTTATTTTGACATTATTTAGACACCTTTTGTTGTTTTGGATGATAGTTTCATTGAATTTCGTATGGAATGGCCCTTCTCCAACAAATCATAGAGAAATTTATTGTGAGCATTAAAGGAATGAAACGCTGGTGGTCGCTTAACATTCCATCAACCTCACTAGTGAATTTCCATCCTGTTGGCTAGTATCAGATGCTTTTTAAGTGGAAAAAGTACTCCAATCTATAATTGTGTTCTATCATTTGAGATAATTTCAGTTATAATATGAGTCGTAAAACCATGAAATATGGTGTCATCTTCATGGTACTGGATTGATTGCAACTTCTTTATAGAATCAAGTGGTGGTGCAATGTCATTGTAGGGAAATTTGGGTTGGGAAGAATGGATAGCTACCATATATATGATTTTAAGGTCCGCGCTTCACCATACAAACACAATTCAATAGCAAAGTAATGCCACTTAATGTGATTCTTTCCACCGAGATCAAGAAGTGCATATGGTATTGGGAAATGGTACATGTTAAAAGATGCCACTTAAAAATTTCTAGGAAACTGGGAAAAGGCATGACACAATAATTGATGTGTAAATGAAAAGTTGTTATAAATGCATTGAAAAGTAACTAGTATGACATAGGAGTGTAGGATTCATAAATATTTTGAAAGCATTACAAACACAATTGGCCAAATTTACTATGGGAACAAGTTTTGAATCGACTTTTGTATTACAAAAGCCTCCACATATATTGTGAGGACTTATCCAACATGTTAAGTTTTGGAGCCACAACCTCTTTTATTGTGGATTTCTAGGACCCTTCTCATGATTGAGTGGATATAGGCATTGATACTATCTTGATAGAAATTTATTTTTGTAGAATAGCACATGAAAGTCCATCAGGGTATAAATAATCTAGGCTTATTTGGTTGAGCATATATATGGATGATCATCAGTAACTCCAAGTTGCCATTAATTTTGACATATACTTTGGAACCCTGACATTATGTTTGGCATCTTTCACTTCTTTTGTTGCCACTTTGCTATTTGATAATACTCAATGGATGGACTTAATAGGATCCCCTTCTTCAGTGTCTGATGGTTTTCTGTTGTAAGCAATCGAGACATAACCAGCCCGGGATAGCTTAGATTCCTTAGTCTCAAATTTGTTATGTATTGACCTCTTGATCATATGGACAATAGTGCCATCAACATTGTGTATAGGTAGGTTACCAATGCTTACATGGGTTTCTAAGAGGGAGATGGCATTGTTCCCTACAGAAATGAGTGATTTCCTTTTTTGTCTCAAGTGCATCCTCTGCAGTGAGCACTGGCCTGACATACATGTGCTAGTGTGCAACTGATGCCAACGAGAGCATGCATTCCAGTTCCCTAATGAACTTTGATGTCATATTCAAATGCATTGTTGCAATTTCAAATATCTTATTATGGCTCTTTCCATATACAAAATTTTATGATAGACGTATCCTAGAAGAAGATCCAATAATTTTGTCTTTGAAATATGATAGAAGTATGCTTCCCAATGATCCTTTTCACCTGCCAAAGCAAACTCTGTCTCTTTAAGATTTTCCAAATCACTATAGTCGAGTTTTATTCCAGAAAGGCACAATTGATAACCAATTTGAGGTATATACACAATGGACCCGTGTTCGGGATTATTAGCTTGGCATGGGAGGAATTTTAACTCAAGTGCTAAAATCTCCTCAAGCAAGCCCTCGTATATTTCCTTCAATTCATCCAACAATAGACAAATCCTGAATGCAATAATCATTCAGTATTTGTTTATGTCGCTTTGATTAAAGCAAAGACTCCATATACCAGTTTCAAACTTCATATATATGGACAAGCTCAACTGTAATGCATGTAAAAGCCTATCTTACAATATTTAAATTGAACATTCCTACATGCTCATGTTGCCTTTCTGAAATCTCAATTTCAAAATTTTTTCCTGTATGTGAAATGGAACTCATACTCTTTGATAGCGTTGTCCAATCATCCAATGTTGACAAATAACTTGGAGACTGAAATCTCGAGTAGATGTGGAATATCTTTCACAGATTTCAAAGTGTTGTGTAGGGTTGGCATCATTTCATCACAATGATGGAGCAGTGGTATAGTGTTGAGACAACCATTCAGAATGTTGAGATCTAATATAAGCCTTATGAAACAAGTCTTCAAAATACTTCAGCCCATGACAATGACACAATTGTTAAACATGCCAAATAACAAAAATCCTTCCTTGGCTTTGCCAATGACCATGCTACTTGGATGGTGCTTGGATGCTTATCAACTTGAAAAAAATTGCAAGGCATTATAACCTTCAGCATCAATTTTCAGAAATTTGTTTAATGAGATCTCTGAAACCCTCTCAAATTTTATTGGCGTAGTGTGATATTCCTTCATTTCAATAATGTTGCCATGCATGTCTTGTTGTAGTCTAGCAAGGGCCCCAGGAGCATGAACTTACACATCACTTTCAGTGTTCATCATGGAATTGAGTTGTTCATGAGAACATGCACAAACCACCAAATTCTCTTGTTCATTCAACAATTCCAAACACTTGTTCAAAATATTAGCATGCTTGACCTTGTTGTTTGGGACCTTTGAAAGTAACAACCTATGATCCAGCCAATATCCAAGGCTTTGAGCAATTCCTGAAAAGGTAGCTACTAGATCACCATGATTAGGAATATCAAAGATATCATTTCCAAAAATGTCGCAGTACATACTAATTTCAGGTTTAATAAATAAAAATATTTCATTGTTTATGCGATCATCCAGAAAAAACTTGAGAACATGTTACAAGATTCATAAGACTAAAGTGACTGCCCATACAAGCATCTGCAAGAGCTCTAGACAAAATTTGCAGGAAAGCATCTCTTTGTCATAAAAGTCTTATATTAGGAGCAACCTGAAGTCTATATTTGTATGGATGTATTGAGCCATTTTCCCATTTATAATATCGATGCAGGAGTTGGAGGATGGTAATGATTTTTCATGGAATTGCTCAGACAAGATCAATAATGTAATGCCCCAAAGAAAACTAAAATCTTGTATTCCCAATTGAACCATGATGTAGCCAGACATGTTGGTATCCAGTGAATTCATTTATTTGGTATTTTGGGTGTAAGGGTTTCCATGCCCAAACTTTGTTGGGGTTGCATCCAAAGCACTAGATTGAGGAATAATTGATCTCAGTTTGTGTAGATATGGTAGCACAACTAATCCAATGGCTATTGATTGAGTTCCATCTAGAAATAGCTTGTACTCCTTTGATAGCACACATGTATGTAGAAGTGTATGATTTTGGAGAAGCCCAATCCAACATTGTTCAAGGAGGGTGGGTAATTTGACAAAAATGGTACAAATACATAATATTTTGTAATGTCAGGCCTGCTCTTCATGCAACAATATACATATGCCTTTCAACTGTGTGAGGTGCAAGAAGTCTGATTTTCACCTTACATCCAATCTATTTTACAAATGAAGGGTAATAGAGGCCTCTAGATGTTAACAGTGGTGATGCAACCAAAGTTTGGGTCTACCCTCTTTAGCACATAGAGGAAACCAGTCCAGGATAGATTAGATTCCTTAGTCTCCATTTTTTTATGTATTGACATTTTGATCACAGGGACAATAGTGCCATCAACATTCTATACATGCAGGATGGAAACGTTTACAGGGGTTTCTAAGAGGGAGAAGGCATTATTCCCTACATAAAATGAGTACTTTCCTTTTTTTTTTATCTCAAGTGCATCTTCTGTAGTGAGCACTGCCTGACATACATGTACTGGTGTGTAACTAATGCCAACGAGAGCATGCAGTCTAGTTCCCCAACAGACTTTGATGTAATATGAAGATGCATTGAGAAAGGCTAAAGCTGCAATTCCAAATCTCTTATTATGTCTCTTTCCATATCTGACATTTTATGATAAATTTCTCCTAGAAGAAGATCCAACTCTTTTGTCTTTAAAGTACAATAAAAGTACACTTATTGATGATCCTTTTCACCTGCAAAAGAAAACTCTATGTTTTTAAGATTTTCCAATTCACTATCATCGAGTTTTAGTCCAGAAAGGCATAACTAATAACCAGTTTGGGGTTTATACACAATGGACCCATGTTTGGTATTATTATGTTGGCATGGGAGACATTTTAGCTCAAGCGCCAAAATCTCCTCAAGCAAGACCTCGTATATTTCCTTCAATTCATCCAACTCTAGACAATCATCGAATGCAATAATCTTTCCATATTTGTTTCGATTGCTTTGATTAAAGTCAATGAATCGATTGATGAGTTCAAAATTCATAGATATGGACAAGCTCAATTGTAATGCATGTAAAAGCCTATCTTACAATATTCAAATTGGACATTCTTGCATGCTCATGTTGTCTTTCTGAAATCCCAATTTCAAAAATTTTCCTTGTATGTAAAATGGAACTCATACTCTTTGACATTGTTGTCTAATCATCCTTTTTCCTGACTTCACCAAATCTTTTGTCATTGAATGTGATGCTTCGGGTACAGGTATTGGGGCAGTCTTAATGCAGGAAGGGTGACCTTTGGCCTTCACAAGCCAACAACTAAGTGGGAAGAATCTGGGCCAATCTACCTACGGGAAGGAAATGATGGCCATCTTACATGCAGTAGGGACCTGGCGACCTTACTTATTGGGGCGACGTTTCCAAATCCACACAGACCATAATAGTCTTAAATATTTTTTGGAGCAATGCCTATCCTCCCCACAACAAAATAAATGGCTCGCCAAAATGCTGGGATATGATTATGAGATCATTTACAATAAAGGGCAAGAAAATAGTGTAGCAGATGCATTATCTCGCCAATTTGAGGAGGAAAGTACTCTGCTAGCAATTTCCCTCCCCATTCCAGAATGGATTGAAGAGGCTCGCAGGGAATGGTTTTCACATCTCGGGCTCTCCCAACTCATTTCTCAATTGCAGGTAGATCTAAATTCCACCAAGGGTTACTCGTGGCAGGATGAGATTCTTCGCTACAGGGACTGAGTCGTAATATCACCAACATCCACCCTCAAAAGTCGCATTTTGGCAAAATTGCACTCATCCCCCATTGCAGGACATTCAGGCTTTCAGAAGACGTATGCTCGCACCAGAAGATCATTTTTTTGGACAAGCATGAAAAAGGACATCCTTACTTTCCTAGCAGAATGTGATGTCTGTCAACGCCACAAAGGGGAGACCGTCAACACACCAAGCACATTACAACCATTACCCATCCCGGCATCAATTTGGAGGGAGGTTTCTATGGATTTCATTACAGGTCTTCCAAAGTCAGGAAACAAGTCAGTCATCATGGTGGTTGTGGACAGACTTTCGAAGTATGCTCATTTCTGCGCCCTACCCCACCCGTTTACACCAACTTTGGTCACTCAATCTTTTATGGATCAGATCTTCAAATTGCATGGCATGCCCACTTCTATTGTGTCCGATCGCGACCCGATCTTCACCAGTAATTTTTGGCAGGAACTCTTCAGGCTACAAGGCACTCAACTAAAACTCAGTACTTCCTATCATCCGCAAACGGATGGTCAAACTGAAGCCGTCAACAAATGTTTGTTAGGTGTTTCACGTCAGAAAAGCAACATCTTTGGGTACAGTGGTTACCTCTGGATGAATGGTGGTATAACACCAACTATCATGCCACCACCAAAATGACTCCCTATGAAGCAGTATATGGTCAGCTCCCTCCTTCCCCTACTTCTTATATTAAGGGGTGCTCAAAGGTACAAGCAGTGGATCAACTCCTACAACACTGCGCAACCATGGTCGCCCATCTTAGAGAGAATCTTCATGAAGCTCAAAACCACATGAAGCAACAGGTAGAACAGCATCGCTCAGAGCGCCAATTTCAAGAAGGGGATCAGGTCTTTTTGAGGCTGCAACCATATAAGCAAAGAGCACTCAAAGACAAGGGTTGTTAGAAACTATCTCCAAAATTCTATGGACCATATCAAGTACTTCAGTGCATTGGAGAAGTGGCTTACAAGTTGGCTTTGCCACCTACTACAAAAATCCATCTAGTTTTCCATGTCTCATGCCTCAAGAAAGTGATTGGGAACAATTGCAGAATTCAAACCAGTCTACCTGAATTGGACGAAGAAGGGTCAATCTGGCTCCAACCTGAACAGGTCCTAGACACACGAGACAGGCACCTGCGGGGCTGCATGATTAGGGAAGTCCTCGTCAAGTGGAAAGACACCTCCCCGGAAGATGCAACTTGGGAACCAGCCACTATTCTTCAGCAGTTTCCGCAGCTTCAGCCTTGAGGACAAGGCTAGTCTTAAGGGGGGAGGCATGTTAGGGTCCCACCCTAACCCCCTTATTTATGTAATGGGATCGAGTCATAGTCAAGAGTCAATAAAGCCCATATTAATAATTGTAAGTGGTTAACCCGCAATTAATTATGGGACCACAGTTAGTTGCAAATGGGTCGTAGTATTAGATAGATGGTATTAATAAAACCATGGTATTGATCCTTGGTATTGCATGTATGAGTCATATATAAAGGATAGAGACTCCTTGCAAGGAGCATTGTGTTTATTTTTGTATCAAGCTCTACTCTATTGGAGGTTGCCCCCTCGAAGAGGCCATTGAACATTGCTTTCTGAATAATAAAATATTTGCTGTTGTCTCTCACTATTCTATGTTCTGGGTATCTTTCTTCACATATTCTGTATTTGGGTATCTTTTTGTAGGTTAAGAGCATAACATTGCACGAGACCGCCCCACCACAACTTGCCCGTTTAGTCACCTTTCTGCCTCGCGCGCTACTTTGGTCGATCGGTGGGCGCGCCCAGGCAACTCGCCCACCGCAGGGCATTACATTCTCCCCCACCCGGAATCATTGTCATCCCTAACAATCCAGCTCTCCTTCGTAGCTTCTTATGGTACTTTGCAATCTTTCACTTCCATCTCCAAAGTGAGTTCTCCATTTCCCATCTTTCCTCCTCCGGTGCATTCTTCCATGTAACAAGAAATTCCCGTTTCATGTGGCAACCAATCCCTGTAGTCCGGAAACTCAGAATCTTGTCCAGCTCTAAGTTCAGCTTGTCCACAATCATGGCTGGTCCCCTCAGTGGTTCAACTCTCTCTGGATGATCAACATCAAGTCTGCATCTCTTCAACTAACTCATGTGAAAACTAGATGCTTCATGTGCATATGGTGTGGAACCTCCAGCTCGTAAGAAACTTCCCCCACTCTCTTCTTCACTCAGAATGGTCCCTCATACTTCCTCATCAGTTTACTCACAATCCCCTTAGGTGGCTGAAACTGCTCTCCGCTAATCCTGAGAAACACCATATCTCCCACACTGAAGTGTGCATCCTGTCTTCCCTTATCTGCCCATTTCATCATTCTCCTTGTAGCTTCGTGCAAGCGTAACCATGCCAGCTCCAAGATCTCATCCCAAGCCTTCATGAAATTTTTCGCATGAGGACTCCTCAACAAACCCCCTGTCACTACGGTATGTGGTGTGACTGGCATCTACCTATTCACCAACTCAAATGGACTGTACCCCGTCGCAAAACTCTTTTGTATGTTGTAGCTAAACTGAGCCAAATCCAAGAGTTCGGGCTAATTCTTTTGATCAACCGTCACATAATGTCTCAAGTAATCCTCCAGCGATGCGTCGATCCTCTCGGTCTGTCCATCTGTTTGCGGATGGTAACTCGAACTCATCAACAACTCTGTCCCGACTAACTTGAACAATGTAGTCCAAAATCTGCCTGTAGAATGCAGATCTCGGTCCGACACGATGCTTAATGGCATCCCCCAATACTTCACTATGTTCTTGAAGAACAACTCCACAGTCCATTCGGCTCCACATGGTATCTTTGTTGGGACAAAAACAACATACTTGGAAAAATGATCAACCACAACCATTATCCCATTATACCCCTGCACCTGTGGCAACTGAGTGATGAAGTCCATCGAGACACTCATCCATGGTCTCTTAGGAATCAGTAAAGGCTGCAATAGACTTCCTTGCCTCTGATTATACGATTTTTCCTGCTGACAAATGATGCACGTATGTACATACTCCTCTACATCCTCTCGCATATTCTCCCAAAAGAATCCTCTCTCCAACAATCCCAAAGAACGACGCTGCCCTGGGTGGCCAGCCCATGGTGAGTCATGGAACTCCTTCAAAAGGTGCCTCCTGAGCCCAGATGACTTTGTAACATAGATTTGATTTCCAAAGAACAAGAATCTATCTCGTAGAAAGAACTTTTGTGTCTTCCCCTCCTTTATCTGTTTCACTATATTTTGCGTCTGAGTATCGGTCTCAACACTTTCCTTGAGCTTATTCTGCCTCTCTTCTAACATCTAAACTCGACTCCTACTCCTTTCTACCTGGTCTTCTCCTTCCAATGCTGCAAGTTGTCCCTTCCTACTAAGCGCATATGCTACCGCATTGTGTCTCCTCAGTCTATACTCAATAGTCATGTCGAATTCTGCCAAGAAGTCCTGCCAACGAGCTTGCTTTGCAGAAAGCTTCAGTTGTGATGCAAAATAACTTGTTGCAATGTTGTTCATCTTGACAACAAATGACTTCCCAATCATGTAATTCCTCCACACATGAAGACAATGAATGATCACAGTCATCTCTTTCTCATGGACTAGATACCTCCATTCTCTATCCTGCAACTTTCGACTTCCGTACGCCACTGGATGCCCATCCTGCATAAGAACCCCTCCTATGGCAAAATCTGAAGCATCTGTGTGTACCTCAAACGGTTGCTCGAAGTCCGGCAACTTCAGTATCAGTGTTGCAACCATCCTCTTCTTCAAATCATCAAATGTTGCCTGACATTTATCTTCCCAACTCCATCTCTTGTCTTTTTTCAATAGGTCTGTCAATGATGATGTTACCTTGGAGTACCCCTCTACAAACTTCCGTTGGTATTTGGCATGCCCAAAAACACCCTCATATCATGGACATTCTTCGGTTCAACCCAATCCTTGATCACCTTCACTCTGCTCGGTTCCATCCATATGTACCCTTAACCCACTATATGTCCAAGGAACGGAATCTCAGTCTGAGTGAACACACACTTAGACTTATTCAAGTTAGACTTATTCAAGTACAGCTAATTTTCCTTTAGTGCCTCGAACATCATCGCCAAGTGCTTCTTATGATCCTCCATGTTGTCACTGTACACCACTATATCGTCCAAGTATGCTACTACGAATGAATCCAAGAATGGTCGTAGAACATCATTCATCAAAGTGAAAAACGTAGTAGGAGCATTGCACAACCTGAATGGCATGACAAGGAATTCAAAACTACCATACCTCGTACTATCGTGGTCTTCTTCTCGTCTCCTTTAGCTATCCACACCTGATAATACCCATGCCTCAAGTCCAACTTGGAAAACACTCGGGCTTTCACAAGCTTGTCAAAGCAATCAGTAGCCAATGGCAAAGGTTACCTGTTCCTTACCTTCTGCTTGTTCAGTGCACGGTAATCACAGCACATCCTTAACTCATTCAAATCCTTCTTTCGCTCGAATAATATCAAAGCTCCATAGGGGGACCTTGAAGGTCTAATGAAACCTGCATCAGTTAACTCCTTTAACTATCATTTCAATTCCTCCAAATTAGGTCCCGACAACCGATAAGGTGCTTTAGCTGAAGGTTGCTCCCTGGCTCAAGCTCAATGATATGGTCCACTGCACACCTTGGTGGAAGCTTCTTTGGTAGCTCATCAGGCATCAAATCAGCATATTTGGCCAATACCTCAAAAATCTTAGCTAGAACAGGCATCCCCACTCCATCGCCTTCAACTCCCTTTAAAATCACCGCATATGTCTCCATATCTGACTCCTTCATAGCCTTCTCCAAACTAAGTGTAGAAACATGCTAAACCTTGACTTCCCACCTTTGCCTATGAGTGGGCAAAGTCCAAGTTTGTGACTGTCCAACCAGCACCACCTCATCACAGAAGAGGACAACAATTTCCTTGTTTCCCTTCAAGAAATCTTTCCCCAATATCATATCAAAGTTGTTCATGTCCATCACAGTGAACTTCAACTGACCCTTCCAGTATTTTATCTACATAGGCACTTCGTGTGCCAAACCCGCCACTTTAGCTCTAAGTTCATTGCCTTGACTTCCACATTCGATGGGAAGATCATCAGTCCAACCTCTGTGCCAACCGTGTCGTCATGAAGTTATGAGTGGCCCCCATGTCCACCAGAGCTTGAATGGTCTTGCCATTAACCATCAAGTCCATGAAACCCAGAATTTTAATCCACGATTTCTCCATAACTTTTCCCTGCATACATGTCTGTTCTCTGCAAGTAGCTCTAATACCATTTGTCATGTCCCCAATTCTTTTTTCGTTAATTGGCAAGGGTGCGGCACCACCTAAGTAGCTAACATGTTCCATTGTTAAGTTACTTTGCGAACTATGCCTAACATTCATCATCTTTCATTAACAATATTAATTTGCGGAATCCATTAACATTATAGAATAAACATAAACATTCATAACACAATAGATAGTACACCATCATATGCAATAATAATCTTTTATTATGAATTTGTAGAAATACAAATGACCGGGAGCAAATGGTCCACCGGCATTTTTACCCGTGTCAGGCACCCACCTCGTGCACGCCTTGCATGGTGGTCACTCCCCACACTTCACTGTTCATCCCACAAGTCTCTTGCCCGAGTCGGGTGGGCGCGCCCTCGTGCGGCCCTCCACCCGAACTCCTCACCCGAGCTCGTGTCAACCGTTGGGCGGGCGCCTTCGTGTAGCCCTCTACTCGAGTTTACCGTCGGGCGGGCGCCTTCGTGCACCCTCCACCCGAGCCACCAACCGGTGGGCGGGCACCTTCGTGTAGCCCTCCACCTGCACTACCGACCGACGGGCGGGCGCCTTCGTGCAGCCCTCCACCCGCAATACTCGTTCACCAGACTTCGTGTGGTTCCTTCGTGTCTGCCTGCCCGAACAACAAACACATCAACCTGTGATTCTGCGCCTACCTGCCCGAACAGCGGACGCATCAGCCTACGGTTCTGCGCCTACCTACTGCGGTTACCTCCACTCCTTCGCACTTCATAAGATGAGCGGTGATCGAATGTGATGTCTCGCCATGTTTCACCTGCCTATATGTATTATGTGTAACGAGGGTCATGCCACCTGGTCGACCTTCTGTTCTATCCCCAGCCGACTCGCCTTTGTTGCAAAACTCGTCATGTGTGTTAGTCGGCCCGCCCATCGCACAAGACCGCCCTACCACAACTCACCCGCTTTCACCAACTCGTGCGGTCGGCCCACGGGTGGCTCGTCCAACCGGCCCACGTATAAACATGTGACCAACTTTGCCCACATAACATGTCCCACCCGTTTGGTCGCCTTTCTGCCTCGCGCACTACTTCGGTTGATCAATGGGCGCACCCGAGCGACTCGCTAACCGCAGGGCGTTATAGGATTGGTCAGAGAGCATAAAAATAAAGTTACATTTTACTAAATAAATCAAATTCAAATTAAGATAAAGCTCTAACAGGTTGAAATATTCAAACTCAATGATTCAACGATGTGATATATCCAATCCCACATTAAGCACAATTTAAAAAATGTAATGTATAACAGAGAACACCGATTCTTCACAAAATTTGCATAGATTGTTTAGAATCTAGCACTCATACACCTTTGCTTTGAAATTATTTCATAATTTAGCTGTAGACGATTTCAAAAAACTAATTTTCTTTTTCAAAAATGTAACTCAAAGGTTTTACCAAACTAAGAAAAGGGAACATTGCAAACACTAGAATGCTTGAAAAATAGGAAGTTAAAGGAAAATGTTCGAAAGCAAAGTATAACAAAGTCTTAGAAAAACTAGATAGCTAGATCTTTAACGCGGTTAACATTATTAAACTGCATGATAGTAATTATGAAATCTAACTTCCATTTTCCAAATCACCGTTGATGTATAATGCCCATTATAGCTATGCGCTAATTAATAGAATTCGTAAATTTAATTACATATGTCATTTTATGGGCTTCTTAGAGACTCATGTAAGATAACAAGAATGGGAGAAAAACAATATTTAAGAAAAAAGAAAAAGAAATGGAATGTAAGATTTGAAAAGGTCGGAGCTAAATGTTATATATTATGATTTTAATCATAATAATAATTACTGATATTTATTTTACAGTGAGTTTTTCTTCAATATGTTGTAAAAAATTCGGTGATTAACAAATAAAAGAATACTTTAATTTATTATGTTATAAAAATCTCTATGATAAAAATAGAAAAATGGGAAATTGGATGGATAATATATATTCAAAAATTTGAAAATATCGTCATTAACAACCACAATGCTTATTGGGTTTAGTTTCCATGACACTTGAGTTGCATGTAGCACATGATGATGTTTTGTTAAAATGGAATGCAACATTTGTTGATTTGTCATTTAGCAGTCTCAATATGACAGGTTCATTATTTTAAGAATTTTCAAATTCAGCATGGAGGACCATTGGAATCATCACATAATTATGAACTCATTGAATTGTTGATATTGATTGGAAACCAATTTTTTTCAAGAAAAAGCTAAAGTTATATAGGTCCATAGCCACATATGTCCTTTTTCCACATCATGAAGTTTACACATCTTAAAATACACATTGGTTGCAATTGATTCATTTACCATGGGAATTGTCAAGACAAAGTGATGCTTCCATTAGGTATGTTCGGGGATTAAATTTCACTAGATAAGATGATATGGATTATTTATCATTTGTTCTACTAAAATATAAAGAATAATATAGATTAGAAAGTCGTTAACAATGCGGAATTTACTGTCATTGTAGGGAAATGAGTCTTCGACATTTAGAAAACCTACTCTATAATGATTATAGTGTCACTTAACAAGTCCACCAACTTTATCTTGTCCAAGTGTTTTAGATAGAACAACACAAGGAACCTTTTGGATCTTTAATGGTATTTGAGGAGGAAGTCAAGATGAGGGTCATAGAACATCAACAAGATCATTGGAAAATGGTCCAAATTGTATTTTCATTTAAGGAGGATGTGGGGAAGAGGGTATTGCCAATAAACTCACATTCTATTATATAATCTTAACCCAAATTAGATAAAGCTTCAATAATTTAAAGTATAAAAATCCAACTTAGTAAAGTTTCATCAAATCAATGTATCCAAACCCAAATTAAACATAGTTTGAATAATACAATGTATAATAAAGAACACTAATTTAAAAAAAATGTATAAATAATATGAAATTTACACATAAACACCCAATTTTGAAATGATTTTATAATTCATCTACAAATAGGTTCAAAGGCCTAAAATTATTCAAAAAGGTAACTTGGAGACCATGTAAAATACAACATTGTGACTGTAAGCACTAAAAATTATGAGGCTAAAGGGAATTGCTTATTAGTAGTTTACGATGAAGTCAAATGAGTTTAAATGCCAAAATAGATAATGAGATATTCAGGGAGGTTTACATTATTAAATGATACATATGTTCTTATAAAATCCAATTTCCATACATGGAAAGTTTTATGTGCTAAATTTCAACCATGGTGGAAATTTGATGGGTCTGAATTTTGCTAGGAGAATTTTCAATGAAGTAGTTTTTAATAGTGCTCATCCCATATTTTAAATTATTCCCATGTGTTTCCTTAATTATTTTATTGGAGTGATTTCACCATTGGAATGTAGATTTATCTTGATGTTAAGTTCTTTATGAGTTCATAGTGACCTCTCTCTCTCTCTCTCTCTCTCTCTCTCTCTCTCTCTCTCTCTCTCTCTCTCTCTCTCTATATATATATATATATATATATATATATATATGATTCAATAATTTCTACATGGTTATACTAGTATTGGATTAATTCTTTAGCTACTTCTCCTAAGTAATGAGAAGAAGATTATGAGGATAGTTGAATTCTAGGAGGAGTGGCAGTTCCATTTACAAGTATTTACTATTAATTTGTTCCTAACGAATTCATTCATAATTAATTTTTCCTCTAAAATAAAAGTACAATGATTATTTTTAACTTATGTGATAATCCTCTTTCTTAGCAGACATTTTAAATACTTTTATCTTCCATATTATCTATCATTGAATGGATAATTTCCTTTTGACTTTAAATCGTTGTGTAAATAGATGATCAATTTCATTTATTTGTATCTTGAATTCTCCTTTCTTCCTAAGTATTAAAATATCCATAGAATATTTGCATTTGAATTTTAATTTTGGTTACTCTACAACTTTCTCCTAGCCTATGGAGTATTGAATGTCAAATTTATTGTATTAGTTTTATTTATGTTGTTGTTGACATGGACACATATTTTAACCTATTGAATTTCCTTTCTCCAAGTTTCAATTTTGGGAATACTTTTCCTTGAAAATAACTTATTAATTACATAATATTTTTTGTCCCAGTGATCTTCCTTACTCCACCAATTCCTTTTCACTAGTAAGTGTCACCATCATAACCTCAACATTCCACCATTTTGTAGCACTGCATGGACCACAATTTGCATTAATATGATATCTATTGTATACACTATTGTAAGTGTAAGCATAAGTATGCAAAATATCTATTTAAGATAAGGGACAACAACATTAGGATGATGCCAATTTTATGGAATAAAGTTGCTGTTGAGTGAGAATTTGTTCACCTCCATAGTTGTTGGTTGTCCAATAAACAAAAAACCATTATTTAAATGACTTCCCATATTTTTTAATAATAATTAAAATAAAAATGATCAGTAATATCTTTCCCTCATTCTTTATTCTTCATCTTTCCCTTATTTTATTGGCCTTCATCACTTTCCTTAGGGAGTGATTTTCTTCATTGCTTAACCACTTCATTGTTTAAACATGCACAAGAAAATACTAAAATATAGTAAAATAGTCCCTCTTCAACTTCTTTAGGGATCTATTTTATTTTTTATCATTTTGACACAATGAAGGGAAATAGGCTAAAAAAGAAACAACATCTCTTAATACCAATACTCATGAAATATAATATATGGAAATTTATGTTAATTACATCACATATAGGTAAAACTTAGCCCAAACATAGTTTACATAGAAATCTACAAAATACAAAAGCCAAATTATACTTAAACGAGTGATGATACTTTACTACTCTTATTTCCTCGATCGAAAGCAACACACTTAAGAATAATTTATTGCATAAAAACTATACTATTTTGCTAGAGATTATTAAAGTCTTACTTTGTAAATATTCAACCTATAAATTAAGTGTACCAGAAACACATAAATATCATTAGTTATCTATTATAAACAAAGGAACTACAACTACTATATTCTCAATATGAATTAGGAAAATAGAAAGATTATTCCACTAACATATAAAGAATGGCACTGGTGTCCAGACAATTCCCAATGTCTCTTGCATGAAAAACTCTTACACTCCCCTCTACAATTCTCATTCTAGTAGTGTTGCCTATGTTATTCATAAGAAGAATAATCAAGCAATATGGCCAAGTTTAATAGAAGATAAGGCGACCACATTTGTTTTTCCACCAACAATGGATAGACATAGGTCAACACTTGTGTCAACCATGTATATCTTGTAGTGTAAGTGATGGTTATGGACACAGTACATATATAAATTACATTTTTGGATACCATAGTCAATTCTTAACTTAAAAAAGCATAATTATTTCTTCACTTTTGGAATTAGTACATATCTTTTTATCCAATTTTTGAACCTTATTTTGGATTTTGATTGATAAGATTGAATTCCTCTTGATATATGCATTTGAAATCCACTCTAAATTAAATAAAGAAATATTTTTTAATGTGAAATCAAATTATTTTGTTCAATCATAAGATATTTCAACTTAGAAAAGTAATTCTTTTTTAAATAATCTCTATGAAATATTATATCACTATATCATTCATGACTATTCAACTTGTGAAAAAATTTCTTAAATCAAAGACATTTTTTGTTCATTATTATTCATCATAATCAAATGAAAAGTGACTATTGATTGAGCATGGGAAAAAGCATATACCATATATTTAAGAAATACAAAACCAACAAATGGGGATTAGATCCAAACTTTGAAAAACACATTAATTTCATGGACAACCAAAAAATAATGACAATGATGACTAAGAATCACATGAGCACTTTCTTTTCACTTATTATTATGTGCCACAATGATATGTAAAATAAAATATCCCTTATACTAAACTTTAGTAATAAATATTTGGATACAAACTTGGTCCATCTAAAATACTACCATTCACAATGCAACATCCCACTTAAACATGCTTAAGAAGTTAAAATGTACTTATACTAGGATTGGGAAAATTATACCATCAAAGTACTTATTATTTTGATCCAAAAAAAGAACACTCAATGGTAATATATTACATAGGAAACCTATGGTTTCCTAAAACATGTGAGAGATCAACTTATCTCATAGCCATATATCCACCACAGTGTAATAGTAACATACAAATATTTATAATTCTCTATTATAAGCAAAGGAATTATGAATATTACATTTATAGAATACTCTAAGGATTGATTTATTGGCACATAAGTTATTGTTCCATTGTGTCAAATAAATTTTACCCCTGAAAGAGTTAAGGTTGTTATTGTTAGGTTCCTATACCAATAGGAGTCATAATTTTGAATGACTAAGGTTAAGCCTTGTAATATAGTACATACCTTTGCTTTCTGCAAATGTTTTCCTTATTATAAAAATTAAAAAATGTAAAGAGGCTATGTCCTAAAAGAAAAATCAAAGGACGAAAAGAAGAAGAGAAGGTCAAAAGAAAATGAAAATATATGAACCCCAAAAACAAAAAGACCATGAAAGTGTGCAAGTCTAAATGCCACTATTATTTACTTTTATGCATAATAATGATTTTGTGGAACTTGTTGGAGGAAGGCGGGAAATGGAAATTCACGTAGAGCTCTAAGACAAGCAATTTTCGACTTTCATGGCGGCCCGCAGATGAGGGAGCTCCACTCCCTCCTACAAAGATGCTGTGGCCAGTAGAGACAAGACCCATTTGAGTAATGTCAAAGGTACAGGTGAAGAAGAAAGTAGAAGTAAGGAGAAGGAGACAGATGGGGCAGAGTCAAAGGAAAAAAGCAACACAAAGGACAAGGAAGAAGAAGACAATAACCAAGAGGTAAAAAGGAGGAAGCTAATCAAAAGGGACCGTGTAGACCCAGAGCGAACATCACTCCGAGAGTAGTTTTAAATAATCTGGCACTGCAGGAGCATAGGGAACATATGGAAACTTACACTATCATATGCAAATTCGTGGGAGTATGGCCCACTAAAAAAGCTTTGCAAACCTGGATCAAATATCATTGGAAACCTAAGGGCAACATCGATCTTCACCTTGGGTCAAAGGGTTTCTTCACAGTGGTGTTTACAAACATCGAAGACAAGGATAGAATATTCGAAGGAGGGCCCTACTTTTTTGCAGCAGTAGGCCTATATATGCGGCCTTAGGTGATGAACTTTGTTCCAGAGAGGGAAAATTTTACCTCAGTTCTTGTTTGGGTAACGCTTTTTTCGCTACCCCTCGATTATTGGAAAAATGAATCACTTATGGCTATAGGAAATAAACTAGGACATTTTATCAAAGCCTCGGAAGCCACCAGAAGGGGTAAATAAACTTCCTATGCAAGGATTTGTGTCAAGATGGACCTTTCAGGAGCTCTTTCGGACAAAGTTATCTTGGAAGTCTTTGATGAGGAATGGGTGCAAATGGTGGACTATGAGCATATTCCATTCAGATGCCATAAATGCCACGAACATGGACACTTGATTAGAGACTGCCCTCTTAGTAAAGAAGAAGACAAAAGTAAACTAAAAGCAAAGAAGGACACTGAAAACTTTCAGAAAGTTTCAAGCAGAGGAAAAGGAAGTAAAAAAGAACCAAAGCAACAACATAAAGAAGGACAAAAGGCCAGTCAAAATAAATTCCAAGCTTTGGTTGAGATGGAAGACATGCCAAACGAAAACCAGTCTACAGAGAAAGACCCTAAGGAGAAGGAGAAGGGGGAAAACTACACTCCAGTCCTAAATATTAATGATGAGGAAGAAACCATGATGACTGAAGCAGAGCCAGAAATGGACCAGGAAATGGCCCAGAGTGAAACAGATCTAGAGGATCATGAACTATAGGAAATACTAGATAAGGAAAACCTAGATCTGGAAGGATTTCTACAACAGGGAACCAAGGTGGGGATAGATTCATTACCTCAAGATGAATGCAATAGAATACAGTAGTTGTTTCTATGGAAAACCCAGGAAAAGGGGGCAGTTAAAGGAAGAAACAACGATGAGCAGGAACACAGAGGAGTGAAAACAATGAAAGCTAATCCAGGTTTAGCAACCAAAAATGTAGGCAAGAAAAGAGGAAGAAAGAAGCAGAAGGAGCTTTTAATGGAGTGTGGGAATTTGATGATAGATTCAGGTAAGATGAAAGACCTGACTAGCTACTCCTTCAAAAATCTTTAATAATGAAGTTTACATCTTGGAATATAAGAGGTCTGGGTAGTAAAAGAAAGAAAAGAATGCTCAGTTTTAGAATGAAACAAGATACACTAGATATGATCTTCATTTAGGAAACGAAGAGCTCCATTCAGAAAATAAAATCAATCCATAGCAAATGGCTTCACAGATTTGAGTTTTTAGAAGTTAAGGCTGATAACACAGTGGGGGGCATTCTCACTCTATGGAACCCTCAAAAAGTTAGAGTTTTAGATGCAGAGGCATCCAGAAACTACCTGTCAGTAGTCATTCAACCAGTAGGGGTTTCTGAAACCTTCCTAGTCACTAATGTTTATGGTCCTCAAAGATTAGAGGATAAACTCAGATTGCTAGAATCCCTCACTGATCTCAGGAACAGACAAAATGGCATCCCCTAGATCTTGGGAGGGGATTTTAATATGATAAAATCTCTTTCGGAAAAGAAAGGAGGAACCAAAGTGCTAAACAAAGACTCATTAGCATTTCAAGCGTTCATAGAGAACTTGAAATTGGTTGATTCAAACTTAGGCAATGGCCTTTTTACTTGGAACAACAAGAGAGGAGGGGAAGCCCAGGTGGCATCCAAGTTAGATAGATTCTTGGTATCATAAGAGCTCATGCTTACAAATAGTGAAATTACAACAAGAATTCTTCCCTTTGGGGGCTTGGATCACTGGCCGATACAATTGGAAATTAAGGGTTTGGATTCTCCAAGGAATAGACCCTTCAGATTCGAAAACATTTGGCTCACCCACCCAGACTTCTTGAGTAACATCAAAGAAAGGTGGATTGAGGACTTGCAGATCCAGGGATCAAAAATGTTTCTCCTTCATAAAATACTAAAGCATATCAAGAGTAAACTCAAAGACTGGAATAAGAAAGATTTCGGAAACATTTTTGTGAATAATAAATCTGTGGAAAGTAAAATTCAGGAACTCAACCAGAAGCTTATCCAAGAAGGCTTTAACTATGACATAAATGAACAGTCTGAAAAACTGCACCATGAATGGGAAAACCTATGTAAACAAGAGGAAATATTCTGGAGACAAAAATCCAGAGTGCAATGGCTCAAAGAAGGAGAGCGCAATACGAGCTTTTTTCATAGATCCACCATGGCCAATAGGGCATCCAACAAAATCTCGGAAATAAAGGATAAAAAGGGAGAGACTCAGAACACTCATAAGGAAATTGAAAAGGTGTTTGTTCAGCATTTTCAAGACATTTCACGAGAGAACAATCCAGACAGGGAGGATTCAATAAATGAAATTACAAGATATATCCCTAAGCTGGTGTCTAGAGAGGACAATATCAACCTAAATAGACCAGTTACTGAAGAGGAGGTTAGCGAAGTACTCAAAGATATGCAGAATGGAAAAGCACTAGTCCCCAATGGTTTTAATGTAGATTTCTTCAAAGCTTGCTGGGATATAGTAAAACTGGATATTTTAAATGTTGTGGAGGATTCCAGAGTTAATAAAACTATTCTAAAAGCCCTAAATACCTCCTTCATCTCCCTGATTCCCAAACAGGACTCGGCTCAAACAGTAGATAAGTTTAGACCCATAGCTTTATGCAATGTAGTTTACAAGATAATATCCAAAGTAGTGGCTAACAGACTCAAACCCCTCCTCCCTAAACTAGTGTCTCAGGAGAAATCTAGTTATGTGGAGGGTCGACAAATTTTGGATAACATTATTCAAGCTCATGAGGTGGTTCACTCTCTCAAAAGAAAAAAGCAAGCTGGGATGATCATGCAACTGGATATTGCTAAAGCATTTGATAAGGTCCATTGGGGGTATATCAAAAAGATACTCACAGCCTTTGGGTTTGATCACAACTGGGTAAGATGGGTAATGGCTCTGGTAACTTCTTCCAGCTTTTCTATCTTGGTTAACGGCTCTCCCTCAGTTATCTTCTTTCCCTCTAGAGGCCTTAGACAGGGAGACCCACTCTCTCCCTTTCTTTTCATCCTCATGATGGAAGGACTTGGTAGGGCTATCAAGCAGGCTAAAAACATGGGCAATATTAAGGGTCTTCAAGTAACGGAGAATGGACAGACACTTACTCACCAACAATTTGTAGATGACACCATGTTGCAAGGTATTCCCACAGTCAAAGAAGCGGCTGCCTATAAGCAAATCCTCAATGCTTTTGCAAAGGCTTCAGGTATGGAAGTTAATCTCTCAAAATCAAAAATTTTCTTCTTCAATACTAACATTGCTATTCAAAGGAATATCTCAAGAATCCTTGGCTTCCAAAGGGACTCCCTCCCCTCAAAATATTTGGGAGTACCTCTCATAGATGGATCAATGCTTAAAATATTTGGGAACCTGTGCTAAACAAGTTGCAGGATAAAGTTAAAAAATGGACCTTCAGAGCCCTAAACTTCGCTGGCAGATTAGTTCTAACAAAGGCAGTTCTTCGATCCATCTAGTTTTCATGTTATCAACCATTCCAGCTCCTAAAGGATTCTTAGAACAAATCAGAAATATTCAAAGGGGTTTCCTGTGGGGTAAGGAGGAAATTAGGAAGAAATGGGCCCTAGTTTCCTGGGAAAAAATATGCAAACCCAAAAGCCATGGGGGTCTAGGCTTAGATGATCAGGTGATTCTTAGTAAAGTGCTAGGAGCCAAGCTTTGGTGGCGATGGGTGCAAGAGCCAAGAGTCGATTGGACAAGGGTCTGGAAAGAAAAATATGCCAGCTCTTGGCACACTAATGATCTCATCGAAATGTCAGGAGATATAAGGGGCTCTCTCATCTGGAACAGGGCTTGGGAGAATAGAAACATAGTGCAACAACACAGTTTCTGGGAAATCAGAGATGGTGAGCAAGCACTCTTTTGGGAGGACAAAAGGCAACAAGAACCAGTGCTGTTAAAGGAGGACTTCATTAGTCTCAAATAGGAAACAAATTCCCAAGGATTAAACAAAGTTAAAGATTTTTGGAACATCCCTCAGAGTCAGGACAAGTGGAGAAACTGGAGTAACATTAATTGTAGAAATAAAAACCTCTTAACAGAAAAAGCAGAGGCTCTGAGAGGCATACTAAAACAGAGGATGATCATGGTCATAGAGGGGCAGGATCAATTGAGATGGGGTATTAACAACAAATGTACCTTTAATCTCAACGAGGCAAAGTATATTCTCCTAGGGCTGGAGTCCTGTGTTCCAGAAAAATCTTGGAGGAAACTCTGGTCTTACCAAGGATGGATGAAGATCAAGCTCTTTATGTGGCTGGTGCATCATAAGAAAATTTTAACTTGGGATAATATTACAAAAAGGGGCGTCTTGGGGCCTTCTAAATGCCAGCTTTGTGAAGAGCAAGAGGAGACTATGGAGCGCATCCTCAACTGCTTCTCTTACGCCACCTGGTTGTGGAACTCCTTTTCCAACATTTTCCAACAATCAGACAGGGACAGAGGGAGCATCACAAATACCCTTAATAATTGGAGGAGGAGCTTTTTGGAGAATGAAGCACTTAATCGGGCCTGGGCTTTCACACCAGGATTCATTATCTAGAATGTTTGGAAAGAAAGAAATAAGAGAATCTTTAAGGAATAAAAAGCCAACCCTCAGAAGCTATATGATTTGATTCTAAAGCAGATAAGGGAAACAGTCAGCACCACAGTGCGCAATATCCCAGAGAATCCTCCCTCAAAAATGGAGCTGAGATCACTCAGACTGCTGGGATTGCAAGAGATCATTCCGCAAGGGCTTGGAAAAAAGAAAATGATAAAGAATACAGAGAAAGATTGCTGGTAGCCTCCTTCAAAAAACTACCTGAAATTCAATATTGATGGAGCCTCCAAAGGTAATCCCAGAATAGCTGGGTCTGTAAGAGTTTTAAGGAATGAAGAAGGAAGAATCATATTAATATTCCACAGCCATTTAGGTAAAGAAACCAATAACATGGTGGAATTAATGGTGCTGGAGCAGTGCCTAGAGATTCTGATTCAAATTAGTAGCTCTAATGTCATTATAGAGGCAGACTCCGAAATCACCATCAATTCTGTAAAAAGAATTAGCTGTGGATCCAAACCGGAGAAAGTCTCAAGTCATTGGAGACTAATCCAGGTTTATCAAAGGATTCAAGCTCACCTTCAATGCTTGGGTTCTGTTAGTTTCAATCATGTACGCAGAAATGCTAACAAGCTTGCGGACATTCTAGCCAACCAAGGGGTGAACAATGAAGATTGCAGGATGGTGAAGAAGTGGAGACATTTTCCCCAGAATCGTTTAAAGGGGCTGTGCTATAACCAAGCGGCAGAGGACATAGAGGTGGTCTGTCGTAGTGGAAGGGTTTATTGTAGAAGTGAAGTGTCCCCAGCCAATGATTCCTCAGACTCTTGATTTTCCCTTTGGGCGCCATTGGTTCGCGGATGGTTTTGAGGCGATGCTTTTCGCCTCTACAGAACATTCTCAGGTTATGGGTCCTTCGTTAGAGTGGAAGTGGTGGGAGATTTGTCCCTTCAGTTACCGGTTCAGTTTTCCTTGTAGGATTCATGTGGAGGGTCGAGCCTCGACGGTTTTTAGTGGTTTGAGCATTGCTTTCTTGCTAAGCGATTTTATTTCAATGACTATGATTCCATTGATCATTCATCACGGTGGACAAAGAGTAGGTAGGTTGGGGCGGTCAGGCGATCGGACTAACCCTTTGGCGGGGTTTTTGTGGAGAGTGGAGTGGATTCACAGCGATCGCACCACTTTTATGGTAAAAGCGGTTTTAATTTTTTGGTAGCGATGCCATAAAGGGCTTGACACGTGGTGCTGGGCCCATTCCATAAACCACTCTCCCTGCTGCCTAAAGGTCGTGCACTTCGGGCGTGTGATATTTTGCTCTACTGTCTGATGGGGTGATGTTATTCAATGCTCAGGATCGCTCGAGCAGTTTGGTGGGCCCCCTTGCTCACTATTGACAGGCTTTCTTGGTTGGTGGGGTCCGACGATCGTACAAACCCTTTGGTGGGGTTTTTGAGGAGAGTGGAGCGGATTCGCAACGATCGCACCGCTATTATGGCAAAAGCGGTTTTAGTTTTTTGGCAGTGATGCCATAGAGTGCTTGACACATGGTGCTGGGCCCATTCCAAAAACCACTCTCCCCGCTGCCTAAAGGTCGTTCACTTCGGGCGCGCGATTTTCTGCTCTGTCGTCCGATGGGGCGATGTTATTCAACGCTCGGGATTGTTCGAGCAGTTTGGTGGGGTCCCTTCGCTCGCTATTGTCAAGCTTTCTTGGTGGGAGAGTTATGTCGCGCAGGTGGGACGAGCCATCGGTTAGGGCCCGATGGTTCTTCTTTGTAGCTTTTGGTGCTAAATTGGTTTTTGGTAGGTCTAGTGTGGGCCCCTCTTTGCTGTTTCGTTTCTTTCGGGAACTGTTCTCTCCAGGTCTTGGAGGATTGGTGGGCCCCTTTATCTTTGGCTCTGGTCCGTCCATAACTCTAGTTCTTTTTTGGCTTTTTCCTACTGATATTTGCTATGTTGTAAGGTGGGTCTTTGGTGCCGAGTCTTTTACCTTGGCCTGTTCTTGGTTCCTTGGGGGGGCAGCTCTCCTCCGACACTCTTCTGAGTGGATTTCTGTAAATTTTGTATATTATTAATGGTAACGAAGGTCCTACTCTTGCTCAACAAAAAAAAAAAAAAAGATTGTATGCAACTTTTTATTCATGCCACAATCCATCGTAATTAGACTATTTAATCTTGGTTATTCCATGCTTTTAATTTTATGTTTATAGTTAGATAATAAAATTTGACCAAACAGTTTAATCTTGGGAGATCCTAGTTCCGTAGAGAAAATAAAAGGAGCTCATAAGCTTAATGTGAGGCCTTGGATGATATAAGTTAGAATTAGATAGATTACTTTTCAAAAGAAAAATAGATGAATAAGAGTTTGCTAGCCTAAATGCACCCAAAGAAATGAAGAAAACATGTTAGAGGTAAGAAACGGGTAAGTAGAAGAAAGGTTGCTGAACTACAAAGTTAATTGGATCAAAGCACTTGCATCATGCTTAGACCCATCTTTCGACATGTATGGTCAACTATGAAGGCAAAGGAAAAGGTTTACAAGTTCATGTGATTAACTCACCCTCATTCATTTTTTCCCTATACTTACTAAATTTCTATCCATAACTATATTCTAAGTACTTTTAATCCTACAAGTCAAAGAGGCTTAGAGCATTACTCCGACTTTTGGTGGGATTGGACCCTTGGCTTAATGACTTATGGACACAAATGCTATAATCCCCTTCATAAAATCATATCCCCTTCATACAAACCATTTCCCTTCATCACCCTAAGAAAACCCCTTTTCTTAAAGTTAAATACTATTTACCGAAGAAAAGTGAAAAACCCCACGCAAATTCCTTTCACTCAAAAAACCCACAAAGAACCTCTTACTCTAAATATAAAGCTAAATGTGCAAACGCAACCCTTTTACCCTTATACTTAGGAAAAACCCACTCCGCCCATCGCATTTCCTATTAATTATTAATTTTATTATATAAATCTCGATATAACCCTTTTCTCGTATATTAACTAAAACCCTATGTAAATACCCCAATCCTTAGTTTTAATAAAACTATATGAATTACCCGTATCATGATACAACCTTACTTAATTTACCTAATCCTGGTAAATCTAAGTTAATCCTATCACTAACCTCACCCAAATCCCTCATCTCGCGATTAAACCACACTTGATCGCTTAACCCAGGATTAATTCCTAAATTAATCTTAAACCGATGTGATTAAAACCCCTGCCCCCCCCTCCCCCCCAACTCTCGTTCATTTCCTTCACACAACTTCTCTGCCTGACTACCATCAGATCACTTTTTCCCAAATCTAATGGACCACGACCATATTAGCCGAGACCGATGGTTGGACATTACCCGCCCGATCAGGCAATTTTCACAGACCCCCTGATGGCTATGTGTCAAGCGTCGGTATACATCAGGTGACCCCTCCTAAAAACTACCCACGCCACAAAAGCAGTACGACGACCCTCAATAACGCCTCCCCGCCAACCTAATAAACTACCTATGATCCATAAAGATAAAATTTCATGCCATATTTGAAAAATTGTCCATTAAGATTTAAACCTAGAAAACCCGTGTTTTCGTGCCTTTTTCCTGTTTAACAGTGTAAACCCATAAAACCCTCCAGCGCCACCGTGAACCTCTGCGACCCATTTCCACCTCCATTCATGTCCAAAACACTTCCACAACCCCTTCCCCAAGAATCCTTGTGCAAATGAAGCCATCAAGCGCCCTTCCAACCAACCAAAGTTTTCTTAATTATTGTTGAATTTTACAGGTAATCAATTGAAGATGAGAGCTTGGATAAACAATTCTGATACTAGTCGCAAAAGCTGTTTACTACAAGACTCAACAAGAAACCTATTAAAAACCTATATTCAGATGAAGGAGACCATTATATAAGGAACAAAAATGAAGACAATTACACACAGAGCCGAGAAGAAGACACTTATACAAATCATTGACAGTCAAAACAAAGGAGCCAGATTGAAGATGCAGTTAGAAGATAAACAAATGGAACATACAGAGACTTAATCAATATCAACTTCCTGATGCTGATACACATATAAACAAAATAATTTACCATTGAAACACATAGTAAAAGGTTAAATTGTGTAGTAAAGGGAAAACACAGTGAAGGATACAGACAGGTCATCAGAGGGAATGAATATCAGTGACAGAGAGTATCAGATGAAAGCTTGAAGCAAATAAATCCTCCAACGTAATGATTCAAATAGAAAAGAGCATAAAAAGCTAAAAATCAAACCATAAAAGCCAACAATACCACAATAAAAGGGACAACATGATAGAAGTTCATTAGCTACCTCTATCTTCGTGTGAGAAGATATTTGTATTTCCTAGATTAAATCTCAAGTAAGTTTGAGATATTTGTAATAAAACCTTAGCATAAATACTTCACAATTCGAAGTATGTAGGGTGTATTATTAGAAATTTCTATAGACTTATTGATCGAAAGACTGTAAAGATATTGGAGCATCGTCTGAGCCAGCAAGCTGGATTGATGAATAAAGACCAGATATTTCAAAGGATTCATGTGTAGAGCGAAGTGCAGACAACTATTTTCTCACGTTGTTGTTATCTCTCAAAGTTTTTTTCCATAATGTTTATCTAAAACTGAATGCCATAACTGGAGTATTATATTAGAATTTGTTTAATTACACTATGTTATAATAGTTAGGCAAATACATGTTTTCTAATGATAATCTAAGTTAAGGAATTGTTAATTTCTCCTTACTTTAGGTTGTTTCCTTTTAATCTATAGAAAAGGATTCTTAATTGCCCTTTGTTTCTGATTACCCTTTGTTCCTTGTTTCAATTCTGGTCTAAGAATTCTTAATTTCTCTCTCACCCTGGTTAAAAACCTTTCCACCCCTCCAACCTAAAGACCTGCACTATACTCTACTATCTTGCCCTTTGAACATTCCCTTTAGTGAGTTGATCTAGTCCTGCTACTCTTTTGTTGTCTCCATAACCAATAGACTAGAGACATCATCCTATCCATCTGTTTAAAGAATCCCACCACCCAATCTTCAATACAAATCAAAAACCCCTTGAACATTAAGAACTAGCCTAAAATCCCATCAAACAAAGCTAAATCATATAGAGAGAGCCCTCTTTGGACTTAGGTTGGCTAGAGCCTATGCCCAAAAGTTGGTTTGTGGTTACCTCGGTCATTTTCTTTCTTATAATAACTTCTAGAGAAAATTCTGAGTGATAACATAGTGGCGACTTTGCTACGGAGCAACAATTCCTCAGTCCTAAGAGAGCTTTAAGAAAATTCTAATTCTATATCTGAGCCTCTTAAAGTTGTTTGTTAGAAGTTATATTGAAAAAATCTCACAAAAACAATTAAAATTTTGACATTATGGCATCTAGGAAGACTCATTTTACTAGGGCTAATCCAGATCCCAACCCTCCCCTAGTAGTTGATAATACCAACCTGATTTCAAGAAAAAACTAAAAACGAAGAAAGTTCAGTTAGTCAAACAACTTTAGTTAAAGCTAATTCATGTCCTAATGAGTGCTTATTTTTAGAAGATCTTCCCTTTGATGAGCAATTTGATATTCCATTATTTAAAACAAAGTATGAAAGTGCAATATATGATATTGTTCTAGATCCTGATTTTACTGCAGACCTTGAAGTCCAACAAGCCAACAAATCAATTGATGAGTATATTCTGAAATCTCCACAATCATCCATTAATACTAATACTACCCCTGATTTTTCTGAACAGTTCTCCACTACTTTGAGTTCACCATTATTCCCTTCGACTTCAATACCTTCGGAATTCCATACTGCACCACCATTTACACCATCACTCCCTCACCAGTCTATCATTACTCATTCACCACTTACTAGTCCCGGTTCTTCATCCACTACTTCACTAATCCCAAGTATATCAACCCCACATATTAACCCCTCCCAACTAATAGTAATGGCAAAAAAATATGCTCCTCTTGTTTTACCTGCCCAACTTGATGCTATGCCTGTAGATTATCAAAGTAAGATTCCCTTGTTTGATGCTATTGGTCACTACACTTCCCAACAGTATGTAAACAAGATGTCTGACTTCTTTGAACTACATGAAATAGATGAAGCCGATGTCCAGATGAGACTCTTTGCCTAAACTTTGACTGGTGATGTCAAGAAGTGGTTTAAAGCCTTTCATGTCAACCACATAGCAAACCTAGAAAATTTCCAAAGGTTGTTTATTGATAGGTGGGAAAAGAAAAAGAATCCCTTACAAATCCTTTCAGAATATGAGAATAGTAGGAGACGACCTAACAAAATTGTTCAAGATTACTGCACTAGATTCAATAACATATATAATTCAATCCCAATTAATCTTAGACCCCCACCTAACTTAGCGTTAATAAAATTCCCTGATGGTTTTGATACAAATATGTCATACAAACTTAGGGAAAGAAACCCCACAACATTAGAAGAAATGCAAAGTGTAGCCGTTAGTGTAGAAGCTAATTTGTTAGTTAAAAGGGCTAGAGTTAGAAATGAAAAGAGAACTGCTAAGGATGAAACTTCACCATCTCATCTTAAAAGAGATAACTTGGCCAAAAACATGGAAAGATTAATGGAGAGTATAGGTAACATGGAAAGGGAACCCCAATGCGATAACCAACAAGCACCTCCAATTAGAAACCCAAATTTCATAAATAACCAAAACATAGGGAAAAATGAACCAGATCAAAACATAAGGCCTCCTTTTCAAGAAAATTATGTAGAAACATCTGATCCAGAGCATGATACATAAATTAGCCTAATGGGAATAAATGATGAGGACACTGTTTTTATAACCCAAGATGAGCAGGAACTGTATATGCTGCAGCAATTACAGGTATCGTCTGGTGAATCATTTGATTATAAACAAGGATATGAATCTGCTATCTTCAAAGTCCACAAGCAATATAATCTAAGAAGCAAAAGGAATGTAGATGTCCCTAACCAAACAAAGAAAACAATACATAAGCAACCCAAGAAAATAAAATAAGACCCTATTTCAAAGATCCTCCAAATTATCCCAAGGCAAAACCCAAATTATTTTGGCTCCACAATTGTGAATATAACCTCTGATCAACCTTTTGCTGATCAACCATCCACTTCAATTCCACTTGAAAATCCACATAAGGAGATCCCCAGTAGATAGAAAGAAAACAATCCTACTCAAATCCCTACTGCAAAAACTCAAAACATTCAAACATAAAAAGCCTCGTTGCCTTTCAATTTGGGAGCAAAGATAGAAAATATAAAGATTCAAGTCCCTTTAACAGAACTAATCAAGAATGAACCTTACAAATCACAGATAAACCAGACCTTAAAAATTTCTGAAAATGAGGATTCAGTTAACTTGTTTGATGACCAACTAGAACTTATATTTGGTCCAGATGTTAATGGAAAACCATTAGAAAGGGGAGGTACACCTTTTTACATTAGCATTAGTATCCATTACAAAATTCTACACAATGCAATGTTGGATTCTGGGGCCTCTCACAATTTAATGCCCAAATCAGTGATGGAGAAATTAAACCTAGACATTAGAAGGCATTACAAAGACTTATTCTCATTTGACTCTACTTAAGTAAAGTGTCTAGGATTGATTAAAGACCTGTGTGTTACTTTAGTCCAATATCCTGCCAAAAGCATCCTTATGGACATTGTAGTTGCCAACATCCCACCAAAGTATGGCATGCTATTATCTAGATCACGGGGACCCAAACTTTAGGGATCTCTACAACTAGATATGTCATACACAACAATCTCTATTTTTGGACAACCTATGAAACTATACCAAGAAACCTTAATGGAATATATGGTAAGTAGACAGGATCAGCCTCAAAACTTTCCCATCTACTCCATACACTCAGATATTGATTATTTTATCTTGTATAATGTTGATCAAACACAAGAAACACTTTTAGATAGTATTGATATAGAACCAAAAGAAATTGCAGTTTCTACACAAAATGAAACTAACCAGACTACAGAGCTATTCAATGAACAAGAAGGTCTAATTGCTGTGAATGATGAAAAGTTTGTTGCACCAGATAGTGAAAATTATGATCATGAGATATTATGGCATTTAGAATTTGATGGATCAGTCAATAGGTTAGGAGCAGGAGCAGGAGTGTGGATATATAATTTGGAGAAAAATTACTCAGAAGGCCATGCATATAGATTGAATTTTAAATGTACAAATAATATAGCTAAATATGAAGCATTAATTTTAGGTCTTAAGTTAGTTAGGAATATAGGAGCTAAAAGGGTTTCTGTTATGGGAGACACTGAACTAATTGTAAAAGAGATTGATGTTGTATATATGACAAAAGACCGTAGATTAAGTTGTTATAAAGATACTATTATAGAAATACTTAACACTTTCCTGGAAACAAAGCTTACGGTAATCCCTGGAAAACATAACATGCAAGCCCATAGGTTAGCAATGTTTGCCAACACTTGTAAATTACCCTTCCAACCTAACTATCAATACACTACTGAAGTTAGGCACATACCTACAATTCCAGATAATTTGAAGAATTGGCAAATATTTTCTAATGATAAACTAATAAATAACTTTTTACTTTCAGAAGAAGAGTTTGTAAATAATAATACACATGTTGATACATCCGTTGATCTTAACACTAAGGATAAGATAGATATAAATGAGATATAATATGATAAAATAGATATACTTAGCCCAACTAAATTTACCAAATCAGATGTAGATAACTTAGAGCTAATGGATATTGATGAAATGATCAATGAAGAAACTGAAGTAATTAATCTCAAGGATAACTTCTTACCAAAGTGATTAACACCTCTGGAAGATTTATTTGATTCAGATGATGTTCCTAGGAAACCTAAAATGGAACAATTAAGGTCTGATATAGAGGAATGTAATATAGCAATGATGAAAATCCTAAATTGATCAAACTTTCAAAATCATTACCTCCAACTGAAAAAGTGAAATACATTGAGTTGTTAAAAGAATTTAGGGATGTTTTTGCTTGGAGTTACGAGGAACTTAGATCCTATGACACCAACATTATCCAGCACACAATTCCTATTAAAGAAAATCAAAATCCTTTCAAACAAAAACTAAGAAGGATCAATCATGTCTTATTACCTGCGATTGAAAAAGGAATTTAGAGGATGTATGATTCCAAAATAATTGCACCAATCAGATTTTCTGATTGGATCTCAAACTTGGTGCTAACTAGAAAGAAAACTGGTGAGATCAGACTCTGTGTGGATCTTAGAAACCTAAATAAAGTATCACTAAAAGACAATTACCCTCTCCCCAAAATGGATCACATTTTACAGAAAGTAGTTGGATCAACCAGAATCTCATTGTTGGATGGGTTTTCTGGTTATAATCAAATCTTAGTTCACCTAGATGACCAACCCAAAACTGCCTTTACCACTCCTTGGGGCACTTTTATGTATGTAAAAACGCCTTTTGGGTTAATGAATGCAGGAGCTACTTTTTATAGGGTTATGGACATAGCCTTTGCTAAAGAAATTCATGATTTCCTTGTGATATATCTAGATGACCTTACTATTTTTTCAAAGTTTGACAATCAACATTTAGATCATCTAAGGCAAGCTTTTATTAAATGTAGGAAGTTTGGAATATCCTTGAACCCCAAAAAGTCCTTGTTTGGGTTAGAGGAAGGAAAGTTGTTAGGTCACATAATTTCAAAAGATGGTATAAGAATAGACACCCCAGGAACATTAAAGAATTACAAGCTTTCTTAGGAAAAATCAATTTTCTTAGAAGATTTATATCTAACCTAGCAGAATTAATTAGATCACTAAACAACATGCTAAAAAAGGACTCCACCATTAAATGGACTGTTGAGGCTAAGAAATCCTTTGAAGACATCAAACTAGGCTTAACTAAAACACCTGTATTAATCAGTCCTAAATTTGACAGAGATTTCATTTTGTTTTACCTTGCTTAAGAGCACACAATAGCTACAGTCCTATTATAGAAAAATGACTAGTGCTATGAACAACCCATTGCTTTCTTTAGAAAAGCCCTTAGAGATGCCCCCTTGAAATACAATATGATGGAAAAACAGGCCTTGGCTTTGGTCAAAGCCATTAAGGATTTTAGGGTATACATCTTATATTATCACATAGTATCCTACATTCCCAATTCAATAGTAAAAGACATCCTAAATTAGCATAGTCCTGATGGAAAGAGGGGAGAGTGGATTGCTACCATCTTAGAGTATGATATAGAAATCAAACCTAAAAAGTTAATCAAGGGCCAAGGTTTAGCCAAACTCATGGCTGAATCAAACTTTCAGTCCTTGGATATAAACTTTATTGCAGAAATAGATAATGAAGAGGAGATGGTGACTCCACTAATCAGCCAAGCCTTTCTTGAATCACCATGGTATGTTGATATTATTTATGTTTTACTAAGTTTACAAGCTCCCCCTAAATTATGTAGGACTAAAAGCAGGTTTTTGAAGATGAAATCCTTAAGATTTTGTATATTAGATAATGTTTTTTTTTTGAGAGATCATGAAGGTATTCTTCTCAATTGCTTATTAAAATAAGAATCTGACAAAGTTTTACAAGAGTTTCATGCAAGTGACTGTGGATGACACCTTCACTGGAAGACTATTGTAGATAAAATCCTTAGAGCTGGTTTCTACTAGCCTACCTTGTTTGCTGATGTCAAAAAATATGTGACCTCCTGTCACAAATGTCAAATCTTTGAGGGGAAGAAAAATCTCTTACCTTTACCCCTCAAGCCAATCTCTGCTGAAATACCTTTTCAACAATGGGGTCAAGACTTCATTGATGAAAATCACCCAAACTACTTTACAAAATGGATAGAGGCCATACCTTCAAGGCAAGCCATAGATACTGTTATCATAACCTTCCTTGAAACCAATATTCTATCAAGATTTGGATGTCCAACTAAGCTCATTACTGATAATGCAACAACATTTAAATCCAAAAGAATGATAGATTTCTACAATAAATACCATATCACCCTTGGCCATTCTGTAGCATATTACCCTCAAGGTAATAGATTGGCAGAATCCTCAAACAAAAGCCTAGTAAACATCATCAAGAAGTTACTAGAGGACAATAAGAAAACTTGGAATAAAAATCTAGTCAATGCCTTATGGGTAGACATATTGACTACTAAGAAATCAATTGGTACTTCTCCCTATCAACTAGTTTATGGAATGTAATTTGTCTTTCCATCCTCTTTAGGAGTGCCAGTAATGAAGATACTTCAATAAATATAGGTTGAACCAAATAGTATCCAAAGAAGAATCAACCGAAATATTCATCTACAACAAACAAGAGAAGAGGTCTATGTTAGATCTCGAGTTGTGCAAGAAAAGATCAAGAAGATTTTTGATAAGAGAACCAAGGCTGAAGATTTCTACATTGGTGACAAAGTGCTCAAGTGGGACTCAAGGAGGGAAGATAAATGAAAACATGGGAAATTTGATTTCCTCTGGAAAGGTCCTGATGTCATTTATGCTTATAGAGGAAATAATACTTTCTTATTGAGAGAAATAGATGGTACATATGCAGAAGGTGAGCCAGTGAATGGTCACATGCAAAAACATTGCTTTGAACCTAATCACTAATTTTAATTTGTATATGTTATATTTTCAAAAGTCTAGTTTGGATTGGATGATGATTTTTGAGGTTGAAGCCATTGTAGAAGACCCTAAGCTTTAAAAGACTCACTGTCATAAGTATCAATAATGCAGATTCATAGAAGGACACTTTGCAAGGCAACATCAACAAAAATTCAAAGGCTACTGATCTCTAAAGTTCTTGACATTTCACAAGGAAATTCCATCCCCAAGTGGAGCCACTGTTAGGTTCCTATACCAATAGGAGTCATAATTTTGAATGACTAAGGTTAATCCTTGTAATATTGTACATAACTTTGCTTTCTATAAATGTTTTCCATATTATAAAAATTAAAAAATGTAAAGAGGGTATGTCCTAAAAGAAAAATCAAAGGACAAAAAGAATAAGAGAAGGTCAAAAGAAAATGAAAATATATGAACCCCAAAAACAAAAAGACCATGAAAGTGTGCAAGTCTAAATGCCACTACTATTTACTTTTATGCATAATAATGATTGTGTGCAACTTGTTATTCATGCCACAATCCATGGTAATCAAACTGTTTAATCTTGGTTATTCCATGCTTTGAATTTTATGTTTATAGTTAGAGAATAAAATCTGACCAAACAATTTAATCTTGGCAGATCATAGTTAGGTAGAGAAAATAAAAGGAGCTCATAAGCTTAATCTGAGCCCTTGGATGATATAAGGTTAGAATTAGATAGATTACTTTTCAAAATAAAAATAGATGAATAAGGGTTTGCTAGCCTAAATTCACCCAAGGAAATGAAGAAAACATGTTAGAGGTAATAAATGGGTAAGTAGAAGAAAGGTTGTTGAAGTATAAAGTTAATTGGATCAAAGCACATGCATCATGCTTAGACACATCTTTCAATATGTATGGTCAACTATGAAGGCAAAGGCAAAGGTTTACAAGTTCATGTGATTAACTCCCCCTCATTCATTTTTTCCCTATACTTACTAATTTCCTATCCACAAGTATATTATAAGTACTTTTAATCCTATAAGTCAAAGAGGCTCAAAGCATTTCTATGACTTTTGGTGGGACTGGACCCTCGGCTTAATGAATTATGGACACAAGTGCTAGAATCTCTTTCATAAAATCAAATCCCCTTCATACAAACCATTTCCCCTCATCACCCTAAGAAAATTCCTTTTCCTAAGGTTAAATACCATTTACCTAGGAAAAGTGAAAACCCCCGATGTAAATTCCTTTCGCTCAAAAAAACCCACAAAGAACCTTTTTATCCCAAGTATAAAGCTAAATGCGCAAATTCATACCTTTTACCGTTTTATTTAGGAAAAACCCACTCCACCCATCTCATTTCATATTAATTATTAATTTTATTATATAATCCCGATATAACCCTTTTCCCGTATATTAACTAAAACCCTATGTAAATACCCCAATGCTTAGTTTTAATAAAACTATATGAATTACCCATATCTCGATACAACCTTACTTAATTTACCTAATCTCGGTAAACCTAAGTTTATCCCATAACTAACATCACCCGAATCCCTAATCCTGCAATTAAGCCCCGCCCGATCGCTTAACCCAGGATTAATTCCTAAATTAATCCCAAACCGCTGTGATTAAAACCCATGCCCCCCCCGCCAACTCCTGTTCATTTCCTCTGCACAACTTCTTCACTCGACTACCGTCCGATCACAATCGCCTAAATCTAATGGACCACAGCCATATCGACCAAACCCGATGGCTATATGTTACCCACTCGATAAGGCAGTTTTCCCCAACCCCCCAATGGCTACGTGTCAAGTATCGGCATACATCGAGTGACCCCTCCTAAAAACCACCCACGCCACAAAAGTGGTGCAACGACCCTCAATAACACCTCCCCACCAACCCGATAAACCGCCTATGATCCGCAAATATAAAATTTCGCGCCATATTTGAAAAGTTTCCTGTTAAGCTTTAAACCTTGAAAACCCGTGTTTTTGTGCCTTTCACCCGTTTAATAGTGTAAACCCATAAAAACCTCTAGCATCACCCTAAACCTATGTGACCCAATTCCACCTCCATTCACGTCCAAAACACTACCACGACCCCTTTCATTGGCATCCCTATGCAAATGAAGCCATCAAGCGCGCTTCCAACTAACCAAAGTTTTCTTAATTATTTTTGAATTTTACAAGTAATCAACTGAAGATCAGAGCTTGGATAAACAGTTCTGATACTAGTCACAGAACCTGTTTACTCCAAGACTCGACAAGAAACCTGTAAAAGCCTATATTCAGAAGAAGGAGACCATTATACAAGGAACAAAGATGAAGACAATTACACATAGAGCCGAGAAGAAGACACTTATACAGAGCATTGAAAGTCAAAATAGAGGAGCCAGACTGAAGATGAAGTTAGAAGAAAAACAAGTGAAACATACAAAGACTTAATCAATATCCACTTCCCAATGCTGATACACATATAAAGAAAAGAATTTACCCTTGAAACACACAATAAAAGGTTAAATTGTGCAGTAAAGGGAAAACACAGTGAAGGATAAAGACAGGTCATCAGAGGGAAAGAATATCAGTGACAGAGAGTATCAGATGAAATCCTGAAGTAAATAAAGCCTCCAGCGTAATGATTCAAAAAAGAAAGAGCACAAAAAGCTAAAAATCAAACCATAAAAGCCAGCAATACCACAATAAAAGGGACAACATGAAAGCGGTTCATTAGCTGCCTCTATCTTCCTGTAAGAAGATATTTGTATTTCCTAGATTAAATCTCAAGTCAGTTTAAGATATTTGCAATAAAACCTTAGTACTTCATAATTCGAAGTATGTAGGGTGGATTCTTAGACATTTTTATAGACTTCTTGATCAAAGACTGTAAAGGCATTGGAGCATCGATTGAGCCAGCAAGCTGGATTGATGAATAAATACCAGATATTTCAAAGGACTCGTGTGTAGAGCGAAGTGTAGACAAGTATTTTCTCACGTTGTTGTTATCTCTTAAATTTTTTTCCATAATGTTTATCTAAATCTGAATTCCATAACTGGAGTATTGTATTAGATTTTGTTTAATTACACCTTGTTATAACAGTTAGGCAAATACATGTTTTCTACTAATAATCTAAGTTAAGGAATTTTTAATTTCTCCTTCGTTTAGGTTGTTTCCTTTTAATCTATAGCTAAGGATTCTTAATTGCCCTTTTTTTTGAATTACCCTTTGTTGCTCGTTTCAATCCCATCCTGAGAATTCTTAATTGCTCTCTCACCCTGGTTAAAACCCTTTCCACCCTTTGGCCTAAAGACTCGCACTCTACTCTGTTATATTTCCCTTTGAACATTCCCTTTAGTGAGTTGATCCAGTCCCGCTACTCTTTTGTTGACTCCATAGCCCAATGGACTAGAGACATCATCATATCCATCTGTTTAAAGATTCCCATCACCCACTCTTCAAAAAAAATTAAAAACCCCTTGAACATTAAGAACTAGCATAAAATCCCATCAAACAAAGCTAAATCATATAGAGAGAGCCCTCTTTGGACTTAGGTTGGCTAGAGCCTATGCCCAAAAGTTGGTTTGTAGTTACCTCAGTCGTTTTCTTTCTTCTAATAACTTCTAAAGAAAATTCCGAGTGATAATAGTTATGCCAACAATGGTGGTTTTAGGTACCCAATATTGATGGCCCATGGTATTAATCCCATTGTATTACATGTAGTTAAATACTTCAAAAGGCTTGGGGATTCTCCATTATAACATGTTAGAGTTGAACACAAGGGCAACTTGGCAAGGGATAGGATGTTGGTTGGATTGGTTGTGTCTACATAAAGGAATGACTACTTTTAAGCCATAAGATAATATATCTATTGCTAGTTCATTTTTCACTGGTTGGGGTTTTCTAGGGTAAATCATGTGTTTTGTTTCTAAGTGTAATTTCTTGTTAATAATTATTTTATGGTTACATCAATTTAGTTATTAACAAGTGGTTTCAAAGAAAAATGAAGAGCCTAAAAGGAGAAGCTACTACTTGGTGAAGGAAAAACTATAGTGCTTTCTCATGATGAAAATGAGTTGAGATCAGTGCATGGATGGCATGACTAGATATGACATAAGATTGACGCTTTAATAGATATATAAAACATTAAAGACCAAAATTGGTATAAATGGAAACCATATCAAGTTCTTTTTTTTTTTTTCTTTTTCTGTGTTGAAGTGGCATGGAGAGAGAACATAGTGTGAGCTAGGTGTATCTAAGTGAGAGAATGATAGAATAATTTTTAGAGTGTCTAAGCTGGAGGATGATGGCATAAGTGTAGAGACAATAATAATACCACTGCTAGTAAAGTCTTGATGTGGACCTATGTGGTAGGGGAGAGGGGAGTGGTTATTTGGATGATTGTAAGGTAAAATTGACCTCGTGAAAGAGTTAAGGTTATTAGTTCAACATTGATGGTTTTAGGTACCCAATATTGGTGTCATGTAATATTAATCCTATGATATTACATGTATTTAAAGCCTTTAAAAGGATTGGGGATTCCCCATTGTAATGTCCCAAATTTAAGAAGGACTCTCACTTATTCAGGGACAAGGTGTTGGTAGTATTAACTTTTTTTAAGTGAAGAAATGATTATTTTTAAGAAATAAGATAATAGATTTATTTTTGGCTTTGTTCAGTTGAGGTTTTCCAAGGTAAATCATGTGTGTTTTCTATATGGGTGTAAATGTGTTTTTATTTATTTTATTCTCATATCATTGTAATTACTAACATATTGGTGTTTTGTCAACTCTCAATCCCCTATGGCGTGCATAATGCCTATGAAGCCCTCTACAATGCTCATCTAGGTAGTGTCTATTTTGATCCATTACTATCCTACACCATTATTGCATTATGTCTTTAATAATCAAGGAACAAGGTCCTTTATTAGTATATAAGGTTGTAATGTTTGGTTTTTCTCCATCAACTTACTATGAAGATAGGCCAACACTTATCCTGTGCATGTAGATCATGCAATGGAGGTGAGGCTGATGGATTCTCTACATCATGCTCCTCTCATTGAATGAGTGTGCAGTTCCTAATTCATAGATTCCATATTTGTTTCCTTCAACATTCTCCATTGGTTAAACCATTTCTCCATAACTCCAAATATTACGAAAATCAATGTTGTTTTCCATGACTTTCTCATTTTAAATTGCCATACTACCTACTATTGATTCCAATACTAATTATTGAATAGAAGACTTTGAAATATTAAATCATTGATATCTTCGATTTGATATTGTCTTTAAAAAGGAAGGTGATGTTATTCAAGAAAGTAAAAACACATGAGGTTTGTGTAAAGGAACATTACCTAAAAACATAGGATAAAAGATAGGGTATTCAAATTGTTGGAAGTAGAAAGAGAACCAAGAAGAACGAAAATAAAGAAAGAACAAGTGGAAATTGGGGAAGTATAAGAAGAAAAAAATCACTACACACCAATGAAATGAGACTAGTAGTAATTGAAATACATACAACGTTGATGGTCAAAATAAGGAGAAGTGTTGGAAACTACATCTATAGATGAACCCAATGAACTAGAAGGATGGTAAGAAATAATTTTCTCACCACATATTTGAGAAATCATGGGGAAAATAGTTATAACATGGACAAGAATATTGTTTGCACACAAGAGTTGGTGCCAGTGAATATGAGTAACCTTCATCACTAGGAAGAGACGGAGATGAAAATCTCTTCCATATTAAGGTTCTTGTCAAAAATACCAAGGTTGTTGGCTTATTCGACTTGAGGTAATAGAGTAAATTCATAACACTAGTTCTAGTCAAAAGAATTGCATTGGACATACAAGATCATCCTATCTTGTATACATTGCCATGGTTAAATAAGGATGCAAAAAATAAGGTATCGAAACAATGTAGAAGAAAATTTGATATCAATGCTAATTATATTAGTGAAGTATAATTGAATGTAATACCACTTGATGAATTTGGTATTGTATTTTGGATCATCTATACTTGTATATGTGGGATGAAATATTCCTGTGGAGATCCAACAAAGACTACCTCATCAAACATGGGAAATAATTAGTCATCAATGTACATAAAGGCAAGTCAAAGATTTTACTGGTAAGTTTCAATTGAGCCAAGAAGCTAGTTAGTTCTAGAAAAATATATGTTTTAATATTATTTAGAGAAAATCAGTATGGTTATGAGTCAATTTGAAACATAATATCTAGGAGGTGCACTAAAGAACAAAAAAAAAGAAGCTAGAAAGGTTTCTATAAGAATATATTGGAGAATTGTAGGAACTTAAAGGGATACCATATAAGAAAGAAGTGGAGCTTGAAATCAAATTATTGTTGGAATATCCATTTACAAATATCGTGTTGTACAAATTGTCCATTCTAGAAGTAATAAAAGTGAATAAGAGATCACAGTAACTACTAGAGCAGGGTGTGATTTGACAAAGTACCTCACATTATGGGTCACCCATCAAAAGTGTGCCAAAGCAGAATGAGGTCACACCTTACACACAAATGATCGATACCTTGAGAACACACCAACTACTAGAAAATGTAAAAAAAATATGAAAACAAACCAACACTTCCCATCACATAGAATCACATGAACACTTTGGTTTCATTTATTTCTATGTGTTATAGTGAGATGTAAAATGAATTATGCCATATACTAAACTTTAGTAACATTTATTTCAATAAAAACTTGGTCCACCTAAAATACTCTTTATAATACAACATCCCAGTTATATAAACTTAAGAAATTAAAATGTACCTATACGAAGACTGAAAAGACTATACTATGGACTTGTTATTTTGACCTAAAAATATCACACGTAGTGGTAATATATTACATAGGAAACCTATGGCTCCTTAGTGAAATGTGAGAGATCACCTTGTTGCATAGTCATATTTCCACCAAATTGTAATACTAATAGATAAATATTTTTAATTATTTATTATAAATAAAGGAATTATGAATATTATATTCTTAGGGTGTTTTAAGCCCAAAATACTCTAGAAATTGACTTATTGACACATAAGTCATTGCACTATTGTGTTAGGTAAACTTGACCGAGTGAAATAGTTAAGGTTTCTAGGTCAACAATTTTGGTTTTAGGTGCCTAGTTTTGGTCCTCCATTATATTAGATGTAGTTAAATCCTTTAAAAGGTTTGTGGATTATCTATTTTAGTGTGATGGATTTGGGTAGAAGTCTCACATGGAAAGCGACAAGCTGTTGGTTGGCTTGGTTTCATTTAAGTACTGGAACGAATATTTTGAAGAAACAAGATAATAGATCTATTGTTATTTGGTTCTTCATTGGTTGGCAATTTCTAGGGTAAATCATGTATGTTGTTTCTATGTATGTAATTGCTTGTTAATAATTTTTTTTCTTTCATTAATTTAACTATTAACAAGTGTTAAAAAAAGGTGAAGCTACTACTGTGTGAAGGGAGAACTATAGTGTTTGGTCAAGCTAAAAAGGGGTCAAGAGTAGTGCATGAATGGCCTGACTGAAGATGAAATGAGATTATTGGTTTAATATACAAATGAAAAAGAAAATACAAAAATCAATGTAGATGGAAACTATATCAAGATGTTCGTTGTGATGAAATAGCATGAAGGGAGCACAAGGTGTGAGCAGTTGTCTCTAAGTGAGAGAGTGATGGAATACATGTCAATGTTCTTGGGCAAGAGAATTATGGCATAAGTGCTGGGAAAATTGTAATAATAATAATAATAATTTACTATGGAGATGGAAATTTGTAATACTAATTTGAGACCAAGATAGGCGTATGTACCGCTTCTAGTAAAATATTGATGTGGACCTAGCTAAGAGGGGAGAAGGCCAAGCCTTTTTCTATATTGGATCAAAATAATTAACTCAATTAATTTTAAAGGGAATATTGTTAGGTAAACATCACTTGGTGGAAGAGTTAAGGTTGTTGTTTCAATAATGGTGATTTTGTACTTACTATTGGTGGACAATGATATTAATCCTATCGTTATAGATGTAGTTAAAGCCTTTAAAAGGATTTGAGATTGCCATTGTAATGTGCTAGATTTGAGAAGAATATTCATTTGGCTGGAGACAAGCTGTTGCCCATCTTGGTTGTGTTCAAGTGAAGGAATGACTATATTTAATCCATAGGATAATATATATATTCTTATCTTTCCTCAGATGGGTTTTCCCAAGGTAAATCATGTGTGTTTTTTATTTGGGTGTAATTAGTTTTTAATTATTTTTTGTGCACATCAATGTACTTATTAACATGTTGGTGTTTATTCAATTCTCAATCCCGTATGGCATGAAAAAATGGTTATGATATTTTTGCAATACTCATCTAGGTAGTTTTTTATCATCCTCTATTACCCTCTACCATATATATATATATATATATATATATATATATATATATATATATATATATATATATATATATAATAATTAAAGGACGAGGTCATTTATTAGCATATGAGGCTTTGATTTTTGGTTTTTCACCAAAAAATTTCCCTGACCATAGTATGGAAATTATATTATGCTTATAGATCATGTAACTAATGTGAGGATGATGGATCTTCTACATCATACTACTCCCATTGAATAAATATGCACTTCCTAGTTTATAGTTTCCATCTTTGTTTCCTTTAAATTCATCCATTGATCAAACCATTTCTTCATAAATCCAAATATTATAAAAATCAATGTTTTTTAACACCACTTTCTTATTTTGAGTAACCATAATGTATACTATTGATTCCAATTATAATTGTTGAGTATAAGCACTGCAAAAAAAAAAAAATCATTTATATTTTCTATGGGATGGTGTTTTAACCCTTCCTCATTTCTTTTTCCACTTTTTTTTTCACACTCTATGTAAATAATAACATTTCTTCTCTCCTATTAATCATACTTATATTCATTCTCCATAAAAATAACTAATCTATAATGTGCACATTAGAATGAAATCAATCATCCAAAAGTAATTGTTTCCTAGTTTAAATTAAGAACAACATAACCAGTTAGGTGATATGGGAGAGGGAAAGGCTTGTTAGGGATAATTTTAGTTAAAATTAACCTAGTGAAATATTTGAGCTTGTTAGTTCAACATTTTTGGTTTTAGATACCTAGTATTGGTTTCTTGTAGTAATAATCTTATGATATTACATGTATCTGAAACATTTAAAAGGATTAAGAATGTGCTAGATTTGAGGATAAATATCATTTGTCAGTGACAAGGACTTGGTAGTATTGGCTCTATTTAAGTCAATGACCAATTTTAAGCCAAAAGATAATAGATCTATTTTTGTCTTTGTTCACTTGGGGTATTCCAAGATACATGTGTGTTTCTACTATGGGTGTAATCATTTTTTTTATTATTTTAAGTTCACATCAATGTAGTTACTAACACGTTTGTTTCTATTCAATTATCAATCCCTTATAGCATGAACAATCATTATGTGACAATTTGCAATGTTCATCTAGGTAATGTCTATTGTGATCCTCTACTACCTTATGCCATTGTTGTATTCCTTCTTTAATAATCAAGTAAATAGGGCCTTTATTAGCATATAAGGATTCTGTGATTGGTTTTTCTCCAATAACTTAACATTAATATATGACAACACTTATCCTGTGCATGTATCTCATGCAACGAAGGTGAGGATGGTGGATTATCTACATCATACTCCTCTCATTGAATGATTATGATGTTCCTAGTTCATATCTTTCATATATGTTTCCTTCAACATTCTCCATTGGTCAAACCACTCCTCTATAACTCCAAATATTACTAAAATCAATATTGTTTTCAACCACTTCCTCATTTTGAATAACCATATTGTCTACTACTTATTCCAATTGTAGTTATCGAATAAAAGAACTTTCAAATAAAAAATCATCAATATATTCGACATGATGGTGTTGTAACACTCCCTCCTTTCCTTTTCCACTTTTTTCACGCTCCATATAAATAATAGCATTTTCCATTTTCCACTCATCAAAATTATATGCATTCTTTGTCATAAGAAATCATGTACAATGTGCACATTCTAATTAACCCACCATGTATTTGGTTCTTAGTCGAAACTATATTTATTGGGAAGTTAACATTTTGTTTTATCTTCTTATAATTTTAGTCTCATGAGCTTGGGAACCTTGTGTCCAACATAGTTGGACCTTTTTTAGACATCCTCATCTTTAATGGTTTCAGTACCTCCACTTCAATCCTAAGATTTTCACTTCTTAGAATTTATTTTTTCCCCAATTTTATTATTGTTCATCCCATTTCTTATATCTCTATATTTCTTTTGTAGGTATTTTTCTTTCATCATGAAAAGTTTACTTATCACTTGTATCTCTCCCATTATGAAGTTTTTTCCTTCTCTACTTAACCACTTCATTGTTTAAATATAGGTAAACAAATAATAAAATATAAACAAGCATATAATAAAATATAATAAATTGGTTCTCCGTACACCCCTTTAGGGATATATTTTCTTTAGCACCATTTTGACACAAACAAGAAAAAAAATGTAAAAGAGTTCTTAATCTCAAAACTTGTGAAATCCAATATATGAGAATTTATGTTAATTACATCACAAATATCTAAAACTTGGACCATACATTGTTTTCATAGAAAATTCTTGAAGATAAATTCAGCTTAAACAAGGAGTGAATACAATCTACTACATAATATTTTAAAAGTGAGAAATTATTTCATTAATGCAAGAAAACACTAACCTAGTAATTTTCCTACTAATATTTGACCCAAGTAACACAATTATAATAATCTATTACATAAGAATTACTATATTTTGATAGATCATGTCAAAGACTTCTAAACTACATGTTTAATCTCGTTGCATTTAATTTTGATGAAACTAACATAATCAAATTAAAACCCACTATGCATGGTGCCACTTCCTTCCATCTACCATGTCCATATCTTACTATTCTCACTTCAATGCTTTTGTGAATTACAATCATGATGTTATTGCAGATTCCCTTGTGATGGCCAACTTATCCATTCCTTTAGTTAGCAAGTTATGCAAAATAAAAGAAAAAAAGCTTATATTATATATATATATATATATATATATATATATATATATATATATATATATATATATATATATATATATATATATATATATATATATATATATCTATATCTATATCTATATCTATATATAGATAGATAGATAGATATATATTTGTAAGCTACGGTAGTACCTTTCCTTATCTATTCACATAAAACCAGGTTAAGCCATATACCTCGTTTTGGTGGCCTCAACCTGCCCAGATGGGAAACCGCGTCTATTGGCCACCTCAAATTATTATAAGCCATCTAGTAGCAAAAATGAAAAAGTCTATCAATCCACGCTAAATAAGCTACGCAAAAAAAAATGCTAAGCATATTCCTGAAAGTCATGAAAACAAATAAGAAAATGGAATACTATCCCCAGAAAACAAACATGATAAACAATTGCAAGAACTAAAATTTCATTCTTCCACAATCTCAGGTGTTGCTGCCGCTTCCCTTTTTGTTGGAATAAGCTGCTTCAGCTGTTGCTGGATTTCGTCCAGCTTACTATCCTGCATAATCATTGTGATTTGAAGGTTCTTCATTTCCTTCTTCATATTAGGCATACCCTGGGCCAACTCTGCCATTTCTCCTGCAACTTGCTCCAGCGCCTTGGCGAGTAAGCGCTTCAGCACCCAGTAAACGTGCAAGGCCTATTTGTATAACGTCATTCGTCCCCTGGTGTTACCCAGGTCTGGAATGAGGTCCCCCCATTCTTCCATTTCAGGCTTTGAATCTTCTTCCATTACGTTTTCTTCCAGTTCCTGAATGAGCTTGCGGATATCCTCATCAGTGCCTTCTCTGTATGCCCTTTTAGCCTCTTGAACAGTTTTCCTCATAGTTTTCTGACTGCATCTTTGAGGGGTAGGTGTTGAGGTTGCTGGGTTATTACGACTGGGCTGGTTAGGCCGGCCTCTTCCACCACGCCCCCTACCTCGTCCAGGGCACGCCATTTTACTCCTTACAGCCGCCTGTTTACCATGGCCAACAGCAAATGTTAGATTCTCTGCAATTGATTTTGTTCCTATTTCCTGAGTTCCCTTCTCCCAAATTTTTCCCTCCCCATTCCAAGTTCTCCCAATGGTCTGGCTACTCCCAAGCTTTCCTCCCCTTGGCCCTGACAAGTGATTACTCTCTGTAGTCTTCTCTACCTCCCAGATTTCTTGTTTATCCTCCTCGGGCTGCCCCTGAGCGCAACACTTGCAGAATCCCAGCAGGTCTTTACCTTGGTTTCCACGGTTCCTTCCCAATTTGTGCCCTTCGTCTGAATTTTTCATCTTGCCACCCTCCGCCTCCTTACTGCGAGCTAGAAGGGATGTTTCCACCTCTTGCAGACTTCTCCCTCTCTCTGCTACTTCTAGCTCACGCCCCTCTTCCATCAGACTACCTAAGATTAAAAAAAATATAAGATTTGGCTTTGTGGAAACATACTCGGACCTTTGCTCCGCCTCAGATGAAACCAATTTGTGCTGCACTCCTACCTTCTTCCTCCTTCGCTACATAATGATATCACTTACTCCCTTCGCCACCCTTATTAGTCGCCTCCCACCTGTCTAGCCTCCCATCATTCTTTCACCGTCGATTCCTGTTGTTCCTTCCCCCACTCCCCTATCACCTCTATTCCTTAGGATTCTATCCTGCCTGCATGCTGCCCCCGCGTCCTGTTTTATTATGGGAATGTTTGGTGGTTGGCATTGGCAACCTTTCCCCTTCATGATCCGTTCACACGTCATATTCTAGTCTCTCACCCTGATCTGGGGCCACTTGTATCTATTACCTTGAGTTCGTGTCCGCATTATTATCATGGGTAATGATTACTTTGAGGGGCTCCCATCTTTGCTCTTCCATATGCATTGGCCATATACTATCAACCTTACCCCCTTGTTCATTGCATCCCCAATTAGAAAGGAAGTCCGCTGCCTTATTACCATCCCTTCTGATATGATTGATGATCTTATAGTCGATTCTTTTTATGAGCATTTCCATGTCCTGAATTAGGCCTGTTGTCCTCCAAGTCTATGCTACTTTTTCCCCATCCTTGCCATTATTGAATTTTCTAAGCATCTCTCTCACTAACTTTGGGTCACCCTCTATTTCCAGATTATTGTATCCATTTCGGATCGCTATTCTTAATCCTTGGTGAATTGCCATTAATTCTGCTTCGTTATTGCTCATAATACCCCCATGATCTGCGTACACCCATCTTATCCCGCCTTGATAATCCCGGAAGATGCCTCCGAACCCTGCTGGCCCTAGATTTCCTTTAGAGGCTCCATCAAAGTTCAGTTTGATGAAGCCGTCTTGAGGGCGCCTAAAATTGGCAGGGCTATGGATGAGGATTGCTAGATCTTTCTGCTTCTGGGGGTGAACCATTCCTTATTCTAAATGGAGGTATGTCGAGATCTTTCCTTCCTCCAGAGTTGTTTCCCAATCTTCTTTCTTTCATTTTTCCACTAGGATGGTTTCCATTATGTGGCTTTGGGTTCTTTTCCAGATCAGTTCTGGTGCTATTTATTTGTCCTAAAATATTCTCCAGTTTCTTTCTTTCCATATCATCCACATATTTAAGCCCACTGTTAAACTCCAAGCCCTTCTAACCATCGGGCTCAGAAATTGGCCTTGTACCCATTTATTAATAGTTTATTTACTATTGTGAGGATCTCTATTTGTCTTCCAAAAAAGCTTGTTGATTTCTTCCCATTGCTGCTAAGCGAAAGGGCATGAGTTTAGAAGATGTTCCTGTGTTTCTTGGGCTTGTTTACATAGACAACATCTGGGGGGTGCATGGACTCCTCACTTCTGAAGCTGATCCCATGTCAGGGTGCGACCCTTACCTATCAGCCATGAAAACATAGTTACCTTTAGCCACCAATGACTCTACCATATTTGTTTCCAAATGGGTGCATTTTCAGCTTACCCTTGTTGCGAGGTCAGATGGTAGGCTTCTTTGATTGTGAAGGTTCCTGTCATAGATTTACCCCATCTCAATATATTTGGACTTGTTCTGGTAATTATTGTCATAGACTTCATTTCTCTTGTATATATCTCTCTTTGTTCAGTATCAATGTTTCTATCTCATACTTCAAGATCCTTCCAAGTTCTCCAAGTTTCCTCCTATCTTTCTTCATTCCAGTAATCTCTTACATAATTTAGTCCTTCCTCCTTTTCTCTCTGACATGTGTTTCTAAGGCCCTCCATTTCATTCATTTTTCCTCTTTGCTGCCAAGCTTCATCCTAGAATTTAGCCAAATTCCGTTCCAGATTTCCCAGAATGCATGTTTGGAGATCATGTCTCTGTTTTGACTGGCCACGTTCCATATTGTAGATCCTCTTGGTGTTTCTTCAGGTCTTAGAAGGTCTGCAATAGTTGTGGGAATGTTGTATTTTTGCATCCAGATTCTTTTCCATATGTCTCCTCCTCCCTTCATCCATCTCCACCACATCTTTTCTCCCATTACTTGATTCAAGATATAGGGGTCTCTCAGCCCCAATCCCCCTTTTGCTTTATTTTTTTAAGGCCCTTCCACAATATCAGGGGCCATTTATTTTGTTGTTGTGGCCCTCCCCAAATGAATTTCTTGAATATATCCACCATTTTTGTGCATGCCCCTTTTGGTATAGCCGTTGCTGACAGAGGGTAGATGGGAATTGCTTGTAAGAACGATCGAAGAATCACCGTTCTTCCTGCTATATTCAAGGTTTGGAAGGACCAGTTTGCTAGTCTGTTCTTGAGTTTTTCTATGGTTTGTTTCCAGTTAGCCATCTTTAGCGGATTTAGGGCTAGTTGGGTTCCCAAGTAGTTTGTGGGTAAGTCTCTAGAGCGAAAGCCCAATATTCTAGTCAAGAAGGATTTAACAGTACCCGGTGTGTTGAAGAGGAATGTACAAGATTTTTCCTTGTTGATTTGAGTGCCTGAAGATTCCATGAAAAGGTCAATAATCCTTTTTATTCTTTTTACTTCTCTGAGGGAGACTGCACAGAAAATAATGATATCATCTACAAATTGCTGGTGGGTGATCGGTAGGTTGTTTCCCCATAGTCTTAACCCTTTAATTTTCCTTTCTCTTAGTTCCTTCTTGATGTATCTGCCCAGCCCTTCTACTGCTATGATGAACAAAAATGGGGACAGGGGATCCCCTTGCCTTAGTCCTCTTGTGGCATTGAAAGTCAAAGTTGGCGTTCCGTTCAAGAGAATGGAGAAGTTTGGCGTAGAGATCATATCTTGCACCCACTGTATCCACCTATTGCAGAAACCGAATGCCGCTAAAACCGATTTAAGATAATCCCAGTTCAGTCGGTCATATGCCTTTGAGAGATCCATTTTGATCATCATGCCTGCTTCCTTTTTGATTTTCAAGGAGTGCACCACCTCCTGAGATACTACTAAGCCATCAAGTATTTGTCTCCCTTCCACAAACCCAGTTTGTTCCAGAGAGATAATGCTTGACAGAATTGGCTTCAGTCTCTTGGCTATCAGTGTGGCAATAATCTTATAAATTACATTACATAGAGCAATGGGTCAAAAAACCTGGGAAGTATCAAAGTAGTATTTTTGGGAATAAGAGATAAGAGGGTTGAGTTTAGACCATGACATACCTTCTGATTCTGGCACGATTCTTCAACCACCTCCAAAATGTCTTGCCCCAAGAATTTCCAGCCCTCTTGGTAGAATTCCGCTATGAATTTATCTGGTCCTGGAGCTTTATTCTTCTTCATCCATTTCACAATCTCTTCCACTTCCTCTAGGGTTGTAGCTCTCATAAGGGCTAGATTATGATATCTACTGATCAGTTCTGGGATCTCATTACAGGTCCTTCCATAGCTGCTCCTCTATTCACTTGGGGTTTCATAAGGAGGTCTTTAAAGTGACCTACTAGAGTCTGCTCCATTTCCTCATGCTGCGTTAGTCGTTGTCTATCTTCATTTGTAATGGAAAAAATTTGATTTCTTTGTCTGTGCTGAATCATGGCTTGATGGAAGAATTTCAAATTTCTTTCTCCTTCTCTAAGCCAATTCTCTCTTGATTTTTGTTTCCATAGAATCTCCTCCTATGTTCTTCTTTCTTCTATTTGGCTTATTAATATCCGTTCTTCCCGGATTCTTTCCTCACTTCTACCTTATGATATTATTTCTTGTTGCAAAATTTTCATTTTTTGGTCTAAGAGCTGCTAGTCTTTGAATATGTTCCCAAATTCTTCTCTATTCCATTTTTTGATCTTCTCCTTGAGCTCTTTTAATTTTAATTGGAAGGTATGCATTCTGCTTCTTCCTCTTTGCTGGCTCTGATTCCACCACTCCTCCACTTTTGTCATGAATTTCTGATCCCTAAGGCAGAAGGCGTCGAACCTAAAAGGACGTTTTTTTGGACTGGCCTTAATGTCAATTTCTAGTTTGATCGGCCAATGATCTGAACCCATTCCTAGTAGGACCATTGCTTCAAAAAATATGTCTCTATTTATTACTTGTTCAGATATTAAGAATCTATCCAGTCTTGAAGCAATTTGGTTTAAACCTCCTCTTATGTTATTCCATGTATGTATCCCATTTGTAGTGGGTATGTCCACAAGTCTTTGTTCCGATATCATATCGCAAAAGGCTTCCATTTCTGGATCAGTTCTTCTCAGACCTCCTCATTTTTCCTCAAGGGGTGCGATCATGTTAAAGTCGCCTCCTAAAACCCATGGTAAATCAGGGAATATACTTCGGATTGTTCGCACCTTTTGAAGAAATCTTACGCATTCTCCCATTAAATGGGGACTGTGTACTCCTGTGAGAAGGACCCATTCCCGAGAACCTATATTCTTGAATTTGCCTGAAAGAATTCGAGGCACACTCACCCAATCTTCAAATTGAACTTCCTCTGGGTTCCATAGAATTGCCAAGCCCCCTGCACTACCTATAGCATCCTATCCCATTATTTCATAATGAGGCTAAAATTTCTTCATTATATCTTTTAATTTCTGTTCACTAATTTTTGTTTCTTGAATAATCATTATACTAGGTTTATCTTTTTTAAATCTATCCCTCAGATATCTTTGTTTCGCCTTACTATTTAGCCCTCTAATATTCCATGTTGTAATTATCATTTTAACAATTTAAGGGGTTGTTGGAATACCTCTGAAAGAGGTATAACTCTTCCTGAGTTGACTAGCATATCTCCTATGATTTGGATGGTTTTGCTCATGGGTCTTCTTCCTCTTTTTCTCCCTGCTTTTCCTATGTTACCCATTTATGTGCCTTGTCCTCCTTGCGCTCCTAGATGTTTTGGTTGATTTGCTATGGCTGCTCCTCCTTTCTCCTTATATTTTTGGAACATGTCCTTGTATAACTTCTTTTGTTCTTCCGGTATGAATCTTTCATCCAGATGATGCCATTCATGCAGAAGTCTCTTCATTACTTGTTCTTCTTCGCTTCCTTTGTCCTTTTGTGGGTCTATCTCCATTTCGGATAGGTCTTGGGGGGTTCCCATATTTCCTCCTTCCTTCTCCTATTCTAAAATTGTTTGCATAATGTCTTTTCCCTTATCCCCTTTTATAGGTTCCATTAATTCCTCTTCACTATCTCCCTTTTCCAGTTCCATTTCCTCTTCTTGTAGTACCCCAAACTTCTTTTGGTTTTCTCTAGTGGCTATTTTGACAGGTTCCAATAATTCATCTTCACTGTCTCCCTTTTCCAGTTCCATTTCCTCTTCCTGTAGTACCCCAAACTTCTTTTGGTTTTCTCTAGTGGCTGTTTTGACAGATGATTTTAGAGGAACTAATCCTTTTTGAGATTTCCTTCTGGTAAGCACTTCTGCGAACCCTTCATCGTCCTCCTTGTTTGCCTCTGTCTCCTTCTTCTCTTCCTCTCCCTTTTCTGCTGCTACTCCAGATGCATTCAGGGGGCATTGTTTAAAGAGATGACCATATTCGTGGCATCTTCTACATCGGAATGGGATATGCTCATAATCCACTGGTTGCTGCCAGACCTCATCATGGTACTCTACTTCGATATACTCCGGTAGCAGTTCTGTGATATTCATGTATACACAGATCCTGGCATAGGACATATATTTTCTTCTTTTGGTGGTCTCAGCCACTTTAACAAATGTCCCAATCATGTTTCCTATCCCTTCCAGAATCTCTAGATCCTAGAACTCGATTGGGAGTCCAAACAGTCTGACCCAGATAGGTGCCGCTAGCATTTCCTCTTTGTCTGGGTTGTAGCATTCCTCGCAGTGCCTCATAAATAGACTAACGTTGTTTAGGAAATAGGGTCCCCACTCAAAAATCGTCTCCTTATCTTCCAGGTTAGTGAAAATAGCCATAAAAAAGCCTTTTTCTCCTAGTTTTAGGTCTATGTGTCCCTTGGGCTTCCATCTCTGTTGTATCCATTTGGCTAAATCCTTCTCAGACAGCCAGGTCCCCACAAACTTATAGATTAGAGCATGATCTTTCATGTATCCTCTATATTCTTCAAGTTTATTGTTAGGGATTATGAACATGGGTTTTTTTGTTACTCTGGGTAGGCATCTGCTTCGCAACCCTGTTTGCTAATGAGCCCCCATGACGGGGATATATTGGTTACTTCTGTCGGTACCTCCGTACACCCCATTTTTTCTTGTCTCACCTGCCGCTACATTTTTATAGGAGGGGATATCTCCCCTCCCGTCCCCTTCTTCCATTTCTCTATCAGTCTCGCCTTCCTTCGAACCCTCGTACTCCTCTCGTCTCTACGCTCTCGCCTCTTTGATCAGATTCAAGTGGCTTTAGGCTTCCCCTGCTCTCTGTCCCAGGTACAGGACTGCCAGAAGCGGCCTGTTCCGGAACCCTAAACCTAGTTGAAAGCCTTCATCACTTTCTCCGCTCCAGATCGCCTTTTTTCAAAATCGACAACATCCATGCAAAATTTCAACGAACCAACTTATAATATATTTTTGATAAAAAAAAAGGCTTTCTAATTTTAAACACGAGATGTTGACAGACCTACCTCGATAATATGCAAATCATTGTGAACATTTATTAGTTATATGTTTAAAATAAGGAAAAAATAAATTAAATTAAACTAAAAGGTAGGTCGGGTCCCCTCCCCAAGGATGTAATAAGGAGATCACTATGCTATTATGTTTTGTTTCTACATGCAAAGGTTTCTATAAAATTATCTTTGGTTACAATTTGTATCATGCTAATTCACTAAGTTTTGATAATGCTGACATTATGTTAATATCATTTTTCCTATTTCATAATCAACAAGTGATGGAAGGGTTATATAGTGAGGGTTTCAAAAGTTTATATTGTAAGGGCCTTTGTTTCTTTTCGAATTAAAAATGGAAAGAAAAGGTTTGGAACATTGACCAACTCAAACCTTGGACCATGTATTATGTCAATGGTCATTAAGCAAACTCTAACCACTATATAGTGAAACACATTATATTACAAGTATGTTGACCTTCCATGTATAACATAAAGTAAATGGGAATGTTTGAATGATCAAGTACTATGGCTTGAATAATTCATGTGAATTTACAAACTATACCTCACATCTGGAATTATTAAGCACATACAACTTAGTCACATATACCATCTGGTGATATGTTTTATTTAACCTAGAACCACAAAGTTTCTATTGAAGTTTTGAGATGGTTCTTACACATACTCTAATTTCTTTAGAGGTAATGAAATGGCATCGAATCAACTGGCATGAATTGACACATGACCTGTAGAATTTTATCACAGTGATTCGAAGCCTATGGACAAGATATTTTATAAAACAAAAAATTGCTTTGAATATGTGTATTTAAACATTTCTCCATATGGCACTAACACAATGTCGGGACATTAATATATACTATACTCTGTTTGATTCCATGCACATTTTAATATTGATATGAAAATCAATCCACTTTAAGTGTCACTATTTTTTAGTCAATGATACACTGTTTAGTTATCAGTAGCTAAGTTAGTAAAGAGACACAATATGCCTCTCAAAGTTGGGATCAAAATTTGTGCATCCACTTGAACCTAGGGATTAAGTGGTTTTGACTTCATTTTGAAACCAATGACTGAATGGAAAGACTAGAAGCAATGCGAAATATTTTAGTTCAATGCACCAGCTATTTCTAACAGAATTTTATCCATATAAGTTTTGGGATTAAGGTATGTTTAAGCACTTCACATTGGTACAGAACACATTAATTGTGCCTAATGTCATTGCTCTTTAAATACGGTTAAACCTATTCTTAATTATTTTCCTGGTTACATTTTCCACATGTTGTTCTATTTGTGCTCTACATGTATAAGAAAATATGCTTTTTGAGAAGTATAGAAAGTTGAAAGACCCACTTCTCTCGTAAAGTGGTATTTCCTATTATTCTCGATTATATGGTTTAGCCTTTTGACATTGAAAAGATGAAAACATTCAGTAATGTGATTAGAAGGTTCAACATGATATCAGTAAGAGGTTCATCCCTTTCTTTTCCATGAGTACTACATTTATGAGTAATGTTTCTTCTTCCCTTGACTCAAGGTTGATGGTAGTTTTTCTTTGTATACACATGCTCCTAGCTATTTTCACCAACACAATGGTTTGAAATATTATTTTGGGTTCATGATATTATCCTTTGTTACAATTTACATCTTTCCACACTTCATGGAGAAGATTGGTGAGTGTTGGAAATTTGGCATTGTCTAGATGACTAGTGGCTATGAGTGTGTTTGCATTGATTTCAACTAGGTTAGCGTGATGATTGGGAGTCAAGGAGGAATCCTATGGTAGTTGTAGGCTTCTGGTAGAGAATTATCATAATAGAAGGCTTTTTAGAAAAGACATAAAATGATGACTATGGTGATTTGGAGTCTAGGAGGAATCCCATGGTTGTTGCAGTGATCTATAGAGAATCATCATAGTAGCAGGTTTACTGGAAAATCCATAAAATGATGACTATGGTGGTTGGGAGTTCAAGATTCCAAGTACAAGAAGAACAAGGACAAACTAATGATAAAGATTTTGCAACCATTTTATAGGTAGAAGATGGGTCCAAAGCCTATGTTGGACCCTCTCCAATGGAGAGCTATGTCAAAGATCTTTCCAACAGTTTGTGGAAGTCTGAATATGGCCTCTCAGGTCAAAATTTATGGTGAGCCTAAGTCAGGGTATTGAAGTCCTAAGTAGGTCGAAATATCGGAGGTCAGTAGATTGGGGTAGGGTATATCGGAGGTAATTAGATTGGAGTAGGCTATATTGGAGGTTGGAGAATATCAGAACCTCAGAGCAGATTTGAACATCGAATCAGGCTATATCGAAGATCAGAATATTGGAACCCTGAAGCATAGGGCCATCAAAACATGACAGGTTGGAGACAACAGGGACCCGATATCGGAACCTTGGAGCACATGGAGATTATAGTATTGGAAGGTTGAAGCCATCAGAACCTCAGATCAAGGAGATATTAGAATATTGGAAGCTTGAAGCCATCCAAACCTCAGAACGTCTTAACATTTTAATTTTGAGAAGTTACGATATATGGAGTTTCGAATATTTTTAAAAGAACCAAGGGATGCATAGTAGGATTAACAATAACAGGATTAACAAAGGTTTTTGTTGCAAAACCAAGGCTTGACAGGAACCCTTCTCTCTCCTTAGATAGGAAAAGTGGAAGCAAGTGATTGGTCCTTAAGAGTTGAAGTGACAACTGACATCAACATGACATGTCAATACGGTGGACACGTGGCAACTTGTTTTGGCATTTTCGGTGGCCCAATGGGGATAATCATGGTGACACATGTCACCACTCAAGACGTACCACATGGAGGAATGATGAAATCATGATTCCATTTCAAAGGTCAACATATCAGAAGATGAGGACCTCATAACTCCTATGCAAATGGCTCCTTAAATAGTTACGATAAAAGGGGGCTCTGATATTATCTGGCACATGGCCATGTGGAGACCAAAGGAGCTAAGGGCTAAACAGAGGGAGCTAAAAAGAAATTGGGACTTTGAAAAAGTTATGATGTGAAGGGGATCCTATATAATGCTACCATGGTAAGATAAGTTCATGATCATAGGCCAAGTCTTATGAGAAAGAAAACACTCAAGGAGCTAATCGCCAAGGGGCTAAAGGTATCATAGCTATGTGATATTGAAACGTTTCTTTTGCATGAGATACAATATGTTGGGAATTTGATGTAATAGTATAGTGAGTTAAATGGATGAATGGGGTGGCAACTGGGGATTAAATGTAGATCAACAGAGTTGGTTTATGGAGACACCGAGATTTAAAAAAATAGTTGAGACAAGGCAACAAGGAAAACGGTCCACAGAGAAGAACTGATGCAATGAAGAAATCCATCTCCTACTTCCTGTGCACGTGTTATAGATTTAAATAAGGAATAGCATGGTCATTTCTTAGTACTTTCAAGATTTGTGGGGCATTGAATGAGCATGGGAAGTCACAGTAGAGTGTGCAGGCTAAATGAGATTAAATTATCATTATGGAGGATTACCCACAAATTTAGTGGAGAAATCGAAATCCCATTCTTATGTCTAATGCAATAACAAAGTTCATCCATCAGACACAACAGCAACAGGAGGAGACATATAGAGGTACACTCAGGAAGTGTGGCAATAGTCAGCAAAGAAAACATTGTTCAGTGTGCATCAGAGGATCAAAACCATCCATTGCCATCGAGAAAAGGGGGGAAGTGCGTATTGCTGAAGCGTTGAGTAGCAAGAGCACAGAGTGTGTTGTGAAACGAGAGAAAGAAAAGAACTGAGAAGTGTGTAGTAGAGAGCTTGTGCGAGAGAAGGTAGAGTATTGAGGATATGTTGTTGTGAGTAGAGGATAGAGTGTTGTTGTATGAGACCAAAAGGAGTCTGTGGAACAATAGTGGACCAAGAGCACAAGTTGTTTTTGTAACCAACCAGATTGGTATTTTCCATAATTGTATATGCCTTTGTTTTTAGTTTGAAAATTGTATGAAATAGTACAACCATGGAAAGAGCAGGTTTTAGCCTACATTCATAAGATATTGGTACCTCTTGGAAACTTTATGGTTGCTAACCTAAGGGGTTCAGTGCCTCCTGTGAGTGGGTTCTCATAAAAAAATTGATGTAAATATCTAGGTGCTTAATTTACATCATAAACAAACAATAATTTGGTGGTTTTTTCCCTCTAGGTTTCCACGCGAAAACACTGATGTCAATATGTGTGTGTTTATCATGTGATTTGTTGTATGAACATATGAATGCTTAAACTTGCTTCTCATTTTATTCATTATTGAATTTTCTCATAATCAATAGAAAATAAAAAGGACTAAAAGCATATTCAAGAAAAAGATTTAAGAATCTCACTATTACTTTCACCCCCCCTCTCAATAATTATTTATTCCAAGAATTGATATTAGAGCCACATTCATTCAGGAACATTCTAGCCACTAGAAGGTAGATCTATAAGGACTTATGTCTAGGAAAGAGTCAAGAGGCTTACTCAAGCATAATACTAGTCTTTGATGGGACAAATTATGCCTTTCAAAAAGTAAGGATGGAAGTATATCTTATGTCCCTGGTTTTATCACTCTGATATTTCTTTTGAATTATGAAGAAAGAAAAACCGAAGGTAACCATAAACCACTTTTGGAGATCAGGAACTAGCCTTCCTGATGCTCAGAGAGGGCTCTCTCTTTATAATTCAACTTTGTTTTAGTTAAGATGCTTTTAGGCTAGTTATTGCTTGCACTTAGGTTTTGTTTTGAAAATTTAGTGGTGGGATCACTTTACTTAGATGGAAAGAGGTTTGGCTTCTACCATTGGGCGATGGAGTCAGATTTTTGACAAACAAGACTAGATTCAGTTCTAAAAATAGTGTCTAGAGGGCAAGATAGATGATTTACTACAGATATCATAGGCTAAATGGTGAATGGCTTCAAATTGGATCCAGCGAGCAATTAAGGGTTCCCTAGGCCAGACTTTGGAAGGAATGAAGGAAGTCAACTGAGATGGGAGAGAAATTATGGGTTCTAAAATCTAGGTATCAGAAGAAAACATGTAAATAAATAATTATGCAAAAGAGAGTGTAATTAAACAAATTCTGAGTGAGACTTCTAGTTAATTCATTTAGATTTTAGAACACATTTAAGATTATGAAAACACATAATCAAGATAACACAATCACACAAATAAAGTACTTCGCTTCAAATGGCTCATCTCATGAATCCTGTAGCGAAATGCTTTTATTACTTGCTCCAATCTGTTGACTTGAAAATGATACAATCACCCTTAGGTTTAGGATCAAAATAAATCTACAAATTTAAAACAATCCACAGATAATACTTCGAATTTTGAAGTATTTATACAAAAGGAATTACAAGATATCTAAAACTATATTCAGAACTAATCTAGGAAAAAAGAAATATCTTCTTGCAAGAAGATAGAGACAACTATTGAACTGTTTCATGTTGTCCCTTTTATTTTGGTGTTGTTGGCTATAGGCTTTGATTTTTAGCCCTTTATGTTGCTAGGTTGTTTGACTTTAACAATCGATGCCCTATTTTACTTTAAATTTTCACTTGATACTCTTTCATCGGATACAATTTAACCCTGCTGACCTGTCAATATCCTTTTACCCTATTGCTTCACTTTTTACTGTACATTTATAATTTACTGTGTTTTTACTATAGTAAATAATTCAGTTTTTCCCATCTTTCTTCATCTGGTAATTGGATATTGATCATTTTTTTGTATATCTCATCTTCCTATGTATATTTGGCAAAAGTGGGTTTATTAATAAATAGGTGTTTTACCTCATGCTGGAGGTAAAACAAGTTTTAAAAAGTTTGGTACAAGATTTTACCTATTGGCAAATTCTTCATAAATGCAGTTATCATCTATTCTTTGGCTACTTCCCTGATCTTTTTGTTGTAATCTACCTGTGTCATTAACTTGTCATTTATAACTAAGGGATTAGGTAATCCATTTTCTTTCAACAATTCAAACTTAGCCATGAACCTGTCAATGGCTAGTTGCATGTTCTGACACTTAACTTCTAGATTTAACATTAAATTCCTCTTGGTGAGGACTTTCCTGAATTCCAAAATTTTACCTGTCCTATCAGGTAGCTTAGGCTCTTGCAATTCATATTTATTATTGGAGTTGAGGAAGTGGATGATTCTTGCTGCTTCCTTTGGCATATCTCCAAGTTCTGTTTTAACCCTTTCAATGGCTTCTGTTGCCTACTTGATCAAATCAATCCGCGCGAAAATGACCTGGATAGATGGCCAAATATCATTGACTGAGTCAATGATATTGGCCCACAGTTGCTCTTTAGCCTTTCCTATTAGCTCAATCAAGGTTAGTTCCTTTTCTAGGCCTTTTATCCTTTCATTCATCCTTGCAGCCTTTTTTGCTCTTCTTTATGCATAATATGGGCAAGTTTGTAATCTGTCTCAAGGCTGTTGACTTTCTCCTTCAGTTTTTTCATCTCATTGGTCTGAATGGACATTTCTTCCATTGCTTTGACTAGCTTATTTGCTTCATCACTTGTGGTATCTGTTGCTATTGATGTTGTTGTTGATGTAGTTGAAGTTGATGTTGGCAATGCAGAGGCAATTGGACCAGTGGGAGCTAATGTTACTGCCAGAGTGGAAGGTACAGTTGTGGTCACTATTGGAATGACAGTTGGAGGAACACTATCAATACTAGCTTGTTTGAGTTGAATCAAGCTTTCTAGTTCCTTTTCCATCTCCTTCAATTGGTCATTGATTTGCAGCACCATGTCCATCATCTCTTCATGATATGTCTGACTTTCCAGGACTTCCTTTTTTTGTGGGTGTTGTAACTAAGGCGGCTTGAGTTGTTTCTTGAGGGCTGCAATATCCTCATTCTTCTTCTTGATTAACTATTCAGCAGCCTTGATGTCCTTTGGGTCATGGCCCATTTCAATAACCAGGTACTCCAAGGACTTTATCCTGGTGCCTTTGGCACTAGAAGAGGCCTTTTCCAGTTTATACTAGGCTGTCACATTGTCCAATGAATCTTTGAATTTGAATGCTTCCATGGCCTTTGCTGTGAAGGTGGAGTAGATCATTTCTCCATCCTGCTTGTGAAATTGGATCTAGTCAATGGTATGAACATCCCTTGCCAAGACCTCCAAATTGGTCTTCTTGTAATCTCCTGAGGTTTTGGGCTGCTGTACAGTGGGCTGTAGTAATGACACCTACATTTTTCCTTCTTTGATGTCAAAGGTTGACCTCAACCTATTCTGGTTTAGTGGTGTCATTTTTAGGTACTTGGCATATGTGTCTGCCTTCAACTTTTCATTCCTCATTTTAATTTCCTTAAATCTTTCTTTGATATATGTTTCCTTGTCAGCTAGCCTGACAAAGGAAGACACCTCCACACTCTTCTATCTCTGTATGATCTGTGTGTTGGAAGTAGATGGTTGTTGTGTCTCTGCTGATGCAGTTGTCTCTATTGTCTATTTACTGCTCTGCCCCATTGCCTCAGTGTCAATGATTTCTTCTGATGCAATGTTTTCCTCCTGTTCAGACACAGGATTCAATTTGGGCCTTTTGTTTAGCTTGAACTTCTCATCAGTGGTCTCCATGTCAGAATTTCATGCTTCCTCTCTCTTTGTTTTAGGATTCTTTTCCTCATTGAGAGGATTCTGAATGACAAGAGTGATGTTCATTGGCTCTCCCAACTCTGGAACTTGCAAGAAAGAGCTCTGGTAAAATTGTTTCTGTAAATAATTCATGGTGTTCTCCACATCCACAACTATGTTGTCCATGTCAATCAATGTCTTCTCTACCCATTCTCACTGATTAGCATATTGTTCAATGTCAAGTCTTGGGTAGTGGATGTAAGGTCCCAACTTGACCTTTTGTCTAAGCTTGTTTATAACCCCATGAGGGTCATAATTCCAGATGAAACTATTCTTGAATTTCAATTCCTGGAGCATCTTATCAGCCTCAGGTCCAGCCTCTCTGGTGTTGCAGATAAAAGGTCCCATTTGGTTTTTCATCTTAAACTGTGTCTTCTTCCTAGCAACTAGGAAGTTGACCTCATCTGCACTTATGATTTGCTTGAAGTATTCAAGGGAAAATATCCTCATTGGGAGGTATTTAGGCAATTTGTAGGGGACTAGCTCATAGCCATTGATCCTGATTTCAGTATGATTCTGGTAGAGGTACCAGTCTCCCACCTTGCTATTCTTGGTCAGTTGCAGTACTCTTTTAATTTCTAGGTTGATTCTAGGCTAAACCTTGGAAGTCAATATGTTCATGACTGGGTATACAAAAGAGTCTATGAAGTATTTGTATGAGGTGGAAAAGTTGTGGACCATTGGTGGTGAGAAGAGAACTGATCTTTCCTTTCCATTGGTGTCCAATTTCTGGATCTTCAAAGGGAATTTATCTGTCTAGTAAGAGAGGAACATATGAAACAACACTGAAGAGTATTTGAAATCTCTTTTAGTGGGCCGTCTAGTGAGCTATTCATGCATTTTGTCTACAATGAACTGAGAATAATCATACAAAATGAAAGGAGGCTTGCCTGGAGTTAATATGGACAAGAAGTCCATGATGACCTCATCCACAAACTCATCTAATGTGCATCCTAGGATGCATGAAATCATGGTGATTATTCTCCTGTCATTCTCTAAAAGAACAGTGGCAACATAGGGTGGAATGTCTTTAGGAGTATGGAACTCCTCAATGATGAAATTCTGAAATATGTTTTTGGTCCTGTCTCGGCCCAGTGTGATGTATAGGTCCAACAAGTGTCCAATGGACAAAAGAGCTAGATTAGGAGTAGGCTGGATTTGCAGCATCTGGTTGATGGATTCAACAGTAATAGTGAATAATATCTCATGGTTTGGTGCCTCAATATCCCTATGGCTTGGAATATAATAGGGTTGGAAAAAATTGTACTATGTCTTGGAATGGGTGGACTTCTGGGAAAGTATACTTGGGCAAATTGGATTCCGAAAGGCTTATATCATCAGCATGGTTTAGGAACCTATCTTTCGCCCAGCAGTGAATTCTCAGAAGGTGGCATGGGGTGGCTGTATATTTGATTTCGAAGTCTCTGTCTATCAAGGCCAGGTGGTCAATGTGTAAATGAGGGGTTGTCACTGGTCTAACATCTAGAGAATTCTAGGCAGCCATTTCTGTAGTAAACTATGGAAATTTGGGTTATATGGCTATTGGAAGTGAAGTTTTGATAATTTTGTAATAGGAATATGGTATTAACAGTTTGTAGGTAGGGGTTTTGGTATTTTAGGAGGGGGAATACTCTCAATTTAAAGGGAATTCAATTAAATTCATTCAATTATTTCATGAATTTAGTGTATGTTTTCAAATGAGAGGGTTGTTCTAGCTTTTTGTGTAAATACTTGGAATTTATGGTCGGGGCTATAAATTGGTTTTAAATGGAGGTTTGTAGAGCCTTCTGCGGCTTTTAGGTGTGCTGTGGTGGCATTTTGGAAGGCATCCAGAGGTTGGTAATTTGTCACGGGAGCTCTGAGGGCACAGATGTGCTTTGGAGGCTTCGTAGTGCAAACAAGCGAAAAAGGGAAAAAATGGGGTGTGAGGGCTTTTAGCCAAGAGTGGTTAGAATTGGCAGGGAAATTAAATGAACAGTGGCTCTTTTGGTTTATGGCAGTGAGGCAGTGTTGGAGGGTATCGCACTAGTTATGAGGGTTTGGTGGTATTTTACCGAGGGAACACGATCTATTTTGGAGGCTGACACATAGAAAAATGGGCTCGAGCAAAACCGCCCATATCGCGTGCTCTTAGGCCGGTAAAGGTTGGGCATTGAGTGGGCGTGATATGGGTGAGGGCCGTTGGATATGGGGGTGGATGATCCAACATTCATCACATTGCAGAGATGCACGATGGGATATGGGGGCATGATTTAGTGGGGCCCATGGTTAATTGTGTTTAAGTGTAATTAACCAACGATTAACTGCGGATTTATGAAGTAATGTGGGCTTATAACATATAATGGGTGAAAATGAATTTTTACGATTAATAAAGTAATGTGGGGGGGGTGGGGGAATAAAAGTTAGGATAAGAGGTTTAGTGGGTTTCTTTAGGGTTTTTAGGGAATTTAACAAATGGAAAGTGATTTTTCCAAGGGGAAAAAGGGTTTCATACTAGGGGAAAGGGAATTTTGGGAAGGGGGATGAATGTAGAAGGTAAATTGGCTAGGGAATGTGTGAAACCAAGGGGTAGGAGTCAAAATGAATGGAAATGGTGTCTTCACAAGCCATGAAGGGGTAAAAAAGGAAATTAGTAAGTATATAGTGGGGGGTGAAATGCAATGAAGGGGAGGTCAGGCAAATCAGCTCATGAAGATGCTTTTCACTTTACTAATTGCTCCTCCACACAGAAACATATAGTTAAGCATGATAGTATTGCTTATGCTTCCAATGACTTGTATTTCTGCAACCTTTCTTCTACCTACCCTTTTACCTACCCTAACATTTTTTCTTCACTTTGTTGGGTGCACTTAAGCTAGCAAACCAATTTCTCTCCTTTTTCTTTTATGTAATAACTATCTACTTATAACCTTATATCTTTAAAGGGCTCAGATTAAACTGATGAGCTCCTTTTATTTCTGTACCTATCTACTAATCTACCAATATTAAACTGTTTGGTCAGATTTTTATTCTGTAACTATAAACTTGAAATTGAAAGCATGAACTAGTCAAGATTAAGTAGTTTGACTATCATGGGTTGTGGCATGTATGACAAGCTACACATAACCATTTTTTAAGACAGTAAAGTAAAGAGTAGTGGCACTTGGACTTGCACACTTTCATGATCTGTTTTTTGTTTGGGGTTCATATTTTTTCATTTTTTTATCTTTTCTTATTTTTCTTGTCCTTTGATATTTCTTTTAGGACATAACCCTCTTTACATTTTTTTTAAATTTTAATATGGAAAACATTTGCAGAAAGAAAAGGTATGTATAATATTACAAGACTTAATTTGCAGGCATGGCATGGAGTTGTGCAGGTAAAACAAGAGGAGCATATTGGTTTTCCATTGCTGTGATTCTGGTTTGACTAGGGGGTAAAGTTGTGGTGCTTGAGGAAGGACTTGAAACTGATGGAGGTGAACTAGATGATGATGAAGATGGTTGATTAATAACTGGTTTAGGTGATTGGATTGTGGTAGATACAATTGGTGAAGTTGTGGTAAAATAAGGGGTATTTACAGTGAGTGAAGAATGTGAAGAAATTTCATAGGCAACAATAGTAAGGGCAGCTAGCTCAACAGATTGTTGAAGGTAAGCACTATCTATATTCTTGATCAATGTAGAGGTCAAAGCTTCTAACTTTTCAAAAGCATCCAAGACAAATTTATCTAAATATGGATGGATAACCCTTTTTGATTCAATGAGTTGTGTAAAATGAGGGTCTAAGACTGTTTCATGGATGACATTCTCAGATTTAGTCCTAAATAATGAGAGGTTAAAAGACAAATCAAAAGGGATTTCCTCTAAAGTTGAAAACTCCTCAGGGAGTGAGTTTGCTTTGACTAGCTGGCTACTACTTGCCTGAGTTTCTTCGTTTTTTGGTTTTCTTAGAATTCTGTCTGGGTCATCAACTATAGTTACGGGGTTTGGATCTGGGTTTTCCCTGGTATAGTGAATCTTCTTAGGAGCCAGAATTTTAAGTTTTTAAACTGTTTTTATGAAATTTTGGAAAATTTACTTTAGAAAATGACCTTAAGTGGCTCAAGGTTAAATTTAAGGTTTCCTTAAAGTTTTATGAGACTGAGGGTCAAAGTCCCCAGTATGGTTGCCAGAAATGTTATCACTCTAATATTTATTTTGAAGTATGAAGAAAGAAGAACCTAAGGTAACCACAAACCACTTTTGGAGATCAGGACCTAGCCTTCCTGATGCTCAGAGAGGGCTCTCTCTTTATAATTTAACTTTGTTTTAGTTAAGACGATTTTAGGCTAGTTATCCTTGCACTTGGGTTTTGTTTTGAAAATTTGGTGGTGGGTTCACTTTACTTAGATGGAAAGAGGTTTGGCTTCTACCATTGGGCTATGGAGTCACATATCTAATAAACAAGACTGGATTTAGTGCTAAAAATAGTGTCTAGAGGGAAATATAGATGATTTACTGCAGATATCAGAGGATAAATGGTGAATGGATGCAAATCGGATCCAGGGAGCAATTAAGTTCCCTAGGCCAGACTTTGGAAGGAATGAAACAAGTCAATCAGGATGGGAGAGCAATTAAGGGTTCTAAAATCCGCATATCAGAATAAAACATATAAATAAATAACTATGCAAAATAGAGTGTAATTTAAACAAATTCTGAGTGATATTTCCAGTTAATTCATTTAGATTTTAGAACACATTTAAGATTATGAAAACACATAAGAAAGGTAACACAATCACACAAAATAAGTACTTCACTGCAAATGGCTCATCTCATGAATCCTGTAGCGAAATGCTTTTATTACTTGCTCCAGTTTGTTGACTTGAAAATGATACAATCACCCTTAGGTTCATGATCAAAATAACTCTACAAATGTAAAATAATCCACACATAATACTTGGAATTTTGAAGTATTTATACAAAATTAATTACAAAATATCTAAAAATGTATTCAGAACTAATCATGGAAAAAGGAAACATCTTCTTGCAAGAAGATAGAGACAACTATTGAACTGTTTCATGTTGTCCCTTTTATTTTGGTTTTGTTGGCTGTAGACTTTAACTTTTAGCCCTTTATGCTACTAGGCTATTTGACTTTCATTCTGGATGCCCTAGTTTACTTTAACTTTTCACCTGATACTCTTGCATCTGATACACTTTAACCTTGCTGACCTGTCAATATCCTTTTACCCTCATGTTTCACTTTTTAATGTAAATTTATAATTTACTGCGTTTTTACTACAGTAAATCATTCAATTTTTCCCATCTTTCTTCATCTGGTAATTGGATATTGATCATTTTTCTGTATATCTCATCTGCCTCTGTATATTTGGCAAAAGTGGGTTTATTAATAAACAGGTGTTTTACCTCATGTTGGAGGTAAAACAAGTTTTCAAAAGTTTGGTACAAGACTTTGCCTGTTGGCATGCCCTTCATAGGCGCAATTATCACCTGTTATTTGGCTAGTTCCCTAATCTTCTTGTTGTAATCTACCTGTGTCATTAACTTGTCATTTATAACTAAGGGATTAGGTAATCCATTTTCTTTCAATAGTTCAAATTTAGCCATGAACCTGTCAATGGCTAGCTGCATGTTCTGACACTTATCTTCTAGATTTAACATTAAATTCCTCTTGGTGAGGACTTTCCTGACTTCCAAAATTGTACTTATCCTATCAAGTATATCAAGCTCTTGCAGTTCATATTTATTCTTGGAGTTGAGGAAGTGGATGATTCTTGCTGCTTCCTCTGGCATATCTCCAAGTTCTGTTTTAATCCTTTCAATGGCTTCTATTGCCTGCTTTATCAAATCAATCTGCTAAAAAATTACCTAGATAGATGGCCAAATATCATTAACTGAGTCAATGATATTGGCCCACAGTTTCTCTTTAGCCTTTCCTATTGGCTCAGTCAAGGTTAGTTCTTATTCCAGTCCTTTATACTTTCATTCATCCTTGCAGCCTTTTGTTGCTCTTCTTTATGCATAATCTAGGCAAGTTTGTAATCTGTCTCAAGACTGCTAACTTTCTCCTTCAGTTTTTTCGTCTCATTAGTCTGAATGGACATTTCTTCCATTGCTTTGACCAGCTTATTTGCTTCATCACCTGTGTTACCTGTTGTTGTTGATGTCGTTGTTGATGTGGTCAAAGTTGATGTTGGCAATGTAGTGGCCATTCGACCAATAGGAGCTAATGCTGTTTCTAGAGTGGAAGGTACATATGTGGTCACTGTTGGAATGACTGTTAGAGGAGCACTACCAATACTAGCTTGTTTGAGCTAAATCAAGCTTTCTAGTTCCTTTTCCGTCTCCTTCAATTGGTCATTGAGTTGTAGCACCAAGTCCATCATCTCTTCATGATTTGTTTGGCTTTCTAGGAATTCCTTTATTTGTGGGTGTTGTAACTGAGGTAGCTTGAGCTGTTTCTTGAGGGCTACAATTCCTCATTCTTCTTCTTGATTAACTGTTCATCAACCTTGATGTCCTTTGGGTCATGGTCCATTTCAATAACAGGTCCTCCAAGGACTATATCCTGGTGTCTTTGGCGCTGGAGGAGGCCTTTTACGGTTTATACTGGGCTATTACATTGTCCAATGAATCTTTCAATTTGAATGTTGCCATGGCCTGTGCTGTGAGGGTGGAGTAGATAATTTCTCTAGCCTGCTTGTGAAATTCAAACTGATCAATGGGATGAACATCCCTGAACAAGACCTCAAAATTGGTCTACTTGTAGTTTTCTGAGGTTTTGGGCTGATGTACAGTGGGATGTAGGAATGACACCTGCATTTTTCCTCCTTTGATGTCAAAGGATGACATCAACCTGTTATGGTTTGGTGGTGTCATTTTTAGGTACTTGGCATATGTGTCTGCCTTCAACTTTTCATTCCTCGTTATAATTTCCTTAAATATTTGTTTGATATCTGTTTCCTTGTTAGCTAGCCTGACAAAGGAAGACACCTCCACACTCTTATATCTATGTACGATCTGTGTGTTGGAAGTAGATGGTTGTTGTGTCTCTGCTGATGCAGTTGTCTCTGTTGTCTGTTTAATGCTCTTCCCCATTGCCTCAGTGTCAATGATTTCTTCTAATGCAATGTTTTCCTCCTATTCAGACACATGATTCAATTTGGGCCTTGTGTTTAGCTTGAACTACTCATCAGTGGTCTCTAGGGTAGAACTTGATGCTTCCTCTCTCTTTCTTTTAGGATTCTTTTCCAAATTGAGATGGCTCTAAATGACAAGAGTGATGTTCATTGGCTCTCCCAACTCTAGAACCTGCTGGAAAGAACTCTGGTCAAATTGTTTCTCTAAATCAATCATGGTGTTCTCCACATCCACAACTATGTTGTCCATGCCAATCAATGTATTCTCTACCCATTCTGACTGATTAGCATATTGTTCAATGTGAGGTCTTGGATAGTGGATGTAAGGTCCCAACTTGACCTTTTGTCTGAGCTTGTTTATAACCCCATGATAGGGTCCAACCCTAACCCCCTCATTTATGTAATAAGGTCAAGACATAGTTATAGTTAGTTAAAGAGTCAATAAAGCTCATATTAATAATTGTAAGTGGTTGACCTGCATTTCAAGAAGGGACCACAGTTAGTTGCAAATGGGCCATGGTATTGAATAGATGGTATTAATAAGAACCATGGTACTAACCCATGGTATTGCATGTATGAATCCTATATAAAGGATAAAGACTCCCCTTGAGGGGCGTCGTGTCTTATTTTGTAATTGATCCCAGCTCTATTGGAGGTTGCCCCCTCAAAGAGGTAAGTGAACATTGCTTTCCTTTCTAAATAATAAAATACATGTTGTTATTTCCTATTTTTCTGTGTCCTGGGTATATTTCTTCGCATATTTGGTATTCTGGTATCTTCTCGCAAGTCAAGAGCATAACAAGTGGTATCAGAGCACTTTCCAGGGCTAGTGGGATCTCCATTTTTAGCAAAAAAAAAAAATTGGCTAGAGACATGTTCTAGCGTCTTTAAACCACAGGATCTGTCGTTGAGCGCATAAACCTATGGATTTGCGGAGGCATGCACGCAAGAAATACAAGAGGTGGTCACACTTGTTGGACTCCCTTTTAACCCCTGTGGGTACCCCTTCGAGTACTAGTGCATTAGACAAGAACCGTGCAGGGACTGTCATCGAAGTACCCTCTGGGTATATCGTAAGCCCCCTAAACTCTCTTGAAACTTCGCCATAGATAAACCATCGACCGTCTTTCTGGTACAATACACCGAGAACATCACACGGGGATATTACTCACATGTACGATAGGGTAGTAAGGTTGTACGGTAAAGTGTACAGTTGATCCTCCTTGGTTAGTGCCCTGAAGATTGGGCCGATTACTACTGTCGGACCCTTATGTATATTGAAATCTATAGCACCTGACACTCCTTCAAACCATAGTTCCCTTGTCTCTCTCTAGATCATGCATCATCTTTACTAGATTAGATCTAGCATATTGGGTTCTATTGCAGCCGCAACAATCAATTCTTCCGTTCAGATCTATCAAATCTGCCATTCAAATCTATCAAATCCACCAATTAGATCTATCAGATCCGCCATTTAGATCCAGTAATTTGGGATGTGTAGCAATCACAACAATTAGATCTAGCAGTAGGGGTTCGATCACTGCCACATTCCTACTCATACTCTATAGTTGAGGGTTTCACCGACAGATTTGACTATTTGTGTGGCTCCTATATGTGGGCATGATTCTCACAAGAAATTGGGCAGAATTAACTTTTCTAGGAATCAGATACTGCGGTATTCGTAAGCGAGGAGTAAAACTTCTTTCAGAGTAAAAAAGAAAAAAAACAAAAACAAAAATAAAAAAGAGTTTGATACCCTCTCGGGACACTTATTGGAGACTTATCCCATAAGAATCAGGTTGACGGGCTGAGCAAGGTGGTACCATTCACTTGTCAGCGTCAAAATTTCGGGTGGTCCCAAATTTTTTTTTTCACAGTAATGACAAGTGCACTGGATCTGTGCATGGTACAAACCAGATCTCAAGCTATGGCCAATGAGAAGATGGACACCCTTGAACAAAAGTTGGAGGCATTAACGACGCAGATCCAGACCTTAAATGACACAATCACAAAGGGAAAGTCGGGGGAACAATCATAGGCATATGATTTTAATGAAAACCTTGAGGGTGAGTCTAGCCATTCTCTTCACTTCTATGGAAACCTCCAATAGTCCCAGCCTCAACCACCCAAGCTGGACATGTATAAATTTGATCTCTCTCATCCGACCATATGGCAAGCACAAATGGAGCAATATTTCACATTGAATCACATAAGAGATGATGTGAATAAGCTAGGTGTGGGAAGCTTGTACTTAGACCAAGAAAGATGGCAATGGTGGCAGTGGCATAAATGCTACTATGCCTTACCAATGACTTGGCAGAGATTCTCAAAAGCCCTTTCTAATCGCTTTGATGAGGAATCTAACTTTTTGGGTCGTCTTACTAAGATACAACAGACAGGCATAGTGCAAGAATATATTAAAGCCTTTGAAGCATTATCCTTCCACACAGGAGGTCTAGTAGATGAATTCTACTTGGAATGTTTTGTTAGTGGTCTCAAAGACGCCATACACGACCACGTCCAACTGCAACACCCAGTCTCATGGCTAGCTGCTTGCAAGATAGCTCGTGAAGTAGAACGCGTGTTAGCAACCTAATTGACTCGTCCAAATTTCATAGCTAAGGGACGCTCCACCCAGGCTCCGAGCACTACCCAAACACTTAAGGTTCAAAAGGTGTCACCAGCGGTAATGGCGGAAAGAAGAAAGAAAGGATTGTGTTACTACTGTGATGAGAAATAATCCCCGGGGCATAAATGCAAGGAACCCAAATTCTTTCAAATTGATGCTATTGATCACAGTTCATCTGAGGAAGCCCCACCATTTGAGGGACCAGAGGAGGAACATGAGGACAACCAACCAGAAAATGAGCTCCCAGCTACAACTAAAGAACCAATTATTTCACTTCATGCTTTGGCATGAATTTATTCTTCCCAAACTCTCAAAATCAGAGGTTTTATTTAGCATCACCTTGTAGTAGTCTAGATTGATAGTGGCAGTATGCATAACTTTATCCATCAAAGAGTCGTTGAAATAGTGCATTGCTTTGTTAGAATAGTCTCTAATTTCCATGTCCAGATTGCTGATGGGGGGACAATGAAATGTGAAGGCCGCTGTGAAAATGTCAAACTTCGAATGGGGGATTATCACCTAAAGACCCACATGTTTGCAATCAACATGGGTGGGTGTGACATCATCTTGGGTACTGAATGGCTCCGCACACTCGGCCCAATCATAATGGATTTCCAATAGTTATATATGAGATTTAAGCAGAATAACTACACACATACCCTCTGCGAACTCCAGGCAGGTGCTCCTTTTATCATCAACTCGCATAGGATGGAAAAATTGTTAAAAAAAGGCCACCATGGAGTTATAGCCCAATTTAATGCCATCCAGGCCTTCAAACCCACTTCCCTTCATATTCATCCTGAGATGAAACATGTCTTAAACAACCATCTGCAGGTCTTTGACAAGCCTCATGAGCTTCCACCCTCAAGAGGGGAACATGATCATAGCATTACTTTGGTCCCAGGGGCATAAGCACCAAATATGCACCCATATAAATATCTGTTTGCCCAAAAGAATGAAATTGAAAAAAATCATCAAGGAACTCCTGAAGTCGGTGTCATTCGTCCTAGCATTAGTCCTTATTCATCGCCTGTGGTCATGGTGCTCAAAAAATATGGGGAATGGCGTATGTGTCCAAACTTCAGGGCCCTCAACGAGCTGATGGTCAAAGATAAAGTTCCCATCCTAGATGTTGATGATTTGCTGGATGAACTAAATGGGGCTCAATTCTTTACTAAGCTCGACCTTCGCTCGAGCTATCACCAAATTCGCATGAGAGAAGTAGACATTCCAAAGACTGCTTTCCGAACTCATGAAGGCCATTATGAATTCTTGGTCATGCCATTTTATCTATGTAATGTCCAATCCACTTTTCAGAGCCTCATGAATCACCTGCTCAAACCATATCTGAGAAAATTTGTCCTTGTTTTCTTTGATGACATCCTCACCTACAGCCTCACTTAGGAAAAACATCTTTAGCATGTAGATATGCTCTTGCAACTGCTCCGGAAGCATAAATTATTTGTCAAATTGTCCAAGTGATCTTTTAGCATTGAAGAAGTTGAGTATTTGGGCCACATTGTGGGGCATGAAGGTGTCAGGGTGGATCCCAAAAAGATCCAGGCAATGTAGGATTTGCCTCAACCAAAGACCTTGAAGAGCTTGAGAGTATTTTTGGGTCTCACCGGCTACTATCACAAATTTGTCCACAATTATGGTCACATTGCTAGACCCCTCACTCACCTTCTCAAGAAAAATTCATTCCTCTGGAATGATGAAGCACAACAGGCATTTATAGCTCTCAAACATGCCATGTGTTCCACTCCCGTATTGGCACTACCCAACTTCACCAAATCTTTTGTGATTGAATGTGATGCTTCAAGTACGGGTATTGGGGTTGTCTTAATGCAGGAAGGTCGACCCTTGGCCTTCACTAGCCAACAACTAAGTGGGACAAATCTGGGACAATCTACCTATGAGAAGGAGATGATGGCCATCTTACATGCAGTGGATACCTGGCGACCATACTTATTGGGGCGACGTTTCCAAATCCGCACAGACCATCAAAGCCTTAAATACTTTTTGGAGCAATTCCTATCCTTGCCACAACAAAATAAATGGCTAGCCAAAATTTTGGGATATGATTATGAGATAATTTACAATAAAGGGTGCGAAAATGTCATAGCGGATGCTTTATCACGCCAATTTGAGGAGGAAAGCACCCTGCCAACAATCTCTCTTCCCATTCCAAAGTGGATTGAAGAGGCTCACAAGGAATGGTTTTCATAACCTTTGCTCTCCCAACTCATTAATAAATTTCAGGCGGATCCAAATTCCACAGCAGGCTACTCTTGGCAGGATGAGATTCTTCGCTACTTGGACAAAGTAGTGATATCACCAACATCCACCCTCAAAAGTCGCATTTTGGCAGAGTTGCACTCATCTCCCACTGTAGGCCATTCAGGCTTTCAGAAGACTTATGCTCGCACTCAACGTTCATTCTTTTGGACATGCATGAAAAAGGACATTCTTACTTTTGTAGCTGAGTGTGATGTATGTCAGTGCCACAAAGGAGAAACAATCAAATCCCTAGGCACATTACAACCATTTCCCATCCCTTACCTAATCTGGATGGAGGTTTCTATGGATTTCATTACGGGTCTTCTGAAGTTAGGCAACAAGTCAATCATCACGGTGGTTGTGGACAAACTTTCTAAGTACACTCATTTTTGCACCCTACTCCACCCTTTTACACCAGCTTTGGTGGCTCAATCTTTCATGGACCAAATCTTCAAATTGCATGGCATGCCCACTTCCATTGTGTCTGATCATGAGCCGATCTTCACCACTAACTTTTGGCAGGAACTCTTCAGGCTACAAGGTACCCAACTACAACTCATTACTTCTTATCATCCCCAAACTGATGGTCAAATTGAAGCAGTCAACAGATGTCTGGAGACCTACCTCAGGTGTTTCACTTCAGAAAAGAAACATCTATGGGTACAGTGGTTACCTCTAGCCGAATGGTGGTATAATACTAACTATCATGCCACCACCAAAATGAATCCATATGAAGCAGGTTATGGTCAACTCCCTCCTTCACCTACTTCTTATATCTAGGGATGCTCGAAGGTACAAGCAGTGGATCAACTCCTACAGAACCGTGCAACCATGCTGGCGCACCTCAAAGAGAATCTCTGTCAAGCTCAAAATCGCATGAAGCAACAGGAAGACCAACATTGTTCAGAGCACAAATTTCAAGAGGGGGATCAGGTATTCTTGAGGCTGCAACCATATAAGCAAACATCACTCAAAGACAAGGGTTGTCAGAAATTATCTCCAAAATTCTACAGACTGTATCAAATACTTCAGCACATTGGTGAAGTAGCCTACAAGCTAGCCTCGCCACCCAGTGCAAAAATCCATCCCATCTTTCATGTCTCATGCATCAAGAAAGTGGTAGGGAACCATTTCAAAATTCAAACTATTCTACCAGAATTGGATGAAGAAGGTTCAATCTGGCTCCAACTTGAACAGGTTCTTGACATGCGAGAATGGCACCTGCGCGGCCGCACGATCAAGGAAGTCTTCATCAAGTGGAAAGACACTTGTCCAGAAGATGCGACTTGGTAACTAACCGTTGTTCTTCAACAGTTTCTGCAAATTCACCCTTGAGGACAAGGCTATTTTTATGGGGGAGGGTATGTTAGGGTCCAACCCTAACCCCATCATTTATGTAATAAGGTCGAGTCATAGTTATAGTTAGTTAAAGAGTCAATAAAGCCCATATTAATAATTGTAAGTGGTTGACCTGCATTTCAAGAAGTGACCACAGTTAGTTGCAAATGGGCCATGGTATTAGATAGATGGTATTAATAAGAACCATGGTACTGACCCATGGTATTGCATGTATGAATCCTATATAAAGGATAGAGACTCCCCTCGAGGAGCGTCATGTCTTATTTTTTAATTGAACCCAGCTCTATTGGAGGTTTCCCCCTCGAAGAGGCAAGTGAACATTGCTTTCCTTTCTGAATAATAAAATACATGCTATTATTTCTTGTTATCCTGTGTTCTGGGTATATTTCTTCACATATTTGGTATTCTGGTATCTTCTCGTAGGTCAAGAGCATAACAACCCATGAGGGTCATAATTCTAGATGAAACTATTCTTGAATTTCAATTCCTGGAGCATCTTATCAACCTCTGGTCCAACCTCTCTGGTGTTACAGATGAAAGGCCCATTTGGTCTTTCATCTTAAATTGTGTCTTCTTCCTAGCAGCTAGGAAGTTGACCTCATCTGAATTTATGTTTTTCCTGAAGTATTCAAGGGAAAATATCCTCATTGGGAGGTATTTAGGAAATTTGTAGGGGGCTAGCACAAAGCCATAGATCCTGATTTCATTATGATTCTGGTAGAGGTACCAGTCTCCCCCTTGCTATTCTTGGCTAGTTGCAGTAATATTTTAAATTTTGGGCTGATTCTAGGTTAAACCTTGGAAGTCAACATGTTCATGATTGGGTATACAAAAGAGTCTATGAATTCTTTGTATGAGGTGGAAAACTTGTGGAACACTAGTGTCGAGAAGACAAATTATCTTTCCTTTCCCTTGGTGTCTAATTTCTGGATCTTCAAAGGGAATTTATCTGTCTGGTAATAGGGGAACATATGAAACAACATTGAAGGGTATTTGAAAACTCTTTCAGTGGGTAGTCTAGTGAGTTATTTATGCATTCTGTCTACAATGAACTTGGCATAATCATACAAAATGGCAGGATTCTTTCCTCGAGTGAATATGGACAAGAAGGCCATGATGACCTCATCTACAAACTCATCTGATGTGCATCCTAGGATGCATGAAATCATGGTGATTATTCTGCTGCCAGTCTCTGAAAAAATAGTGGCAACATAAGGTGGAATGTTGTTATGTACCTAGGGGGGATAATATGGGGTACCAAGTGTTGTAGATCTAACCCAGAAATACTATAGATCTGATATAAAAATATGAGATAATGCAAATAACCCAGAAATAAGATGAAATGATTCTTTATTGACCAAACCCTTAAGGTAGGGCAACACCATACATTCACTCCTTAAGGAAGAAGAACACTCCACAAGCCATATGCTCATTCATACAAGAATACTTCTCTTCCTCTTCCTATGTGGAGTCTCTAGCCTTTATATAGGCCTCATACATACAATACCATGTACCATTACCATGGTTTCCTTATACCATCAACTAATACCATGGGCCCCTTACATTATTATTAACTACTTGTGGTCCCTTACATGACATGGGTTAACCACCTTATTTATTACTATGGCCCATCCCATTATTACATTATTACCTTGGGTACCTCCCTTGGTACCCCATATTATCCCCCCTAGGTACATAACATTCCACCCCCCTTAAACATGTTTCGTCCCCGAAACATGGGAAGAACATAAATAATAAGATCTACTCAAGAGAGTAGTCCACTGATACCATGCACGTGCATCTAGCCATCCAAGAGAAAGGTGAACCCTCGATCTCGCTGGTGCCTCGCTCGCTTGAGATGGAAGTTGACCGTGGCAACTATTCTGTGTTGATGTGCAGTGGGTGGATCTTCTCTCCTCACGATCCGTCATGTGACGACTTGGTTTCCATCTTGATGGTTGTCTCGCTGGGTGATGTGGGTGATGATATGTTGTAGTTTTAACCCACGATGGCTGTTTCTTTACTTCACCCTGTGGTGGTGCCTGTTGTGGTGTCTTCTTTTTCAATATGACTTCAACCACTAAGCCCTCCTCTGATGTATCATCACCTGTAACCTTTTCTTCTGCAGCCTCTGTTTGTGTTTGATTGTCGATCATCAAAGGCTCATCATCCGATATGTCAGTCCCTTGAACATCTTCTGCTTCAGCCTCCATGTGCTCTACCTGTTTATGGATGAAAATATCCTGTAATGTAATTTTCTTCTTTTTATACCATAACTTTAGGAATTTCTTCTGCACATTAATATTGATAGTACCCATGGATTCCATCCAAGGATATCCCAAAACAACATCGATATTATCCATCTCGGAAGTATAAAAATCACCATGAAACACATACTGATCCATAGAAAGCTTCAAATCCTTGTACACTTGAACATCCTCATTATCAACTTGTAAAGTTTCAATGTGTTTTGCTGGAACTTGCAATCTTTTTGCCAAATTAACATTGATAAAATTATGTTTGCAACTAGGATTTATAGAAATATTGATCTTTTCCTTTTGAATCACTCCATGAACCTGTAATAAGGATATACCAGTAGGAAATAGCCCCACATGTTTCTCCTTATCTTGTTTTCTGGCATGAGACCATCTGTCTAAAAGTAATTTTTCAAATTCTTCATCGGGCAGGTTGGAACACTTCTTTTGGTTAAGTAATTCCCACCATGTGGCCGCCTCATCTCTAAATTGCTGCACTGCCCACCATTTCCAACTGTTGGTCGATAACCTCTTCTGTTTTTTTATGTATTCTTCAATAGTAGGACCATCATCTTTCCCTGTAAAATAGAGTTCCGCCATGAGAAAAATTCACTTACTTTGGCGAAAATTTGAAATTGTCACAGTTTCGTCAATATTGCTCAGAATCCATATTATAACCTGTTTTTAGAAATGGAACAACCATTCTGCATCTGCCCATGTGATAGAAATCCTGATTCAGACACTGGAATTTCAGATCTGCGCTGCTACTCTCCCGACGTCACCCAAAATTTATGCAAAAAGAGCTGATTTTAAATCAGCGATATCTCCCTCATCTGGACTCCGATTCGACTGATTTTTTTTTTGAAATTATGTGTTTTTTCCCAAATATTCTAGATCTACAATTAGATCTTGCAGATCTGGCACCAGGACTTCTAGATCTGTGCTGCAAAATCGCTGCCCTAAAAATTGTCTGCAACCCCACTGATTTTTAGATCAACGATATCTCCTTCATCCAGACTCCGATTCGACCGATTTTTTTTTTTGAAATCGGGTGTTTTTTCCCAAAGAATACAGATCTGCAATTAGATTCTGCAGATTTGGCACCAAAACGTACAGATCTGATCTGAAAAGTCGCCGCCCCAGAAACCCTGCAAAAATGAAAAAAAAAAAAAAATCTCCACGGTTTGCCCAAGAAAGAGCTCTGATACCACTTGTTGTAGATCTAACCCAGAAATACTATAGATCTGATATAAAAATATGAGATAATGCAAATAACCTAGAAATAAGATGAAATGATTCTTTATTGACCAAACCCTTAAGGTAGGGCAACACCATACATTCACTCCTTAAGGAAGGAGAACACTCCACAAGCCATATGCTCATTCATACAAGAATACTTCTCTTCCTCTTCCAATGTGGAGTCTCTAGCCTTTATATAGGCCTCATACATACAATACCATGTACCATTACCATGGTTTCCTTATACCATCAACTAATACCATGGGCCCCTTACATTATTATTAACTACTTGTGGTCCCTTACATGACATGGGTTAACCACCTTATTTATTACTATGGCCCATCCCATTATTACATTATTACCTTGGGTACCTCCCTTGGTACCCCATATTATCCCCCCTAGGTACATAACACCAAGGGAGGTACCCAAGGTAATAATGTAATAATGGGATGGGCCATAGTAATAAATAAGGTGGTTAACCCATGTCATGTAAGGAACCACAAGTAGTTAATAATAATGTAATGGGCCCATGGTATTAGTTGAGGGTATGAGGGAACCATGGTAATGACCCATGGTATTGTATGTATGAGGCCTATATAGAGGCTAGAGACTCCACATAGAGGAAGATGAAGAGAAGTATTCTTGTATGAACAGGCATATGGCTTGTGGAGTGTTCTCCTTCCTTAAGGAGTGAATGTATGGTGTTGCCCTACCTTAAGGGTTTTGATAATAAAGAAGCATTTCTATCTATTTCTATCTTATTGTTCTTGGGTTTATTTCTGTTATCATATATCTTTTGGATCAGATCTACAGCAATTGGTATCAGAGCTACAACAAGTGGTATCAGAGCTACAACAATTCGGGGACGAAACATGCTTAGGGGGGTGGAATGTTATGTACCTAGGGGGGGTAATATGGGGTACCAAGGGAGGTACCCAAAGTAATAATGTAATAATGGGATGGGCCATAGTAATAAATAAGGTGGTTAACCCATGTCATGTAAGGGACCACAAGTAGTTAATAATAATGTAATGGGCCCATGGTATTAGTTGAGGGTATGAGGGAACCATGGTAATGACCCATGGTATTGTATGTATGAGGCCTATATAGAGGCTAGAGACTCCACATAGAGGAAGATGAAGAGAAGTATTCTTGTATGAACAGGCATATGGCTTGTGGAGTGTTCTCCTTCCTTAAGGAGTGAATGTATGGTGTTGCCCTACCTTAAGGGTTTTGATAATAAAGAAGCATTTCTATCTATTTCTATCTTATTGTTCTTGGGTTTATTTCTGTTATCATATATCTTTTGGATCAGATCTACAGCAATTGGTATCAGAGCTACAACAAATGTCTTTAGGAGTATGGCACTCCTCAATGGTGAAATTATGAAACATTTGTTTGATCCTGTCTGGGCCTAGTGTGATGTATAGGTCCAATAGGTGCCCAATGGATAAAGGAGTTATATTAGGAGTAGGATGGATTTGCAGCATCTGGTTGATGGATTCAACAGTAATAGTGAATAATATCTCATGGTTTGGTGCCTCAATAGCCCTATGGATTGGAACATAACGGGCTTGGCAAAAATGTACTATGTTTGGGAATGGGTGGACTTCTAGAAAGTATACTTGGGCAAATTGATTCCCAAAGGTTTATATCATCATCATGGTTTAGGAACCTATCTTTGGCCCAACAGTGAATTCTTAGAAGGTGGCGTGGGGTGGCTATATCTTTGATTTGAAAGTATCTGTATGCCAGGGCCAAGTGGTCGATGTCTAAATGAGGGGTTGTCACTTGTCTGACATCTAGAGAATTTTTGGTAGCCATTTCTGTATTAAACTGTGGAAATTTGGGTTATATGGCTATTGTAAGTGAAGTTTTGACAATTCTATAATAGGAGTAGGGTATCAATAGTTTGTAGGTAGCGGTTTTGGTATTTTAGGAGGGGTAATACTCTCAATTTAAAGGGAATTCAATTAAATTCATTCAATTATTTCATGAATTTAGTGTATGTTTTCAAATGAGAGGGACGTTCTGGTTTTCTGCTTAAATACCTAGAATTTATGGTCGGGGCTGCAAACTAGTTTTAAATGGAGGTTTGCATAGGCTTCTGCGGCTTTCAGGTGTGTTGTGGTGGTGTTTCAGAAGGTATTCGTCGGTTGGTAACTAGTTGCAGGAGCTCTGAGGGCACAGGTGTGCTTTGGAGGCTTCGTAGTGAAAACAAGTGACAAAGGGAAAAAATAGGGTATGAGCGCTTTTAACTGGGAGCGTTTAGAATTGGTGGGGAAATTAAATGAACAATGGCAGTTTTGGTTTACAGTGGGGAGGTGCTATTGGAGGATATCGCACTACTTATGAGGGTCGGGTGGTATTTTGACAAGGGAACATGATCTATGCTGGAGGTTGAAACGTAGCAAAATGGGCCTGAGCAAAACCATCCATATTGCGTGCGAGCTGATAAAGGTTAGGCATTGAGTGGGCATGATATGAGCAAGGGCCGTTGGATCTATGGGTGGATGATCCGAAGGTCATCGCGTGGCAGAGATGCACAGTGTGAGATGGGGGCGGAATTTAGTGGGGCCCATGGTTAATTGTGTTTAAGTGTAATTAACCAACAATTGACTGCAGGTTTATGAAGTAATGTGGGTTTATAACATAATAGGTGAAAATGATTTTTCGAGGTTAATAAATTAATGCGAGGGGATGAAATAAAAGTTAGGATAAGAGGTTTAGTGGGTTTTTCGGGGTTTTTAGGGAATTTAACAAATGGAAAGTGATTTTTCCAAGGGGAAAAAGGGTTTCACACTAGGGGAAAGGGATTTTTGGGAAGGGGGATGAATGTAGAAGGTAAATTGGCTAGGGAATGTGTGAAACCAAGGGGTAGGAGTCAAAATGAATGGAAATGGTGTCTTCACAAGCCATGAAGGGGTAAAAGGGAAATTAGTAAGTATATAGGGGGGGTGAAATACAATGAAGGGGAAGTTAAACAAATCAGCTTATGAACATTCTTTTCACTTTAATAACTGCTCCTGCACACTGAAACATATAGTTAAGCATGATAGTAGTGCTTATGCTTCCAATGACCTGTATTTCTGCGACCTTTCTTCTACCTACCCTTTTACCTACCTTAACATTTTTTCTTCACTTTGTTGGGTGCACTTAAGCTAGCAAACCCATTTCTCTCCTTTTTATTTTATGTAATAAAATATCTACTTCTAACCTTATATCTTCCAAGAGGTTCAGATTATACTGATGAGCTCCTTTTATTTCTCTACCTATCTACTAATTTGCCAAGATTAAACTGTTTAATCATATTTTTATTTTCTAACTATAAATTGAAATTCAAAGCATGAAGTAGTTAAGATTAAGCAATTTGATTATCATGGGTTGTGGCATGTATGACAAGCTACACACAACCATTTTTTAAGATAGTAAAGTAAAGAGTAGTGGCACTTGACTTTCACACTTTCATGATCTGTTTTTTGTTTGGAGTTCATATTTTTTCATTTTTTGATATTTTCTTTGAGGACATACCATCTTACATTTTTTATTTTTAATATGGAAAACATTTGTAGAAAGAAAAGGTATGTGCAATATTACAAGACTTAACGTCAGCCAATTCAAAATTATGAATCCTATCACTATAGGACTCTAACACCTGGGAGTAAATGTTAGGAATTTGGTGCTAGCAGACTATAATGTCCCTGATATTCCTCCCATTGATGTAGATGGTAACACGTTGTATAGAAATAATGCTAAAGTGGAGAATGTCATTCTCTTTGGTCTTAGACAATCAAAACTTGTAAAGGTTTTGCACTATAAGTCTGCTAAGGATGTGTGGGTAAATATCAATAAACTTCATGAAGGAGATGGAAATTTAAAGCAGACAAAACTTCAATCCTTTAAAATGAGGTTTTAGAGCTAGAGAATGAGTGAAGATTAAAGCGTAACATAATACTTCCTCAGATTTGATGAAGTAACCAATATGATTAGAGGACTTGGTGAAGAGGTTAAGGAAGTAATTATTCTTCAAAAAACCTTAAGATATTTTTCCATGAGATTTAATGCCAATGTCTCATCTATTGAAGAGATGGCTAATTTAAAGGATCTCAAGATGGACTAGCTTCATGGTACTCTCACAGCCTATGAGATGAAATTAGGAAGAGAGGAGTCTGAACGTGAGGAATCAACATTCAAAGTATCCAAAGGGCCAAGGGGCACAATTATCATCAAGACTACTCCTACTGTGAATCTAATAAGGAGTTGGCTGAATTAGGTAGGAAACTGAAGTGTGGCTAAGGAAAATATAAAGGGAAGTTACCCTTTAAATGTTTTGACTGTGGAAGAGTTGGACATTTTTCGTCCAAATACCCTTAAAAACAAAAGGCTGAAAAGGAAGATTTCATAAATTTGGAAACAAATATTAGAAACATCAAAAGAAAAATTTCTATAAGAAAAATGGGTTCTACTCCAAAGAGGATAGCTCCGCACCATAGTTAGACAATGAAAGTTGTTTGCACGATGATTCAAATAAGTATATACTTAGGGATTTTAGAACATACTTGAAGAAACAAAGTATTATTGAATCTGAAGAGGAGGAATAAGATGGAGGAGTAGTGGACCTTGAATGGGAACTCATCAATGCTCTTGACGAGTTAAAGAAAGCAAGGAAAAAGAGCAAGCAGTTGAAGGAACAACTACAACATGTTGAAGAAGGTATGTATAATTATGATAATGAGGATTTTGTTTATCAAAAATAAAAACTTGAAGAATCTATTAAGAGAAAACATAGTTTAGTCCTTCTACTAAAAAAAACAAGGAACACATGCGAAACTATAAGAAGAGAACAAGCAATCAAAATAGGAGCTACTCAAGACAAGGAAGGAAACGATCTAAAAAACATGCAAAGATGAAATTCGAGCTTTGAAATTTAAACTAGAAGAAGCAAAACAAATGGAAGAGATTCTTCAAGATTTGATCCATGAATGGGAAGAGATCTGTCAGGGAATACCTGCATGTAATATCATGCACCTTGCACGCTCCATGATTGTCATGTTCATCCTTTCTGACACACCATTTTCCCATGGTGTTCCTGGAACTATCTTCTCTCTGTGAATTCAATGGTATGAAAAGTAGTTATCAAACTCTTTACTATAGTATTCACCTCCATTTTCTCATCTGAGATACTTCAAGTTCTCTCCTGTCATATTATTAACCAAATCTTTCCATTTCTTGAAAGTATCAATACATCATATTTATTTTGAATATAATAAACCTAGGTTTTCCTAGTTTCATCATCAATAAAAGTAACATAATAGTGAGAGCCACCGAGAGATGATACCTGAGTAGGTCCCTATATATCTGTATGCATAAGCTCTAATTTTTCACTCTTATTTTCATTCCCAAATTTGATAAATATGACTCTCTTATGCTTTTCGTAAACACACTTTTCACAAAAATCCAAATCAATAGGCTTCAAACCTGGAAACAAATTTCTTGAGTGATGAATTTGAATCCCCTTCTCACTCATGTGCCCGAGCCTACAATGCCACAATTCTGTATCTTCTCCTGTGGAGGTTGATGAATTAAAAAAATTAGAAATACCATTACATAAATAGAACGTACAAACCTTTTCTCCTTTTGATATTGCTAGGGCTCCTTTAGTGACCTTCCAAGTTTTGTTTGTGAATGTTCTTACACAACGATCAACACATAACCACCTATTTGAAATTATATTTTTCTTCAGATCTGGAACATTCCTTACCTCCTTCAATAGCTATTGGTTTCCATTTCGTTTCTTTATAAAAAACTTACCCATTCCAATGATTTACAGGGTTTATGATCACCCAAATGAACCTGTAAAAAATATCCTTGAACATAATCATGAAAATGTTTCCTATTGGGTGTGGCATGGAATGAGGACCCTAAAGCTACCACTGATGCATCAATAATATTCTCTAACAAAATAATCAAAACATATTTCAACACATCACCTATCACATTTGCTTCGTGATTCTTCTCTTGTTGTCCATCTCCTTATTTTCCCTTCTGAGATTTGTTGTCTTTCTTCAAGTGTCCTTTCTTCCTAAATTTATAGCACACTATCCCTGATCTGGGTTTTGATCTGCCTTTTCTTTACTTATTACGATTTCCTAGGCTCCTTCCACATTCCATTTTTCTTCACCTAGTCTCTGTAGTTAAATCATTACTTGATGTCTCAGTGGAGATTTTCCGTCGCATTTCCTCACTAAGGATGGTAGCAACAACATCATCAAACTTTAAAGTAATAGATCTAGAGACAAAGTTACTAATAGCTATAACTAAGCCATTCCAACTTTCTGGAAATGAGCACAGAAATAACAAATCATTAACTTCATCATCAAAATTTACCCCTACATAACTTAATTGACTGGTAATCGTTTTAAATTCATTTAAATTATCAAAAAAGGATCTACCTTCTGAGATATTCATATTAAATAAACGCTTAATAAGAAATACCTTATTTGAGGCTGATGGTTTTTCATATAGTTTGGCCAATGTTGTCATTAAACATTCTGTTGTCATTTCCTTTGAAATGTTGAATGTCATTGGCGTTGCCAGACACATTCGTATCGTTCCTAATGCCTTTGTATCAATAAGATCTCATTCTTCATTTGTAATACTTGTCATCTTCTTTGATTTTCCACTCAATGGTAGGTATAGTTATTTCTAATACAGATAATCTTACATATGCATCTTCCACAATTGGTAATTTTGGTCGTTAAATTTCTTGACCGTAAACCTACCATCTTCCACCATTTCTCCCACTCAAACCAAGAACCCTTCTTTCCTGTGAGTTTATCAACCAAATAAACCTTCAACTTTGATACCAGTTGTTAGAAATTAATTAACAGAGCAATGAAATACATAAAATATTGTGGAAACACAAATGTAGAAATGCATAAAACAAGAGAGACACAGATATATGTGGCTCACTAAATTTAGGCTACATCCACAAAGCAACATCTAGTCTTTCCTTTGATGTTATTGAACAAATTGAAGAGATACAACCTACAACAGATCCGTTATAATGTCCTCTTTTCTCTCACATAACATCCTCTCTCGCTTTCTCTCTTAGAATAATAATACACAATGGAAATAAAATTCCCTAATATAAACTGAGGGTTACTTTCTAGGGCCAAAAACTCTAAATTAACATAACTTCTATTGTCAGATCATTTGCCTAATGAACAACCTAGATTGACTATGAAATTACAATATCTTACAAGGCAATCTTTCATCTAGTTTTAGCTTCAAGGGCGCTGCCCCTGAACTGCCAACAGGAGGCAGGGCTCATTAAAAGTAGTCGTTGCCTCTCCTAGACCCACCTGGAGGCCATCATACAGGAAATAGTGCTGCCCCATTTAGGAACTAGAGTCCAACACGGTTGAGACCTCTGAATCAAGAAGATAATAAGGCTCCACACCCAACATGAAACAATAGAATTAAGATAAAATAAGAAGTGAAAGTAATACCATGTAGTTAACAATTGAGATACAAAAAAAACTAAAGAATAATCACTTGGTGTGATTAATGGTTCATTGTAAATTAGAACCACTCGAATTCATGAAAATTGTCAACCACCTTTGAATTGTAATGGTTGAGGGTAACCCACAAAAAGTAAGGATGTAATTTAACCAAAGAAAACTATCACATTTCGATATATTATTTACATGAATTACAATTCATGGAAATATTTACAAGAGGGATTAACAAAAAAGGTTGTCACATAGGTGCCCAAAAACCTATAAACATTAGTTTTATTGAAGCTCCATATCCTTGTAGGCCTTAAAAGAGAGAAAAATTGTGAAGATATAAAAGGAGAAAGAGTATCCCTCCTTCCAGTTTTCATGTTGAGAAGACATTATTTGTTAAACATATAACAACATTAAATATTTGTGATATCCATCATCATAAAATAATGGTTCCTTGAATCCTAAATGATCATCCTTGCCTTTGAAAAGCTCACAAGTTTCTTATTTCAATGTTCATAAAGTTTATGAGAATTTGACAGAGAACATGTCTTTTAAAGACATACAAATTTTAGTATAAAATCGTTCTTGCACAAAAATGAGTCTATTATTTCATATCAATTTACAATGCTACATGAAAGGCTCCTAATTAATCAATATTAAATTCATATATTATACAAGAAAAATAAATAAATTATCATTCGCGTATTCATGACATGTTATTAAATGCTTACAAGAGTATGGCATGTAGCTCAATTGGAAATGACCTTGTTATGAAGTCATATGTAAAACATGAGATTCAAAGTTCAAATCACTGTGGGTTAGACCAACAAAAAATATATATGATAAATTTTTACAATGTTTATCTTCTTAGGATGTGGCAATATAATGTTGATTTTCATCTAGTTGTTTCTCAACATGTAATCGTACAATATATTGATAAGTATGCATCAAAACTAGAAAAGAGGTTATATTGTTGTCAAGATTTGATGAAAATAATTGAAAACATAAAAGACATTTTATATCCTCCTTTGTGTGAATAAAAAAGGTTCCTTGTAAAAACATATAGTTTTTTGAATCCTCTTACCCGTCCTTATACCCTACTTGAATGTTGTGTTAAAATTTCCATGTGCATTCTCCCAAAAAGAACACTCAAATACTTGGGTCCCTCTTTACCACAAATGATAACAATGTACATACATTATTGATAAGACCTTGAAGAATATTCCTTTTTCTCTGAATCTGCTAAAAGATATTTCCTTTTGTTTCCATATCAGGAATTTCATTGGTCTTCTCATACTTCTGACTCCACACTTCTTCCACTTTTTGTTTGGAACTGTAGAATTCTCTATAGCTATGTTAAGTTCTTCCTCTAAGAAATTTCTTCTTACTATTGTTTTATGGTAATTTCAGTTACACATTTTAAAACGCTAAATGATATGGTGCTTCTAATGAAGGAACTTTTTCCCAACTATGATATTGAATAGTTATTTTCAAATATTAACATACTTAAAAACTAGTTCTATTGTAACACCCCTCCCTTGTGTGCTAAATTATTGTAAACCTAAGCTAAGATAAAGTTAGGTGTGATATCATCCCTTGTGTGTTAAATGAATGTAAACCTAAGCTGAGGAAAGCTAGGTGATATGTAATATGAAAATCAAATGTGTTATTAACTAAATTAATAAAATAAATGAATTGGAGTGTGGAGCACCAAGAGAGAGGAGATTCTTTCCAAATCCCATCGAGAAATGGGATAGAGATGAATCTTTCATGATAAATCTTCTAGATGTGATTCTAGATAAGCTTGGGTGGATTGGAGATCCATCAGATGGATGGTAGATAAAGATCCATTAGACATAAAAGCTTTGCTGGAGATAAAGGCAATATTTTATGAGGAAATGCCTCGTGGGAGATTAAGACGAGCTTTTCCGAAAAAGACCTAGGAAAATGGAAAAATACATAAAAGCGGGACGTCGCTAATGGAAACTAAATCTTGAAAGAGGGTATTAAATACCTAGTGCATTGATCAATTGAGGCCTGTTGATCCTTGGCAAGAACCTCGACTCGGGGGGAATCATATGTGATTCATGGTTGGGTGGTGGTGCTCCTCCCTCCAAATGATGTTTCTAGTTGGCTTCATGATGCGCAGAATGTTCTATATGATGTTTTCTTCCTTCCTTGTTACAAATTCAGTTAGTATAAAGGAAATTGTACAAGTTTCTTAGATATGAGAATGATTGTAGATTTACATTCACTGATATATATCTATATATATATATATATATATATATATATAGCTAAACAAAATTTTCTGTATTAGTTTTATCTTATATGAATTCATGTGATAGTATGGCTCCCTGCAGTAGACCAAGATGAAGTAGTAGAGGGACTTAATATGTGAACTCATGCACTAGTAGATATGCTGCCAATCATGTGCTATTATGATAATGAATCGCTTGGCATGAGAAAATATAGACCAATAATTATGTTTTAATTTTTGACACCTTATAGCTTAAGGTTTAGAATATATACTTAACTACATTATGGAATGTATGCATGGAGGGTATGTTATGCATAAGATAATCATGTCGATAATACTTTGATAATACCAAGGGTATTGGGAAGTAACAACTGCATTGTAGGTAGGGTATGCTTCTATGAAGGCTTTAAGGCACCCTTCAGTCTAAATATTTAATCTTGATTGTGCATGACGAAGGAAGTTAGTAATCATGAGGTATGGCCTTGATAGTTATAGTAGAATCCAATTTACTACCATTAGGGTTAAGTGGATTAATTAAGGAATTATTATAAGTGCATAAAATGGTTAGTTCATTCTTCATCCACTAAATCATGGTTAGTAAATCCTGAACACATGAGCTTTGAAAAATAGGCTTCAAAGATTGTGCCTGACCCCCTCTATAGTCAAATTTATAACGATTGTGGTGTTGGTTATATAAAAAAAATATGATGATATAAAGGAAGGCTAAAGATACCCTTTGTCAGTGTTTCATCTTAACTATTAAATAGCGAAAAAGGCATTTACAGTATGGGAGCCTAAGAGCTAAATTCTAGGGTAGGTGAAGGAGGTTCGTTACATCTATGTTCCTTGTTGTATGGAGTGTGTAGTTATGTATTGTATGTTTTTTAAGAAACAAATTATCTTATAATTAAATTTGTATAATTTTTTTCTCTCATTAAATCAACTTATCCCTTCAATTTGGTAATCACTAGCTTCATTTTTCAAGAATCTCCCATTCTCTCAAATTCAAAATATTCTTCATATCATTAAGTTAGTAATAATTCCCTCAATATGTATTTAGACTTCCTATATAAGAATGAACTTTAATTTCTATTAGTCTTTAGTTCAACATCATTGAAATTACTATACAATATCTTCTTCAACAACTTTTCTATCTCCATTCTCTTTTCATTTTTGAGCCACTCTCTTTGTCCTATTTAGTTTTTTATTTACTCTCCAATTCTTCTAATTTAATTCCTAACACCTATTATTTTTTAATCACTTTTATATTTACCTGTCTTCTCACAATCCCTTTTACTTGGCATTGGAATTTAATTGAAATGTTTGGTGAATCAGATATGTGAACAAAATATAATACCATCCTTGTTGTAGGGATCACTTTTATTTTGAGATTTATATAGTCTTTTAAAGAAATATTTTTTTCTAAGAAGAATTAATTTTGAAAAAGGTCAAATGCTTCACTTGGTAAATGTGACTTATTGTGAGACCAAACAAAGCTTCAAACTTATTCACTAGTAAAATTTTGGGGTTATAGAACAATAGGTCTACTTTATCATACGCCCTTCAACCCTATGCCCAAATGGATAATATTTTTCATCTCTTAAACATGTTGGAGGGTGAGTGAAGATAGATTATTTCTTGTGGGAGTAGATTACTTAGGAAATAGGTATATTGACTTTGAAATTATTTTACTAATTGCATACCTTCAAATAGTTTGCAAATTTCTTATCCTTTACATAAAGTTGGATTACAACAACTTCTAAGTAAATATTTTATAAATTTCAAACGAACTTTATATCCTAACTAAAATGATTATACACTTTTCTATTTCCTTGTATTCTCACAATTCCTTTTACTTGGCATTGGAATTTTAATTAAAATGTTTGGTGAATGAGATATGTGAACAAAATATAATACCATCCTTGTTTTAGGGATCACTTTTAGTTTGAGATTTATATAGTCTTTTAAATAAATTAAAATTCTTCTAAGAAGAATTAATTTTGAAAATGGTGAAATGCTTCACTTGGTAAATGTGACTCGTTGTGAGAACAAACAAAGCCTCAAACTTATTCACTAGTACAATTTTGGGGTTATAGAACAATAGATCTTCTTTATCACACACCCTTCAACCCTATGCCCAAATGGATAATTTTTTTCATTTCTTAAACATGTATTGGGGGGTGAGTGAAGAGAAATTATTTATTGTGGGAGTAGATTACTTAGGAAATAGGTATATTGACTTTGCAACTATTTCACAAATTGGATACCTTCAACTAGTTTGAAAATTTCTTATCCTTTACATAAAGTTGGATTAAAAACAAATACTAAGTAAATATTTTATAAATTTCAAACAAATTTTATATCCTAACTAAAATTATTATACAATTTTATATTTCCTTGTCTTCTCACAATCCATTTTACTTGGCATTGGAATTTAATTGAAATGTTCAGTGAATGAGATATGTGAACAAACTATAATACCATCCTTGTTGTAGGGATCACTTTTAGTTTGAGATTTATATAGTCTTTTAAAGAGATTAAAAATTGTTTCTAACAAGAATCAATTTTGAAAAGGGTCAAATGCTTCACTTGGTAAATGTGACTTGTTGTGATACCAAACAAAGCTTCAAACTTATTCACTAGTAAAATTTTGGGGTTATAGAACAATAGATCTTCTTTATCACACAACGTTCAACCTTATGCCCAAATGGATAATTTTTTTCATTTCTCAAACATGCACTGGGGGGCGAGTGAAGAGAGATTATTTCTTGTGGGAGTAGATTATTTAGCAAATAGGTATATTGACTTTGCAACTATTTTACAAATTTTATGCCTTCAACTAGTTTGCAAATTTCTTATCCTTCTCATAAAGTTGGATTAAAAACAATTACTACATAACTATTTTATAAATTTAAAATGAAATTTATATCCTAACTAAAATGATTATACACTTTTCATTAAGATAACTCAAATGCCATACAATAAAACAAATACTATTGAACAATGTTTTCATAATTATAGAAACATTTCAAAATTTGAGGAAAAATTACCAATGCAAATTATACGACTTTCATACCTTTAATATACTTTTAGTCTCTATTTACAATTTATAAACTAATATTTATCTTTTCATAAATTTGTTTAACATCTTTAGACATGATTACTGTTCTTGAAATATTATAATTTTCCACTTGTCAAATACATTAATCCATAGTAGCCAATTCATTTTTAAAAATATTTGGATGGTAGTTATAAAGAAAGGCATCAAACCATATTTTTGATGCTAGCTATAAGGAAAGACCTTGAGCTCATATCTTGAATGAGATGACACTAATTCTATTCATGTGTGTGTTCCTCTATTAGGTGTTCTCAATTGTTGCATCCCTTGAAGTTAAATCACGATTTATGCATAAGAAATAAATTTGAGCTATTTCAATGGCTTGGTTTGTTGAAATGTATTTATTCTTATTCTTAATCTATAATGGTTGCATGTGAATCCGATTTTTTCCACACATCAACATGTCTAAGTTGAATATACATATATTTGAATGGTTCTTTTGGAAGATTTAATTATAAAGTTACTTAATTTAATTTAGCTGGTAATGGTAATATAATTTTCACCAAAGAACTAATGTTCCATCTCCCTATATGCTCATATAACATAATTAGGGAAAGTATGTGGCCCATTATCCACACATTTTCTGTTGCAAGGAACAAACATCACATAGTGTAATTAGGGGAATTTTAAAGGATCACTGCATATTCACATACTTTCAATTCAAACACTTTCTATGTCCACTATTCACCTTGCACACACCACCACTACATGCACTAAATTCACTTAAACTTTGTGTAAATGGTATCCCCTTTTGGAATTTTTATACTTGGTTTATTTCAACTTTACATTTTCGCACACCTTAAGAAAAACAAATACTCTTGTAAAAGGAACCCTAAATTGAACCAACTAAATTACCCACAGGGGACACAAAATAATTTAATAGTTTAAGGTAGGACCACAAGGGTAGAAATCTCATAAGCCGACATGGTTATTTTTCATTGAAAAAAATAGATGTTTTTTTTAAGGGTGCCTTCAAATCCTACACCATCTAGTGAAATAACTGGTAATTAGAAGAAACATGTGAAGGGGGAAAGGCTTAGACAGTGGATTCTCACAACCCCACTTATTGTCTCCCGACACTTGGAAGGGGTTGTAGATTCAAATTTGAAACCTACAAGTTAATATTCACTCATTCCCACTAGACATAGGTAACTTAGTGGCCAATTATTAGGGCATATTTCCCTATTGGTAGTAGGTGTGGGAGCACTCCACCTAATGTGATTTTGTTCAGGCTACTAGAAGTGTCACCAAATCTTTTGGGATGTAGCCCTAGTATCCCCCACTATAACCCTCTCCATACCTTGGTTGGCTTTTGGCTGTTGTAAGTATCACAAATAGTTTTGGGATGTGGCCCTAATACCCTACTATAAAATCTTCACAAGGACCAATTATTACTTGAGGGGAAGTACGTTAGGTATTTTGAAGTTTTTTTCTCATATTCAAAACTTCACAAAACTTTTATGTTGATTGTTTCAAACATTAGATTTAAGGGGGAAATTTACCATTTATTTTTTTCTTTGTCTTATGCATGTGATTCTTTTGGTTTTATAAAAGAAAAACCCCCTTCCCATCTTTTTCCACACAATTACTAGGGAACCATAGGGGATTGAGGGGTTACCCATCACTCTAGGTGCCTAGAATATATCCTACCATTACCGTGAGCAATGCCTAGTGTCTGACCATTTTGATGCAAAAGACATGACCAAACCACCTTGTTTGGAACATCCATTTTTGGAGCCACCTTAATGGGATCTAATTCCTCTCAAGGAACCCCCACCACCAACCCTTAGGGAAGTACAAACACTACACCATAGGGTACTCTGACCAACCCTACACTACAGGGTACTCCAACCAATACTATTCCACAGGGTACCAATACTAATACCAACACCAATGAACAATGTTGTCATTACATCATGGCTAACACCAACAAGATACCTTTTGTCACTTAAATATTTCAGATTTGATAGAAATCATAAATGATGTCATTACCTATTTAAAAAAATAATGCCCCCCCCCCCCCCCAATGCCAACCATGTTTGCATTGGATATGCCTATATTATAAGGAAACTAGGGGGAAGAACATTCCAATCATATCATGACCTTCCACCTATAATGATTTATTAAATAAACATGTGTATATACTATTAAATGCTTATGATTCACTCACTTTTATATTTTTTATTCCACTATGTAGGGATGGAAATTGATCAATCCCATGAGGAACAAGATGTGCCCTATGAGGTTAGTCAACCCCAAGATGAATAACATGGTGGCTATCAAGATGATGAAACACTAGAGGAATTAGATGTGCCCTATCAAGTTGAGGAATCACTAGAAGAATGGGTTGATCCATCTCAAGTTGATAGGATAACAGAGAGTTGCATTGGTTTAGAAAGACGTGGAATGTTTTCAAAAAATTTGGATGCAAGCCGAAGGGAGGACCTTCGAGAGCCTATATCTGATTGCACTATTATAGAGCATGTTAGTAACATCGTTCGACAATATTTTTAGAAACATTCAATTGTTGCACAAGTTCATATACTACATGGTTTGATAACAAACAAGAAGCTAAAGCACGTCACAAAGCTTTTGGTTATCCAAGATTCTAGAAGTATGAAGAAACCTATGAATGTCACTAAAACTATATCAAAGGAATTCTCTATGTTTGGAAAATCACGAAAAACTAATGTTCGAGCTTCTCGTAGGGAAATAAAAACTTTTATTATTGCACCAAGTACATAAAGACAAGAAAAGTTGAAAACCATGTCAAAATTGATCCACATATTGAGAAAAACATTTCACAAGCATACCAAATTCAGGGTTCCACTAAATCAAAATGATGAAGCTTCTTGTTGGGATCTTATCACCAAGAAACCCTATTGAGATATTCTTATAGTAGGAATTAGACCAATTGTGGTAGAGTTTTGGGAGTGCCATTCTCATGCTATTCCATATAGAAAGCATGTCATACGAAATCACCTATCTAAAGGTGAGTATGTATATCACACTAAGCACATTGTAGAAATGAAAAAAGTTGCACTCTTTGATGAATTTCAAGAAAGAAATATCCATGCCAAGGTATTCATAAGGATGTTTTAGAAATTGAAACCATGGCTTATTAGGCCTAATAAATTTTTTGACACGCGTTCTTGTTGATATCATGTTGAATTCCACCTTTATTATGACACGTTCTAGGAATTATGCAAGAAGAACTGTCACAACGACCCTCCTCCTCCTACAATTTATGATTTTGTTTCATTTGTATTGTACCGAAGGGATCCAAAAGAGTTGTTTACAATAAAATATGTATAGGTGAGAGAAGATGGATTAAATGGGGTGATTTGACATAATTCCATAGGAAGTTTCCTATTAATCCCAACTAGTCTAGGATTTCAGATGTCATGGTCACATGGAAGTGATATGAGTATGCATGGTAAATCAACCATCTTCTTCAACTCTAGTGCCTAGGAGGATCAACTATGTTGAGGATGAGATTCCTATTTCATAATTCATGGGGGTGTTTCATAACCATATCTATATATATATCAAACACTCGCATTCTCATGAAGTATTCTGTCTAGGCACATTCTTATCAGTGGTATAATTCACTGAGAATTTCACATTTTCTCCTCAAATATAGATTTGAAGTGAATACTATCACTTAGACCGAATGTCCATATTCGTACATGTTCTGTATAAACATGCACATTTAAATTTTTATGGTAGGTGTTAGGTCCCTATACTACTAGTGTAACCCCTTATTGTTATTAGTGCAACCCCCTTATTATGTTTTTGTGCCCATGTAGTCCCCATATTGTTGTTATTGTGCCCCATAGAAGCCAAATATTGTTATTATTGTGCCCTTACATTATTATTGTTATGTCGTCTTTGATTATATTATGACCCCTTAGACTCCTATATATAGAAAGTAGGTCTTGTCATTTGTATCATCCAAGAATTATTAATATGTGTAATTTAAAGGCGGTTCCCCCCTTGAAGATCCATTTTTTAAGTCGTTGGTCTATCTTTTCTATCTTTTGGTGAGCTAGTTTCATAACATTTGGTATCAGAGCTTTGGATTCTAAGGTGTCACTGCTCCAAATAATCCATTGTGGAATGTTCGCTATAACCTTTTCTTTGTTTCCCTTTCAGAACCTAAAAACAAAACCCATTTGAGCCAAAAACGTTTTGAACCTCTGGTTTGAATTTCAGATTTTTTATCGCCATATTTGGGGAGATATGATATGAGGAATTTATGGTTTTTGCAAGCTCCAAAATTCCATCTCAAATAAGCTATCGTGGAACTTTTGCTATAATTTTGCTTCTACGAAGGTTCAGACTCTGAAATTAAAACCCATTTGAGAGGAAATCTTGGTGAAGCTCGAGCACAAATTTTAGATCTTGTTTCACTATATTTTTGGAGATACGGCCCACATTTAGGGTTTCTAAAGGATCCCATATTACATGCCAAACATGTGACCTTGGGAAAATCATCATAAATTTCTCTCTAAGCATCATATTGAAATTGCATAGGAATTTATAGAAAGAGGATGGACTGTAGTTTTCTTTGTATTATTTTCAGGTCCTAAGGTCAAAACACTAACACATGGGACATCATACAAGTTCGCTCTACTGAAAAAGTATAGAATCGAGTCGTCTTGGGAGACTGGGCATAAATCTTTCTTGGAGAATCCAATTTTGATCATACTGGTGGATTTAGAAAGAGGGTGCAGAGGGCTATTGTAAGTCGCAATTTTAGACCTTGGAGATCCGAAATTTTAGAGATACAACATATTCAAGATCATGTTGCTAAAATGAAGAAAAAGAATAACTCAAATCAAGAAAATAAAAACACCTAGTAAGAAACATTAGATGGATGATTTGAAGAATGTGATTGAAGCTAAGATAAATAGTTTCATATGTGCCATGGAAGCTAATATTGATGGTAGGGAAGTAGATTTGAAGAAAGGCATGGAAAATTTGAAGAAAGACATGGAAGGTTTGAAGGAAGATGGGAGAAAGCTGTTACAAGAAAGGCCTCCTAATGACAGAAAGGCAGTAGAGGACACTCAAGATGAGAAAAAAAAAAATGTTAATCATGATTTCATAGAATCTAACATTGGATTGAAGGCCCACCATATTCCAAAGATCGATATGAAGAAGTTTGATGGAAAGGATCCCATAACATGGATACTACAGATGGAGAAATATTTTTATCTACATGATGTGAAATAGTTACAAAAGGTATGTATTGCATCTTTATATTTAGAACCAAATCAATTTTTATGGTATAAAGGGATTTGTTCTCGTAAACCACTTGTCACCTGGTCAATTTTCATGGAGGAAATGATAACACATTATGAGGATAGAAAGAGCAACACATTTTTTAGCCAATTGATAAAACTCAAAAAAAAGGGTTCAATGATGGAGCACATTGAGGACTTCCAGAAATTGAATATAAGGGTAAAATATATTCCAGAGGAACATAGGATTGATGTGTTCATAGGGAATTTAAAGGATAATATCCAACATGAGGTTCACCTTTGGGAACCTGATTCATTGGAGAAGGCATTCAAGTTGGAAAGAAAAATGGAAAGCAAAATTATGGCAACAAGGAAGCCTACCACTCACAACTATAAAGATGGAAGTGTTGCTTCTCCTAGCCTTTCACAACCTACAAGGTTGACACCACAACAATTGGAACAAAAAAGAGAAAAAAGGCTTTGCTACAATTGTGATAGAAAATACATTAACGGTCATAAGTGTGATTAGAATAAATTAATTTACATAGATGGGGAAGAGGAGAAAGACAAGGAATAAGAAGCATCAAAGAAGAGGACATACACAAGGAACCAATGCAAGAGAAAGAAGAAATGAATTTTACCATATCTTGTAATTCATTTACAGGAATTACCACTCCTCAAACTCTCAAGATAGAAGGGCATATCAAGAAGAAAAAGGTAATAGTGTTGATTGATTCAGGTATTACCCATAATTTTATTCATTGTAACATAGCCAATGAATTGAATTGCTTCCTATATCCAACACCAGAGTGTTAAGTAATCGTTGCAAATGGAGGAACCATAAATTTCTTTGGAAACTGCCATAATATCAAGCTATCCATGGAAGAATATGTCTTGAATATTCCAATGCTTTCCATTCCAATGACTAGTGTTGATGTTCTACTAGGAGTCCAATGGCTACAATCTTTGGGTACAATAACTTTTAATTTTCAAGAACTTTTCTTGAATTTTCTTTGGGAAAGAAAGGAATTTGAATTAAGGGGTATCTAAGGGAAACCAAGAAAATTAATCAACTCTAACAACATGACAAATCTTCTAAATGAAGAACAATGGGGCATAATTGCACAATTATGTTCACTAAAGGTTCCCACATTGAAATCATCTACTTCTCTAGATCTCCAAAAAACGTTTGACAATCATTCCAAGGTATTGGAGACTCCCAATGGCCTCCCCCCTATTTATGATCATGATCATGCTATTCATTTGATTCCAGGAAGTATTCCCCCAAACATCAGGCCTTATAAATATCCATATGCCCAAAACAGTGAAATTGAATGTATGGTTGCAAAAATGCTTGAGGTTGGTATAATTCAACCTAGTCAAAATTCTTTCTCTATTGAATGTATGGTTGCAAAAATGCTTGAGGTTGGTATAATTCAACCTAGTCAAAATTCTTTCTCTGCTCCAGTGGTATTGGTACACAAGAAGGATGGATCATGGTGCATGTGTCTTGATTATAGGAGCTCAATAAGCTTACTATTAAAGATAAATTTCCCATTCATATCATTGATGAATTACATGGAGCAATTTACTTCACCAAGTTGGATCTTTGTTCAGGATATCATCAAATCATAATGAAGGCTAAAGACATTCCAAAAACAACATTTAGAACTCATGAGGGTCATTATAAATTTTTGGTGATGCCTTTTGGAATTAACAATGCACCTTCTACATTTCAAGGTTTGATGAATTCCATTTTCAAACCCATCCTTAGAAAATTTGCATTAGTATTTTTTGATGATATACTAATCTATAGAAAGTATTGGAAGGATCATGTTCAACATGTCGATAGGGTGATCAAAATATTGAAGGAGAAACAATTATTTGCAAAAATCTCCAAATGTTTCTTTGGACTACAATAGGTGGAATATTTGGGTACTTAGTTAGCTCATAGCTCATCTTATCATCCTCAATCTGATGGGAAAAATGAGGTAGTGAATAATTTTTGGAAGGATACCTTTGTTGTTTTGTATCTAATAAAAAGATGCAATGGGTCAGGTGGTTTCCTCTTGTTGAATGGTGGTATAACACTTCCTTCCATACTGCAGCAAAAATGACCCCATTTATAGCACTTTATGGATATCATCCACCGTCCATCACATAATCTTTAAAAGAAAATTCTAAGGTTCAAGCAATGGAAGATCACATCGAGCTTCAACAACAAGTTCTCAAACTCTTAAAGAATAACCTCACTTTGGCACAGAATAGAATGAAACAACAAGTAGCTCAACATTGCAGTGAAAGAAGTATTGATGTAGGTGGCTGGGTATTTCTACGACTAAAACCATACAAATAGATGTCCCTCAAGCATGCTAAGAAGGATAATAAATTATCACAAGAGTATTATGGTCCGTACAAGTTGTTACAAAGGATTGGTACTATGGCATACAAATTGGAGCTTCATGCATCTTCCTGAGCACACCCATTTTTCCATGTTTCATGCTTAAAGAAGGTTATAGGTGAGAAGATCCCAGTTCAAACAATATTTCCAAAACTTGACGAGGAAGGAAAAATTATATTGGAACTTGAAGCAGTCACGAAAACAAGAACCTGACAGCTACAAAATCAATCAATTTTAGAGTATCTCATCAAGTGGAAGAACTTACCGACTGAAGATTCCACATGGGAGGACGAGAATTTTATACAGAAGCACCCATAACTACTCAAGCATTGAGGACAACACTTTTTGAAGGAGAGGGGTATGTTAATGTCCCTATACTATCACTATAACCCCTTATTGTTATTAGTGCAACCCCCTTATTATGTTGGTGTGCCCATGTGGTCCCCATATTGTTATTATTGTGCCCCATAGAAGCCCACTATTGTTATTGTCATGCCCTCACATTATTATTTTTATGTCAGCTCTGATTATATTATGACCCCTTAGACTCCTATATATAGAAAGTAGGTCTTTTCATTTGTATCATCCAAGAATTGTTCATTTGTGTAATGTAAAGAAGGTTTCCCCCTCAAAGAGGCTGATTCTTAAGTCATTGATCTATCTTTTCTATATTTTGGTGAGCTTGTTTCATAACAGTGGGGATAGCACTAACGAGTTACATGTTATAATTTAGGAGTATTACTTCTATGTCAATGATGATTGTGAGCATGACATATTGTTCATGAAACAATGCTTTGGCCTAATTTTTGAATCAATAAAAAATAATGACATATCATTAAGAAAAATTGGATATGGTCATATGGTTGTTTGGGGTAGTTAAAGTCAACACACATTTTTTGTTAGTTGATTCGGCTAAGCAAGAAGACAAAAAAATCAACAATACTTGGAGCTATTTGGAAATAGGATATGGAAAGGGTGAGCATGGTGGTGCGGGTTCTTGTGTGAGGTGAACACTTAGGAGGTTCTAAATGAGTCATGATGAAAATAAACTCAAATAATCACTAGAAGTGGTTATCCTTTGAAAATCCCATTTAGGACATGAAGGTCATAGATCTATTAGGATTATGCGTAGGTTCTTCTAGAATGTTGAATGTAGAGGTATTGTGAATAGATATATTCCTTGTTATTGTAATACTATAGAAGGCATAATGGAATTACTCTCAATGAAAAGAAAATACATGGGGGAATATTTTCCATCGGAACAAGAAAACTCCCATGTTATTTTGATTCTTTCATTGTTGTTGATGGATGTAGACTTTCAATGTAAAAAACACGGGTATGTGAAAAGATGGAAATATGTGCTTCTTAATCCAAAGGGACCTCATCCAATTCCAACCTGGAAAGAGATGCATGCTGAAGAGGCCATTATTTCACTTTATCATGATCGAGTATCTGACATTGTAAGGGAAGGTATGTGACATCTATCATCAATGGTTTCATCTATAAATTGAAACCTTGAATTTATAACTAATACATACTTTGCATTTTGGTTATAGGAAATGTCTTTGTTGTCACTTCCCTTTAGAAAATGAAGAGAACATGACCTACTATTTGATGTGATGCAAATAGGTAAAAAGTAGGTTGGGGCAAACATATGAAGATGGAAATTTCACATACTAAATGAGTGACATGGTTATGATGGGTAATTTTTTTGAAAAGGTTAAAAAATAGGATGGCCACATTATTTACAGAGATTTTATGCCTAGATACATATCTGTCATCTAGTCATAGTAGCTTGGATAAGTCTCTTAGAAATCAAATAAAATACAAGTGAATTAAGGAGATGGAAGATGAAAATATATGACCATAAACATATTATTGAAAATTACATTCCTAGCACCCATTGGCCAGATGAGTAGATGATACAAATGGAAATCCCTGACACCAAGTCTATAGAAATCAATTGTAATTTAATATAGTATAAGATATTAACATATGTATTTTCAATTTAGAAATGTGACAATTTTATTTTTTTTGAATGTGAATATAATTCATAGAGAAGTATTTCCGTCTAATATTATCTATTAGGAATAAAATCATAGAGAACTAAAATCAAAATGAATGTGGAAATTTTCAATTTATAAAGAATCCATATCAAATTATATTTACAGATACCTCATGAAAGGGCACCATGCACCCATACCCCTCTTGATGCATCATTCCTATATATTTGTAGCAATTGAAAGTATATTTACCGATAGGATGGATTCATAATGGTGTATATGTTATAAGATTTAGGTTCCTTAAGGTCCTTAAATTTCTAAAGTTTTCCAAATTTCAAGGAGACTTTATTTTTAGGAATATGAGAATTAGAATCAAGAGGGATCTAAATTTTAATTAAAATTTAGATCGTGTATTTTTTACATGTTGAGCGTGAAATGTTTGTTTTAGATATACATCATAATGGATTCTAGCAAATCCATTTCAGTAGAACAATAAAGTTTATATAATGGTATTTTACTTAAAATGGAAATTCAACTATCTAGGTTATAAACAACTTTGAATTATTTTATGTTATTAATAAATTTCATGTGTTAATTTGATATAAAGCATGGGAAGAGTTACATACATACGTCATATTGGATTGTAAAAAAAGATATATATATATATATATATATATATATACACACATATATATATATAACTTATTTGTTTTTTACAAGACATCTTTCAAAAGTGAATAAAACTTGTTTCAATCCTATTTGTGTTTTTTAATTGAACCTTAAGATAATGAATTGAATGAAATATATGGATAGCCAAGTAAATTTAGGAAAGTTCATAAAATTATAGAAACATATCATTAATTGTTTTGGGTATATTCAATTCCAATACGTATGAACTAGATTTATATTTGTTTGTGGAAACATAAACAATATTAATTTGTATAACTACTGTATCATTATCAATTAACGATGGTAGAATAAACACAATTATGGGAACCACATACTTCTAACCGCCAAATTTTCTTATAACTAGTATCATTTCAAATGTGTAGAATCATTCAAAATTTCAAGTAAGTTATACAAGTAATCTTAAAAAAGTTGACCACAATGGTATGGGCAACTACAAAATTTTCCATATATAGATTTTTTATTATAATATGGATGACTTTAGAATTCAAATAATTTATTAAAATCATTGTAATAACATACAATGATTGCACTAAAAGACACTTTCTACAAGCCAATATAAATCATATTTGTAATTCTTTCCATGCTCATATTAAAACGATACATGAAATATTTTTCTTCATTTTAAGTATCAAAGTGACTTGCACCATAATAATATTGCACTTATTTTCTTAGTCTATGAAACTAGAAATCAAAATGAATATTTTGTATAATTGTACTTTTTGAATATTATAGATTCCATATTCGTGGTTTGATGGTGACTACATAATTCTTTTACTTCATCATTCTTGTAAATGGAGAGTCCCACATAATTCTTAAATCTTATACCATGGAGTTTTTAGTTGATTACATATGGATTTGTTATAACCTTTTATTTTTCAATACCTTGGAGAGAATTTCACTCTAGAATATAATTGAAAAATATTCACAAAATGGATGATAAGTCATTAAATAAAAGGTAAAATTATATTTTAAAATATAAATATTAGTCTTTTAATTAATTAATTTATATTGTTATATTTTTTAATAAAATTTATATTGTAGATTTTATTATTTTAAACTAGTGAAATAATTAATATCCATAAAGTAAAATTTAAAGAACATCCATAAACAAGAATTAATAAGCATCCATAAACTAAAATAATAAGAATACATAAATTGCAATAGTGTTCATGTATCCATATATTGTCCACAAGAAAATATCCAAAGCCTATATCACATGTGAATGTTCCATATGAAATGGGCATGAGAATATAAAATCTATGTGGTCTAAGAACCACTACCCCTATGTGACTGCTAGTCAAACATGGTGTCTAGATTATGGTACCGCAATATAACATGTTCAAATTCAATTTAATTAGATCATTATTTACAAAATAAACAATATAGAAATAAATCATTTTGAACCACATTTAATTACATATGAATATACTAACATTACTTGAGTCCAAATAAAATTCAGGTAGGATGGGAGTATGATCAATCTGGGTTTGGTGCTCTCATTCCCATGTCTCAATGTTTGGTGTTTGCATCGATGGACCCACATCAAGAATGCCTATGTGGCCAACATCCCACTCATGTTGCCACATCATTGTGACCTCGACACCACTCTACATGTGGGCAGGTGTACACAATGGAAAAGGAAAATTGGAAAATTATAATTATTCTATAAATTAATTAGCATGCATGTAACTTAAAAGAAAGAAAAAGTTGAAATTATAGCAACACAAAAGTTTACCTCAATTGTTGGACCATGTGGTCGTACATAGTGAATCTCCTCCACATGAGTGCAATGAGGTGGAGGTGGAGGTGAAGGAGACTCCATGGTAACATGCACTGGTGGATGCTGCTCTAGCCGATCAAATGTCCCCTCAGATGGCCTCAAAATTTCACCTATGTAGCTATGTGTATACATGTTATCATGAACTTATTAATATAAATGAAGTATGATATATAATTAGTATTATAAATAATGTATAATTTGATGATAAGAGTAAAAATGTTTGTATATATGTACCTAGTCTATGTCACATGGGAGGTACACCCTCCGAGTCTGAGGGATGGCATCATGAAACATACACGCATATGTAAAAAGTTGGTCATGGGGTAGACTCTTGAGCATTGACTCATCAAATAATGGCACTAGCAAGTCATTATGAAATTGTGGTTTTCTACTAATATCTCCACACAATATGACTTGTGCACTCGCTAATGAGGTGTGCATGTTATCTACAATGGTATGCCTAGCCTCAATCTTGAGTTGCTCCGTCAACAATACCATGCTCTCAGATGATAGTGGAAACAATCCCTGAGGTGGTGGTACATGGTAGAGTCCCTATGAGCCCCGACACAATCATAGCAACGTCCCTTGTTGGGTCTATAAAACTAAGATCTATTGCTGTTGTAATCTAGCCTCATATGAAACATGAAATATGAATATACATGTCAAGAAAAGTAAAGGGGGACCTTGTCATGGTGGGGGAACTGGCCTCAAGATCCAATGAAATGATCTAAACAAAAGGGGGAAATAAACATTCTTAAAATATTTGAGTGGATCTAAGACAACATATCTAGCATGATGACCCAAAGGGATTTCAAACAACTCGCCTCACAGATCTATGTCCTTGTTGGTGGCTTTCACTACATCCGAAGAATCTAGACCTTCAACCTCCTGCCTCCTAATCATTTATATGGAATATAGGAGGTCATTATTTGGGCTCACCCTCTAGCAAGTCTATATCAACCTATTGATGTTCTCCAACATCAAAGTCAAGCTATATCTAGTAGGCGACTGAGCAGGAAGTGTACCTAGCTCTCATATAATATGTGCATGTTGGGCCTGAACATCCTCAACTGTGATAGTGGGTGTGGCATTTTCCAACAAAGGGATCGAAATTGCAGTGTCATCCTCAGCTTCTCCTTGTTGAGAGTTTGCAAATCATAAACATAATTTAACATATATAAAAAGCTAAACATAATAAGATATCCATTAAATTCAAACACATCAACTGAAGACAATTTAAAAATTAGAGATAATTTCAAGGCATAAACACATAAAATATATAGAGGATTTAGAAATGCAGGAGGTGTACATGCGATTGGTGAAGATGGTCCACTCTCCATAACATTAATCAAGACAAAATATTGTATCTGAAACTCCTACTAGCATCAAATCCAAGATCTACCAGTGGAACACAAACTCTTGTTGGGCTACATGATCTTTCATGAGCCAATCATGTATAACTAAGCCCCCCACATTCCAATGGCTTACAGTTTGGATCCGTATGGGAGATGGATTTGCATAAATTTAGTTGGAAGGGGCTTGATTGTAAGAGTTATATAGTTAATGAATATAAGACAATCAAATTATATAAGATAGAAGCAATAGAGTTTTATTTTAAGTATGCAAGGGTCGTCTAAGTCGTATAAGCTTTCATCATAGATCTTTAGAATTGGAAAAAAAACTATTATGTATAATACATATAAACTAATACAAGAAAAAAATGTTGACTAAAGAATGTTGACAAGAAAACCCTTTCTAAACTCAAGTAGAATAATCTAGCCTACCTTATGTTTAGAGTCCCTTTTTTGATATTTTATCAACCAAGGTATTGAGTTCCATGTAAACACAATCAAAAGAGGTAATCAAATCTAATTTGACATTTTTCCCCATTTCTAAATAATGCATTTTATTCATAGAGAATAAATCTGTAAATATATGTAAAAAATTGAAATAAACTTATTTGAAAACTAATAATTTTTTTTGCTAACCAAATACTCCATAAGACAAGTTCTTATAATGTTTGACTTTGACACATGACAAGTTCTAGGCGCAAGCACATGAAGACAATGTTTCTGGTACATAACAAAACAATTTGGTACATTAGAAAAGAATCAAAATTTGTGTATTCACTTTAAATGCACTTTTTCATTATGGATTTAATCTATGCATCAATGCATTGTTGAAACTTGACATTGCATAAGAGAAGAAATTATCATAATTTTTTTATCTAAAAAAAAATAGAAAATATCATTAATAATTTATTAAATTATATGTTGAATCTCATAACATATGAAGCCTCCACCTTCTCATATTGCATTAGATTGTGGGAAATATAATTACAATACAAATAAACGAAATCCATAATTTAATTTTTACCATTGTATTATTTGCTAACTACCATAATTTTTCATTTTATTAATAAAAGACAACACATAATATAATAAATATTTTATTAATAAAAATATATCAATGGGTTATATAATTATATATAGTTAGGTTATATATAGTTATATAATTATAGATATTCATGTTATATTATAGTTATATAGTTATAGATATTTATGTTATATTATAGTTATAATTATATATAGTTATGTCTTTTTCTTGGCAAAGATTCACATTATATTAACATGGAAATATAAATTAAGTACATGCAAAAAATCTTGGGGAGCTTCACCTATAACCCATCACCTAGAGAACCTTTCTAGAGTTTGTAGATAAAATATTATGCAATGCATTAGTAAAATAGTGTTTAAACTTAACATTACAAAAATTTAGAACCAAAGTTCTGTGATGGAACTGAGCCACTGATAGACATCCCTTGAAAAGAGAAAAAAACATAAAAATAGTTATTGTTGGAGGAAACCTAGGAGTTCTTAGCTATCTCCATGATGGCTTAGGGATGCATTGACTTTTTGTGGCTGCTTCCATCCATCACCAAGAGGGTCAGCCATGTCTTCTTTAGCAGGAGTCTCCTCAATGACGTAACACACTTATGGGCTTGGACTAGGATGAGAAAGTGGAGCCTTCGTCCAAGTGTTCTTTGATGGAACCGCTACAACTTATTACCTTCAAACTGGGGAGGGGTGACTACTAGTAGCTAAACAAATTAGAGGAGATGCAGAACCAATGGGCACAAAGATGGAGGTGGAGGGTCTAAGGGAGGAGAAGGAGGGGACATTGAGAGGGAATTCGATATCAAGATCACTGGAGAGATGTCACATGGAGGTGGTGGCATGGGAATTGATAGTACAAATCTCAATTATGTAGTAGGTGGCCTGAGATTTCTCCCATACCTGAGAAAGGAGGCGATGAGCAAGAATATTATGCAGCAACAAGAGAGTGTTGCAACCTCGACAAAATTCTGTCGATCCCAACACGATGGTCCCTGCCTCTTTCTTAACTCATGCTGCAAAAGTTGGATTTGGAGGGATGAGTGAAGGGTGTAAAGGTTAAAATGGTTATAGAAATAGAGAAGGTGGTTGAAAGATGCTATTTGTGAGTGGTGTGGTCATCGGGAATAACCATATCGAGATCGTAATGTCATGGGTTAATATGTTGAGAGGAAGAGCGAGAGGAGCATTGAATTCATGCGTACAAGGGCTCTGTATATTGTTGATGATAAAGACCCGGGCAAGTCTCCCAAGACATTACAGTGGTGATGGATGCCAAGTGGAGGGTGTCTTCATTCTATCCTTGGGTAGGTGGTGACATCGGGAGGGACACCCATATCTGGTGATATATAATGATGTTATGTTATATAATAGGTTATATACAACTATGTTATACAGTATGTTTTATATAATTATAGTTATATATAACTTTATGTTATTTTATGTTATATATAATTATGTGATATATATATATATATATATATATATATATATATATATATATATATATATATATATATATTATATAGTTAGTTAGTAAAATTTAAGTAAATAACGAAATTTTTCTATTTTAGACTTTTAAAGTCAATATTTGATTTAAGTAGTTGATTTTTTAAAACAAATTACTATATTTATTATTTAAAAAGTATTTTAAAATATAAATTAATTTAAATTAAAGAAAATAGTTTTTATTTGATAACTAGAGGTTCATCATGAGCAACCATATTCATTATCTCAATATTAAGCTCCTGATGGCTTTGGTTGTCACGAATTATAATTCATAATTAAGTATATAATATAATACAACTATATGCAATGTGAAATTTATTTATTTATTGGTTATAGTTTGGTATTTTTTTATGTTTGGGAGTATTTTTGGGGCAAAGTTTTCATCAAATTTGTTTTCTTTTGACAAGGATGTGTTAGAAGAAAAATTTTGAACTATGAACTTGCATTAATCCATTTATACACTTAAAAATGTGTCTTAAATAATAATAATAAAAAACAAAAAATTGTTGAAATTTTATTTCACTAAATTCCTAAGAAAAAACTCCAAAACCTAAAATAATGAGAAAAATAACTTTTACAATTCAAAATGAGAAACAAAATCATAATAATCATGCTATCATTGCAATTATTAAAACTTATACTTCAAATGAAATAAAAAATAAAACTGAAATTATACTTATTTATTGCTTTCTTGGTTTTCATGGTGGTTTTCAAGGGTTATCAATAGTTTTCTTGGTTTTGAATGGTTTTATTAGTTGTTTTTTGTGTTTTTTGTATGGTGGGTTTTCATTTAATTTTTATTTATTTTTATTTGAAAGAAAAATTAATTGAAATAAGGAAAAATTGGTATAAAACCTACCTCGGCTTCCAGACAATGATTGGGTCGACCTTCTGGCATGTCAGTGGCATCATTGGGTGGTTGGATTAAGCTCCTCCATCCTCGATCGAGCTTCCAAATTCTTAGTCGAGCTCCAATTTCCCTCATGGTCTACACAAAATAGCTTTCTTAGACCAAAGATGGGTCTTTTAATGACAACTAGAAGCTCAATCGACCCCTATAGCTTGATCGAGATACATGGTTTGATCAAACCACTTTTTTACATTCCCCACCTAAGTCTTAATCGTGGGAAATTAAAAAAAAAACACTCGATCAAGCCCATTTCTCGATTAATACACTAGCTTAATCGAGCTCCTAGATAACCTCGGGTTACATAGGAGCTCAATTGAGGGTTTGTTTTAATTCTTGATTAAGAGATATTTTAGCATCCAAATAACACAATCGAGTTGCTTTTCTCCACCCCAAAGCACCCTCGCTTGCCAAAAAGTGTAACCCAGCTTCATGCATAGATCCTAATCTATCCCTATAAATGCATATTTACTCTATAGTGAATGCGAAAAACCTCAAACTCTATGAGCCTTCCATGTTGGATTAGGAGGAAGGACAAGTCCCACCTTCCATAGAGGATTTCATACAAGATGTTGAAGTAGAGTTGGGAGAGGACATAGTTTTGTAGAAGAGGAGCACAATTACAAGATAGGGGTAGCATGACCTTTGGTAGATTGGGTTGAAGGTACAACTTCTAGAAAACGAAAAATGGTACTCTAGGGATAAGGTGTAAGAAATTTTTTCCTCACCTCATTCAATAAAATATATTTGGAACCAAAAGCATCCCAAAATGGGTTGTATGATTAAGATTGCATCATTACATTGATTTTCATCCATCTCAATGGTTTCAGAGTGGAAAATTAGAGTGATGAACTTGGTAGATTATTTTTGCTAATGGATCCCAAATGGAGAACATGGATTTGAAACCTTCTAGCTCCATTTTCATGCATTAAATGAGATCTATTATGATTGACCATTATGCTTTAATATTATTCCGCTTCAACCACTATTATTCATGCTAAAGGGATTAACCACACATGGACTAGGAAGAAAACTCTAGAAGGTTCAAGTTTGTAACTCTAAATAAGAGTTGATGGTGTCAAAATTAAGCCCTCGTTGGATATCAGTCTATGTTAAAATTGAGGCACTAGGAGAATGGATTCCAATCTATTCAATTATATCTTATTCCACAGTAGAGAACAACAATTGGTATTTGGAGTTAAGGAGCGTGATGGACAAGTTTATTGGATATGTTTAGTGTTTAGTAGCATCCTAATAGGCGATAAGTCTTGGCGAACTCATAAAGAGTGTTTTCTCCTTTGTACTTGCATTATTTCCTTACCAAATAAAAGAGAAAAATGTAGCCTCACCTTCCATCTATATTTTCTCTCATAAGGTTTTCATAGAAAAAATATTTTTTTATTTTTATTTTGATTTTGTGTGATTGTATTTATTGTTTTCTATTTTCAGTATTTTATCTTTCATTCATAAACCAAAACTCAAAAAAGGTAAACTTCATACTATAGATTAAGATTGTTTCTATTACTTTCAAATTTATTAGCTTTGTGTGAATGCCTATTAATTAATTATTATAACTAAGACAAATAATATATAGAGTTCCCTGATGTTTTTTTTTTTTGAAATGGAGGGAAAGTAGATGACAAAATTTAAAGTGAATATAAGACTTTTACAAGAGTTTCTACTTTTAAAGTGAATGTAGGACTTTTACAAAAGTTTCCATGAATATAAATGCTAGATTGGATTCAAGATGCACTTTCTTTGGATTGGTTGTAATTTAAAATGAATATAATACATTTACAAAACTTTCCATGAATACAAATATGAATATAATAAGCCTCTTCCCAACTCTTTGACTTTATGTGATTTTTTCTTTTTTTAATTCTCTCTTCCAAAGAGCACTTTGACTTTATGTGATTTTTTTTTTTTTTAATTCTCTCTTCCAAAGAGCACCTTGTTCACTTAGAATACCTTTGCTATTATAGCTAGCAAGGAACATAAAAGTAATGTCAAAATTGAATATGATAAGTCTATGAGTCTTCAAGTGCTCTCTTTGCTACAACTTGGTTTGGGTGGCTAGTGAAATATATAATTTATATAATCTGCTTTCTCAACCAATATTTTTTCCACTTATTTACAACATATGCCAATTATGCATTAAGTTTCTCAAAATATGTTACACTCAAATAATTAAAAAATATTACACACAATCCCTCATTTAGCTTCAAAAATACTCCATTACATTTTTTATCTCCATAATATACCAAATTACATTTTTCCCTTCAAAATATTAAATAAATACTTTCCTTTTCAAAAAAACTCAATCAGTAATATAAAATACCCGACCAGTAATATAACATTAATATTATGAAAATAATATAACCTAGCCTTCAAAATATACCATAAGTTTAATTTCCCTTTCACTTAATTCTATTCCAACCATCTCCAATCTTCGGATCACCGTAGTTCAAACAAACTATTGAAGGACTAAAACGTTCGAAAAGCAATGTCGATGTACGTGCACAAGGAAAACAAAGACCACTTAAGATGACATTGTAAAATCAGTAAATCATATCAAAAACCACGCAGTTGATTTTAATTTTTTGCTGAGTTGTTTGGGTTTTAAGATGATTGCACATTTAAGTTTTCGTTTGAGAAATTGCTATCCAAAAATTAAAATTGAGAAATTTAGGCAAAAACCAAGCAGTTGATTTTATTTTTTTGCTGAGTAGTTTGGGTTTTAATATGATTCCACATGACCTTATTTTTAGCCACCAAAGAAAGAGTTGTTCGTAGTATCCAAGTAAGTCAGAGTGTTGTCCGTAGTATCCAAGTCAAAGTAATTCCTTCCTCCGGTCATTCTCATTCTTTCTTCACAAGAGTAAATCAATTTAGCATCATTGTTAATTGGATATTTTCTATTTTTTAAATGGTAAACAAGATTATTTTCTATTTCTAATTATTCATGTAAAGTACTTTATATCAGCTCATGTCTTAACATATACCTCATCAAAATCTATTCTAAATGGCAACTCGATAAAAAAATAAAACTAATATCAGTTGAGTCAGCTGATTCCACCTGTCAGCTTCCCTACATAAAGTCTGGACATACACCTCGTCAAAATCTATTCAATATCACTTGAACTTGATAAAAAATTAAAACTATCAGTTGAGTCAGCTGATCCCACCTGTCCGCTTCCCTAAGCCATTTTATTGCTATCTCAAGCCGAACAACCCTTGATGGGTGGGTTTAAAAAATTATCTCAGAAGAGGGAACAGTTGGGATAACCGTTCGTTTTTGTGAGAGAGCAAAAACATATACCACTAAACCGAAATTCATGGATAGATTATCTGAAACTGAAATAGAGTTACTTAGCTTTTTTCTAAAAAGGAAAAACGCCGTTACCTCAAGGGCTTTGGTATTATCGACTGAAGGTCTGCAAACAGGAAATACGTCTGTATTTCTCTCAGAAAACGATTTCTGAAACTTGAACCCCGCAAATGCAAATGAGAATGGACATCGACTTGGATGTTTTCTCTTTGAAAATCCAAAATAGAAGCCCAATACAAAAAACCGCACAGATAACCACTACGGAAGCAATCGATACTATTGTTATTATCCACTACAGAAGCAATCGATACTATTGTTATTATCTTCTTCTTCTTGGTAGAATTGGGCTTGTTCAACGAGCAATCTCGTAAGCCAAAACATTTCCCACAGAGTCCAGGATTTCCTAAAAACACCGTATTTTTCAGGTTTCTGAACGCGCCAGTACATGGAATGGGGCCAGATAAATCATTATAGGAGAAATTCAAGAGCCGAAGCATTCCGAGTTTGGATACAGGGTCGGGAACTGGCCCTGTTATTTTGTTGTGAGACAGATCTATGAACTGAACCAGAGAGAGGGTGAGATCGATGACGGAACTTAGCCTGTGAAACGATTGAAAGAGAGCTTGAGGTACACCAGGCCGACCCACTGCGTCATTTGGAAAAGATTTGCAAATGTGAATGCCGTCCGATTTGAACCCTGACAGGGTCTGTTCTTCTTCAGTAAGAAGATGATAATATCTTTCCAGCGCCCTGTGAGAGTTTGCAAGCTCCAGCAATAGTACTGAACGACACAGGGCAAAAGACATATGACCTATGTTCGGGAGGTTACCAGGACAGTTGTTTCTATCTATTTTCAGTTTTTTCTAACGAACTTTAGATCAACGGTTTAATTACGCCGTAAGGCGTTTTTCTAATCGTCTAAACATATAATCTAAAGGGTCAAAGTGGTGACAGGTGGATATTAAGAAAGTTCTTTTCAAAGAAAAACGCCTTACGGCGTAATTATAGTGGTCTTTATGTATTGTCATAATGGTCATAGTCTATTGTCGTAGCTCTCTTCTGAAAGTATGCTTTAAAATTTTTGCTGTTACACTTTCTAAGTTTTGGTATTAGTTATTTTTCCCTAAGCATAATTTTTTGGGCACTGTTCACCTCCGAAACTAGCTGAGAGTCAGGGTATTGACACGTAGACTCCAGGAAGTTATATCTATTTATCCACCGAGTGCGTTGATAATTGTTAACAAATTTATTGTTATTTATAACTCGACTACCTTCATTTTCAGAGCAGGGATAACCATCAATTAAGGGACACCACCAGGGCTGTGAAGCACAACTGGATTTTTATTGTGCTAGGAGTTCACTTTGGTTGTTTAAGAGTCATGCAGGGATAGAGGATGAGGTTCAAGAGGGGTGAAGGGGGAGGAAATCCATTCCCTAATATTAGAACTGAACTCAACATAATGTCAATGAGGTTTCCAAACTCGTTTTTCTCGACAGTTCCATAGTATATCAGGGCTAAACTGCATCACTTCGAAAACATGGTTACTAGGGACTAACATGCATTATCAGATTCAAAATTATTAGAGGAATTTAAACAATTCGTTATATATCTAAGTCACACTAGAGGCTGATTCAAGCAACATCTCCGGGCCATATTTCTATACTGGAAAATCAAGACCTTAATGGGAAGGATTCTCATGGAAAGTCAGGCTTACCAGTATCGAATCTTTGCCCATCTGGCATATGTGATATGAGAACAATGCAATATGTGGTTCGATATGGAGTATATGGGCTCTCTTTTGGCCAAGTCCAAGCGACACATCCCATGTCTTGCATTGTCACTGGCACCACTAGGCCCCAGTGCACAAAACCCAAAACCTATCAACTCTTCACTATTTGGTTTATGGCACAACTTACGAAGGTTTTAAAAAAAAAAACTCATAAATTCTCTTGTATAACTTTTTATGTCGTATATGTTTCAATTTTAAACTTGTTACTCTATTAAGAAATAGCCAAAATTATTTAGTCTCAATGAAACAAACTAAAACCACCTATCACAAAAATACATAGTAAAAATAAAACGTATATACAATTTCTTTTAATTAATAGAAAGGCTCACCGAACCTTAAAAGAATAAACAAAAAACAAAAATAAAAGCCCAAAAAAAACGACATAATAAACAAAATATTTTGTTCACGGTATAAATACATTTCATTTATATTCTCTTATACAAAGAGATCTTAACCATATTTCATTTATATTCTCTTATACAAAGACATCTTAACCATAGATACACTTTCTCTTTTATTTGGGGGAATATCTATAAAAGAAAATCTTATTTTTATTTGATATATAAAAGAAAATCTTATTTTTATTTGATATATAGTGAAGTCTAATATTAAACGATTACACAAATTACATTTTTGTCATTGAGAATCATGTGAATTTTTCTTTTTATCCATTGCTTTTATACCTTAATACCATTATAGAAAACAACAAGAATCATTATCTATAGATTCCGCTTTAAGATAATAATGTTACTTCTGGTAGTTATTTGTCTACATTTCATCGCTTTGAATATTAGGTTTATAAATATTATGATTGCCTTTTTATTTGTTTTCATTTAAAAGTAAAATAAAATGGTTATTATTTTTAAAGGTGATTCCGCTATAAGATAATAATGTTATTTTTGGTAGTTATTTGTCTACCTTTCATCGTTTTGAATACTAGGTTTATAAATATTATGATTGCTTTTTTTATTTGTTTTCATTTAAAAGTAAAATAAAATGGTTATTGTTTTTAAAGGTGTTTTATAATTTATGACAAGAAAAAAATGTTATAATGTTTTTAAATAAGTGTAAATATTTTAATATTATTTTAATATAAAGAAATTTTAATAATTATAAAATGAAATATTAGATAAATAATAATAATGAAACATAATATTAACTCAATTAAAAAAATTAATGAAAAAGAAAAGGTAAGAAAAATAGTAATTCAATTTAAATTATTATATTGTAATTTTGTTTTATTAATAATGTTATAGATGATTTTTTCCAAAAAAAATCATAATATATATCACATTAAAATAAATTTATAAACATATAATTAATAAACATATATATATATATATATAATAATGTGTAATATTAATAATCATTATATTTGAAAATTTTATATTTATATTTAATTAATAAATCTATAAAAAAATCCAGTATTTATAATGAATTGTCCTCTACCACCTGATAATATATATATACTATCAATTCTATGCATATCACATAAAAAAAATTAAATTATATATATATATATATATATATATATATATGATGATGATGATGATGATGATGATGATGATGATGATGATGATGATGATGATGATGATGATGATGATGGTGGTGGTTAACGTCCACTGAGACCAAATAATGGTCTATCGGACCTAAAGAAACAAATTATCTATTTTGATTTAAGATTTTATTCCTATGCTCAAAAAGCTTGGAGAGAAGCCTCCCGAGCTCACTATAATTTTGACATTGTAAAAGGCTAGGAAGGTCAGTATTGTAACAAAGATTGTGAAACTGAGATCTAATGTGGTTATACGCGGGGCACTCTAAGAGGAAGTGGTTTTCATCCTTGATGTTCCTATTCTCACATATATGGCAGATCCTTTCCGTCCATGGAATTTTAGGAACTGCCCAACGACCTGTTTCACTATGGAGCTCATGAGAATTCGTCCTAATCTTTGCTATATTAATTTTCTTCTTTGAGCTAGTTAAAATAGAGAGATACTTTTGATCTTCTGGGGTGGGGTTGATGACCTTCTTATAATAACTTAATTTTCTTTTAGCCACTAAATCTTTCTCACACCACATTTTTTCTTTGAACTTAGAAGTAACAATATCTTTAATGTTATTTGTGTTTTGCAATGCACCATTTTCGTTGATCTCCCAATAGTTTAACCAGGCCCTTGTGTCTTTATGCCACCCTCGATTAAGCCTTAGGTGATTTTGGCTAGAATTTAAAGCTAGCTTAGGAAGTCTATGATCGTCTATGTTACTGATTTTGTGCTTGTACAACAGAAACCTAAGCATAGCTAGGCTCTCAATAGGGGAAAACCTTCTTCTATAGGGAGAATAGGATAGGGTGTATTACTTTTAATTTTCAGGTTATAAGTTATAAAACACTTATGGATTTGCTCAATATTTCTCCATGACTCTCTGGAGATGCTGCAACCCCAAACCTCACAGCCATATAAGATAACAGGAGTGACTAAAGTTTCAAAGGGGAACTTCTTTTTATCCCACATTACGAGGTTTGCTATTTTACAATTATTTTCAAGACCAAAGTAAGCTTTCCACCCCCCATTAATCCTTTTCTCAATGCTATGGTTCCAGTTGAGATTGTGATGAATATCAATTCCTAGGTACTTGTAAGAATACACTTCCTCCAAGTTATTATTGTCATACATAAAATTAGCGTAAGTGTCCTTCTTGGATTTGATAATCATAACTTTTGTTTTGTTAGTGTTAACAGTCATACCCATGGTAGAGCAGAAATCCTTAAGAAGCCTGAGTTTCTTATTAAGATCAGATGGGCACCTTGCCAAAAGAACAATATCGTCAGCATAAAGAAGAAGGATGACGACTATCCAGCTAAGATCGTGCCATCACATCCTGCTTCCTCTAAATAGCCTTCGAGCTTATCGATGTAAATGCCAAATAGGGTAGGGGAGAGGGGGCAACCTTGTTTAACTCCGATGTTACACTTAATATCTTTCGACCACCCTTCATTGCTCTTTAGCTTGGCAATTACATTCTCGTATAACCTTATAGCAGCAGCTCTCAACTCGAGAGGATCCTTTAGCTCTTCTAATCTATTCCAAAGGTTGTATCTAGGAACCGTATTGAAAGCCTTTCTAAAGTCCACAAAGCAACAAAATAAATTGGATTTATCTTTACTACATTCCTCCGCAATGATCCTAAGCGTAACAAGGTGGTCTGTTGTTGAGTGATGCCTTCTGAAACCTGCTTGGCCTTTAGCCCGCTTACCTTCACTTTCAAGCCATATGCTTAACTTCTTTTCCAAAATACTACCATATAAGTTGGCTAAGAGAGGGCTGATCATAATTGTTCGATAATTAGAGGGGTTATTTGTATCCCCACTTCTAAAAGTAGGGATTATGAGGCTCTCAGTCCAAGGTTTAGGGAACCCTTGCTTGACTGCTTGATTGAAAAGCTTGTGGATGTGGGGGATGAGGACAGGACCTCCAATTTTTAAGATTTCCACTTGGTAACCTTCAATGTCCTTAGCTTTCCCATTAGCGAGGCGATTAACCCCAAACTTAATGTCTTCTAAAGAGAAAACTTCTTTCGTTGTGAGAAGGGTTTCCAAATTATCCATGACATTTGGAGATTCATAAAGCTTTTTAAGATAGGATTTTTCCTTGACTTGTTTTATATATATATATATAAAAATTCAAGGAAAAATTTCACATATATATGAAATTTTAAATATTATCAAGATGCTAATAAAATTAAATTAAAAAAAAATAAAATAAAAAATATTTATATATATATAAAGATGCAAAATGTATATAAATATAAATAATATTATTAAAAAATAGTATAGATTCATTTTTAACTGTGGATTTATAAAATATGGAGAGAAATAAAATATTTTGAAGTGTAAGCATTTCTTCAAATTTTAAACTTAAAAGACATTACATCTTGAGAAATTTGATTCCATTTTAAACTTATAAATCTCAACTAAAAATAAATCTACACTAATATTTTAAAAATTAAATGATTATAAATAAATCTACACTAATATTTAAAATTCTTTAATATTTTTCCAAAATATAAAATATTAATTTTTAAAATAAATATTAAAATTAAAACTATAAAAATAAAATGTATTTTTTTAAATATAAATTTAATAATATATTTTATTAATAATAATTTATTAATAAAAATAATTTATTTAAATCAAACAAATTTTCTATTTATATTTAATTTTATATATTTAAAAAAAAATAATAAGAATATATATTTAACTATCAAATATATTGGTTTCAATATAATTCCCTTCATAACATCTTCTTTTAATCAATGATCTCTGCATAACCCAACCGAATTTTATTTCGTTCATCAAGTTTAATTTATTTTGTGTTTTCCAGAGTTATCAAAATGGGTTTCAATTTAGGTATGGAAGGTGTTGAACCTTAAAGTGAATCTTATTCCTTATTAATTTATAATTATTTTTTATATGTACTTTGTAGTGAAATTATTATTTTTTAATTGTATATGGATGGATGGATGGATGGATGGATGGATGGATGGATGGATGGATGGATGGATGGATGGATGGATGGATGGATGGATGGATGGATGGATGGATGGATGGATGGATGGATGTACTTACTTTGTAGTGAAATTATTATTTTTTGATTCTAGATAGATAGATAGATAGACACACACACACACACACACACACACACACACACACACATGGAAAATATCATGAAATTTCACTATCGAAAATAATGTAATTCGATAGGTCATTGATCTAATCCTTTCAAGAATCTTGAAATTACACAAAACTGAGGTGCTAGCTTGGCACATGATCCAATTCTTAAGGAACTCTTCTTGGGCATGATGCTCAAGTACACATGTTCCTCAACATGAAATTCCTTAATCAACCTGTTCTGATCTACATAACTCTTCTATGTATCCCATTTTGCCTTTAGTTTCTTCTTGATTACCTGCATTTCCCATTCCATCTCTGCCAAGATGTCTTGTTCAATCAACACCTTGTTTACTAAATCACTCCAACTAATGGGAGTATTACAACTATGCCCATACAATGCCTCAAATGGACTCATCCTCAAATATTCCTAATACCCATTGTTGTAAGTGAACTCAACTAGTGGAAGGTACTATTCCCACTTTTGTTATTGATGCATCACATACATCCTCAACATATCCTCCAATAACATGTTGACCCTCTCTGTCTGTCCATATGTTTGCAGATGATAAGATGTGCTAAATCCAAACTATGTATCCAAACCTACAAATAACTCTTTGCAGAATCTAAAAGTGAACTTGGCATCCCTGTCTGACACAGTTTTCTTTAGTACACCATGCAACCTCACTACATCTATGATGAATATATGTCCTTATGAACATGTAGACTTCACTGGAATGAAGTGCGCTACCTTTGTCAACATGTCAACCATGACCATTATAGAATCATGTTGTCTAGATGTCCCCGGAAAACCTGTTATGAAATCCATGTAAATGAACTCCCATTTCCACTCTAGAATTAGAATATGTTGAAGTAATCCACCTAGATTCTTACACTACGCTTTTACTTGTTGACAATCCAGGCACCTAGCCACAAACTCTGCCACTTATTTCTTCAAGTTCAGTAAATAGTACAATTTCTTCACTGTTATTAATGTCTTCTAATATCATGGGTGACCTGAATAGGACTTAACATGAAATTCATTCAATATAAGCTTCTTGAGCTCACTGTTATCTTGCACATATATCCTTACCCTAAATATGACCAAGCCATCTGTTGTGAGATAATAGTCCACATCCTGATCACATGTACACTATTGTAACCTATGCATAAGCTCCATATATATGTCATCCTGCTTTCTTGCTTACAAGATCCAAACTTGCAAATATGTGCCATAAGAACTCATAGCCACTATGTGATTTAATTGTATCCACTCGCTAAGAGTATCTACAACCCTGTTCTCTTTACCTTTAATGTACTTGTTCTCAAAGTCAAACTCATTGATTGTGGCCAACCATCTAGCTTTCCTAACATTCATATTTGGTTAGTCAAATAGATACCTCAATCCACTGTGATCATTCATCAATACAAACCTCCTACCCAAAAGATAATGCCTCCACATCTTCAATGCATGGATAATCGTTGCCAACTCAAGATCATATGTTAGATATTTTTGCTTGTGCTCATTTAGTTTACATGACTCATAACATAATACATGTCCTTCCTACATAACGACTCCATCAATCCCTCTCTTACAAGCATCTGTAAATACCACAAACTCTTGGTCCAGATTTGGAATCTTTAAAACTTGAGCATTTGTCAACAAAGGCTTCAACTACTAGAAACTGGCTACACATTCCTCTATCCATTCAAATTTATTACCTTTCCTTGCAACGATCTAATAAGATAAGCAATCTGTGAGAAGTTCCTGATGGACCTCCTATAATAACTTTTTAGCCCCATAAATGATCTTACTACATCCACATTTCTAGGAGTTTCCCACTCCATGATAGCCCTTATCTTTTCTCGATCCATTGTTATATCTTCCTTGGAAACCAAATGTCCCAAGTAGTGTACCTATGTCCGAAATAAACCACATTTGCTAAGCTCAGGATACAATTGATGCTCTCTAAACAATATCAATATTGTTGCTAGATGTTTGGCATGTTCTTCCTCATTCTTAGAATATACCAATATATCATCAACGAATACAATAACAAACCTTTCCAGATAAGGACACACCACATTATTCATCACACACATAATAGTAGATGGAGCATTAGTCAAACCTAATGGAACTAAAACAAACACATAATTCCCATACCTGATCTAGAAAGTAGTCTTGTATATGTCCTCTTCCTTAATGTGTACCTAATCATATCCTAGTATCATATTAATCTTCAAGAATGCTATTGATCCATTCAAATGATCAAACAAGTAATCATTCATTGGCAACAAACACCTGTTCTTGATGGTCACTTTGTTTAATTTCCTATAATCAACGCATAGCCTGAGAGTGCCATCCTTCTTCTTCAAAAAAAACACTTGTGCATCTCAAGGTGACACACTTGGCCTAATGTATCCCTTACCAAGCATATCCTTAAACTGCAACTTTAGTTCCACTAACTCTAGTGTTCTCATCCGATAAGGTGACTTTGATGTTGGCAGTGCTCCTAGTACAAACTCAATAGAAATGTCTACTTCCCTATGAGGCGACAACTCTGAATTCTCTACCAGAAACACATCATGAAGCTATTGTAAAACTAGATACCTCCTCAAGATATCCACATCCTCAGCTTCCTTATCTTTGTCATTGAAAATATTCACTGCAAATAACACACACCCTTTCCTACGACTGCGCTTCACTTGCATATTTGTCACCATTCTAACTGATGTTTCCTTCTTCTTGCCCTACAAGACTCTTTATTCCCCATTGTCATCTAGGCACTTAATAGCCTTTTCATAACATTTCACCTTGGTCCTATGAAGATACAACCATTCCATACTCAACAACATACTGTATGATCCTAATGGTAATACATTCAAATGTTATGATGCAGGCATACCATTCAACTCAAATGCACAACCTCTTACCCAGTGATGAACTTTGTTCCTTATACCTTTAGCCAACTACACTAACCAAGATTCTACATACACTTATTTATTCAAACCATACTTATCCACCAGGTCATGACTAACATAACTATAATTAGATCTATGGTCAATCAAAATAGAAACAACTTGATCACAAATCTTACTATCCATCTCGATAATAGACGCATGGTGATCTGCCTACTTGTTCTCTAATGCTACATAGATCCATGGAATACTCTTTCCAACATCCCCCACTATCTATGCTTCCTATGCAATATAGATCTGTCGTCTACCACCCTGATGTTATGGACAATATCTTCTGCGATAGTCTGCTCCACAAGTCCAACACTGCAAGGGCTTCCTGTCATCACCCTTATTCTTCTCATCAAACCAAAATCCCAGTTCTTTATCAGATGCATTGAACTTCTTATGCGGTGTCACATTCTCTTTGTTACTTGTATATTGAGGTCTTTTCACTTCTTGTCCCATTTTCCTTTATTCTTTGCATTACCTTTCTAGTCCAACTTAGTCTTAGATCTGTCATTTGATTTTTATTGCTCATAATAATTCCTTTAGATTCTCGATGGCTTCCTCTAATGATCTAGGCTCATCAAACTCAATCTCATCCTTGAATGCTACCGAAAACCCACTGTTGAATCTCTGAATCTTGGCCTTCTCCTCCTTGAGGTAAGGCACATACCTTAATAACTCTAGCAGTCTGCTTATGTAATCCTCATTGGTCATAGATCCCATCTTCAGCTCATAAAATTATTTTCCCCTATTGTCATAGTATCTCTCTGATAAATACTTCTTTGTGAATAGTCGCTCGAACTCATTCTAAGTCAACTCCTCTTCATGAATACCTTTGACATTTTTTACATATTCCCACTAGATATCTGATTTACATTTAAGAATGATTGTCACTATCGTGGCCTTTTTGTTTTCTGAGTAATCATGAAATATGAAGAACTTATTCGTAACAATAAAACATGCTTCTGCATCCCTTGACTTCTTCATTTCAATATCAAATGTAGGTGGCTTTACTTTACTGAACTCATCCATCAAATATCCCCTGTCAATCATCATATAAGTATGATAATGGTGATGACCATGATATCTATCTAAACTAGAACTAGAATAAATCCCATTTCCACTGCCTCATCGATCAGGTGTATCCAATAATCTTCCATCTCTGACCATGTCAAATCTATCCAACCTGTGTCCACAGTTTGAGCTGCTACCATATGATCCATTAATCTTATCCTCTTGTCCATGATTGATCCTATGTGGTCCTTGTCTCTACAAATTTGACAAGCTTTGAAGAATCACTTCATTGACCTCTCCTTGTTTCTCCCATTCCCTAGAAAGTATCTCTTGTGATTGAATGATTCAATCATTATCTCCTTTGAAACTCCTTATTTCTTCCATCAAACTTCTCAAAGTGTTTGCTATGTCAGGAGAATATCCCTCACCATGTTGCTCATATGATCTATAGGGAGAATCTCATGGGTTGTATTCTACCATCTTGCTAGTCATCTTTGTTCTTCTCTTCTTGTGAAGTATATCATATCACTAAAATAAATCATAAACAAACCAATGTACCTCAGTTTAGTTCAGGGGAGGATATCTCATCTGCAAGACCAACCAGATGAGTGTAATACATATATAGACATAATTATATCCACATTTAATCATCTTTTCAACAATTATCTAGTCATCCATGCATGACCATACTAACCACATACCATGACCTCATGCACGCCAACTACAACCATGTCAATATATACACAACAATATATAAGCACTCACATGCATAACCAATGCATAACTGAAATACACTCATGACAACCAATTCCAACGACTCACCATCAACATTCAAATGTGAAACCAATCTAGCTATGACCACCATCATGCATACACAACGAGTACATAGACCACAAGAATAGAGAAAAAAAATATGTAATTGACATATATGCATGACCAACACACACCGCCCATCTAGTCCAATAGGTGAACCATGATATGATACCACTCTGTAGCAAACCTCCTCCTACATTTACCCAAGTTAAATAGTTTGTCAGGGTATACATGTGATGAGAGGATACTATGATGTGATTCAAATCCCCATGTATAGTTAAGGAAGTGGAACCGACAAAACAAAACCATTATGACCTTCCACACATGCTACAAAACATTCAAAAGTCAACCAAGCCTTCTAGGTGACCAACCCTTGAGACAACTTGATATCTCATTGCCCTACAGGTTGAGTTGCTCCCATGACAAGGCATGCATGCAAATTGGACCCTCCATTCACTCCCACAACAAGGGCATGCCAAAAATTGTGGACTTTTTCAGCTAGAGTTGAGTGAATGACCCTAGATCATATGCCACTTTTTTAGGGCCAAGGGTCAAGCCATTATTCAAAAATTCATGAAAATTTTAGAAATGATAATTAGCATAAAAAAGGTACTAATGAAAATAATTGATCAATGAATTTACTAGACCCCTCCTAGACATGACAGGAATTTCGTCAAACATGTCACAAATATACATTGTATAAGTCATAACAACAAATATGAGCATAGGGGTCTCATACTTATTTGAGAATCGCAAGGAAGAACTGATTCCTTATCACAATAGTTACATTATCATATATTCAGTCATATATTCATTGTTCATTCATTTGTAAATCAAAACATTGTGAGAGCCATACATCAAGTCTTTCATAAAACATACTCATAACCAACATATAACCAACAGAAATAAAAACGATATAACCATAAAACCACATATGAACAAGTATGTTTACCCATCAATACAAGAGGAAAGAAGCTCTTATTAACATACGAAAAATGCAACCAGTTCTAGGACTTCCATGTACCATCCGACCATAGATTGGTTGAACCAAATATTTCTTTAAACCAATTACCCTCATGCCATATTGCAAGCATGAATGTGGGATCTCATGAATGTGCAAGCATACAAGCCGTACTCATCACTATTATTCAAGGAAAACCTTGTCACTTAAAATTATAGGTGCTAATTTTAAATAGACAGGCTGAGATGCTTCTAAATAATTAACTTTTTCTTAAGATAAAGAAAAAAGACTCTTAATTAAACAAAAACAATTTTAAAACATACTCTAAACCCACATTTTATTATTTAATATAAATTTAAAATATTGTAATTAAACTTATATTTCAATTAATTATTTTTAACCTATTATATTTTTTTAATAAATTAAATAAATATTACAAAATAAATTTGTCTTTTAGTTAATCAATCTTCATATAAAAATATATTTACATTTAACATTATTATCAGTACCATTCGATTTTTCGGGTTCACGATTATTCCATCTTCTCGCCGTTGTTTAAAAAATAGGGAAAATTGCTCTTATTCCTTCTAATATATATTTTTAATTGTGAGACAAAACGTTGATATCGATATGCGTTTCATTTTTATTATTTTAAATCAACGATAATACCGACCGAGTAACCGACATTAGCAGGTCACGCTTTACAGGGCAGTTTTAACATATAGAATGTATTGTTAATGGGCAGTACCAAGGACACGCATTTATCACGTTGTTTATCACGCCAATATCAGTGTTTGACAATTACAATTACGGGCCACTCAAATTTCACCACATCCACCTGCTATTAAAATGTCCCCCAAATTATTGTTGGGGTTTCTTCGCCCATTAGATTTTAGTGAGTACAAATTCCAACGGGTGACATAATTACCATCCTTGATCTTTAGTTAAACTCAATGGAACTAAAACAATTAGTGACTACAAATTCCAACGGGTGACATAATTACCATCTTTGATTTTTAGTTAAACTCAATGGAACTAAAACAAACTCATAATTTCCATACCTGATTTAGAAAGCAGTGTTGTATATTTTCTCTTCCTTAATGTGTACCTAATGATATCTTAATATCAGATTAATCTTTGAGAATATTGTTGATCCATTTAAATGATCAAACAAGTAATCATTCCTTAGCAACAAATACATGTTCTTGATGGTCACTTTGTTCAATTTCCTATAGTCAATGCATAGCTTGAGAGTACCATCCTTCTTCTTCACAAACAACAATGGTGCACCTCAAGGTGACACACTTGACCTAATGTATCCCTTGCCAAGCATATCCTTAAACTACAACATTAGTTCCACCAACTCTCGTGTGCTCATCCTGTAAGGTGACTTTGATGTTGGCGGTGCCCCTAGTACAAACTCAATAGAAAAGTCTACTTCCCTGTGAGGCAGCAACTCTAAAATCTCTGCCGGAAACACATCGTGAAGCTATTGTAAAACCGGATACCTCCTCGAGATATCCACATCCTCAACTTCCTTACCTTTGCCACTGAAAATATGCACTGCAAATAAGACACACCCTTTCCTACGATTGTGCTTCACCTGCATAGTTGTCGCCATTCTAACTGATGTTGCCTTCTTCTTGCCCTGCAAGACTCTTTGTTCCCCATTGTCATCTAGGCACTTACTAGATTTTTCATAACAATCCACCTTTTTCATATGAAGATACAACCATTCCATACCCAACAACATATTGTATGATTCAAATGGTAATATATTCAAATGTGCTAATGTACGCATACCATTCAACTCAAATGCACAACCTCTTACCCAGTGATGAACTTTGTTCTCTATCCCTGTAGCCAACTACACTAACTAAGATTCTGCATGCACTCATTTATTCAAACCGTACTTATCCACTAGGTCATGACTAACATAACTATGATTAGATCTATGGTCAATGAAAATAGAAACAAATTGATCACAAATCTTACTGTCCATCTCGATAGTAGACGCCTAGTGATCTATCTGCTTGTTCTCTAATGCTATACTTTGTCCAACATCCCCCACTGTCTATGATTCATGTGCAATATAGATCTACCATCTACCACCCTGATGTTATGGACAATATCTTCTGCGATAGTCTCCTCCACAAGTCCAACATTGCAAGGGCTTCCTGTCATCACCCATATTCTTCTCCTCAAACCGAAATCCCTGCCCTCTATCAGATGCATTGAAATTCTTATGTGGTGTCACATTTCCTTTGTTACTTGTATCTTGAGGTCTTTTCACTGCTTGTCCCATTTTCCTTTATTCTTTGCATTACCTTTCCTGTGCAACTTAGTCTTAGATCTATGATTTGATTGCTATTTCTCATAATAATTCCTTTAGCTTCTCGATGGCTTCCTCTAATGATCTAGGCTCATCAAACTCACTCTCATCCTTGAATGCTACTGACAACCCACTGGGAATCTCTGAATCTTGGCCTTCTCCTCCTTGAGGTAAGGCATGTACCTTAATAACTCTAGCAATTTGCTTATGTAATCCTCATCAATCATAGATCCCATCTTCATCTCATAAAATTATTTTCCCCTATCGCCATAGTATCTCTTTGATAAATACTTCTTCGCGAATAGTCGCTCGAACTCATTCTAAGTCAACTCCTCTTCATGAATACCTCTGAAATTCTTTACATCTTCCCACTAGATATCTAATTTATCTTTAAGATTGAAAGTCGATATCATGGCCTTCATGTTTTGTAAGTAATCATGCAATATGAAGAACCTTTTCATACCAAGAAACCATGCTTATGCATCCCATGACTTCTTCATTTCCCTATTAAATGTAGGTGGTTTTACTTTATTGAACTCATCCGCCAAATATCCCCAGTCAATCCTCCTGTAAGTATGATAATGATGATGACCATGATACCCATCTAAACCTGAACTAGAATAAATCCCATGTCCACTGCCTCATTGATCAGGTGTATCCAATAATCTTCCATCTCTCACCATGTCATTTCTATCCAACCTTTGTCCACCATTTGACCCGCTAACATATGATCCATTAGCCTTAATCTCCTGTTCATGTTTGATCCTAAGTGGTCCTTGTCTCTGCAAATCTGACAAGCTTTGAAGAATCACTGCATTAACGTCTGCTTGTTTCTCCCGTTCCCTAGAAAGTATCTCTTATGATTGAATGATTCAATCATGATTTCCTTTGCAACTCCTTATTTCTTCCTTACAACTTCTCAAAGTGTCAGCTATGTCAGGAGAATATCCCTCACCATGTTGCTCATATGATCTATAGGGAGAATATCATGGGTTGTAGTCTACCATCTTGCTAGTCATCTTTGTTCTTCTCTTCCTATGAAGTATATCATGTCAACTAAAAAAATCATAAACAAACCAACATACCTCAATTTAGTTCAGGGGAGAATATCTCATGTGCAAGACCAACCAGATGAGTGTAATACATATATAAACATAATCATATCCACATTTAATCATCTTTTCAACAATTATCTAGTCATCCACGAATGACCATACTAACCACATACCATGACCTCATGCACGAAAACTACAACCATGTCAATATATACACAAAAATATATAAGCACGGACATGCATAACCAATGCATAACCAAAATACACTCATGACGACCACATCCAACGACTCACCCTCAACATTCATATGATGAAACCAATCCATCTATGACCACCATCATGCATACACAACAAGTACATAGACCAAAAGAATAGATAATAAATATGTAATTGACATATATGCATGAGAAGCACACACCGCCCATCTAGCTCAAGGGGTGAACCATGCTATGATACCACTCTGTAGCAACCCTCCTCCCACATTTACCCAAGTTAACTAGTATTCCGAGGTAGACATGTGATGAGAGGATACTATGATGTGATTCAACAACCCATGTACTATTAAGGAAGTGGAACCAACAAAACAAAACCATTTTGACCTTCCACACATGTTACAAAACATTTAGAAACCAACCAAGCCTTCTAGGTGACCAACCCCTGAGACAACTTGATATTTCACTGCCCTACAGCCTCAGTCGCTCCCATGACAAGGAATGCATGCAAATTGGACCCTCTAGTCACTCCCACAACAAGGGCATGCCAAAAACTGTGGACGTTTTCAGCTAGAGTTGAGCCAATGACCCTAGATTATATGCCACTTTTTTGGGGCCAAGGCTCAAGCCATTGTTCGGAACTTCATGAAACTTTCAGAAATGATAGTTAGCATAAAAAAAGGTACTAATGAAAATAATTGATCAATGAATTTATTGGACCCCTACTAGCCATGACAAGCATTTCGTCAAACATGTCACAAATATACATTCTGCAAGTCATAACAACAAATCTGAGCACATGGGTCTCATACTTATTTGATAATTGCAAGGAAGAACTGATGCCTTATCACAATAGTTACATTATCATATATTCGGTCATATATTCATTTTTCATTCATTTGTAAATCAAAACATTATGAGAGCCATACATCAAGTCTTTTATAAAACATACTCATAACCAACATATAACCAACAAAAATAAAAAGGATATAACGACCATAAAACCACATATGAACATGTATGTTTACCCATCAATAAAAGAGGAAAGAAGCTCTTATTAACATAGGAAAAATGCAACCAGTTCTGGGACTTCCACGTACCACTCGACCACAGATTGGTTGAACCAAATATTTCTTTCAACCAATTACCCTCATGCCATATTCCAACCATGAACGTGGGATCTCATAAAAGAACTCAAGCGAAAACAAACTAGGGTTTCTGTACACAAAATCACCTCAATCCTCATCCAATGATTCCACCTCACGGTCGGACATCACTAACCATCACCAGATTGGTCTATGCCCAAGTTGTTTAGGGCTCTAGAGTGTTTGTTCCAGCTAGGGCTTCTAGCACTAGTAACTCAACCCACATATGTTGTCAGGCTTCTAGAGAATTTGTCCAACTAGAGGTTCTAGGACTAGTAACTCAACCCACTAAGCACTTCTAGAATGTTTGTCCAAACAAGGCTTCCAGGACTAGTAACTCAACCCAAGCTGTTACAAGGCTTTTAGAGAGTTTGTCCAACCAAGGCTTCCAGGACTCCTAACTCAACCCAAGCTGTTACAAGGCTTCTAGAGCGTTTGGCAAACCAAGGCTTTCAAGAACTAGTAACTCAATCCGCAACCATAGGGAACATGAAAACCGACTAAAAAAATAAAAGACGCTGACAACACCAAGGCTATCTAAGAAATGGAAAGGCTAGACAAATCCAACATCAATCCAAGGAATCCTCCATGCCAATGACAAATCATAGCCAAGAAATCACATGCATGTGTGATGCATGCCAAAACTAGTAAGGAAATCATACATGCAACTTGGTACCTACAAGAAAAACCCATTGTAGTTGTTGATCCCGTTGTCCTCTTGCACTTTCCTACTCTTCCCTTTCCTTCTTGCTCCAAATCCAAAGTATGCCACACTCCTCCGAGGGTTCTCCAAGAAAAACCAAGTGCCCAAGAGTATGAGAGAGAGTAAAATAGAGAGCTCCAAGCTAAAACTGACAAAAGTCTGCAAACTGATCCTTAGAATCCTTTTTATCAATGAGGCCTCTATTTTCTTCACTTTTCCATTATTTTCCTTCATTTTCCTCCTCACATACAACCTGTGACCTTTCATCTTCCTTTTCTCTTAATTTCCATTATTTTCATAAATAAAATGTCAATTAATGCCACTTTGTCTTTTCAAAGCCTTTGTCATTGCCTTTAACAATTTCCATAGCCATTAATTAATCACAAGTGATCCCCATCAATATATTTTTTGCCCAATATTTAGCTTGGAATACGTGTTCCATGACCATGGTTATTATTTTGCCTTTATTAACTTTATTACACATATTTTGACTAGAGTGGTTACATATTCTATGTTTTTCACACATTATTTATTGCATGCATAAAAATCAAACACATAATAAGTAATCTAGAATCGAAAAGGAAATAAGCATTCATAGTATAAATTTTTGTTTGTTTCCATAGTTCTGCTATGACAAATTGTCTAATGGAATATCCATGACAATTTTCCAATTAATGTTGCAGTCATAATTTGAATATGGCCCATACAATCTTAATATATACCTTTCTAAATTAAGGGACATATCCATAACCACCACCTTTCATTTCTATGTGCACCTCATCATTCTTATCTATTGCATATCCTCTAAACTTTCTTTCATGTTATAATGGAGGGATCAACTATGCGGTGTGAAATTGTGGGCATTGGTGCCCTAAGGAAAATGCTCATGGTAATGAGAATATTTCAAGACATTTTGATGGTTGATTTATTTTGAATGATTATAGGGATTCACGAAATGTTTCATTAGGGAATATTTGAGGTCTAAATTGGGCCTTCTAAGGAAAATAATAAATTATTAGTTAAAATAATAAAATAATAATATGAGGCTCAAAAGGAAAGACAAAAAATACTTGTTAGTCATATTTTTTATTTATCTCCATACAAGTTCACTCAAATTTAAAATTTAGGAACTTATTGGAAGAAAAATAAAATTCTTTACTCAATAGATAGGCACTCTATATACTTTTGGTAAACTCACAATGTGATAAATTAAAAATAAACGAAAAAAAAAAAAAAAAAACATTTTTCTTGAAAGAAACAACATTTATTTACATGTAGTTTGAGTTCATCTCATTTGAGTATATCAAAGTGATGTAGAGCACAAACTCGTTGGATGTCAAATTTAAGTGTACTTCCAATAAGTTCCTACACTTAAAATAAAAATAAAAGATATAAATTAAAATTTTGATTAGTCCATGGGGTGTATTTCAATTGGTGATTGTTGTGTTATGAATTAATCTGTAAACCATGATATTCAAGATTCAAATACCCTATGAGTCAAGAAAGCAAAAAAAAAATACAATAAAAAAATTATTTTTCTTACTCTCTCCAAAAATATTCACCCTTATGGCTTACATTACCATCCTTACTCCTGTCAACTATTTTAAAATTTAATTTGATATTACATTTTTCTCAAGGCCCATTAATGACCTCAAAATTCCCTTAATGTTTTCTTATTTTACTAGAATTTTTTGTATCATCCATGTTTCTAAGAGCCCAACACATAAAGGTCATATATGACACCATAAATAGAGTAATATGACTGCTAGAAATAGGAACAAGATGGTTTTGACATTGCATGATATTGAAAATGTTGATTTAGAATTCTTAGTGGGAATTGAGACAATCCATGACATAGGGAAAATATTTATCCATATATCACTTTAGTATCCATGGAGAGGAATTGCATTCTTTATCTAGAGGTACCTAATGTATGAAGGCCAATTCACTTCTTTATTCATTTATCACTTTAACTTGTTAAAACTCTTGTGGCATATCTTGTTGATTAATGCTTGATTCCTTTTGCTTTGTTCTCTACACCAAATGGAAACTCTAGTAAAAGTGAATAAAAACCTTATAAGGAGTTAAATTCATCACGAGTTAATCAAATTAATTGTATTAGGTAACCTATTTCAACATTCTCAGAAATGGTGTGTATTTGTTATAGGACTTCGAAAATAAGGTATGCGTGTAGCAAGAGAGGAAGTTGAGAAATAAAACTATGGTTCTACTGACATGGGATCAATCAATATTGAAATTGCAAGATCTAATTATTTCAATTAGGATATATTTTCAACATGGGATTCAAAATGTGATAATGAAAACAAAATTTATTTGCAAGGAAGTCTGAAAAGGTGATGAATGAGGGAAGGTATAGTTGGACAAGTTAAAATTATAAAAGACTTGGAAAACCCAAAGCTAAATAAAGATGATTTGGTTGAAGAATCTATTTGAGCCACAAAATGTTTAGGTTTTTCTTAACCTTAGAAATTAAAGAAGAAGTGGATTAATCAATTGGAAACTAAATCCCAACCTTTGAAATATATTTTGCACAAACCCTCATATGACTAGTTTTTTAAGATTAATAAAGGTCTACAAAACAATAATAGAAGGTTGCAACAAAAATTGGCCATGTGTCAAGAAAGGGTTAAAAATTTCATTCCTAGGACAATTTTTTATATATTAATACAAGCCATGAAAGAATAATATGAGTTGAGAAAAAAAATGTATAATATGATAGGAATCCCATATTTTGTTTTGCATGACTGTGAGGTTGATGTCTAGATTGATGAAAACATTGTTCCTAATGATATTGATTCTTTTATTGATATTGCAACCACTGACATAGAAACCAAAAGGAATTTTATGGATTGTATAGGGGCATATATGCAAACAATCCCTAAACAACATGGGTTTTTAAAAATGGAGAAGATAGATATAACCCTAGCCAAAAATATGATGAATCCTATAAAACTTTTGCATCTTAAGGCTAAAGTGGAGAATAGAAAAAAATTAGAGAATATTTTCGAACAAGGTTTGCTTTACCTAAAGAATATAAAATTCTTGTGGATAGAGTAATTTTTAAGGTGCTCAGAATTATCCCCCATTCATTAGCTTAACTCATAACCCTTGATTTGTGTTATATTACTCAACTCCTTAGAACTTAAAGGGGAATTTTATTTTCAAAATGGTTACCTTTAACCCACAATTTAATATTAAATCTCCTTGGATGTACCTATCTATACCAGTATAACTTAAAAGAATCATATAAAGTTAATGTTGGTATACCCCACTTGGTTATTGAATGTTCTATTTAATTTTTTCTCACCATAGAGCTTAGGTAATTATTGTTATAACTATTTATACATGTGTCATGTTGCTTTGTTATGAATATAGTTATGAATGGATGTTGTTACGAATGGGGATATATATGTATGTTAATCCACACAGGTTCATATTAAACCTCAACTAACACTTGGGTATACAATCTCTAACGTTTAATTCCATGTGCAACTACTCTGCATTGGAGAATTTGTTAGCCAGTTCTCCCTTACCACGTACCCTTCCTTCACGTGGTGTTCATGTGACCACTCTAGAAACATTTAAATGGTTTAGATGAAAGTGAGGCAAATCAAGGGACAAAATCCAACGATGCTAACCCTAATATCTCTAACACATAACCATTTTGTTGGTATTCCATTTTCCTTGTGGTCTGATGTGTCTAGTGTCATTACAACATTGCTTCTATAGTGATTTCTCAACATTCGACCTCTCGTTTACACACAGGGGTCATGGGGGTAGAGCTTATTTCACCTGCCTTCACACTTGCCCCCTCCCAAATTATAGAGGTAACTCTCACTTACCATATATGGAATTTCGAATGACTTGTGTTCCTATTCTCTATATTCTTGGCATCTCACCTCAGTTGGTAATGTTTTCTCTTGATTTTTTCTCTGGTTTTCAGCTGTGTTGCTTATACAGGATTCCCCTTCCTTTCCATCCCATTACCCATTTTTTCTCTCAAGTAAATTTTTGTTTTTATTTTTGTACCTCTTAACTTCGCTCTTAACCATTTTTTGTTTTTTCTCATTTTTCCATTGTCATAGGGTTGCCACCCACATGGTCAATGTTCTTGGATTAAATGTTATTTCCCTTTCTTGTACAAGGGTGATAGAGACCAACCAATTTGATTCGGTGGTCCTAGCTTTGGAATCGAATGCAAGGTAAGAGCAATTCTGATTTTCTTTTGGTTCTTATCAACATGAAATTTTGTGTTTTTCTCCTCGCACAACCACATCCTGATTTTCATGTTTGGTATAATTGTAACAATTTTATCACTTGGTCAAGGAATTTTGTTTAGGGGTTTCACCTTCTTTTCCTTCTGGCATACTATTACTCAAATTTTCATCACAAACATCTAAAGGAGATTCTTCTCTTGTTTAGGTATAGATGCAAGAATGTGCTTCTTTCACCTTGAAATGTATGAAGTTTGAATTTCTCTGGTAGCACTATTACCCCACTAATTCAAATTTCAAACAATAGGGTATTCGTATCCCTGTCTCTTCTATATTGCAGGTACTAAATATTCTTGGAGGTAACTCTTAACTGTGCAGTGGGCAGCCACCACCATCACTTATTTTATGTTTCTATTGTTTTCAGGTCAGTTAAATTTCACTTTCTGGAGCTCAATTCAGTTCAGTGATCCTGCTAGAATTCATTGGCTACAAGTGCGACTGTGAAATTACCCGCTTTGCTTTCCCTATGGGAAATTTAGGTGTTATCCCACTTAACCAAGTGGAAGTCATCTTTTTTTACACTTTTATGTGTGGCCATTAGCCATTGTTTAATTGCTCGCTACTCCTACGCTTTTACATTTATATGTTATGGGGACCCTAATTATCATGGGCGCAAAACCTAAGCTTGATATAGTGTGAAGTGCAATTCTTGCACAATTAAATGGTTTTCTGAGATTTTCTGTAGTGAGATATAATTGGATCTTACAGTGCTACTCAATTCTACTTCTTATGCATGGTTAGTTCGATAGTATGGCCCATCTCAGGGTGGTTTTGTTTCCCTTCCGTAAAATATGATGCAACTTTCTGGGAAATAATATAAATACCCGTGTTTCATTTCGTGTATCTTACTTCTGAATCATTACTACACTATTAGTACTATTCAAATTCTTTCATGTATTTTAGCATTGTCGATTTTAATACTATTAATTAGATTTCTATCGAAACAAAATAGAAATAATTACTACCTATATCTTTCTCTCTTTCGTTTAGATTCTTTACAGGTTTCTGTTCTGAACATCACTGTTATTCTATTATAGATTGTTAGTAATAGACTATATACACTGATTTAATACTTTGGCTAAAATCATGTTAAGTGGTGATTAAATTAATTGTGTAATATTATGACATGTCCACCTATTGTAATATTCTCCTTCTTCTCTTTGCTACTATCATTTAAATTCTTGTTAGTTTCAACCAACCAGAAATAAATTTTTCTTATGTTCTAAAGGCGTTACACCTGGGGAGTTACAGTACGAATTTTATGGTTATTTTGCAATTGTCTCTTTTATGATTTTTTTTGGAATTTTCTCCCCACCCATCAAAATTGTTAACTGTTTTCTGCTACATTATTTTGCCTATCATGACACTTCTACTAGTATTTCTCCTATTTGTAAAGAAACCATAAACATAAACAATATGTACAGTTACCCAAACTAGTACATGCTTAGTAACAATTCCTTAAAAGAATAAAAAATTGTAAGTAACTAAATCCTAAACAAGAATATCGCTAAATACAAACATAATACATATATTCAAAATTTGTATCTTTTCTTACCTTTCACTACCATACAAATTTAGCTCCCTAAATTATTTGTCTCTTTATTTTTTTTAATAAATTCCTTTTCACAATACGCACTCATCAGAACAATAAAATAAAGTTACTAGCATGGGGAAAATTTATGATAACAATAGCTACCATTTGCATGTAATTATTTATGCTAAAAACAAATACATAATCGATATCACTCTTAGGGGAACACTTGGGAATATTGCACCTTCTCCACCCAACCTTAAACCGATATCTGCCATTTCACCCCAAGCTGAGTTGTACTTTCCAAGGTATCAACAACCTCTTTGATCCATTGAGTAGGTATCTTATATATTTTCTTCCGTAGTGGCATCAAGCTTTTATGGCTTTGAAAATCCACGTTCCTAGGCTTTTCCTTTAAAGCCCTCTTTTTTCTCCCACAAGGAGAGAGGGAGGGAAGAAGAAATACATAAAGAGTTAGAAGTGGAGAGAGAGAGGGAGTGAAAAGGGATAGATGGAGTGTGTGTGTGTGTGTTTGGGGGTGAGATAAAGAGACAAAGAAGGAGAGATGGAGAGAATGGGGGAGAGAAGGAGAGAGGAGAGAGGGAAGGATATAGTAAAAAAATTGGAGGGTGAAGAGAGAGAGAGAGAGAGAGAGAGAGAGAGAGAGAGAGAGAGAGAGAGAGATGTGGGGGAGTGGAGAGAGGGAGGGAAAGAGACATGGAGTTGGAGGGTGAGAGAGGGAGGTAAGAATAAATAAATAGAGGGAGAAAGATGGAGAGAGAGGGGGGAGTGATAACAAAGATGGAGAGAGAGGGAGAGTGTTGAAATGTAGTAGCAAGAATATTCCAATTTTAATTTGTCCTAGAATTAAAATTGAGAATTAAAATTCAAATTTAGTCTCACCATCTACTTGGAAAATAATTAATTAATTCATCTTGAGTTAATTAGTTGGAGAAATTCAAGCTAAAAGTCTTTGTGAAGTCATGCAACAGCTATTCCTTTGATTGAGGAGATTATCCCTTAATTAAGGAGATAAGGATGATTTGTATTTGAGTTGTAATTAGTTATCTCAGTTAACTGAGTTAAGTCGAGTTAAATTAGTTCCAAATTGTTGGAGGAACTAATTATGAGTTCAATCAGTTAATGCGTGCATGCATGAAACTAGTTTACTCCATATTACTGAATATTCTCTCATAAATAGCTCATGCATGTCAGTTCAAACAAAGACCCAGTTGAGATTAAAGGTAGGGACAATGTACTATTAGTTGCAAGAATTTTCCTATAAGAAAATCTCTAGCATGCAGAAGGAATTCATTCCTTGAGATTTACGCAGTTTTATAGTGTGTTTGAGCAGTGTATGAGATCAGTGTCACACAAGGTTACAACAGGAACACCCAGGGAAAACTGTGCAAGGAAATAGGAGGCTTGGAGGGGAGAGGAAAGGCATCTGAGTTATCTATTCTATCTATGAGCAGTAGTGAGGGACTGTACTGAGAGCTGGATAGCTGTCAGAGCTAAATCTTTGTGTAATCTTGAGATATTTCCACTTGTATGATAATACAGATAATGGGGTCTTTAGCTGAGGCTTTCCCCAGAGTATTCTTCTATGTTTCATGTGTATTTGTTCCTTTTCTCTGTTATATGTGTTCTGTTTAATATTTCTCAAGTTGATTAAGCTTCCGCAAGTTTGATTGTAGAAGTAGATTAAGTATTTTGCTTTAGCATATTGCATTATCAGGTTGATCTATAGTGGGAATTTCTACATGGTATCAGAGCAAAGGTGATCGAAGCAGTAAACAGTATACTGAAGAAGGGAAAATTCGAAATTTGAAGTTCTTGGTTGGAGAAGTAAAATCGAATTCTTATCATACCTCTAAGTTAACTAATGGCGTTCAATGGCTTCAGACTCGAGTATGCATTGGATGGCAGCTCGAGTTATATAGCATGGAAGGATCGCATGGAAGCATTATTAGAAGACAATGGATTGAAGGATTTCATTGACCAATAAATCCCCAAGCCAGTTGCAGCTCATGCCTAAGAATTCGTTGAATGGAAGAAGTGTGTGGAGAAGGCGAGATAGATTTTTCTGGAGGGAGTTCGAGACCATATTGTCTCGAGTCTCCATGGGAAGGATACTCTGTTTTCGATGTGGAAGACATTGAAGGATCTTTATTAGAACAACAGCAACCAAAGGAAACTGGTGCTCAAGGATAAGCTTCGGAAAATCAAGTGTGAAAAGGGTGACTCTATTTCTACATATCTGAACAAGCTCACCACCTACAAAGATGATCTTGGTAGTGTAGGAATAACTACGACGTATGATGATATGGTGAGTCTTTCTCTCCTCGGTCTTCTTAAGAGCTGGCATAGCTACCAGGACTCTATGAATGGAAGAGAGAAACTACCGGATTGGGAAGGACTGTGGTCAGATCTGATGCAGGACGAGATCAGGCGAAGCACCAGAGATGGTTCCTCATCTAAGCACCATGATGAATAAAATATAGCCTTAGCAAGTGTTGAAGCCCCAAAAATCGAGTCGACAACAATGGGGATACCCGCCCGGTCCAGACCTTGGTTGGCAGCTCCTTATCCGTTTGGTATAGCGGGTCCGACTCGGGATAATGGGACTAGTTTCCCAATCTATGAGTGTGTGTGTGTAGAATTGGATGTTGTTGATCTAACAGTAACTATCTAAGTTATTCTAATTCAAACTTTAATATAATAAAAACAACACATCTAATCTATGCTAACTCGGGATGTAACTCTTCTATTATGCGATCTAAAGAGATTTCATATAACAACTGGTAATAAAGATCATTAAGTGATTATAAGAAAGGAAATCAATTAACATGAACTATTTCGCATAAAAAGTTAGGCAAAACAGTTATGAACAACATATCGCATAATAAGCTATTCATACATTAAACATAAATAAATAGCTACCACGGTACAAAAGTTCCAAGTGGTAACTCAAGCATTCATGCAATAACATATAAACAACTAAAAACTGTATATCACTTTAACATATAAGCAGAAATGGTCAAGAGATAAAAGTACCATTTATGACTGGTCCTACTCATAAGCTTCAAGCAATAATGATTTATTTATCCTTGCTCTAACATCTACTAAGAGTACAGAAGTGCAACATCAGTAGCAGATATCAAATGCAAACATCAACAAATCTTGATCCATTCATTCACCAAAACCTCCTCGGAGGGTGCAAAAGTGCATGTTCTGAGGAAAAGTTTTTCATAAATTTCTGGACCCTTCTCTAAATGCATGAGAAGGGTTTAAATACTACTAACTAAATAACTTAATTACACATATTCAGGATACAGTTTAAATGACCGCCCTTTTTCTAAGCAAAATTATTTCTAAAAATTAAATCTAATATCTAACTATTTCTGCATTTGCTCCTTAATGTTGCGAGCATTCAATATTTTCCTGGGTAGAGTCGGCTGACTGTCTTCCGCTTTTGGTTGAGCTAAGCAAACAGAAATGGCAAGCACTGGCACCATTTTTTTCCAGCAAAATAGCAGATATGCTTTGAGAATCATCTCTGGCTATGTGGATTTACTGTGTATGCTCAGTAATAACCCAAATTCCACTTGGTTAACCCTCAAATTGCCTCTGCCTTTGCCTTCTTGCGTTTCTGGGCTTACGAGTGACTAAGCAGTTAGGGACTTTGTTTTTTGAGCAATTTTCTCAGTGATGCGTTATTAGCGCTAATCGCGCATCGAAAACTGCCTCCGTTCGTTGATCTTGGCCTTTCTGGTGCGTTTTTCGCCTTTGGCGCCTTTCCTTCGTCAGGTATAAGCTTTAAAATTTTGCAAACGTACTACTTTTACGAGCTTCTAACCTTGAGCGTTAAATCGCCTGTTGATATCAGCATTGTTCAACTATTCATTGAACCATGGCTCTGACTGATAGATCTGTAATGGATAGCTCAGCAGTGCTCTGGAATTCGCGGCTCTGTTGCATGCGGTATCCGTTCATGAGGGCATTTCTTCTCTGCTTCCGAGCATTGGAGCTTTATCCTTTTTCCTTAATCGCTCCCTGCACATTGCTTCATATTGTTTCTGTTTTTCATTCCTGCAGTTCATACATAAGGAGAGAGTAATGATAATAAAAATTGACAAGAAAGCTCTGAGTTCTACGGATGTACCAAAACATGCCGCCTGACGTGAACTAACTCTTCGAAAAACACAAAACTGTCTTTCATTAACACTTGGCGTACATTCATTAATTTTCATTAACGTGCGTATTCAATTTTTCTTGAATGTTGAGCCGGGGAAAATCTGCGATGGACGATCTCTGCGATTCGCATCGCAGCATCGCATCATCGCGTTATCGCGTTTTCATCAAGATGTGTTATCGCAGGGTTGACCGATCACGCCGATCGCAGGATTACAGATTGTTGTTTCGCGCGATCGCAAGATCGCCGATCGCAGTATCGCATTATCGCAGGATCGCAGATTGTTACAATTCGTTAAATAATTATGTGTTGTTTTTGCGATGTTGTGATATGCGATGTCGCATATCGGCCATCGACAATTTCTTAAAATTTTTGTTTGTGAGCGTTTCTTAATGCATGCAATGCGATGGATTTCGCGTCGCATTTTCGCAGTTTATCATTCTACTCACAAGGAAATGTCTTATCTTCTTTGCGCGATGCAATATTTTCTTAAGGAGTATAATACATGAGTTTTAATTGAATTTTTTGAATTTTTTGCTAAGGGTCCCCACTTACCTAGTGTTATTGCTAATACTAAATAAGGAGGGGGGTTGTTGGTGGCCACAACAATTGGCGATTCACTTGGAAGAACCAGTTATCTCTGTTTTCTTATTGAATTTTTCAAACTTCCAAAACAGAAAATTTTTTCAGAAAATTAAACTTTGTTATGGACAGATAGAGTACATTATGCTTTAAACTGTCAATGATATTTTGTTTCAACCTTTTTTCTATTCTAATTATTTGCTTCCTCAGGCTAGTCCTTGTATTCACATCAGCCATTACTTGGTCTTGTAAAGATAAAATAAAGTCTCCTCTGTAAACCAGTTTTAAATATGCTCATTTGTCATAGGTAGAGCCTCTGCTGCCAGCAGGCGTTTATAGCCTTGACAAGGTTACCTGTTACCCAGAAATGATCATGTATCCTACTTAGGGTGACCTACACTTTCAAAGAAAAATCCATATTTACACTTATTGCTTTGATTTTATTTTTATTCTTAAAGAAAAATGTCTTGGTTTGGTAGCCAAATTATGACACTGTCACTCACTTGATTCATAACTTTCTTGAACAAGCTGGCTCGTGATGAGACCCCTTGTCTTTTGATTGCAACAATCTTGAGTCATTGCCCTGTTGTGGTAGACAGTATTGGAAAAGTCGGCAAGTTATGATATCTGTGATCATGATAAGCCGGCTTGTGATGAGACCTCTTATTCTTCAAGATATAGTGTATTCTTGGATTATCCCTCTGAAAGCTGTGATTCTCCTTAGCAGGGAGGAAGTCATTGTTTCCTTAAGATAACTCTGGACGACAATAATAGAGTTTTTTGGAAACAACTGTTCTACAGAGAATCTTCATTTTGTTATTGATACCGTTCATTGTGCTAATATAAAACAATTTCTTCACTAAAGGTTGCTTTCATCAAATTCCTTGAAGTTGAAACTCGTATCATATCTAGAGTAAGGTTTTTAACTGTATCTGTCGATAATAAAGATCAATTTTCCAAAAGATTTGCTATTTATACAAGCAAAAAGCTCAAAATCTGAAAGAGAATTGGTGTCTTTTTCGTAAATACCTAATGTAACCACTCACAACTGGTTTTATTATGAAAAGAAAAATTATTCTACAAAAAAAAAAGAACAATATTCTATTGAAAATATTTTTTGAGAATTTTTCCATTAACAGGCAAAGGATCCCTCCTAATTGCTAAATCCTGTAACACAAAGGTTGATGGCCCTATGACTTCAACAATCTGAAAAGGACCAAGCCACATCCTTTGAAATTTTGTGTGTTTGCCCTTTTCTTCATGAGCCTTATCCCACTTTAAAACTAAATCTCCCATCTGAAAATCTTTTCTTGTCATTATGTTTGAATCAAAAGAGGATTTTACAAGTGCTTGATGATGAGCATGCATTTTCTTAGCTTGTTCTCGTTGTTCTTCTAATTTAATTATTTCCATTTGTCTCAGCTGTAAGGAGGAAGTGGGTACTTCATCAATGTATTGTACTAAAAACAAAGAGGGAATGGCTAAGTGAGTTGGAAGAACCACTTCTTTCCCATAAACTAAATTAAAGGGAGAAGTGCCGATTGAAGCTTTTTGTGTTATCCTATCTGCCCATAAAGCATATACCAAAGCTTTGTGCCAATTCTTTTGATTCTGGTCAACCGTTCTTTTAATAATCCTGATTAGGTTTTTATTGGTTGACTCAGCTAGCCCATTACCTTGCGGATAGTAATTGGCTGAATATTTAAGTTTGAATCCTCTTTTAAGTGCAAAGTCAGTCATTGCATTTCCAGAAAAGTATGATGCATTGTCAAACTTTAAAGCAGATGGCAATCCAAACCTAGTGATTATAAATTGATCTATGAATTCAATAACATTTTCATAATTAGCTGTCTTGAGTGGAACTGCTTCTACCCATTTTGTGAAATAATCTGTTGCCGTGAGGATGTATCTATGCTGCTTAGAAGAGTGAGGAACGATCTCACCTATTATTTCCAAGCCCCACTGACTAAAAGGTTGCTCGATGTTTACTGGTTGTAGTGGCAAGGACGAATTCTTTTGTCTTCCAACAGTAGTTTGGTAGACTTGACATTTCCTCACGTAACTGTGCGAGTCTTTGAATAGCGTGGGCCAGTAATATCCTGCGCGTAAGATTTTATGTGCAGTAGCATCTCCAACATAGTGTCTGCCTGCTGGCCCATCATGGAGTTCTTGTAAAACTTTTTCAGCTTCAGTTTTTTCAAGACACCTAAGAAGAACAGAATCATAATTTTTTCTGAAAAGAGTATCATTTATGAGTTGATATTGTTTAGCTTTCAATCTTAGAGCTCTTTTCTTAGTATGATCAAGGTGTGAAGGAGCATACCCGTTCCTAAGATAATAAATGATATCAGCATATAATGATTCTGCATCGTTTAGGCTTACATCACCCATTTGTACCTCTTCAGATGGAGTTTCAGAAATTTGCGATGCTCCGGCCAGCATTTTGCAGAAGCCTTGACCTCTTACAATGTTTGCTGGTTTAATTTCAAGGTCATATTCCTGTAAGGCAGTAACCCAATTGGCCCTTTTCTCACCCACATCCTTCTGCAATAGAAGATTCCTTACCACTGGAAACGGTACTATGATCTTAGTATGGGTTTTAAGTAAGAAAGGTCTGAAGTACTTGACCGCTTTGAAGACAGCATAAGCTTGTTTCTCCACGTCAGAATAATTGAGTTCAGCACCTTGTAAATTTGAGCTAAAAAATGCAATTGGAGCTTCCGCTTTTTCTTAATTCGCTTGAGTTAGTATCGCGGCATATGACTTATCTGAGGCAAATGTGTATAAAATAAAATATTCTGAAAAATTCGGGGTTGCTAAAGATGGAGCATTAATAATGGCTTGCTTGATTAGGTTGAATGCTTCATGTTCATCTTGACCCCATTTAAAATTTGAATTCTTTTTAATCATGGTTTTCAAAGGAGACACGATCCGCGAAAAATCTGGAACGAATCTCTTTACAAAATTGATTTGACCAAGGAAAGATTGCATGGCTTTTTTGTTATGAGGTAGGGATATTTCAGAAATTTCTTTAATTCTGTCGGGATCAATGTGAATATCGGACTTTGACACTATGAATCCTAGAAGTTTCCCTTCACTTAATGCGAAAAACGATTTATTTGGGTTAAGTGAAATTCCATACCTTAAACACCGTTGAAAGATTTGTTTCAGGTCTTTGAGATGGTCGCTTCGCTTCTTGGAGTACATTGTTATATCATCCAAATAAATTACTACAGATTTATTGACTAAACCTTTGAATGCGATGTCCATGGCTCTCTGAAATGTAGCACCAGCATTAATCAAACCAAATGGCATCTTCCGATATGCATATGTGACCCATTTAGTTCTGAATGTGGTTTTCAACTGATCATCAGGATGTACCAACACTTGATTGTACCCTGAAAATCCATCCAAGAAAGACATTAGTTCTGAGCCCGCCACTACCTGCAGTATTTGCTCCATAGGTGGAAGAGGAAAATTCTCTTTTTGACAGGCTTTGTTAAGATTCCAAAAGTCAATGCAAATCCTAATATCTCTGTTTTTCTTTCTAACGGGTACCATATTGGAGACCCATTTGGAATGCCTGATGGGAAACATTATCCTGGCTTTCAGTAACTTGTTGAGCTCGGTTTTTATCTGATTTTCTAAATTGGGGTGGATCTTTCTCAGTTTTTGTTGGACAGTTTTTTCGTTATCAATCATAGGAATAGTATGCTGGATTATAGAAGTGTCGTATGTTTTCAGCTCATCATAATTCCAGGCAAAAACATTTTTATATTGTCTCAAAAGACGAATATACGCTAGTTTCTCTTCAGGGGCTAGGCCGAGGCCTAGATTAATTTTTTGTGGTTTAGCATCGGTCCCTAGGTTTACTAATTCGTAGTTCAAAGTTGAACTGTAGAGTTTTGAATTGGTAGATCTCTTAAACCTATCTTTCAAATCATATAAGTCTTCTAACTTAACCACCGACTTCAGTATAGCATTATTAGTGCTATTTTGTTGCAATTGTCGATCGTGCTGGTCTTCGTCGATTATTTTATTGGAGTAGGATCCTTCGGACGTGAAGAAATTTACGATATCAAGATCATCATTGAATACTCTCCAATTTGTGATGTTGTTAAGAATGGACGGTCTAAAGATTAATTCTATTGAGAATCTATCTGGACTAAAATCTTCGGAGGGAATAAGCTTAGAAGCTACGTTAGCCAAAAGGTCTGCACTTGCATTTTGGAGTCTAGGGATTGAAGAAATATTAAACGCTATGAAATGCTCAGTCAGATCTTGTACTAAAGATTGATAGTGTTTTAAGTGAACTGATAAGCAATGTATAGAGTTACTTACTTGCTTAACCACAATCTCAGAGTCTCCAAAGACTTGAAGATACTTGACATCTAACCCGATTGCCTTGTACAGGCCTTGAACCAAAGCCTCGTATTCTGTTGTGTTGTTTGTGAAATCAAATTCGAGTCTGCATGTGAGCATGATCTTTTCTCCTTCTGGACTAATCAGAACACATCCTACTCCTGCTCCTTCCTTAGATATAGAGCCATCAAAAAATAATTTCTAAAACAAAGATGTATTTACAAGTCTATCTAAAAAATTAATACATTTTGAACTATCAGTTCGAGAATAAGTTTCAACTTGGGACAAAACTGAATTTTCTAAATAAGGTGACGCATGAGCATTGAAATTGCCAAGGAAAGAATCTACCAAGTAATTGCCAATGATACTGCTGTTATATGCTACCGGTTCATTTTCTCCCTCCAACTCCGTTACTATGTACTTCTGGTGTAGCTCTCGTTCAACTTTTATTTGATTCGGTTTACCGTTGTAGGGCAACCACATGTGTGACCAATTAGTTGCGAAGTAACCATGGAGTTTTTCTGACCAATCCCTGCTAAGGATTAAGCCATAGAATTCTGGGATGTCAGCAACTAGAATGTCAATAACCTGACATACCTTCGGGTTGGATGACAATCTTATGGTTACTTGATTTAGTTCGCCGATCACTTCGACTTGAGATCGATCGAGCTGAACTATGCACACTGCGGATTTCTGTGGTTGAACATTTAATTTGGCACATATAGATTTGGGTAAAATATTCGATGAAGCACCGGAATCTATCAAACAATTGTGCACATTTTTATTAAATATTTCATAAGTAAGGAGAAACGGGGGAGTGTGAGATCTTGATCTTCCTCCAATCAAGGCGATGTCATTTGGATCAATCTTACTGATCGCGTTCGTTGGAGGTCTTCCCATGTTGTGGGAAGCTTGAGAAAGTACAGCGGCAGGCAAAGGTGCAACTGGCACGGCATGTAATTCTTTCATCATTATCTTCTGTTGACGTTTCAATTTGCTCAGTTTGTAAAAGGTGATATTAGCCCTAGTTTTTTCATGTCATCAATAATATTGTACTCGATTTCATCTGACACTATCAGTGTTTTCGATGGAGTCGTTTCATCTTCTTGGACTGGGCTAGTTTGAGTCGCTTTGGATGTTGTTTTCTTTGTTGTGACTTTATCTTTTGTTGCAGAGCTTGTGCTCTTCTGTTTAGGGGTAGTTTGGGGAGGATCAAGCTGATTTTTAGTTCGTGTGCTAACTGGAAATACTTCTTGATCTTCCTCTTGTGGGAGGATGAAATCCACATTCCTTGTAATTCCACAACTTCTTCTTCATCGGTCTGCCCTTCAGTGGCGATTTCCTCTTCCTCTTCCTCGGATTCAGCATTTGAAATGGCATTGGGTGGCTTTACATCCATTGAAGAACCTCTTTTAAAAGCTCTGTAGGGCTTTTTCGAAGAAGTTTCCGCTACTTGCTTTTTTATGTCAACCATCTCATTGGACATGGTCTTTAGAACTTTCTGCAATCCTTCTAAATCAAAAGGATCTTTTGATTGTTTCTTCTTGGAGTCTTCCTTGAAGGTGACTTTTTTGGACTTACGTTCCTCTGTCGCGGATCTCTTTTCCAGGGCTACTATTCGTTTTTCTACTGCTATCGCTTATTTCATGTTTTCAGCTAAGGTTGTTTTATTTGCCCTGTCCACAAAGATGGCTATGTTTGATGGTAGAGCGGTAATATACCATTCGCATCGTACTTCTTCGCTAGGCTGAGAAGCAGTAGGAATTTTGCTGAAAATTTTGTTGAACCGTAAATTGAAATCCTTAATAGGCTCTCTAGCTTCGGCTTTAAGATTGGATAGGTCATTGATTAATGTTTCCATTGATCTGTCATCACCAAACTTGGTTAGGAATTGGTCCTGGAAGATATCCCAACTTGTAATGGATCCGGAGGGTAATGAAAAGTACCATGACCTGGCAATCCCTTGCAGTGTATAGGGAAAAAGCTGAACAACAACATCTTCATTAGTAACCCCATTGAGATTAATGGAAAGCATGAAGTTATTTATGTTCTCTTCTGCTAGCATACCTGCCTCGGGATTGAATTTGGGCAGCCATTTCTCAGGATGGGCCGATATTTGACTCAAGGGTGCGGGCATTAAGACTGCCCTAGGGTTGTTCCATGGAGACTGGGCCATCGTTGAACTGCTAACAGAGGAAAGTGCAGAAGATGATGCCTGTGGCTGGGATGATGAGGATACTATGATCGTAGATGATTGAAGAGGGGTTGTGGGGGTTCCAGTGGACGGATGGACGATGATCTGGAGTGGAGGTGTGGATGGTTGACTTCGCGGTGAAGTAGTTGAGATGGATGATGCGGACGAAAGAGTCTCACTGTCAGACTCTTACGGTGATTTCCTTGCTCTTTTCTTGGTGGGAAGAGGTAATTCGGTTGGCTGAATGCCAAACTTTTCACTCTTTAGCCTGGTCAGGGGATGAGCAGGGTTGTATTGCGAAGTCACGCTGCCTTGAGATTTATCAGACCTCTGAGGGGAGATGGAAAATCGTTGAAGTTTGTGAATTAGGGATTCAACTTCAGGAGGTTCAATGGTAGATTGGTCTGAAATATCAGGGTGGGTAGCAGCAGTTGATACTCGAGCGACTTCTGACTTTGGATTTAAATGTAATGGGGAAGTTGGGGGAGATGATGAGGGTGATTTACTCTCAGAATGGTATTCAGATTTGGATTTACTTGCCATTCATAGTTCAGGCCCTCCTTCTAGCGCCAAATATGTTGAAGCCCCGAAAATCGGGTCGACAACAAGGGGGATACCCGCCCGGTCTGGACCTTGGTTGGCAGCTCCTTATCCGTTTGGTATAGCGAGTCCGACTGGGGATAATGGGACTAGTTTCCCAATCTATGGGCGTGTGTGTGTAGAATTGGATGTTGCTGATCTAACAGTAACTATCTAAGCTATTCTAATTCAAACTTTAATCTAATTCTATGCTATGGTAATCTAATAAAAATAGCACATCTAATCTATGCTAACCCGGGATGTAACTCTTCTATTATGCGATCTAAAGAGATTTCATATAACAACTGGTAATAAAGATCATTCAGTGATTATAAGAAAGGAAATCAATTAAGATGAACTATTTCGCATAAAAAGTTAGGCAAAACAGTTATGAACAACATATCACATAATAAGCTATTCATACATTAAACATAAATAAATAGCTACCACCGTACAAAAGTGCCAAATGGTAACTCAAGCATTCATGCAATAACATATAAACAACTAAAAATTGTATATCACTTTAACATATAAGCAGAAATGGTCAAGAGATAAAAGTACCATTTATGACTGGTCCTACTCATAAGCTTCAAGCAATAATGATTTATTTCTCCTTGCTCCAACATCTACTAAGAGTACAGAAGTGAAACATCAGTAGCAGATATCAAATGCAAACATCAACAAATCTTGATCCATTCGTTCACCAAAACCTCCTTGGAGGGTGAAAAAGTGCATGTTCTAAGGACAAGTTTTTGATAAATTTATGGACCCTTCTCTAAATGCATGAGAAGGGTTTAAATACTACTAACTAAATAACTTAATTACATTTTTGAATTAGTCACCGGAGAATCCACAGTAAGAACCATTTTCTGCCAATGTTTCGAATCCCAACCGGGATCCATCATCAGGACAACTTGAATGCTTTGATAGAAGAAGAGCAGACTATAAGGGTTTAAATAGGGAAAGAAGGGAAGAGAAGGTCGGCTCTCAATTTTTGAGAAGTCGGCTCCCTCATGATTAAATTGAATAATTAATTTTAGTTTTAATTTATTTTTTTTTAAAATTAATAATAAATAATTATTTATTATATTAAATAAATAATAATTATTTAAAATAAACAATTATAATCATTTCATTATAATCATATTAATTAATATAATAATAAATTATATTAATATAGTGATTAATAATAATTTAATTATATTAAGTAATAATAATCTATTATATTATCTAATAATAATTAATAGAATTAATAATAAATAATTAATATAATTAATTACTATATTAATTAATTTTTATATTAATCATTATACTAATAATTATTTATTATATTAAAAAAAAATTAAATTAAATTAAAACTAATTAAAATTAATTAAAAATTAATTATTCAATTTAATCATGAGGGAGCCGACTTCTCAAAAATTGAGAGCCGACCTTCTCTTCCCTTCTTTCCCCTCCTCATTTCTATTTAAACCCTTATAGTCTGCTCTTCTTCTATCAAAGCATTCAAGTTGTCCTGATGATGGATCCCGGTTGGGATTCGAAACGTTGGCAGAAAATGGTTCTTACTGTGGATTCTCCGGTGACTAATTCAAAAATAATTAACCACAGAGGTCTTAAATCCAGGAACTTAATTACACATATTCAGGATACGGTTTAAATGACCGCCCTTTTTCTAAGCAAAATTATTTCTAAAAAATAAATCTAATATCTAACTATTTCTGCATTTGCTCCTTAATGTTGCGAGCATTCAGTATTTGCCTGGGTAGAGTCGACTGACTGTCTTCCGCTTTTGGTTGAGCTAAGCAAACAGAAATGGCAAGCACTGGCACCATTTTTTTCCAGCAAAATAGCAAATATGCTTTGAGAATCATCTCTAGCTATGTGGATTTACTGTGTATGCTTAGTAATAACCCAAATTCCACTTGGTCAACCCTCAAATTGCCTCTGCCTTTGCCTTCTTGCTTTTCCGGGCTTACGAGTGACTAAGCAGTTAGGGACTTTGCTTTTTGAGCAATTTTCTCAGCGATGCGCGATTAGCGCTAATCGCGCATCGAAACTGCCTCCGTTCTTTGATCCGGGCCTTTCTGGTGCGTTTTTCGCCTTTAGCGCCTTTCCTTCATCGAGTATAAGCTTTAAAATTTTGCAAACATACTGCTTTTGTGAGCTTCTAACCTTGAGCGTTAAATCGCCTGTTGATATCAGCATTGTTCAACTATTCATTGAACCATGGCTCTGACTATTAGATCTATAATGGATAGCTCATCAGCGCTCTGGAATTCGCGGCTCTGTTGCATGCGGTATCCGTTCATGAGGGCATTTCTTCTCTGCTTCTGAGCATTGGAGCTTTATCCTTTTTCCTTAATCGCTCCCTGCACATTGCTTCATATTGTTTCTATTTTTCATTCCTGCAGTTCATACACTAGGAGAGAGTAATGATAATAAAAATTGACAAGAAAGCTCTGAGTTCTACGGATGTACCAAAACATGCTGCCTGACGTGAACTAACTCTTCGAAAAACACAAAACTGTCTTTCATTAACACTTGGCGTACATTCATTAATTTTCATTAACGCGAATATTCAATTTTTCTTGAATGTTGAGCCGGGGAAAATCTGTGATGGACGATCTCTGTGATTCGCATCGCATCATCGCGTTATCGCGTTTTCATCAAGATGTGTTATCGCAGGGTTGACCGATCACGCTGATCGGAGGATTACGGATTGCTGTTTCGCGCGATCGCAAGATTGCCGATCACAATATCGCATTATCGCATGATCACAGATTGTTACAATTCGTTAGATAATTATGTGTTGTTTTTGCGATGTTGCGATATGCGATGTTGCATATCGGCCATTGGCGATTTCTTAAAATTTTTGTTTGTGAGCGTTTCTTAATGCATGCGATGCGATGGATTTCGCGTCGCATTTTCGCAGTTTATCATTCTACTCACAAGGAAATGTCCTATCTTCTTTGCGCGATGCGATATTTTCTTAAGGAGTATAATACATGAGTTTTAATTGATTTTTTTGAATTTTTTGCTAAGGGTCCCCACTTACCTAGTGTTATTGCTAATACTAAATAAGGAGGGGGGTTGTTGGTGGCCACAACAGAAAGTAAGGAAAGGAATAGGAAAGGGAAGGCTTCCCATTCCAAATCGAGTTCTTCTTATGGTGGGAAGAAGATTGACAAATCTAAAGTGAGATGCTTCAATTGTCATGAGCTGGGCCATTATGCAACTAATTGTCCATTGAAGAAATCCAAGAAGGGATCCCCAAAAGGATCAGAAGGTGAGGCAATGGCCTCTTAGTTAGAATTGGATTTTACCCTCATTGCATGTATGGTTTCATCAATGGTGGGTTGTGTTTGGTACCTTGACAGTGGAGTCTCATTCCACATGACTGACGATAAGAGTTTGTTCAGTACCTTGGAAGAGAAAGACATCAAGATGCACATAGAAATGGGTGATGATGGGAAGTAGAGTGTCTCAGGAGTGGGCATGGTTATTTTTTAGAGGGAGCATGGAGCTCCTCTCACCTTGACAAATGTGAAGTATGTGGCTGAAATGATGAAGAACTTGGTATCGGTTGCCACATTGGAAGACAACGGCTACGATGTTGTCTTCAGTAAAGGAAAGGCGTTCTTGGGACACACAGCCACGGGTCAGACCAAGAGGATTGGGATTCGAGTGAAGAAGCTCTACAAACTAGAGGTAGATGAATGTGTCACATTGAGTTCAAAAGAAGAATTGGTGCAAAGCCAAGACATTGGCGAATTATGGCATAGATAGTTGAGCCACTTGCATCATGGGGCCTTGAAGATAATGTAGCCGATCTCTACCAGACTTCCCAAAGGTAAACTTGAGTAAGTGGACACATGCAAAAGTTGTACCTTGGGAAAGTACACCAAGTATTCCTTTCATGATCGAGACAGTCGAGCTGAGGCGATCTTAGAGCGAGTTCATACTGATTTGTGTGGACCATTCTCTACAGAATTCCACCGCGAAACAAAGTTATTATGTGATTTTCAATGATGATTTTTCTCATAAATTCCGAATCTATTTCATGCAAAATAAGGATCAAACCTTCTCAAAGTTTTGTGAGTTCAAAGCTTCGGTTGAGAAGGAATCAAGGAAGAAGATCAGGAACTTGAGGAGTGACAATGGTGGAGAGTATGTCTTTCAAGAGTTTAAGGACTTCTATGTAGCAGAAGGAATTAAACGAGAATTGACGGCACCTCATAACCCACAGCATAATGGGGTGGACGAAAGGAAGAACAAAACGATTGTGGGGGCAGCTCAAGCGATGATGCATGACCAAGGCCTACCACTTCATTTGTGGGATAGGCATGCAACACAATGGTCTATTTGGAGAATAGAAGCCCGCATCACATACTTGGGATGAAGACACCAGAAGAAGATTTCTCTGGGAAGAGACCAGATGTGAGTCTCTTCAGGATCTTTGGCTCATCAGTATTTTGCCATGTGACCAAAGAAGCCCAGAAGAAACTTGAGCCAACAGTTGAGTTGGGGATACTTGTGGGGTACACTGATACACCTCACAACTATCAGGTGTACTTTCCTACTAGTCGGAGGACAGTGGTATGTAGAGATTTAAAGTTTGATGTGCAGAAGGCCATGCAAGTTTCCCTTGAGAGGGAGCTCCAACTACAGGCTGTGGAGGAACTTTTGGTTCCTAAGGAGGAGGAGCTTTAAACTGATGCAGAGCAGCCATATGTAGAGGTTCGAGGAGTGGAGGTATCCACTCAAGTAGAGACTTCTAGAGATGGATGGAAGCGCTGATGAGAAGCTGATAGATTGTTGTCGGATGCGAGAGAGAATGTGGGAGAACCATCTTCTCAACGCAGACAGAGGAGGTCACCTGATAGGTACATTGGGTACATGGCTCTTATTGGAGAATGTATTAAGATTGAGCCATCTTCCTTTGAGGAAGCAGTGCAATAGCTGATTTGGGTTGATGCTATGGTGGAGGAGTATGACTCCTTAGTTCGGAACAATGTTTGGGATGTGGTTCCAAGACCGGAGAACAAGTCAGTTGTGAGTTCCCGTTGGCTTTTCAAGGTAAAGCAAGCTGCTGATGGTAGTGTGGAGAAACATAAGGCAAGGTTTGTTGCCCGTGGTTTCTCATAGGTTGAGGGGATTGACTATGATGAGACTTTTGCTCCTGTCGCAAGGTACTCATCTATCAGATCGATGTTGGCACTGTCAACACAAATGGGTTCGAAAATCCATCAAATGGATGTGAAGACTGCATTCCTCAATGGTAAGATTGAGGAGGAGGTGTACATAGAGTAGCTGGAAGGTTTTGAGACCTTTGATCGTGAGTCGCATGTGTGACGACTCAAGAGAGCTTTGTATGGGTTGAAGCAAGTACCTCATGCTTGGTACACCAGGATCAACAACTAATTCACCGGGTTAGGCTTCACAAAGAGTGAAGCAGATGCGAACCTATACCACATTATGGTTGAAAGTAAGTAGTTGATCATTGTTCTTTATTTTGATGATCTCATATTGACAGGTGATGATCAGTTGATCATGTCTTGCAAGGACCTTGCAAGAGAATTCGAGATGAAAGACATGGGTCTCATGCACTACTTCCTTGGCATGGAAGTGCGGCAGAAGGATGGGGAGTTGTTTGTGTCTTAGGGCAAGTATGCCAATGAGATACTTAGGAGATTCCACATGGAGAAGTGCAAGCCCATGCATAATCCTCTAGCAGGTAACTGGAGGAAGGAGGATGCTACCTCAAGAAAGGTAGTAGAAGCTACTGTGTACATGCAACTTGTGGGTTCACTGATGTACTTAGTGAACACAGGACCAGACTTGTGATATGCAGCGAACCAACTGAGTCAAGCTATGGTTCGGCCTACCAAGCTATTTTGGAGGGTGGCAAAGCATGTTTTGAGATACCTCATAGGAACATCTCAATATAGATTATGGTACAGACAGACAGAGGGAGTGAAGCTACAGGGCTTCACTGATGCAGATTGGGCAAGGAGTCCATTAGATCGGAAGAGCACATTAGAAGGAATTTTCAACCTTGGGTCAACAACAGTTTCTTGGTACAATAGGAAATAGAGGTCAGTTGCACTCATCTTGACAGAGGCAGAATACATGGCCGCAAGTCAGGCAACATGTGAGGCCATTTGGATGTGGAAAATTTTAGTTGGTTTGTTTGATCAGAAGATGGATCCAATTGTGATCTATTGTGATAATCATAGTTGTATCAAACTCTTTGAGAATCTAGTATTTCTTGACAGTTCCAAGCATATCAAAATTTGGTATCATCAACTTAGGGATTTTGTGGTGAGGAGGATCATGTTGTTGCAGTATATTTCGACCGAGGAGCAAGATGCTAACATTTTGAATAAGGCATTTTCAAAGTGTAAATTCGAGTTCCATAGAGACAGGACCGGGGTGGCAGATAATCCCTTTCTTGTTGAGAGGGAGTGCTGAAATGTGGCAACAATGATATTCCAATTTTAATTTGTCCTTGAATTAAATTTGAGAAATAAAATTCAAATTTAGTCTCACCAGCTGCTGGGAAAATAATTAATTAATTCATATTGAGTTAATTAGTTGAAGAAATTCAAGCTAAAAGTCTTTGTGAAGTCATGCAACAGTTACTCCTTTGATTGGGGAGATTATCCCTTAATTAAGGAGATAAGGATGAGTTGTAATTAGTTAGCTCAGTTAACTGAGTTAAGTCGAGTTAAATTAGTTCCAAATTGTTGGAGGAACTAATTGTGAGTTCAGCCAGTTAATGCATGCATGCATGCAACTAGTGTACTCTGGATAAATGAATATTCTCTCATAAATAACTCATGCATGTTAGTTCAGACAAAGACCTAGTTGATATTAAAGGCAGGAACAATATACTATCAGTTGCAAGAATTTTCCTATAAGAAAATATCTTGCATGCAAAAGGAATTCATTCCTTGAGATTTGCGCAGTTTTACAGTGTGTTGGAGCAGTGTGTCAGATCAATGTCACACAAGGTTACAACAGGAACACCCAAGGAAAACTGCGCAAGGAAATAGGAGGCTTGGAGGGCAGAGGAAAGACATATGAGCTGTCTATTATGTCTATGAGCAGTAGAGAGGGATTGTACTAAGAGCTGGATATTTGTGAGAGTTAAAGCTTTGTGTAATCCTGAGATATTTCCACTTGTATGATAATACAGATAGCAGGGTTTTTAGCTGAAGCTTTCTCCAGAGTATTCTTTTGTGTTTCATGTTTATTGATTCTTCTTCTATGTTATATGTGTTCTGTTTGATCTTGCTCAAATCAATTAAACTTTCGCAAGTTTGATTGTAGAAGTAGATTAAGTATTTTGCTTTAGTATATTGCATTATTAGGTTGATCTATAGTGAGAATTTCTACAGAGAGAGGATAACAAGAGGGAAGAGAGATAGAAGCGGGGGAGAGGGAGAGAAGGGAAAGAGAGAGAGAGAACAAGGGAGAGATAAATAGATATATTAGAGAAAGAGAGTGTATGTTTTGGGGGTGATATAGGGAGACAAAGGGAGAAAAAGGTATAGATGGAGAGTCAAGAGAGGGACGAAGAGAGAGAGGGAGGGACAAAGAGATTGATAGATATGGAGTGAGAGAGAATGTATGTTTGGGGGGTTGAGATAGAGAGACAAATATGGAGAGATGGAGGGATATATATATATATATATATATATATATATATGGAGGTGGGAGAGAGGGAAGAATATTTATTGCACTAGATGCATTGATTTCAGTTTAAATGCATTGATTTCAGTGTACACATAAAAATTTATTGACAAGGTACATTTATTTTTGTGCTATAGTAATTCAACCTATTAATATTGGAGAGAAAGAGAGACAAGGTATGATGTGTACTACAACATCTAGAGCTAAAGATTTGAATGGTTTACATTTAACCTATACTTTTCATACAATTGATATGAAAAGACGACAATAGTTACAAGGGTGACAATAAGAATAGTAGACGAAAATAGTTTGAGATTAATCACAATAAAAGACTATTTGTAATTTACTATATTCTTATTATTCACATTTTCTATCATTCAACACTATTACATTGTCACTTTACATTCAAAATTTTTATTTCATCATTTTTTATCATTAAAATTACTCATAATATTTATCATCTCAACAAACTAAGGAAACTAAGAAAATTTAAAATTAAAATGACCATATTAATGTGAAACATATTTAGCATATTTAAAATGATTATATTTAATATTAGATGATTTTACATATTATTGATAAAATCAATCATCTCTTCGTTAGATTTTCTTTGGCCACACACTACTGAAACCAGCCTAGATCCATCTTAACTCTGGATCTATCAAGCACCTGGAAACTTTTCCTCAAGTTTTGCACTGAAAAAAAAGGTTTGCACCTCAAAAAATTTGATCTCTCCTTGATAGATCTCGAATGAAGATGAAAAAAGCTAGTCCAATATTTCTCATCATAGAAGATTTATCTATATCTTATCCACTAATTAGGTTTATATTTTTGTTCAAATTTAATATAATTCTATCTTGAAAATTTAAAAAAAAAAGCATTATTACAAAAACAAAAATTATTAAAAAATGAACAATAAAAGTAATATTTATTTTAAATAATATTTTTTATAAAAAATATGTTATCCAAAGAAATATTTATTATTTTTTAATAAATCAGATTTTATTAAACATTTTAAAATGAATTTATTCAAACCCTTGAAGAAACTTCATCGCATCAACTACCATATACACATACCCTGGATTCCACAATTCCATAACCTGGTAAACCGGGGATGGTAAAAGTATTAATGGAAAAGTCAATAGAAACCCTAAAATTCTATCGTGAAGGTATTCACCACTTCATCCCCTCATGCGCTTCTCTGATTTCTCGATATGTGTGAAAGCCAAGTGCGATTCAGAACGCAGGATGCATTTCTCTGAATTCTTGTCTCTGTCCAAACTGTAACCGGCAGAAAGAGATGTCGACCACGCCTACAGAAATCGCAGCGGCAGACGTAGAATTGGATGAAGTCTCTGGGTTCGGATCAGCGGAGCCGTTCATCTGAAACAACAAACCACCACAAAATCTTTTGTTATTTGTTGAGACAAGATTTAATTAAATTATTTTTTAAATTGTGCTTAGTGTGAGATTGGATATATCACATTATTGAATCATAATCGATCAAATCTTGGGAAGGCATCCATCAACAATCCCAGACTACAAGGATGGATGGAAAGAATCTAACTTTTATGGAAATCTCAAAACAGCTACACAATCCAACACATTGGAAGGTGCCTTAACAAAGATGCACACAGAGAACACATTGGAAGGTGCCTTAACAAAGATGCACACAGAGAACACATTGGAAGGTGCCTTAACAAAGATGCACACAGAGAACACATTGGAAGGTGCCTTAACAAAGATGCACACAGAGAACACATTGGAAGGTGCCTTAACAAAGATGCACACAGGGTATCAAAAAAAGAAAAAGGATTACAGGCAGCGATGACAAATTGTATCTAAAGATCACATGGGAGCAAATCAACTTTGATATGGAGAACCTTCCAAACCCCCTTTATGCACCTCTTGTTAAGCTCCATTGATTTTACACAAAAGCTACCTTGATTTATGGAATTGCAGCTTTTCTTAACTTATGGAAACCAACTGCAGTAGTTTCCTTAAGTTAAGAAAATCAACTGCAATTACTAAATTTATAATTAGGAGCTACTTAAGTGGTCCATCACTTTGATCTGATCTCTACCTTGATTTGTGGTTTTTCTAACACATAGCCTTTAGAAGCTTGATGGAAGCTTAGCTATATGTTTATCTGTTGGTCCCCAAGCTCATATCTCAATCCCCTTCAGTTCTACACCATCTAGCTGAGATAGCAGAGCTCGGAAGAGCCTTCAGAATTCTTGTGTTCTTTTCTTTTGCCAGGATTGAAGCTGGAGTGCTGAAGATGAAGCTGGAGTGCAGAAGAAGTAGCAGGCAAGAAGACTGTGGCCTTCATCAAAACATCACCAATGGCTAGAGGTAACTCGTATCCCTGGGTATTAAGCTTCAGTGATTCTTTTCAGTTCTTTCCGCATGAAGAATCGCTGTTTAAGTTTATTAGAAATTCTAACACCTCTCTCACAGGTTTTTTTTTTTTTAATTTTGTTATATAGGACTATAAATTCCAAAACATAGTTTCATAATGTATAAATCTTTACCATGACATCTTTTTGGGAGAATTAACACTCGGAAAGATCCATTTAAAGGTTGATCAAACTGTGATTATAATTTTTGTGATAGTATTGCATGGCTACATAATTTTTTTTTTTGAATAGTGTCTTCTACGAGGGACTTTCCTGAGCTTCCTCATTAGATGGTGTCATTTCTCTCCGCTGACCAAGCATTGTATTGATAGAACGTTTCCATCTATGGTTTGGTTTCAAACACTACAGGCCTTTCAGATGCTACAAGTTTCTCCAAAGGGGTACTAGCTATTTCAATCTGAATACAAGACAATAATTAATTGTCTATACCACAAATATTTGCTGCCGAAATATGCATTTTCTATCATTATCATCGCAGGCACTATATCAAGCATATTATGCTATCTATTTTGTCTTGATATATATGGTCACAGTTAACTCTTAAAAAATCATGGGCTCTGTATTTTTTTTTAATCCAAAATGACATCTGATGAATTATGCCACATGTATATCTTTTTTTAATATAATACATATCAAATTTCCAAGCATTTTTTTTTTTTTACCCAAAATGACATTTCATAAATTATGCCACATGTATATCTTTTCTTAATAGAATATATATCAAGATTTTTCCATACTGAAAAAGAATAATTTAACTTGTTAGAACTTTATCTAAATTTGAATTACTTTATTTGTATGCTCTCTGACAAATCCCCTCAAATACAACACCATCTGGACCTTTTGGTGATCCTATTAAAATTCGACCATCCGGCCCCATTCACTCTTCAAATTAAAATAAAAGGAAGAGATAATGAAGTTAAAAACAATTCTTCAATTCATTTATTATTTTAGTTTTATTTATTTAAGTAATTAGACTCCACAATTATATAAATGTGAAATACTTTTTGAATCATTAAAAGGATTTTGAATTAGTTTTTTTAAATTTATATTATTAATTTCCCATGGGAGTGACATTCTACATTGCATTAAGGTGGGGTAGCATGATCAACCCCATCATAAGGGTGTGAAGTTTTATGAGCTTTCTATGAAGAGACTTATTATAGATTTTCATTATATTAAGTTAAGTGATAGATGGAGGGAATATGAATTTTCGTGTGATTTTGTTGTTAAAGGTGAGATTTTTTTTATTTTTGTTTTATATAATTTCAAGTAAGATTGTGAATTGTTATTATTTCAAATATCTTTTGGAATGCATAAATGGATTCAACATCAAATTTTATAGGCAATACAATTTAAATTCAAAATTTTAATAATTTTTGCTAGATTTTAATTAAAATTAACAAAAAAAACCCTTGGGAAAAGTCATTTCATCTAAACAACACATTTATAATGCCATTTAAAACAATACCAGGGAAAATGCCTTGAAAAAAGTCATTTCATCTAAACAACATGTTTATAATGCCATTTAGAACAACCATTTCTAATTGTTGCTCACAAATGCAAGCATACTCACCACTAATATTCAAGGAAAATCTTGTCACTTCAAATTATAGGTGCTAGTTCTAAATAAGGAGGCCGAGATGCCTCAAAATAATTAACTTTTTCCTAAGATAATGAAAAACACTCTTAGTCAAACAAAAACAATTTTAAAACATACTCTAAACCCACATTTTATTATTTAATATAAATTTAAATATTATAATTAAACTTATATTTCAATTAATTATTTTTAACATATTATATCTCTTTAATAAATTAAAATAAATATTACAAAATAAATTTGTCTTTTAGTTAATCAATCTTCATATAAAAATATATTTACATTTAACATTATTATCATTACCAATCGATTTTCCAGCTTCACGATTATTCCATCTTATCGCCATTGTTTCAAAAATAGGGAAAATTGCTCTTCTTCCTTCTAATATATATTTTTAATTGTGAGACAAAACGTTGATATCGATATGTGTTTCATTTTTATTATTTTAAATCAACGATAATGCCGACAGAGTAACCGTCATTAGCAGGTCACGCTTTACAGGGCAGTTTTAACATATAGAATGTATTGTTCACGTGGAATACCAAGCACAAGCATTTGTCAAGTGAATATCATTTACAATGACGGACCACTCAAATTTCACCACATCCACCTGCTATTAAAAAGTCCCCCAAATTACTGTTGGGGTTTGTGTATTACCGCCTCAGAAGTGCACTCAACAATATATCGAGTAAACAATAGGTAGGGGAGGCAGCAAGATTTAAGATATTTACTGAGCTTTCAATATGGAGGCAGCAGTGAACGCGGAGATTAAAACTGATCGAGGTAGAGGTACGGAAGGAAGGAGTCGAAACGATTGTGAATCGATTTGAGTCCGACATAACCTGGTATTGCTATGCTGCACAAGCCTTCATGTGCACAGATTTTTTCACTCTATGTTTTTTTTTTTCAGGACAGATGGTAGTGGAAGACTATTAGAAACTAATACAAGCATAGATTTATTTTTATTTTTTAATTTTTGTGTAAATTTATTTTAAAGTAAAAAAAACAGTGTAATTCGTTATTGTTTAAATTGTATTTGTGAATGTTATAAAAATTACATAAAATGTGTATTAAATAATTATTAAAAACATTAAACTGGATTTTTTGTTTTTTTGTTATTGTTATAGTTTTAAGTATATTTCAGTATTAATTAATATTAAACTATTTACTCATAGTCTATATTCGATATTTTATATATATATATATTTTTACTAGTAGATTAACTTACATATTAGGTCATATAGAAAACCAATTAAATATGCATAACATATTTTATTTTTATTTTTACTTTTTTATTATAGTTCACATGATTTTTTATTTAGAGAATATTTTATTTTTATTTTAAGCACCGCACTGGGTTGTAGAATGAGAGCGGTCAATATTTCCGGAGTTCCATTAATGCACGGTGCAGTTTCTGTCACCCATTAGATTTTAGTGAGTACAAATTCCAACGGGTGACATAAACTACCCCGTACATTAACAGAGCTATAGCTCCAGAAATATCGGTTGTTGTAGAATGAGCCTCTTAGCGTAATCATGGAGGGCATTATCTACCAAAACAATCCTCTACAATAATGAGTTTAGATCTCCTCCCAACAACTAACAGAGTACTTTGTGTTGATTTGTTACCCCGTACATTAACAGAGCTATAGCTCCAGAAATATCGGTTGTTGTAGAATGAGCCTCTTAGCGTAATCATGGAGGGCATTATCTACCAAAACAGTCCTCTACAATAATGAGTTTAGATCTCCTCCCAACAACTAACAGAGTACTTTGTGTTGATTTGTTGTTTCAGATGAACGACGCCACTGATTCGAGACTTCATCGAATTCTATGTATGCTGCCATGATTTCTGGAGACGTGGTCAACATCAACATCTTTTTCTGTTGGTTGCAAATTGGACAGAGATAAGCATTCAGAGAATGAGTTGTCTTTAGTGTCATTTTTTGGACTTTTTGGTGGCGGAATCCAATGGAAAAATTTGACGTGAAATTTTGATTTGTGTTATTTAATAGTTTTTAATTGGGATTCAACGCCTTGAAAAATCGCTAAGTCACTTAGATTGTGCAGGAATTACCCATCGAACTTGTGATTTCAATAAATTCCTACCAAATTTTAAAGAAATCAAACCCAAAAAGTCTACTAAAAAACTTCCAAACAATCTTACTAAAGATCACTCATTCACAAAAATACATCCTATGTTTTCGATCTTATTTAGCTTCCCCACATATCAAGAAGTTTTCGATCTTATCTAGCTTCCGCACATATCAAGAAATTGGAGAAGGTTATAGAGGGTGAAGTGAATTATAACTTCATAATAAAATTTTAGTGTTACTCTTTGAATTTTTTTATTAATGGGTTTACCCACTTATAGTAGTGTGGAATCCACAGTATGTATTTATGGTAGTTGATGTGATGAAGTTTCTCAAAAGTTTGAATAATTTTATTTTTAAACGTTTAATAAATTTTGATCCATTAAAAAATAATTAATATTTATTTGAAAAATATTTTTTTATATCAACATTTTTGTATATATATTATTTGTGCATCTTATTTTAGTTTTAGTATTGGATTTCAAAACTTAAATTTAGGCTTTACACCAACAAGAGTGACATAGATGTCCTAGATGATGGATAAATTGAAATGCGATGAAATTAAACATATGGAAATAGAATGAAGTAAAAGATATGTTTTGTTGGTGTGATTGTAATTTGCAAGTGAACTATAAATGAATGGACATATGATTATAATATTTTTTTAGTTTAATGAACTATTAATGTGATATTTAAATATACATATTTTTTTTATAAGGGTGTGTTGTGATGCTTAAATATAAATATCTTTGTATAAGGGTAGGTTGTATATTAAGGTATTTTATTATAGTAAGATATTTTATTAGTAAATTTTGAAGAGATTAAATGGTATTTGAAGTTATATTTAAAGAATAAATGTTAGATTAATTTTGAGTTATTAATTTCACGGTTTGTTATATGTAATTTTTAAAGAAATTTGTGTTGTAAAATAAATATTTATTTGAGTGTTAGTTTTTTTAAGTTAAAAATTCTAAAATAAATACCAATTTTAAGTGTTTGTTTTTATTTTTTGTTTTCATAGAAAAATATATAAACCAAATCATCACTTAAAGGAATTTAAGACATAAAAATCATATGGCATAGGGGATAGGATCAATCTATGCCACATCAACCGTTAACATGGATGCTAGACTATCATAACAACAACCTTTAACATGGTTTCCCCTCTTGCTAAAAGTGATACATATCTTTAACATGGTTTCCCCTCTTGCTAAAAGTGATACCTATCTTCAACATGGTTTCCCCTCTTGAATACTATAGTGTCTCCTCTAGATTACGATGACGACTACAATGAGTTTCGAGCCTTGGCTTTCTAGCAAAAGCCCAACACTTTTAGGGATTTGACTTCACGTTTTTTAATTGAAAGACATGGGGTGAGCATTTTTTTAATTGAAAAAGATGGGGGTGGGCTATGATCCATAAATGTGTGCATGGGTCACATGACCATTGAAATCATTAAATATAATCCTTTTGGGTGTAACCATAAATTGAACCTCCATCTTAAGGTGACCCTAGAGCTTGAAGCTAGATCATCATGAGAATTGTACATCTTTAATATAAATCTACACATTATTTTTCATAAATGTAATGATATAGATGTCAATATTGTACTAAAGCTTTATTATTAGTGTTTTTTAAGTGTTTAACATGGTATTAATATGTAATAATAAATAAAAATAATATATTGATTTCTAAGATGTGAAAAGTTTAGGATTGAAAAAGAGAAATAAAGTCTAAGATGTGAAAAGATTAGGATTGAAGGGGAGGTATTGATACCACTAAAGATGAGGGTGTCTAAGAAAATTCCAAGAACATTAGAGACAAGGTTCCCAAAATCATGAGGGTAAAAGTACAAGAACCTAAAACAAAATGTCGACTTGCAAATAAATATAGTTACAACTAAGAACCAAATACATGGTGGAGTTCATTGTAATGTGCACATTGTAGATGATTTATTATGAAAAAGAATGAATATAATTGTTCTTAATGGGATATGGGAAATATTGGTATTCCTAGGGATTGTGAAAAAAGTGGGAAAGTAAAGGAGGAAATGTTAGAAAACTATCATATGGAAAAGATGAATGATTTATTATTTGAGAGTTCTTATATTCAATAATTAGAATTAGAATCAATAATAGACAATATGGTTTAACAAAATGAGAAAGTGGTGGAAAACAATAACATTTGTAGTTATGCAGCAATGGTTTCACCAATGGAAAATGTTGAGGGAAACAAAGAATGAAGCTATGAACTAGCATTTGCATAATAATTCAATGAGAGGAGTATGATGTAGAGAATCCATCATCCTCACCTCCATTGCATGGGATACATGCATAGGATAAGTATTTTCCTATGTTCATGCTTAGTTGTTGGAGAAAAACCAATCACTGAAGCCTTATATATTAATAAAGGGCCTCGTTCCTTGATTATTAGAGAAGGAATACAAGAATGGCATAAGGTTGTAGAAGATCACAATAGACACTACCTAGATGAGCATTGTATAGTGTCTCATAATCATTATGCATGCCATAAGGAAATGAATTTACTAAACACCAATGTGTTAGTAATCACATTAATTGAAACATAAATTTGATTAAAAATTTGATTACACCCATAACAAAAACAAATGTGATTTACCTTGGAAAACCCCAAGTGAACAAATATTTTTCTTACCTATTATCTTATTGCTTTAAAGTAGTCATTCCTTGACTTAAATAGAGCCAAGAGTACCATCACCATGTAACTCACCAAGTGAGTCTTCTGCTTAACTCTGGCACATTATAATGGGGAATCCCCAAGCCTTTTAATGACTTTAAATACATGTAATATCATAGGCTTAATACTATGACCCACTAATACTAGGTACCTAAAACCACCAATGTTGAACTAACAACCTTAGCTCTTTAACCAAGTCAAGTTTACCCCAAAAAAATCCCTACAAGCATTCCCATCTCCCAAATCACCTATGTCCACATCAAGACTTTACTAGGGGTGGCACACATGCCTATCTATCTCTCATAATAGTTTTCCTAACAACACGTAGTTTACAAATTCTCATCTATATTGTAATTGATTATTATTTATTACTATTTTCTTTGTTATTTTATTGGCATTTATGGCATCATCCTCTAGCTTAGACACACTGACACTTATTCCATCATTCTCTCACTTAGAGAGACCTAGATCACACTATGTGCTCTCTTCATGCCATTTCATCACAACCAACATCTTGATGTCATCTCCATCTACAGTCTTTGATTTTTCATCTGTCTACTAAACCAAAAATCTCATGTCATATTTAGCTATGCCTTCAATGCTCTCATCTCCTTTTCATCACGACAAAACATTATAGTTATTCCTTCACCAAGAAGAAGCTTATCCTTTTTGTTCATTCATTTGGATTTGATGCCATATGTTAATAACTAAATCCACCCAAGAAGAAAATAATTATTAACAAGCAATTACACACTTGGAAAATGAAAACATGATTTACCCTAGAAAACCCCAACTATTGAAAAATAAGCTAAAAATATATATATTATCTTATGCCTTAAAAGTAGCCGTTCCTTTACTTAGACATCGCCAAGCCAACCAACACCCTATCCCTTTCCAAGTGGGCCTTCTTATCAACTCTAGCACACTACATTGCATAATCTCCAATCTTCTTAAAAGATTTAACTACATGTAATACAATGGGATTAATATCACAAGCCACTAATATTAGGTGCCTAAAGCCACCGTTGTGGACATAACAACCTTAATTCTTTCATTAGATCGAGTTTATCTAACACAATGGAACAATGTGTTTTGTGTCAATAAATCAATATTTATAATATTTGGACTTGATTCACCCTATATTTATAAACATTTATGTGTTAATATTACATTGTGGTGGAAATATGACTATGAAACAAGTTCATCTCTCAGATGTTGTAAGAAACTTAGGTTTCTTATGTAATATATTACCATTGAGAATTTTTTTTTTGGGGGTTAAAACAATTAATAATTTTATAGTATGTTTCTTTTCAATCCTAGCATAAGTACGTTTTAACTTTTTAAGCTTATTTAAGTGGGATGTTGTATCGTGAAAGTAGTATTTTATATGAACAAGTTTTATATGAAAATATTTATTACTGAAGTTAAGTATATGGAATACTTTATTTTACATATCATGGTAGCACATAATAATAATTGAAACCAAAATGGTTAGGTGATTCTAAGTGATGGGAAGTATGCAATGATATATATTTTCCATCTAAGTAGTCACCAATGTCCTTAATTTTTTAGTTGTCCATAAAATTGATGATTTTTTTCAAATTTGGGATATAATATCTATTTGTAGGTTTTGTGTTGTTTACATGTATGGTTTATGTGTGTTCCTATTCTTAATCAATAGGTACTTTTCATTTGATGATGACGAAAAAATATTCCTTTAATTTAATTTTCTTAAATGTATCTTGAATATATATGAATGATATAACTTATAAGATTTCATAGAGACTATTTGATCAAGCATTACTTTTATAAGTTGAAATATTTTATGATGGAATACAATAATTTTATGTACCATTCGCAAGTCTTTCTTTATTTAATTTAGAGTGGAAACGCATAGATCAAGAGGATTTCATTCTTATTAATGAAAATCCAAAATAATATTTGAAATTTAGATAAAAAAATCAGTGCTAATTCCCATAGTAAAGAAATAATTATGAATTTTTAAATTGAAAATGAATTATGGTAAAAGAAAGTGATTTATTTATATATTGCATCCATAGCCATCACTTCTACAAAATACACATGCTTATGTTTATGCATTGTTGGACGAAAAGCAAATGTGGTGGCCTTTCCTTCTATTAAACATGGCCACATGGCCATTACTTAATTTCTCTTGATACATAGCACTATTAGAATGATAATTTTCGAGGTGCTTATAAGACCTTTCCTTATAAGAGACATTGAGAATTGGCTGAAAACCAATGGCATTCCTTATATCTCTATGGAACAATGTTTGGTATCAATGACCTAATCCATCTTGAGAATGTAATAGTTGTAGTTCCTTTATTTAAAATAAAAAAATAATGATATTTATGTGTTACATGTACACTCTGTTGATAGCTTGAACATGTAATAAGGAAGAATTTAACACGCTTTACCAAAATAGTAGAGTTCTTATTCAATAAATTATTCTTGAGTGCATTACTTTCAATCAAAATAATAAGATATTATATAGTAGAGTATCATAACTCCTTGTATACGTATAAATTATCTTTTGCTTTTTGTTGATTTACAAGTAAATTAGAATATGTATAGGCTAAGTTTTTGTTGTATGTGATGTAGTCAACATAAATTCTTATATAATGGACTTCTTGAATTTTTATATTAAGAGATGTCGTTTCTTGTTTGGTCTTATTCCTCGTCATTTGTGTTAAAATGGTATAAAAAAAAATCCTTGAAGTAGTTGAAGAGGAACTACATTACTATATTTTAATATTTTCTTATGTAGGCTTAAAAAAACAAGTCGCTGAGTAAACAAAAAAATCAGTCCATAAGGAAAGCAACGAAACCTAAAAAATTAGGGAAAGATGAAGACTTCAAAAATTAGGGAAATATATTATTGTTCAATTTTATTTTAAATATCATTAAAAGACATGGAAAGTCATTCAAAGAATGTTTTTATTTATGGGAGGTTAAAATCTTCTTACTCAACAAAAATGTTCTTCCATAAAATTAGCATCATCTTAATGTTTTCAGCTTTAGTTTTAAATAGAGGTGTCACATATCGATGTTTGTGCTTATGAAAATGTATACAATAGCAATCATATTAATGCAAATTTTGGTCCATGAAATGTTGCAAAATATTGGAATTTTGAGGTTATGATGGTGATATTTATTACTAAAAAGGAATGGGGAGAGTAAGGAAGATTATTGGAGAGAAAAATTTCATGGAACATTAGAGAACTTTTAATATTAGAAAAAATTTGAGGTCTAAATTGGGTTTCAAAACAAAAATGTACAACTGAAATCAGCTTTATAATAAATAATAAGATTCAAGATGATGGTGTCAACAATGACGGATGATTCACCATATCTAGAGTAAAAATATTAAAAAATAAAAGAAATAAAAAATAAAAATATTTTTTCAACTTATATCCCTACAATTTTACTCAAATATATAGTGGGAGGACTCCTTGGATGCGGAATTTAATTTCTCATCCAAGGAATACCCATGTTGCATACTTTCGATGAACCTTGCTACACGAAAAATGAGAAATACATTAAAAACGTGATTGCAATCACGTTTTTAATGTATTTCTCATTTTTCGTGTAGCAAGGTTCATCGAAAGTATGCAACATGGGTATTCCTTGGATGAGAAATTAAATTCCACACAGAATTAGTACTCTCGCTCAAAATTGGAGTAAAACTGTGTAGACATAAGTTGAAAATACGATTTGAAAAAATATTTTTCTTTTTTTCCTCTAAAATTTGATGATATAATCTAAACTTATTTTATTATTTCCACTACTATTTTATAAAATTTCGTAGGAGGCCCATTTTAGACCTCAAAATTTCTCTAATGCCAACATTAAGCTATATTTAGTGTGGAGTATTCTATAAATGACAATTTGGAGAAAGGAAATTCAATAGATTAAAACATGTTCCCATGTCCACAACAATATGAAGAAAATGAACATAATAAGTTTTATATTCAATGCTCTATATGCTAGAATAAGTCTTTTGAGGAAATAAAATTAAAATCCAAATGCAAACATTCTGTGGAGACTTTAATGCTTAGGAAAAAATGAGAATTCGAAATACTAATAGATGAACTTATAACATTTACATAATATTACCTATATTTACATGATGATTTAAAGTCAAAAGGAAAGTAACTAATCAACAAGATCTGTAGGCAACGGTAGTCCCTACCCATATAATTACCGAAAAATTATCAAGTTATCTGAAAAGAAATTCTCTTGGGTTGACACAGTGTGTATCATAGTTGTTGCAAGTGTGTGACCATTGTTGTTGTTGAAAAATAGATGGTATCCATAGAGTCCACCCAAAGCACTAACTGCATCGAATTGTCCAATACTAGACGCTTATTAGTTGGTTATTAGTTGATGCAATTCTACAACTATGGTAAAGAAAGTCTTAGTAAAGACTGATTTATTCCATCAAACGGTGACAATCATGCTAAGAACAATTATAACTGGAAAGAACGTAAATGACATTCTTCATCTCAAGAATCAAACTCTTTAGTGCTTAACTAAGGAATTAAGAAACCACCAGATGTTCTACTCTCTTCAGAAGAAGTTAACAACAATACCAATTATTTTTGGAAACAAAGAAATGATTTTACCTTTCTTTCTACACAAAATCGCCATAGCAAATCATCATAGCTACTAAACCATTCGGAAAAAAAGAAATAATTTTACCCTTAGTTCTATCCAAAATCGCCATAGAAAATCATCATAGCTACTAAACCATCACAATTTTGTATCTGAAAGAAATGAAGAGTAAATTTGAAAAAAGCCTTTCAAATTACAATATTAGAGTTAAAAAAAATCCTAATTAATACTATGGTAGAACCAAGTTTGCAAAAAACTGTCACTCCCATCGAATCTTTGAATAATAGTTACATGGATTTGGAGTCTTGGAATACATAATCATACGTTCTATCAATATATTCAGTTTGCCACCATGTTGTCAATAAATCATAGTCACCATGCCTAACTAGTATGTTATAATCAAATTACTCAATTAAGTCAACTATGTCATTGTTAGATGATCTGATTAAGGCTTTGTCAGCTTCATTGGAGGCGTAAGTTGGTGTATACACAAAACAGAGCTTAATTATGAGGAAATAGGAAAATATTGGAATCACCATCTTATTGATCTTTGAGGAGAACACTCAAATCAAACCACAACTACAACTGTGGGCCTTCGTCGAGACTAGACCTTTGTCATTTTCCAATGGGCAGATCAAGAAGAAAATACTTCATTGATCTTAAAATTTTCACAACATTTTGTTATAGATTTTTCGTTCTTCTTTGAGAGACCTCATGAGGTTTGTAAAGTACTTGCAGGATGATTAGAATTTGAAAAAAAAATATTGATAAACTACCATTCGCATGAAAAACCCTGTAAGGATGACGAGAAAATTTTAGTGCGCACATATTCAACAACTACATGGTAATTAACCTACTCATTAGTGTTTGAAAATTGCTAACTTGACAATTAGACCGAGCAAACTTCCAGCCTTGATGGCATATGCCTACACCTTCCTAATTTGATCTAAAAACACTTGGATGCTTATCCTAAAAGCAGATATTCAACAAAACAACGAATTGAACTATGGTCTACTTTGAAAATATAGATAAGGTGGCAAAGTATAACGACTAAGCCAACCTTTGGATTATGCCTGTCATTGGATAGTCCATGTTTCTTCTTGTTTGCATTCACTTTTTTCCTCTAGGATGGTCCAAACTAATGGGATCTATGGGCCTTGTGAGATTGCTCCATTGCTCTTGTATAATTTGCAATGATAAAAATAGCACAAACTAAAATTAAATCTCCAAATTCCCCCACACAAAAATAAGTAAATAAATAATAAAAAAATACATATTGCTTTGTAAGTCTACTTTTGTTACTGCGAAAAAAGGTTAAATGAACAAAAACCCCATTGTAATTTTGTTATTGTGGACAAAAGGTTAATGAATGAAACCCCAGTGCCCTTGGAACGTTTAAGAGGGCATCATGAAAAAAAAACCTCTAGTTTGACCCTATGGGCACACAATTTTAAGACTTTTCTGATCCTGTTGGCCCATAGTCTTACCACTTGTTTACCTTGTAAACACCGAACATGCACGATGGACAACACAAAACACCAAACATGCATGATGGACAACACGAAACACCGAACATGCACGATGGACATCATGAAACACCGAACATGCACGATGGACAACATGAAGTAGAGACACTCCTTGCAAACACTGAACATGCACAATGGACATCATGAAGTAGAGACACTCAAAGGAAATTCATAATCCATGTTCTGGTTTCCTCTATGGGTTTTCGGAGAGCATAAATCATATCAGAGACAATAGGCAACTCCAGCCAGAGACTACAAATGAGTAAGATTCAAGACACTTGTTTTCAGCTATACAATATACGACTTGCTTCATACAGTTCTTAAGATAGTGCCTGTCGGAGGGGCCTTGAATGGTGAAATCAATGCCGGAGATCAACCTCCAGTTCCCCGTCCCGCCCTTTTCCAATTGGAATAGATCTCTACTGTCTTCCCATATTGATCTTGACCTCCCTCTTGTTGAAAGTAGAAACAAGAAATGCTAAAAAAACAAGAAATGCTAAAAATAGCATTGTTATAGATAGCATTTCAGGATATATTCCAATTTTAATTAGTCCATGAATTAAAATTCAGAAAGTCTCAATGATTGTTTGAAAAATAATTAATTAATTCATATTGAGTTAATTAGTTGGAGAAAATCAAACATGAAGTCTTTGTAAAGTCATGCAACAAATATTCCTTTGATTGAGGAAGTTATCCATTAATTAATGAGATGAGGATGAGTTGTAATTGAGTTGTAATTAGTTAGCTTAGTTAACTGAGTTAAGTTTAGTTAGATTAGTTCCAAAAATTTGTGGAACTGATTGTGAGTTCAGTTAGTTAATGCAAGCATGCATGCAACTAGTGTACTTCAGATCACTGAATATGCTCTCATAAATAACTCATGCATGTCAGTTCAGACAAAGACCCAGTTGAGATTAAAGGAAGGGAAAGTGTGCTATCAGTTGCAGGAATATTCCCATGAGGATATCTCTTGCATGCAGAAGGAATTTATTCCTTGAGGATTGCGTAGTTCTACAGAGGTCAGAACAGTGTATGAGGTGATTATTACACAGGTGACAGCTTGAGGACCCAGGAGAAACTGCGCAAGTAAATAGGAGGTTTGTAAGGCAGAGGAAAAGGCATATGTGTTGTCTATTTTATCTATGATCAGCAGTGAGGGATTGTGCTGAGAGCTGGATAGCTTGTGAGATAAAGATTTGTGTAATCCTGAGATATTTCCACTTGTATGATAATACAAATATTTGGGTTTTTAGCTGAGGCCTTCCCTAGAGTATTCTTCTGTGTTTCATGTGTGATTGTTTTTTCTTCATCTGTTATATGTGTTCTATTTGATCTTGCTCAAAATTGATTAAGCTTCCGCAAGTTTGATTGTAGAATTAGATTAAGTATTTTGCTTTAGTACATTGCATAATTAGTTTAATCTACAGTGAGAATTTCTACATGGTATCAGAGCAAAGGTGATTAAAGCGGAGAACAATATACTGTGAAGGGAAAATTCAAATTTTTGAAGTTCTTGATTGTAGGTACAAGATCAATTTCTTATCACATAAAAAGTTCACCAATGGCATTCAATGGCTTGAGACTCGAGTATGCTTGGATGGCAGCTCGAATTACATAGCATGGAAGGATCACATGGAAGCAGTATTAGAAGATAATGGTTTGAAGGACTTCATTGTTCAAGAAGTCCCCAAGCCAACAGCATCTAATGCCCAAGAATTGGCAAAATGGAAGAAATGTGTGGCGAGAGCGAGGAGGATTCTTCTGGAGGGAGTTTGAGACCATATTGTCTCAAGTCTCCATGGGAAGGAAAATCCGTTTTCAATGTGGAAGACATTGAAGGATCTATATTAGAACAACAATGACTAGAGGAAGTTGGTGTTGAAGGACAAGCTTTGGAAAATCAAGTGTGAAAAGAGTGACAAGATCTCTACATATCTGAACAAGCTGACCACCTGCAAAGATGAGCTTGGAAGTGTAGGAATCACGAAAGCTGATGATGATATGGTGAGTCATGCTCTCCTCAGTCTTCCTAGAAGCTTGCATAGCTACCAGGACTCAGTGAATGGAAGGGATAAACTGCTATATTGGGAACAACTGTGGTCGGATCTGATGTAGGAGGAGATCAGGAGGAGCACCAAAGATGGTTCTTCATCTAAGCATGATGATGAAGAAAATATAGCCTTAGCCAATAAGGCAAGGAAAGGGAAGGAGAAGGATTCTCATCCCAAATCAAGTTCTTCTCATGGAGGGAAGAATATTGAAAAATCTAAAGTGAGATGCTTTAATTGTCATGAGGTGGGCCATTATGCAACTAATTGTCCATTGAAGAAGTCCAAGACAGGAACCTTGGAAGGATTTGAAGGTGAGGCATTGGCATCTCAGTTCGAAGTAGATTTTACCCTCATCGCATGCATGGTTTCATCGATGATGGGTTGTGGTTAGTTTCTTGACGGTGGAGCCTCATTCCTCATGACCCGCGATAAGAGTGTGTTCAGTACCTTGGAGGAGAAAGATCTTTAGATGCACATAGAGATGGGTAATGATGAAAGGTATAGTGTTTCAAGAGTGGGCACAGTTGCATTTTAGAGGGAGCGTGGAGCTCTCATCACCTTAACAGATGTGAAGTATGTGCCCAGACTGAAGAAGAACTTGGTATCGATCGCGATGTTGGAGGACAAAGGCTATGATGTAGTCTTCAGTAAGGGAAATATTTTCCTTAGACACATCACCACGAGACAAGTGAAGCAGATCGGTTCACGAGTCAAGAACTTGTATGCTCTTGAGGTTCAAGATGCATGCAAAGCCTTGAGGAGCAAGGCAAATGTTGGAGACTTGGTGGTTGAGAGGGAGAGTACATTACCTATCAACATGCAGCGCCAGAAGAAGTCTCAGACAATTGTGGAGGAGCCACAATTGGTGAAGCAAATTCAGGAGGTAGTGGAGCAACCACAACTAGAGAAGCCAAAAGGAGACCGAGTGGAGGCATCCACTCACACAGAGACCTCTAGTAGGGGAAATTGCGAGCCAAGTGGGCAGAGGGATCACATGTAGCCATACCTCCAGGTGAGAGGTGGGGCGATGTGAAGTGATAATCCCAAGAAGGCTGAAATAGGGGTAGGATCCTTGAGGTACCCAGCCTCTTTGATTAGACCTTGCTACGGGAGCCCTGATGAGGAGTAGCAGGACTGGCTAAGTGGGTAGAGACAGATGTGGATGGAGTGACAGAGGAAGCTTCAGCATCAGAGGGTTTTCCTAGCCCAATAGGGAGGTTAGTGGGGAGATCAATTACTTACTTCTTAGTAACTGAGTTGCAGTGCAGCATTGGGTAGCACGGTGCAACATGATGAGAGGAGGTGCAGTGCGGATGCATTGCTGGGAGAAAGGACCAGAAGCATCATAGATGCAGTTGGAGGAATTAGTGGGATCGATGCAGTCAGAGATCAAAGTGACATAGGCTAGAGAAATCAGATACTGAAGAGCGCAGAGAAGGACTGACTAGGCAGAGTCAGCATAAGCGCAGAGTTTTTAGACGACAAAGGCAATAACAATCAGAGACTTTGATGACAGAGGCATCATTCTGATTTAGGTTGGATATTTTTTTTGTTTCTGAGTTGCTAGAGCAACAACACTAGTGAGAAGTGTTGCATGCAGAACATTCCAAAGGTTCAAGATTGGGATCGAGTTGAATTCCTTTCTTGTTGAGAGGGATTGTTGAAAATAGCAACAAGAAACGCTAAAAATAGAAATGCAAAAAAAAGAATTGCTATAGATAGTATTTCGTGATATATTCCAATTTTAATTAGTCCCTGAATTAAAATTGAGGATTAAAATTCGAATTTAATCTCAACAACTATTTGAAAAATAGTTAATTAATTCATCTTGAGTTAATTAGTTGGAGAAAATCAAACATGAAGTCTTTGTAAAGTCATGCAACAATTATTCCTTTAATTGAGGAAGTTATCCCTTAATTAAGGAGATGAGGATGAGTTGTACTTGAATTGTACTTAGTTAGCTCAGTTAACTGAGTTTAGCCTAGTTAGATTAGTTCCAATAGTTTGTGGAACTAATTGTGAGTTCAGTTAGTTAATGCATGAATGCATGCAACTAGTGTACTAAATGAATATTCTCTCATAAATAACTCATGCATGTTAGTTCAGACAAAGACCCAGTTGAGATTAAAGGAAGGGACAATGTACTATCAGTTGCAGGAATATCCCCATGAGGATATCTCTTGCATGCAGAAAGAATTCATTCCTTGAGGATTGCATAGTTTCTACAAAGGTCAGAGAAGTGTGTGAGGTGATTATTACACAGGTGACAGCTTGAGGACCCAAGAGAAGCTATGAAAGGAAATAGGAGGCTTGGAGGGCAGAGGAAAAGGCATATGTGTTGTCTATTCTGTCTATGAGCAGCAGTGAGGGATTGTACTGAGAGCTAGATAGCTTGTGAGCTAAAGCTTTGTGTAATCCTGAGATATTTCCACTTGTATGATAATACAGATATCGGGGTTTTTAGTTGAGGCTTTCCCTAGAGTATTCTTCTGTGTTTTGTGTGTGATTGTTTCTTCTTCATTTGTTATATGTGTTCTATTTGATCTTGCTCAAAATCAATTAAGCTTCTGCAAGTTTTATTGTAGAAGTAGATTAAGTATTTTGCTTTAGTACATTGCATACAGTGAGAATTTCTACACCTCTATCACCATCTCGGTAAGTTGGATTTTGTTCGGATTGTTCCTTAGAGCTTGAAAGTCTATTTCAAGTTGCCACGACGTGTTTTGGTTGGTAAACACTAGCAAACAGGCAGACGAGGTATGAAGCTTTCCTGAATGATTCACCACCTCCATCTTCCACCATTTTTTGAATTTACTACCGTACGCATACACAGTGTGCACCAGAGATATGAATGATTAACTACTTCCATATTCCACCATTTTTTGATTTACTGTAGTATGCATACACAATATGCACTAGATAATCAGAATAAATAGAATTTGCAATAGATAATCAACAAATAATCAGAAAAAACATCCAATTTTTTAATTTCCTCTTGTGAATGAAATATTATTTTTGCAGGAATAAGTAGTGGCAAGAAGAGGTAGGAATTGGAAGCCACAAATGTGGGATGTAGTTAGAGGTGGTGTGATATAAGGCAAAGCAGTGTGAAGACGTGTGGATAATATCTGGCATCAAGAATTTATGGGAAGTGACAAGTGCCAACAAGTGCTAGCCAACATGAAATCTATGAAGTGACAAGGTATTATTCTAATATTTATTAGAATATGAACATTGACATTTGTTGGCTATGATTTTGGCATTAATTGTGGCTACTATAATTCTCTACCAGCTTTTATATCTTTTGTTGGCCAGTCACACATACGTCTATGATATAATTTTCTCTTAATCTTATATGCATCATATATAATTTGACGTAAATGACATGAAATAGCTGATAATCAACTTATCCCACCACAAGATTATGATTTGTGGAAATAAGTTTAAAATACTCATCTACAGGAGGAGCTTGAACTATAGTAAATTGGGCCAGTCAAAACCAGACTTATAATGCCTACCTGAGCTTCAATTTTTCCATCATGGTGATGGTGGTCCTCATTATGTGTGCTTTCCTTCACCTGGTAAACAAACTTCTGCCCATAATTCATATTTTATAAAATATACAAATAAAGAACTGCTCGGTGCATGCTTACCCTGTGATTGTCGTGTTTCAAGATATCAGAGGTATCAAGAAGCCATGTGTGAAAGGCTCTAAAATCCTCGTCGAGAATGAAATTCTTTCTTTGTTGTCTTCTTTTCTTGTCATTGTTATTCCCTACAACTTTCGGTGGAGTTTGAACACTTTGTGAGTTAGGTTCCTACAGGTTTCGTTGGAGTTTGAATGTTGTGTACTGCGAAAGTGGTGAGGTTGATTGAAATTGAAATAGTATATCAATCTCTGTCAAATTCAAGATTACCATAAGACATATTAAAATTTTTAAACAAATATTGCAGAACAAATAACGTTGAGCCTCTACTTTTCCATTTGAACTTCATTAATATCATCTACAATGCAACATAAAATGTATGTAGTTAAAGCACAAAAAATGACGCAGCTAAAGAACAAAAAAGATGATGAATTAGAATCATTTGCAATGAAACATAAAATGGACACAGTTAAAGCACAAAAAAATTGCAACATAAAATAGACAGTTAAAGCAAACAAAAATGGATGTGTTAAGCTAAAAAAATTATGGATGCATCTTTTGTTGAGTTTTCAAGTAGGATTATGTTAAATTCACCTTGAAGTTGCGGCTTTAAAATTACACATCATAGGTTTGACGTTGCTTCTTTAAAATTACACATCACAAGTTTGAAATTACAACTCTAAATTTACACATCACAGGTTCTCCATCATTGATTGCAGGTTCTTAGGTTCTCCATCATTGTATCATCTCTCCATCAGTGTCCTCTATAGGCAGAGGAATAGAAGTTCTCCATCATTATGTCCTATGTACATAAAGGAATAGAAGTATGTTTAAGCAGCGAGAGGCATCAAAGGCACGAAGTGACACGCAAACACTGACACAGAGTAAGGTGGAAAAGGTACGAATGCCATTTGTCAGAAAATTTTCCAAAATGAATTATCCAGTGTAATAGTTTTACCCAAACTTTTTATTCAAAAAATTATCCACACTGCATTATCTGTTGTAATAACTTTATCCAAAGATTTTATGCATGAGGTTTTTCAAACTTTAGATAAAAAAAAAATTCCAATACAAAATGTTCTATAACCATTCAATAAATGCGAAAAATGAATTGTGCAAAAACATTGGATATGTATTCAACCTCGGAGAAAACTTTGGATAGGCATTGAAAATGAGAGAATGAATGATTGAGGAGAGTTTTTTATAAAAGCTCTTTTATCTATTTATCCAAAGTCCCGTATCAAAGTCTCGGCAATAAGAGCTCAAACCAGGTCACCCAATCATGTTTAAAATAAAAAGTTTTTATTTTTATTATATAAATGAAATATATTATCGTATTATGTTAAAAGATTGATGGGCATATAATTTTAAAAGTCAACACTAGATTAATAGATGGTCAATGTTCTATCAAACACTATAGTCCTGGGCATGGACTAATAAGAGATAATATGGAAGATAGAATTTCTTAAAATAACTTTCGAGAAAGAGAAAAAACAAATCTATAAGAACCAATTAATAATAAATAAAAATAAACATTGAAGGGAATGACCATGCCACTCCTTCCAAAATTGCACTATCCACATAGTCTTCTTCTCATCAAGTAGGAGAATTAGCTAAGGAATCATTCCATCAATAGTATAACCATGTAGAAATTGTAGAATTAAATGAGAGATGTGTGTGTAAAAAAAAATGATGAAAATACCTATTAGACATAGCGTTTGGGGAAGAAATAAATTGATTAGAAACAAATTAATAATAAATATGTGTAAATGTTGAAGGAACTACCATACCACTCCCCCAAAGTTCCTCTATCCACATAATCATATTTTCGTCACTTAAAAAAATTACCTGAAAAATTAATCCATCAATAATATAACCCTATCTATAATATATATATATATATATATATAAACTTTAACATCCAAAAAAGTACCTACATTTCATTCCTGAAATCAATCCCATAAAGTTTTGAAAAAAATGCATGGGAAAATTTGGAAATTGAAAAGGAAATCAAAATTTATAAGTGACATTATTCCCTAAATGAAATACACTCGTGAAATAGCTTCCATACAACCTTAATTTGAGGAAAATTGAGTGAAATATTTACAAAAGAAATCTCGTCTACGAAAAAAAATATAGGTTTTAAAAGAATTATTATATATATATATATATAAACAATACTTCAATAAAAATCCCTCTCGAAATTCTGGCGCCTCCCATAAAAATTTCAAAAAAATGCAGGGGAAAATTTGGAAATGGAAAAAGAAATCAAAATTTATAAGTGACATTATTCCCTGAATGAAATGCACTCGTGAAATAGCTTCCATACAACTTTAATTTGAGGAAAATTGGGTGAAATATTTAAAAAAGCGCAATCTCGTCTAAGAAAACTTGGGTGAACTATGTAAAACAAAAATTAGGTTTTAAAAGAATTATTATATATATATATATATATATATATATATATAACAATACTTCAATAAAAATCCCTCTCGAAATTCTGACCCCTCAAACTTCTCCTCTGGGCGAAATTTAGCTCTTGCAACTTTCAATGAATGAACGTTAAATCTTAATAACTAATGTTTTGTTTAATGATGTAAACCAACTTAAATCTCTTACCATCTAGTTTGATATTTAAACTCATATGACTTCACTACACATTAGTAATGAACACGTCCCTTCTAACTTCACGATTTTTAGTAGTTTCATTCTTTTCTATTACAATGTTCTCTTCGCATGGTTTGGTAACAATTTCACTATACATTACTAATGAACACGTCCCTTCTAACTTCACGATTTTTAGTAGTTTCATTCTTTTCTATTACAATGTTCTCTTCACATGGTTTGGTAACAATTGTAAGTTACCTTTCTAAATAATGTTGTAAAAACATTTAAAAATTGAGGTATAGGTGTACTAGATTTCAAATTGTCCATACATTTTCAATCAAAATTGTGTTATTGTGTTATTAGTCCCTGACATTTGGCAATGGGCAGGGACTATAGTAATCGAACAGCCTTGCTTTAGCATTAGTTTCCAATTTTAGTCTGCTGTTATTCGGTGATTATTATAAAGTTTCCAAACGTGCTGTGCGGGGATGTGCGGGGATGTGCCGAGATAACCAAAGTCTTATTTGGAGTTGAAGCTTTGCCATCTTATTTGGCCTCTTCCCGAGGCGGAAGAGGCTGGAGCATAGCCTAAATTGCTTTTTACGTCCTCTTCATTATCACTGATCGTCAACGGTCTCATGTTAATGTTAACATTAATTTGTATTATCGGCACAATTGTTTGCAGGGTATGCTAAGGTTTGCAGGTTAGGCTATTTGAGCATGTTAACGGGTGTTGTGCAGCAGGTGCTGCAAGTGTCCGTGCATGGCGGCAAGTGTCTGTCATGAACCACCGCCTAAACCTGCACTATAGGTGTTCTGGTGTTCAGGTGGATAGGCTTTGGGCAGCTTGTTCAGGTGCCCAGGCTTCAAGCAATTGAATCAATTGAATCAGAAACGCAGGTCCAGCATCTAAGGCGTATAAGGCAGCAGGAGGAGGTCCATGTAAGTTCTTCGTACTTGCCATGTAGGTTCTTCGTACTTGCACCTGCTCGAGGAGGAAGCAAGAGAAAAATGATAATATGCTCTACTTCTTTCTGTATTAGCACAAATATGTATTATGTATTAATTTTATAACTTACCCCTTTTCATATGTGCTCAGGGTTGCGAGCTTGGAACCAGAGAAGTTGTTCTGTGTAAAACTGCAAAACAACCCAACAATAAACAATTATTTTGCAATCATCTGTTTGAAAATTTCTCAGCTAAACAACAACCTGGTACATGTTTCATACCCAATTCTATTTCTTTAGAAATTTTATCTTAGTTACGCAATTAGCAGAGCTTTGATTGGAGGCCACGGTTTGCTCTGCTATCTGTGCGCCCAAGACTTGTGCTGTAATAACTGCTTGGTCCATCTGCTTCTGAGCAACACATTTCTGCTCCTCAACAGCAGTAGCCGCTGCCTGACGAGCGGCGAGTGCTGCTGCTTGCTTATCACCTTCTTGTTGTGCAAACAAAGAAAATTTAATTAGAAAACTGATCATCGTTACGAAGAAAATTATGGAATTCAGATATACCTCTTCTTAGACTCGGAAAGGATTGAAATTCTGTGCATCTTTTGATTCACCTACAGTTTGTTGTTGCTGTACACCCTTTTCTTTTTCTGTAGCAGATGGCCGTGATGCTTGCGAGTATTGGTCCGTTGTCTTTGCATTTGCCTCTTGCACTGATGCCATTTTATGATCTTAAGCTTGTGTCGCACGTTGCAGCTTACAGCAAAAGGCTGAAGGTCTCTCACAAGGGTAATTGAAACTGAAAATAGTATTAACAAGATTTCTGAGATAAGCCTGAGACATAGTTGCAACATAATGTAGTTCCAGCATCAAACTCAAAAAATAAAGTATTGCACGTGTGCTTCAATCTGTAATGAGTTCAACAGGTTACAGAATTCTAAGAAATTTGGAGTAGGAAATGAGAGATAATCATTATAAAATGTAAGCATTGAATCCGCTTAATGTAAGCTGACAACCATGAGAAATGGATTCTGGTTTTATATCTCAAATTATATATCTCAAGTTATCAGCTTACTCTTACTCTTCTTCAGTCCCCTGGTGTTGGGCCTGCTTTTTCTAGTGAGCATCTTTTTCTTGCAGTTCGCAGCCAAGGAAATTGCGCCATATGCATATATTGTCCACCGAATCCATGGCGGCCTATTTGCCTCCTTTTTGCTCGGTAAATTGGTCTGGAAATATCGTAGCCTGCGGAGAGAACGATCTACTCGGAAACAGAATGAAGGTGCCCATGAATTCGACAGAGAATATCTGCAGAATCTGACAGGCCTTCCTGCAATATTCACTTACGAGACCATAGAGATAGCGACGGGCGGATTCAGTAAAGAGATTGGAAAGGCAGGATTCGGCTCAGTTTATGAAGGAATCATGAAAGATGGCACACTGGTGGCCGTGAAATGTTTGGTGAACCAGTCCAGGCAGGGAGTAGCAGAGTGGGTTCCTCGCTGCCACAGAGAATGAGTCCCTCACCTCCCTGCTGCCTCAAAGCATTGATTTGCTGTCTCAGGTTTCGCTATGACGCCTGCGTTACCCAGCGTATGTTTTACACACAAGCACATGGCTTGCATGCAATGCACATGGTAAGTGAGAGATAAAGTGGTCTTCTGAGACAGATATCTGGCATCTAAATGATTAATTCCTTTAGCATAAGGTGAAACAACAATTAGCTTTTATTCTTCCCACGCATGTCTATTGCAAAAATTATTCTGTGGGTGTTTTCATTCAACGAGATTGTCAATGTTGCCATACAAAAAGCCACATCATTAACATATATTGACTGAGACATTCCATAGCACTAGATGATATAGTAATCCATGCCATAATGTAGTTAACAAGCTTGTAAAATTAAAATTAGCCTTTATTTCACACTGTTGAACCTCACCTCAACAGTCAACAAAAGCTCTTGCGGACTACAGAAACATTTAATAAGAAATAAATTTCATTGACTGACCTGAAAGCACTATCAACGGGCAAGCTCCTCAATTTATTTGGATATAATCACAATTATTAAACGCTTATGGGAAAATTTATTTTACACTCAACAAATAACAATTGGGCTTCGAAGCACTCAACAAATTCAACTACAGAACATATAATGATATTGCAGACCAACATAAGTTTCAAGCTTGTGCTGATAAAATAGACTGCAATGCTGCTTGTTGTTGAGGTTGCAAAGTCGACCATGCTGATGCAAGAACAGGTGGTGGCATTATTTGCTGGAGTCACCTTAGAAGCTGTACAATTCTAGAGATGGTCTCATCTGAAGCAATATCAGCACCGGCACACAAAATCTACACCAAAGAAGATAACAGTTAATGTATATATATCAAGGGGCCTTGTAAAAGAAAACAAGTTCAGATAATAGTTAAAAGTTTCATGCGGTCCATAGGACAGAGTTTCCATACTTGTCAGCATGACTCTCAAGCATGGCCCCTGGGACAAGTAACTCAACCAACTCATATTAGCTGAGCATGGTCCATTCACTATTAACCATTCTTGCAAGTACTTTTCCTCCATTAAAAGTGGATTTTATTGCATTTATTATACCACCGAGTATACCCAGTACATGCATGCTAGATATACCAAATCAACTCATGAGAGTGGTCTAGCAACAAACAGTGAAGTGATCGCTCTTGCGAGTACTAGTCCGTTGTCTTTGCATTTGCCTCTTGCACTGATGCCATTTTATGATCTTAAGCTCGTGTCGCAGGCTGCAGCTTACAGCAAAAGGCTGAAGGTCTCCGACAAGGGTAATTGAAACTGAAAACAGTATTAATCTTAATCCTACATTGGCACACTAGCCTCTATTTCCTAATCCAACTTTGGTAGGGACTTGCTGCTCTGCAGCTCATCTTGTTTACTATACATTCTCTTTTTTAAACTTTGTTTTATTTGGGTTTCCATATATTTATTTGAGGAAGCTTTATTGAATTTGGATTGGTATATTTCAACTCATTAAAGCTTTATCTAAATTGGATTAGGATTATTGAATGGAATGAGAATTTATTTGCAAAACTTTCTTTTCCAAATCTTCTTTACATGGAAATTACAATTACGTCCATCTTCCAATGATTTTGTTGAAGTTCTAGCAAAACTTTCTTTTCCAAATCTTCTTTACATGGAAATACAATTACGTCCATCTTCCAATGATTTTGTTGAAGTTATACCACTTCACACAGTTAGGTCTATCTTCCAATGATCTTGTTGATGTTCTACCACCTCACTTTTACTTCCTCTTCAAATATTAGGAAAGCTCCAAGTGTTGTTCTAACTAAAATATTTGGACAAGATCAAGTTGGTGGACATGCTAAGTTACTGTCTAATCATTCCTTTGAACTTGTTGAAGTTCTACCACCTCACTTTTAGTTCCTCTTCAAATATCATGAATACTCTAAAACATTTATTTTGTTGCTCTAACTAAAATATTTGGACAAGATCAAGCTGGTGGACAGGCTAAGCTACTGTCTATTTATTACAAAGTAGGTTTTTTAAATCTCTAAGGCTCATTTCCATACAATGAGAGTAAATTCCACATTCATAATCACTTTTTTATCTATATTATTCTTTATATTTTAGTAAGAAAAGTTATCAATAATTCATCTCATATTTCTTAATGAAATTCAATCCATAACCATATTTAATAGAATTATCACTTTGTCATGATGATTCATATGATAAGTGAATCAATTGCAACCAATATGTATTTTAGGAGGTCTCAACTTCATGATGTGGAAAAGGGATGTATAAGGGATGTATGTATCACTGGATCTATATAAATAATGGTTAATCATAACAAAATTTGCTTTCCAATCAATGTAAATAGCTTCAATGAATTCATAATTATGTGATTCTTCTATTAGTGCTCTTGATAAATTTGGCAATGCTTAAAAACAATGAACTTAACATATTGAAAATAATAGATGCCTAATCAACAAATATTGCATTCCATTTTAACAACACATCACCATGTGCTACATGCAATTAAAGTGTCATGAAATCCAAACCCAATAAACATTGTGATGGTTAATTATTATATTTTCAAATTTTTGAATATATAACTTCTATCCAATTTCTTTATTTTTTAATCTTTGATTATAGGGACCTCTGTATAATATCTAATTTCTTTATTTTTTATTCTTTAATTATTGATATTTTTATAACATATTCAAAGGAAAACATACTACAAAACAACCATTAATTATTTTTGTCAATATTCAAAGGAAAACATACTATAAAACAAATACCATTAATTATTTTTGTCAAAAGCAATTTAGTGATTAACATTTGCCTCTTGTTTGTTTGTTTGTTTTTTTCTTTGTTTTTTAAATTTTGTTTTCCTATAAATCTTGTTATCTTACCAGAGTATTTAAGAAGCACATAATATGATATCTCTAACTAATTTTACTAAATTTATTAATATATCACATATATATAATGAGCATTATAGAGAAAAATATTAATGATGATGTGGAAAATGGAGGTTTGATTTCATAATTACTGTTCTACAATTTAATGATGTGGACCACGTTAGATATATAGCTATCTAATTTTCCTGAATCCTAAGACTTAGCTATAATATCTAAAATCTTTGTGTTAACTTGTTGAAAAAAATAGGCTTTTGAATTGGTTTATATCGAATTATGAAATAATTTCAAAACTAGGGTGTATTAGTACATCTTCATTCCAAAACGAGGGTGTATGAGTACTAGATTTCAAATTATTTATTATTCTATATTATAGATTGTATTTTTCAAATTATGTTTAATTGGAATTGGAAATATTATATTGTTAGATTATTTAGTTAAATTAAGTTTGAATATTTGAATCCGTTAGAGTTTTATTTGAGTTGGGTTTGAATTAGTTAGTAAAATTTAATTTTCAAGGAAAATTTTAGGGTTTAGTATTCACAAATGGGTTAATGTTCCATACTTTTTCTAAAAAAATATTTGCTAATTTCCATTTTTTCTAACAATAATTAACCCAAATTTTATGGAATGAAATTATTTTATTTTAAAAATAGCCAAAATTTTATAGAGACTATGTAAAATAATTATAAATTTGAATATTTTTACAAAGATATTTCCAATTATTTTACAGTTTGCATATTAAAGACTAGTAAGAATAGACAAGATTTTTAAATTTCATGATATATTTTTATCTTTAAAGTTTCCCCTAATAACTTTATTTGTTGTGCTATTTTATACAAATCTTTCTCAAAATGCAACACAATCTATATTTCCATCTAGTGAACCTACTAAAATTCTATCCCTACTCATTGCCTCCTCGAATGGCATATAAAGTTTTAAAGGATACTTATGTTGTTCTAAATAAGTGGCATGTAGAACATTGAGCCAGTAAGCATATTTAGTTCTTATGTAATCGTAAGGTTTTCAAATATTCTAATTATATTTAACTATTTTGGTATAAACATTACCTAGTTGAAATAATTTAATACCTAATTATTAATGCACAGAGTTATGTGGAATTTACGGTTGTAGACAAAAGTGAATTCCCACAATAGAAAGCAAAGAATATAGAGTTTTCCTTAAAGGAATTGAAGAATGGAAGGAGGCTTACCTAGAATCCATCACAAGCTTTACTTTCCTCATGGATTGTAAGATATAGTTTTAGCTCTGATTGCTATAATTAGAACTTGCACATACAACCAAAGCAAGCCAAGCATCCACATCATCTACATAGAATAATTCAATTACTTTATTCAATGACTCAACGAGGCTTTGAAATGCATGAATGTAAATGTAACATAACACATATAGGAAAACAATATACTCTTTATATTAATAGAAATAGGAGAGAGTTTACAACAAAGAATAGTAGTTGATCTTGTAGAGATATCCACAAGTTGACTTGTCCTTCCTTGTCACAAAGCACACCTCAATGTCACTCTAATGCATAAATATGGTGACTCCTTTAGACTTAAGGAAGAAGCATGAGGGGAAGATCAGTTTCCAAAAGTCAATTGTGACGTTCTCGATGGCAGTAAATTTATAGAAAAAGGGATGGTAGTTTAGGCATTCTTATCAATTTACCAATCTAGACTTGAGATCCACTTAAGAGGGGAAAATGACCTCAATGGATAAGAGGTTAAATCTCCAAGGTGAGATAGATAAGACTTGAGATTCTTATCCAAGTTAAATTGTTAAAACAACCCCTTGAAACTCATGAAGAGGGAGCTAGAGATTCTTTTTAATTTTCCTGAATTTCTAGAATTAGTGCACACCCAACAAGGAGCAAGTTATTGCTGACCAGCGCTGGTACAGAAGGAAGCAATCAACATTGAATGTCAATCTCTAAAGAGGCGGGTGCGATGGGGCATAAAAGCTTGATTTTGAGCAGTTAGACCTTGAAACTCAGGCATTTTGGAATGATCATGCTTAGGGCTTTGTGTAGGGATGATGACAACATATTCATGCATGTGGATTGATCTGGTTTGTAGGCCTATTAACGAGATGCGACAAAATGACCTATAACACATGCTCTAATGCAAATTGTGGATGTAATGTTACATTTCTTTTTTAATAGAGTTGATAAACTAAATATTTCGACAAACTTTGATTTAAACAAAACTCATGAGATGTATCTCTTCAAGGTTGAACATGTAGTTTTAATGTGTGGATTTTTTAAGTTTAGTGTCACTCACAATGTCTTATTTTGATGCTTTCCCTTCTATCTTGATTTTATGGTTTTATTATATGATTCTTTTCAAAAATTAATATAAATTCTAACATTGTATTACAATGATTTTTAATTAGCCCCTATCATGGCATTATTATAGAAATTGATTCGGTTGGCCACTATTAGTTTAACATTGATTAATCCAAGTTATCATGTTTAACTTTGAAAAACAAATATTTATTTTTCAATATTATTGAAAAAAAAAATTAAACATTTGATTGGACTATGTTTTGAAAGTATAGCCTTTGTGCTATATGAATAAGTGCCTAAGTTTTTTTTCCATAATTTCAGTATGTAGTTGCAATATTTATGCCACGATTTTTAAATATATGTGCAATGATTTTTTAGTGTTAAGCTTAATAATTAAAATCCTTGAAAATAGATATGTTGACATAATTAACCTATTTACCATCATTTACTGCCAACCATAATTTAAACAAATTTTTAAAAGAAATGAATAGACGTAGACAATGTAAATGTGCCAAGTTAGTAGTGGTTACTACCCACCCAAAATTTATGCAAGTCCATATCCCTCAATAGGCCATTAACATTTCTACTTCATATATCAATTTGTATTTTTTCTAAATGAATAAGATAGTTGCCTTGAAACACTTTTTGTAATAGGATTTTGGTGCAATGGAATCAATAATTATATTTAAATAAAAAATTATTTTATAGTTTCGTATATAGCTAAGTGAATGATTTTATTTATGAATGAAATTGAAAGAAAATTATATATATAATTATAAATGTGTGAGGGGATAGTAAAGTTAAAAAAATGTTGAAATTATTTATTATTTTAGTTTCATGTATTTAATTCACACTTTCTAATGAAATAAATATGATTTTTTTTTTTAGCCATTAATTTTTTTGTACATTAGCTGGTCCAAATTTTATTATTCTTTTTGTTTGCTAGTTTATGCTAGTCTTGACATGACTATCACAACTAACATGTGGCTTGAGCATTTGCAACCTAGGGGCATCTAAACCATCAATATCATCCAAGGATTCCACATGGCCTAAGTCACACCAACCCTTAGCATGGGTGAATATAATCCCACATGGCTTGAGCCCCACCAACCCTTAGCATCTCTTTACACCGTGGACTTACTTAACAAAACACCCTGTTAAGATTTTCTCTAAGTCACATGAGCTTCAAAATTTCTCTCTCTCTCTCTCTCTCTCTCTCTCTATATATATATATATATATATATATATATATCTTATTTTAATTGAATATGGAATATGAGATGAAACATGAATCTGGTTCTACTCATCTATTGGTATTCCAAAAAGATGGGATAGAAGTTACAAAGAGAGTACATGAACTGGGAAGTTCTAACTCTGTGATGACTGAGACAAAATTGGTAGTAGTTCATGTTGACTCATTCAGACGGTGTTGGCAAAAAGTTCAAAAAAAATAAGAGCAAGAGAAGATAAAATAAATGACTATTATAAATCTTAGTCTTCTTTCTTTTTTTTTTGGGTAAGATGGTGTTCTTCATTCTCATAATGCTTCAAAACATATTCAAAATATAATTATATTCCTTTTTAAAATTGCAATAAAATTATGGTGGAAAAAAACATCTTTAGAAAAACAATAAAATATTCATTCAATCATTTAAAGAAATCTAAATAAAATTAATAATGATATTTAAAATAATTATAATTAAAATTGATAATTATATTAATAAGATAGATTTTTTTTTTAATTGGCAAGATTCATTATGTATTATATTTTATTACATATTTCAAATTTAGATGGTTATTTATTTTAAATTTGATATATTTTAGATGGTTATTTATTTTAAATTTGATATATTATTTTTAAATCAAATGAAAATCTACTATATATAATATATAAAACAATATATTTTGTTTTGTAAGTTTGAATGGGAGTATATCATCTTTATGTCCTATATATCATTACACATTAAAAAAGTGCTTTAATAAAATCCCTGATCACTATTTATCCAAAACTATTTAAAAAATTATTTAATATAATAACATAAATAATTAATTATATAGTAAAAATAAAACTTAAAATTTTAATATGGATTACTGATGATACGCAAAATAATTTAAAATTGGAAGTGTATGTGATTTATAAGTTAATTTAATATTAATTAAATCCTTTAACTTTCCTGAAACAAGTAAAAGAAATAGATTATTAATTTATCATAAATTTAATTAAATTTATATTTGAATTAATTATTTTTAATATATTATAATCTTTAAAAAAAATTGATAAATTTAAAATAACTATTTAAAAAAATTTAATAAATTTAAAATAACTATTACAAAATAAATTTGTATTTCAGTTAAGATTATTTTGTATTTCAGTTAATTAATCTTAATAGAAATATTATTACATTTAACAATATTATCATTACCATCGGATTTTTAGGTTCACCGTGATTCCACTTTATCTGCCTGGTTAAAAAAAAATTGGCACTCCTTGCCGCTAATATATATTTTTAATGGAGGCACAAAACATTGACATTGATATGTGTTTAACTTTTTATTATATTAAATCGAAGTTAGGGTTGACAGGTAACCGGTCACGCTTTACAGGGCACTTCTTACATCTAGAATATATTGTTCAAGGGGAATACCAAGCACAAGCGTTTCTCACGCTGTTTATCACGCGAATATCATTGTTTGACAATTACAATGACGGGCCACTCAAATTTCACCACCTCCACCTGCAATTAACAGTCGTCCAACTTAGGGTTGGCGTCTGTGTATAACTCGAAGAAACGATGGACTCTTCGGCACTCTGAAGCGAGTTTCTTCTCTTTCTATGTCATGGCAGAATCAAGAGGTAGTGGAGGCAGAAAGTATTAAGGTATTCACTGGGCTTTCAATATGGAGACAGCAGTGAACATGGAGATTAAAACTGACCAAGGTATAGCAAGCTATGAAAGAAAGGAGTCTAAACAAATTTTGAATCCATTGTTTCTCCTAGCATAAGTTTGGTATCGATTTGTTGCATTTATATTTTTATGTATAATTCTTTTTTTATACAAATTTTATAAGAATGTATTTTTGTAAATGTGTTAGAAAACTTGCACAAATGAATCTAGTTAGTAAAGGTTGAACACACAACTTTGCAGAGCAAAAACACTAAAAGAAAATCGAAAGAATAAAAGAATGGTTCATTAGAAAATAGTGGTGATCAATGATAAGACTCAACATCTACAACAAGTTCCAGAGAGAACTAGCTAGTTGCGGAGTGAAATGAGCAAATCAGGGAGTAAATCATGCAGAAGAACTAACCAGTTGCGGAGTTAAAGAAAGAGCAAATCAGTGAATAAATCATGCAGAAGAACTAACGAGTTGCGGAGTTAAAGAATGAGCAAATCAAGGAGTAAATCATGCAGAAGGAATCTTGCATGTAGTCCCATGCTCTAACTAAAAGTCTGCATGTAGGTGTGTAGTAGTTCCAACACCCCCCCCTCAACACCACTATGGGGAAAAATAGAAAATGGCCCTGGCAACTAAGGCCAAAGGTCACCCAAAATACAGTGCAGCTTGTATTAAAATTGAGGAAAGAGGGAAAACCTCATGGGAAAAATCCACCCCTCAAAATACAATGTAATCAAAAGAAAAGAGAAAGAAAAGACAATTTCTAAGCAATTGTGTCCTTCACTCCAAGATGATCGCGCAGAGAGCGAAACTTCTGCTCAGTGAATGTCTTGGTGAAGATGTCTGCAGTCTGTTCTGCTGAAGGACAGAACTGCAAATCAATGACCTGATCATGTACTAAGTCTCTGATGTAGTGGATATGGATCTCTATGTGCTTCGTCCGCTGCCGCTGTACTGGATCCCTGCAAAATTTGAGAGTGCTCTGGTTGTCACCCCAGATGACAATGGGTTGGTGGAACTGGACGCCCAATTCACTGAGGAAGTGTTGTAGCCACAAAGCCTGAATGGTGATGTTGACTACTCCTCTGTACTCGGCCTCAGCTGAAGAGAGAGCAATAGCAGCCTGCTTCTTGCTCGACCAACAGATAGGGCTAGATCCTAGACTGAGTGAATATCCAGAGGTGGACTTATGATCAATGCTATCTCCTGCCCAATCAAAATCTGTGAAGCCAAGGAGATTCAATGCAGTGACTACTGCATAGTGAATCCTGAAGGTTATGGTGCCCTACACATATCGGAGGATGCGCTTGGCAGCATTCCAGTGTAGCTCATGCGGCTCCTGCATGTATCTGGAAACTGCCCCTACTCCATATGAGAGATCTAGTCTGGAGTGGGTGAGGTACAATAAGCTCCACACTAGCTGTCGGTAGAGAGTGCTATCAACTAATGGAGTATCACCTCCATCCTCAAGGCAGACCCCAGACAGAAAAGGAGTCGGTGCTGGTTTGCAGTCAGTCATGTGAAATCTCTCGAGGAGATCCCGTGCATACTTAGCCTGAGAGAGTTTGATGCATGTGGCATCCTAGCTGATCTCAAGACCAAGAAAGAAGTGTAATGGACCCATGTCCGTCATCAAGAACCTATCATGCAAGGCCCTCTTGACTATAGCAATGGCTGAAGCTGAGCTTCCGATGATTAGGAAATCATCCACATACAAAACTAAGATAAGAAGAGAATCATGTGTCCTGAGCATGTAAACATTCAGATCAGACTTACATCTTTTAAAGTTTTGTGATAAGAGAAAATAATCCATCTTCGCATACCAAGCTCTCAGGGCTTGCTTAAGGCCGTAGAGAGATTTCTTCAGTCTGCAGACCAAAGATGAATCTTGAATGAAACCATGTGGCTGCTCCATGTAAATCTCCTCTGATAGGTCTCTGTGAAGAAAGGCATTCTTCACATCCATTTGATGTACTTCCCATACCTGGGCAGCCGCAATGGTAAGTGTAAGGTGTATGGAATCCATCTTTGCTACTGGAGCAAAGGTCTCGTCATAATCAATGCCATGCACTTGTTGGAAGCCTTTAGCTACTAGCCTTGCTTTCCGTCTGGTGATTTGCCTATTTGCAGCACTCTTGGTCCTGTAGACCCATTTGCATTGGACAAGTTTCCTTCCTGAAGGAAGGGGGACCAGATCCCAGTTCTGGTTCTCGAGGAGGGAGTTATACTCCTCCTCCATGGCAGACTCCCAAGATGGATGCCTAGCAGCCTCAGCATAAGACTGTGGATCAGAAGACTGAACCAAATGACAATGCCAGGATGGCGATGGTTTAGTGGCAGTGAGGACAAGAGGAGGCTCAATAAACTCTGAGCTAGTCCTCTGCAAATCAGAATTATCCCCCACAAGACCATTTCTAGTAGCTGGGTGGTCTTGTGCATATATCTCACGTAAACTCTTTGTTCTCTGATTTATGATAGGGGAGTTTGATTCACTGCTGGAAGCCCGATATGGGCTTGGATGTGGATCATCATATGCATGCACTGGATTTGTATCTGAAGACTCTGTCTCTGCATCTGCATGCTCTACCATGGCATTTGCATGCTCTGTATCTGCATCTGAGTGTACTGAGTCATCATCTCGGACATGAGGTAGATAAAAGGTGTCTGCATACAGCATTTGAGGTGCATACGAGAGAGTTTCCTCAAATTTGACACTTCGCTCAATGATGAGCTTGTCCGTAGAGGAAATCAGGAGTCGGTATCCCTTCACACCATTAGGGTATACAACAAAGATGCATTCAATGCTCTGTGGATCAAGAGCTTTCCCCTTTTCAGAGGGGATCCTGGCCCATGCTCGGGAGCCGAAAACACGGAAGTGGGTGACCTCTGGTTTAGTGCCGCTCCAAGCCTCAAAGGGGGTCTGATCCTTGACAGAGCCATAAGGAGATCTGTTCTAGATGTAGTTAGCACAATTAAGTGCTTCAGCCCATAACTTATGAGGCAGTGACTTAGCATGCAACATGCAGGAAGCCATCTCTTTGAGAGATTGATTCTTTCTCTCAGCAACTCCGTTCTGCTGCGGAGTGTATGGAACTGTGTACTGCAACTGTATGTCGGACTGAAGGGAAATGTTCTAAAGTGTTGTGTTAACATATTCCGCCCCATTGTCTGTACGGAGGGATTTGATCTTTCTCTCTGACTATGTCTCAACTAGTGTTTTGAAATCTTCAAAGTGCGCAAAAACTTCAGATTTGTTGCTGAGATGATACACCCAAGTATACCATGAGAAATCATCAATAAATGTAAGCACATACCTTGCTTTGTTGATGGAAGGATGAGGAAAAGGCCCCATGAGATCATTATGGATCAGATCTAGAGGAGAGGATGCTCTATGAGTCTTGCCAGTGTTAAACGTTTCTCTAGGATGTTTGCCAAGGACACAACTTTCACAAACTCCTTTGGAGAAACTGATATTTGGCAAGCCTTCCACCATCTCATGCTTACTTAGCTGCTGCATATACCTGTAATTTAAATGACCAAACCTCTCGTGCCAAAGCCTACTACTATCATCAGCATGTGTAAGCAATAAGGAGGATTCAGATTCAATAAATTCAGAAAATATATACAGTCTAGATCCATTATTTACTTCATCGGTTGCAATTTTGGAGCTGCTATGTAAGTCATATATGTTCACTGCATCTGGAGTGAATTTCACTCTCTTTCCGGTGCCAGAATGAGTGATCTGATAAACTGAAAGCACGTTTACTGAAAGTTTTGGAACATGAAGCACATCTTCAAAGCTTCCGTGTAAAAGTTCCACTCTACCTTTTCTGGTGACCTCAATAGGTGAGTCATCTCCCATGAGGATGGGAGGTCCTTTGCATGCATCCAAAGAGGAATAAACTTCCTTTGCAGCAGCCATATGATGTGATGCACTGGAATCTACAATCCATGCATCAGGGGAAGAATTAATTGCAACTAAAGCATGAAAATTGTTACCTTTCCCATGTGGCAGATCCTCAATTTTCTTTTTGGGACCCTGAGGGATGTGGTCCCCAAGGTTGTGCTTCTGAATAATTTCTGCCATTTGGTCAATTTGTTTCTTCATGCAAGAGGATTCTGGATGGAATCCTCTTTGACAGTAGGTGCATCTGTTTCCTTTCTTCCCTTTCTCATTTCTCGAGCTAGAGGAGTCATTGAAGGGCTTGGTGTACCCTTCCTTCTTTGGATGGGAATGCGCTTTTCCCTTGCCTTTTTGCTGCTGATTTTTCTGATTTGAATCAGATCTATGATTTTTATTGTGGCTACCATCATGCACAGCAAGTGCATGCACTTTTGGAGGTTTGATTTTCCCCATACCAATGAGTTTATCTTGCTAAAAAATAAGGGACTCCATAAATTCTTTGAGAGAAGGCATAGTGTAGGATTTACCTGTTGCGAGCCTTACTGAATGAAATGTAGACACAAAGATGGAGTATTCTGGTCTGAGCTTTGACATAATAGAGAGAACTTGGTGACTCTCCTCCTTGGATTTGTCAATTCCACAACCCTTGAGTTGCAGCAATAGATCATTATATTTGGTGAAGAAGTCTTGAATTCTGTCATAGTTCCGTGGATCCAATGACAGCAGCTCCACTTCGAGCAGATGTCCTTTCATCTCATCCTGTTTCTCGTAGAGTTCTTCAACCTTTTTCCAAATCTCATTGGGAGTATTGCAGGTAGATAGATGAAACTGCAACTCTGGAGAGATGCACATGCATATGGATCTGTGGGTCTCATCCATATGGTTGAGGTACTTGGATTTCTCTACGGCTGAACTGGGTTCCACTTCTGTAGCCATGATAATCCTGTACAATCCTTTATGACGAAGGTATCGAGCCATTTGGTCCTCCCATTCGTGATAGTTGTATGGTGTTAGGATCGACGCTTTGGGAAACTCCATTTTTATGTCGATCTTCGATCTTCAAGTTATAATACCTGCAAAATAAAGTATTGGTGCGCCTTTTATCTACCAACCTATGGGCTCTGATACCATGTAAATGTGTTAGAAAACCTGCACAGATGAATCTAGCTAGTAAAGGTTGAACACACAGCTTTGCAGATCAAAAACACTAAAAGAAAATTGAAAGAACAAAAGAATGATTCATTAGAAAACAGTGGTGATAAATGAGAAGACTCAACACCTACAACAAGTTCCAGAGAGAACTAGCCAGTTGCGGAGTGAAAGAAGGAGCTAATGAGGGAGTAAATCATGCAGAAGAACTAACTAGTTGTGGAGTTAAAGAAGGAGCAAATCAGGGAGTAAATCATGCAGAAGAACTAACCAGTTGCAGAGTTAAAGAAGGAGCAAATCAATGAGTAAATCATGCAGAAGGAATCTTGCATGTAGTCTCATGCTCTAACTAAGATTCCGCATGTAGGTGTGTAATAGTTCCAACAATTTTATTATGTGAAATATATTACCCCATTAAAATAGATAATTAGACTTTTAATTAAACTAATGATTTCACCATCTATCCAAAACACTGTAATACACTATATTAGAAACTAACACCATAATCCGCAACACTCGTCCTCCTGGTGTCTGTCGAAAAATGACGATGAGAGTTTAGATCTTGTGGTGGTTTGTTGTTTCAGATGAACGGAGCCGTTGATTCGAACCCAGAGACTTCATCCAATTCTACATCTGCCGCTGCGATTTCTGGAGGTGTGGTCGACATCTCCTTTCGCTGGTTGTAGTTTGGATAGAGATAAACATTCACAGAAATGCATCTTGCATTTTGAATCGCACTTGGCTTCCACACATATCAACAAATTGGAGAAGCACATAATAATTAAAATATTAAAAAAATTGTTAGATAATAAATTTTGTTGAAACTTAAAAAATATACTATTTTGAAAAAAAAATCACCTTTCAACACTCACCCTTAAAATCTCACCAAACTCAAAGAAATCTATAACTTGTCAATTGTTACATTTCTTTTTTTTTTTGTTAATATTAATTTTAAATATGCTTAAATGTAAACCGTGGAGGTCCACAATTTTTTTTATTGTAATTTCTGGAACATGTCAGTTAATAGAAGTAACAGATGGAAATTGAAATATATAGTATAATTAGTACATAATCATTGGATTTAGTAAAGGGAAAATAGAGCACATCATTTTTGATAAATTTTCATTTAACTCTGTCATGCTTAGGAAATTCCTATTTCCGCTACAAAATTTTAATTAATGCCCCCTGACATGTGGGGGAGATAAAGAAATATAGCTCTCGTAGTTTTTTTTTGTCCTCCAGTCATGATCGAGCGCGTTATATTTCTTTATCTCCCCCACATGTCAAGGGGCATTAATTAAAATTTTGTGGTGGAAATAGGGCGCGTTATATTTCTTTATCTCCCCCACATGTCAAGGGGCATTAATTAAAATTTTGTGGTGGAAATAGGAATCGCCGTCATGCTTATAAGGGCAGTGTTTATAAATGATGAAATTTATTAGTTCATAGATTCTTAATTTTTAAATTTACGAGGTCATAAGTTCATAAATTTGTATTTTATGAGGTAATATGGATTAATTTTTTAATTGGCAAATGGAGAGTTAGAATAACTTGAAAATTTGGTTTTATGTTTCTACTTTTTAAAATTATTCAGCAGATATATTTATTAGATCTATTAGATCAGTGTTCTTTAAATATTGCATAGATATTATATATTATTAACATCAGTAGATATATTTATTAGATCTATTAGATCAGTGTTCTTTAAATATGGTATAGATATTATATATTATTAACATCAGTAGATATATTTATTAGATCTATTAGATCAGTGTTCTTTAAATATGGTATAAATATTATATATTATTAACATCGTGATAAAGTACATTTAATTTATTATTTATTATCTTTGTAGTAACTCGGTGTATAACGTATTACTTTCAAATTAATTTTAATTTGACCAAAAATTAAATGAGTTTTTCTAATACGTACATTATAATTTTTTTTTTTATTTTTCTAATTTTATTCGGTTTAAATTGTGATTGGTTAATAAAGCCGAGGTCTTAGTTTGGAATGATGTTTTACCAGTTACAAGCTACCGCCACGGTCATTAACTCATAAGTGACAATCAGTTCATCTTTTCATCTTTATTATTACATTTAAATATAGTTAAATATAAACACAAAACAAATTTAATATTTTATGAATCTTTACACAAATTTCGAGATCGGTCCTCCATGCTTGGACGTTGATCGCACCCTGACTAACTGTAACACCCGAGTATGGTCGGCTCCGCCTAAACCAAACCCGATAGGCCTACCTCGACTTAAATTCAGAGGTCGGGCTTCCTTGCTTGCATGTTGATCATTAATATATCGAGCCGAACTTCCGCCTGTTGAGATCACTCTCAAATTCATAGCTAGACCTTGCGTTATTAACAACTTGTGGTTTTTAATTGTGACTAGGTTTTTTAAACAGTGAGCCGATTGTTTTAATGTAAACAATTTTTTTTATGGGTAAGCGATTTTTTTGTGGAAAATTGTTCAACCATTATGTTTTTTTGACCATTACCATTTTAGTGTTAAACAGTTGATCATTTCAATGTTTGATTCTATTATTTTTCTTGGGGAAATTTCCTTTGGATTTAATTAGTGTTAAACAGTTCATCATTTCAATGTTTGATTCTATTATTTTTCTCGTGGAAATTTCCTTTGGATTTTTAATTACACTTGAATTTGTTGATGCTCAAGTATGCACATATTCTCACAATTGATCGATTTTTGCAAGCACTATTGGCTCTAGTCTTCTTAAGCTCTGGGCTTATTTTCTTGCGAGAATTTGTTGGAAAGGTGGAGGAGACAAAGCATGAATTCACACAAAAATACACGACCTCCTACTCTTCTATTTGTCACAAAACATGATTTTTACAATGAACCTTGTGAAGGGCATTTATCCTTTTCCAACTAGCGTCTTGCTTAAAATATCTTAACATGCAACCTCATACAACCACACACTAAAAATCGTCTATCATTTAACTCTACCTAACTCAACACTTAAACACTCAATCACTTAGTGAAATGACTCCCTATATTTAGGCAACTCGACGTAAGTTGTACTTACATTTTTTAACAGAATTCACTTTACATTTCAAGGCTCAACTTTGAACCGTGATTTTTGCAAGAGATTTTTGCAAGAACCATTAAGTTTGCCTGCTCTAGTAGGCTCTGATCTTATTTCACTGTGAGAATATGCATTTTTGCTTTATTAGATTATTCAATTATCAATTAAAAGTAAAATTCTTGAAATGTTATTTGGGTTGGCCGACTGTTAAAATAACTCTTAATTTAAATCAGAGTCATTTTTCCTCTTGCACATTTAGCTTTTAAATATTCATTTTCGTTGTGGATGGATTCATGAGGTAACCGGTTTACATTGTTTATATAGTAGATGTGTGCAGTTGCCAATGCAAGTCGTGAGTCGTCCCCACTATAGGTCGGGGTTGGGCCCTTCCTTCTTCTCTCCCAAAACGATGTTACTTCTGACTATGGTCAGACCCGACTGAGGTCCGGGTTATTTTCTTTGCCTCTACATATTTATGCCAACAGAATGCCGACTACTAACGTTATCCCACAACGCCAACTATTGGGTTGGTGCGAAGACCAAGTCGGACTTCTACAACCTTATTCACATGACGAATTGGGCCACGGCCAACTACACCGACCACGCCAGACTAAACACTACCAATCTTTGCGTGCGTTGGGGTCGACTGCGAACAAATTAATGTCGGTTGTGGATTGTGTGGGGTTGTGAAGGCCGCCTTCTGACTGCAAGGAAACTTACCAGGTAGAATTAATTTCTTATTTATTAACTTATTCAATTTATCAATTAAAAGTAAAACTCTTCAAATGTTTAAAAGATTATTTGTGTTGGCCTACCGTTAAAATAATGCTAGCTATGTGGCATTCAATTCCTTAACATTGCAATGCAGCCACCATGTGCCTCCAATATATCCATTGAAAAGAGGCCCTCCAAGTTGTTCCTGGCCCGCGTCTAGAATGTTTTAAGTGGCTTCACAAATTCCAACACGTCAAAACCATGACAATAGTTTTCTGCAAATTACATTCCTGCGGAAAATGGGTAAGCATGCAGAAGAAAAATAAATGAAATTTTTAATATTATATGTATCTTCATGAATTCTATGAGGCGGGTAAACAGAAAAACAGAAAGTGGGCGAAAAAGTTTGAAAAAAAAAAAAAAAATCTAAAAATTCATATTATTACTTGCCTAAAAATGTAAGCATGAATTCATTAGAATCTTTGAAATATTAATCTCCCTAATATAGACCTTTTATCATACATTGCAGTTTTCAAATATGAATTCATTAGAATTTTTGAAATACTAGTCTCCCTAATATAGACCTTTTATCATACATTGCAGTTTTCAAATTATGCCTAATGTGGGATTGGAAATATCATATTTTTGATTATTTAGTTAAATTAAGTTTGAATATTTATTAGAGCTTTATTTGAGTTGGATTTAAATTATTTAGTAAAATGTAATTTTTGTTGAAAATTTTAGAAGTTAAGATTTATAAATGGGTTAATTTTCCATACTTTTTCCAAAAAAAATATTGTCCAATTTGTGTTTTTTCCTAAGAATAATTAGCCCAAATTCTATAGAATGAAATTATTTTACTTTAAAAATAACCAAAAATTTATTGAGACTATATAAAATAATTATAAATTTGAATATTTTTACAAGAATATTTCCAAACACTTTACAATTTTGCAAGCTCCATTGTAGTTTTGATCGCTATAATTAGAATTTGCACATACAACCAAAACAAGCCAAGGATCCACAACATTTACGTAGCAAAATTTAATTATTTTATTCAATGAATCAGTGAGGCTTTCAAATGCATGAATGTAAATTTAACATAATACATATAGAAAAATAATATACTCTTTGTATTAATAGAAATAGGAGAGAGTTTAACAAAGGATAGTAGTTGATTTTGTAGAGATCTCCCCAAGTTGACTTGTCCTTCCTTGTCACAAAGCACACCTCAATACATGAAGATGATGGCTCCTTTAGATTCAAGGCAATAACATGAGTGAAATATTAGTTTCCAAAAGCCAACCCTGATGTTCTAGATGGTAGTAAATTTATAGGAAAGGGATGGTAGTTTATAAATTCTTATCCATTTACCAATCAAGGCTTGATATCCACTTAAGAGGGGAAGATGAGCTAAATGGATAAGAGGTGAAGTCTCCAAGGTGAGATCAGATAGGACTTTCTTATTGAAGGTAAATTGTTAAAACAACCCTTAGAAGCTTCTCCAATAGCAAGTTTAGGGATTCTTTTTAATTTTCCCGAATTTCTAGAACTAGCACACCTTGAGCAAGGAACAAGTTGTGGTTGACGAGCGTTAGTGCAGAGAGAAGAAACTAGCATTGAACATAGGCATCTAAAGGTGCATGGTGCGTGGGGCTTAAAAGCTTGATTTTGAGCACTTAGACCCAGAAACTCAGGCGTTTTGGAATGGTCATGGTTAGGACTTTGTGTAGAAATGATGATAGCATGTTCACGGATGTGGATTGATTTGGTTTGTAGGCCTATTGACTAGATGCGACAAAATGGCCTATAACACATGCTCTAATGCAAAGTGTGGGTGTAATGTTACATTTCTTTTTTAATAGAGATGATAAACTAAATATTGAGACAAACTTTGATGTAAACAAAACCCATGAGATGTATGTCTTAAAGATTTAATATGTAGTTTTATTGTGTGGACTTTTCAAGTTTAGTGTCACTCATAAGAAATTAGTTTTATTGTGTGGACTTTTCAAGTTTAGTGTCACTCATAATTTCTTATTTTGATGATTTTTCTTCTATCTTCACTGGTTTTATCAAATGATTCTTTTCCAAAATTAGTATAAATTATACCGTTGTATTATAGTGATTTTAATTAGTCTGCAAAATGGCATGACTATAACAATAGATTCGTTTGACCACTATTTGTTTAGCATTGACCAATCCAAGTTATAATGTTTAACTTTTAGAAACAAATATTTATTTGATTGGACTATAGTTTTGAAGGTATATCCTTTGTGCCAAGTGAATAATTGCTTCAATTTTTTTCCATAATTTCAATATGTAGTTGCAATATTTATTCCATGATTTTAAACTAACCTGACCTATTTACTATCATTTACTGCCACCTATTTACCATGATTTACTTCCCACCATAAACCATCATTTACTGCCCACCTATTTACCATAATTTACATCCCACCATAAAATAGCTATACTCACTTAAATAACCTATTTACCACCATTAAATGCCCACCATAATTTAAAAAAAATTACAAAAAAATGAATAGAAATAAATATACCTAGGCAGTTACTAAACCATTATTTATGTTTTCTTAAAAGTATAAATGTCTCAACTTAGTAGTGGTTACTACCCACCAAAAACTTATGCAATTAACATTTCTATTTCGTATATCAATTGGCAAATTTTCTAAATGCACAACATCTAAATTGGCAGGGATGAAGCTCCCTTGCAATGCTTGTTTGTAATAGAATTTTGTTGCAATGTCCCTTGCAACACTTGTTTGTAATAGAATTTTGGTGCAATAGAATCAATAATTGTATTTAAAGAAAAAAATATTTTATAACTTCCTATATAGCTAAGTGAATGGTTTTATTTATGAATGAAATTGAAAGAAAATTATATATAATTATAATTGTGTGTGGGGATAGTAAAGTTAAAAGAAATTGTTGAATTTATTTATTATTTTAGTTTCATGTATTTAATTCACACTTTCCAATTATATAAATATTAGTTTTTTTAACCACTAAAAAAATTCAAATTAGTTTGTGAAAATTTTATTATTCTTTTTGTTTGCTAGTTTATGCGAGTCTTTACTTGACTAGCACAACTAACTTGTGGTTTGAGTAGTTGCAACCTAGGGGAATTTAAACCATCAATATCACTAGCATGAGTGGATAGGATCCCACATAACTTGAGCCAAACCAACCCTTAGCATGGCTATATTTTTTCCTATGAAATTTTGAATGGATGTGCTTTACACCATGGAGTTCCTTGACATAACACCCTGTTATATTTTCTCTAAGCCACATGAGCTTCAAAATTTATATTTTTAAAATTAGTAATAATACTATTACTTTTTCTTATTTTAATTGAATATGGAATATGAGATGAAACATGAATCTGGTTTTAGTGATATATTAGTATTCCAAAAAGATGGAATAGAAGGTACAAAGAACCAAACTAGGAAGTTCTGATTGGGACAAAATTGGTAGTAGTTCATGTTGACTCATTCACAGTGAGTTGGGAAAAGTTTCAAGAAAAAAAGAGCAAGAAAAGAGAAAATAAATGATTGTTATAAATCTTGATTTATTTTGTGGCAAGATGTTGTTCTTCATTCTCATAATGCTTCAAAACATATACAAAATATAATTTTAGTCCTTTTTAAAATTGCAATAAAATTATGGTGGGAAAAAACATTTTTAGGCAAAAAATTATAAAATATTCATTCAATCATTTAAAGAAATCTAATTATTTTATCAAAATTTATAAAATTAAAATTAGTGATGATGATGACGATGATGATAGTTAATGTCTTGTTCTATTGGACCTAAAGAAACAAATTATTTATTTTGATTTAAGATTTTATTCCTATGCTCAAAAAGCTTGGAGAGAAGCCTCTCGAGCTCACTATAATTTTGACATTGTAAAAGGCTAGGAAGGTCAGTATTGTAACAAAGATTGTGATACTGAGATCTAATGTGGTTGTACGCGGGGAACTCTAAGAGAAAGTGGTTTTCATCCTCGATGTTCCTATTCTCACATATATGGCAGATCCTTTCCATCCATGGTGTTTTAGGAATTGCCCAATGACCTGTTTCACTATGGAGCTCATGAGAATTTGTTCTAATCTTTGCTATATTAATTTTCTTCTTTGAGCTAGTTAAAATAGAGAGATACTTTTGATCTTCTAGGGTGGGGTTGATGACCTTCTTATAATAACTTAATTTTCTTTTAGCCGCTAAATCTTTCTCACACCACATTTTTCTTTGAACTTAGAAGTAAAAATATCTTTAATGTTATTAATGTTTTGCATTGCATCATTCTCATTGATCTCCCAATAGTTTAACCAGGCCCTTGTGTTTTTATGCCACCCCCGATTAAGCCTTAGGTGGTTTTGGCTGGAATTTAAAGCTAGCTTAGGAAGTCTATGATCGTCTATGTTATTGAGTTTGTGCTTGTGCAATAGAAACCTAATCATAGCTAGGCTCTCAATAGGGGAAAGACCTGCTTCTATAAGGAGAATAGGATAGGGTGTATTACTTTTAATTTTCAGGTTATAAGTTATAAAACACTTCTGGATTTGCTTAATCTTTCTCCATGATTCTCTAAAGATGTTGCAACCTCAAACCTCACAGCCATATAAGATAACAAGGGTGACTAAACTTTTAAAGAGCAACTTCTTTTTATCCCACATTACGAGGTTTGCTGTTTTACAATTATTTTCAAGACCAAAATAAGCTTTCTACCCGCCATTAATCCTTTTCTCAATGCTATGGTTCCAGTTGAGCTTGTGATGAATATCAATTCCTAGGTACTTGTAAGAATACACTTCATCCAAGTTATTATTGTCATACATAAAATTAGCATAAGTGTCCTTCTTGGATTTGATAATCATAACTTTTGTTTTGTCAGTGTTAATAGTCATACCCATGGTAGAGCAGAAATCCTTAAGAATTCTGAGTTCCTTATCAAGATCAGATGGACACCTTGCGAAAAGAACAATATTGTCAGCATAGAGAAGAAGGATGACGACTATCCCAGCTAAGATTGTGCCATCACATCCTACTTCCTCTAAATAGCCTTCAAGCATATCGATGTAAATGTCAAATAGGGTAGGGGAGAGGGGGCAACCTTTTTTAACTCTGATGTTACGCTTAATATCTTTTGACCACCCCTCATTGCTCTTTAGCTTGGAAATTACATTCTCGTATAACCTTATAGCAGAAGCTCTCAACTCGAGAGGAACCTTTAGCTCTTCTAATCTATTACAAAGGTTGTATCTAGGAACCGTATTAAAAGCCTTTTAAAGTCCACAAAGCAACAAAATAAATTGGATTTATCATTATGACATTCCTTCACAATGATCCTAAGCATAACGAGGTGGTCTATTGTTGAGTGATGCCTTTTGAAACCTACTTGGCCTTTAGCCCGCTTACCTTCACTTTCAAGCCATATGCTTAACTTCTTTTCCAAAATACTACCATATAACTTGGCTAAGAGAGGGCTGATCATAATTGTCCAATAATTCGAGGGGTTATTTGTATCTTTTAAAAATAGGGATAATGAGGATCTCAGTCTAAGGTTTAGGGAACCCTTGCTTCACTACTTGATTGAAAATCTTGTGGATGTGGGGGATGAGGACATGACCTCCAATTTTAAAGATTTCTACCTGGTAACCTTCAATGTCCTTAGCTTTCCCATTAGCCAGGTGATTAACCCCAAACTTAATGTCTTCTGAAGAGAAAACTTCTTTCATTGTGAGCAGGGTTTCCAAATTATCCATGAGATTTAGAGATTCATAAAGCTTTTTAAGATAGGAATTCTAATCGTGAAGAGTAATTTTATTATTATCTTTAGTCTTCCTAGTCAGAATCTGCCTCCAAAATCTCTTAGGAGCTACCTTAGAGAGGTGTAAGAGATTCTCCTGTCTTTGACGAATGTACTGCCTCTTCTCCTTTTAGTTAGGGCTTTGTATATTTTTATCTTGTCCATTTTAAGAGATTCATCAACAACTTCCTTAATTGCTCTCCTCGCACTTTTACAATCTTTGTCATACCATGGGTTGGTTTTGCTATTTCTTTTATTATTTGAAACTTCAATTGAGAACTTGTTAATAGAATATGAGAGGGTTGTAGTAAAATTATGATAGATTTCTTCTATGTTGTCTATACTAGATAAAGGAAGCAAATTAGTTTTTAATTCATTTAGAAAGAGATCATTTTTATTTCTATCAAATATTAAGTTCTTTTGGCTATAAGTATTATTTTCTGTGGGAACTCTATGCATGACAAAATTGAGAGTTATAAGTAAAGGCCTATGATTAGAGTCAGGTTCATGGTCATTTAAGATGTCAAAATTTATTAGTTCGTTGTATAATGGGAGATCAGAAATAACGTAGTCTACCATGCTGCTACCAAGTCCATGGATGCAGGTCATCTTAATGGAATTGGGCCACTTCTTTAGACTGTTGCAAATTATGAGATCCTGAGCACTATAGAGCTTGACTAGCTCCAACCCAAACAAATTTTCACCAAGGTCTTCAGAGCTTTTGTCTATGAACGAAATGACGAGGCTTTATGGTAATGGCAGCATGAGAAGTAGAGCATTAGTCAAGAAGACAATTATAGATGGGAATGCTACGAGAGGCATGAAAATTAATAGTTCAGTCAGTAACAAGAGGCAGGAGAGTGGTGGTTCTGCCAGGGTCAATGAGCTCGGGCAAGAGGTGCCGTGGTTTAAGTAGGACGGACGGGAAAATATGCAGAGGTCTTTGAATGCAGAGATCTTGTTTCGAATGCAAAGATCTTGTTTTTGATTCATCATTATTTTACATGGGCATCTTTGGATCGAATAGTTCATTGTTGTCTTTCGCGGGCAGCCGGGATCGAGTGATATTTTCTTTTTGTTTGAAGGGAAAGCCGGTGATTTATTTTTATCTGGAGCAGGATTTGATTCTTAGTACTAAAAGTAGGATTTTTCCTACTAGGGGTTCTTGCAGATTAAAAGGCTTACTGAGACTCTATGGTTGGGTTCTAGATCTAATCTTCTACGACTAGATCTAGATCTAGATCTAATCTTATACCTTATTTCTCTGCGGCTAGGTTCTAGATCTAATCTTCTGTGGCTAGATCTAGATCTAATCTTCTGCCTTATTTCTCTACGGTTGGGTCTCGGCTCCCACATTGTGTTTTGGCACTCTCCACTATCTCACGCTGTGGGGTTATCAAAGGAAACAACCAATTTCATAGACGAACCATGTGTTCAATCTTCTGTGGTTAGATCTAGATCTAATCTTTTGCCTTATTTCTTTGCGGCTAGGTTTTACGGGCAAATATGGCTCCCAGCTCACGAAAATAGCTGCTAGCTCAATTCCGTTTGCTTCTGGAGGGCAAGCTCATGCCCATATCGTCAGTGAAGCCTCAGCTCCCACTGTCTAGGTGGTCCAAGCCTCACTCGATGAGGCTTTGAAGTTTTCCGAAAGTGCCCTAATCTGTCATTTCAATGGTTTTAGGCCGCGGCTGACAGCTCTCCACAATTGGATCTCGGAGGTATGGAAGCCTGTCATTTCTAATGAAATTAATATCTACCCTTGTGCCAGAGGTTTTTTTATAGTAGATTTTGAAAATCCTGAAAGCAGACAATGTATTCTAAATTCCAACCCTTGGTTTTGGGAAAACTTATGCATATTCATGAAGCCATGGAACCCATCATTCGATCCTTCAATAGCAGTCATAACCTCAGCACCAGTTTGGGTGAGATTGCCAAGTCTACCCTTGCATCTCATGAATCTCTTTTCGCTAAAAGTCATTGGAAATGCAATTAGGAAATTTTACTGCAAGTGCCTAGAAACAGAGGAATATGCCAGAACCACCTATGCATGCATCTGTGTGGAAATGGATTTTAGTGCCGGATTCCCAGCTGGAATAAACCTCACAAGTAAAGACTCTATGTGGAACTAGAAACTTGATTATGAAGGTGTCCTCCTCAGAAGTCGATCCTGCTTTGAGACAGGCCATCTAGCCAAAAATTGCCCAAAAGCCTCCCAGAAAAATTATGCTAGAAAAAACCACCACAGATTTACATGGTGGGAAGGAGCACAAAGAGAACACTACACTGTCATCAAAGAAGAATACTCTAGAAAAAACTATGAATCACAAGAAATCGGGCAAGAAAGAAACAACTCTCAAGACAAGCAAGGAGAAAGCCCCGCCAAACAACAAAAAAATGATCTCAACAACCCCTCAAGCATCAACAATCATGAGGATTCGAATACCGGACAAAATAAATCTTCATTTAACAACAAAGCAGATCTCCTAGACCAAACTTCTTCTCCGACTATCTTCAAAAGGATGAACACAATAGATCGCGAAGCTAAGACCCCAATATCCCAAGAATCAGAAGAGATGAAGAAGATGCAAGATAAAGGAAGTTGGAAGACTGTAGAGAAAAAAGAAAGCTACAACATCAATCTTTCCAAGAAAGACGAGGAGCCAGACAATTAAAAACTAAGAAAACTATAGGTCCGATAAACCAATTTGGTCTCAGTGGACGTTAAACACTATCATCATCATCAAAAATTAAAATTAAAATTTTAATATTGATGGTTAAAATGTTAATATTTAATATAATACTACCCAAATTTTTTTAAATTTTGAAATGTGTATGTGATTTTTACTTTAATTTAATATTAATTTCGTGCTTGTACTTTCATGAAACAAATAAAATAAGTACCTTATGATTTTAATATTTATCGTAAATTTAAAATATTTTAATTAAATCTATATCTTAATTAATTTTTTTAATATATTATAATCTTTAAAAAAAATTTTAGAAAATAAATTTGCATTTCAGTTAATTAATCTTAATAAAAATATGATTACATTTAACAATATTATCATTACCATTCGCTTTTCCGCTTCATCATGATTCCATCTCATCTATCTTGTTAAAAGAAAAACTAAAAAATGGTGCTTCTTGCCATCGATTTTTAATTGAGAGACAAAACATTGACATGGATATGTGTTTTACTTTTTATTATTTTAAATCAAAGTTAGGGTTGACCGAGCAACCGACATTAAGGTCACGCTTTAATGGGCACTTCTTCATTTAGAATGTATTGTTTAAGGGGAATACCAAGCACAGCCATTTCTCAGGCTGCTTGTCACGTGAATATACGAAGCACAGGCATTTCTCAGGCTGTTTGTCACGTGAATATCAGTGTTTGACGGGCCACTCAAATTTCACCACATCTACTTGCTATTAAAAAGTCGTCCAACTTAGGGTTGGCGTCTGTGTATAACCGCCTCAGAAGTACACATAAATCGATGAAACGATGGACTCTTCGGCACTCTGAAGCGAGTTTCTTCTCTTTCTATCTCATGGCAGAATCAAGAAGTAGGGGAGGCAAAAATAATTAAGGTATTCACTGCGCTTTCAATACGGAGGCAGCAGTGAACATGGAGATTAAAACTGACGAAAGTAGAGCAAGCTATCAAAAAAGGAGTCGAAACAATTTTGAATCGACAGATCCTCCTACCATTTGAGGCCGACATAAGCCGGTATTGATTTGTACACTCATTTTCATCTTCATGTAATTGTTTTTGGCATTTTGTTTTTATTTTTATTTTTTTGGATATCAATTTTATAAGTTTCGCATTTTGTTTTTATTTTTATTTTTTTATATAAATTTTATAAGTTTGGTGGGATTCTATCTTCATATATATTATTTTATTGAGATCATTTTGGAACAAGATGTCTAATACATCATTTTATTGTGATTATATATTAAATAGTGTCTTAATAAAATATCTAATCACCATATGTCTAAAACCCAATAAAATACTATTAAAAACTAATAACATAATCTTCAACAGTGAAATTTTCGTAGTATATACAGAAGCAATTCAACAGTGAAATTTTTGTGATATATACAGAAGCAATTTTCTAAGGAAAAATGAACACAATGAGAGTTTAAACTACTACACCAATGACACTTGTAAAACATTTTTTTAAGACAAAAGAAATCTTTTGTCTTAAAAAGTCACTTTTTATTTTATTTAATTTACATTAAAATTTAATATCAATTGAATTGTTTTAAATATAAACTTTAAGACAAAAACAATTTGAGACAAAAATATTTTAAGACAAAACTTTCTATTTAAGACAAATATTTTGAGACAAAACTTTATATTTAAGACAAAAACAGTTTGAAACAATAATATTTTAAGACATAACATTACATTTAAGACAATAGTCACTTTAGATGAAACCTATTTAAGACAATTAATAATTAAGAGTTGTTCATGCTTTTATCTTTACATAGAATGTGTCATCTTTGGGCATGGGGGTTATTGCATGTCATGGAAAGGGAGGTTTGTTTTGCTTAAAGGGGAAATCTTTGTGAGAATGGGTTGTTCTCACCACATAGACATGTTTCACACTCATTTCACACTCATTTCACACACTCTTACACAAGTGTAGCCTTTATCCTCCCAAAAACTATCATCGAAGCCGCACTTGTCATAAGCTCCCAAAAAGGTTGTTGCATTAAGCGAAGTATGTGTTATATGTTCTAGATAGTCTATGTTGTATCGTTAAGTGTTCAAGTGTGTGATCATAGTCAATGTTTATCATTGTTCACATCAGTTTCACTGATCCCACACTTAGCCAAATTTCAGAGTTTCCCTAGCAACTTAGCCTCATCCAACTTTCTTGAACTGCGCACTTTACATTTGTAACCCTCAATTTTTTCCCTTGCCTGCTGGAACTGTGCAATGCACAGAAATCCCAGCCTCCCATAGCATTCAAAACTGCATAGTGGTTTCCTCCAATGTCGTTCCATCAGTCAGAACCCATTGTCTCCATAAACTATGTAGTTTTGTCCCTTGACTACCCAGTTTTCCTTGCATCCTGAAACTGTGTAGATGTGTCCTCCCAAGACCTCACCCCATAGCAATCACTGCCTGCTGAAACTACGCACTTATGTATCTTAGGGGCGACGAAGAAGGATGACATGGTAGATGACTCTCAAGGAGTTGAGGAGAAAGATGAGCATAGCAAGGAACCTAAGGTATGATAGAATATTGGGACCACATGAAGAATACATGTGATGCATAACCCTTTGGAGGGTAGGTATGGAAAACAAAGCACATATTTTGAAATACACCTCTTAGTGTAGCTTAAATGACTACTTATCATTGTCGTATCATTCTGTCTTCAATGACATTCATGGTTGTAAGCACTGAAAGTCATTCCATGCGTTTCCTCTACATGTTTTGCTCCCTTTTGCTTTTTTATTACATATCTTAGAAGATGAATAGTATTACCACTTGTTTATTTAAGCTAGGGAGGTTGTGACAGCCATGATCTTATGACGAACCAGACATGATGGAAGGAACCCTAAGTGGGATGGAATATGTTTGATGATATGTATATAGTCAGTACACTCCTTTGCATTAAGCCTTGCTTTGTATCTTGCATGTACCCTCACTGCTTGTCAGATTTGGCTACTTGCTGCTAGTAGTCTCTTAGCTCTTTCTTGACAAAGCAGGTGAAGGAATTTCCTTCAACCTGATTTATTCAAGGCTCTTCATAGCAAGTATAGAGCTAAGAGAAGGAGATGCATAATTTCACTATCAAAATCTTGAAAACACTTTGCATGTTCGAATCTATCCAAGCGATTACGTTGCCGCTCAACAACAATTTCAGTCTTGGAAGACTCAAGAAAGATCACATCTCTAGACATTATAAACTTCTTATTCACTTCATTATAGAGATGGTATGCTTTGTAGGTATGAGTACCTAAAGAAGATACATTTGTGACTCATTTCACTGAGTTTGTTTCTTTGTTCCTTAGTTATGAAGGCATAACAAAAGCAACCAAAAACCCTGAGATGCCTCACCAAAGGAATGTACCACATTTCATAGGGAGTCTTGTTTATGATAGCATGAGATGGACATCTATTCTATATATACAAAACACATAGAACCACATCAACCCAAAACCTTATGAACTTAACATGTGAACTATGCCAAGTTCATAGTGAAAGTAATAGATTCCATTGAACTATGTGTTGAAAAACGCAGCAAGAAATTCTCAATTTGATTTTTCCTTGATTAAATTGAGAAAATTTGAATTTCCACGTCAACAGACAACTTGGATGATGTTAACTTGTGTGACATGGCTTGTGTCACCGAGTTTATTCAGTAAATTTGAGTTGGAGGAGTTAAAGTTCATTTATGCATATGTGATTGCTAATTTGTAGCAATAAAGGTCAACTATCTCAGGGTGTTGTGAGTTAAACTAGTTCCAACTTTTGGAGGAACTACTGGAAGGTCATTTAAGTAGTGGGACTTCATTCAAACTAAGTGATCATCTAGTTAACTGATTAATCAACCCAAAATATTTGGTGCATGCAAAGAAGTCGAGTCCCCTAATATTGGTGGAGATTCCAAGGCAATTTTAATTTCTTGTAGCTCACACAGTTGTTAGAACTTACTATAACCATAGTGGAGGAGGTAGCTTGAGTAGGATCTTCTTGTGAAATTGGAGAGGGAATAATTGTTGGTAGCATTAATAGCCTACCAACAATTTGTTTTGCACCACACTTCAATGTTTTTTGCAGGGTTTTTGAGGGTGGACGAATTTTTCTGATGCTTTTTGGTCATGTACGCCCTCATTAACTATCTTGGGAGGTTTGTAATAGTTTCTTGCATGCACATCCTCAGTAAATATGTTTTGGGAGGTATTTACTAGTTCCTTGCAAATTTAGGTTTGTCAAGGCTTAACTACTTATGATCTTAGGTGCTCACAACAATCCGACAATTTATGACACTCTCCAAATCATCATTCCTGAAAGGATCCAACAAAATGACTTGAGAGGAAGATGAGAATGGCATACTCTTATTCGAACTAGCCTAGAACTAGTGGAATTGGTTGGTCCCAATGGTTTTAGAGTTGTACCAGTCTAGTTTAGTGGTTCAAATTGGCTAGGTTTGGTCTTGTATTGAACTAACCTTAAAACACCAAAGTGATTAGTTCTCTACTAAACTGACCAATTTCGAAGAATGTAGTGCAACATAGCTAATGACCACCAAATATTAATTTTTTAATAAAAATACTTAAAAGGAAAACAAAATATCTTAACCCTAGGGCTTTGCAAACGCTGACCCTAGTAGTTAATGTTAATATTTAATTTTTAAAGTTAAAGTAAAAGTTGATATTCTCCTTATATTTCCTTTTTGAAAAGGAAAGATAAGGATAATATCAACTTTTACTTAAATTTTTAATATTAATATTAATTGTTTCAGGTTGTTTCAAAGGGTTTCCAACTTCATTCAGTTTGGAGAAAGTCAAATTTTAGATCCCATTCAACATTTCGCAGGGTTAAACATTTTTCAGGATTTCAGGATTGGTAGGATTGCAAGGTGTTCATTGGATTCTATGATGTATGATGGTATGGAATTGACATTGAATTAATAGAACTAGACCAATGTACCTTGATGTTGGTTGCATTGATTGTTGAACTCCTTTGTCATGACACGAGTGTCTCCATGGCTTGAGTGAAGGTGTACATTTTCACTAGGGTCATGACAGAGGGGTTCAACAATCAATGCAATCACAACCATACACTACTACCATATGACAAGATTGTAAATTCTAAATTCCAGACTCTCAACTATGTCACTATAGTTACTCATTAGTACTATGCTTATTTTTGGACTCTAGAGTTCATTTAGAGCCCCTTTGTTGATGTATTATGGTTCAAAGATGTATGTAGTTGGTGTTATTTTGGTTATATGCACTCCTACTTACTATAAAAATGAGAAACATTATTTTTTGTGTATAAATTATTTGGATTCATATGGATGTAGAGGAATATATATGTTTTTCCCTAGAATTTGAATGTTTTATGTATTTTTTGAATAACCTTTTGCTCATTTTTTTTGGCTCCACTTTGGCTCACATTTTGGGGTTGACTGTATGGATGCATATGAATGTACATGATTTTCCCTAAAATTTGAATGTTTTATGTATTTTTTGAATAATCAATTTTTTGGTCTAGTTTTGTTGGCTCTAGTCTAGTTCAAATTTTGGGGTTGACCATTTTGATGACTGGTCTGGTTTTGATAACATTGAAATAGAAGGCCCATTATTGTACCTCTTCATGACCAATGTTGTTTCCTTATAAATCCCGTCAAGCATAAGTTATCTTCATGGAGAAACAACTGTGGTGAATTAAGAACAAAAGTGTAATTAGTTTCTCATTCAAAAGTATGAAACATATTTTGGGGCTTGTTAACAAAATTATTATCAACCATGGTTTATTTAGAAAATAACATATATTAAACTATATAATGAATTATTAAATTGATAACTATTTAATATGGATTGACTTTTAGTGATATTTCTATGGATCATCTTATGATGTTGTGGACTATTCAGAAGTCCCGTCACATTTTTATGTCTCCTTCTCATGTTTATACAAAATAAAGTAGAGAATGGATGGGAATATTTAATTCATGATACTAAAAATGGGATCACAAATTATATTAAGTTTACACACAATATATTGACAACATATCCATGTGATAAGTACTAGAGCAGAGGGATTGGATCAACCAATCCTTTTCAATATATGAAAATTTTAGGCTTCAACATTTCATGTGTTGTAGTGATGGATGCATTAAAGAGGGACAATAAAATTAACTCAAACTACTATAATGGGATACTGATGGGTGGAGGTTAAGTTGTACCTATTATGGGAGCCTCATCTTTAGTATCTCCTTCGTCTATATGTTCTCCATAGGTGATGGAATTTTCTCACAAAACTATTTTGAGCGTTAATATTTGTTGATTACATAGTAATTTTGTTTCATTAATAAAATTATATTTCTTGATAAAACAAGTAGCAAAAATCATATTGGTGTGTTAGGATTAAAAGTAATTTTTCCTTCCCCTAATATTATTTTTTAGCTTGAGGAGGTGGAGGATTTTGAGGATGGCATATTATGTTCTTCTAAGCAATGTGAGTAGGCCTTTTACTTAGATTCTCTACGTAAAGAAATTTGTTCATATGTTGTTAGATATGATCCAAGATGAAATTTTAATAATTGTGGTTGGATCAATATATTATTTTTCAGCGACATTTTAGAGCGGAATATTTGGAGGAATCAACTTTATGTTTCATTTTTACTACTTCTCCCACCTTGAAAATTTCTGACGAAAAGCCTTAGGATCCATCTTAAGGCCTTAAATGACCATGTCATATTTTGTTCGCAACCTTATTATGGACCTTGATTCCACAATTCACATACTTGTTGATAACGAAAATTTTCCCAACAATAGTTTGTGACTCTCACTAGTATGAGGTCACAAAGGGACCTCACAAAATTTGGCATGAGAGGTCCATTCAAATTTTGGCTCAGCTCCCATGCTTAGTTGTGTGTAAGTACTATGAGATGTGTGTGATCATTACAATGATGGGTGCACCTATTGAACTAGTATCTATACTGAATGCAAGAATCAAAGAATTCTAACCTTTTTAAAGGGGAAAATTGATGAGAAAATTTGAGGTGATGGACTCATAGAAAATTACATATACCCACATTTAAGGATTGTTTATTATAAACCTAGAAGGCAGTCCACACTTAAATTATCAAAACAAGACATATAATAGTCACTAACCAAAACAATAAGTACCCAATGTAGAAGGCAACCAAATTGAAACAAAGTACAAGGGATGATACTTCTCAAGGATCAAACATGCAATTATTCTTCTCTTACAAGTCCTTATTAATTACCTCTTGAATATGAAATGTATTGCAGGCAGTTGTCAAATTCCTCAGCTAGTAATTAAGCAGAACTTAAGAGTATATCGCATATCCATTGGTTCTCAGTTAATTCTTCAAAGAAATCTCTTGAGAATGTCATGTGGCATGTTGCTCTTGAATCAAGCAACCAAGCATCTTTCCATGAAGCAAGTGAACCATTAAATAAGTCTTCAATTAATCCAATGTTGCAATGCGCCACAAGATAATGAGTAGACTCAAATGCTTTTCCTTTTGCTTTACCATGTGTTTTACCATGTTCAATGAAGGATTGTTCAATGTTGCTGCCATAGGCAATGCACCGATGCAATAAACCTATGATACCAAACAACACACAATGATGAACCAACACAGGGTGATGAACCAATGGACTAGCCGAACATCAATGCAGATTATCACTAGTAGAAAATGATGAAATTAGTAACTAGGTGACTATAAAAGTTAGCCACCACAATTATTTCAAGTGAATTACTACTAAATTTGAGCAATTTTTAGTGACCGAACTAAAAATGACTAACTTAAACGACTAATTTAGTCTAGGGATAAAATATACGACTAGATAATAAGTGACTATACTAAAATTGACTAACTTAAATGACTAATTTAGTCTAGGATTAAAATATGTGACTAGATAATAAGTGACAAAATTAATAATGATTAATGTAAATGACTATTATAGTCTAAGAATAAAAATATAACCAAATAACCAAGTACAACAAGGATATGAATTAGTCATTTATGTTAATAATTTTTAATTGTGTCACTCTAGAAATGGCAAATTGCATTTTGATACCGAAGTGTTACATTTCACTACAGGGGTCTCTGAATCCATCTGCAGTGTTAAAATTTAGAGACAAAAAAGTATCTAAATCTTTATATAGTGTTAACATTATGAATACCCTTTTGTCTCTAAAATTTAACACTACAGATGGATTCAGAGACCCCCTTCTTTGAATCCATCTGTAGTGTTAAATTTAGAGACAAAGGGGTCTATGAGTCGATTTGCACTATTAAAATTTAGAGACCCTCATCTACAATGTTAAACACTTTAGAAATGGAAAATTGTAATTTTGATACTAAAGTGTTACATTTCACTAAATTTTAATGTTATATATGGATTCAGAGACCCCCTTGACGCCCCTAAAGGGGGTCTCTGAATCCATCTGCAATGTTAAAAGTTAGATATTAGATGGATTCAACAACCCCTCAAAGGGGCCTATGAATTCATCTATAATGCTAAAATTATAACAATTTTATACAATATTATTGAGTATAAGTTTACAATATATAATAAATTTACACTCATTTTGGAAGGAGGAATAAGAAAGAGAGTTTGAAACTAATATTGAAGGGTTTTAAGAGTTAGTAAGAATTTCTTCCTCAGATGTTAGAGAGACAACCCACTATTTTTTGTGGGGTTTTTGTGGTGTTGTTACATGCCATGGTTGATTATTCCACTAGATTCATTGAGATAATATTGATTATATTAATTTGAATTCAAAGTATGTTGATTAATTTAAAGCTTATCAATTAATATAAATGTAGATTACTCTAAAGCCATATTATTCTATACATAATTTTATAGACACATGCAAGGGTTGCGAAACAAAGCTCAGTTGTCAATCTTGCACCTAGGTAAAAGTTGGATTATTCTCCACTTATAACAAATAAAGGAAACTCAATTAGCAAATAGTTGAATTATTTAAATTTAAATCTAAAAAACTGTATGTGCTTATGTATTTTTAGTTGATAATAATTAGCATATTCTTATTTATATTCCCTCAGTTAAACTATACAATGTAAAAGAAAAGGTATTTCTAAATATTGTGATCCCAAATATGAAGATGGACACTCAACCTAGTTTGTATACCATGGTGGATAATTCTTTTCAAGCCAACAAGTATAAATTGTGGAATACCATTTAGTTTGGAAAGTATCCCATCCCAAGTCTAAATTTTATCTCTCCTTCTTATTTGTTTGTCCAAATACATTATCCCACAAAAAAGATGCATGCCCTTTCAACTTTGTGAATATATGCTTCACTCTCTTGGGGTCCTCAATTTCTCAAACTCGAGGTATTTCTCCATCTTCCCAATCGAATAAATCATCTAGTCTTATCTCCCATGGGGCCTCTACTTTTCACTCTTCATTACTCACATCATGAATATCTACTACAAACCCTCTTTTCTTAGCTTCCTCCATGGTTTCCATTCTAGTTAACATGAACCTCAAGATCTGGGGATTTTATTTGTCGCTATGTTTCCCTCTACCCTATGCTTGTATTCCTCATTCTGTTATGTGCTCTTTTGTAATTCTCCTTGTTATAGCTCCACCAAACAAATTCCCTTTGATAACATTGTTCTTCAATTCATATGTGGGCCTCAAACCTACTTTGATACCAAAAGAATGCAGCCTAAATTAGTATTTACATAGGCAACAATAATCATGGTTACAAATCCACTTCAAACATAACACTTGATAAACAATCGAAAACAGACACAAAATTTTATATCCTAAACAAAATAAAAAATGACGTTGCTCTTAGAAAGACAGAGAACCCATATCAAAACCCCCTTAATTTTTCAGCAAAAATAATTTCTTACACTCAACCATTCATTATAATTTACACTCTCAATAAATTAGAAAAAGGTATATTTTACAACATTTTAAATTCAACAAACTAATTTTAATTCACCAATAAATTATAAACTTTAATAAGTATAAACTAGAACAAATTTTTAATCAACCAATAACTTAAAAACTTTAATAATTATAAACGAATAATATAATAAAAAGCTCTATAAATTTTATAATAAGAAAAAAATGACAAAAAGTTTAATATAAAACTAAAGATTTATCTATCCTTTAATACCAATCAACCAACTCTGATAAAAAAAAAAAAATATGATCACAAACACTCTCACTATAAATAATTTTCCACAACAAATTCAAATCTCCCTCAATAATCTCAGTCCATGACTTTACGTCAATGAAATCATTTGATCTTAAGCAAAGACTTGGATAAACCCGACCAAAATAATATGCGTCCAATAAAATCCTATGATATGCTCATGTAAAATCCACCATTATTCCACAACGACCTAGGAAAAGATGATGAAGATGGAGGCTATGAACAATGATGGAAAGGAGGTGAATAGGGATCTGACCGCCTGTTTTCCTCTGGTGATCGTGATGAATGAATAGAAATGGAAAGGAGGTGGATTGGGATCCGACCACTAGTTTTCCTTTGGTTATCACAATTATTTCCTGCATGATAGCATAATCGACGAAGAAACACTCTATGGCATTGCATTCGTCCAACATGTGGGCGCATAGAATCAACCATGGTTGTGCTTCTTCATTATCTTGCTTATCTCCCTTGGGATGCCTAGAGGAGGCTTCAGCCATGGCATTTGATCCTTTGCCTTGGCTCGTCTGACAAGGTCGTCAATATCACCCTCACCACAGATCTAGGGTTGCAACACCTCCATCTCCACACAACCAGGGTTAAGGAGGTGGTCGATATTGTCATGGTCTTGTTGAACATGTACTTTCTGTTGAAACAGGGTTTTTCCAGCTACAATTGGCTTGGATTTCTCTAGGCTTAGTGCCAAGGTACCCGCCGCCATGGTATCGTTCTCTGTATCATTGGCCGACTAGCCTTAGCCTATGCTCTTATCACCAAGAGCTTGGCATCCAAGATGACATTCCTGTATTAGGATTGCGAAGAGATATGTGCTATTGATACCTCTATTGTATTTTTTAGAACACTTTCCTCTAAAAAAATAATTTTTCAAGTCAACTCTCTAGTGGAATCTGAGAATTAATGAACCCAAAATCACATTCTAGAACATCAATATTTTTTTTGCATTTGAATGTTGGATCTGTGTACATTTTTGAAAATGTCCTAAAAAACACTATCTTTAAATAAAGACTGCCCAAGGGTAATTTTCAATGACCTTCCATAATTTTTTTCGAAGGATGAGCCCTAACAAAAAATTTCAAGCCATGGAGCATTTCTTTGGCTTTAGAATGATGGATCTTGAAACATTGCACTCATAGGAATTATACTGCAACTAACTTCATGTCAATGTGTATAACATTTACATTATTCTTTTCCTATGCTTTGGGACATGAGTAATGATATAGGTGATTTTAAACTTCCCTTTATGTGAAGGGAAAAGTTGTGAGAGGGTGCAAATCTTTCCCTCTAGCCACTGAATAGATGGATACTTTTAATGATTTTCTTTCGACAAGTGACCTTGTATCGCTCCACTATGTCGTGACAAAAGAAACACTATAGATTCTCAATCTTGAAACTTTGCAACACATAAAGCTAGGTAATGGATATGGCTTATTTCAAACTATTTCTCTCTGACACTATTAGTTTATTACATTCTCCAAAACATAGCATTCAAAATCGGAACGAGTGATTGACTAGTCCACCTATCAAACCGGGTTTCAAGCCAGAATTGGTCAAACCAGGACTGGTTAAATCTTGTTAATTTTAGGTTAACATGTTATTTTCTTAGGACAATTACTTCAGAGATCCATATTAGCTGAATTTTCCATTATAAATTACTTAAGACATCATTAGAATGACAATAACTTAAGAAAGAACATAAACAAAAGGTGCAAAAGACAAGCGAAGATAATAGTACACAAGGATATGGCACAATCTAGGGAAAAACCCTAAAACAGGGAAAACCATTGATCAGTTTTTCATCTTATCAATAATATAAAATGTTCAACAGAGAGATAAAGTAAAATAATTTAAAGTCAAAATGACTTGCCAATTCGAATATCCAATATGATTTCCTTAGATAAGTGAATAGCCCAAAACTGCAATATCATCATTCTGTCAATAGTAGTCAACTAAGATCTGGTTAGGGTTTCTTACAGTCCACTATCGTTTAATTCAATTGATCAAGAAATCCTCCTTTCAAATGCGGCTTTCCTTGGCAAGAAAGAGGTTTTCCATCGTTGGCCCTTATAATTGATCTAAGCCTGAGATAGGCTTCTCAACCCCTCTATCTAATCCGGTGCATGCCTGCATACCTACCTAAAGTAATGGCTCTCAAGTGTGGACACAGAAAGGGAGAAATTCTTCCTTAAATTTGCCATAGATCAGCTCGAAGTCGATACCCAAACATGACCTAACTTTATGAGGTTGAATTCGGACCTGTAATTACAAGATTACCCATACAATCTGCCCTGAAATTTCATCGTCCTGCAATTGTTTATCTAAGTAACCTCGACCCTAGTTGCTGAGGAAGAAACCCAAAACAAATAGCCCTTCGTCCTCCTCAAGAGATCAAATACCTTAGATATAAATTGGAGCCCTATGAATCAAATGAGTTTGAAGGCACCTCTATATATACAAATTTTTGAGGGTCAAAAGACATGACCATTGGGCTTTATGATGATGAGGTGGACCTTGACAATTTGCACGTGAGTGGATGTAAATTCAAAAACACACTTCTACTTGTCCAAATTTGATGATATTTAGGTCGGTTTCGGTCCTCCCGAAAAGAGAAGTTCAATGCAATAATGATCTCCAATATATGAGTTGTCCAATGGTGGAATTTGGCCCTAGTTTCCAATTTTACCACTACCTCTCAACTAGGGAGAATTCCACCTGGCAGTCTATCATGCCATCCGGTCATCATGAAATATCCTAATGTCACATGCCATAATTTTATTTTATCTCTTCTCTACTCTTTTGAACACTGATAAGAATAAAAAAGAAGAATTGATCGAGAGTGAGTCACAAGACCTTACCACTCTCCACCGACAAAAGTCAATCCATATAACCAAACGTAAAACCATAATCAGCTTTGATCCCAAGTGATCAAGTTTGTTGAACATAATTCATCCTAGACATAGGGAGTATGACAGTACATGATTTGTCCATCGATAGTGCTATGGTCCCAAACCACTTTTCCCAACTCATTGCCTAGATGATAGGTACTTCCCATGTGTCCTAGACTACATGGGTAGGATGATGTAGGAAAACTAGCATGGAAAAAATATATCACATCCTGCTCACAACCACACGTAGGGAAAGGAGAACGACATCCTACAAACACATGTCACAGGCATACATAGGGAAAGGACAAACCACATCCTACAAACACATGTCACAACCATACGTAGGGAAAGGAGAAACCAAATCCTACACTCATGCAATCCAAAAGTAGGAAAAGGATAAACCACGTCCTACATGCATGCCAATCAATCATCGTAGTAAGGATCCTACACATGGGGAAAGGGTGAACCATGTCCCATCGACATGTCAACCATCAATTGTAGGGAATGAACATCCTACATGTGGGGAAAAGATGAACCACATCCCACCAACATGTCCACAAGCAGATGTCTGAATGAATCTCTCACTGGGGTATCCAAAGGAAAAGGTGAACCACTCATCCTGCTCATATGCCATAGGAGAAGGTGAACAACTCATCCTATGCATATCTCATCTATCGTAGGGGAAGGTGAACCACTCACCATACACATATGTCAACCATCATGGGGCATCACAAGGGAAGGTGAACCACTCACCCTATTGTTGCTCATATCTCTCAAGAAGTACCCCAAGCCCCCAGGAGCTCCCAGAGCTCAATGTGCAACTGGTACCCTCCTAGTAAGGTCTATCCACAACTCCCACCCTCTCTCTGAAGAAAGTAATATTCTTATTCAACAATGATGAATCTAGGTAGCTTTTTAATGCACCATAAAGCGGTACCCAATATATGTGGAGTATGGATTCACTAAAGAATATCACAATATAGCACGTTCTCAAATGACTCATTGAATAACTTCAATCGAAATTGCTTCATAATAAGCCATGCTTGCTGCTTTATACAATAAGCCTCAATAGTGCTTTTAGAGCAACTGAATCAAGAGATATAGTACTAGATGTTCTCTTTCCATCTATCATAATTCCAACTGAGCCAGCATCAAATTATTCATGGAATCTTGGATTTCATTAGTGTACCTCAAATTATAGACAATAGAGTCACAGAGATATCTTACTAAGTAGCTATCAATATATAGATAGAGTCTTCATAGCGAGGCATTTATCTAGGACACCGGTGATCCCACAAGATATGCATATGGAGACCAACAAATTCTTCATCAAATCTTAAATGCATGAAATAGATTATCAAGGCTAGGTTAGCTCCCTCTTACTTTGAGAGGGACATCAATCAGATATCATCAATATTTGCACCTTTATGGCTCGACTGTAACTTACTTTGGATATATATACAAAAGTGACCTTGCCAAAATATAACCAAAGTCATGATCATGTAACTTCCATGCAGTCTTTTAAATAATAGGGATGTATCTGATTTATTTCCCTTATCAATAAACATTTGGAAAGAAGAGTCATCAGGTCATAATGCCAAGGATTCTAGCTTTCAATTATGAGCTTCTCAAGCAAGGGATGAGACTTTTCACGAGGAAACTACAACAGTAAACCTCAAGGAAGCTCCGGGTCAAAGAGGAAAATTCTGAAGAATCGTCATGGTTCTTCTTCAATCATGGATAAGAAATCTCCCATGAGATTATTTCAAAATATCTGAATTATCCTCCATCGCCAGGTGACATATGTCAAAATCAACACCTTATCTGCTTATCGTGCTCATATAGAATCTTTCATGCACTTTCTTCAAGGCACCTCAACTTTTATGCTGATAAGGGTTGTTATAGAGATCTGCTCCAAAGTCCCATGTAGTTCTTCACTTACATGTTATTTAAAAAAAAATGTTTCAAGAGTGTTGCACCCCTTTTCAAAATCTAAGTCTTCAAAAGATAAGCTATCAAATGTTTCCATATGTCTTGTTCACAAATTCGATTGTGAACAAGGCTATAATACAGTCATCAATTTACTAGGGCTACAACATATCATTATGGCTATTGGACTGTAGTAATATCATGATTAATATTGGACTTCAAAAGAGATAATAGATGATGTTGAGTTGTAGAGAAGTGTCACACATAGCAGAACTCATGCCACATATCATTGTGAGGTAACCAACAATCTTCACTGTACAAGGTTCTATGATAGCTTTAGGGCTTCAAACTTCCAGGAGGATGATTCCTTTCGAATGACCCAAGATCATTTCTTACAAACATGTCTTTAGCAGAAGCACTTCCCTACTGCTTAAGGCTTAGTATAGAAAAATTAAAAGAGGGTTAACTATGTTATAAATATCGAATGATTTCATCGCTTGATGCCTATAGCTACTATAAGTCATAAAATCTCCAAATGTTGGCTCAGTTGATATAAGAACTATAGATCATGTCACTGTAGAGAGTGTAAGACTTGGTTGACATTCAACATTTATCATTGTATTATGTATAGATGCATTAATGCTCTGGAGCCTTACTAATGATCCATCGACATAGGGGTCTTAGCTTCTTTTTATTTATGAGTTGAGTTACAGTTGAGTCTAGAACAATAGAAGAACTAAGCTTCTTATTTTCTAGGCTTTGAAAGGAAGAGAAGCTAAAACGTTCAACATAGAGATATAAGAAACAAATTTCAACATACTACCCAAGGCCATGACTGATCATAACTTTGGTCAGAATTTCCATACTTCAATAGCTTGCCAAAATACCACAATTGTTTCAAGGCTTGCAAGAATGCCATGCATATACCAATAATGACTAAATTTATGTATATATGTTGATTGTTAACACAAATATTGCTCTGTCTACAAATATGATGTCATGCACATACTGCAGAAACCATGTCAATATATATACGCAATACCATAATGTCTTCTTATAATTAGAGTATCTATTCTATGCATACAATGTGGATCATCATACACGGCCGAGATGACATCCATACCATATGAAATACTCAGATATGAAACCATACACTGATTTCTATATAGTTTTGTCATACCAAAACGTTGCTTGCTCTTTACTTATATTGCTAGAGACATAATTTCAGTGCCAATGTGCTGAGAATGCAAAATTACATATGCGATGAGGCAAAAGAGATACAATGGATTCAAAACCATTTGAGGTGCCAAATAGTGATAGGATGCACCAAACCATATGTCTAAAATGTAATCTATAGGATCGAGCCAATAGAGCGAAGTCATATACAAGGAGATCAGGTTACCTAAATGATGATATATACAAAAGGGACTGTGCTAAATGAGCTTGCGCAATACTATTTATAGAGGGACTGTGCCAACTATAAGATGCCATATAAAACATGCATATTGTGCTAAGACAAAGATGCTGAGTGAAAGAAGGACCTTTGATATGTAGGAATAGTGATACTTCTGTGTAGATGAGATCTATGAAAAATTGCAGAGGTAAAGGTAGAGTCGAAAATCTCACATCCAATACCTGTCAGCGAAGTCTTTCAAATCAATGTGAGGATCTCATAGGGAGATATTTCTTGGGATATTCTTTTGGGAAAAAATGACCATACTCTAGCTATATGCCTGATGTTTCGGTCCTCAAAAATAAGTATTATAGCACTTCAAAAAGGGCACCACAATGGTTCAGAAATCATAGAAGATTTTGTTTTTTAAGACAGAATATCCTTCCACAAGTAACTGCACAAAGGAGACTCCAAACTCAGTTAAAAATAGAGCGAAATTATCCTCCAAAATGAGCACATAACTACTGTAATGAACTATCTAATTAGGTTTTTTGCTTAGTCATAGATATCATAGTGATTATGCCCAAAATTTGATTTAATGCCACAAGGATCTCGGTCCACGTAGTGCTTCTATCTTTTGATGTGATGAAGCCATCTGAGTGATTTTATTTTCTTTTGCTTGGGCTCATCCTCACCTAAGCTCTGATACCATGCTAATTTTAGGTTAACATGTTCTTTTCTTAGGACAATTACTTCAGAGATCCATATTAGCCCAATTTTCCATTAGCAATCACATAAGACATCATTATAATTATAGTAATTAAAGAAAGAACACAGATGAAAGATGCAGAAGACAAGCCAAGACAAGAGTACACAAGGATATGGCACAAGCCAGGGAAAAAAACCCAAGACGGGGAAAATCCTTGAACAATTCATATTATTATTAATATCAAATGTTCAACACAGAGAGAAAGTACAACAATTTAAAGTAAAAATGACTTGCCAATTGAGGATCCAATATCACTGCCATTGGATAGGTGAATAGCCCAAAACTGCAATATCATCATTTTTTCAACATTAGTCAGCTAAGATCTAGTTAGGGTTTCTTACAGTCCACTATTGTTCCATTCAATTGATCAAGAAACCCTCCTTTCAACTACAACTTTCCTTGGAAAGAAAGAGGTTGTCCATCATTGGCCCTTAGAACTGATCTGAACCCAAGATAGGCTTCTCATCCCCTCTGTCTAACCTGGTGCATGCCTATGGACCTACCTGGAGTAATTCCTCTGAAGTGCACACAGAGAAAGGGAGAAATTCTTCCTTAAATTGACAATAGATCAGCTTGAAGTCAATACTCAAACATGACCTGAATTTTTGAGGTTGAATTTGGACTTGTAATGATAGGAATATCCATACAAGTTGCCCTAAAATTTCATCTAGTCCCGCGGCTATATATCTGAGGAATCTTGGCCCTAGTTGCTAAAGAAGAAACCCAAAACAGACAACCCTTCATCCTCCTCAAGAGCTCAGATACTTTAGATATAAATTGGAACCCTTTGATGTATCAAATGAGGTTGAAGGCACCTCTATATAGAAAAATTGTTGAGGGTCAAAAGACATGACTGTTAGCCTCTATGATGATGAGGCCAACCTTGACAATTTGCACATGGGTGGGAATAAATTCAAAAACACACTTTTTCTTGTCCAAATTTGATGATCTTTAGGTCGATTTTGGTCCTCTCGAAAAGAGGAGTTCAATAAAATAATCATATCGAATAGATGAGCTGTCCAATGGTGGAATTTGGCCCTACATTCCAATTTTAATAGATCTAAATGAACCGGGCTTTAAAAAATACATGAAATAATTAATTTTTAATGAAAAACTATTTTTAAGATTTAAAACCATGATTCCAAACCAATAGAGAAAAAATATGCAAAGTTTTCTCATCCATATACCATGCAATGGTGAATATATCAAAAGGGAACTGAGTGCACTACATATCAACAACAAAATACATAGTCAATGAGGATCTAAATGGACTTTAGAGTCCAAAAACAATGCTATGAGCTATGGGGCCACTGACCTACTACAAGTCTACATATTAGTGATCAACATGATCACTCCTCATCATGATCAAACTCATCACCACTACTAGACATGGGAGCTTCAACATGAGCTACATAAATAATCTGTCTTAGAGTTTGAGGGCTCCTAAGACTCCTCTGCAACCTCAGTAGTATTGGTAGTAGTAGCAGCAAAACTAGACATCAAAACTACAAATCACTGATCAACATGACCACTCGTGAAACTCATCATTGATTCAATGCTACTAGAAATGGGATTATCAACCAGAGATACATAAACATCATCTAGCTCAAAGTATTCAGACTTGGATTGCTCAACCTTTTAACATGCCTAACCAATGATTTCGATTTGAGTGAAGGGTTCATCCCCTCAACCTTATAGTTATAATGTGGTAGAAAAAACTTAGCATGCCTGAACAATTATTTTACTTTGAGTGAAGGGTACATTTTTGTTAGGGCCATGGTAGAGGAGTTGAACAATCAATACCGCCAACATCATCTTGCTCAACCTTGGTGGTTATCTTTAGCAAGACCTGTTTGTTGACAATTGAAGTGTGTAGTTTTGGTCGTGCTCTCATCTTAGCTCATATTCTGTTTGGCATCAAAACTTGAAGATTGGTTCCTTTGTTTCTAGTATATGTCGAGGCTCAGAAAATTTCTATTGTAGAAAGGATTGGCTACTTTCTTTTCCATTGTTTGTTGTTCTCTTGTACCCTTGTGGGGTTTGAAAAACACCAACATTGTCAAGATTTTTCTTTCACGGGACTCCTCCCTTATCATGGATATTAATAATATGTCCAACGATGATATTGAATTTTTAAAAATTTTCTGTTCTCGTATCGAACTCACATTCAATCTGTTCATGCCTTCCTGTACTTAGCAGTAGTCTCTAAAAAGGCTCAACAAAGATGACTCAGTCTACTGAGGTATAGAGATATTTGCTTTGATCTATCTTCTACTCAGATATATATAATACAAAAGTCAAAGAAACATCAATATGCTATTTCAACATCTTCCAGACACTTTTTGTTGTTTTGGATGATAGCTTCATTGAATTTCGTATGGTTCTTAGAGCTGTGTGGAAGGTTTGTAGGTTTACATTCTTATTCAAGAGAGAAGAGGTGTTGTTTTAGTCAATGGGGAGACCAACAACTGATTGTCTTGATGTGAGCTGCCATGGCCCCTAGGGTAAAAAAATTTCCATATTACCTTAAGGAGGACAAAACCATCTTGAAAATTTTAATTATACATGTTCAAAAACCTGCATATCGAAATAACAAAAGTTTTACTACATGGTTTCTATAAGAGCAAAGGATTATTGAGGTCAATTAAAACTAGTTGCTTCTAAAGCTTAGGAGTAGGAATGATAGAATAGCGAGATTGGAGATAAAAGGGTGGAGTTATGATTCTTTGAATACTTGTACAGCTAGAAATCCTCCTCCATCTCTTCTACTTTACTCCTTTACTTAAAATAAAGTGTAAAAGTAGGTGATTTTGTTACCTCCTTTTAGAGGACATTGAAATAGTTTAGAAAATTGTACACCTTGAAATTATTACAATTATAAATTGTGTTGACCAACTGTCCAAAAGATGAAATATAGTCAGATTCTTTACCAATCATGCAGTAACTTATATGGATGACGTCTCCTCTTCAATAAAACGACCCAGGGCCAACTCGCAACATATCATTGTTCTCCTTCAACAATCAGTAAAGGCCAATTCATAATTTGGAAGGATGGTGTCTCTACTATCTGTATCAATCCAATTACATCAGAAGGAGATTCAAATTATTTTATGACTTTTTATGGTCTATAAATATGGTGAAAATTGTTTATTCAAAAGATGATACAATTTCACTGAGTAGGGAGAACATCATGATTGTTTTAATATAGAAAGCTGATCAACATGACCACTCGTGAAACTCATCATTGATTCAATGCTACTAAGAATGGGATCATCAACAAGAGATACATAAACATCATCTAGCTCAAAGTCTTCAGACTTGGATTGCTCAAACTTTTAACATGCCTAACCAATGATTTTGGTTTGAGTGAAGGGTTCATCCCTCAACCTTATAAGTGGTAGAAAAACTTAGCATGCCTAACCACTTATTTTCCTTTGAGTGAAGGGTACATTTCTGTTAGGGCCATGGTAGAGGAGTTGAAAAATCAATACCACCAACATCAACGAAGTTCAACAATCAATGCCACCAACATCATCTTGCTCAAACTTGGCAGTTACCTATAGAAAGACCCATTTCTTGACAATTGAAGTGTGCAGTTCCGGTCGTGCTCTCATCTCAGATCGTTTTTGGTTTGGCATCAAAGCTTGAAGATTGGTTCCTTTGTTGCTAGTATATGTCCAGGCTCAGCAAATTTCTATTGCAGAAAGGATTGGCTTCTTTCTTCTCCACCGTTTCTTGTTCTCTTGTACCCTTGTGGGGCTTGAAAAACACCAACATTGTCAAGATTATTTTGTCAGGGGACTCATCCCTTATCATGGATATTAATAATATGTCCAGCAGTGATATTGAATTTTTAAAAATTTTCTTCTCGTATTGAACTCACAATCAATCTATTCATGCCTTCCTATACTTAGAAGTAGTCTTTGAAGGCTCAACGGAGATGGATCAGTCTACTGAGGTCTAGAGAGATCTCCTTTGATGTGTCTTCTACTTAGATATCTATAAAAAAAAGTCAAAGAAGCATCAATATGCTATTTCAACATCGTCCAGACACTTTTTGTTGTTTTGGATGATAGTTTCATTAAATTTTGTATGGTTCTTAGAGTTGTGCAGAAGGTTTGTAGCTTTACATTCTTATTCAAGAGAGAAGAGGTGTTGTTTCACAGTATGGGGCGACCAACAAATGATTGTCTTGATGTGAGATACCATGGCCGTTAGGGTCAAAAAGTTGCCATATTACCTCAAAGAGGCAAAACCATCTTGAAAATTTTAATATTTACATGCTCAAAAGCCTGCATATCCAAAGAAGAAAAGCTTTACTACATGGTTTCGAGAGGAGAAAAGGATTATTGAGGTCAAATAAGACCATTTGCTTCTAAAGCTTAGGGGTATCAATGAGAGAATAACAAGATTGGAGATAAAATTGGTGGAGTTATGATTCTATGAATACTTATACGGCTAAAAAGCCTCCTCCATCTATTCTACTTTTCTCCTTACTTAAAATAAAGTAAAAAAGTAGGTGATTTTGTTTCCTCATTTAGAGGACATCGAAATAGTTTAGAAAATTGTACATCTTGAAATTATTGCAATTATAAATTGTGTTGACCAACTGTCCAAAAGATGAAATATAGTTGTATTTTTTGCTAATCGTGCAATAACTTATATGGATGATATCTCCTCTTCAATAGAAGGACCCAGGACCACTGGCAACATATCATTGTTCTCCTTCAACAACTGGTAAAGGCCAATTCACAATTTGTAAGGATGGTGTCTCTACTATCTGTATCAATCCAATTACATCAGAAGGAGATTCAGATTGTTTTATGCCTTATTATGGTCTGTAAATATGGTGAAAATTGTTTATTCAAAATTTGAGACAATTTCACTGAGTAGAAAGAAGATCATAAGTGTTTTAATATACAAATCACTGGTCAATATGACCACCCATCAAAATCATCATTGATTCAACGCTACTAAAAATTGGATCATCAACAAGAGATACATATACATCATCTAGCTCAAAGTCTTTAGACTTGGATTGCTCAACCTTTTAACACGCCTAACCAATGATTTTTGTTTGAGTGAAGGGTTCATCCCCTCAACCTTATGATGTTGTAGAAAAAACTTAGCATGCCTAACCAATTATTTTCCTTTGAGTGAAGGGTACATTTTCGTTAGGGCCATGGTAGAGGAGTTCAACTATCAATACCACCAACATCAATGAAGTTTGACGATCAATGCCACCAACATCATCTTGCTCAACCTTGGCAGTTATCCTTAGCAAGACCTATTTCTTGACAATTGAAGTGTGTAGTTTTGGTTTTGCTCTCATAACAAGCTTGTATTTGGTTTGGCATCAAAACTTGAAGATTTGGTTCCTTTGTTACTAGTATATGTCCAGGCTTAAAAAATTTCTATTGTAGAAAGGGTTGGCTGCTTTCTTTTCCATCCTTTGTTGTTCTCTTGAACCCTTGGGGGGCTTTAAAAACAAGAACATTGTCAAGGTTATTCTGTCAGGGGACTCCTCCCTTAGCATGGATATTAATAATATGTCCAGTGGTGATATTGAATTTTTGAAATTTAATTTTCTCGTATTGAACTCACATTTAATCTGTTGATGCCTTCCTATACTTAGGAGTAGTCTATAAAGGCTCGACAGAGATGGATCAGTCTACTGAGGTCTAGAGAGATATACCTTGATGTGTCCTTTGCTCATATATATATATATATATATATATATATATATATATATATATATATATACGACAAAAGTCAAAGAAACAACAATATATTATTTCAATATCGTCCAGACAGTTTTTGTTTTTTTGCATGATAGTTTCATTGAATTTTGTATGGTTCTTAGAGCTGTGCGGAAGGTTGGTAGGTTTAAATTCTTACTCAAGAGAGGAGAGGTGTTTTTTCATTTGTTAGTTCCAGTCTTTGCAGCCTGTCACTAGGGATCAAAATGGGCTCTTACTATGTCTGGTTTTCAGAGATGTTTTGCACATGATTTTCAGTGAAAATCATATCATAAGTATTTTCATCAGAAGAAGCTCAAAAATGTCTTTCCAACATTATATTTGACGCCTGAAACCGGTTCCTAGATAAGAAGATATGATCGAAATGAATGATTGATTCTTGGTTATGCATGTTTTGAGGTCATTTTCTGCACACAGGGACAAGTTTACTACAAAATCAGTTTTTGAAGTAATGGAAATGAATTTTACAAAAGTGAAAGAGATTTTGTCAATCACATACCAAATAACAAAAACCTCCTTTAGTTTATGACAGGTGTTACTATGTGGGAGATATGCAGTGATATTTGAAGCCTACATTAAAACAAAACAAATTTTGGATTTGTTTTACTGTTTTAGTCATTGTAGTGCGGCACCATTTTACAACATATGGAAAGTAATTTTGAGACACCCAAGGAGGTTTTTGTCAACCACGAGCCACACAAAAAAAACCTCTTTCCTTTTATTCATAGGTGTCGTGAATTGGAATATTTGACTAGATCTTTACAAACTATTTTTACAGATTTAAATATTTAATGATTTCCTGTTTTAGATATTATTTTGTGACACTGATTCCAAGAATCTGGAAACGAATTTCCAAACTTTGAGAGAATTTTTTCTCAAGAATGAACTTATCTGCAAAGACCTATTTTAGTTTTGTAACAGGTGTTAAGGTTCAAGAGATACAAGTTCATCTTTGACCCCTATTTTCAGAAATTCGGTCGAAATTTAATGTAACTGTTTCTATCTTTAGCGAGATCGTTGAGCTCAACTCCCTTAGTACAGGGATGAGCTAATTGTATATATTTTATGAATTTTAGAGTGTAAAGGGTTCAAATTTTTCAGCAGAGGAAAGCTGCTATTGGATTTGTAAAGCTTAAACTTTTCTGAATATTATTCTATTGGAGCAGTATCTTCCTTTTAAACTTAGGATCCATCATAGTGTTTAATGTGCATCATCTTTTTCTTGTAAATTCATTTCCATGCTTTATTTTTTCTGAAAATTTCATTACAACATTCTCTAAGGGAATTGTTAGGAATCCATCCATGCATGATGCTCCTTTCACAATGATTATGTTGTTTAATGTAGTGGTTATCTTTTCAGAATCCATCCTCTATTAGATGCTCTGTTGAGTAACCCTGTGTTTCTCTTTCTTCTAAAGTTGCCACTGTAGATCCATCCCCTGATTGATGCTCATAGGGCAACGATATTTTTTCTCTTTTATTCTCTCATTATATATTTAATCTGGCTGAACATTGCGCTTACTTTATCCCAAGTTTGCCAGCAAAAACTAGCCTCGATTCCATAGCTCAATGATCCCTTCTCTTGTTGTTTTTGACCCACAACTTTCAACCAAATCCTTGTTCTTCATAGCTAGCCTAAGGTTCATTTATTTCAGCCACCCTTAGTTGGCAAAGAGAGAGCCCTCTCTGGTGTGACAGGGCTAGATGCCAGATCAAAACCTTGGTCTATGGTTACCTCGGAATTGCCTCTTCTCAACCTGGAGGTTCATTCTGAGTGCTAACATATTGGCACCGTTGCCGGGGAATGAGGTGACAGATCTTCTCCAGGAAAGATCATTTAAGTTGTAGATCTAGTTACTGATGGTGGACAACGATCAGACATATATGAAGGCTGAAACATTCACCCGATGAAACCAATTCAATCCAGAGATTCCAATGCTCATTGATCTATTCATGTACAAAAATAAGATGGTAGGGTATGTGGCAAACCCTGTGTGTTGTGAAGTTTTCAAATAATTTAGACATCAGTTAGTGGATATTGAAATAGATGAGTTATTTTTCATTACTATGCTTCAATGTTTGAGATCTCCGAAGTTTCCTCTTAACGGTAAAACTGGTTCTTTGAGTTAGTGGTTGGAAAATTTGAGAAGGAGATTGAGTATATAGATGTTCAAATTAAGTCATATGAATTCCAAGATCCCAAAATGTTCTTGGAACTCTCCCTCCTTCAAAACAAGAAACAATAGGGCTGCCCGTAGATTTTTGCATTGGTAGTTTGCAGCTGGAAGCATATGTCGACGAGTTAGGGAAATAGACATGGTCTAGTTTCTATGATCCTATTGTTGCTTAATGGAGTATTTTTTCAGTTTGAATGATAAACCAAATTGTCTTTTACACAGCCAGACTCATTTTGTTCATGTATGGTTGTCAGCATTTCCAATTGTGTCCTGGTTCAAGCACTCCCTAGCATTATCATTGCCACAGTGTCTTGATTGGTTAATTTGGCATTACAACATCACTTGATCTAGTGATTTTTAGCAAAGTAGGGTAGGGTTGTACATAAACAAGTTGCCCAAAGCAACATTTCAGTTTTCGGCATTTGATTTAGTTTCCTAATTTACAGGTTGAAGTATGTGTGTTTTCTTGGTTGATATAAGTTTGCAGCTGTTTGTGAACGTATTGCCCAATGGATGAGGCACTTGGTCTACGGTGTTCTTGACACCTCCAAGGAGCTGCCATCCCCAATAAGGCCAATGTTAGTTCCAGTCTTTGCAGCCTATCACCAAGGATCAAAATGGGCTCTTATTATATATGGATTTTAGAGATTTTCTGCACATGAGTTTCAGTGAAAATCATATCCTAAGAAGCAACTCGGAAATATCTTTCCAATGGTATATTTCATGCCCAAAACCGGTTCCTGGATCAGAAGATATGATCGAAATGAATGATTTATTCTTGGTTATGCATGTTTTGAGGTCATTTGTTGCACATAGGGACAAGTTTACTACAAAATCAATTTATGAAGTAATGGACATGAATTTTACAAAAGTGAAAGAGCTTTTTGTCAATCACATACCAAATAAAAAAAACCTCTTTCAGTTATGAACATGTGTTACTATGTGGGAGATATGCAGTGATATTTGAATCCTACATTAAAACAAAACAAATTTTGCATTTGTTTTACTGTTTTAAACATTGTAGTGTGGCACCATTTTACAATCGATGGAAAGTAATTTTGAGAAACCCAAGGCGATTTTTGTCAACCATGAGCCATATAAAAAAATCCTCTTTCAGTTTATTCACAGGTGTCGTGAATTGGAATATTTGAATAGATCTTTACAACCTATTTTTACAGATTTAAATATTTAATGATTTCTTGTTTTAGAGATTATTTTGTGGCACAGATTCCGAGAAACTGGAAATGAATTTCCAAAATTTGAGAGACAGGTTTCTCAAACATGACCTTATCTACAAAAACCTCTTTCAGTTTTGTAACAAGTGTTATGGTTCAAGAGATACGAGTTCATCTTTGACCCCTATTTTCAGAAATTCGATCCAAATTTAATGTAACTGTTTCTATCTTTAGGGAGATGGTTGAGCTCAACTCCCTTAGTACAGGGATGAGCTAATTGTATATATTTTATGAATTTCAGAGTGTAAAGGGTTCAAATTTTTCAGCAGAGGAAATGTGCTATTGGACTGTGTAGAGCTTAAACGTTTCTAAATATTATTCTATTGGAGAAGTCTCTACCTTTTAAACTTAGGATCCATCAAGGTGTTTAATGTGTAGCATGTTTTTGTTGTAAATTCATTTCCATGCTTTGTTTTTCCTGCTAGTTTCATTACAACATTCTCTAAGGGAAGTGTTAGGAATCCATCCATGCATGATGCTCCTTTCACAATGATTATGTTGTTTAATGTAGTGGTTATCTTTTCAGAATCCATCCTCTGTCAGATGCTCTATTGAGTAACCCTGTGCTTCTCTTTCTTCTAAAGTTGCCACTGTAGATCCATCCCCTAATTGATGCTTGTAGGGCAGTGAACGTTTTCCTCTTTTATTCTTTCATTATATCTTTAATCTGGCTGAACATTGCGCTTATTTTTCCCTAAGTTTTCCTTCAGAAACTAGCCTTGATTCCTTAGCCCAATGATCCCTTCTCTTGCTATTTTCAACCCACGACTTTCAACAAAATCCTCGTTCTTCATAGCTAGTCTAAGATTCATTTATTTCAGCCACCCTCAGTTGCCAAAGAGAGAGCCCTCTCTGGTCTGGCAGAGCTAGATACCAAATCAAAAGCTTGGTCTGTGGTTACCTCAGAATTGCCTCTTCTCAGCCTTGAGGTTCATTCTAAGTGCTAACATATTGGCGTTGTTTCCGGGGAACGAGGTGACAGATCTTCTTCGAGAAAGATCGTTCAAGTTGCAGATCTAGTTACTGATGGTGGATAGCAATCAGACACATATGAAGGTTGAAACATTCACCTAGCGACTCCAATTCAATCCAGAGATTCTAGCACTCACTGATCCATTCATTTACTAAAATAAGATGGTAGGGTATGTGGCAAACCCTGGGTGTTGTGAAGTTTTCAAAGAAGTTAGAGATCAGTTAGTTGATATTGAAATAGATGAGGTATTTTTCATTACCGTGCTTCAATGTTTGAGATCTCTGAAGTTTCCTCTTAATGGTAAAAATGGTTTCTTTGAGTTAGTGGTTGAAAAACTTTAGAAGGAGATTGAGTATATAGATGTTCAAATTAAGTCATATGAATTCCGAGATCCCAAAAGGTTCTTGGAAACTCTCCCTCCTTCAAAAAAAGAAACAATAGGGCTTCCCGTACATGTTTGCATTGACAGTTTGCAGCTGGAAGCATATGTCAAGGAGTTAGGGCAGTATACATGGTCTGGTTTCTATGATCCTGTTGTTGCATATATGGAGTATTTTTTCAGTTTGAATGACAAACAAGATTGTCTTTTACACAGCCAGACTCATTTTTTGCATGTATAGCTGTCAGCATTTCCAGTTGTGTCCTGGTTCAAGCATTCCCTAGCATCATCGTTGCCATAGTTGCTTGATTGGTTAATTTTGAATTACAACATCACTTGATCTAATTATTTTCAGAAAAGTAGGGTAGGGTTGTACATAAATAAGCTGCCCAAAGAAGCATTTTAGTTTTCGGCATTTTTTTTAGTTTCCTAATGTACAGGTTGCAGTATGTGTGTTTTTTTGGTTGATATAAGTTTGCAACTATTTGTGATCGTATTGCCTAATGGATGAGGCACTTGGTCTATGGTGTTCTTGACACCTCCATGGAGTTGCCATTCCCAATAAGGCGAATGTTAGTTCTAGTCTTTGCAGCCTATCACCAGGGATCAAAATGGGCTCTTACTATGTATGGGTTTCAAAGATGTTTTGCACATGAGTTTCAGTGAAAATCATATCCTAAGTATGTTCATCAGAAGAAGCTCGGAAATATATTTCCAACGGTATATTGCAGGCCTGAAATCGGTTCCTGGATTAGAAGATATGATCGAAATGAATGATTGATTCTTGGTTATGCATGTTTTGAGGTCATTTGCTGCACATAGGGACAAGTTTACTACAAAATCATTTTCTGAAGTAATGGACATGAATTTTAAAACACTGAAAGAGGATTTTGTGAATCACATACAAAATAACAAAAACCTTCTTCAGTTTATGCACAGGTGTTACTATGTGGGAGATATGCAGTGATATTTGAAGCCTACATTAAAACAAAACAAATTTTGCATTTTTTTTACTGTTTTAGTCATTGTAGTGCGGCGCCATTTTACAACTAATGGAAAGTAATTTTGAGAAACCCAATGAGGTTTTTTCCAACCACGAGCCATATAACAAAAACGTCTTTTATTTTATTCACAGGTATCGTGAATTGGAATATTTGACTAGATCTTTACAACCTATTTTTACATATTTAAATATTTAATGATTTCCTATTTTAGAGATTATTTTGTGGCACAGATTCCTAGCAACTGGAAATGAATTTCCAAAATTTGAGAGACAATTTTCTCAAACATGACCTTTTCTACAAAAAAATCTTTCAGTTTTGTAACAGGTGTTATGGTTAAAGAGATACGAGTTCATCTTTGACCCCTATTTTTAGAAATATGGTCCAAATTTAATGTAACTGTTTCTATCTTTAGGGAGATGGTTGAGCTCAAATCCCTTAGTATAGGGATAAGCTAATTGTATATATTTTATGAATTTCAGAGTGTAAAGGATTCAAATTTTTTAGCAGAGGAAATCTGCTATTGGACTGTGTAAAGCTTAAACTTTTCTGAATATTATTCTATTGGAGCAATCTCTACCTTTTAAACTTAGGATGCATCACGATGTTTAATGTGCAGCATGTTTTTCTTGTAAATTCATTTGCATGCTTTGCTTTTCCTGCTGATTTCATTAAACATTCTCTAAGAGAAGTGTTAGGAATCCATCCATGCACGATGCTACTTTCACAATGATTATGTTGTTTAATGTAGTGATTATCTTTTCAGAATCCATCCTATTCATATATAGCCTAAGATTCCTTTATTTCAGCCACCCTCAGTTGGCAAAGAGAGAGCCTTCTTTGGTCTGTCAGGGTGAGATGCCAAATCAAAAGTTTGGTCTATGGTTACCTCGGAATTGCCTCTTCTCAACCTTGAGGTTCATTTTGAGTGCTAACACATTCTATGGGGCGACCAACAAATGATTGTCTTGATGTGAACTTCCATGGCCGCTAGGGTAAAAAACTTGCCATATTAACTCAAAGAGGAGAAAACCATCTTGAAACTTTTAATTATGCATGTTCAAATGTCTACATATCGTAAGAAGAAAAGCTTTACTACATGGTTTCTAGAAGAGCAAAGGATTATGGAGGTCAATTAAAACCAATTGCTTCTAAATATCAGGAGTATCAATGAGAGAATATTGATAATGCAGATAAAAATGGTGGAGTGATGATTCTGTAAATACTTTTATGGATAGAAAGACCCCTCCATGTCTTCTACTTTGATCCTTAACATAAAGTAAAAAAGTAGGTGATTTTTTTACCTCCTTTTAGAGGACATTGAAATAGTTTAGAAAATTGTACATCTTGAAATCATTTCAATTATAGATTGTGTTGACCAATTTTTCAAAAGATGACATATAGTTGGATTTTTTACTACTCACGCAATAAGTTATATGGATGACATCTCCACTTCAATAGAACGACCCAGGACCACTAGAAGCATATCATTGTTCTCCTTCAACAACCAATAAAGGCCAGTTCACAATTTGTAAGGATGGTGTCTCTACTATATGTATCAATACAATTACATCAAAAGGAGATTCCGATTGTTTTATGAATTTTTATGGTCTATAAATATGGTGAAATTTTTTTATTCAAAAGTTGAGACAATTTCACTGAGTAGGGAGAAGATCATGGGTGTTTTAATCTACAAATCACCGATCAACATGACTACTTGTGAAAGTCACCATTGATTCAACAGTACTAAAATTGGGATCATCAACAAGAGATACATAAACATCATCTAGATCAAAGTCTTTAGACTTGGATTGCTCAACCTTTTAACATGCCTAACTAATGATTTTGGTTTAAGTGAAGGGTTCATCCCCTCAACCTTAAAATGTGGTAGAAAAAACTTAGCATGCCTAACCAATTATTTTCCTTTTAGTGAGGGGTATATTTTTGTTAGGTCCATGGCAGAGGAGTTCAACAATCAATACCATCAACATCAACGAAGTTTAACAATCAATGCCACCAACAACATATTGTTGAACCTTGGTGGTATCTTTAGCAAGACCTGTTTCTTGACAATTGAATTATGCAGTTCTAGTTGTGATCTCATCTCAACTCATATTCGATTTGGAATCAAAACTTGAAGATTGGTTATTTTGTTACAAGTGTATGTCCAGGCTCTAAAAAGTTCTATTGCAGAAAGGATTGGCTGCTTCCTTTTCCACTCTTTGTTGCTCTCTTGTACCCTTACGGGGTTTGACAAACACCAGCATTGTCAAGATTACTCTGTCATGGGACTCCTCCCTTATCATGGATATTAATAATATGTCCAAAGGTGATATTGAATTTGGAAATTTATTTTCTCGTATTGAAGTCACATCCAATCCGTTCATGCCTTCCTGTACTTAGGAGTAGTCTCTAAAGGCTCAACAGAGATGGATCGGTCTACTAAGGTCTAGAGAGATCTACTTTGATGTGTATTATGCTAAGATATCTATAAGACAAAAGTCAAAGAAACATCAATATGTTATTTCAACATCGTCTAGACACTTTTTGTTGTTTTGCATGATAGTTTCATTGAATTTCGTATGGAATGGCCCTTCTCCAACAAATAAGAGAGAAATTTATTGAGAGCATTAAAGGAATGGAACATTGGTCATGGCTTAACATTCCATCAAGCTCACTAGTGAATTTCCATCCTTTTGGCTAGTATCAGATGCTTTTTAAGTGGACAAAGTACTTCAATCTATGACTATGTTCTATCATTTGATATTATTTCAATTAGAATATGAGTTGTAAAACCATGAACTAGTGTCATCTTTATGGTACTGGATTGATTGCAACTTCTTTATAGAATCAAGTGGTGGTACAATACCATTACAGGGAAATTTGGGTTGGGAAGAAGGATGGCTACCATGTATACACTTTTAAGGTCCACGCTTCACCATACAAACAAAATTCAATAGCAAAGCATTGCCACTTAATGTGATTCTTGCCATCGAGATCAAGAAGTGCATATGGTATTGGGAAATGCTACATGTTTAAAAATGTCACTTACAAATTTCTAGGAAACTGGGAAAAGGCATGACACAATAATTAATGTGTAAATGAATTGTTGTTATAAATTGCATTGCAAAGTAACTAGTCTCACATAGGAGTGTAGGAATAAGATTTTTCTTGAAAACATTACAAATACAATTGGCCAGATTTACTATGGGAACAAGTTTTGAATCAACTTTTGTATTACAAAGCCTCCACATATATTGTGAGGACTTATCCAACATGTTAAGTTTTGGAGCCACAACATCTTTTATTGTGGATTTCTAGGACTCTTCTCAAGATTGAGTAGATATATGCATTGATACTGTCTTGATAGAACACGATTTTTGTAGTATAGCACATGAAAGTCCATCAGGGCATAAATAATCTAGGTTATTTGATTCAGCATATATATGGATGATCTTCAATAACTCCAAGTTTCCATTAATTCGGGCATATACTTTTGGTACCCTGACATTATGTTTGGCATCTTCCACTTCTTTTGTTGCCACTTTTCTATTGGTTAATACTCCATGGATGGACTTAATAGGATCCCCTTCTTCATTGTCTGATGGTTTTCTTTTGTAAGCAATCTGGACATAACTAGTCTAGGATAGATTAGATTCCTTAGTCTCCAATTTTTTATGTATTGACCTTTTGATTGCAGGGACAATAGTGCCATCAACATTCTGTACAGGCAGGCTGTCAACGCATGCAGGGGTTTCTGAGAGGGATAAGGCATTAGTCCCTACAGAAATGAGTGATTTCATTTTTTTTGTCTCAAGTGCATCCTCTGCAGTGAGCATTGGCCTGACATACATGTACTGGTGTGCAACTAATGCCAACGAAAGCATGCAGTCCAATTCCCCAACGAACTTTGATGTCATATGAAAATGCATTGCTGCAATTTCAAATATCTTATTATGTCTCTTTCCATATATAACATTTTATGATAAACGTATCCTAGAAGAATATCCAACACTTTTGTCTTTGAAATACGATACAAGTATGCTTCCCGATGATCCTTTTCACCTGCAAAAGAAAACTCTGTCCCTCTAAGATTTTCCAAATCACTATAGTCGATTTTTATTCCAGAAAGGCACAATTGAAAACCAATTTGAGGTATATACACAATGGACCTATGTTTGGGATTATTAGCTTGGCATGGGAGGAATTTTAGCTCAACTGTTGAAATCTCCTCAAGCAAGCCCTCATATATTTCCTTCAATTCATCCAACTATAGACAAATCCCGAATGCAATCATCATTCAATATTTGTTTCTGTTGCTTTGATTAAAGTCAAAGACTTCATATATCAATTCAAAATTCATATATATGGACAATCTCAACTGTAATGTGTGTAAAATCCTGTCTTACAATATTTAAATTGAACATTCCTACATGCTCATGATGTCTTTAGGAAATCTCAATTTCAAAAATTTTCCTTGTATGTGAAATTGAACTCATACTCTTTGACATTGCTATCCAATCATCCAATGTTGACAGATAACTTGGACACTGAAATCTCGGGTAGATGTGGAATATCTTTCACAGATTTCAAAGTGTTGTGCAGGGCTGGCATCATTTCATCACAATGATGGAGTAGTGGTATAGTGTTGAGACAACCATTCAGAATGTTGAGATCTAATATAGGCCTTATGAACCAAGTCTTCAATAGATGTCAGCCCAGGACAACGACACACTTGCTAAACATGCCAAATATAAAAAATCCTTCCTTGGCGTTGCCAATACCCATGCTGCTTGAATGCTTATCAACTTGAAAAAAATTGCAAGGCATTATAACCTGTAGCATCAATTTTAAGAAATTTGTTTAATGAGATCTTTGAAACCCTGTCAAATTTTATTGGTGTGGTGTCATATTCCTTCATTTCAATAGTTTTGACAAGCATCTCTTGTTGTAGCCTAGCAAGGGCCCCAGTAGCACGGAATTTGACATCACTTTCAATGTTCATCATGGAATTGAGTTGTTCATGAGCACATGCACAAACCACCAAATGCTCTTGTTCATTCAACAATTATAAATTGTGTTGACCAACTACCCAAAAGATGAAATATAGCTGGATTTTTTACTAATCTTTAGCAAGACCTGTTTCTTGACAATTGAAGTGTGCAGTTCTGTTCGTGCTCTCATCTTAGCTCATATTCGATTTAGCATCAAAACATGAAGATTGGTTCTTTTCTTGCTAGTGTATGTCCAGGCTTAGAAAAGTTCTATTGCAGAAAGGATCGGTTGCTTTTTTTTCCATTGTTTGTTCTTCTCTTGTACCCTTGTGGGGCTTGACAAACACCAGCTTTGTCAAGATTACTCTGTCAGGGGACTCCTCCCTTATCATGGATATTGATAATATGTCCAGAGATGATATTGAATATTTGAAATATTGTTTTCTCGTATTGAACTCAAATTCAATCGGTTCATGCCTTCCTGTACTTAGGAGTAACCTTTAAAGGCTCAACGGAGATGGATCAATTTACTGAGGTCTAGAGATATCTTCTTTGATGTATCTTCTACTCAGATATCGATAAGACAAAAGTCAAAGAAACATTAATATGTTATTTCAACATTGTCTAGACACCTTTTGTTGTTTTGGATGATAGTTTCATTGAATTTCGTATGGAATGACCCTTCTCCAACAAATTAGAGAGAAATTTATTGAGAGCATTAAAGGAATGGAACGCTGGTGATGGCTTAACATTCCATCAACCTCACTAGTGAATTTCCATCCTGTTGGCTAGTATCAGATGCTTTTTAAGTGGAAAAAGTACTCCAATCTATAACTGTGTTCTATCATTTGAGATAATCTCAGTTAGAATATGAGTCGTAAAACCATGAAATACGGTGTCATCTTCATGGTACTGGATTGATTGCAACTTCTTTATAGAATCAAGTGGTGCTTCAATGTCATTGTAGGGAAATTTGGGTTGGGAAGAATGGATAGCTACCATATATACGCTTTTAAGGTCCGCGCTTCACCATACAAACACAATTCAACAGCAAAGTAATGCCAATTCACCGAGATCAAGAAGTGCATATGGTATTGGGAAATGGTACATGTTAAAAGATGCCACTTACAAATATCTAGGAAACTGGCAAAAGGCATGACACAATAATTGATGTGTAAATGAAAAGTTGTTATAAATGCATTGAAAAGTAACTAGTATGACATAGGAGTGTAGGATTCATAAATCTTTTGAAAGCATTACAAATACAATTGGCCAAATTTACTATGGGAACAAGTTTTGAATCGACTTTTGTATTACAAAAGCCTCCACATATATTGTGAGGACTTATCCAACATGTTAAGTTTTGGAGCCACAACCTCTTTTATTGTGGATTTCTAGGACTCTTCTCAGGATTGAGTGGATATAGGCATTGATACTATCTTGATAGAAATCTATTTTTGTATAATAGCACATGAAAGTCCATCAGGGTATAAATAATCTAGGCTTATTTGATTGAGCATATATATGGATGATCATCAGTAACTCCAAGTTGCCATTAATTTTGACATATACTTTGGAACCCTGACATTATGTTTGGCATCTTCCACTTCTTTTGTTGCCATTTTGCTATTTGATAATACTCAATGGATGGACTTAATAGGATCCCCTTCTTCATTTTCTGATGGTTTTCTGTTGTAAGCAATCGAGACATAACCAGCCCGAGATAGCTTAGATTCCTTAGTCTCCAATTTTTTATGTATTGACCTTTTGATCATAGGGACAATAGTGCCATCAACATTGTGTATAGGCAGGCTGCCAATGCTTACAGGGGTTTCTAAGAGGGAGAAGGCATTGTTCCCTACAAAAATGAGTGATTTCCTTTTTTTGTCTCAAGTGCATCCTCTACAGTGAGCACTGGCCTGACATACATGTACTGGTGTGCAACTGATGCCAACGAGAGCATGCATTCCAGTTCCCTAATGAACTTTGATGTCATATGCAAATGCATTGTTGCAATTTCAAATATCTTATTATGGCTCTTTCCATATATAAAATTTTATGATAGACATATCCTAGAAGAAGATCCAATACTTTTGTCTTTCAAATATGATAGAAGTATGCTTCCCAATGATCCTTTTCACCTGCCAAAGCAAACTCTGTCTCTTTAAGATTTTCCAAATCACTATAGTCGAGTTTTAGTTCAGAAAGGCACAATTGATAACCAATTTGAGGTATATACACAATGGACCCGTGTTCGGGATTATTAGCTTGGCGTGGGAGGACTTTTAACTCAAGTGCTAAAATCTCCTCAAGCAATCCCTCATATATTTCCTTCAATTCATCCAACAATAGACAAATCCTGAATGCAATAATCATTCATTATTTGTTTATGTAGCTTTGATTAAAGCAAAGACTCCATATATCAGTTTCAAACTTCATATATATGGACAAGCTCAACTGTAATGCATGTAAAAGCCCGTCTTACAATATTTAAATTGAACATTCCTACATGCTCATGTTGTCTTTCTGAAATCTCAATTTCAAAAATTTTTCCTGTATGTGAAATGGAACTCATACTCTTTGATAGCGTTGTCCAATCATCCAATGTTGACAAATAACTTGGAGACCAAAATCTCGAGAAGATGTGGAATATCTTTCACAGATTTCAAAGTGTTGTGTAGGGCTGGCATCATTTCATCACAATGATGGAGCAGTGGTATAGTGTTGAGACAACCATTCAGAATGTTGAGATCTAATATAAGCCTTATGAAACAAGTCTTCAAAATACTTCAGCCCATGACAATGACACAATTGTTAAGCATGCCAAATAACAAAAATCCTTCCTTGGCTTTGCCAATGACCATGCTACTTGGATGGTGCTTGGATGCTTATCAACTTGAAAGAAAATTGCAAGGCATTATAACCTTTAGCATCAATTTTCAGAAATTTGTTTAATGAGATCTCTAAAACCCTCTCAAATTTTATTAGCGTAGTGTGATATTCCTTCATTTCAATAATGTTGACATGCATGTCTTGTTGTAGTCTAGCAAGGGCCCCAGGAGCATGAACTTACATATCACTTTTAGTGTTCATCATGGAATTGAGTTGTTCATGAGCACATGCAAAAACCACCAAATTCTCTTGTTCATTCAACAATTGCAAACACTTGTTCAAAATATTAACATGCTTGACCTTGTTCTTTGGGACCTTTGAAAGTAACAACCTATGATCTAGCCAATATTCAAGGCTTCGAGCAATTCCTGAAAAGGTAGCTACTAGATCACCATGATTAGGAATATCAAAGATATCATTTCCAAAAATGTCGCAGTACATACTAATTTCAAGTTTAATAAATAAAAATATTTCATTGTTTATGCGATCATCCGGAAAAAACTTGAGAACCTGTTACAAGATTCATAAGACTAAAGTGATTGCCCATATAAGCATCTGCAAGAGCTCTAGAAAAAATTTGCAGGAAAGCATCTCTTTGTCATAAAAGTATTATATTAGGAGCAACCTGAAGTCTATATTTGTATGGATGTATTGAGCCATTTTCCCATTTATAATATAGATGCAGGAGTTGGAGGATGGTAATGATTTTTCATGGAATTGCTCAGACAAAATCAATAATGTAATGCCCCAAAGAAAACTAAAATCTTGTATTCCCAATTGAACCATGATGCAGCCAGACATGTTGGTATCCAGTGAATTCATTTATTTGGTATTTTGGGTGTAAGGGTTTCCATGCCCAAACTTTGTTGGGGTTGCATCCAAAGCACTAGATTGAGGAATAATTGATCTCAGTTTGTGTAGATATGGTAGCACAACTAATCCAATGGCTATTGATTGAGTTCCATCTAGAAATAGCTTGTACTCCTTTGAGAGCACACATGTATGTAGAAGTGTATGATTTTGGAGAAGCCCAATCCAACATTGCTCAAGGAGGGTGGGTCATTTGACAAAAATGGTACAAATACCTAATATTTTTTAATGTCATGCCTGCTCTTCATGTAACAATATACATATGCCTTTTCAACTGCATGAGGTGCAAGAAGTCTGATTTTCACCTTACATGCAATCTATTTTACAAATGAGGGGTAATAGAGGCCTCTAGACGTTAACAGTGGTGATTCAACCAAAGTTTGGGTCTACCCTCTTTAGCACAAAGAGGAAATGAGTCCAGGATAGATTAGATTCCTTAGTCTCCATTTTTTTATGTATTGACATTTTGATCACAGGGACAATAATGCCATCAACATTCTATACATGTAGGATGGAAACGTTTACAGGGCTTTCTAAGAGGGAGAAGGCATTATTCCCTACATATAATGAGTGCTTTCCTTTTCTTTTCTTTTTTTATCTCAAGTGCATCTTCTGCAGTGAGCACTGCCTGACATACATGTACTGGTGTGTAACTAATGCCAACGAGAGCATGCAGTCCAGTTCCCCAACAGACTTTAATGTAATATGCAGATGCATTGAGAAAGGCTAAAGTTGCAATTCCAAATCTCTTATTATGTCTCTTTCCATATCTAACATTTTATGATAAATGTCTCCTAGAAGAATATCCAACTCTTTTGTCTTTAAAGTACAATAAAAGTACACTTATTGATGATCCTTTTCACCTGCAAAAGAAAACTCTATGTCTTTAAGATTTTCCAATTCACTATCATCGAGTTTTAGTCCAGAAAGGCATAACTAATAACCAATTTGGGGTATGTACACAATGGACCCATGTCTGGGATTATTATCTTGGCATGGGAGACATTTTAGCTCAAGCGCCGAAATCTCCTCAAGCAAGCCCTCATATATTTCCTTCAATTCATCCAACTCTAGACAAACCTCGAATGCAATAATCTTTCCATATTTGTTTCTATTGCTTTGATTAAAGTCAATGAATCGATTTATGAGTTCATAATTCATAGATATGGACAAGCTCAATTGTAATGCATGTAAAAGCCTATCTTACAATATTCAAATTGGACATTCTTGCATGCTCATGTTGTCTTTCTGAAATCCCAATTTCAAAAATTTTCCTTGTATGTAAAATGGAACTCATACTCTTTGACATTGTTGTCCAATCATCCAATGTTGACAGATAACCTAGACACCGAAATCTCGAGTAGACGTGGAATATCTTTCATAGATTTCAAAGTGTTGTACATGGATGACATCATTTCATCACAATGATGGAGTAGTGTTATAGTGTTGAGATGACCATTCAAAATGTTAATCTAATATAGGCACTAAGAACCAAGTCCTTCAAATATGTCAGTCGTGACAATGACACGCTTGTTAAACATGCCAAATAACATAAATCCTTCCTTGGATTTGCCAATGCCCATGCTTCTTGGATGCTTATCAACTTGAAAAATTTGCAAGGCATCATAACCTGTAGCATCAATTTTCAAAAATTTGTTTATGAGATCTCAGAAACCCTACCAAATTTTATCGTTGTGTTGTCATATTCCTTCATTTCAATAGTGTTGACAAGCATCTCTTGTTCTAGCATAGCAAGAAGGTCCCCAGCAACACGAACTTGCACATCACTTTTAGTGTTCATCATGGAATTCAATTTTTCATGAGCACATGCGCAAACCACCAAATGCTCTTGTTCATTCAAAAATTCCAAACACTTGTTCAAAAGCTTAGCATTGTTCAACCTGTTGTTTGGGACCTTTGAAAGTAACAACCTATGAGCCAGCCAATCCTGAAGGTTTCCAGGAATTCCTAAAATGGTAGTTATTAGATCACCATGATTAGGAATATTAGAGTTATCATTTCCAAGAAAGTTGCAGTACATACAAAGTTTAGGTGTAATAAATAAAAAGAAATTCATTGTCTATGTGATCATTTGCATAAAACTTGAGAACCTATCCAAGATTGATAAGACTAAAGTGACTATCCATATAAGCATATGTAAGAGCTCTAGACAAAATTTGTAGGAAAACATCACTTTGTCATAAAAGTATTGTTTTGAGAGAAACCTGGATTCTACATTTGTATGGATGTCTTGAGATAGTTTTCCATTTATAATGTAGATGCAAGAGTTGGAGGATGGTAATGGTTTTGCATGGTATTTATCACATAAAATCAGTGTTGCAAAGCTCCAAAGAGAACTAAAATCTTGTATTCCCAATTGAAGGGTAATAGAGGCCTCTAGATGTTAACAGTGGTGATGCAACCAAAGTTTGGGTCTGCCCTCTTTAGCACACAGAGGAAACCAACTGCCCATTAACATCATATACCTCTTGACCATTGAATGGGTCTACACAGTTAAACTTCTAAGACGCCACTGGTATTGAAAAATATTCACGATAGATAAACACCTCATTTGACTCTGAGCCAGTAGAATTATAGCTATCAGTTGCAAAAAGCCCCACAAGGTTCTTTTCATTTTTAGGCCTAGAATATGTCATAATAGGTTTGCAAAGTACATTTCATGTACTTGTTGCCAGGTTCGAAGGGTTGAGTGTACCATCACTTGAGGTTGAGGCAAGGTTGGTTGAATCAAGGGACTTGACATTATCCACAATTTTCCCGTGATGTGACAAAATGCACAATGGTGTTTTTATCTTCAAAGATCATCACAATATATTTTATAATCTGTAGATTTTGATGCAAGTAACCATGCAGAGCTTTGTGGAAACTAAACAACACTTTCTTCTTGATTAATATTCCAAATTTTCACATAGCCATCACTCATTTGCACAATGCTCATTCACTCATTTGCACAATGCTCATTTCCAATAAAACAGTGCAATTTGTTAGACTATTAGGCCTTTCTGATTCCTTAGAAATGGGTTCCAGTATGTTGGTTTAAGAGTTTATTCCATTATTTTGATAGCATATACTACCATATAATTTTACTTGCATTTGTTGAGAAACCATGAGCCACTTAACTTGCAGGACTGGGAAAATTTGTACCTGTGTATAATGATCCACCTCTTGTGGATTATGGGACTACAATTTCTTTGCTCCCAAAACGTCTATAGAATGGCCCAAATCCATAGTTGAGAAATCCTTAGAGATACTGCAACCTCCCCTTTTAAGTGTATATCTTCCCTTGCCTCGATCATAAACTATAATTGTGTTGTCAGGTTTGTGTTGTCAGGTAGCTGAGTAGAAGGATTTTTCTGAGCAAATAGTGACACTAATTCATTCATTTTTGAAAGTGCTACACCATTTTTGCAACTGTCTGTCCTATACTTTTCTTCAACAAGCAAAATTCATCTAAATTTATCCTTGATATCTCGATCTTGGACTTCACCTTCAAATATAGGTGTTGTCTCTTTTGTAGGATTTAACATCTTTCCCATATCTTTATTTACCTTTTGGTTCTCTCTAAATGGAATTTTCAAAGCTTCTACTGCATTTGGATCCTCTAAAGAATCAACTGCTTCCATGCCTTCATCCTTATTTGTCTTCTCAACTAAATGTACTAAGCCTTCAATCCTTCTTGTATCAAATTCAGTTTTGTCATTACTTCTTCTGTTCTTGGCAGCCCTTGATGATACCCAACCTTCCAAGAGTTTTGTTACCTTTATGAAGGCTTGGCTATAGTCTTCAAATTTTTGATTTGGAAACAATTTTGTTTTTCCTAGTTAGCTTAAACCTTTTTATTCTAGTTCCAAAATTCTTCTTTTCAATATGTTCTAGTCCAACAGCTGGCCAGGAGCATGATCTGATACCACTGTGATGTACCAAATCTAAATTAGGCAAATTTTTCCTTTATAAACAAACTTTCTTTGAAAATTTTTTACAAACAGTTAGAGTGGAATAATTTCATCAAACACTTGGCATGCACAATAAGGGAACTACTATAGCAAGAGAAAATAAGAGGCAATCATTAATGTTATTTCTTAATTCAGAAAGTTGTTACAATATAGGAAGATCAAGGAAACTAGAGCTTCACTTGGTGACAACTTTTGACCAACCTCGGTCCACTGTTATAAACTAATATAAACTCAGAAAGAAGCTACAAAATGTTAGTCTCCTTCAGAAATTCTGAACCCTTTAATGATGTTGCTTAGTATAGAGAATCTGGCCTCAAAGTTTTGCAGGACACATATGTATTATCTCAACTTCAGAATATGATGATTGATTTCCAATCTGTCCTCCTTAAAACACTGATATATGGTGCCAAATCTGAGAACAATCACCCCTGGAATCTCAGCCCTCCCTTAGGAATAAATTATTAGCATGTTAGTCTTCTTCCAAAAGTCTTCTATGAACCCCATTCCCAATACATCTTTCCAATAAAAAAACCCTATTTTTTCTAGGTATCCCCTATTTTACTAAATACCTTTTTTAGAACCCCCAATAGATATAAATGCCCCCATATAACTGCAATATATTGACTCTATTTTTTAGAATTGTAAAACCCCTTTATGAATGAATGTTTTTAGATTGTGGTAAACAAGGTGAAGTAATTGTGCATAAATATTGGATATATTTGTTATAAAAACCAGTTTCTGAACTTCAAGGAATCCACAAGAAATAAAAAAGATAAGGTTTAAGCCTTAGGTATAGGCTTTGATGATTCCTATACCTCATGTCTCCTCAGATGCAATAGGTGTTCCTATTGTTGTGATTGAAGACTTTTCCTACTCCCCTATTAGCCCAAAGATTTTTGGAGAGATTTATCATGACATTGTTATGAATTAGATGATGAACCCCAACAAGATGAATGTAGATGGGATGGAAGCTAGAACCTTAGTTCATATTTGAAATCTAGTAGTGTTAGCCATTACCTTGGTCAACAATTTTTGAATTACTTTTCCACTCCCTGAATGACCATGTCCAAAATATTCTTGTGTCAAGCCTAGAAGTTGAAGGGGATACCATTGAATTTACATCTTTGACCTTGTTGAATTCAGGATCAGAGTTGATCAACTGACAAACTAGTGTAGTCTCAAAAACATTGTCTAGACCACTTGGTTGTGTTTTGACACATTGAATTCATGATCATGAAGCTGGGTAGGTTTTAATGCAGTCCATCATATTTTCCACTCATTCATGTTCCTTCATGATGTGAGAAATCATCTGCAAAATGCCCATTAATTGGTTCTCTGGTTCCTTTTTTAGGGAGGGGAGCGCCTTTGATTAAACCTTGTCCATTCTATGTGATATATATTAGGTAACCCAAGGATTCATCTGCCATTAATTACAGCGCTGGGGTTAATTCTATCATGTTGTACTTCTGTTTTTATTTTGGTGATACATAGAAAATGGCAAAAGGATTAATAATTTCTTTATTAACTTAGAAAACTCAACAATTTATCTTTTAACCCTGTTACCATGCAATATTCTGGTAAATCATACCAGGTTTCGAGGTTTATTGTCCAAGAAAGATTTTCCATGCTTGTTATAAAATCTAGATTCTGAACCAAGAGAAATCTATAAGACATAAAACAACATATAACTTGTAAGGTGTTGAATTAGATTTAATGAGAAATTTATAAAGACCATACAAATAAGGTGTAGGAGGCAGACAAAAAATGGAGCCAATACTCATAATAACCCATTTTTTTATTGTATAAAAACTTGCTTTTAAGGCCAGGCTATTGTTCCATGATGTAATTTTAGTAACTTAGTTGAGTGATGAGACATGGGCCTAGTTGATTTGGTCCAATATTTATTACATATGCAAGTTTACTACAATGAAGTGGGTGAAATATTATCACTCTCCTAACTCATAAAATATTTTTATCCACCAATTTTATACTCTTGTATACACCTAATTTAATATGCAGTGTACAGTTCGATTTTCTCTTGCACTTTCCTTATTGTGTGATTGTTCTCATTGCTCTTTCAATTCATGCACATATCAATACGACTTATTTTATTGTTTCTATTGTAGTATGAGTTTTGTTTTGGGTTGAGGTATTATTTTTGTTTCTTCTGATAAAGTGTATTCTTATTTATTCAGTTTAATTGTCTTGTGTCCATTTCTTTCAATGAGTGGGTATTGGCTACAAGATTCGCATACAGAACAATGGAAACTTTTTTATCTGTGTAAGATAACCAAAGCTTTGCATACCTTTTCTTGTCACAAGTATGTGATTTGTTAGGTTCTAATTCATTTTCTTATTTATGGAAGTATTATCCTCAATTTCTATGATGTATGTGGAAACCTGAAATGTTATATCTCTTTATGTGGAGGTTCTTCGACATTAAAATGAAAATGGATTTCTTAAAATAGAATATAAGGAATTGAATATCCATTTATTCTTCTTAAAATGCATTGTAAAGAAGAGAGTTTTCCTCTTAGTATTTTTACCATTTTATTTGGTAGAACACATGATAGAGAATGATGCACTGCTCCTTTTCTCATTATGTTTGGAATTTATACCAATTGACTGAGTATTTTGTGTAGCTTCATTGTTGTTTGTTTTATACCTATAACTTCATTTCTATTTTGTGTAGTTACCAATATAAATTAAGCTTTGTTGTGTAGCTTCATTGTTTGTTTTATACCAGTAGCTTCATTTTTGCTTTTATACAAATAGTTAGTTTTGTGTAGTTTCATTATTGTACAATATTGATCATAAGAGAGAATTAATTCCTATGGCTATGGAAAATATGGATGAGCATTAGGATCTAGATATATTGGGGTTGTCTTTGTTTTTGAAACGAATATTTTTTAGGATGTAAATGAATATGAGAAAAGAAAATCAAGTGGGTACATTTGGTTAGATACATTGGAATGGTATAAATGACATAGTTTTAGAAACAATTCCAAAATGCCATTTGTGTGGCATATATGACATTTTTGGTAGGTTTGTAGAGATAATATGCAAAAATGATAGTATGGAGTACAACTAGTTAACGATGCACTTATTTTTATTTTTTTGGACTCACAAAGGAGAGACATGGCCAATATATAGCCAATCAATCATTATGTTAGTAGGAGGTTTACTTCCTCTATATCCTAAGGACCATGGCATATTGAGGCATGTTAACCACCCACAAGTATGGGTAACCATAGGATAATTTTTTTCTTCTATGATGCAATTTTCCAGCTAGCTGTCATACATTATTTATTATATGTTGTATGTTTATTTCCATTTGTTTTCACAATATATCTACAATTTTATCTTTTTAGATTGTAACTTAGTTGACATGATTGTTATTAAGTTCCCAAGGTGTTCTTTTTTTATGGTAACATTTTATTTGTTTTGTTTATACTGGTCATTTGGCCACATAGTGGCTACTATCGCCCAACTGAAGAAAAATTCCAACTGAAGAAAAATTCTTTGAGTTTCATGCTTTTCTAGGAAAAAATGACATTGACATATCGATGTTGAGGTATATTTCGTATAAATATTTTATAGTCTACTTTAGTTTATATTCCAGTTTTCATCATATTTTATGTATTATACTCTGCATTATATCTTCTTTCATTTTAGAAGAGGAAGTTAGTATTGATGGTCAAAAGCAAGATTTGAAGAAAGAGAACAATAACATTGGAGCGACAAATGCAGAGAGAGTGAGAGGGAGAGAAAATAACCGATCTAGTGATACCCTTAATGTCTATGTCGCATGTCACACACACACACAGATTTGGTGAATTCACCTACAATGCCTTCGCAACACAATGATAATGCTTTGAAGCGATGAAACAATATTTCGTGTGTAAATTGTAGTCCAACCAATATTAAGTTGAATACTTGTATTGTAATACTTGACATTTCATATAATATAATTTATGTGATTGAAGTTATTTATAGTTGCACTTGATATTATTTAGAATTTTAATTAACATATGTAACTTTGTGTTTTCATATTAGATGAATATGTACATTGTATGACATATTTTTAAATTTAGTTGCAAAATAATACTAATTAATTTATGTTGATTAATAATGAACACATAAAATCAATCTAAAACTACTAAATTAGTAGTTTATATTGATTAATGATGAACACAAATAAAATGAATATATGACTAAATTAGTCGTTTATAATGATTATTAATGAAAGTAAATGAAATGAATATAACTGTTAAATTAGTTGTTTATATAATGAATATGAAAATACCAAAAAAATATAAATGACTAATACAAATGATAAATTGGTGATTACAAATGACGACTAAATTTTGTATATATATGACTATCAGTGACTACTTTACAATATCTTATAACATGACCAAAATTTAGTCATATTTCTTTTCTTATTAATTTGTTTTAAACGATGACTAAAATTTGCATATATATGACTATTAGTAGCTAATTTACAGTGTCTTATAACATGACCAACATTTTGGTCATTAATTGGTTTTCTCGGGTGATCATATAGTAATATATTTTGTTGTATATTTTGTCATTAATTATGGCAATTAATGATTAAATCAATGACTAAATTAATGACCAAATTAATTACTAAATATACTACAAGACGATAAAATTGAAACAACTAATTAATGTCTAAGTTAAAAACGACTAAAATTTGGTCGCATTATAAGATACTGTAAATTAGCTACTACTGGTCACCGACTGAAAAATAGTCGTTTATATGCAAAATTTAGTCGTTTTCTTAGTAACTAATTAGCCATATTTTACTAGTGTATAGGGGTATCATTCCAACACACAGAGCATTGAATGCACCAAACAACATGGTTCACAACCATTAAAAAGGAATCACTACAATATTTAAACAACCATACATACACACAACTTGTAAGCCTATTTAGAACTTAAATAATACTTAGGATTAGAAAGGGTTATGAACGAAGTAATCTGTATGCCACGACTCTTTTATAAAAGTGTTTATTTTTAACAACTCACATTCTAATGCATACCAATCCAACACATTTGAATGCAGGGTTTGCATGCAGCAAATCAACGTTGTTGTAGGAGAGCACACACCAATGAAAGAATCAGTCACAATTTGTAGGAATTACATGCATAATTCAGAGGTCTTCTCAGGAATTCAAATAACCTCACATGGAATATATAGTAGGGGCACATGCTTGGAATAAGCACATAGCCATATAGAGCGTAAAGGGATAGAATATAGAACGAAATAATGGTAGGTAATATGTCAATGAATATGAGATACAAGAGGAGAGAGTTGAATTCGAACCTATTTCTCGGATACCATGTCAGGCCAAGTTTATAACTCTGAATCAAATTATGTTTTGCATTAAAAGAGAATATGAGTATATACAAGGAGAGAGAGCCTATTGAGTTTCATCTCCCAATGTCTCTTCGTCTTCTATCTTCCTTTATTTTTTTCTATTTAGAATATTTACATAAGTTTTCCTAATCCCAAAGATTGGGTGTCAACATTTCCAATATTTGTGCTCAATCCAAATTCCTCTTTGGCATGCCTATACTAAGGCTAAAAATGCACCTCATCACACAATTAGTATGTGATCTATTCACCTATATGGTCCTCAAATCATTCTAACATCATATCATCCACAATATTCATCTGAACTTACTGTGAAAGTCATGTGCATCAACTATCATCTCCATGGATGTAATCGTGTCCTCCAAGATATCCTCAATATTACCAATGCGCCACTTTAATACTACTAATGTCTATCAATTTGTAGTGTTAGGTCATTCAACTACTTCTCTCCTTGTCCATTTGTGTCTGATGCCACTAGTTTCCTCTATTATTGAGTCACAAGGAAGACACTTGCGCACCTACCATCATCATCCTACTCACAATAGGCACCAAGTGTGGGATTAGGCATGAAATGATAGTCAAATAGTCTAAGTGTGAAAGGGAGACTACCTTCTTTAGGAAGAAGAGTTCAAAAATGTTGACGATGTGAGGTCGTGGTTTCAATTTTCATTGAAACAACTTCAAGATCACGATTGTGGAGTGAAAAGGGGAATGGAGAATATGTGCTTCTTGCTTAAGAGACAATGAAGATAATATATTTTTCAATGTCGTTATGAAGTAGGCTCATCAGTCTGAGCACCATTTGGTGGATGGTGAGGCGCAGTGTACTTGTGCTTTCAAGATATTATGTCAAGCTGGTCCAATTACAAATTGAAGGACATTTTTGCAAGGACATTTGCTTTTTTGCTACACGAAGCATTGAAATTAATCTTGTAATTAGTGATTTGATAAGGTTAGTGGAGGAAAATAAAATTAGCTTCAAGGACATGGCCTGTTGGTAGGAAGTATATATATATATATATATATATATATATATCCAAGATGGTATTGATATGGCATCTCAAATATGTAGTAGTATCTATATACACCATTAATGGATATATTATTGCAACAGTGTCATCTATATTAGTCCTTAATAGTTTGGAGGTATTTTCTCAATGACATATAACCCTAATAAGGATTATCAGATATTTATGTAGATGACTTAATAATGATCTAGCACCTAAGTTTCTCATGTACTCTTTCTTCACTGTGATAAAGGATGGTTGGTTACAACTTTGGGTCATGGGGCACTATGGCCTCGTTGGGCTAAGAAGTTTTTCTACTAGGCCTTTTGTCACTTAGTTTATGTGGCTAAACTAATCTTTCAGACTCATCCTTGAGCTAATTCTTTGTTTATCTTCAATAAGTGTTGTAGGGTAGAATTTATTGAACTTTAGCTTTGGGCATGGACTCTTACTTCATTGTGATAAAAGAGAGTTAGTTACAATTTAGAGTCACTAGGTAGTAAGGATATGTAAGGTTGAGAAGTGTTGTTGCTAGGCCATCCGCCACTTAGGTTATGTCACTAAACTAATTAATTGGACATGTTATTGAACCAATGCTTTGATCATCATCAATAGGTGTTATGGAGTAGGTTATGTTGAACTTTGGCTCTCGATATGGACTCTTTCTTTGTTGTGACAAGGGAGGGTTAGTTAGAATTCAAGGTCACTTGGCAATGAGGAATCACTAGGTTAAGAAGCATCACTGCTAGTCCTTCCACCCCTCGACTCATTTTGTTGAAATAACCAGTTAATTCACTAATGAACTAATACTTTGGTTATTTTCAATATGTGTTTTAAGTAGGTTTGGTCAAATTATTACCCAATCAGGGACTTGATATGAAATTAAGCTCACCAATGAACCTATGACATGTTGGTTAAATGACATAATTTCAACCTCTGTGAAAGGAAAAAAAGACAATGTTAATAAATTCAAACATTTTATCAACCACACTAAAGAACAATTAACCATTAGAGAATAATCCAATTTTAATCTATGTTTGAAAAGAATACAAAATACTACAAGGTGAATATAGTTAAATTTAACCCTATCCATCAATATGGCTTGCTGTTGGTCACACACGGGGTTTGCAGAATATTAGGATGTGCACTATGAGTGGATTTTGTTCACACATGGGGTTTATAGAATGTTAGGACGTGCAATATGGGTTTCCTTTTATTCATACACAAGGTTTATAGTTTGTTATGATGTACATTGTGGGTTCGGTATTACTATGATTTCCTTCACTCAAGTGATATGTTAAAACAAGACGAAGTTGAGTAGAAGTCCTATGTAAAATTTAATGTCACAAATATTCTGATTTGAAAGACAAATAAAAAAAAAATCAGTGCTTACATGTATATTTAAAATCACTTATGATGATAAAAAAATAACACAATTTGAATGATGTAATGTGAACAAAGTGAGATGCATTAGTAGAAAGATTTAACTTCCCAAGACAATTGCTTGTAGCCTGGGATGATTAGAATTCAAAATGCCAAGTCTCTTTAGTGTTATTTTGACAAAAATACATTGGGAATTAAATACTGGCAATCCAAATATTCTAAAACTACAATATCAATCATTGAAAATTACAAGTTTAGGTTTTTATATATCTCTAAATTAAGATAAAATCAGAGAATTACAATTTAAGAAAGATACTCAACAATTTCAAGAAAAACCATAAAATTTGAAACAACCATCATGATTATTAATTTTAAAACAACATTACCAATTGTATAATAATTATGAAGGTGATTAATCAATATATTTATATAAATAAACTATTTCACGTAATTGTAAAATATAATAAACATTTAATTTAGATCTTAGGATTTTGTGATCCATAATGTAGTAAGCATGTCTTTCAAATTAATCACATCAATACTATTTGGTAGACATTTCAAATTAGATAATGTGGTTCATCCTCATGACATTTATTTTTTTATTAAATTTTATTATATTCATGAAATACACGACATAAAAGAAATTAAGAGTTTCCATGAATGAAAAGAATCTCACTATAATCTAGGTTAATTGAAAAATGTGAAAAACTTTCAACTATATTGTTCATTTACTGATAAGGGAGGACTAGTTTAGGATAAGTGGTTAAAGCTTTCTCTTATACGTTAAACACCATGTAAAAACCCAAAAAAATCTAAGAAATATAAACGACCATCTTCACGCTTACATTTAAATCAAATTTGAGTGCTATAAACATGACTTGGAGTGGAATGCTATAATCAATTGGAATAAAGGAATTGTCTTGAGAAATACAGGGTAGGGCAAAAGCCATGAGCTTGGAAGTGACAACATCAACGTATCTAGCTCGTAGAGAGGCTCAGAAGGAGAGGGTACATTTGTTGTATCGTCGATGCTTGAAGGATGCCCTTAGCTGGGTCGTTCAAAGGTGTTTATTCTGGGAGGATGTAAGTAAATAAAACCCTTCTCATTAAAGCTTTTACATACCCTGTTTTTGCCAATTTTGTTTATTACCAATCACAAAGACAACTCTTCAATTTTTCTTGAAATGTTTGTCATCCAGAACAGGCTCTATTTCACATTTTCTTGGAGAAATTTATTGGTTGATCAATAATTAGGGCACAGTTAATTTTTCTTGAGTGACCGTATCGTAGTGTAAGTTTTTACACTTATTTTTTGCCAATTATCTGGTGTAAGTTGCACATTTGGATGGATAAGGAAAGGAGATATTCGTGTAAATCTCGTTGCTAATGCCCGATAAGGGTAGATGACATGCCGAGGCCGCATGTTGTTGGTCCGAGAATTTCAGTTAGCTATTTGCATGGGGAACTTTTTTGGTTAACTTTATTCCATGTCGATCTTGAAAGTTTCATATCGGAATATCCAGATCCTCCATATAAAAACTTTTTTACGGCTTCGTTTTTACCTGTGACTTCTTCCATTTTCAGTGGTTTTACTTCTCCTGTAAGATATCTTTTTTTTGTTGATTATTCAAGTTAGAAGCACTGTTTTCTAGGAGGATTTATTGATAGTGTCATCATTAATTGATGCTAATAATGTCTATTGTTCATTGCTGCCACAATTCTCCATTTCTTCTGTTTTGAATCTTGATCTTAATGCTTAAGAGCTTCCTTTAACTATTAATAAAAAGTAATAGACATGGCTTTCAAAAGAAAAAGGTCGAAGCAGCGCGCGTAGATCCACTGCCCTCTGTCAACAACACCCAACAACTGCAGGACAAGCCATGAGCTTCACAACAAGAATAAATGGTAGACAACAAGAGAAACAATGATTCATGTACTAAAATGCAGAGTCCCATAAGAGTCAGCAGAAAGCCCTGAAATCAGAGGGAGAGGGTCTGTCTAGGGAAGATTTTTAAGGCCGACTTGCAGCCAGAAGCATTGAAAACATAAAACAATCGTGGAAAATTCCATGTCCCTGAGCGAGACCACAGTGTCTCTATGGAAAAGTTGTGACCGACTTGCTGCAAAATGCACAGAGACAATAAATGCTGTGACAAGCAGTGTCACTGTTTTCGGTGAATTTGAAGTTTAAAATTCGAAATTCGTCGAATCTTAAGGCGAATTGAATTAATTCGACTCACATTTGGAAAATTCCAACCTGAATTGGATTTGAAATTAAAGCCAAACCTTGAGTGAATCTCAAGCGAATGAATTCGACCAAATTTACAAATTTTGTGCTAAAAATTCAACGAAAAAGTAAAAAATTAAAAGCCCTAGGCTCTTTCGAAACAATTTTTGGTTCTCTATGTGTAGTTTTTTCCACATCCTTGGTTTTCATCTCTCCAAGGTCACGTGGAAGTTGTTATAGCAATTTTCTTGAGCTACTTTGTTACTATAAACTTTGCATTCCACCACCCTTTGTGCTGAAAATTAGTGAGAAAAGTGATTCCTCGATTTGTGTTTCCTAGTAAAAAAAATTGTTTTGAATTGTGCGGTTGTGTTTTATTCTCCATTCCTATTATGTTGCACTCTAGTAGATAATTTGTCTTATGAATAGAATTAGGTTCAGATTTTTCATAGCAGCAAATCAAATTCATGGAAAATCTACACTTCACATGTCTTGACTTTGCCCAATTGTCAAGTGATGAACACTACTATGTGCATCGACAACCCTCCTCCACAAGACCTCCAAGTGGATGTTCAAGCATGTCCCAACCCAAAAAAATTTCATGTTTTCTACAAACTCATCCACTTGACAAATGTTAACTTTCTTCCATGCAAGTTTTCATCTATTATATGTATTTTTAAACTTTATAAGATGTCAAACTTAATGAAAAATTTTATTAGGGAAATTTTAATTTTCATTCATGAAATTTTGTCAAAATTCAACGTTGTCAAGATTGAATTCAAATTTGAACTAGGTGACTTTGGCCTATTTTGAGCTTGAACGTTGTCCTTTTTCCATCTTGTAGTTGTAACCATATCCTACCACCACTTCCACCTAGATTGTTGTGAGAGGCTTTGTTGAATATGCTTTGGGCTGTTCCTATCTTCTCTCTAGGTTGGTGGGATCCATGGGGTCCTTTTGAATGGGTGAGGATTTAATAGATCCCATGGTTTCTCTCACCCTATGGAACACCTTGAAGGGGGAGTACTTCTCTTCAAAAAAAATTGTGTTGCATGCCAGTTGTAGAGACCATAGCACCTCGAGAAGTAAGACCAGGGAGTTTTCCTTTTTCCCTTATGATAATCCAATGAGGGGCTTGCTTTAGTGAATTCCCTACCTAGTTTCCTTTAAAAGGGAAGGTGCCCCAATGGTGCTTCAGACCTCTAGAGAGAAGTGGCAATTTATGAACAAGTGATTTACCATCTCTCTTTCATGTAGGGGACATTTGCTTGGGCCTTCCAAACTTTTGCATCGAATATTATTGCATGTGAAAATGGTATTTCTTAGTGCCAACTATGTGAAGTGGATGGATTTGGGGGGAGCCTTGACCTTCCAGATAATGCTCCACTATGAAGGTGGTGGGTCTTGGATTTGTTGGTGGTTAAAAATCAATTCATATGCCAATTTAATTGAGTAGGTACCCTAGGTTGGATTTTCACTCCAAGCATTTGAATCCTCTTCTCACCTTATCTTGATTCTAGCCTTATTTAGTTGAAGTCTCATCTCCTCCCATTGGATTGTTGTTGGCCCTATTAGCCCCAAGTTGATATTTCTACTCTAGACCTAATCTAGGGATTGGTGAGTGTGTGGGAAATATAGATCTACTAGGTGCTAAATGCCTTTAAATCTTAAAAGCCTCCATGAGCTCACATGGCATTTTGTAGTGTACCTCTTTGCCTATCCAAAAATTTGTAGCCACTTGGATTGTAGCCTTGTTTCCTACTTTCCAACTTAGGTAAGATCCAATTAAATGGTAAGAAGATGATATAAGTTTCCAAAACTTTTACCCCATTTTTTCGTTCTTGTATGGGTATCTCATTCAATTTGTGATAGTTCTCAGGGAAATGTATTTTAGATGTAGGATTTCCTGCCATAATATTTTTCTTGTGAAAAAATTATAGCCTCCTTTCATTGCTAATGTTGTCGAGAAAAATTGAATGTCTTTTATGCCAAGAACTCCCTACTAATTTGGCATTGATGTTGATTCCCAGCTTATTAGAAACTTGCCCTTCTTTTATAATTTTTCGTTCCAAATGAATCTAAACATGATTTGTCTCATACCTTTGAAAATCTGATTTGGTATATATATAAGTGACAACCAAAAATAAAGCATGTTGATTATATGTTTTAAGAGCACAAGCCTTCCAATGATTGAAATTCATCTATTGAACAATGATTTATTCTAGATTTTAGCTTGTCAAGGATCCAAATCCAATCTTGATATTTGTAGTTATTTGATTCCAGTTTGAACCCTTGGTATGCCATGCTTTCCTTGCAATTTTTCATTATGAAAGGGGTGAATCCTTCTATCATCCTTTTTTGAGCTTGGATAACATTGGTGAAATGAATGGATGATTTTTTGGAGATTTACCTCAATGTCTATCACATCACATAATTGCTTTAGGATGGTCCACAAGCATTTGGCCTTTTCCATTGCTCTATTGCCAAAATGTAGCAAGTTGTCCATAAACATGAGATGGAAAAGAACTTCTCCTTCTACCACTTTGATGCTTTCAATTCTATAGAAAAATATTATGAAATTTGTAGCCCTCCTAGTTTCAAGTGTTTTGTATATTGTTTAATGCCCCTAGCCCCAAACTCTTAGCTGATATAAAATTTAATGCAAATTAATTTGAAACATTCAAGACTACTCTACATTTTTCATTTTCCTTCCAGCTGATATAAAAAATTTATGCAAGCATTTAACACACATGAGACAAGTGTTTTTGGTCAACAAGACCTTGGAAAAACCCACAAAGGGAAAACCAGTCTTCAAAGAGGATTTATTAGCTTCTCAGGAAAAATATTACAGAGATAATTAACAACAAGGTGTACTTATATTTCCCTTGGGAATAGTGCCCTAGTCAGTCCACTTTATCTCTGCTTTTTGAAACAAAACATTTGACTCCTTAATAGACCTATGTTCATCATTCAAAGACTAGCATCTCAGACCTCTCACTGATATTTTTCCCTTGAAATTTGAGCTTTAACATATACCTAGACTGCTTAGAAATTCATGTTAGTCAACCCTCTTTTAATGTAAATATTTATTGGAAACCCATGCTGACTAAACAATAATCACTTCCTCAATTTTTGTGCTACCTATATGTCTATAAATGTCCCGAATTTCTCACTGACTATTGGAGGAGTGACCTTAGAAAATTGTGCAGATTGTTGCCTAGAAATTTGTGTTGTTTGAAACTTCTCTCTACCACATAAATCATTGAACCAGATCTCTATTTATACTTCAAAAAGTCTGCCAAAATGCTCTGGTTGCCTCAATTTTCATGCCTTTCCCTTGAGCTTGAGCCTGACCTCCTAGAAACTCGGGGTTGTTGTAGAAAGTTTTCTCAACTGTAAAACCTTCTTCCTTAGCTTTCTGCGCCTCTTCTCCTTGCTCCCTCTCTTTTCGAAAATTCTCATGTGAAGAATGAATGATATCTCTTGCCTTTTCTCCCTTTTTTCCTTTCCTTAGATAGGATATCCCTAACCCTATTGATCAAGGGTTGAGATTAGATCTCAGCCCATGAGATCAATGGTGGAGATCATTCCCTCACTTGACCCCCTTTTAATGTAGTCCCCCTCATTAATGACTCCTAGTCACTTTATAACTATAGTTTTGTACCTTGTACTTTTTCTCCACATAAAGTCACTTTAACAATATAAAGTGTCTTTAATATTAGAAAGTACTTTTTCTCATAAAGGCACTTTCAAGCATAAAGTGACATTAATATAAAGTACCTAATACTTATACCACATAAAGTGACTTTTACGGCATGACTTTAATATAAACCATAAAGTCACATACCAAAAAGATAACTAAAGTGTCTTCCTAGGCAAAAAGGCTAATGCACTAGGAAACACCTCCTTGATACCCTTATTATTTTTAACACTCCCTCTTATCGAGGAAGGTGTTTCTTACCACTCCCATCCTTTCTCTGAAATACACATGCTTTCCCCTTGGCAATGACTTAGTGAGAATATTTGTAACCTATTCATCAGTGGATATATACTGAAGCCTCATTGCCCCTCATTGAACCCAATCCCTGATGAAGTAGTACTTTATCTTTATATGCTTTGACCAGTCATGAAATACTAGATTCTTCGTGAATTTGATGCAACTCTGATTATCACAGTATATCGTAGTTGGTCTCAACCTTTGATCAAATAAGCCACATGTCATCTTGCAAAGCCAAATAGCCTTACAACTAGCCTCACAACTAGCCTGACTAGCTACAATATACTCAGCTTCCACTGAGCTCAATGCTATTGATCTCTTCTTCCTGCTTAACCACAACACCATTGTTGAACCCAACATGAAACAACATTCAGAAGTACTCTTTCGGTCACTAGAACTCCCTGCCCAGTCTGAGTTTGTACAACCCGTCACCCTGACTCCATCTCTTGGGATATAGGCTAGACCATAGTCCATTGTGCCTTGTAGGTACCTCAACCTGTCACCTTGACTCCATCTCCTGGGATATAGTCCAGACCATAGTCCATTGTGCCTTGTAGGTACCTCAACACATGTTTCGCAACCACCTATTGCACTCTCCTGGGCTCCATCATAAACTGACTCAATGTGTTGATTATGAAATAGATATCCAATGTAGTGTTGACTGGATACATCAAAGAACCGATCAATTGGCGATACAAGGTGGGGTTCCCCAGCTTAGAATTTCAAACATGCAACTTCTTCCATTTTGTGATCATAGGAGTAGCCATAGGCTTGCAATCCTCCATACTAACTCAGTATGTCCCTTGCATCTATGCCCTAGCCCACAAACATATTCCCATCCTCCTACCAAACCTCCAACCCCAAAAAGTAATGCATTAGTCCTAGATCAGTCATATCAAACTCTGAAGCAAGGTCCCTCTTGCAATGTTGGATGAGTTTGTCCTCTCCTGTAATAAACAAGTCATCCACATATAGAACTAGAATGAGTGGATCATCACCAACCATGATAAAGTATAGGTTCGGATCTGCATCACTCTTCTAGAAACCCATTTGCTGCAAGTAGGTATCTATCCTCTCTTACCATGCTCTAGACCCCTGCTTTAGCCTGTATCAGGATTTTTTAATCCTACACACATGGGATGCTCTCCCATGATCAAATCCCTATGGATGTTCAATGTACATCTCCTCTTATATGACCCCATCGAGAAAGGTGGTCTTCACATCCATATGGTGAATCGTCCAACCTATCTCAAATTCTATTGATATCATTGATCTAATAGAGGTATAACGAGCAACTGGTGTGAAGGCCTCCTCATAGTCAACTCTCTCTACCTGTGAGAGCCCTTGTTCCACAAAACGAGCTTTGAACTTTTCCATGTTGCCATCCGCAACATGTTTGATCTTATAGAGCCATTTGGAAGTCACCACTAACTTCCCCTCAAGTCTCGACAACATCTCCCATACATCATTGTTCATGATGGAGGTATACTCCTTCACCATGGCATCTCTCCAGATATGATGACTAGCAACCTCCTTGTAGCTACCCGGTTTAGTTTCCACAACATTTCCCACATAGCCACTCAACCTCTCTGGTGGTATGCTCTCCTGCACTGATCACTTGGGTTTCCCACTCTCTCTTGTGCTTCCTCTTCCCTGTAGTAGCCTCCTCTACTGGAATGGGAAAATCCTCAACTAGAGCCTCTCCTCTTGACGAGGAAGGCCCTCCCGTGGTCTGTGGTAAACCTATATTCTAAGATCTTGTGCCCAGTGATACTGGACTCTGTGAACCTGTCACCCTAGAAGTAGGTGATCCTCCTGACCGTGGTGTACCACCTGAAGATCCTAATACTTGTGGTGTGGCCCCTTGCTGAGGAGCTTGCTGCTCTACCCAATCAACCTCCAGAGACCTCCTCAAGACCCTCTCCTCTTCAAATCTCACATCTTGCCTCAGGACAAATTTCCTTTGTACAGGAAGGTATATATGATAAACCTTGTTGGTCTCACTGTAACACCCAAAGATACCCTTTTTTGCAGTGAATTCTAGCTTCATTCTCTTCTCCTTAGGGACATGTGAATATGTAAGGCATCGAAAAATCATGATGTGTGCAATCTTAGACTTCTTCCTAGAAAAAGCGTCCTTATGAGTCTTACTCCCCAAAATACTTTGTGGGCTCTTGTTTTTTAGATACACTGTAGTGTCACATGCCTCCACCCATAAAGAATGGGTAGCCTCTGATCATGCAACATAGCTCTAACTTCACCCACTATGGCCCTAATCTTCCTTTGCGCCACCCCATTTTATTGGGGGTTATAAGGCACTATGTAACCTATCTTGATGCTCGCGCTCATACAAAACTCCTTCATATCCTTGGAGGTATACTCACCCCCATTGTCTGTTCTCAACATCATAATCTTCTTCCCCATCTGATTCTCCACAAGAGCCTTAAACTCTTGGAACGTCTTGAAGACCTCATCCTTGGTCTTCATAAAGAAAATACAGGTCTTCTTGGAGTAGTCATCAACGAAGGTCACATAGTACTCATGTCCGCTTAATGATACATGAGACATAGGACCACACACATTAGAGTGTAGCAAGTTTAGGATACCTACTATTCTGTTGTCACTGCTTGGGAAAGGTGTCTTAGTGTACTTTCCAAAAGCACATCCCTTGTACACATCATGATGCTCAGTGCTGAACTCAGGTAAACCTGTAACCATCTCTCTCAGCAACCTAAATGCTCCATGGTGAAAGTGGGCCATCCTCCCATGCCATATCTCACACAACTCACTGTTGTTGGTCTCTGCCACCAAGGCTCTAGTAGGTTAAAACATAAACCTGTATAGCCTCCCACTACGAACTCCAATCACTCTTTTTGAATTTAAGTATTAGGGGTTTACGCAGTGCATTATCTTAGATATCGTTTTTTTTTTTTTTTTTTTGGGATTCAACTGCGTTAAGTAAGTCATTAACGTATGACCACTTAGCACTCATTGCATCGGAAATGGTCATACGTTAATGACTTACTTAATGCAGTTGAATCCCAAAAAAAAAAAAAAAACGATATCCAATCACTCTAGCAGACTCGACACTAGATCCCATGGGATATATAAGCACTTGTCCTCCTTGGAACAACACGTCATACCCTCTTTCCTCAATATTGGAGACTGAAATCAAGTTCTTCTTCAACCCTGGAACATAAATAACATTCATCACTTTGAAAGGAGGTGAAGACTCCATTTGAAATGATATTGTCTCCACTCATGTTGCTCTGATCTTGGCATTATCTTCAAGCACAACCTCCAAGTCAATATCATCCTCTGTGAGACTCGTGAAGTGCTCTCTTACTCAAGTCATACTACAGGAAGATCCACTGTCTACAAACCACACGACAGAAGATGTGACACTCGTGGAAAGGCTCACCACTAAGGCAAACTTCATGTCACATTTGGAGGTAAACTCATCCACCTCTACTGAAGTTGTTTCACCCTTCTTATTATTCTTGGTGTGACACTGTACAACACAGTGACCCAAATTCCCACAATGTGGTGTGCTAGGGAAATTTTCCCTAGGTTTTCTCACACTGTTAGGTATTATTATACAATTTAATACTTCTCATGGGTAACATTTTTAATACCACAATTCATAACTTATAAAATTTAATGAACAATACATTCCAACTAATTAGTTACAACCAGATAACTCAATATACATGTCACCATGACAATTAAACGTTATACCCCCGTTTCACCAAGCAAATATAGACTAATTATATTCACTGTCAAGTAATTTAATTCCAGCTTAACACACAATTTCTAATTAAGTTCCCAAATATGGAGTTCAACAAGAATTTTAGCGACTATAACAACAAATTAAAAAAAAAGTCTGGTGGTATGACTCAACATCCTGTCTTGTTGTTAATCTTTCATTCTGTCATTCCATGGCAGGGTTAGGATTTAGTTCTTGTTTAGATCCCATGCATTTCCATGTAGCCACCGGTCAGTAAATTGGTTATTCCAAGCCTAGACATCGTGTCCCCTTAATCCTTAGCGAGGATTGAAGCTCGACAACAATGATTCTTATTTAAATATTCCATTGTGTTACCACTGTATGAGCCCTTGAAATATTCCCTGCCCTTTCATATCACCAAAAAAGAAAGCTTCCAACGAATCACGTATGCTGTGAAATATGTGGATCTTTACTGGGTCGCTGCAAAACATGCTTAGATTATATCGATTGTTTGGTTTCTGAACCCTCCATGGAAACTTTCTAGCAAATCACGTCCAACGAACAATGTTTGCTTCAGTGTTCGAATTTGTGTTCGATCGGTCACAAGATTGTTGTAGGAAGCTTTCCCTTAGCACGGAATTACTGCAAGTGGGAAGACAACCCTTCAATATAATACCGGTCTCATATCCTTCACCCAACTTCATGCCAGAAAACTTGTATGTGGCTTTTCTTTAGAAATAAATCCCGACTTGCCACAAAATAGAATCATAGCATCCAATTTCTCTCCGTCCAAAACTTTGTTAGGATTTTTTTTCTTAGATTTAGCTTTGAAATACATCAAAAAATAGATTCGATCTAGCTCAATTAAATGGATGTCGCCTCAAAAGAGTCTGAATTGGTTTGTTAATCCTTTTAGATCAGAAAATCTTGCCCAATAACCTGTGCCAAAAGAAAACAAAGAAAAAGAAATGGAACTAACTAGGGTGGAATCTTTTACCATCAAAATTAGTGGAAGGAAGGGTTCATAAAACCCTTAGAGCCTCAGGCTCAAGAAAAACAGAGATAAATTGATCTACAAAATGATGATTCCAAATGAATTCATCCCTCTCATATTTATAGATTTCGTAGAGGGGGTATCTTCTTCTAAAATGATTGAGTAAACTTTACTCCAAGCCCCAATTTTGGGTTTCTTCGCCTGTGGAAATTTTGGGTTTTTTCCCCTTTATGGAGGACTATAGCCTACGGGGATCGATAGGCTACTTCATTCTTTGGATGAATAATTTCTTGGGAACATTACAATCCCCCCTTCCTGACATTGCTTGTCCTCAAGCAATGACGAATCTTGTTGTTGCCCACTTTGTTTCCCTTCTTTGATGTACTGGAAGCATTTTCTGATATCCTCCATATACTGGTATTTTGACTTTTGCAATTTGATGACTTTTTTGCTGATTATTAATTCCTTCTCTAATGGATAAAGAAGGGGATTTACTTCTTTCCCCTGCTGCTTTTATTTTTGCAACTTCAGTTTCATCTTTATTCATGGGAAGGACACAAATCAAGGGTGGCAAAAAAGAATCAATAAAACTCTTTTGTCCCTCTGCTAGTGTTTTTATAACAGAAACTGCAAAGCTTGTCATTGAATTAGCTGAACTAGTCTCAATTGAAATCTGATGAGCAGTAACCGTTGTAAGATGTCTCTGAATCAGTTCCCCAACCATGGGCTGCAGTACTATTATGTCTGGTAGTGTATTCATAGCATCTAAGGGATATGCATCAAAGACCATTTTTAACAAAGTACATAATGACTTCCCTATACTCAATAGCTTGTTGTTGAAACAAGATTCTAGTAGTTGAGTTACCTGCTGAACATTGTTTCAAATAAACAGATGTGGCTTCTTTTCTAAAACCTTATTCATGACATCAAGGCCATGTAAGAGGACTGTTGAAGGATCTTTGTTTTTCCTTGAAGGCTGTGAATTCCCTTCCAAATTATTGAGCTTTACATTAACTGCTGGCCAAACCTCCAAAGCCTCCGATAGAAGCTTTAACATCTCTCTGTATATTGCAGACATTTCTTTATCCTTGGGTTCAAAATTAGGAAGGCCACTTTCTTTTTTAACTTTCTTGGTCAAAGAATCTGGAAATCCTGAAGCATCAGATGGACGTTTTGCATGTACTGTTACTCTGATCATGTAACCTCCTGTAGCTGGAGTCAAACGTGGCATATCCATTGACTAAACATGAGTGTTTGATGCTACATGTGCTTCTGCTTGATGTTGTTTCTCCCATGAAAAAACAAGCCCAACGAGCTCTATAGCTAGATGTCTATTTTCTGGGGGAGTGTTTTGATACAGTCCAAGGTGACAGAGAGAATTTAGCATCTATGACACAATTTGGGCTTGATAGCTGTAAAATAGGTTTGAATGTCATAAGTAAGCTAGAAAATGTGAACCAATTTAGAAATTGAATGGCACTCTTCAACCAGTATTTCCTTCATATAATGGATCCTTATAGGTATCTTGCTTTCTACCAAGAGAAATATCTGTGATAGTTGTAGTATGAATATATACAGATCTCGGTTAACTATATCCTTGTTATCTGGTTGGGACATTTTTAAAAGCCCGAGAAATGCATGAAGTATGGTTTTCACAGGAACTTCATGAGCCTGAAGATATTGGAAAAACGTAACAAAGGCACACGACTTGTTGGCACTTTCCTTTTGAGTGAAACAATTTGCCACTAAATTTTCAAGTTCCTTTTTATGGTCGAAAAGATCATTAAGGATATACTTCAGCAAGTGCGTTTCTAGCTACAAAAATTATCTTTAAGGGCTCATTGTATTTTTCACTTATCCTTTCAAGTGGATCAATCATCTTTTCAAAAATAGTTTTTATAATAGAAGGATCAATAACATGACCATTTTTAAAGGCATGGACCAACATAAGAAGAATCAAATTTTTCATAGCAATGACTACTTCATCATGTGTCAGTTCCTTGGACCAAAATAAATTCGAGAAGTACACCATAAGTTCCTTCTTCATTTGAGGATTGTATACTTGTTTATTAGGTCTTTGAAAAGCCTCTGGCTTTCTTTCACCTGTTCCAAGATGAGTCTTTTTTGATAACATATGCGGTTTTGTACAGGACAATTATTTTTTAGCTAATCTGGCATCAATTTAACCAACATTGACACCTGTTAAATTCCCTAGAGATGGGAATCCTGTTGCATGGTCTTCCCAGTAGTCTGTATGTAACCATTACCCCAAACTTCCATCAGCTGAACGTTGACCCACACATTCATGTCAATTGCAACTTTTCAGATGCTAACTCTTCATTTCTAATATATGGTTCAATACCCATAAAAGAACCAACTAGAAAATTCTTGTCATTCTTAATATCTCCAACACTCTTGTCATCATCAACATCAAGAGATGCTCTCTTGTCACTAGGAACATCTAAAAACACACTCTTATCACTTCTAGTAGTAGTTACAACACCCAAAGGCAGATTGTAAGCTGAAGTGGATCTGGTATCAGAATACAGTCTATCATTAAAATGAAAATCCAACTTAGAATTTGGCATTTCATCCATTTCAATAGGTGTATATCACGTCTGCAAAGATAAGCTTTCATTCATAGGATTCCCCCACTAATATTTTTCTTTGTATTGGTTGCAGTGGCTCAGTACAGGAAGGATTTTGTCCTATGGGCTATACTTTCTACATCAGTACCCAGTTCACCATTTGCATCATTGAACCTTTTATCTAGAGAAATTTCCCCGTTAATTATTTCTACAATATAGTCCATGTTGCCTCCATATAGGGTGGTCCCCACATCGGTTGTGGCCCCTTTATTAAATGGAGCTCCAAGAGTATAGTTCTTAGGATCACCATAAATTGAAGTGCCTGCAGCTAAAGAAATGCCAACATCTTAAACTAATAAAACAAGCTCTCCCTGAACAGAAACCACAAATGTAGTAACAGTTTTCGCAAGTTGTCCAAGAGTTTTGAACTTGATTTTTTTAGGTCATTAATAACGTGTTGGTCACTATGTTTCTCATATATTTTTTCATCATTATGTATTTCTTTCTTGTACTTGGGTCGCCTGCTCTAGGAAGATTGAAACTTTTGGACCTGATGTCAAGCCTGCATTGGTCTAAACTCATTTTGAAGAGGTGCTTCAGCTTGACATGTTGGTGGCTCATAAATACTTCCACTTTTTAGCGGCCCATTGTCTGGTCCAACTTTAACATTTTCATTGTCAAGATATTTTCCATTTTCGTCATCAAGGGTTGCACTAGCAGTGACAACTAAAGTTGGCGGTCCATTACTATCTCCATCCCTTTTAATTAAATTTGGCTGATTGCATACCTCCTTTTCTTGGGGATACAACCATTTCCATGCTTTGGAATTTGCTTCAAATTTCATTATACTTTGTTCTTCAGGCCTGGGCTCATGGTCAATGTTGCTTGGTTTTTTTTTCTTGCCACTATTCTAGAAATTGTCCCAACTTTTCTTTCTCATGTGGCTATATTATTCTAGTATTTTATTCTATTCTTGCAGCATCATTATATTTTATTCTTGCTACTTGTCCATCTTATTAAAAGTTTATGCTTGCTTCTCTTCCATCTTTCTCCAAGATTCCACATACTTGAGCCAAAAATTAGCTTTTGGTGGTTCCATTTTGAAATACCATCAAGGCTGGTAGGATCTTTTGTCTGATATGACTGGGGTGTGCTAGGGAAATTTGCCCTAGGTTTTCTGACACCGTTAGGTATTATTCAACAATTTAACACTTCTCAGGGGTAGCAATTTTAATACTACAGTTCACAATTTATAAAATTTAATGAAAAATACATTCTAACCAATCAGTTACAACCAAATAACTGAATATATATGTCACAGTGACAATTAAACGGTATACCCCAGTTTCACCAAGAAAATATAGACTAATTGTACTCACTGTCAAATAACTTAATTTAGTCTGACACATAATTTCTAGTTAAGTTCCCAAATCTAGAGTTCAACAAGAATTTTAGCGACTATAACAGCGAATTAAAAGAAAGTCACAGAGTGTGACTCAGCGTCCTGGTTTGTTGTTAATATTTTATTCTGTCATCTCACGGTAGGGTTAGGATTTAGTTCTTGTTTAGATCCCACATGTTTCCATGCAGCCACCGGTCAGTAAATCGGTTATTCCAAGCCCAGACGTTGGGTCCCCTAAATCCTTCGCGAGGATCTCAACTCGACAATGATGATTGAAATATGCCCTACCCTTTCTATGTTCGAATCTATGTTCGACCTCTCACCAGATTGTTGTAGGAAGCTTTCCCTTAGCACGTAATGATTGTGAGTAGATAGGAAACCCTTCAAGTAATACTTGTCACAAATCATTCACTTAAATTCATGCCAGAAAACTTGTATGTGGCTTTTCTTTAGAAAGAAATCCCAATTTTTGATAGATTAGAATCATATGGTCCAATTTCTCTCCATCCAGAACTCTGTTAGGGTTTTTTAATCAGATTTAGCTTCATAGTCTTTCAAAAAATAGATTTGATCTAGCTCAATTAAATTTGAATTGGTGTGTTAATCCTTATAGATCAAAAAATCCTACCCAATAACCCATGCTAGAACAAAACAAAAAAAAAAGAAATAGAACTAACTAGGGTGGAATCTTTCACCACTGAAATTAGTGGAAGGAAGGGGTCTTAAAACCCTGAGAGCCTCAGGATCAAGAAAAACAAGGATGAATTGATATGCAAAATGATGATTCCAAATGAATTCATTCTTGTCATATTTATAGATTTCGTAGAGGGGGTTTCTTATAGATTTCCTAGAGGGGGTCCCTTATCTTTCTCCTTGTCTTCTTCTTGCTCCTCTTCTCCAAAATGCTTATGTGAAGAATGAATGAGATCTCTTGCATTTTCTCCTTTTTTATATTTCATTATATAGGAGAACCCTAACCCTATTGATCAAGGGCTGATATTAGATCTCAAACCATGAAATCAATGGTGCAGGTCATTCCCTCACTTGCCCCCCTTTTAATGTGGTCCCCCTCATCAATGAGTCCTAGTCACTTTATAACTAGTTGTGTACCTTTGTACTTTTTCTCCACATAAAGTCAATTTAAAAATATAAAGTGAATTTAATATTAGAAATTACTTTAGTACATTTTCTCATAAAGTCACTTTAAGACATAAAATGACATTAATATAAAGTACCTAGTACATGTACAATATAAAGTGACTTTTACACCATGACGTTAATATAAACCATAAAGTCACATAGAAAAAAGGTAATTAAAGTGTCTTCCTAGGAGAAAATTATAATGCAATTGGAAACACCTCCTTTGTACCTTTATTATTTTTAACAAATTCCCCCTTGTTTAGAACTTATATTTGATGAGTAAATGGAGACCATTTGCTACCAACACAAATTGTAGAGGGGAGAATGGGCATCCTTGGTGGAGTCCTCTTGATGTGTAGATGAAATTTGTGGGATTCCCATTAATAAGGATCATGTAGACAACTATGTTGAAGTAAGTTTCTATTTATTGAATCTTGGTGGAGCAAAATCCATTTACATTAGGATGAGATGGATGTACAACTGGATGATGTAGTCAAAAGCCTTTGACAGATCAATTTTTGTGATGAATGCTTTCTTATGCCCCACTTTTAGATCTGATTGAGTCTTGTTTGTCACGATCGCCCATGTTTGCTATCTCTACAAAGGAAATTAACTTGGATAGATAGGCTTTAATTTAGAGGCAATAGTTTTGGAGATTAGCTTATAGATGCAGTTGCATAATGATATAGATCAGAATTGACCTTTGAATCACTTTTTTTATTTTTATTTTGTAGCCCCGTCATATCTTGGTTACCTTTGTAAATTCCATAAGTTTGTATAGATATGTGTTGTCATGATCTTCAACCTAGTAGGGAAATATCATAGCAATTGAGAGTGCATCTTGAACCATTTCCTTGTTAGGCTAGGAATAACATTGCTAATAGATTAACAATGATCTAACTAGGAATACAAACCCAGGCATTTAGGGTTGAAATTGGTCATCTTAGTTTGATGTTATTTGAGAGAGAGCTTGGCTAAGTTAAATCTCATATATGTTATTCAATGAAAGTTGAAGGTTGGGTTGTCTTATTTTCTAACACATATGATGACAAGCCATTAATTGGTAGCATATCTATGAGAGTGTGTCTATGTTTTTTTTCTGTGTGGGGGTATGTAGATTAGGAACATGTTGAATACTTTGGAATAGTTCCTACTCACAATGTTTTTAAGTTTGTACGATGGTCAACTGGATCGCTAAAGAAATGACATGAGAGATCTCAGTGAATTTTAGAGAAGATGCAACTTGGCCATAGGTATAGACAATGACCTTTATGGTATTAGAGGTTATAAATTGGTATATTGCGTGATTAGATATATTAATTAGATTCTGTTCCAGAGACAACAATGATTCATGACAATATTCTAACTAATCAAAATTTTACCCGACATTCTAATAGATAGTTCTTAGGCTGACCCCTCAAATTGTAGACTGAGTTGCAAGCACTAATTCAGTTGTATAGACAACAGTCAAATACATGCTTCTTGTGTGGGCTTCTCCCTTAATTGAATGACATGGCACATTAAAGTGCAAGAAGGTGTTTCTCCTACAAATGTTGTCCAATTCATTACTCTGCAATTGCTATTTTAGGGAGTCCCTTCTTGTGTATGGTGAGAAACAATATCACTGGAACCATGTCTGACTTTACTTCTTCTACAACTTCTGCCCCTAGAATTGCCACTAGACAAGTACTTTTTCCTCAAAGTTCCTAGAATTATCCCTAGATATTATTGCTACTAGGATGTGTTGGAACTTCTCCAATTGCCAAAAGCCTCATTCCATGAGCTATGTGATGATGTTCTCAATGCAACATTGTCATTTAGCATACAAGCATGGGAAATCTTATGAGGAATTTCAAGAGCTTTCAAGAAATTGCACATGGTTGGCCTCTTGGATGGTCGAGGATTGAGACAAACCTTGGCTATTACAGCCACAACCCAGACTTCCTCTAGAAAATCATCATCTAAAATGAGATAAGAATCAATGATTTTGGGAAGATTATCCTCGTCATAAATGTCGATTAGTGGCAATTCATGGTCTAGCCATGAAGAGTCACCAGCTCACATGTCATTGCATTCAATATTGGTAATGGTCCCTAAAATGATCTGTAGTAGGACTTTTCCAAAATAGTAAACATCGTGTGCACATGTAGTGGGTGGTGAACCTAAGTCTCCTTGGTCCCATGAACTACATTTATGCACCTCAAAAACATTATAAAATTATTAAAACCCCAATTCCTATATCTACAACATAATGAAATTTGTGTATTCTATGATTACAAACCCATATTATGGAAATAACAAAGCTTATATATCTTGAATTCTTCATAAATATAAAGTAAAGTCAGCCAAAGATTGTTGAACAAGTCAAGCAATGATTGGAGATGGATAAAATATGATGCTAGAGTTTGGGGTTTGGGGTCCAGGGGATGTTGAGCCATAACTAACATTTTTTGAACAAAGCAAAAAGAGCACATGAAAATTCTGAATATATCATACCAAAGGCCATGGGATGCATAGTAGGAAATGGTGAAGAGCCATGCAACCAAGTAAGGTTGAGACTCTCCATCTTGACTGCTTACAAAACTTAAGCTACTAATTCGTACTTCAAATTATATTCATCTGATATAATGATGGAATGGAGTGGGACATCTATATATTTAGAGTTAAGATGGATGTGTGCTAGTGTCATAGTAGTACTATATCCTCCAATGACTTCCTCTCTTGAAATTCATATTATTTCCTCATTTAAAGATGCATGTGTCCCCACTTTTGAAATGAGATGAGGGAAATGAGTAGCAAATTCATCTTCTAGAAACCTATTATCTTGGGTGGGGATTTTACCCTTGTTTTCCATTATGTAAATAGTGATAATGCCATGATGAGTTGATCTAGGGCAGAACTTTAAGAGGGCTAGAAATCTAAAAAGTTATCCATTTGAATGATATGTAGGATTATATTTGTCTAGATGGGGTATATAGGATCATCTTAGAGGAAGCATTGAGAGATCCATATCAGTCTTGAGAAGGGGTCTTATTCCATACATATAGCTGAGCATTCTCTTGAGGATGCATTACTAATATGGTGTGGCTATTTACTTCCTGTAGCTGATTCTGAGTTCATTGTATTTTGGCATTTATGTGGCAGTGTATATATCTATATACATTAGGTTCTATTTCCTTGTATGCCCTCTATATTTCATGCTGATATTAAGACTGTTAATGTTAGAACTATCATATAATTTCTCAGTTTGCAATGCAATAGAAAAAAAAAATATGAGCTGTAATTATGACTATTATCTAGTTCTGTACTCGCTGAGTAAGGATGAAAGTTATTTCTTTGTTCTGAATTGTTTTTATGGGCATATATTATTATCAGCATATGTTATTTTAAACCAAAACCCAAGAAATTCACCTACATCAGTATCATCAACAAACTTATTGACAAAGGGCTTCACTGGGAAATTTATAACAAACTCAAGAAATACAATACTTAAATTGGGAGATTGCCAAGAGGGACTCTTACATCCATCTCAATTCTTTGATCACAATGCTAACTATTCTGATTATTCAAATAATGAATTTAGTTACTATGAGGCATTAAATTATGAGGGTGAGAATGGCTGCTCACCCCAACCTGACTATGACTTCTGTATGTTCAGAATGTTTATGAAGATCATCTTCTTGTTCATATTGTCTCTCTGGAATAGGTCAACTAGAGATTTGAACATCACCCTGGCTGTCTTCTTGTTTACCAAGTGACGTATCAAGTCATTATTCACGCATCCATGATGACCCCCTAAGCTCATATGTCCTTTTTCCTGGGCTGCCAACTGCATTTCATCTATTAGTTGTTGAATCTCCTAATCAACAATCTCCTAAATTTGATTCTCTTTCAGCAGCATGGTAACCCTTGCCTTTCAGGGCAGGAAGTTAGATGCTTCATCTAGAGTATTGTCAAATCTGCCATTGCTTGATCTGATTGAAAAATATATCATCTGCTAAGTCCTTCTAGCCACAAGAATAAAAAATATGTTGTGTGCTAAGTCCTTCAACATCCACGAAAAATGATTCATCTTTTCCAAACCCCTAATTAGTACAGTGTCCCTCTAAAAAATGATTTCCACCAATTACTGTTGACTGATCTTGCAAATTGTTGTTCTATACATCCTATTGGCTCTCGTACATTGTGACTGGTGCATGCAACCTGTGCCTCCCTTCCAATTTGTTGTATGACTCACTTGTCACCTATGCCCTCGTATAGCCTTGGTGGTTGCACCCTGTGCTCCTATAATCCTGTGGTTGCTGCAAAGTGTTGTGGCACTACTGCTAGTGAATGGGACCACTGGTAAAAATTAGTAAGATGATTCATCCAAAATTTTCACTCTAAAATCATTGAGATGGATGACAAATAATATATTTATCCAATGCAAATCACAGCATGGCCCTTTGTAAAAAGATTCCAATGGTGTAAAATCATAAAATAAAGTCTGGTGTTGAAAAAACTATGGAAATAAAGACATTATGGTTAAGTAGACATTCGTTATAAAAAAAATAGACTGAAAACATGGTAAAGAAACAAAATTTAAAAGTTGACTAACTCATGGGTTTCTGCAAGGAAGATTTATGAACTACAGTAAACCTGTAGAGTGATGCTAGTGCTTCTTTTTAGTCAGAACCTTGTTGTTTGACCATAGTGTTATTCTGTTGTTTTCTTCTGCAAGAAAAGTAGATACACTGATAATCAAAGTATGGAACCTCAGACCCTCTTTGGTTTGGAAGTACAAAAAGTGGGTTGAATGGATAACCCTGTTTTTTTCTTTTTGTTGTCCTGTAGTAATCGACTGCTCATTTTCTATTTTGGATGAAAGCTAACTTTAATTGATTTCATTTATCCAGGATGATGTTCCTTTGTGGAAGTGAAAATAGGTTGACAAAGAAGACACGTTTAGGAAGGAGAAAAGTAACGACAATTTACACACAGTTCCAAATGTAGAGGAAGGTAATAGATATCAAGAGCTGAGTGTAGTGATATCCTTTGCAAATGGCCTCAAATATTCGGTAGTTAATATCTCCAAAGAAGGAAGTGCAATGAATAGCAAAGCATACCATGCAGAATAGACTGAAGCCTCTAGGTTTCATGGAATTCCTAAGCCAGTAAAGAAGAAGAAATTTATGAATGTAAGTACACATTATTCTACAGATAAGATGGTAAAGAACTCTCCTAAAGGTAAGCCTACAAATAAAATGGATAAATACAAGACAATGGTATCTCATAGCCAGAGTAGATTGGAGACCAACAAATTTGAATGTATGAAGGCAAACAAATCCACACTCCCAAAGCCTAGAGAGCTGAGATATGGAAATGGAGGTCAAAATAAGGTACAACCTAGAAAAGATAAGGCTTATGTTCTCAACAATAAAATTATAAGCAATACTACTTCCAGACATGAATTTGTCATGGGTCACAACCCTGTCATCAGCATTGATGGCAGAAGGGTAGGTAGAAAAGTTGTAGGAAGTGATGCTTCATATTTATTTTCTTCTGTAGAGGTGTCTCATAAGCCCTCACCTTTCACCCAAGGGAAACCTTTTTCTGTAGTAAATGCAGACCAGGGATCAAAACAAAAATCATCCATATTAAAGATCTCAAGTCAAAATTTAGAAAAGAACATTTTTCGATAGGAGAAGACATCCAAAGAGAGAGGTCCCTTGAAGATAGCTCCAGACCACATATAACCATGCAAATCTAATCATAGATTTCAGCCTTCTTCCAAGGTATGAATTCTATGTTCTTTGCTCGATGAGGTTACTTCTAAAAGGTATTTCTCTTTATCTTGGGGCAGCGAGTGGGCTTGTATGTTTTGACTCAATATAACTTGATATTGTAGGCATTAATTATTGGAGAGTACCCTATTGTAGAGGAAGCTCTAATTTGAAGGAATTCTCACCAATATACTGTAGAATCTAATATTTACAATAAAGGAGTGGGTATAGGGGCTTCACCTTGTTGACCAATACCTTACCATGTTCATTCATAAAGGGACTTTTAAAATTGTAAAGAACAAAGTCAATGCATTATAAGTACTATGGGGATTTGTATGGTACCAAATGGTTTATAGGTATTGAGGGGAATTTAAAGGATATCTAGTAAAAATAAAGGCTTTCTTTATTGTCAATATGTATTGGAAGGGGGGTTTGAAAAAAGGACTTTTGGAGGAGTTTATCAATACCTAGTGAAATTAAAGGTATTCTTTAATATTCCATAATGCAGGTGCTATGTCACAATTCATTAGGTGAAGGCCCCATGGGGGTGGATGAAGCTTATGATGTTTAACACAATTAAAGTGTTGTTTCTAAGGATGTAGTCATACTTTATCACTAACCTATAAGGATCTAGGGCTACGATAGTGATATGGGCCATATGTTTCACAAATGCAACAAGAAACCTATAGGCATTGCTCTATGATTTCTTCCTTGTTAAACATAGAGATGACAAATGGCATCTATATATTCAAAGTTAATGTGGATCCATGCTAGCGCAATATAAATACTATTATATCCTCCAATTTATTCCTCTCTTGAAATCCATGTTATTTCCTCCTTATTTGAAGATGCAAGTGTCCCTACTTGTGAAATGGGATGAGGGAAATGTGTAACAAAATCATATTCTAGAAAACATTTATCTTTGGTTGGGAGTTCACCCATTGCCCATGATGTAAGTAGTTATAATGTCATGTTGAGTAGATTTTTGGCACACCTTTAAGAAGGTATCATTATCGAATGGGGGTTAGAAATCTAAAATGTTATCCATTGAATTAGATAGAGGGTTATATTTGTCTAGATGGGAAGGTTGATATAGTTTGAGTTTGTAGGAATTAATTATTGGAGAATATACTATTGCAGAGGAAGCTTTGGTTTGAATGAAATTTCATGAACCTACTGTAGAATCTATGAGCTAAATTTTTTATTTTTAATACATTTTTGCCTTATACTATTTCTTATGACGGATGGCATATGATATATAGGAATATTTTCACTCTATAGAAGATATTCATGGCCTTGTGTATGGTCAAGAAGGTTCCTAAACCTAAAATGACGACAATATGCTATTCAAAGCTAACAAATATATTTTGGATATTAGAAAGTCATTTGTATCATGCTTATGCATGGTAAAATCTCTATATCCTCCAGAAAAGCTACAATAAATACTTAGCATAGAAGGATTTGTAGCTGATGGCATCATCTGGATTGTTGGCTACCATTTTTATTATGACCTATGATCATAAGCATGGGGTGACCATTTTGAGCTGGAGAACCAGAAGAAAAGAAGTTCAAGAATGGCCAATCTTTTAAGTTTTGGGATTTAGTTTAGATTCTAAAATGGATACCAGAGAAGTGGTAAGTTATTTCAATGAGAAGGCTTAAGTTCATTTGTCATTGTTTGAGATGTTTGCATTTGTATAGGTTTTCCGAGTATAAGTATTATATTTTATGCTTAGTTCAAGGATTTTTATTTCAATATGTCTAATAATAATATGTTTTTTGGCAGTTGACACGCTCAAAACTTCTATCTGAAGTGGTGAGTAATAGGTATGGAGCTCATTAAAGCATTTAGTTTTGAAATTAAGTCTTTCCTTGATGTTGTTGAGAAGTCAAAGCACACGTATATTCTTCTAAGCTCTTTTTATGCTTGTACATGATTTTGTTTTAGCAAGCTTCATGGTTTCAATTATAACTGGATAGAATGTGGTACAATATTAGGACAAATTTTACTATATCTACTTATATTTATAGCTTATATTAAATTTTTGTACCATATAATGATAATGAGCTTCAAATTTTAATAATTCGAAAGCGCCTTCACTTCAAACTATTTGGTTTTACGTATCTCCATTATTATTTATAAAAGCATGGTTTATGCTAACTCTTACCTTCAAATATAAGTTAACATTTGAGGATATGTGAATATAAGTTAATTGTACAAACTTTAAAGGATCTTTGGGTTCATGAAAATAAAGTGGCAACATCACTTATGAGGGTAACTTGTGTCTTTATTATGCTTTATGTTTCGAAAGTTGTCATGACATGTGTTCTGCAAGAAGTGAAAAAATTGTATCGTCTATTGGAAAATGATTTCCACCCTTTAGGTATTGCTGATAGAGTTCAATCACTGCTAGGCAAGCCATCAAACTTTGGGTGATCTTATCAAACTTTGATCCATAATAACATTTTTGGAGAGATTGGAAGTTCACATATAATCTAAAAAGGCCTGCTACTTTACATGGAACCATTTAACAATATAATCTACCATATCATACAAGGGTGAACGTCAAGAAATCTCATTGTCTTTCTCACTACTTCTGATTTATCTCTCTATTATGTTTTGGTCATTTTCTTCTACTCAACAACTTTGGTACTTTTTGGGTCTTGCAATATAAAAGAGTTGCAGTGGAATACTAGAGGAACATAAGGAATTGAGGAAATTCATTTTTGGAATTGCGTGGGGAGGTATTTCACAAGTTGGAATAAGATTTCTGAACTTGAGTTCAAAATTTTATTTTGTTGTCAGTATTGTTTTTATGTCATTATGCCTCATATGCTATCTCGAATTGGTTGCTTGTTATTATGTACTCTAATGACATGAGAACTAAAACAATAGAGTCAAATTTCCTTCTAGGAAATAGAATAGTCTAGCATATACCAAAAAGAAGTCTTTACCAGATGGTGCATTAGTTGAGCTTTATGCTGCTGGTAAGTAGGGTGAGGGTGTGAAATTTTGGCAAGTAAAAAAAAGAGACCTTTAGATCCCATTCCCAAAAAGTTGCATTGGGAATTTCAATAACCACTTCTACTTATCAAAGTTGATAAGGAGGGGTGTTACAACATCAACTCTATTGAAATATGCAAAAAAAAAATGTCTGAAATTCATCATGTAGCTGCATTTTTTTTTAATCAATGGTTATAAGTGTATTTTTATGGATTCCTATAACTCTTCACATAATTATTTAAAGTGTGCTAGCTCAATGGGAGAGTGTCTTCCTTACAAGCAGGAGGTTGGTGGTTTGATTCCACCGTGCACTAACATGAATTAATCAATGATTTTGTAGTTTATTTTTAATTAAATGTTTTTTATGTCGATTTATGTCAATGGTGAGATATTTCTTGATTCATTATTTTATATTGTCTCTAAAGATACAAAAGTGATCTTTAAATAAAAATTTCATCATCTCTAGAGAGACGATAGCTAGTAGTAAAGACATATTGTTTCTAATCTGAGTGTTGTCTCTAGAGAGACAAAAATGAAATTGTCTCGTCAGAGACAATAATGCTTGTGTTATATATTGTCTTTATAGAGACAATAATATTTAAGACAATAATTTTTTAGACACCCGCTTAAAGAAAATATTTAAGACAATACACAAGCTTTTTTTTGACTTCCCAAAAATTGTCTTAACTTAAGATACTAAGGTTATGATACTAAGGTTTGGTTCTTAGATGGTTTGTGCAGTAATGGGTATGGTTTGGAAATCCTTGAGGGTTACGAGCAGGTGGTTCCATCACCCATACGCGGCCCTTATCAGGTAATCACATAAATGATCTTGCAATTTAAAGATATCCAGTGACTTGTTTTCTTCTTTGAAATGGATTTGCAGGTTCTCCTGGTGAGGTCTTGGTGCTCCAAGGATCCTCTGAGGTAGATTCCACCATCAGGTGTTCAATGAGTTTATGGGTGTTCAATGAGTTTATGGGTATGTTTATAGTTTGGTCATAGTCTTCTGATGAATGGGTAGAGAGAATGACAGTCTCTAGTTCTTTGGGTTATCCCTCGGAAGGTTTTCAGTTTCAGTTGTGATAATTATTTAATGGATAAGATATATATGCATTTATATTTTTGTTTGGACGAAAGGGGCTATGGCCTTGATACTCATTGCTATGGTTGTTTTTAAGTTATATCTTTGGTTAAAGGGATTTCCCATAAATCCGTTTAGTTGGTTGTACTCTAGCAAACCCTTAGGGTTAGATTGGAAGGTCGCAAGTCCTACTTGACAACGTTTTGATTATCCTCTTTGTCTTGAAACTTTATCCAACCATAATGAATGCATTCTGTAAGTTCTCACGACTCGTCCAATTTGTTACATAATGCTATCGGAATATTACTTCAATAATTTGTTTAGTATAGTTCTTATGTGATATTCATCGAGCTCTAGCATCTCTCTGGTTGTCTGAGTAATGATGCTTGCCGTTTAACTTCTTTTTTTCTGTACAAAGATGAATCTGGATTTGTTTTCTCATATATGATCTTTTGGTGCCTCATCACGTTTTGGGTTTGCACTCTCTATATGTTTATGGTGCAGATAGATTTTTTTTACTGGCACTCTTTATATGTTTATGGTGCAGATAGATTTCTTTTACTGCACAACACTATCGTATGGATTGAGGGTTTTCTTGCCAATGATATACATTGTTTCATTTTAGGTTTATAGATAACAATTGAACAAGCTTCGGCTCAATTTTTTCATCTATATTTATTGTATGGGTTTAATTTTGATAAAGAAATACTACGTATCTCCTTCTTGTTACCAAAAAGTAAGCATTATTCCTTTCTGGTAATACTGGATTTTGTTCACTTTATTCTTTCCTTCCTAAGTATGTTTATTTTTCATCTATATTTATTGTATTAATTCTCAGTTTATTATTTCCTTCCTAAGTATGTTTATTTTTCATCTATATTTATTGTGTGGGTTTAATTCTGATAAAAAAATACTACGTATCTCCTTTTTGTTACCAAAAAGTAAGCATTATTCCTTTATGGTAATACTGGATTTTGTTCACTTTATTCTTTCCTTCCTAAGTATGTTTAGTAAGTACATTTCTTGTATCTATATCTTAACTAGAAACTTCTCGTCGTTTGAGAGTTTATTGGATTATTTATTCTCCTACTTTTATTATATAGTATTAAAATTCCAAGTTTCAATAATAGAATTTTTCTAGAAATGCACATTCTACTATATAAACTCATAATTAAAAGCATCCCTCCAAGGTTATTTACTTACCTAAAAACAGTATTAAAAGAAAATCAATTGTTGAATTCACCTCTGTCTGTAATTTAACAGATTTCAATCCTCCCAACCATGAGATTTGCCTTTAAGTCCAAGTCTCCCCCCTAGCTTGCTCACAAGACCGATGTCTTCTTGCAAGACCCCGAGGTTGCTCACAAGACCAATGTCTTATTGCAAGGCTTCACATACAGTGCCTCAACTATCTGCTCTCTTTTCCCCGCTGACCTCTTAGGACGGTCCAAAATATTCTCTCCCTTTCTTCTCTTTTACTCTAGGATTCATAATTAGGGATGTAGTTAGGGTTAGGCAACTGCCTATCCTAATTTTCTTGATATGAAAAATTACAAGATTTATTAACACTCCAAAATAGTTTCTTTATAATTATCAATTTTAAATACTTAATTCAAACAATAACCATAATATCCAGTTCTATTTTTACAGTGGTAAAATAAAATAATTACAGTTTTATGGGGACATCACAATATAATAAAATTAAATATTTTTTCCGATAAGCATGAAATATCATTAAATAAGTCAAGTACAACAAAACTAATAACTAGAAGTAATAAATGAAATGCTAGTTTTATAACATTATTAGAATTTTTAATTAATTGATTTGGAAAATTTGCAAAAAGTAAAGCAAAATGCAAAATGCTAGTTTTATAACATTATTAGAATTTTTAATTAATTGATTTGGAAAATTTGCAAAAAGTAAAACAAAATGCAATTTTGTTTATTAATTTTAAAGTAAAGATAATGATATTTTTACATTAAAGTTTTAGGATATTGAGAAAATAAAATTTTATTAGCAAATAATTAAAAATAAATAAAAAAAATTTATTAAAAATTTTTAAATAAATATTTTTTTAAATAAAAACTTCAAAATAATATTAACATTTTAATAAATAATATTAATAAAAAATAATTTATTTCAAATAATTTCATTTTAGCATATTTTATTTCAACTAAATAAACTAAATTCACACTATTCATATATGCAAATAAACAGTTACCTATCACCAGATGACTACTATTAAAATCTATTTATTTATATTTTTATAAATCAAAATTTATTAAATATTTAAAATAATTTATTCAATTATATATGTTTACATTCATTTCACCTTTCAATTTGAACCATCATCTCAGAAATCTCTTTCCATTTGAATCATCGTCTAACAAATCTATTCCACTGTTGTGTAGAGCGTAAACTTAGGTTTTGCAACCAAATTCTAAAACTAAGATAAGATAGACAAATAACATAGCAGATAACTAAAATAAATATACAAAAGTAATATTTACTTTGTTATTATTATTTTTTTAATGAAAAAACAATTATCGAAATAAATATTTATTATTTTTTTCATAAATCAGATTTTATTAAACAATTTAAAATGAATTTATTCAAACCCCTCAAGAAACTGCATCACATCAACTACCATAAACACATACCCTGGATTCTACTATACCATAAGCTGGTAAACGGGGGATGCTAAAACCATTAATGGAAAATTCAATACAAAACCCTAAAATTCTGTCATGAACGTATTCACCATTTCACCCCTTATGCGCTTCTCCAATTTATCCATACGTGTGGAAGCCAAGTGCGATTCAGAACGCAGGAAGCATTTCTCTGAACGCTTATCTCTGTCCAAACTGCAACGAGCGGAAGGAGATGTCGACTTTATTCAAACCCCTCAAGAAACTGCATCACATCAACTACCATAAACACATACCCTGGATTCTACTATACCATAAGCTGGTAAACGGGGGATGTTAAAACCATTAATGGAAAATTCAATACAAAACCCTAAAATTCTGTCATGAACGTATTCACCATTTCACCCCTTATGCGCTTCTCCAATTTCTTGATATGTGTGGAAGCCAAGTGCGATTCAGAACGCAGGAAGCATTTCTCTGAACGCTTATCTCTGTCCAAACTGCAACCAGCGGAAGGAGAAGTCGACCACGCCTCCAGAAATCGCAGCGGCAGACGTAGAATTGGATGAAGTCTCCGCAGCGGCGCCGTTCATCTGAAACAGCAAACAGTATCTTCTGTTAGTTGTGGGGACAACATCTAAACTCTCATCGTATTCATTTTTCAGTAGACACCAGGTGGACTAGTGTTGCAGATTACGGTAGTGTTGCGGAATACGGTATTAGTTTCTGATATCGTATTTCACAGACAATATCTTCTGTTAGTTTTTGGGACAACATCTAAACTCTCATCGTATTCATTTTTTCGGCAGACACCAGGAGGACGAGTGTTGTGCCTTAAGGTATTAGTTTCTAATATAGTATTTCACAGGGTTTTGGATAGATGGGAGTATTTTGTTAAAAATTTATATAAAATAAATATATAGTAAAAAAAATTTATGCACAGAAAGATGAGTGTAGCAAATCAATACCGGCTTAGGTCGGCCTCAAATGGTTGGAGAATCAGTGGATTCAAAATTTGTTTAGACTCCTTTCTTTCATAGCTTGCTCTACCTTGGTCAGTTTTAATCTCCATGTTCACTGCTGCCTCCATATTTAAAGGCCAGTGAATCCCTTAATTCTTTCCGCCTCCCCTACCTCTTGATTCTGCCATGAGATAGAAAGAGAATAAACTCCCTTCAGAGTGCCGAAGGGTCCATCGTTTCATCGATTTATATGTACTCCTGAGGCGGTTATACACAGACGCCAACCAACCCTAAGTTGGATGACTGTTAATAGCAGGTGCATGTGGTGAAATTTGAGTCGCCTGTCATTGTAATTGTCAACCAATGATATTCATTTGTCCGTTTCTTTGTTATCGGGTTAACTTGCGCATATATTTCGACATTAAATACTCTGATTAGCTCTATTCCACAATATATTCTAAAGCTAAGAAGTGCCCTGTAAAACGTGACCGCTAATGTCGGTTACTCGGTCAACCCTAACTTTGATTTAAAATAATAAAAAGACGTGCCGAACATATAACCGCGGTCACGAAAATGACATGCTCGTGACGATCATACGTTTGGCGTGAGTATTTCTGCAACCGTTACATTCAAATCGAACTTACACCTATTATGATTTAATTATCCATGCTGTTATTGAAATTCCACGAACTGATCCATGCTTTCTGCGTGAGAACGGACCCATGCTTTCAACGCATCGGCCGTATAACGCCTGGTAATACCCAAATACCAGGGGTGGTCGGAAGCTCTCCACGGAGTTTGCGGGGGGTATCGCGGCATTCACTTCAATGGTCCCATAAATACAGCTAACCGATGCGTCCTTCGATGTCAAACTCAGGTATGGGATTGCTGATGTTTGGGGAGATATGTATGTGACCGAGAGTGGCATCATGGCATTCCATTTCCTCCTCCACTTCAATTCTCATTTGAGGAGAAGAAGAGGAGAGTAATGCAGCGGTGGCAGGTGCAATTAAAAATATATATTAGCGACAAGACGTGCCATTTTTGTTTTTTAAACCAGGTAGATAAGGTGGAATCATGGTGAAGCTAAAAAAATCGGATGGCGATGATAATATTGTTAAATGGTGATGATAATATTGTTAAATGAAATGATATTTTTTTTTTGTAAGCTTGGTAGGACTCTCCTATTTTCATGTCTATTACACACCTTATTATGAGGGAAGGGTAGCTCAAGATTTGAACCCAAGACTTCCCGTTCGGTGAGACTTCATTTCCACGGCCACTGCCACTTGAGCTACCCCATGCGGACAAATGAAATGATATTTTTATTAAGAGTAATTTAATGAAATACAAATTTATTTTGTAATAGTTATTTTAAATTTCTGAAAACTTTTTAAAGATTATAATATATTAAAAATAATTAATTTAAATATAAATTTAATTAAAATATTTTAAATTTATTATAAATATTATTATTATTATCTAATTTTAAATTCATTTTCAAGCTAGACACTAAATATTGATGTATGAGACTTTTTTTTAAATCAAATAAGGGATCCACTTATAGAGCATACATATTCTCCCTCTTTGGTTTTAACCATGTGATTTTTTAAGAGGAAACACATGCTCTTAATGATTAGAACCACTCAAGCTGTATTAAAATCATATAAATTTACATAAAAAATTAATCACTGATTTTTTAAACTTGTTTCATAAAATTACAAAAACATAATTAATATTAAATTAAATTATAAATCACATACACATTTCAAATTTTTAATTTTTTTATCTATTATTATATTAAATACTAACATTTCACTAATCATTATTAAAACTTTAAAATGTTAGTAATCAATACTAACATTTGCATATATTATTATTATTATTATTTCAATAAACAATATTAAAATTTTAACTTTTATTGTTACCATATAGTTAATAATTTATATTATTATATTAAATAACTTTAAAATAGTTTTGGAGTTTTGGATAAATAGTGATCAGGTGTTTTATTAAAGCATTTTTTTTCAATTTGAAGTGATATATGAGACATAATGATGATGTAATCCTATTCAAAATTACAAAAATAATATCTATATATTTTTGCTAAAATACTATATATAGTATATTTTCATTTAATTTGAAAATAATTTACCAATTTAAAATAAATAACGATCTAAATTTGAAATATATAATAAAATATAATACATAATGAATCTTGCTAATAAAAAAAATTGTCAAAAAACTCTATCCTATTAATATATTTATTAATTTTAATTTTGATAAAATAATTAGATTTCTTTAAATGATTGAATGAATTATTTTTTCTTCTAGAAATGTTTTTTCCCACCATAATTTTATTGCTATTTTAAAAAAGAATAAAATTATATTTTGTATATGCTTTGAAGCATTATGAGAATGAAGAACACCATCATGTGATAAAAAAATAAATTTATAATAATAATTTATTTTCTCTTTTTTTTGCTTTTCTTTGTTTGAACCTTCTGTGAACTCTCTTTGAATGATATGAACTACTACCAATTTTGTCCGAGTCATCACCAAGTCAGAATTTCTCAATTCATGTACTCTCTTTGTACCTTCCCTCCCATCTTTTCAAAATACCAATACATGAGTAGAACCAGATTCATGTTTCATCTCATTCCATATTCAATTAAAAAAATATTAATATTACTAATTTTAATAATAAATTGTGAAGCTCATGTGGATCTTTCTGGAATACCAATGCATGTGTAGATCTAGATTCATGTTTCATCTCATTCCATATATATATATATATATATATATATATATATATATTACTAATTTTAATAATATAAATTTTGAAGCTCATGTGGCTTAGAGGAGATTGTAATAGGTAGTCTCAAGGAACTCCATGGTGTAAAGCACATATGTTCAAAATGTTATGGGAAAAATATAATGATGTTGAGGGTTGGTGTGGCTGAAGCCATGTGGGATCCTATCCACCTATGCTAAGGGCTGGCTTAGGCCATGTGGGATCCTTGGGTGATATTGATGGTTTAGATGCCCCTTGGTTGAAACTACTCAAGCCACAGGTTAATTGTGTTAGTCATATAAAAATTAGTATAAACTAGCATACAAAAGAAATAATAAAATTTTGACAAACTAATCTAAAAAAAAAATTAATGGTTAGAAAAATCATATTTATATAATTAGAAAGTGTGAATTAAATACATGAAACTACAATAATAAGTAAATTCAACAATTGCATTTAACTTTACTATCCACACACAATTATAATTATATATACTTTTCTTTCAATTTCATTCATAAATAAAACCATTCACTTAACTATATAGGAAGTTATCATATATATATATATATATATATAAAATTAGTAAAAATTTTAATAATATAATTTTATTACATACAAGTGTTGCAAGACACCCTTGCCAATTTAAATGTTATGCATTTAGAAAAATTACCAAGTAGAAATGTTAATTGCCTACTAAGGGATATGGAAATGCATAAGTTTTGGTTGGTAGTAACCACTACTAAGTTGTCACATTTACACTTTTAAGAAAACATAAATAACGGTACGTAGTAACTCTTAGTAGGTGTATTTATTTCTATCATATTACTATTCATTTTTTTTATAATTTTTGTTTAAATTAAGGAGGAAGCAAATAATGGTAAATAGGTTATTTACGTGACTATAACTATTTTCAAGGATTTTAATTATGAAGCTTAACAATGAAAAGTCATTTCACAAATATTTAAAAATCATTACTTAAATATTGCAATTACATATTGGAATTATGGAGAAAAAAACCGAGCGAGTTATGGCACAAAGGCTATACCTTCAAAACTATAGTCCAATGAAATGTTTAAAAAATAAAATTTTCAATAATATTCAAAAATAAATATTTGTTCCCCCGATCGGGGTGATGGAGAGGGAAAGCCATCATAATGACGATGTCATAAATTGGGGACTGTGAGGAATGTTACCTGCAACTTGCATGATCGGAGAGCAGATTGTGGAGAGGTACTACAGAGCAGTCGTGAGAAGTGGCGTGAGGAATGTAAGGATGAGGAGAGGTGGCAAGGTCGGTAGGAAAGAAAGGATGGGACAACAAGTTGATGAGAAGGAGTATGAAAGAGGGAGCAAGGAAGGAAGGAGGATAAAAATGCAAGAGAAAAGAAGGAGGAGCGCGACGAGGAAGCCAGACAAAAACTTAGCACACAGGAAGCGTAATGCTGGATATGTTTTCTGTCTTTGCTCTGAAATTCGACTAGCAAATTGTAGTATGTTGGAGGGAGTTAGAAACCCGAGTAAGGGTGGGAAGGATCGAACAAGTGAAGGGGTTTTGCTGAATAAACAACAGGGGAACCGAGAGAGAGAATGGCATGGTAGCTTGGCTCTGAAGCAGGAAAGGAGAGGGGGTAGAGATAACGATAGGGAGAGGCCTAATATGAGTAGAACCAAAGTCGCAAAGTTTAAACCAGAGAGGTCCTGTGAGTCCGGAAGGTCCGAGAGTCCGGAAAACTCATTTGGACAGGGAGTCTGGGTAGGGGAGGGAAACCTGAGTAGCAAAGGGGAATGTGTTTGGGCGAGGAAACCCAGAAAATGTGATAATTTTGGGAGGTGGAGCCATGGGCTCACCATCCTGGGACAGCTCCAAGAGGGGGTTAGCTATCCGAAAACTAAGGAAGGAGAATGGGGAACTGAGGGTAAGACAGTACCCAGAGACCCGAGAGGGAAAAATCAGGGAAGAGGGAGTAAGGAGAAGGGGGGTCAATCCTAGGCCCACTGAGGGACTCGGTAGAAGAGGAGTGTAGGTCTCAGCAAGATCGTGCAAGCAATCAGAAAACCCCAGAAGCATTGGGAATTTGGGTGGGTGATGTTGGTTTTATACTAGCTAAGTATTATGCACACTGTGAACAGATAGATAGGAATGAATACATGGCACGGGCAGTGAGAGGTCATGGATGAAGGGGTAGGACAAACACTGGACCGTGCTCGTAGGGTAATGACACAGTTGGCAAGAGGTTGGGATGACGCCCCATGGAATAGACAGTGAGGTTAGCGGCTAAGGCCTATAGGAAAGATACAAAGAAGGGATCAGGAAAATTCTGGAGGAGATGGAAGACCGGGTTAAAGAAGAGGACTCAGAAGATGGGATGGATGAATGGAGGGAACTCATACCTAACCCTGGCAATATAAGAGGGCGGATGTCTCAATATAAAAAGACTTTACATCTGTACTGGCTTATGAAGAGGTTGGTCGGAAAAGTGTTGGAGCAAGTTTCCATGGAGATGGCCCTATTAACCAGAGATATGCCTGACTATAAGTAAGACTTGCAGACCATACAATTCCAACTCTGTAAGCAAGATATGGGACTTGACCACATAGATCGACATATCCCCTGTATCGTGGAAATGACACTAGCTAACGATGGATCAACAGAAGGCCCAGCAGTCGTCGAGCCAGCCCAAGATGAGCCTAAAGAATAGAATGAGATTATGATCTCAAGTTACTTTTTTAGTAGAAATTTTCTTTCTATATGCATGGTTATGGATAAAAACTGGTTTATAAATAGTTCTTTATATATAGCTTGGGTAGAAAGACTGTTAACTTACCAATTTTGGATGGCATATAATATCCATAGGTGGCCAACAGACTTCGTTTCCCACTAGGCAAGTTGAGTCCACCTATTGATAGTATGTGGATTCAACTTGTTTTTTATATATAAATAGAAAAGGAGGACCTACCTAAGCTTACAAAAAAAAAAAAAAAAAAAAAAATATTTGTTCCTCAAAGTTAGACATTATAACTTGGATTGATCAATGCTAAACTAATAGTGGTCAAACGAATCGATTTCTATAGTTGTGCCATGGTAGGGACTAATTACAAATAACTATAATATAACGTTATAATTTATACTAGTTTTTGAAAAGAATCATATAATAAAACCATACAATCAAGAGAGAAAACAAATCATCAAAATAAGATGTTGTGAGTGACACTAAACTTGAAAAGTCCACAGAATAAAACTACATTTTTCAACCTTGAAGATATACATCTCATCATTTTTGTTTACATCAAATTTTGTATAAATATTTAGTTTATCACCTCTATTAAAAAATAAATATAACATTACACCCACACTTTGCATTAGAGTGTGTGTTATAGGCCATTTTGTCACATCTGGTCAATAGGCCTACAAACTAGATCAATCAACATCTGTGAACATGTTGTCATCATTCCTACACAAAGCCCTAAGCATGATCATTCTAAAATGCCTGATTTTCTAGGTCTAATTGCTCAAAATCAAGCTTTTAAGCCCAAATGTAAAATTCCCCTTTCGATACCTACATTTATTGCTGGTTTCTTCCTTCCACACTAGTGATGGTCGGCCACAACTTGTTCCTTGCTTGGGGTGCGCCAATTCTAGAAATTTGGGAAAATTAAAAAGAATCCTTAAAATTCCTCTTCGAGAAGCTTTCAGGTGTTGTTAAACAATTTACCTTTGAGTCCTATCTGATCTCACCTTGGAGACTTCGCCTCTTATCCCTTGAGCTCATCTTCCCCTATTAAGTGGATTTCAAGCCTATATTGGTAAATGGATAAGAATTTCTAAACTACCATCCCTTTCCTATAAATTTACTGCCATCTATAACATCAAGGTTGGCTTTTGGAAACTGATCTTTCCCTCATGTTGTTGCCTTGAATCTACAGGAGTCATCATCTTCATGCACTAGGGTGACATTGAGGTGTGCTTTGCGACAAGGAAGGACAAATCAACTTGGGGCGATCTCTACAAGATCAACTACTATCCTTTGTTCTAAACCCTCTCCTATTTCTATTAATAGAAAGAGTATATTGTTTTCCTATATGTGTTATGTTACATTTACAAATTCATGCATTTCAAAGCCTCGCTGATTCATTGAATAAAATAATTAAATCATGCTATGTAGATGTTGTGGATCCTTGGCTTGTTTTGGTTGTATGTGTAAGTTCTAATTATAGTGATCAGAGCTACGACTAGAGCTTACGAGCTAGGAGTAAGTACAACTTGTGATGGATTCTAAGTAAGCTTCTTTCCATTCTTCAATTACTCTAAGGAAAAATCTTTATTCTTTGCTTTCTATTGTTCTAGAACAATCCACTAGGTCTAGGGAATTCACTTTTGTTTGTAATCGTAAATTCTACATAATTGTGTGCATTACTAATTATGTATGAAATTATTTCAACTGGGTAATGTTTAGAGCAAGATAATTCAATATCATTAAAATATTTGAAAATCCTATGATTACATAACAACTTGATATGTTTATTATCTCAATGTTCTACATGTCCACTTATTTAGAACAACACAGGTAACCTTTATAAGTTTATATGCCATTTGAGGAGGCAATGGGTAGGGGTAGAATTTTATTAGGCTCATTAGATGGAGTTCTAGACTATGTTTCATTTTGAGAAAGAATTGTATGAAAGAGCACAAGAAATAAAGTTAGGGAAAATTTTAAAGATGAAAATATATCATAAAATTTAAAAATCTTGTCTATTCTCTCTAGTCTTTAATATGCAAACTGTAAAGTATTTATAAATATTTTTGTAAAAAAATTCTTATTTATATTTATTTTATATTGTCTCTATAAAATTTTGGCTATTTTTAAAGTAAAATAGTTTCATTCTATAAAATTTGGGCTAATAATTTTTAGAAAAATATGGAAACTAACGAATATTGTTTTGGAAAAAACATGGAAAATTAACCCGTTTGTGAATATTAGCCCCTAAAGTTTTACGTGAAAGTTACATTTTACTAAATAATTCAAACCCAACTCAAATAAAACTCTAACAAGTTGAAATATTCAAATTTAATTTAACTAAATAATCCAACCATGTGATATTTCCAATCCCACATTACGCATAATCTGAAAAATACAATGTATAATAGGGAATAAAAATTCTTAACAAAAGTTGCATAAATAATTTTAAATCTAGTACTTATACACCTTGGTTTTTGAATTATGATGTGTTCATACACCCTAGTTTTGAAATTATTTTATAACTCACGTACAGGCAAGTTCAAAAGCCTAATTTTTGTTTTCAAAAAGGTAACACAAATCCTTTAGATAGTATAGCAAAGTCTTAGGAAAATTAGATAATTAGATCTTTAAGGCGTCCCACATCATTAAATTGTAAGATAGTAATTATGAAACCAAACCTCCATTTTTCACATCATCATTGATATGATTCTATATAATGTATGTTTGATAAATTAATAGAGTTGGTAAAATTAATTAGAAATATCATATATTATGTGCTTCTTAAAGACTCAAGTAAGATAACAAGACCGAGAGAAAAGCAAGAATAATACGAGGAAGTAAGACACAATAAAAAAAAAAGAAGTAAGAGGCAAATGTCAAATGTTATGTTGCGAGTGACCAAAAAAAAATTATTATTAGTATTTGTTTTATATCATTTTTTCCTTTGAGTATGTTAGGAAAATGAAAATATTAATAATTAAAGAATAAAAAATAAGGAAATTGAGTATGTTATAAAAATCCCTATGATCAAAGAAGTAAACATAAAGAAATTGGATGTAGCTTATATATTCAAAAATTTGAAAATATAATGACTACCAACCACAATTTCTTATTGAATTTGATTTCCATGACATTTTAGTTGCATGTAGCACATGGTGATGGGTTGTTAAAATGCAATGCACCATTTTTTAATTTGGCATCTAGCATTCTCAATATGGTAAGTTCATTGTTTTTAAGCATTACCAAATTCATCAAGAAGACCAATAGAAGTCAAATAAGTATGAATTCATTGGAAGTATTTACATTGGTTGGAAACCAAAATTTGTTATAATTAACCAATATTTATATAAGTTCAGTACTACATACGTCCTTTTTCCAGATCATGAAGTTAAGACCTCTTAAAATACACATTTATTGCAATTGATTCATTTACCATATGAATTTTCATGAAAAAATAATAATTCCATTAAGTATAGTTATGGACTGAATTTCATTAAGAAAGATGATATGATATTTTTCTTACTAAAATATAAAAAATAATATCGATCAAAAAGCAATTATGAATGTGGACTTTACTCTCATTGTATGGAAATGGACCTTAGAGATTTAACAAAACCACTAGACTAATCATTAGAGAGTAACTTGGCATGTCCACCAACTTGATCTTGTCCAAATATTTTAGTTAGAACAACACGAGAAACCTTTGGTAGCTTTTATGATATTCGAAGAACTAAAAGTGGAGGTGGTGGTAGCTTTTATGATATTCGAAGAACTAAAAGTGGAGGTGGTAGAAATTCAACAAGATCATTGGAATATTTCCATATGAGGAGGATTCGGAAAAAAGGGTTTTAAAAATAAACTCTCATTCCATTCGATAATCGTAATTCAAGTTGGATAAAGCTTCAATCAATTGAACTATACATATTCAACTCAATAAAGCTCCGTCAAGTAAATATATGGAAACTCAAATAAAAAATAGTTTTAAAAAGAGAATGTATAATAAACAAGATGAGCTGCGGAGCAGCAAGTCCCTGCCAAAGTTGGATTAGGAAATAGAGGCTAGTGTGCCAAAGTAGGATTAGGATTAATACTGTTTTCAGTTTCAATTACCCTTGTCGGAGACCTTCAGCCTTTTGCTGTAAGCTGCAGCCTGTGACACGAGCTTAAGATCATAAAATGGCATCAGTGCAAGAGGCAAATGCAAAGACAACGGACCAGTACTCGCAAGAGTGATCAATTCACTGTTTGTTGCTAGACCACTCTCATGAGCTGATTTGGTATATCTAGCATGCATGTACTGGGTATACTCGGTGGTATAATAAATGCAAAAAAATCCACTTTTAATGGAGGAAAAGTACTTGCAAGAATGGTTAATAGTGAATGGACCATGCTCAGCTAATATCAGTTGGTTGAGTTACTTGTCCCAGGGGCCATGCTTGAGAGTCATGCTGACAAGTATGGAAACTCTGTCTTATGGACCGCATGAAACTTTTAACTATTATCTGAACTTGTTTTCTTTTACAAGGCCCCTTGATATATACATTAACTGTTATCTTCTTTGGTGTAGATTTTGTGTGCCGGTGTTGATCTTGCTTCAGATGAGGCCATCATTAGAATTGTACAGCTTCTAAGGCGACTCCAGCAAATAATGCCACCACCTGTTCTTGCATCAGCATGGTCGACTTTGCAACCTCAACAGCGAGCAGCATTGCAGTCTATTTTATCAGCACAAGCTTGAAACTTATGTTGGTCTGGAATATCATTATATGTTCTGTAGTTGAATTTGTTGAGTGCTAAATTTTCCCATAGGCATTTAATAATTGTGATTATATCCAAATAAATTGAGGAGCTTGCCCGTTGATAGTGCTTTCAGGTCAGTCAATGAAATTTATTTCTTATTAATTGTTTCTATAGTCCGCAAGAGCTTTTGTTGACTGTTGAGGTGAGGTTCAACAGTGTGAAATAAAGGCTAATTTTAATTTTACAAGCTTGTTAACTACATTATGGCATGGATTATTATCTCCTCTAGTGCTATGGAATGTCTCAGTCAGTATATGTTAGTGATGTGGCTTTTTGTATGGCAACATTGACAATCTCGTTGAATGAAAACACCCACAACATAATTTTTGCAATAGACATGCGTGGGAAGAATAAAAGCTAATTGTTGTTTCACCTTATGCTAAAGGAATTAATCATTTAGATGCCAGATATCTGTCTCGGAAGACCACTTTATCTCTCACTTACCATGTGCATTGCATGCAAGCCATGTGCTTGTGTGTAAAACATACGCTGGGTAACGCAGGCGTCATAGCGAAACTTGAGACAGCAAATCAATGCTCTGAGGCAGCAGGGAGGTGAGGGACTCATTCTCTGTGGCAGCGAGGAACCCACTCTGCTAGTCCCTGCCTAGACTAGTTCACCAGACATTTCACGGCCACCAGTGTGCCATCTTTCATGATTCCTTCATAAACTGAGCCGAATCCTGCCTTTCCAATCTCTTTACTGAATCCGCCCGTGGCTATCTCTATGGTCTCGTAAGTGAATATTGCAGGAAGGCCTGTCAGATTCTGCAGATATTCTCTGTCGAATTCATGGGCACCTTCATTCTGTTTCCGAGCAGATCGTTCTCTCTGCAGGCTACGATATTTCTAGACCAATTTACCGAGCAGAAAGGAGGCAAATAGGCCGCCATGGATTCGGTGGACAATATATGCATATTGCATCACCATGGTCGACTTTGCAACCTCAATAGCGAGCAACATTGCAGTCTATTTTATCACCACAAGCTTGAAACTTATGTTGGTCTGGAATATCATTATATGTTCTGTAGTTGAATTTGTTGAGTGCTTCAAAGCCCAATTGTTATTTGTTGAGTGTAAAATAAATTTTCCCATAGGCGTTTAATAATTGTGATTATATCCAAATAAATTGAGGAGCTTGCCCGTTGATAGTGCTTTCAAGTCAGTCAATGAAATTTATTTCTTATTAAATGTTTCTGTAGTCCGCAAGAGCTTTTGTTGACCGTTGAGGTGAGGTTCAACAGTGTGAAATAAAGGCTAATTTTAATTTTACAAGCTTGTGAACTACATTATGGCATGGATTACTATCTCCTCTAGTGCTATGGAATGTCTCAGTCAGTATATGTTAGTGATGTGGCTTTTCATATGGCAACATTGACAATCTCGTTGAATGAAAACACCCACAGCATAATTTTTGCAATAGACATGCGTGGGAAGAATAAAAGCTAATTGTTGTTTCACCTTATGCTAAAGGAATCAATCATTTAGATGCCAGATATCTGTCTCGGAAGACCACTTTATCTCTCCATTACCACGTGCATTGCATGCAAGCCATGTGCTTGTGTGTAAAACATATGCTGGGTAACGCAGGCGTCATAGCGAAACCTGAGACAGTAGATCAATGCTCTGAGGCAACAGGGAGGTGAGGGACTCATTCTCTGTGGCAGCGAGGAACCCACTCTGCTAGTCCCTGCCTGGACTGGTTCACCAGACATTTCATGGCCACCGGTGTGCCATCTTTCATGATTCCTTCATAAACTGAGTCGAATCCTCCCTTTCCAATCTCTTTACTGAATTCGCCCGTGGCTATCTCTATGGTCTCGTAAGTGAATATTGTAGGAAGGCCTGTCAGATTTTGCAGATATTCTCTGTCGGATTCATGGGCACCTTCATTCTGTTTCCGAGCAGATCGTTCTCTCTGCAGGCTACGATATTTCCAGACCAATTTACCGAGCAAAAAGGAGGCAAAAAGGCCGCCATGGATTCGGTGGACAATATATGCATATGGCGCAATTTCCTTGGCTGTGAACTGCAAGACAAAGATGCTCACTAGTAAAAGCAAGCCCAACACTAGGGGACTGAAGAAGAGTAAGAGTAAGCTGATAACTTGAGATATATAATTTGAGATATAAAACCAGAATCCATTTCTCATGGTTGTCAGCTTACATTAAGCGGATTCAATGCTTACATTTTATAATGATTATCTCTCATTTCCTACTCCAAATTTCTTAGAATTCTGTAACCTGTTGAACTCATTACAGATTGAAGCACACGTGCAATACTTTATTTTTTGAGTTTGATGCTGGAACTACATTATGTTGCAACTATGTCTCAGGCTTATCTCAGAAATCTTGTTAATACTGTTTTCAGTTTCAATTACCCTTGTCGAAGACCTTCAGCCTTTTGTTGTAAGTTGCAGCCTGCGACACGAGCTTAAGATCATAAAATGGCATCTGTGCAAGAGGCAAATGCAAAGACAACGGACCAGTACTCGCAAGCATCACGACCATCTGCTACAGAAAAGGAAAAGGGTGTACAGCAACAGCAAACTGCAGGTGAATCAAAAGATGCACAGAATTTCAATCCTTTCCGAGTCCAAGAAGAGGTATATTTGAATTCCATAATTTTCTTCGTAACGGTGATCAGTTTTCTAATTAAATTTTCTTTGTTTGCACAACAAGAAGGTGATAAGCAAGCAACAACACTCGCCGCTTGTCAGGCAGCGGCTACTGCTGTTGAGGAGCAGAAATGTGTTGCTCAGAAGCAGATGGACCAAGCAGTTATTACAGCACAAGTCTTGGGCGCGCAGATAGCAGAGCAAACCGTGGCCTCCAATCAAAGCTCTGATAATTGCGTAACTAAGATAAAATTTCTAAAGAAATAGAATTGGGTATGAAACATGTACTAGGCTGTTGTTTAGCCGAGAAATTTTCAAACAGATGATTGCAAAATAATTGTTTATTGTTGGGTTGTTTTGCAGTTTTACACAGAGGAAATTACACACCTTCTTTGGTTCCAAGCTCGCAACCCTGAGCACATATGAAAGGGGTAAGTTATAAAATCAATACATAATACATATTTGTGCTAATACAGAATATTTGTGCTAATACAGAAAGAAGTAGAGCATATTATCATTTTTCTCTTGCTTCCTCCTCCATGCAGGTGCAAGTACGAAGAACCTACATGGAAAGTACGAAGAACTTACATGGACCTCCTCCTGCTGCCTTATACACCTTAGATGTTGGACCTGCGTTTCTAATTCAATTGATTCAATTGCTTGAAGCCTGGGCACCTGAACAAGCTGCCCAAAGCCTATCCACCTGAACACCAGAACACCTATAGTGCAGGTCGAAGCTAGGTTAAACTGGTAGGCAAGAACATAGGCGGTGGTTCATGACACCTCCCGCCATGCACGGACACCTGCAGCACCTGCTGCACAACACCCGTTAACATGCTCAAATAGCCTAACCTGCAAACCTTAGCATACCCTGCAAACAATTGTGCCGATAATACAAATTAATGTTAACATTAACATGAGACCGTTGACGGTCAGTGATAATGAACAGGACGTAAAAAGAAATTTAGGCTATGCTCCAGCCTCTTCCGCCTCGGGAAGAGGCCAAATAAGATGGCAAAGCTTCAGCTCCAAATAAGACTTTGGTTATCTCGGCACATCCCCGCACAGCACGTTTGGAAACTTTATAATAATCACCGAATAACAGCGGACTAAAACTGGAAACTAATGCTAAAGCAAGGCTGTTCGATTACTATAGTCCCTGCCCATTGCCAGATGGCAGGGACTAATAACACAATTTTCGACCAACAAAATGTATAGATAATTTGAAATCTAGTACACCTTTACCTCAATTTTGAAATTATTTTACAACTTACCTACAAAGGCATAAAAATTATCCAAAAAGGTAACTTAGAGTTGTTACCAAACCTTGTGAAGAGAACATTGTAATAGAAAATAATGAAACTACTGAAAATCGTGAAGCTAAAGGGACGTGTTCATTAGTAGTTTATAGGGAAGTCATATGAGTTTAAATGTCAAACTATATAGTGAGAGATTTAAGTTGGTTTACATCATTAAACAAAACATTAGTTCATAAAAAATTTAACGTCCATTCATTGAAAAGTTGCATGGGCTCAAAATTCCTTGAGAGATTTTTATTGAAGTATTGTATATATATATATATAGAGCATAAAGGAAATTCATAGAGATAATGTTTTCCCGCCAAATTTAATGACCAGCTTCCAAACCATATAATTCTTTCCCATAAAGGAAATCCATAGAGATAAGGTTTTCCCACCAAATTTAATGACCAACTTCCAACCCACCTAATTCTTTTACAACCTAATTGTTTTGTACATGATTCACCCAAGTTTTCCCAGACTTGCTTTTCTAAATATTTCATGCAATTTTCCTCAAATTAAGGTTTAATGGAAGCTATTTCACTAGTGTATTTCATTTAGGGAATAATGTTTCTCATATAAATTTTGATTTTTGATTCCATTTCGCATTTCTTTCCTAATTTAATGGGAGTGATTTCACAAATGAAATGTAGGTTTTTTTTGGATATTAAGATTTTTATGTTATATCTATATATATAGGGTTATATTATTGATGGATTAACTTTTTAGTAAGCTTTTTTAGGTGACGAGAAGACAATTATGTGGATAGCAGAATTCTGAGAGGTGCAGTGTGATAGTTTTTTTCAACATTTACACATATTTACTATTAATTTGTTCTTAATTAATTTATTTCTTTCTGCAATGCCATGTCTAATGTCTTCTCATCATCTTCTCTTTCACACACACACACCTCTCCCATTTATTTCTACGATTTCTACATGGTTATACTCTTAGATGGAATGATTCCTCAACTAGTTCTCCTACTTAACGAGAAGAAAAATATGTGGATAGTGCAATTCTACGAGTGGCAAGGTCGTTCTCTTCAACGTTTTTTTATATTTACTATTAGTTTGTTCACAATAAATTTATTCTTAATGATTTTTTTCCTATAAAATACAAGTCTAAAGATTATTTTAACTAATATGTTAATTCTCTTTGTCTGGAGTTATTTTAAGAACTTCTATCTTTCATATTATCTCTTATTGACTAGTTCCTTTCCTTTTGAATTTACATCACCAAGTAAATATAAGTAATATTATATAAAGGTTATAATTTCATCTATTAGTATTTTAAATTCTCCTTTCTTCCTAAGCATTAAAATCTCCAAGAATGTTTTCATTTGCATTTTTATTTTATTTCTTCAAAAATTTTATCCTAGACCATAGAGCGTTAAATGTCAAATTTATTGTGTTCATTTTCTCTATGTTTTTGTTGACATGGGAACATGTTTTAATTTATTGAATTTCTTTCCTTCAAATTGTCATTTTTAGAATATTCCACATTAAAAATTTCTTAATGTTGTCATTAGAGAAATTTTGAGGTCTGAAATAGTCTTACTAAGGAATAGTATAAAACAATAGTGGAAATAATAGAATAAGTTTAAATTACATCATCAAATTTTAGAGGGGAAAAAGAAAATAACTATTTTTTCAATTTATTTGCATGCAATTTTACTCAAATTTTGAGCGAAGCACTCATTCGATGTGGAATTTAATTCCTCATCCAAGGAATACTCATGTTGCATACTTTCTTTTTTAACTTTAATAGTGTAAATCTTTCAACGTAATCAGTGGGCCCTTTCAATCATCGTTTTGCTCTTTAATTTGATGTGATGGCTCAAATTTTCTCTACCCAGGTGGATTCATTGAGAAGGACGATATCTGCACACAGAATGATACACTGAAGCCTCGCCACAGTGAAAGAGTAATGGAGAATTTGATAATAAAATATTTATTATCGTGGGAAAAATTGATTATTAAAATTATTTTGATCATTAAATAAATTTCAAATTCTTCCTCATGAGAACCCTCACATCCTCCCTTTTTCAAATCTACATGCTTATTATGTTTCTTGGGGATATATGTTTGGTTTTGACATATTAACTTGTATAAATTTAGGTGGAGTAATTATTAATTTTTTTTAATTTGTTTTTTTAAATAATTTTTTGGAATGTTATTGGATAGTTCAAAGGAAACATTAGCTTCGTAATTTGAGTTCTACATGAAGCAGCCAAGTGATCTTACAAGTCTTATTAGAGCATGTTTAAAGGAATTGATTGGAGCCATGTGGGATCCTATCCACCCATGCTAAGGGTTGGCTTAGGCCATGTGGGATCCTTGAGTGATATTGATGGTTTAGATGCCCCAAGGTTGAAACTAGTTGAAACTAATCAAGCCACAGATTAATTGTGTTAGTCATATCAAAATTAGTATAAACTAGCATACAAAAGAAATAATAAAATTTTGACAAACTAATCTAAAAAAAATTAAATGGTTAAAAAAATCATATTTATATAATTAGAAAGTGTGAATTAAATACATGAAACTACAATAATAAGTAAATCCAACAATTGCGTTTAACTTTACTATCCACACACAATTATAATATATATACTTTTCTTTCAATCTCATTCATAAATAAAACCATTCACTTAACTATATAGGAAGTTATCTCATATATATATATATATATATATATATATATATATATATATATATTAAATTAGTAAAATTTTTAATAATATAATTTTATTACATACGAGTGTTGCAAGACACCGTTGCCCATTTAAATGTTAAGTATTTCGAAAAATTACCAAGTAGAAATGTAAATTGCCTACTAAAGGATATGGACATGCATAAATGTTTGGTGGGTAGTAACCACTACTAAGTTGTCACATTTACACTTTTAAGAAAACATAAATAACGGTACGTAGTAACTCTTAGTAGGTGTATTTATTTCTATCATATTACTATTCATTTTTTTTTTATAATTTTTGTTTAAATTAAGGAGGAAGAAAATAATGGTAAATAGGTTATTTACGTGACTATAACTATTTTCAAGGATTTTAATTATGAAGCTTAACAATGAAAAGTCATTGCACAAATATTTAAAAATAATTACTTAAATATTGCAATTAGATATTGAAATTATGGAGGGAAAAACCGAGTGAGTTATGGCACAAAGGCTATACCTTCAAAACTATAGTCCAATGAAATTTTTAAAAAATAAAATTTTCAATAATATTCAAAAATAAATATTTGTTCCCCCGATCGGGGTGATGGAGAGGGAAATCCATCATAATGACGATGTCAGAAATTGGGGACTGTGAGGAATGTTACCTGCAACTCGCATGATCAGAGAGCAAATTGTGGAGAGGTACTGCAGAGTGGTCGTGAGAAGTGGTGTGAGGAATGTAAGGATGAGGAGAGGTGGCAAGGTCGGTAAGAAAGAAAGGATGGGACAACAGGTTGATGAGAAGGAGTATGAAAGAGGGAGAAAGGAAGGAAGGAGGATCAGAATGCAAGAGAAAAGAAGGAGGAGCGTGACGAGGAAGCCAGACAAAAACTTAGCACATAGGAAGTGTAATACTGGGTATGTTTTCTGTCTTTGCTATGAAATTCGACTAGCAAATTGTAGTATGTTGAAGGGAGTTAGAAACTTGAGTAAGGGTGGGAAGGACCGAACAAGTGAAGGGGTTTTGCTAAATAAACAACGAGGGAACCGAGAGAGAGAATGGCATGGTAGCTTGGCTCTGAAGCAGGAAAGGAGAGTGGGTAGAGATAACGATAGGGAGAGGCCTGATATGAGCAGAACCAAAGTCGCTAAGTTTAAACCAGAGAGGTCCTTTGAGGCTGGAAGGTACGAGAGTCTGGAAAACTCATTTGGACAGGGAGTCTGGGTAGGGGAGGGAAACCTGGGTAGCAAAAGGGAATGTGTTTGGGCGAGGAAACCTAGAAAAAATGAGAATTTTGGGAGGCGGAGCCATGGGCGCACCATCCTGGGACAGCTCCAAGAGGGGGTTAGCTATCAAAAAACTAAGGAAGGAGAATGGGGAACTGAGGGTAAGAGAGTACCCAGAGACTCGAGAGGGAAAAATCAGGGAAGAGGGAGTAAAGAGAGGGGGGGTCAATCCTAGGCCCACTGAGGGACTTGGTAGAAGAGGAGTGTAGGTCTCAGCAAGATCGTGAAAGCAATCAGAAAATCCCAGAAACATTGGGAATTTGGGTGGGTGATGTTGGATTTATACTGACTAAGTATTATGCACACTATGAACAGATAGATAGGAATGAAGACATAGCATGGGCAGCGAGAGGTCATGGCCGAATGGGTAGGACAAACACTGGACCACGCTCATAAGGTAATGACACAGTTGGCAAGAGGTTGGGATGACGCCCCATGGAAGAGACAGTCAAGTTAGCGGCTAAGGCCTATAGGAAAGATACAGATCAAGGGATCAGGAAAATTCTGGAGGAGATGGAAGACCGAGTTAAAGAAGAGGACTCGGAAGATGGGATGGAGGAATGGAGGGAACTCATACCTGACCCTGGCAATATAAGAGGGCAGATGTCTCAATATAAACAAACTTTACATCTGTATTGGCTTATGAAGAGGTTGGTCGAAAAAACATTGGAGCAAGTTTCCATGGGGATGGCCCTATTAACCAGAGATATGCCTGACTATAAGCGAGACTTGCATACCATACTATTCCAACTCTGTAAGCAGGATATGAGACTTGACCACATATATCGACATATCCCCTGTATCGTGGAAATGACACTAGCTAATGATGGATCAACAAAAGACTCAACAGTGGTCAAGCCAGCCTAGGATGAGCCTAAAGAATAGAATGAGATTATGATCTCAGGTTACTTTTTTAGCAATAATTTTCTTTCTATATGCATGGTTATGGATAAAAACTAGTTTATAAATAGTTCTTTATATATAGCTTGGGTAGAAAGACTGTTAACTTACCAATTTTGGATGGCATATAATATGCATAGGTGGCCAACAGACTTGGTTTCCCACTGGGCAAGTTGAGGCCACCTATTGATAGTATGTGGATTCATCTTGTTTTTTATATATAAATAGAAAATGAGGACCTACCTAAGCTTACAAAAGAAAAATTAAAAAAAAAAAAATATTTGTTTCTCAAAGTTAGACATTATAACTTGGATTGATCAATGCTAAACTAATAGTGGTCAACTGAATCAATTTCTATAGTTGTGCCATGGTATGGACTAATTACAAATCACTATAATATAACGTTATAATTTATACTAGTTTTGGAAAAGAATCATATAATAAAACCATACAAACAAGACAGAAAACAAATCATCAAAATAAGACGTTGTGAGTGACACTAAACTTGAAAAATCCACACAATAAAACTAATTTTTTCAACCTTGAAGACATACATCTCATCATTTTTGTTTACATCAAATTTTGTATAAATATTTAGTTTATAACCTCTATTAAAAAATAAATATAACATTACACCCACGCTTTGCATTAGAGTGTGTGTTATAGGCCATTTTGTCACATTTGGTCAATAGGCCTACAAACTAGATCAATCGACATCTGTGAACATGTTGTCATCATTCCTACACAAAGACCTAAGCATGACCATTCTAAAATGCCTGAGTTTCTGGGTCTAATTGCTCAAAATCAAGCTTTTAAGCCCAAATGTAAAATGCCCCTTTCGATACCTACGTTTAATGCTGGTTTCTTCCTTCCACACTAGCGCTGGTCGGCCACAACTTGCTCCTTGCTCGGGGTGCGCTAATTCTTGAAATTTGGGAAAATTGAAAAGAATCCTTAAAATTCCTCTTCGAGAAGCTTTCAGGTGTTGTTTTAACAATTTACCTTTGAGTCCTATCTGATCTCACCTTGGAGACTTCGCCTCTTATCCCTTGAGCTCATCTTCCCCTCTTAAGTGGATCTCAAGCCTAGATTGGTAAACGGATAAGAATTTCTAAACTACCATCCCTTTCCTATAAATTTACTGCCATCTACAACATCAAGGTTCGCTTTTGGAAACTGATCTTTCCCTCATGTTGTTGCCTTGAATCTACAGGAGTCATCATCTTCATGCACTAGGATGACATTGAGGTGTGCTTTGTGACAAGGAAGGACAAATCAACTTGGGGTGATCTCTACAAGATCAACTACTATCCTTTGTTCTAAACCCTCTCCTATTTCTATTAATAGAAAGAGTATATTGTTTTCCTATATGTGTTATGTTACATTTACAAATTCATGCATTTAAAAGCCTTGCTGATTCATTGAGTAAAATAATTAAATCATGCTACGTAGATGTTGTGGATCCTTGGCTTGTTTTGGTTGTATGTGCAGGTTCTAATTATAGTGATCAGAGCTACGACTAGAGCTTACAAGCTAGGAGTAAGTACAACTTGTGATGGATTCTAAGTAAGCTTCTTTCCATTCTTCAATTCCTCTAAGGAAAAATCTTTATTCTTTGCTTTCTATTGTTCTAGACTAATCCACTAGGTCCAGGGAATTCACTTTTGTCTGTAATCGTAAATGTCAGGCCAGGTAGTAACTCCATTAGGCAGAAATAATTTGACTGTATTATTCCATCAGGTAGGTCCTAATTATATACATGAGGGAGAGACTGTTTAGTTCGTCTCCTGATGACTGTTCATATTTCCTATTTATCTATTTACAATAATTCACCCAATCACAAGGATTAGGTGTCAACATTCCCGCCCTTAATCTGAAGGGATGTTGGTGAGTCCAAGCATCATTCTGAATCGTTCAAGATTTTCCCTTCCAAGCGCTTTGGTGAAGTTGTCTGCAATTTGCTCATTTGTGGAGCAATGATGAAGATGAATTGTTTTGGCCTCAACAGGATGTCGAATCAGATGATATTTAGTATTGATGTGCTTCGTTCGATCATGGAAATTTGGGTTCTTGGCCAACTTTATTGCAGAGGTATTGTAAATCATGAGTGGAGTTGATTGTACTTGTTTTACCTGGAAATCTTCAAGAATTTTCTTGAGCCACACAATTTCGTTTGTTGCTTCAGCTGATGCCACGTATTCTGCTTCTGTTGTGGAATTTGTTGAACTGATTGTTTGTGTGATCTCCAAGAGACAGCTCCTGATCCAAGACTCAAAGCATATCCTGAAGTTGATACCCCAGTTTCGTTGTCTCCATAGAAGTCTAAATCAGAGTATCCAATCAAATTGAAGTTGTCCACCTGTGTATACTTGATTCCTGTCTTAGAACTCTTTTTGCAGTAGACCAATGTCCCTCACAAGGCTTTTACATAAACCTGGAGAGGATTCCAACAACAAATGAAATGTCTGGTCTGGTAGTAGTTAGGTATTTGAGACTTCCTACAAGCTGACTATACTTTGTTGCATCCTCAAATTCTTTTCCTTCAATAGATGTGAGCTTTAAGTTTTGTTCCATTGGAGTAGCAAGAGGATTGCACTCTGTCATGCCAAACCTGTTCAACAGATCTCCAATGTATTTCTTTTGAGAAAGAAATATGGACTTTGGATGTTGGCTTACTTCAGTGCCAAGATAGTAATGAACATAGCCCAAATTAGTCATTTCAAAACTTTTCCCCAATTCCTTCTTTATGGATGCAATGTAGCTTTCATTGTTCCCTGTCATCAAAAGATCATCTACATATACCACAAGATATACAACTATTTTTCCAACTTTCTTGACAAATAAAGTTGCATCATCAAGATCAAAATGTTTGAAATTGAGTTTCAGAATATGCTCAGTTAGTTTTTCATACCAGGCTCGCGGTGCTTGTTTGAGGCCATACAAGGACTTCACAAGTTTGCATACTTTATGTTCATGTCCTTTCACAACAAATTCTTCAGGCTAGGACATAAAAACATTCTCTTTTAGATCTCCATTCAAGAAAGCAGTTTTTACATCCATTTGATGGAATTTCCAACCGTTCTGAGCTGCTAGTGCAAAGAGTGTCTGGATGGTAGCCCATTTTGTTGTGGGGGAAAAGGTCTCCTCATAATAGACCCCTTCCTTTTGTGCAAAACCTTTTGCCACAAGCCTAGCTTTGCACTTGTCAAGTGAGCCATCAGCTTTATACTTGTTTTTGTAGACCCACTTGTAGCCAATTGGTTTGGTTCCAAATGGAGGATCAACCAGCTTCCAAGTGCCGTTCTTTATGAGGGCATCATACTCCTTTTGCATCGCTTCTTTCCATTCATCATGACAAGCAGCTTCTTTGGAGGAAGTTGGTTCAAAATCAGTAGACAAGTTCAATTCACAATCATAAGAAACATCCATATCAACAAGGGAATTAGAGTCATCTACATCACCTCCATTTTTCCGATTTGAATTTTTGGTTCCTGTCTTTCCAACTTCATTAGGATGAACACTTTCAACTGTCTTTGTCAGCCACTTTGGGGGACCTTTCTCAGATGGTCCAGGGTGCTCCGTTGATTGAGTTGGGACTGAATCAAGATTGAGTCTCCTAATTCTATCAATTACATCACTTAAAGCATCATCCATTGTTGGAGTTTCATGTGGGGGAGAGTGTTCTTCAGAAGAAGATTCAACATGTTGATCTAGTATAGGAATCCCCCCTTCAAGATGTGGAATCTGATTATCAAATTCTTGAAATGATTTTGCTTATGCGAATCTATCCGAGCGATCAAGTTGCCACTCAACAACATTGTTAGTTTTGGATGATTCAAGGAAAATTACATCTCTAGATACAACAAATTTCTTATTTACTTCATCATAGAGGCAGTATGCTTTGGAGGTGTTTGAATATCCCAGAAAGATACACTTACGACTTCTAGTACCAAGTTTGTTTCTATGTATCTTTGGTATCAAGGCATAACAGGTGGAACCAAATACCCTGAGATGCTTTACCGAAGGAACATGTCCATACCACATTTCATAAGGAGTCTTGTTTCTAATAGCATTAGATGGACATCTATTTTTTATATATGCAGCACATAGAATAGCATGAGCCCAAAACATTATCTTTACATTCTTGATGAAGAGCATAGATCGTACCTTATTTAAGATTGTCCTATTCATTCTTTCAGCTACACCATTCTGTTGGGGATTATAAGGCATAGTTGTTTGATGTTTGATCCCATGTTGGCGAAGATAATTTTCAAATTCATTTGATGTGTATTCTTTTCCATTATCAGTGCGAAAAGACCCAAATGAGATTGTGCATCATTTTCAATCCATTTATGAAAATTCTTGAATGTTTGAAAAGCATCAGATTTGTTCTTCAATAAATAAACCCAACATATTCTAGTGTAGTCATCAATGTCATGATATATTTATTTCCATTTTCAGAAGGAATAGGCATTGGACCACATAATTCTAAATGAATGAGTTCAAGTTTTCTATGTGCTCTTGAATTTGAATCATGAAAACACTGTTTGCTATGCTTTCCTAGAATGCAAGCATCACATTGCTTAAGCTAGGAATTGTAGGCAAACCAGCAACACCATTTTTCTTCAACAAGCGGAGACTGTCATAGTTCAAATGTCCAAATCTAGCATGCCATAATAAACTTGATGGAAGTGTACCTTCTTTATGATGAGAATTGTATGAGAAATGTTGTGCATGAGCAGAGGTTCCTTGCAGCTTGATAAGCATTTCTTCTTCTAATCCCCTCATGACAAGTGAGTGGTCAGATGCTTTTCTTACCTCAAGCTTTCCATCAAACATATGAATGGAGTGACCTTGCTGGCAGATGTGGACCAAGGATAGCAAGTTTCTCTTGAGCTATGGGAGATATAGAGCATGATGCAAAAGAAATTCTGGGAGACCAGGCAATTTAAGCCTGATTGTGCCAAGCCCTGATGGCTTGATTTTTGATTGATCTACGAAGTATACTGCTCCATCAACATCGTCAATGAAATCTTCAAAAAAATCTTTTCTATGATTCATGTGGCAGGTTGCTCCTGAATCAAGCAACCCATCATTTTTCCAAGAAGTAAGTGAAGCATTAAATAAATCTTCATTTACTCCAATGTTACATTGTGCCACAACATAGTGAGCGGATTCAAGTGCTTTACCTTTGTTTGTATCATCAGTTTTACCTTTATGTTGGTTTCTTTTCTGCTCAATTTTGTCCCATGGTAGCTTACATGTAGAGGCATCATGTGATCCATTTCTTTTGCAGCGAATACAGTGCAAATCTGCCTTTTCTCCTTGAGAATGTCTGCCCCCCTGCCTCTGAAATATCTTCCTCTTCCTCTTCGTCCACGTCTTCCTCTTGTAGCATCTTAAGCATGATGATTTTCTTTATGAGAAAAGCATACAATCTCTTCAGAAGATTCAGGGGCTGTCTTCTTTCCAAAAGCTTTCTCTCTTTCAGCAAACTTTTTCACAAGAGAGTCAAAGGTTATATCTTTGAGATTTCCATTTGCTTGCAATGACTCAAGATAACTGGAGTAAGTAGGATAAAGTGCCTTGAGAAAAGCGATAAGAGGAATATCTAATTCAACTTTAGTGGATTTGATATCATGCATTATAGACTTTACTTCAGATGCAAGAGCAAGAGGATCATTATTTTGCAGTTCAAGAGTAAAGAGTTTAATCATGAGTTGAACAACTTCGAGTGCAGAATGTGACTCATAAAGTTCTTTCAGCTTTTATAAGGCTTCAAAGGCAGTTGAATATAATGAAATATGGCAACTCACCTCTTCATTTATAGATGCAGCGATTAATGCATAAGCTTTGTTGCTCTTGTTTTCCCAAATGATGAACTCTTTGTCTGAGGTAGGCTGTATTGGTTCATTTTCTCCTTCTCTGACACACACTCCTTTCCACAACTCATTGAAAATGAGGGTGTGTTTTATCATCCGGGACCATTCAGGATAGTTCTCCTTGCTAGTGAGAACTATTCCCACCATAGATATGATTGAATGCATTGTAAAATCCGAGGGCTGTAAAAATACTTCTGCTAGCAAAAAATGTTATTTTGTGGAAAAAAACTTCTGCTGCTAATTTTTTTTTGATTATGATATCAAAGTGTATTCTGGCCCCAAACAATATATTAAACACAGTCAAACGCAGGAGCGTTAACTATGTTAGTCACTTTGAAAACGACTTTATGAAAACAACATTATGGTAGCCCAACAGCGTGGTATATATGGGATATAGTCTATATGAAAACAGTAGCCACACCAAACATTATATATACCAGCATATGTATGAAAGCAACAGTGTATTAAAACCATCCAAAACTGGAGCAGGAATAGAATTCCGCTACGCCATTCATATACCATTGACCATTGAAAGGAACACTACCACTGTCATAAAAAACTTCACCGCATATAACATTTTAATCCATTATATGCCATGTCTATCATATAAAAGGCAATGTGGAAAAAAAACTAACACGCATAGTGGTATACGGTTATAGTTTAAATTTCAACACCATTCAAAAGTACCATTCCGAGTGGCACCATCACTCTTCCGCTCCGCCACTAGAACGAGGTCTCGGTTCTGGCCAGAATGAACAGTCCTTCTTCCTTCAAACGATCCTAGGTGCCTGCAATGGTAAGAGGGCCGTGAGCTTTGATAACATCGAAAACAGCAGTGTTGATCGTTATGGCTTGCTCGGGTGGTAGTCTTGTATCAGTTTTTTTTTTTTTTGTGCTCAAATCAAATAACTTTGTTTCAATAGATAGCAAAAATATTTTCCAAGACCCCGCAATTCTTGCATCTACCCTGATACTACTAATTAATCTGTACAATGCAGAAACGGATATTGCCGTAGAAATAAACTCAGCTGGCATGAGCTTCTAGCTCTTTCAAGACAGGAAAGCTACGCTTTGCAGTGATGGCGGTGGGTGTTTTGTGACTGATCAGAATAGACAATAACTATGAGCGTTTTGTATTCAGGTGGAGTAGTGACAGGACAGGAGCAGTGTAGCAAAGAATAATAATGAATAGCAGGGAAATAATGATGCGTTTAGGCTAGTGGAAATGTTAGAGCTGCCAGGCTAGCTAGTCTACATAGGATTCAGAATACCATAGGCAGAATAGGGAGTTACAAAGTAGAGGGAAGCCAAAAAATGGCACTGGCTCTGATACCATGTCACGCCAGGCACTAACTCCATTAGGCATAAATAATTTGACTGTATTATTCAATCAGGTAGGTCCTCAGTATATACATGAGGGAGAGACTGTTCAGTTCGTCTCCCAATGACTGTTCATATTTCCTATTTATCTATTTACAATAATTCACCCAATCACAAGGATTAGGTGTCAACAGTAAATTCTGCATAATTGTGTGCATTACTAATTATGTATGAAATTATTTCAACTGGGTAATGTTTATATCAAAATAGTTCAATATCATTAAAATATTTGAAAATCCTATGATTACATAACAACTTGATATGTTTATTGTCTCAATGTTCTACATGTCCACTTATTTAGAACAACACAAGTAACCTTTATAAGTTTATATGCCATTCGAGGAGGCAATGGGTAGGGGTAGAATTTTATTAGGCTCATTAGATGGAGTTCTAGACTACGTGAATTGTATGAAATAGCACAACAAATAAAGTTAGGGAAAATTTTAAATATGAAAATATATCATAAAATTTAAAAATCTTGTTTGTTCTCTCTAGTCTTTAATATGCAAATTGTAAAGTATTTATAAATATTTTTGTAAAAATATTCATATTTATATTTATTTTATATTGTCTCTATAAAATTTTGGCTATTATTAAAGTAAAATAGTTTCATTCTATAAAATTTGGGCTAATAATTTTTAGAAAAATACGGAAATTGACGAATATTGTTTTGGAAAAAACATAGAAAATTAATCCGTTTGTGAATATTAGCCCCTAAAGTTTTCCTTGAAAGTTACATTTTACTAAATAATTCAAACCCAACTCAAATAAAGCTCTAACAAGTTGAAATATTCAAACTTAATTTAACTAAATAATCCAACCATGTGATATTTCCAATCCCACATTACGCATAATCTGAAAAATACAATGTACAATAGGGAATAAAAATTCTTAACAAAAGTTGCATAAATAATTTTAAATTTAGTACTTATACACCTTGGTTTTGGAATTATGATGTATTCATACACCCTAGTTTTGAAATTATTTTATAATTCACGTATAGACAAGTTCAAAAGCCTAGTTTTTGTTTTCAAAAAGGTAACACAAATCTTTTAGATAGTATATCAAAGTCTTAGGAAAATTAGATAATTAGATCTTTAAGGCGTCCCACATCATTAAATTGTAGGATAGTAATTATGAAACCAAACATCCATTTTTCACATCATCATTGATATGATTCTATATAATGTGTGTTTGATAAATTAATAGAGTTGGTAAAATTAATTAGAGATATCATATATTATGTGCTTCTTAAAAACTCAAGTAAGATAACAAGACCCAGAGAAAAGCAAGAATAAGAAGAAGAAGTAAGACACTAAAAAATAAGAGGTAAATGCCAAATTTTATGTTGCCAGTGACAAAAATAACTATTAGTATTTGTTTTATATCATTTTTTCCTTTGAATATGTTAGGAAAAAGAAAATCTTAATAATTAAAGAATAAAAAATAAGGAAATTTAGTATGTTATAAAAATGAAAAATCCCTATGATCAAAAAAGTAAACATAAAGAAATTGGATGCAGGTATTCAAAAATTTGAAAATATAATGACTATCAACACACTTTCTTATTGAATTTGATTTCCCTGACATTTTAGTTGCATGGAGCACATGGTGATGGGTTGTTAAAATGGAATGCACCATTTTTAATTTGTCATCTAGCATTCTCAATATGGTAAGTTCATTGTTTTTAAGCATTACCAAATTCATCAAGAGGACCAATAGAAGTCAAATAAGTATGAATTCATTGAAGGTATTTACATTGGTTCTACATACGTCCTTTTTCCAGATCATGAAGTTAAGACCTCTTAAAATACACATTTGTTGCAATTGATTCATTTACCATATGAATTTTCATGAAAAAGTAATAATTCCATTAAGTATAGTTATGAATTGAATTTCATTAAGAAAAATGATATGATATTTTTCTTACTAAAATATAAAAAATAATATCGATCAAAAAGCAATTATGAATGTGGTCTTTACTCTCATTGTATGGAAATGGACGTTCGAGATTTAAAAAAACCACTAGACTAATCATTAGAGAGTAACTTGGAATGTCCACCAACTTGATCTTGTCCAAATATTTTAGTTAGAACAACACGAGAAACCTTTGGTAGCTTTTATGATATTCGAAGAACTAAAAGTGGAGGTGGTAGAACTTCAACAAGATCATTGGAATATTTCCATAGGAGAATATTCCATATGAGGAGGATTTGGAAAAAAGGGTTTTACAAATAAACTCTCATTCCATTCGATAATCGTAATCCAAGTTAGATAAAGCTTTAATCAATTGAAGTATACATATTCAACTCAATAAAGCTCCGCCAAGTAAATATATGAAAACTCAAATAAAAAATAGTTTTAAAAAGAGAATGTATAATAAATAACACAATTTTCGACCAAACAGAATGTATAGATAATTTGAAATCTAGTACACCTCTACCTCAATTTTGAAATTATTTTACAACTTACCTACAAAGGCATAAAAATTATCCAAAAAGGTAACTTAGAGTTGTTACCAAACCTTGTGAAGAGAACACTGTAATAGAAAATAATGAAACTACTAAAAATCGTGAAGCTAAAGGGACGTGTTCAATAGTAGTGTATATAAAGGGACGTCTTCATTAGTAGTGTATGGGGAAGTCATATGAGTTTAAATGTCAAACTATATAGTGAGAGATTTAAGTTGGTTTACATCATTAAACAAAACATTAGTTCATAAAAAATTTAACGTCTATTCATTGAATGTTGCATGGGCTCAAAATTCCTTGAGAGATTTTTATTGAAGTATTGTTTATATATATATATATGTTTTGAGCATAAAGGAAATTCATAGAGATAATGCTTTCCCGCCAAATTTAATGACCAGCTTCCAACCCATATAATTCTTTCCCATAAAGGAAATCCATAGAGATAAGGTTTTCCCACCAAATTTAATGACCAACTTCCAACCCACCTAATTCTTTTACAACCTAATTGTTTTGTACATGGTTCACCCAAGTTTTCCGAGACTTGCTTTTCTAAATATTTCACGCAATTTTCCTCAAATTAAGGTTTAATGGAAGCTATTCCACTAGTGTATTTCATTTAGGGAATATTGATCTCCTCACTACATCAGCGGTGTATGATCCTCCGCGCTAATCCAACTACCGATGGGTCTTCTATTAACTTCACTTGGGAATTTTGGAGATCTTGTTTTACATTCATCGACTCAACTCTTGGCTCTCTAGCTTTTAGGTTATGATACCAGGGTTTCGTTCTCAGATGGTTTGTGTAGTAATTGCTATGGCGTGGAAAGCCGTGAGGGTTCTAAGCAGGTGGTTCCATCACCCATACGCGGCCTTTATCAGGTAATCACATAAACGATCTTGCATTCCCTTGAGTTTCCATAGTTGCAGTTTAAAGATATCCAATGGCTTGTTTTATTCTCTGAAATGGATTTGCAGGTTCTCTTGGTGAGGTCTTGGCGCTCCAAGGATCCTCCGAAATAGATTCCACCATTTTCTGACACCTACATGCTCAGGTCTTGAATGAGTTTACGCGTATGTTTATAGTCTGGTCGCGGTCTTTTGATGATCGGGTAGAGAGACTGTATACGTATTTATATTTTTGTCTGGATGAAAGGGGCTATGCCCTTGAGACTCGCTGGTGTGGTTATTTTTAAGTTATATCTCTGGTTAAAGAGAATGCCCATAAATCCGTTCAAGTGGCTGTACCGGATCTTGGGTTTATCCAACAAACCCTTAGGGTTAGATTGGAAGGTCCGAAGTCCTACTTGACAACGTTTTGATTATCCTATTTGTCTTGGAACTTTATCCAACCATAATGAATGCATTATGTAATTTCTCACGACTCGTCCAATTTGTTATATAATGCTATCGGAATATTAGTTCAATAATTTGTTTAGTATAGTTCTTATGCAATATTCATTGAGCTCTAGCATCTCTCTGGTTCTCTGAGTAATGATGCTTGCCGTTTAACTTCTTTTTTTTTTTTACAAAGATGAACCTGGATTTGTTTTCTCATATATGATCTTTTGGTGCCTTATCACGTTATGGGTTTTGTTATTTCCAGTTTTCTACAATGAATGTCCGGAATTATTGAATGTTATCCGCAATTTATGTGTTTTATCGTTATATATATCTGTGTGTGTTTTCATTTGTGGAAATGTGGACTAGGACTTAGATTCTTGCCCTAGCCCAATGGGCATATATGGTCCAAAAGGCCTGATTTTTATTCCTTAATCATTTGCTGGCACTCTCTATATGTTTACAGTGCATCTAGATTTTTTTAATAGTACAACACTGCCGTATGGATGGAGGGTTTCTTTGCCAATGATATAAATTGTTTCATTTTAGGTTCATAGATAACAATTGAACATGCTTTAGCCCGAGTTTTTCATCTATATTTATTGTATGGTTTTAATTATGATAAAGAAATACTATGTATCTCCTTGTTACCAAAAAGTAATTATTATTCTTTTCTAGTAATACTAGTTTTTTTTAGTTTATTCTTTCTTTCCAAAGCATGTTTATGAGTCTGTAAATTCTATATCTTAACCTTGGATCTATATCTTAACTAGAAACTTCTCATTTCACGGTTCATTGTATAGTATTAAAATTCCAAGTTTCAATATTTTATGGTTTTAATTCTGATAAAGAAATACTATGTATCTCCTTGTTACCAAAAAGTAATCATTGTATAGTATTAAAATTCCAATTTTCAATATTGTATGGTTTTAATTCTGATAAAGAAATACTATGTATGTCCTTGTTACCAAAAAGTAATCATTATTCTTTTGTGGTAATACTAGTTTTTGTTTAGTTTATTCTTTCCTTCCTAAGGATGTTTCTGAGTCTGTACTTGCATTTCTTGGATCTATATCTTAACTAGAAACTTCTCATTTCACGGTTCATTGTATAGTATTAAAATTCCAAGTTTCAATAATAGCATTTTTTAGAACTGCGCATTCCACTATAAAAACTCATAATTAAAAGAATCCCTCCAACTTGATTTACTTACATGAAAACAATATTAAAAGAATTCTACTATACAATCTCATAATTAAAAGAATCCCTCCAAGTTGATTTACTTACATGAAAACAACATTAAAATAAATCAACTGTTGAAGTCGCTTCTCTGTAATTTAATTTAACAATTTCAATCCTCCCAACCATGAGGCTTGCCATTACGTAGGTCTCCCCCCGAACTTGCTAGGTCTCCCCCCAAACTTGCTTACAAGACCCCGAACTTTCTTGCTAGGTCTCCCCTGAACTTGCTTACAAGACCCCCGAACTTTCTTACAAGACCAATGTCTTCTTGCAAGGCTTCACATATAGTGCCTCAGCTATCTTTTCACCACTAGACTTAGCCTCTTTTCCCGTCAGACCTCTTAACATGGTCCAAAATATTCTCTCTTTCTCCTCTTTTACCCTCAGGTCCCTCATGTCTACCCCTCCTATCTACCCTCTTGAGTCCTTTCTTTGGAGAATTCATAATCAAGGAGGTAGTTAGGGTTAGGCAACCGCCTATCCTAATTTTATTGATATGAAAAGTTACAAAATTTGATAATACTCCAAAATAGTTCTTTATAATTATCAAATTTAAATACTTAATTCAAACAATAACCATAATATCCAGTTCTGTTTTTACTGTGCTAAAATAAAATAATTACAGTTTTTTAGGAACATCACAATATAATAAAATTTAATATTTTTTTGGATAAGCATGAAATTTTGTTAAATAAGTAAAGTACAACAAAACTAATAACTAGAAACAATGAATGAAAGGTTAGTTTTATAACATTATTAGAATTTTTAATTGATTGATTTGGAAAAGTTGCAAAAATAAAGCAAAATGCAATTTTATTTATTAATTTAAAAATAAGATAATGATATTTTTACATTAAAATTTTAGAATATTGAAATATTTTATTAACAAATAAATAAAAATCTTTTATTAAATTTTTTTAAATAATTTATTTAAATAAAAACTTCAAAATAATATTAATTTTTAATAAATATATTGTTAATAAATAATATTAATAAAAAATCATTTTATTTCAAATAATTTCATTTTTATATATTATTTTAAATAAATACACTAAATTCACACTATTTCATAATTATGCAAATAAAAGTTACATATCACTAAATGACTCTTATTAAAAATCTATTTATTTATATTTTTTATAAATCAAAATTTATTAAATATTTAAAATAATTTATTCGATTATATATGTTTACATTCATTTCACCTTTCAATTTGAACCATCGTCTAACAAATCTATGTGCCTCTTGTGTATAGCGTAAACTTAGGTTTTGCAACCAAATCCTAAAACCAAGATAAGATAGACAAATAACATAGCAGATAACTAAAATAAATATACAAAAGTAATATTTACTTTATTATTTATTATTTTTTAATAAAAAACAATTCTCCAAATAACTATTTATTATTTTTTTTATAAATCAAATTTCATTAAACATTTTAAAATGATTTGATTCAAACCCTTCAAGAAACTGCATCACATCAACTACACATACCCTGGATTCCACTATACCATAAGCTGGTAAACCATGCATCAACTACACATACCCTGGATTCCACAATACCATAAGCTGGTAAACCGGGGATGGTAAAACCATTAATGGAAAATTCAATAGAACCCCTAAAATTCTGTCATGAAGGTATTCACCATTTCACCCCTTATGCGCTTCTCCAATTTATTGATATGTGTGGAAGCCAAGTGCGATTCAGAACGCAGGATGCATTTCTCTGAACACTTATCTCTGTCCAAACTGCAACCAGCGGAAGGAGATGTCGACCACGCCTCCAGAAATCGCAGCGGCAGACGTAGAATTGGATGAATTTTCCGGGTTCGAATCAGCGGCGCCGTTCATCTGAAACAGCAAACATTATCTTCTGTTAGTTGTGGGGACAACATCTAACTCTCATCGTATTCATTCTTCGGTAGACACCAGGTGGACCTGTGTTAAGTATTACGGTAGTGTTGCGGAATACGGTATTAGCTTCTGATATAGTATTTCACAGACAATATCTTCTGTTAGTTTTTGGGACAACATCTAAACTCTCATCGTATTCATTTTTCGGCAGACAGCAGGAGGACGAGTGTGCCTTAAGGTATTAGTTTCTAATATAGTATTTCACAGGGTTTTGGATAGATTGGAGTATTTTGTTAAAATATTTTTTAATGTGAAATTATTAATTCAGTTTTCTACTCTGGTATATAAAAATAGTTCTACTAAATTTAGTTTCTATAAAATAAATAAATCGTAAAAAAAAATTATGCACAGAAAAATGAGTGTAGCAAATCAATACCGGCTTAGGTCGGCCTCAAATGGTAGGAGAATCAGTGGATTCAAAATTTGTTTAGACTCCTTTCTTTCATAGCTTGCTCTACCTTGGTCAGTTTTAATCTCCATCTTCACTGCTGCCTCCATATTGAAAGGCCAGTGAATCCCTTAATTCTGTGCGCCTCCCCTACCTCTTGATTCTGCCATGAGATAGAAAGAGAAGAAACTCCCTGCAGAGTGCCGAAGGGTCCATCGTTTCATCGATTTATATGTACTACTGAGGCGGTTATACACAGACGCTAACCAACCCTAAGTTGGATGACTGTTAATAGCAGGTGCATGTGGTGAAATTTGAGTCGCCTGTCATTGTAATTGTCAACCAATGATATTCACGTGACAAACAGCGTGAGAAATGCTTGTGCTTGGTATTCCACAATATATTCTAAATGTAAGAAGTGCCCTGTAAAACGTGACCGCTAATGTCGGTTACTCGATCAACCCTAAATTTGATTTAAAATAATAAAAAATAAAACACATATCAATGTCAATGTTTTGTGTCTCAATTAAAAATATATATTAGCGACAAGACGTGCCATTTTTGTTTTTTTAAACCAGGTAGATAAGGTGGAATCATGGTGAAGCTAAAAATCGGATTGTGATGATAATATTGTTAAATCGTGATGATAATATTGTTAAATGAAATCGTATTTTTATTAAGATTAATTTAATGAAATACACATTTATTTTGTAATAGTTATTTTAAATTTCTGAATTTTTTTAAAGATTATAATGTATTAAAAATAATTAATTAAAAATATTTTAAATTTGTTATAAACATTATTATTATTATCTAATTTTAATTTCATTTTCAAACTAGACACTAAATTGGTGTATGAGACTTTTTTTAAAATCAAATAAGAGATCCACTTATAAGCATACATATTCTCCCTCTTTGGTTTTAACTATGTGATCTTTTAAGAGGAAACACATGCTCTTAATGATTAGATCCACTCAATCTGTATTAAAATCATATAAATTTACATAGAAAATTAATAATTAACTTTTTAAACTTGTTTCATAAAATTACAAAAACATAATTAATATTAAATTAAATTATAAATCACATACACATTTCAAATTTTTAAATTTTTTATCTATTATTATATTAAATACTAACATTTCACTAATCATTATTAAAACTTTAAAATGTTAGTAATCAATACTAACATTTGCATATATTATTATTATTATTATTATTTCAATAAACAATATTAAAATTTTAACTTTTATTGTTACGAGATAGTTAATAATTTATATTATTATATTAAATAACTTTAAAATAGTTTTGGAGTTTTGGATAAATAGTCATCAGGTGTTTTATTAAAGCATTTTTTTCAATTTGAAGTGATATATGAGACATAATGATATGTAATCCCATTCAAAATTACAAAAATAATATCTATATATTTTCTAAAATACTATATATAGTATATTTTCATTTAATTTGAAAATAATTTACCAATTTAAAATAAATAATATCGATCTTTTGAAATATATAATAAAATATAATACATAATGAATCTTGCTAATAAAAAAAATTTGTCAAAAAACTTTATCCTATTAATATATTTATTAATTTTAATTTTGATAAAATAATTAGATTTATTTAAATGATTGAAAGAATTATTTTTTCTTCTAGAAATATTTTTTTCCCACCATAATTTTATTGCTATTTTAAAAAAAATAAAATTATATTTTGTATATGCTTTGAAGCATTATGAGAATGAAGAACACCATAATGTGATAAAAAATAAATTTATAATAATAATTTATTTTCTCTGTTTTTTGCTTTTCTTTGTTTGAACCTTCTGTGAACTCTCTTTGAATGATATGAACTACTACCAATTTTGTCCGAGTCATCACCAAGTCAGAATTTCTCAATTCATGTACTCTCTTTGTACCTTCCCTCCCATCTTTTCAAAATACCAATACATGAGTAGAACCAAATTCATGTTTCATCTCATTCCATATTCAATTAAAAAAATATTAATATTACTAATTTTAATAATAAATTGTGAAGCTCATGTGGATATTTCTGGAATACCAATTCATGTTTCATCTCATTCCACATATATATATATATCATATATATATATATATATATATATATATATATATATATATATATATATTACTAAGTTTAATAATATAAATTTTGAAGCTCATGTGGCTTAGAGGAGATCGTAATAGGTAGTCTCTCAAAGAACTCCATGGTGTAAAGAACATCTGTTCAAAATGTTATGGGAAAAATATAATGATGCTGAGAGTTGGTGTGGCTAAAGTCATGTGGGATCCTATCCACCTATGTTAAGGGCTGGCTTAGGCCATGTGGGATCCTTGGGTGATATTGATGGTTTAGATGCCCCTTGGTTGAAACTACTCAAGCCACAGGTTAATTGTGTTAGTCATATAAAAATTACTATAAACTAGCATACAAAAGAAATAATAAAATTTTGACAAACTAATCTAAAAAAAATTTAATGGTTAGAAAAATCATATTTATATAATTAAAAAGTGTGAATTAAATACATGAAACCACAATAATAAGTAAATTCAACAATTGCGTTTCACTTTACTATCCACACACAATTATAATTATATATACTTTTCTTTCAATTTCATTCATAAATAAAACCATTCACTTAACTATATAGGAAGTTATCATATATATATAATATAGTAAAAGTTTTATTAATATAATTTTATTACATACAAGTGTTGCAAGACACCCTTGCCAATTTAAATGTTATGCATTTAGAAAAATTACCAAGTAGAAACGTTAATTGCCTACTAAGGGATATGGAAATGCATAAATTTTGGTAGGGTAGTAACCACTACTAAGTTGTCACATTTACACCCTTAAGAAAACATAAATAACGTACGTAGTAACTCTTAGTAGGTGTATTTATTTCTATCATATTACTATTCATTTTTTTTATAATTTTTGTTTAAATTAAGGAGGAAGCAAATAATGGTAAATAGGTTATTTACGTGACTATAACTATTTTCAAGGATTTTAATTATGAATCTTAACAATGAAAATTCATTGCACAAACATTTAAAAATCATTACTTAAATATTGCAATTACATATTGAAATTATGGAGAAAAAAACTGAGCGAGTTATGGCACAAAGGCTATACCTTCAAAACTATAGTCCAATGAAATGTTTAAAAAATAAAATTTTCAATAATATTCAAAAATAAATATTTGTTCCCCCGATCGGGGTGATGGAGAGGGAAAGCCATCATAATGACGATGTCATAAATTGGGGACTGTGAGGAATGTTACCTGCAACTTGCATGATTAGAGAGCAGATTGTGGAGAGGTACTACAGAGCTGTCGTGAGAAGTGGCGTGAGGAATGTAAGGATGAGGAGAGGTGGCAAGGTCGGTAGGAAAGAAAGGATGGGACAACAGGTTGATGGGAAGGAGTATGAAAGAGGGAGCAAGGAAGGAAGGAGGATCAAAATGCAAGAGAAAATAAGGAGGAGTGCGACGAGGAAGCCAGACAAAAACTTAGCACACACAAAGCGTAATGCTGGATATGTTTTCTGTCTTTGCTCTAAAATTCGACTAGCAAATTGTAGTATGTTGGAGGGAGTTAGAAACCCGAGTAAGGGTGGGAAGGATCGAACAAGTGAAGGGGTTTTGCTAAATAAACAACAGGGGAACCGAGAGAGAGAATGGCATGGTAGCTTGGCTCTGAAGCAGGAAAGGAGAGGGGTTAGAGATAACGATAGGGAGAGGCCTGATATGAGCAGAACCAAAGTCGCAAAGTTTAAACCAGAGAGGTCCTGTGAGTCTGGAAGGTCCGAGAGTTCGGAAACTCATTTGGACAGGGAGTCTGGGTAGGGGAGGGAAACTTGAGTAGCAAAGGGGAATGTGTTTGGGCGAGGAAACCCAGAAAAAGTGAGAATTTTGGGAGGTGGAGCCATGGGCTCACCATCCTTGGACAGCTCTAAGAGGGGGTTAGCTATCCGAAAACTAAGGAAGGAGAATGGGGAACTGAGGGTAAGACAGTACCCAGAGACCCGAGAGGGAAAAATCAGGGAAGAAGGAGTAAGGAGAAGGGGGGTCAATCCTAGGCCCACTGAGGGACTCGGTAGAAGAGGAGTGTAGGTCTCAGCAAGATCGTGCAAGCAATCAGAAAACCCTGGAAGCATTGGGAATTTGGGTGGGTGATGTTGGTTTTATACTGACTAAGTATTATGCACACTGTGAACAGATAGATAGGAATGAATACATGGCACGGGCAGCGAGAGGTCATGGACGAAGGGGTAGGACAAACACTGGACCGTGCTCGCAGGGTAATGACACAGTTGGCAAGATGTTGGGATGATGCCCCATGGAATAGACAGTGAGGTTAGTAACTAAGGCCTATAGGAAAGATACAGAGAAGGGATCAGGAAAATTCTGAAGGAGATGGAAGAACGGGTTAAAGAAGAGGACTCGGAAGATGGGATGGATGAATGGAGGGAACTCATACCTGACCCTGACAATATAAGAGGGCGGATGTCTCAATATAAAAAGACTTTACATCTGTACTGGCTTATGAAGAGGTTGGTCGGAAAAGCGTTGGAGCAAGTTTCCATGGGGATGGCCCTATTAACCAGAGATATGCCTAACTATAAGCAAGAGTTGCAGACCATACAATTCCAACTCTGTAAGCAGGATATGGGACTTGACCACATAGATCGACATATCCCCTGTATTGTGGAAATGACACTAGCTAACGACGAATCAACAGAAGGCACAGCAGTCATCGAGCCAGCGCAAGACGAGCCTAAAGAATAGAATGAGATTATGATCTCAAGTTACTTTTTTAGTAGAAATTTTCTTTCTATATGCATGGTTATGAATAAAAACTGGTTTATAAATAGTTCTTTATATATAGCTTGGGTAGAAAGACTGTTAACTTACCAATTTATGATGGCATATAATATCCATAGGTGGCCAACAGACTTCGTTTCCCACTAGGCAAGTTGAGGCCACCTATTGATAGTATGTGGATTCAACTTGTTTTTTATATATAAATAGAAAAGGAGGACCTACCTAAGCTTACAAAAAAAAAAAAAAAATTGTTCCTCAAAGTTAGACATTATAACTTGGATTGATCAATGCTAAACTAATAGTGGTCAAACGAATCGATTTCTATAGTTGTGCCATGGTAGGGACTAATTACAAATCACTATAATATAACGTTATAATTTATACTAGTTTTTGAAAAGAATCATATAATAAAACCATACAATCAAGACATAAAACAAATCATCAAAATAAGACGTTGTGAGTGACACTAAACTTGAAAAATCCACAGAATAAAACTACATTTTTCAACCTTGAAGATATACATCTCATCATTTTTGTTTACATCAAATTTTTTATAAATATTTAGTTTATCACCTCTATTAAAAAATAAATATAACATTACACCCACACTTTGCGTTAGAGTGTGTGTTATAGGCCATTTTGTCACATCTGGTCAATAGGCCTACAAACTAGATCAATCAACATCTGTGAACATGTTGTCATCATTCCTACACAAAGCCCTAAGCATGACCATTCTAAAATGCCTGATTTTCTAGGTCTAATTGCTCAAAATCAAGCTTTTAAGCCCAAATGTAAAATTCCCCTTTTGATACCTATATTTATTGCTGGTTTCTTCCTTCCACGCTAGTGATGGTCGGCCACAACTTGCTCCTTGCTTGGGGTGCGCCAATTCTAGAAATTTGGGAAAATTAAAAAGAATCCTTAAAAGTCCTCTTCGAGAAGCTTTCAGGTGTTGTTTTTAACAATTTACCTTTGAGTCCTATCTCATCTCACCTTGGAGACTTCGCCTCTTATCCCTTGAGCTCATCTTCCCCTCTTAAGTGGATTTCAAGCCTATATTGTTAAATGGATAAGAATTTCTAAACTACCATCCATTTCCTATAAATTTACTGCCATCTACAACATCAAGGTTGGCTTTTGGAAACTGATCTTTCCCTCATGTTGTTGCCTTGAATCTATAGGAGTCATCATCTTCATGCACTAGGGTGACATTGAGGTGTGCTTTGTGACAAGGAAGGACAAATCAACTTGGGGCGATCTCTACAAGATCAACTACTATCCTTTGTTCTAAACCCTCTCCTATTTCTATTAATAGAAAGAGTATATTTTTTTCCTATATGTGTTATGTTACATTTACAAATTCATGCATTTCAAAGCCTCGTTGATTCATTGAATAAAATAATTAAATTATGCTATGTAGATGTTGTGGATCCTTGGCTTGTTTTGGTTGTATGTGTAGGTTCTAATTATAGTGATCAGAGCTACGACTAGAGCTTACGAGCTAGGAGTAAGTACAACTTGTGATGGATTCTAGGTAAGCTTCTTTCCATTCTTCAATTACTCTAAGGAAAAATCTTTATTCTTTGCTTTCTATTGTTCTAGACCAATCCACTAGGTCTAAGGAATTCACTTTTGTTTGTAATCGTAAATTCTACATAATTGTGTGCATTACTAATTATGTATGAAATTATTTCAACTGGGTAATGTTTAGAGCAAGATAATTCAATATCATTAAAATATTTGAAAATCCTATGATTACATAACAACTTGATATGTTTATTGTCTCAATGTTCTACATGTCCACTTATTTAGAACAACATAGGTAACCTTTATAAGTTTATATGCCATTTGAGGAGGCAATGGGTAGGGGTAGAATTTTATTAGGCTCATTAGATGGAGTTCTAGACTATGTTTCATTTTGAGAAAGAATTGTATGAAAGAGCACAACAAATAAAGTTAGGGAAAATTTTAAAGATGAAAATATATCATAAAATTTAAAAATCTTGTCTATTCTCTCTAGTCTTTAATATGCAAACTGTAAAGTATTTATAAATATTTTTGTAAAAAAATTCATATGTATATTTATTTTATATTGTCTCTATAAAATTTTGGCTATTTTTAAAGTAAAATAGTTTCATTCTATAAAATTTGGGCTAATAATTTTTTGAAAAATATGGAAACTAACGAATATTGTTTTGGAAAAAACATGGAAAATTAACCCGTTTTTGAATATTAGCCCCTAAAGTTTTCCTTGAAAGTTACATTTTACTAAATAATTCAAACCCAACTCAAATAAAGCTCTAACAAGTTGAAATATTCAAACTTAATTTAACTAAATAATCCAACCATGTGATATTTCCAATCCCACATTACGCATAATCTGAAAAATACAATGTATAATAAGGAATAAAAATTCTTAACAAAAGTTGCATAAATAATTTTAAATCTAATACTTATACACCTTGGTTTTGGAATTATGATGTATTCATACACCCTAGTTTTGAAATTATTTTATAATTCACGTACAGACAAGTTCAAAAGCCTAATTTTTGTTTTCAAAAAGGTAACACAAATCTTTTAGATAGTATAGCAAAGTCTTAGGAAAATTAGATAATTAGATCTTTAAGGCGTCCCACATCATTAAATTGTAGGATAGTAATTATGAAACCAAACCTCCATTTTTCACATCATCATTGATATGATTCTATATAATGTATGTTTGATAAATTAATAGAGTTGGTAAAATTAATTAGAAATATCATATATTATGTGCTTCTTAAAGACTCAAGTAAAATAACAAGACCGAGAGAAAAGCAAGAATAATAAGAGGAAGTAAGACACAAAAGAAAAAGTAAGAGGCAAATGTCAAATGTTATGTTGCGAGTGACAAAAAAAAATTATTAGTATTTGTTTTATGTCATTTTTTCCTTTGAGTATGTTAGGAAAATGAAAATCTTAATAATTAAAGAATAAAAAATAAGGAAATTTAGTATGTTATAAAAATCCCTATGATCAAAGAAGTAAACATAAAGAAATTGGATGTAGCCTATATATTCAAAAATTTGAAAATATAATGACTACCAACCACAATTTCTTATTGAATTTGATTTCCATGACATTTTAGTTGCATGTAGCACATGGTGATGGGTTGTTAAAATGCAATGCACCATTTTTTAATTTTGGCATCTAGCATTCTCAATATGGTAAGTTCATTGTTTTTAAGCATTACCAAATTCATGAAGAGGACCAATAGAAGTCAAATAAGTATGAATTCATTGAAAGTATTTACATTGGTTGGAAACCAAAATTTGTTATAATTAACCAATATTTATATAAGTTCAGTACTACATACGTCCTTTTTCCAAATCATGAAGTTAAGAGCTCTTAAAATACACATTTATTGCAATTGATTCATTTACCATATGATTTTTCATGAAAAAATAATAATTCCATTAAGTATAGTTATGGACTGAATTTCATTAAGAAAGATGATATGATATTTTTCTTACTAAAATATAAAAAATAATATCGATCAAAAAGCAATTATGAATGTGGACTTTACTCTCATTGTATGGAAATGGACCTTAGAGATTTAACAAAACCACTAGACTAATCATTAGAGAGTAACTTGGCATGTCCACCAACTTGATCTTGTCCAAATATTTTAGTTAGAACAACACGAGAAACCTTTGGTAGCTTTTATGATACTCGAAGAACTAAAAGTGGAGGTGGTGGTAGCTTTTATGATATTCGAAGAACTAAAAGTGGAGGTGGTAGAACTTCAACAAGATCATTGGAATATTTCCATATGAGGAGGATTCGGAAAAAAGGGTTTTAAAAATAAACTCTCATTCCATTCGATAATCGTAATTCAAGTTGGATAAAGCTTCAATCAATTGAACTATACATATTCAACTCAATAAAGCTCCGTCAGGTAAATATATGGAAACTCAAATAAAAAATAGTTTTAGAAAGAGAATGTATAATAAATAACACAATTTTCGACCAACGGATAATTTGAAATCTAGTACACCTTTACCTCAATTTTGGAATTATTTTACAACTTACCTAAAAAGGCATAAAAATTATGCAAAAAGGTAACTTAGAGTTGTTACCAAACCTTGTGAAGAGAACATTGTAATAGAAAATAATGAAACTACTAAAAATCGTGAAGCTAAAGGGACGTGTTCATTAGTAGTGTATATAAAGGGACGTGTTCATTAGTAGTTTATAGGGAAGTCATATGAGTTTAAATGTCAAACTATATAGTGAGAGATTTAAGTTGGTTTACATCATTAAACAAAACATTAGTTCATAAAAAATTTAACGTCCATTCATTGAAAAGTTGCATGGGCTCAAAATTCCTTGAGAGATTTTTATTGAAGTATTATATATATATATATATATATATATATATTTTTTGAGCATAAAGGAAATTCATAGAGATAATGTTTTCCCGCCAAATTTAATGACCAGCTTCCAACCCATATAATTCTTTCCCATAAAGGAAAATCCATAGAGATAAGGTTTTCCCACCAAATTTAATGACCAACTTCCAACCCACCTAATTCTTTTACAACCTAATTGTTTTGTACATGGTTCACCCAAGTTTTCCGAGACTTGCTTTTCTAAATATTTCACGCAATTTTCCTCAAATTAAGGTTTAATGGAAGCTATTTCACTAGTGTATTTCATTTAGGGAATAATGTTTCTCATATAAATTTTGATTTTTGATTCCATTTCGCATTTCTTTCCTAATTTAATGGGAGTGATTTCACAAATGAAATGTAGGTTTTTTTGGATATTAAGATTTTTATGTTATATCTATATATAGGGTAGGTTTTTTGGATATTAAGATTTTTATGTTATATCTATATATAGGGTTATATTATTGATGGATTAATTTTTTAGTAAGTTTTTTTAGGTGATGAGAAGACATTTATGTGGATAGCAGAATTCTGAGAGGTGCAATGTGATAGTTTTTTTCAACATTTACACGTATTTACTATTAATTTGTTCTTAATTAATTTATTTCTTTCTGCAATGCCATGTCTAATGTCTTCTCATCATCTTCTCTTTCTCACACACACCTCTCCCATTTATTTCTACGATTTCTACATGGTTATACTCTTAGATGGAATGATTCCTCAACTAGTTCTCCTACTTAACGAGAAGAAAAATATGTGGATAGTGCAAGAAAAATATGTGGATAGTGCAATTCTAGGAGTGGCATGGTCGTTCTCTTCAACGTTTTTTTATATTTACTATTAGTTTGTTCCTAATAAATTTATTCTTAATGAACTTTTTCCTGTAAAATACGAGTCTAAAGATTCATTTTAACTAATATGTTAATTCTCTTTGCCTGGAGTTATTTTAAGAACTTTTATCTTTCATATTATCTCTTATTGACTAGTTCCTTTCCTTTTGAATTTACATCACCAAGTAAATATAAGTAATATTATATAAAGGTTATAATTTCATCTATTAGTATTTTAAATTCTCCTTTCTTCCTAAGCATTAAAATCTCCAAGAATGTTTTCATTTGGATTTTTATTTTATTTCTTCAAAAATTTTATCCTAGACCATAGAGCGTTAAATATCAAATTTATTGTGTTCATTTTCTCTATGGTTTTTTGAGATGGGAACATGGTTTAATTTATTGAATTTCTTTTCTTCAAATTGTCATTTTTAGAATATTCCACGTTAAAAATTGCTTAATGTTGTTATTAGAGAAATTTTGAGGTCTGAAATAGTCTTACTAAGGAATAGTATAAAACAATAGTGGAAATAATAGAATAAGTAAACAATAGTGGAAATAATAGAATAAGTTTAAATTACATCATCAAATTTTAGAGGGGAAAAAGAAAATAACTATTTTTTCAATTTATTTGCATGCAATTTTACTCAAATTTTGAGCGAAGCACTCATTCGATGTGGAATTTAATTCTCATCCAAGGAATACTCATGTTGCATACTTTCATTGGACCTTGCAACACGAAAAATGAGAAATACATGAAAAACGTGAATGTAATAACATTTTTCGTGTATTTCTAATTTTTCGTGTAGAAAGGTCCATCGAATATGCAACATGGGTATGCCTTGGATGAGGAATTAAATTACACATCCAATGAGTTCTCCTGCTAGAAATTTGAGTAAAATTGTAGGGAGATAAGTTGAAAATACAAGTTGAAAAATAATTTTTTTATTTTCTAATATTTTTACTCCAAAAGCGGTGAATCATCCCCCTCGTTGACACCATCATCTTGAATCCTATTGTTTCTTATAAAGTTGATTTTGGTCGTATATTTTTGTTTTGAGGCCAATTTTAGGCCTCAAAATTTCTCTAATGTTACATGATAGTTTTTTTCTCCAATGATCTTCCTTGCTCCACCAATTCCTTTTTAGTAGTAAATATCACCATCCAGAATCTCAACATTTCAATATTTTGTAGTATTTCATAGACCAAGGTTTGGATTAATAAGATTTCTATTGTCTACATTTTTATAAGTACAAACATTGGTATGTCACACTTTTATTTGAAACTAGGGTTGAAAACATTAAGATAATGTCAATTTTATGGAAGAACATTGTTGTTGAGTAAGAAGTTTTTAACCTCCATATTTGAATCATTCTTTGAAGGACTCATGTCTTTTAATAATATTTAAAATAACATTGATCAATAATATCTTTCCCTATTTTTCTAGTCTTCTTCTTTCTATCATTTTTTAAGGCTTCATTGCTTTTCTTATGGAGTGATTTTCTTTTTTAATTAGTCACTAATTTTTTTACTCTTACATGAGAAAATATATTGAAATATAGTAAAGTATTTCCTCTTCAACTACTTTAAGAATCTAATTTTTTTTACCATTTTGACACAAATGATGAGGGATAAGCCCAAACAAGGAACAACATCTCTTAATATAAAAACTCATGAAATCCAATATATAGGAGTTTATGTTGATTACATGACATTAAAAAAAAACCTTAACCTAGATATATACAACAAAACTTAGCTTAGACATAATCTAATTTACATAGAAATCAACAAAAAGCAAAAGATAATTTTTACTTATACAAGGAGTGATGATACTCAACTATGTAATGTCTTTTTGTCTTGATTGAACGTAATTCACTTCAAAATAATTTATTAAACAAGGCGAGCTACGAAGCAGCAAGTCCCTGCTAGTGTCCAATAGTCTGTATTGTGGTTTTGGGTAATAATGATTTAGTTCAACGATTATGCTATATAAATGGCGTTGATTATTAGTGACAGTATTATTCTGTCTGGTGCTGGATTTGCATTGCTGAAACAGGGGATTGATGAATGAAACAGTGTTCTGGTCCGCTATTGGAACTCAAAACCCATGTTTCCATTTATGATTCAGCTACTGGAACTCAATCTTCCAACGAATCCTAGAGTATAAAGTATCATTCTTCCAAAAGAGATGATCCAATGTTTAAAATTTACATGATCAAGGATTCTACAAATATATGGCAGGATGGCTATCAACTAGTACATTGAACTTAGAACTGACACTGAAGGAACTGGAAGTTAGCTTGAAGGCAGGTTTACTATTTGCTAGATTGATTGCAGAAGAGGGGATTGTTTTCAAAGAAGAGTTCTAAGATATGCCAATTGCTTTGGACCGTGTAAGAAGACAAGACTCTCAAACCTGTCTTGGTCCCAAGGATTTGTGAAACCCTAGAATGAGATCTAGGGCGCCAAATGTCAGTGAAGGTAGATGTCAACCCGGAATTTTATCTAAATTGTTCTTAAACCTCATGATCTGTAGGACTGATGAATGAAACAGTGTTCTCGTCTTATAGGCTAAGGACAAAGTCAGACATATACAAAAATAAAGGGAGCTATGAGTCTGAAGTTTGATGCTTCTTGAGCTGGCTAGAATCAGAACCCAGGTTTCTAAATTTCTTTTTGAGTGAAAGAAAGCTAAGAAAGGTTATTGATCATAGGACTCCCTGAAGGTCAAATTACTGAAATCGAGAAGCCTGAATATAAACTTAAGGAAAGATCAAGCCATTGTTCCCCTGCTGCAAACACTTTATTATGCAAATCAGTTAAAGACAGAGTCCACTATCATGGAGCTTCTTGTTGGTTTGAATTACATCTATGTACTCTGTTCTTGGATTTTAAAGCACAGCTTGTTTTAAATTACTGAAGACATTGGTTTTTAATATCCATCATCAACAACAGGACTGCATTCTCAAAGGCATAACTCGAAGCAATGTGTTATGTAATCCTTGAGCTAGATGGTACCCGAGCAATTGAAAAACACGTTGACTAGAAAGCATTAGTAACAACTTCTTACTAGAATTAATATTGATGAAGAGTTCATTATTGTCTTCAGATTGTTAGTGGCAGTTGCTTATTCTTGTCAACTAACCTTAGCTAAAATATAAAGGTTGGAATACATGACATTGCTAGAAATTTAAAAGATTGGAGTACCTGACTTTAATACTCCATGTAAACCAGAGGTTCTAAAGACACAGTTACAGATTCAAGCTAGTGGGCTCGCTGAGGGTGGAAATCAACCTGTTTCTTTGGACTATGTTGAAATGCAGAGGATGTAGAACATGAGAGGACACTAATCAAGCCAGGAATCATATCAAATTTAAACATTAGAGTGTAACTAGGAAACAAAAAGAAAAAAGAATAGGCTGCCTTAAGTGTCTTTGCTCTTATGGCAGAGACACTTAAAGATCTCCTGTGTCTTTGCTGTCATGGAAGAGGCCCTTAAAGGTCCCCTACAAATTTATTTTAGGAATAATTTTAGAGAGATTTATTGGCAAATTAAAGATGACTACTCACATCCATAATATATTTCTCTACACCCAAGCGAGGGATCCTTCGTTAGCAATAAGAGTGAAAAGAGAATGAATGCAAGAAAGTGGTAAGCAGAAATCATCTTCAAATTCAAGACAAACGGATTCATTATAAATATAAATTGAAAACCAAATCATATTGCAGAGAATTGTATTTTAATTTGAATTGCTATCGTATCAGTGCTTATAGATTTTTTGGGGAATCAACTGTCTTTGTTTGTTTGCAGATGAAATGCTCAAGTGCACCTCCATAGATCAATTAAAAGTCCAAGAGTAAGAGATGACCTTTACAGTGAATAACTAAGTTTCTGTTGGTTTGGCAGCGTTCCGTCTAATTATCGTTGTTTCAGTGAATGCATCTATTCATGGACCAAATCCAAGTTAAGAATCTCGCATTCCATTTTAATGTTGTAGTGAGAAATATAATAGTGCGATGAAAATCATATTGATCATTCTGAACTAAATAATAGTTGCTGACTAATACAGGGTTGAAGCAATAATTTTTAACCGACTGATAAATATCATCTGACATGGTTACTAGCATTGAAACAAATGAAGAAAATAATTAAGTTTACATTCTAGAAGGTGGTTGATTTAAGCTGAATTTTAAAAGTGCAGATTGTAGGATGAAGAAAATCATTTAGCCCATAACCTGAGTACTATGATGATTTCGCCAGTCAAGACAGGCATGGATATAACTCAACGTTTTAGTGTAACCCCTGGTCTGAAAGGCACAAATATTCGAAGGACCTTTAAGTTTGAAACATCCACCAGATCACAGCAGCGCCTCATATTACTTCAAAGGGGTAAAGATATGCAAGCTTCAGCAATAAGCAGATGAGCTAAATCTAAACTGCGGCAATTGAAGTTTTGTAAGCAGCAACTGTGGACCTTCCAAGCAAACCACAGTGAAAACGAGTTGCTTCCATGCTTATATGTCGCTGCTTCCATGCTCATTGCTCATTAGTAGAGGAGGATAGGTACATAGTGAAATTAACTATATGCATTTACACCGAGTTCTTAAATATACAGCTGGCAAAAAATAAAAAAATTTAACAATTAATGTCCAGTGAAATGAAACAATGTTCAAAACTGGTGACTTAAGTTTTATTTTTCACGCCAACACACTTGCATGGATGGCAAGTGTCACTTACAAAGTTGTGAGTGTCCTAAGTTTTTACAGTGTTCCACAACCTCAAATGCTTCCTCTCGGCTCATCGAGCCAGAGTTTTTGGAGAAGACCATGGGCTCCAGAGCTCTGAGGAAGATGTGCAGCTGAACAGTAGTCTTACCGCAGCTGAACAGTAGTCTTACCCCACCGTGACAAAATCGTACGAAGAATTTGTCTTTTTTTTTTCTCATCTGGTTTTTACAGAAGAAGTACTTCAACCTCTTTCTTACAAACAGAGAACAGTTTATTCCTGCCCAAAAGAAAAGGAAATTTGGAAAGCAGGTACATGCATTGCAGTAATGCATTCGCAGGTAAGAAATTTCATGCCTGTAAGCTAGTGACAATGCATTAAATTGCAAAACTAATTACTGATAATATCTGAAAAACACAAAAAAATGTTTGACAAAGACTAGTAAGGTTTGTTTAGCACAATGTGAACAGCAACAGGATGTGGGCATCACAACAACTGGATGATGTGAACAGCGACAGGATGTGGGCATCACAACAACCGGATGGATGTGGGCAGGGTTCAGTATCGGGCCCAGATCAATTCAGTGAATGATACGGCAGAACTTCACTGATTGACCAGACAGGTTTCATCATTCCATAAAATTCCAATGAAAACCGACTACTGAGCACTTCCGATATAGATTTTTCTGAAGCGGTCAGAGAAACGTATGAAGCAGGGTAACAGTATACGAGAAAACGTGTGTACCAGACTTCAGAACATTCATCGTTCCACAAAATTCCAATGAAAACCGACTACTGAGCACCCATTCGCAGGTAAGAAATTTCATGCCTGTAAGCTAGTGATAATGCATTAAATTGCAAAACTAATTACTGATAATATCTGAAAAACACAAAAAAATGTTTGACAAAGACTAGTAAGGTTTGTTTAGCACAATGTGAACAGCAACAGGATGTGGGCATCACAACAACCGGATGATGTGAACAGCGACAGGATGTGGGCATCACAACAATGGGATGGATGTGGGCAGGGTTCAGTATCGGGCCCAGATCAATTCAGTGAATAATACGGCAGAGCTTCACTGATTCACCGGACAGGTTTCATCGTTCCACAAAATTCCAATGAAAGCCGACTACTGAGCACTTCTGATATAGATTTTTCTGAAGCGGTCAGAGAAACGTATGAAGCAAGGTAACAGTATACCAGAAAACGCGTGTACCAGACTTCAGAACATTCATCGTTCCACAAAATTCCAATGAAAACCGACTACTGAGCACTTCTGATATAGAATTTTCTGAAGCGGTCAGAGAAACGTATGAAGCAGGGTAACAGTATAACAGAAAACGCGTGTACCAGACTTCAGAACATTGTGGCCAGAGTCCTTGAAGCCGCTTGTACAGAAGATCCACCATAGTTAACCAACGCTACAACAACGCTGACATTAGTCCAAATTAAGAGCAATTCTGAAATTGAAAGGCCTTAAGTTCCTACGTTATAAACCTTTCCGCCTCTTTCCGGCTCGAAAAAAGGCCAAATAACTTAACGAGGAAACAACACCTAGTACCTCGGAATAACAGTTGTTGAACCATGGTGCATCATGGCATGCACCAGCTGCCAATGCAGAACATTGTAATAGGGAACACGGAGCTTTACTAAACCTTCGCATACCCGGGCAGAAGTAACGAAACTTGTTTACCAAATAACGAACTAATGCTAGCATCAACACTAACCGTTGACGATCAGGGATAATAAAACTGGGCATCATTTCCAACTTAACCTATGTTCGGGCCTCTTCTGCCTCAGGAAGAGGCCAAATAAGATAGGAAAGCTGCAGACATAGGAAAACGTTGAACTAATGCTAACCGCCGTATAACGGACCTTATTCTAACCGCCGTATAACAGAGAACGAAAGAACTGAACTAATGCTAAGTCGGCACAGAACGATTACTATAGTCCCTGCCGGATGCCAGATGGCAGGGACTAATAAGAACTACTATTTTGGTAAAACAGGTTAAATTCTTTCTTATTACATGTTCAGCAAAATGTACATATGACACACATATATCATTATTTCTCTATTATAAATAAAGGAAAAACTATTACATTCTCAAGATGGATTAGGTCAATACCAAACATGGTTCCATTGACATATAAGGAATGGCATCGGTTTCCAATCAATTTTCAGTATCTCTTATATGGAAAGGTCTTATAAGAACCTCGACAATGCTCATTTTAATAGTGTTATGCATTCACTTTGATAGAAGGAGAAATAAATTATTGTTTCTATGTTTAATAGAAAGTAAGGCCTCCAGATTTGTTTTTCCTCCAACAATGCATAGACCTAGGCCAACAATTGAGTCAAGCATGTGTATCTCGTAGTAGAAGCGATGCCGATGGATACAATAAATAAATAAATCATATCTTTTGGCTACCATAATCAATTCTCAATTTAAAAATTCATAATTGTTTCTTTGCTATTGGGATTAGCACTGATCTTTTTATCTAAATTTCAGACGTTATTTTGGATTTTTATTTATAGAATGAAATCCTTTTGATCTGTGCATTTTATATCTACTCTATATCAAAATGTGTAATATGCAGTGTTGCTACTTAGTACCTGTCTTTTATGCAAAAGTAATTAGCTAGTACATTTAATATAATGGGGAAAGCTTGTAGCTCAAGTTTAAATTAATAATGTCTCAAAGGCATAACAAGTTCTAGTTGGAATCCCAAATTTGAGTTGCGAAATTTACACAATCAAAGTGCCCGTAGGTTTTAAACAGCAATGAAAAAAATCAAGATTTGGTAGAAAATTGTATCACTAAATTTGAGAAAAATGCAAAAACGAAAACAAAAAAAACTAACTAAAACTCAAAAAATATAATAATTAAATTGAATCATATTTTAATGAGTTTTAAATAACCATATAATGAGTTCATTTCCTTACATTTTTGAATTAGATATTGCTTATGATTTTGAATTTCTAAAAATACACTAGGTTTTCCCCTTCAATATATATAAGTGCATACACTTCATTCATATGTGGAACTATTAATATAGGTACATACACTTAATTCTTATGTGAAAATATCTAACTCTCACACGGCGGAGAGAGTGATGGTTTCCGATTTAAAATATTAAACGATCATAATGAGGATTACTGTGAGAGTGACGGGGTCTAATTAGGCTTCGTGTTTTATTGATGTGTATATTATGTTTCTAAGTATTTTATTGATACATATATTATAATTTCATGGGGCTCTTTTATTTTTTATTTTTAAATTGTTGGTTAAGATTTCATTGATAATGTGTTGATTGGGCTTGTCTTAGGCCATATTTTTTTAGAATTTTCCATAACAAAAAGATATGTTGTAGCTTTTTCCATACCCCTTCACTGCTAGTTTGAATTGTATTTGATTATGTGATTTCATAGTATTGTTTATTGACATGGGAGTTAGTTTCGTTTGTCGAAGGATTTCACTATATTTATGTCTTTGCTCTATTTTTTATAAGTAAATTTATGCTTAAGGTTCGAAGAGTTAGAATCATTATTGAAAATAGAAAATTGGAATAATGTTGAATGTTAAATTGCTTACTGTGAATAGATTTATTATTGAAGTATTTCACTGTATTTATGTGTTTTTTCCTATTTTTTTATAAATAAATTCATGCTTAAGGTTCAAAAACTTAGAATCATTATTGTCAGTAGCAAATTGGAAAATTTTAAATGTTAAATTAATTAAGGTGAATAAATTTATTGTTAAATTTAAATTATTATTATTAAATTATATTTATTTATTAAAATGTAAAATTTAATGATTTATCAATATCTTTATTTCTAATAAACAAAATACTTTCCATATATAAAATTTGTATAAAAAACCTATTTACAATATAGTATGGGAACACTATCATCATATAGCATGGGAATTCTATTATCAATATAAGTTTATTTCATATCAGTTTTTCAATCTCTTTTTTAAATATTATGTCTATATAAATTATAAACCCAAAACAAAAGGTTTTATAAAAATTAAGGAAATAAAAATAAAAAAGAAAAAACAATCGTATCTTTGACTTTTAATATATATTTAGTATTCAACTTTGCAAAGTGGTACATATAGGTGAACAAAAAATAAAAATAAAAAACATCAAACCTTAACGTTTATGAATTTATTTCCATAGACATTACCTCCTACCATACCATGATTCATTATGACTGTGACTAACCCTTCTAGGTGACCAACCCCCTAGACAACTTGGGATTTCACTTCCCTAGAGCCTTAGTTGCTCCCATGACAAGGCATGCATGTGATTGAGACCCTCCATTTGTTCCCATAGCAAGGGAGTACCAATAAAAATGGACTTTTTCAACTAGTTCTGAGTCAATAACCTTGGATTTTGTGCCACTTTTTCAGGGCCAAGGCTCAGACCAATGCCCAAAACTTCGTGAAACTTTCATTTATAATAATTAACATCAAAAAAAAGGTACTAATGCAAACTCTTGATTAATTAATTGAATGGACCCCTACTACCCATGACATGAATTTCGTCAAACATTTCACAAATATACATTCTAGAGTCAGAACAATAGATCTGAGCGTAGGGGTCTCATACATATCTGAGAATCATAAAGAAGCACTGATGCATTATCACAATATTTGTATTATCATCTATTAGGTCATATATTAATTTTCATTTATTTTCAAGTCAAAACATGATGAGAGTCATACATCAAGTTTTTCATAAAACATACTCATAACCAACATATAACAAACATAAATAATAAGGATGTAACAACCACAAAAACAAATATGGACTGGTATGTTTACCCATCAATATAAGAGGAAATAAGATATTATTAACATATGACAAATTCTACCAGGTCTGGGACTTCCACGTACTGCCCGACCATAGATGGATGAACCAACTCTTTCTTTCAGCCAATCACCCCCGTGCCATATTCCAAACATGAATGTGGGATCTCATAAAACAATTCAAGAAAAACCAAATCTGGGCTTCGAGAGGCCAAATGACCTCAACCCTCAACCAAGGATTCCACCTCATGGTCGGACATCGCTAACCATCAACAGTTTGGTCTCTACCCAACTTGTATAGGGATTAATAGCGTTTGTTCCGACCAAGGCTTCTAGGACTAGTAACTCAACCCACAACTCCTATTAGGCTTCCTAATCGTTTGTCCAACCAGGGCTTTGAGGAATAGTAACTCAACCCACGAAGGGTTTCCAGAGCGTTTTTCTAACCAAGGCTTCCAAGACTAGTAAATCAACCCAAGTTGTTATAGGGCTTCTAGAGCATTTGTTCAACCATGGCTTCGAGGAACTAGTAACTCTAGCCACAACCATAAGGAACATGAGAACCAACTAGAACAAAAAAACGGAAATACACCCACAACGCCATGACTATCAAGAAATTAAAAGTCTAGGAAAATCCACCTTGAATTGAGGAAATCATTGACGTCAATTACATATCATAACTAAGAAACCACATGCATGTTCCATGCATGCCAAAAATAGCAAGGAAATCATACATGCAAATCGATACCTACAAGAAAAACCCATTGTAGCTGTTAATCTTGATGTCCTCTTACGGTTCCCTTCTCTCCCTTTCTTTCTTTCTCCAAATCCTAAGTATGCCACACTCCTCCAGGGGTGCTCAAAGAAAAATTTAAGTTTCTAAGAGTACGAGAGAAAGTAGAATAGAGAGCTCCAAGATAAAACTAACAAAAATCTACAAACTGATTCCAAAAATCCTTTTTATTAATGAGGCCTCTATTTTCTTCAATTTTCCATTATTTTTCTTCATTTTCCTCCTCACATGCAACATGTGACCTTTCACCTTCCTTTTCTCCTAATTTCCATTATTTTCATAAATTAAATGTCAATTAATGCCACTTTGTCTTTCCAAATCCTTTTCCATTTCCTTTTCCAATTTCCATAGCCATTAATTAATCACAAGTGATCCCTATCACTATATATTTCACCCAACATTCAACTTGGAATACATGTTCCATGACCATGGTTATTATTTTGCCTTTATTAACTTTATTACATAGATTTTTGACCAGGGCTATTATAGAACACACCCCCTCCGGGGGAAGCACCATCCTCAGTGTTCAATGACACCTACAAACAAGAATACCATTGAAAAGAAAAACATATTTCCCATGGAGCTTTATAACTTAGCTCATCGCAGTATTTACAATGAACAACCTACTAAGAAGTAACCAACATGAGAAACATAACAACATGACAACCATAACGACATGACACTGATACCACTTATTAGAGCTTTATAACATAGCTCATGGCAGTATTTACATCCATATACGTATATACATAGACCTAACATCACACCTAAGCATATGCCAAAAACATTCACTCAACTAGCGAATAGAGAAGCATACATAAACCACATCTGATTCACCATCTCCCATGTAGCTTCATCAGGCTCAAAGTGCTTCCATTGAACTTTACCCTGCTCGATTACTTAGTTCTAGAGCATGAGCATCTTTCTTTGTAAAATTCATGGAGGTTCCGACTGAAATTATCATTCTAGTTCCACCTACAATACAAATTAGTCAATGACATGATAAACATCTTTAACATACTTCTTAAGCAATGACACTTGGAAAACATCATGGAGTTTCATTATTGGAGACAGTGCAAGTCAATAGGTTATTGGTCCAATCCTTTCAAGAATCTTGAAAGGTACACAAAACTAAGGTGTTATCTTGGCACATGATCCAATCCTCAAGGAGCTCTTCTTCGGCATGATGCGCAAGTACACTTGTTCCCCAACTTGAAACTCCTTAAATAACCTATTTTGATATGCATAACTCTTCTATCTATCCCGTTATGTCTTTAGATTCTTCTTGATTACTTGCATTTCCCATTCCATCTCTACCAAGATGTCTTGTCCAGTCAACACCCTATTCACTGGATCACTCCAACTAATGGGAGTATTACAACTATGCCCATACAATGTCTCAAATGGACTCATCCTCGAAGATTCCTAATACCCATTGTTGTAAGTGAACTCAACTAGTGGAAGGTACTATTCCCACTTTTGTTGTTGATGCATCACATACATCCTCAACATATCCTCCAATATCATGTTGACCCTCTCTGTGTGTCCATATGTTTGCAGATGATAAGTTGTGTTGAAGGCCAAATCTATACCCAAACCTACAAATAACTCTTTCTAGAATATAAAAGTGAACTTCAGATCCCTGTCTGACACAATTTTCTTTAGTACACCATGCAACCTAACTACATCTATGATGAATATATGTGCTTATGAATATGTAGACTTCACAGGAATGAGTGTGCTACCTTTGTCACCTTTTCAACCATGACCATGATAGAATCATGTTGTCTAGATGTCCTCGGCAAACCTGTAATCAAATCCATGTAAAAGACCTCCCATTTCCACTCTGAAATCAGAATATGCTGAAGTAATCCACCTGGATGCTAACACTCCACTTTTACCTGTTGACAATCTGAGCACCTAGCCACAAACTTTGCCGCTTCTTTCTTCAAGTTCAACAAATAGTACAATTTCTTTACCACTGTTAATGTCTTCTAATATCCTAAGTGACTTAAATATGACTTATCATGAAATTTCTTCAAGATAAGATTCTTGAGCTCACTGTCATCTGGCACATATATCCTATCCCTAAATATGACCAAGGCATATGTTGCGAGACGATATTCCACATACTTATCACATGTACACAATTGTAACCTATGAATAAGCTCCATATACCTGTCATCCTGCTTTCTTGCCTACAAGATTCGAACCTGCAAATATGTCCCATAAGAACTAATAGCTGCTATGTGATTTAATTGTATCTGCTCGCTAAGAGCATCTACAACCCTGTTCTCTTTACCTTTAATGTACTTGTTCTCAAAGTCAAACTCATTGATTGTGGGAAATTATATAGCTTCTCCTAACATTCATATTTGGTTGGTCAAATAGATACCTCAATCCACTATGATCATTCATCAGTACAAACCTCCTACCTAGAAGATAATGCCTCCACATCTTCAATGCATGGATGATCGCTGCCAACTCAAGATCATGTGTTGAATAATTTTGCTTGTGCTCATTCAGTTTACATGACTCATAACATAATACATGTCATTCCTACATAAGGAATCCATCAAGACCTCTCTTACAAGCATATGTAAATACCACAGACTCTTTTTCTGGATCTGCATCCTTTAAAACTAGAGCATTTGTCAACAAATCCTTCAACTACTCGAAACTGGTTACACATTCCTATATCCATTCAAATTTCTTACCTTTCCTTGCAACAATGTAATAGGATAAGCAATCTATGAGAACTTCATGTAATAACTTGCTAGCCCCATAAATGATATTACCTCATCCACATTTCTAGGAGCTGCCCACTCCATGATAGTCGTTATCTTTTCTGGATCCACTGTTATGTCTTCCTTGGAGGCCACATGTCCCAATTAGTGTACATCTATCTGAAATAAAACACATTTTCTAAGCTTGGCATACAATTGATGCTCTCTCAACAATCTCAAGACTCCTGCTAGATGTTTGGCATGTTCTTCCTCATTCTTAGAATACACCAATATATCATCAATGAATAAAATAACAAAATTTTCTAGGTAAGGAGACAACACATTATTCATCAAGAATATAAAAGTAGATGGAGCATTAGTCAAACCCAATGGAACTACAACAAACGCATAATGCCCATACCTATTCCAAAAAGAAGTCTTATTGACGTCCTCTTCCTTCATGTGTACTTGATGATATCCTAATCTTAGATCAATATTCGAGAACACTATTGATCCATTCAAATAATCAAACAAGTCATAAATCCTTGAAAACAAATGCTTGTTCTTGATGGTCACTTTGTTGAATTGCCTATAATCAATGCATAGCATGAGAGTACCATCCTTCTTCTTCACAAACAACACTAGTGCACCCCAAGGTGACACACTTTGCCTAATGTATCCCTTGTCAAGCATATCCTTCAACTACAACTTCAGTTCCACTAACTTTGGTGTGCTCATCCTGTAAGGTGCCTTTGATGTTGGCGCTGCCCCTAGTACAAACTCAATAGAAGAGTCTATTTCCCTGTAAGGCGACAACTCTGAAATCTCTGCCAGAAACACATCATGAAACTGTTGTAAAACCATATGCCTCCTCGAGATATCCATATCCTCAACTTCCTTACCTTTGTCACTGAAAATATGCACTGCAAATAACACACACCCTTTCCTACGATTACACTTCACCTGCATAGTTGTCACCATTCTAACTAATGTTGCCTTCTTCTTTCCCCGCAAAACTCTTTGTTCCCCATTGTCATCTAGGAACTTAATAGCCTTGTCATAATAGTCCACCTTGGTCCTATGAAGATACAACCATTCCATACCCAACAACGTACGGTATGATCCCAACTATAATACATTCAAATATGTTGATGTAGGCATACCGTTCAACTCAAGTGCACAGCCTCTTACTCAGTGATGAACTCTCTTCTTTATACCTATAACCAACTACACTAAACAAGATTCCGCATGCATTTATTTATTCAAACCATACTTATCCACCAGGTTAGGACTAACAAGATCTAGGGTCAATCAAAATAGAAATAATTTGATCACGAATCTTACTGTCCATCTCGATAATAAATGCTTGGTGATTGGCTTGCTTGTTCTCTAATGCTACACAGATCGTGGAATACTCTGTCCAATATCCCCCACTGTCTATGCTTCCTGTGCAATATAGATCTATGGTAAACCACCCTGATGTTATGGAAAGTATCTTCTGCGATGGTCTCCTCCACAATACCAACACTACAAGGGCTTCCTATAATCACCCTTATTCTGCTCCTCAAACCAAAATCACCGGCCTCTGTCAGATGCATTTAACTTCTTATGCAGTTTCACATTCTCTTTATTACTTGTATCTTAAGGTATTTTCGCTTCTTGTCCCATTTTCCTTTATTCTTTGCATTTTAACCTTTCCAGCTCATCTTAGTCTCCGATCTGTGCTTTGATTTCTATTGCTCATAATAATACTTTTATCTTCCCGATGGATTCCTCCAATGATCTAAGCTCATCAAACTAAATCTCATCCTTGAATTCTAACAAAAACCCATTAATGAATCTATAAATCTTGGCCTTATCCTCCTTGACGTAAGGCTCATACCTTAATAACTCCAACAATATTCTTGTGTAATCCGCATCCGTCATAAACCAATATTCAACTCATATAATTATTTTTCCCTATCTTCATAGTATCTCTCTGATAAATTCTTCTTCGTGAATAGTCACTCGAACTCATTCTAAGTCAAATCCTCTTCATAAATACCTATGACATTCATTACATCTTCCCACTAGATATTTAATTTACCTTTAAGGCTGAATGTCACTATCCTGGCCTTCATGTTTTCTGAGTAATCATGCAATATGAAGAACTTATTCATACCAAGAAACCATGATTCTGCATCCCATGAATTCTTCATTTCCCTATAAAATGTAGGTTGCTTTACTTTCTTGAACGCATCCATCAAATATCCCCTATCACTTCTCCTGTAAGTATGATAACGATGATGACCATGATACCTATCTAAACTAGAACTAGAATAAATCCCATGGCCATTGCCTCATCGATCACGTGTATACAAGAATATTCTATCTCTAACCATTCCATCTCTATCCAACCTATGTCCACCGTTTGACCTTCTACCATATGATCCATTGGTCTTATCCACTTGTCCATGATTGATCCTAAGTGCTCCTTGTCTCTGCAAATATGACAAGATTTGGAGAATCACTGCACTGACCTCTGCTTGTTTCTCCCGTTCCCTAGCAAGTTTCTCTTGTGATTGAATGATTCAATCATTCTCTCCTTTGAAACTCCTTATTTATTCCTTCATTAGAGACATGTCTTTATATGTTTATTCTACTAGTTCTCAGACTACTTATCCTGTTTTGTAGTTTATTTCAGGGTTCCTGTATATTTAACTTCTACTTAGTTTTTTTGTACTTTCTTCATAATAGCTTTAAACACAACAATACTTTCATAAGATGCATCCTTATTCTTGTAGATTAATCTATAAGATAATTTACTTGTCTAGTTTACACCATTCTTCCAGACTTGTCTTGCAGTTCAGACTTGCTACGCAATAAAATGCCTCCCAACCTTAAGACTACTCTCGCGGTAGTTGCCCCCTGAGTTATTCATGTACCCAAAAACATTTCTCACTATCTATTTGATGAGATCTATAATACCTTTGATGGTTATCTGGTCCAAACCAGGTGTAGCATCAGAACTCCATCTGACTCTTTAACACAGATTATTTCCTCTTTCTTTCTCTCCTAATCTCACATACCCCTATCCTCTTGATCCTTCTTTGAGTAAATACTAAAGAATTAGTTAGGCCAATAACTATTCCTTTCTAACCACTTAGTAAGTAGAACAGTATTTACAAGCAATTGCAATTCACTTATGCATAAGAGTTTTCAAAAATAATTCCATATTTAAAATAATATCAAATTGTTTGGTTCAAAGTAATTAAAATATTTACATAATTTGGGGATATCACATCTTCCCCCCCAATATGTAACATTGTCCCGATGTTTTCCTCCTAAGAATAATTCCGGAAAGGTTTCCTTCATAGTCTACTCATCTTCCCAGGTGGCCTCTTCTTGCCCATAGTGCTACCACTACACTTTAACCTGGGTGATAACTCATTTTCATAGTGTTACTTCTCTCTGGTCAAGTATAACCAGAGGCTCGACCAGGAATTCACCTTCCGGTTCGACCTATACAAAACAAAATTATTTTAGTTTGTCAATCAGTCCCCTTTATCCTTTATAAAGAAAAAGAACGAACATCTGATTATTAGTAAAATGTCTATATTATAGTTTACCTGTATATTCTGCCAATTGAGTATGTGATTAGCATCATAAATAAATTTCTTAAGTAAGGAAATGTGAAAGACATTGTGTACACGGATATGGCTAGGTAAAGAAAGCTAGTAGGCCACCGATCCAATTCGAGCTAGAATCTGGAAAGGCATCTAAAACCGAGGTGCTAAATTAGCACATCCAGTCCACTACAAGGTGCTTTTCTTGGGTCATACCCAAATGTAAATGTGTTATCCTACTAGAAATTCTCAGAAGCTCATTTTCTGATCAGAAAAAATCTTTTTCCAGTCCTGAGCGACCTTTAATTTGTCTCATGCCTTTTTTACCATCTTTTCCATTTCCTCTCGCATATATACTCCTAGCATTAGTTTGTCTTCTAGGCCACTCCAACTCAAAGGTGTCCTGCACTTTCGTCTATATAACACTTCAAAAGGGCTCATCGGTAACAATGTATGATACCCATCGTTGTAAGAAAATTCTACTAAGTGCAAGTATTCCTCCCACGTAGAAGGTTGTTGCATTACGTATGTTCGCAACATGTCTTCAAACACTTGATTAACTCTTTTCATCTGCTGATCTGTTTGAGGATGGTTTACAGTACTAAAGCGAAGCTATGTGCTCAATCCTTCAAAAAGGGCCTTCCAAAAGGCTGATGTGAATTTCACATCCCGGTCGAAGATGATCATTTTGGGTATACCATGTAACTTGAAGATGTTCTGCATAAAAATATTTTCAATTTGCACTACTTTGTAAATTGATTGAACTGGTATGATGAGAAGATTTGCTCAATTTATCTATCACCACCATGATAGAGTCATTTAGCTTTTTTGATTTAGGCAGTTTGGTGATGAAATCAATAGATATGGTTTCCCATTTCCATTCAGGAATCGGTAGTGGGTGGAGCAACCCTGCTGGGTACTTTTTATGAAACCAGCTCAAGAAAAGATAGAAAAGATAGATCAACGCCTTAGAATTCAGCCTCTTCGAGGGGGCAACCTCCTTTACATTACATAAATGAACAATTCTTCGATGATTCAAATGACAAAACCTCCTTTCTATATATAGGAGTCTAAGGAGTCACAATATAATCCAGCCGACCTAACAATAATAATATAAAGCCACAAAAATAACAATAGAGGGATTCTATGGGCACATTAATAACAATATGGGGCCAATGGGGGCACAACAATATAAATAAGGGGTATAACTACAATAGTAATGGGGTAATAGGGACCCAACATGCCCCTTGCCTTCAAAAAAGTGTTGTCCTCAACGCTTGAGTAGTTTTGGATACTTCTGCATAAAATTCTCATCCTCCCATGTGGAATCTTCAGCGGATAAGTTCTTCCACTTGATAAGGTACTCTGAAATTGATCGATTTCATAGCTGTCGAGTTCTTGTTTCTATAACTGCTTCCGGTTCCAATATAATTTTTCCTTCCTCGTCAAGTTCTGGAAATATTGTTCGAACTGGGAGCTTGTCACCTATAACCTTCTTTAATCATGAAACATGGAAAACTGGGTGCAATCGAGAAGCTGCAGGAAGCTCCAATTTGTATGCCATAGTACCAATCTTTTGCAACACCTTGTACAGACCATAATACTTTGGTGATAATTTATTATCCTTCTTAGCTTGCTTGAGGGACATTTGCTTATATGGTTGTAGCCGTAGGAATACCCAATCACCTACATCAAAACTTCTTTCATTACGATGTTGATCTGCCTGTTGTTTCATTCTATTCTGTGCCAACACGAGGTTATCCTTTAAGAGTTGGAGGACTTGTTGTTGATGTTCGATGTGATGTTCCACTGCCTGAACCTTAGAATTTTCTCTTAAATATGATGTGATGGATGGTGGTTGATACCCATAAAGTGCCATAAATGGGGTCATTTTTGTTGCTGTATGAAGGGAAGTGTTATACCACCATTCAGCGAGAGGCAACCATTTGACCCATTGTGTCTGTTTATCAGATACAAAGCAACGAAGATATCCTTCCAAACATTTGTTTACTATCTCAGTTTGCCCATCAGATTGAGGATGATAAGATGAGCTATGAGCTAACTGAGTACCAAGACAAGAAAATAATTCTGTCCAAAAATTTCCAGTGAAAATGGGATCTCTGTCACTTACAATAATCTTTGGGTTTCCATGTAGCTTTTGAATTGTTTCCATAAATGCAGTAGAAACTGTACTGGCTTTAAATGGATGTGATAATGCACAAAAGTGTGCATACTTGGTAAGTCTGTCAACTACCACCATGATGACACTCTTTCCCTCAGACTTGGGTAAACCTGTGATAAAATCCATTGAAACCTCCTCCCAACGTTGGCTTGGAATGGATAAAGGTTGTAATAGACCCGGTGTCTTAATTGTTTCAACTTTATTTTGTTGGCAAACCAAACATTCTGCCACAAACTTTTGAATATCTGATTTAAGGCCATCCCAAAAAAATTCCTTCTTAACCCTGTGGTAAGTTTTTAAAAATCCTGAGTGCCCTCCTAAGGGAGAAGTGTGCAATTCCATAAGAATCTTTTGTTTTAGCTGGGAATTCTTACAGAGGTATAAGCGATCTTTGTACCATAACGAATCATTTTTCCAGCTAAATGTATCAGACGTACTGGAATCTTGTTGTAGCTTTCGAATAAGTGCCACACTTCTTCGTCATTCTTCCATTCCTCCCTTGCTTCATTTATCCAATCTGGTTGGATAATAGAAATGGCGCACAACAATGCTTCCACATCCTCATCCTTTCTTGAGAGTGCATCTGCCACCACATTTTGCTTCCCTTTTTTGTAGATGATTTCAAAGTCATAACCCAACATCTTTGTGACCCACTTTTGTTGCTCTTCAGAGGATAATCTTTGTTCTAAAAAGTATTTAAGGCTATCATGATCCGTTTTTACCTTGAAGTGTCTTCCCATTAGGTAGGGTCGCCATTTCTTAAGTGCATGGAGTATTGCCAACATTTCCTTCTCATAAATAGCTTTGCTTAAAAACTTTCCCTTGATTGGACGACTTTCAAAAGCAATGGGTCTTTCATCTTGCATTAGAACAGCACCAATTCCATTTCCTGAAGCATCACATTCCACAATAAAGGTTTTTGTGAAGTCCGGTGTAGCTAAGACCGGTGCTTGGCACATTGCCTCTTTAAGATGTTCAAAGGCCTTTGTTGCTTCCGGAGTCCATGAAAATGCATCTTTCTTCAATAATGTTGTTAGAGGTGCTGCTATTCTCCCATAATTCTTAACAAACTTGCGATAATACCCTGTCAACCCAAGAAATCCTCGCAGATGCTTTATGGATGTGGGGATTTTCCATTCCTTAATGGCTTTAATTTTGCTAGGGTCTACCTTAACTCCTTCATGAGATACAATATGACCCAAATATTCCACCTCTTGGACTCCAAAGAAACATTTGGATCTTTTTGCATATAATTGTTTCTCCTCCAATAGTTGTAGCACCCTGTCAACATGTTCAACATGATCCTTCCAAGACTTGCTGTAGATTAGTATATCATCAAAAAATACTAACACAAATTTTCTAAGGAATGGTTTGAAAATTGAATTCATCAAACCTTGAAATGTTGAAGGTGCATTGGTAAGGCCAAAAGGCATGACCAAAAATTCATAATGACCCTCATGAGTTCTAAATGTTGTTTTCGGAATGTCTTCAATCTTCATTCTGATTTGATGATATCCTGAACGAAGATCCAACTTGGTGAAGTAAATTGATCCATGCAATTCATCCAGTAATTCATCAATGACAGGAATGGGGAACTTATCTTTAATAGTGAGCTTGTTGAGCTCCCTATAATCCGGACACATGCGCCATGATCCATCCTTCTTGTGCACCAATACTACTGGAGCAGAGAAAGAACTTTGACTCGGTTGAATTATACCAGCCTCTAGCATTTCTGCAACCATACGTTCAATTTCACTTTTTTGGACATAGGGATATCTGTACGGCCTGATGTTTGGAGGAACACTTCCTGGAATCAGATGAATAGCATGATCATGATCACGCATAGGTGGGAGACCTTTGGGAGTCTCAAATACCTTGGAATGATTGTCCAGGACTTTTTGGAGATCTGGAGAAATAGATGATTCTAATGTGGAAACATCTAGCGAACATAATTGTGCAATTACACCCCTTTGCTCCTTTTTTAGAAGCTTTGTCATACCATTAGAGCTGATTATCTTTCCTGGTTTCCCTGCAATACCCCTTAATTCAACTTCCTTTCCTTCCATAGAAAATTTGATGAAAATTTCTTGAAAATTAAAAGCTATTGTACCCAAGGATTGTAGCCATTGGACTCCTAGTACAACATCAGCACCTCCCATTGGAATGGAAAGCATTGGGCTAGTCAATACATATTCTCCCATGGATAGCTTGATATTATGGCACTTTCCAGAGAAATTTATTGTTCCTCCATTTGCAATCATCACTTGACACTCTGGTGCTGGATATAGGAAGCAATTCAATTCTTTTGCTACCCTACAATGAATAAAATTGTGGGTGCTTCCTGAATCAATCAACACTATTACCTTTTTCTTCTTGATTTTCCTTCTATCTTGATGGTTTGAGGAGTGGTAATTCCCGCCAATGCATTACAAGATATGGTCGGATTTATTTGTTCTTCATCTAGGCTTTGTTCCTGGAGCATATCCTCTTCTTTTGACCTTTCTTGCTCCTTTTCTTCTTCCTCTTCACAATCTATGTAGAATAATTTCTTCTCAGCACACTTATGACCTTTAGTGTATTTGCTATCACAACTATAACAAAGCCCTTTTGCTCTTTTTTCTTCCAATTGTTGTGGTGTCAACCTTATAGGTTGTGGAAGACTAGGGGCAACAACACTTCCGTCTTTATAGTTGTGAGTGGTATGCTTCCTGGTTGCCATAATTTTGCTTTCCATTTTTCTTGCTAACCTGAATGCCTTCTCTAATGAATCAGGTTCCCAAAGGCGAACATCATGTTGGATATTATCCTTTAAAGACCCTATGAACACATCAATCCTATGCTCCTCTGGAATATCTTTTACCCTTATGTTCAATTTTTGGAACTCCTCAATGTGCTCCATTATTGAACCCTTTTGTTTGAGACTTATCAATTGGCTAAAAAAAGTGTTGCTTTTTGTATCCTCATAATGTGCTATCAATTCTTCCGTAAAAATTGCCCAAGTGATAAATTGTTTACGAGAGAAAAGCCATTGATACCATACAAACTGATTTGGTTCCAAATATAAAGTTGCCATACGTACCTTTTGTGTGTTTTGCACATTATTGAGATCGAAGAACTGCTCCATCTGTAATATCCATGTGGCGGGATCCTTGCCATCAAACTTCCTCATATCGATTTTTGGAATATGGTGGGTCTTCGATCCAACATTAGAGTCTATGGAATCATGATTAACATTTCTTTTGTTCACATCATGAGTTTCCTTTACAACCTTTTCACCATTAGTAAGTATTTCTTGTAGAAAATTTGTCAAATCTGTCTTCAAATCTGCCATGTCTGTCTTCAAATATGTCCACAAATCTGTCTTCAAATCATCCATCTTAGCTTCCATGCCCTTTATCTTAGATTCCACACCATTTATCTTATATTCCACACCATTTATCTTAGCTTCTGTTAGCTTTTGTGAGCGTGACATTTGTTGCACTTGTTCTTGTAATTTTGATATATCATGTAGCATTTCTTCCTCTTCTTCATGAGTCATGCTAGAGCTTTCAGGTTCCTTACTAGGTGTTTGCATTTTCTTTCCTCGGGGCATCAGTTACTGATAATAATGCTTTACTATGCCCTTTGAATTCCTTCAAACCAAGCTTATGCAAAAATAAAAAAAAAAAACTACACACCTTTTTTCACTTTGTAGAAGCCTGATATTGAATCTGATGTATCTCTGTAATTTCAGATCATCCAGATTTTAAATTTTGATCTGTAGTAGCCTTCTGAGTCCTCTTTCCAATGCCACAAGTCTAACCCAAATTGGTTTCTCCAAGGAAGAGTTATACGAAATCTCCCACAGTGACTTGCTTATAGACTAGTTCAGTAGAGCAAACTTGTACGATGTGCCACGAGTCATTGTTTCGACCTATGGATCTGAAAAATGCATACAAGAAACTACAGTCCGTTCTCTTTCTGTACCTTCTTACTAAATTTCAATCCGATCCTCAGAGAGAAAGTTATGACGATTTTCCCCAGGTCACCTGTTTTGAATGTAATTCAGGAGTCTGCAAAAAGACCAACTTCCTCAGATCATATCTCCGAAAATATTGCTCGAAAAGCTCTGAAATTTGGACCCAAGGTTCAGCGCGATTTCTTCTCAAATGGGTTTTTTTTTAGACTTCTGAAACGTCACAGAAAAAAGTTATAGCGAAAATGCCACGATGACCTGTTTGGAGCAGCGAAACCCTAGAATCCAAAGCTTTGATACCAAATGTTATGAAACCAGCTCAAGAAAAGATAGAAAAGATAGATCAACGCCTTAGAATTCAGCCTCTTCGAGGGGGAAACCTCCTTTACATTACATAAATGAACAATTCTTCGATGATTCAAATGACAAAACCTCCTTTCTATATATAGGAGTCTAAGGAGTCACAATATAATCCAGCCGACCTAACAATAATAATATAAAGCCACAAAATAACAATAGAGGGATTCTATGGGCACATTAATAACAATATGGGGGCAATGGGGGCACAACAATATAAATAAGGGGTATAACTACAATAGTAATGGGGTAATCACTAGTATTATAGGGACCCAACAGTACTAGTGCTCCGCCTTTACTTGTTGGCATTCCAGACAATGTCCTAAATACTCGGTGACTTCCTTCTTCATACCAGGCCAGAAAAATTCTTTTCTAAGGGCAGAAATCATTTTCTAGTATCCTGGGTGCCCTGTATAAGGACTTTTATGATATTCATCTAAGATTGAAATTTTAAGTAGTTTTTGGTTAGGTACATATAACCTCTTCCTATAGATCAAAAGTTCATTTGGATTGAACTCATATCCCAATTGTTGTTCATGACTATTTTCAATCTTTGCTTGCTTCCATAAATGTTTATAAATTAAATCTTCCATGGTTGTTTCACGGATTTGCTCATAGAAGGTAGTTCAAGATTCACTAAAGGAGATTTCATATAAGCAATTCACTTTTCGACTTAAAGCATCTTTAACCTTGTTTTATTTTCCCTTCAAGTGTATGATTTCAAAGTCAAATTTGCTTAGTAAATCAGCCCAACAGGCTTTTCTAGCATTTAAAGTGGGTTGTTCAAAGTAACTTGTCAAACTATGATGATCTATTAATAGCAAAAATTTCTTGCCTAACAAATAGTGTCACCACATTTTCAAGGCATGTATTACTATTGTTAATTCCAAATAATAAGCGGAATATTTATGTTCGTATTCTTTAAGCTTCCTTGACTAATAGGCTACAACCCTACCTTCTTGAGTTAATACGCCTCCTACACCTTCTTTGCTAGCATCAGCACAAACTACATATTCTTTGTTAGGATCAACAATACTCAAAATACGAGTAGTGGTGAGTAGATGTTTAAGCTGATCAAATCTCCTTTAGCAATCAGGAGTCCATCTAAAGGCCTTTCCTTTGTTTTGTAGAGAGGTAATAGGGTATGCCACCCTAGAAAAACCTTCCACAAATCGCCTATAATATCTAGCTAGGCCCATGAACGATCTTATGTCCACCACATATTTCAGTACCAGCCACTCCATGATAGTTCTTATTTTCTCCGGATCAATTGTGATCCCATCCTTGGTGATGATATGTCCCAAGTACTGGATTTTTTCCTTAAAGAAGTCACACTTGTTGTACTTGGCGTATAACTGGTGTTCTTTTAGGATCTGAAGAACAATCCGAAGATGTTCCTTATGTTCTTCCATGCTTCTGGAGTAAATCAATATGTCATCAATGAATATTAGCACAAAGTTGTCTAAGTATTGATGAAATATGTTGTTCATGAGACACATGAAAGTTGCGGGGGCATTAGTAAGCCCAAAGGGTAGGACCACGAACTCATAATGTCCATACCGGGTTCTAAATGTTGTTTTTGCTATATCTTCCTCCTTTATTCAGATCTGATGATAGCCTGATCAGAGATCAATTTTAGAGAAAACAGTTGCACCCTTTACCTAATTGAATAACTCATCTATTCGAGGCAGAGGGTATTTATTCTTGATAGTCAGTTTATTTAACAAAAGATAATCCATGCACATTCGTAATGTTCCATCTTTCTTCTTGACTAAAAGTATTGGAGCTCCCGAAGGGGATACACTGGGTCATATATAATTTTTATCTAACAGCTCCTACAGTTGCAACTTTAGCTCTGTTAGTTCGGGGATACTCATATGGTAAGGGGCTCTGGAAACTAGGGTAGCCCCCGGAATCAACTCAATCGTAAAATCTATGTCTCGTTTTGGGGGTAGGCCTGGAATTTTTTAGGAAAAACATACGAAACTTTGTATTACTGGTATATTTTCTAAGGCATCAGGTTTCTCTTCAGAGTCAGCATAATCCACTTGTGTGACATAAATCTGGCAACCCTTCCTCATGCATTTTTCTAGTTGGGCAGTTTTTATAGGTCTTATTTGCAAAGGTTTTTGAATACCTTGCACCTCTTATCTTTCCCCTTGCTCATTTCGGAAATTAATGGTTTTGGTCTTGCAGTTAATAAGGGACCAATGTTTTTCTAGCCAATCCATGCCTATAAGGACATCATATGACCCTAAGGGTAACATGTTCAAATCTTTCATAATAGACTGCGTAGCTAATTCTAGAGGACAATTATTGAATTTGGCCAAAACTCTTCTTTTGGCTCTCGTGGCTAGTTGTACTCGCCATGGATTTTTAAACATTACTGCTTGCAATATATGTTTTTCCACAATCTTAGGACTAACATAACTCAATGTAGCCTCACGATCAATCAAAATAGATACAATTCGATCAAAAAGTTTACCTTCAAATTCGATCATTGTTGGCTGAAATTCCACCTAATGATCTTCCAGAGCGGCATTGATTTTAGGGAGGCTCTTTGCTATTTCCCCTACTATGAAGGTTTCTTGTATTTGTGAAATCTGATCAGCTCCCTTGCAGTGTGGGAAATTCTTGACATAATGTGGGCCTCCGCATCCCCAGCATTTTATAAGAGGTCTAGCAGTTAATTCTGCTTTAGTTCTCCCAGATTGCTCATTAGTTCTAGCTTTGCCTAGTACTTTGAATCTGGTCTGCTTTCTATTAAAATTTAGATCGGCTTGACCCTTGTATAGTCCTTTGTTGCCGGGGCCCTTATTCCATTTGTGACTGGGAATAAATTTACTTCCCTTTTTATCAGTCCATCTCTTACAAATGTCTCCCTTTGGCTTGTTCTACTAATAGCAGATCCATGTCTTACCAATAACTTCGTCCATTGCTTTTGGATTGTCAAATTCTAGGCATTCCTTCATGAATAGAGGTAGACTACAGATGAACCTCTGCACCTTTGCTTTTTCTTCATGAATGTAAGGAACATACCGAAGTAATGATGTGAACTTTGTTATGAAATCGTCCATAAACATTTGGCCTAGCCGGAGATCATGAAATTATTTTGATTTTTCATCATAAAATCTCTTTGTTAGATATTTTTCTTTAAAATATCTCTGAAATTTTTCCTAGTTTATACTTTGTTCATTCACTCCTCGAACGATCTTTACCTCTTCCCACCACAGTGTGGCCTTTCCTTGCAACTGAAAAATAGCCAGGCAAGCCTTCAAATTATGGTCATATTCATACAACTGGAAATATTTGTTCATTTTTATGAGCCATGCTTCAGCCACTTCTTCCTGCTCGCCATCGAAAAGAGGATGCTTTATTTTTTGAAATTCCCCTTGAATTTCCACTTCTGCTTTTTCTGTGTCCTATGATTGGACACATTATCTGATTCTTCTTCACGGTTTTCCTCACCACCCTCAGTTTCTACGTCCTCTGTCTGAAACTCTTGTTCTTCTGTCATATTTCTGCGTTCAGGACTAGGTAACAGCAGCCAATGATTTTTTCTATCGGATAGACTCTTCATAATTATTTCTTGTTCCTGCTTTAGGCTTTCATTTTTTTCTATAACCATGCCATTTCATCCTTTAACTCTTGCACTGTCACCATAATGTCTGGGTTAGTATTCTGTGGCTCATCTCCCAGCTGTACCCAAACCTCAGCATTTCCTTCCTAAAATGGCATAGGCCTCGTCCCTATTACGGATCTAGGTATTAAATTCCACGTTCTTCTCATACTCACTGGTTCTTGTTTTCCTACGTGCATATCACCAAATTTGTTATTTGCTTATTCCAGAGGTCTCAGCTTGGTAAGCTAAGCGCTCTAGTACCATATGTCATGAATCCATCTATTTACTACAATTATATATATATATATATATATATCCCCCAACGTGAAAAAAAATGAGACCCTTGGGTGGGGCCGAGGGGCTGGGCCAAGGTGGGCTCAATATGGGTGGAGGAAAGGAAAATATTAAAAAAGATAAGCCTAGGGTGGGGTCGAAGGGGCCAAAGGTTGGGGTCAAAGCAACTGAAGGGCCGAGGGACCGAGGTGGGCCGAGGGGCTGGGCAGATATTAAAAAAGAAGGTTGGAGGGGCCCCATTGGTGGATGGTTGGAAGGTGGGGTGAAGGGGGACCCATTTCAGGAGTCCCATAAAGGTTGTGGAAGGTCAAGGAGGGGCCCCATCTTACTTAATGATGCAGGATTGGCAAAATCAATGCACAGAGGGTGCCATTCTAGGGCCCTTTGGCAGGCCCCATAATGGCGCCAAATTTGCATTGAATTTGCCAATCCCACATCATTAAGTAAGATGGGGCCCCTCCTTGACCTTCCGCAACCTTTATGGGACTCCTGAAACGGGTCCCCCTTCACCCCGCCTTCCAACCATCCACCAATGGGGCCCCTCCAACCTTCTTTTTTAATATGTGCTCAGCCCCTCGACCCTTCAACACCTTCAACCCTACCCTTCGGCCCCTTTGACCCCACCCTAGGCTTATCTTTTTTTAGGCTTACCTTTGGCCTTCGTCCCGTCGACCTCGATCCTCGCCCTTTAGCCCCTCCCTAGGCTTATCTTTATTAATATTTGCCTTTCCTCAACCCATACTGAGCCCACCTCGACCCCACCCAAGGGTCTCATTTTGTTTTTTTTTCACGTTGAGGGAGATATATATATATATATAACTTGTTATTTCTTACCAATTGTTACTATAAAGTAAATATATACATTCATCATTTATATTGAATATTAAATGTTCACATATCATTTGAAACCTTTACGTTAAAGTTATAACATTGATAAAGTTATATTGATGTTTATCCCATGGATGTAATCCTTACTTTAGTATTGTCCCTTTTATCAAAGTTTTTTTGAGATTACATCAATGATCTACATACACTTTCGGGATTTGTTTGTACCAATGATTTATAGTTGTTATAAGTATACTTGGTATCATCCTGTCCTATCAACCAAGGTTGAGGGTTTACAATTCATTTTATTTAAACTTTAACTTAATACTAGATACATCACTTGCCTCCATCTGGCCTCATTAATCACTGAATTTACTCTGGCTGTTGTGACAACCTAAGGGCATGGTCCGGCCTGTCGTGTTCTTCAATGTTGTGGAGTGCTTCTGCAGTTCTGGGATTTCAGACCCTATCCACGGTCATCCAACCTTGGGCTTGATTTGACAGTTGATATCATTCCCAGGTTCTTATGCTTCCGAACACATGGTAGTTCGGGGTCATTGTTTCTCTCCTCTGATGGTGTTCATCGTTCTACTCTGCCAAATGGTTTTGGTGTGCCCACGCTACTATTCCTTGGTCGAGTTTTAGATCTGTTGGATGTCGAGGCTCTCCTTCCCTGTCATCGTGATCTATAATCCTATCTGGCCAGTTATGAGGTGACTTCTGGTTCAGTGAAAACAACAATGTCACGAGCCATTCAAAGGTAAAGGTCTCTAACTGCTTTACTACTTTAGTTGTTTGCATGCTTATGGTTTTATGTAAATGGAAAACAACCCGTGTTCCCTCCTGGTTGGGAGGTATTGGTTTGCAGGTGGAGCGGGCTCCCAGGCAAAGGGTGGATGGAGCTCTTAACCATCTCGCCAAACTTCAAGCTAGAAGCTCAGTCCCTTATCTGGGTATTTGATCTAATTCAGAGTTTACTGTGGATGGATTTCACCGTTTTAGAGATTCGTAATAGTTTTAACCATAAGTTCTGGTTCTGACTCTTTTAATTCATGGGGTTTACCCAACCGAGACAATGTATGTATTTTGGTATTTTGTGTGGATGAGATAAAGGTGAGGCTGGATGGATTTTGTTCGAGACCGTCCCAGCTTTTCTGGCCAAACTCTATAGCCAGACTATGGACTACTTCAAAATTTACTATACTTGGACTTTTAAATATGATGCCTATTAGTTTCAAACCCTCCAGGGAATCTATAAATTAGTATAGTATTAAACTTTTGTTTTCTCAACTGTAATTTTATTACTCATCTTTTTTTCCTATTGTGGCTATAGGTAATATGAAATGGCTCAATTTATCTTGATAGCTATCTATGGTGATTACAAGGCTCAACACTGGGAATGTTTCATATGTTTAGATTATTGAACAGTAGCTCTCTGGACTTAGATTACATCCCAGATTAAACTATATGGGATAAATCTGTGAGTCCGTAATGTGTCTTTCTACTAAAACTATTCTTAGAATTCTTTATTGCGTTTTGGTGTTCTACTGATATATAGAGTTTCCTACTGTCCGAGATTTTTCCCCGTTTTATTCTAAAATTTTTATATTATCAGTTATAGGCAAATTAATTTTGGAATTATCATAAGCTTGATATGCTAAGATATTGATTCTGGTACGGGTTTCATCATTATGCAAAATCATCATTAATGCTAGCAAGATAATTAAAGATTGTTAATACTTATTCATTTTCCGCCTAATAGTTCTGATATCGAATTTTTTAATATACTTGTATGAGACTCTTCCTTTTATTCTATATCTAATTCAGAATTTGACATTAAATATTTTTCTCTTTTTTCATTAGATACATGTCTTTATATGTTTAGTCTACTAGTTCTCAGACTATTTATCATGTTCTACAGTCTATTACAAGGTTCCTACTTCTATTAGTTTTTTTGTACTTTCTTCATAATAGCTTTAAACAAAGAAATACTTTCATAAGATACATCCTTATTCTTCTAGATTTATCTGTAAGATAATTTACTTATCTGGTTTACACCGTTCTTCTAGACTTGTCCTGTAGCTCAGACTTGCTACATAATAAAATGCCTCCCAACCTTGAGACTACTCTCGCACTAGTCTCCCCCTAAGCTATTCATGTACCCAAGAACATTTCTCACTATCTCTTGGATGAGATCTATAATACCTCTGATGGATATCTGGTCCAAAACGGACGTAGCATCAAAACACTGTCTAACTCTTCAACACGGATTATTTCCTCTTTCTTTCTCTCCTGATCTCAGATACCCCTATCCTCTTGATCCTTCTTTGAGTAAATACCAAGGAATTAGTTAGGTCAGTAATTGTTTCTTTCTAACCACTTAGTAAGTAAGACAATATTTACAAGTAACTGTAATTCACTTATGCATAAGAGTTTTCAAAAATAATTCCATATTTAAATAATATCAAATTGTTTGGTTCGCAGTAATTAAAATATTTACATAATTTGGGGGTATCACAATCACTATCTCAAGTTTCTCAGAACATGGGGATGGGCTTTAATCCACTTATGGGTATATGTGTCATGAGGTCATTTAATATATTTAGGTGCAACCAAACATTTAATCATTATCTCAAGGTGCCCAAACTACTTGAAAATAATCCCTCATCAAAACTAAATGTTACCCAAAAATTAATAATTTTAGCTTTTCACCAATAAATTTAACCCTCTTAAACAATATAATTATAATTAATATGTGAAATTTATTTTGTTTTATTAGAATTTTATTTCATTTTATTTTATTAAAATTTAATTTGTGATATTCCTTATGTATTATAATATATTTGGAATTTAACTAATCACATTTTATATGTTATTTTCAAATCTAAACAACAATTTATTTTATATTTTATATTTTAATTTAATAGCTTTTATTTTATAATTTTTATTATATTTTATTTATTAATGTAAAGTAGCTTTTGGTTTAGGAAATTGCAATTTAAAGTTATTAAACTCATCAAAAATACACAAACATCACACTTTATTTAAATATTTCTTTATGATTTTTTTTGGATATTTATTTATGATAATTTATTTATTTTTGGAATTTTGTCTTACCTCTATGTTTTTCAGCTTGGAAGGGGAATTTTATGAACAAACTTGTTTTCTTGCCATGGGTTCCCCCTCACCTCAGTTGTGGCAAATCTTTTCATGGAAGTTTTTGAATCAAAGGTGTTGTCCTTGGCTCTATTCCAACCAAAATTGTGGGAAAGATTCGTGGATGACACTTGTGTCACTTGGCCCCATGCTTAAGAAAATTTGGACCTCTTTTTTCATCATCTTAACAACCAATCGAGTTCCATTAAGTTTACTATGGAATGTGAGATCAATGGTTGTCTGCCTTTTCTTGAAGTCCTTATTTCTAAAGAAGAGGATGGTTCTTTCTCCCATCAAGTCTTTCGAAAGAAAACTCACACAGAGCAATATCTTAATGCTAAATCTCATCATTTCCCTGCCCAAAAGCTAGGTGTTCTCAACACCCTAGCCACTAGGGCATTAAGAGTTTCTAATGAAAAGCACCTCGATGATGAAAGGACCCACCTCTTGAATGTTTTTGTCCGTAATGGTTACAGTAGGGATCAATGTCATAGAGCCTTCCTTAAAGCTGAAAAAGGTCTGAAGGTTAAGAAAGATCCCAAGGACAGGTCCTTTGGGGTACTTCTTTTGTTTATCCAAGGGACCACTGATAAGATTGTTAAGATTCTGAGGAAGCATAATGTCTCTTCGACCTTTAGACCCCTAAATACCATTAAGAGCTCCCTGAGGTCGGTGAAGGACCAAGTGGACCCCAAGGATTTGAAAGGTGTTTATCTCATCCCCTGTTCATGTGGTACTCCCTACATTGGTGAGACTGACTGATCCATAAATCAAAGGATTCATGAACATGTCGTTGACATAAAACATGGGAGGACACATTCTTCAGCTTTGGCTGAACATGCGGAAAAGACTAAACATCATATATGCATTGAGGACGCTCGAGTCCTTGCTAAAATTGATCATTTCGATCACCGTAAATTGATCATTTCCATCACCGTAAGTTCAGGGAAGCTATTGAAATTGAAAAGTTGTCTCAAATTTGAACTGCCATGATGGTTGGAGTCCCAGCCTTTACCACTTAATTTTAGTTTCTTTTTAGTTTTCTGGATTTCCTTTTCTCTGTTCTTATTTTTATTCCTATTTTTATTTATCAATATTATTATATATATTTTTACTAGATTTTATTTATAAAAAATTAGAGTAAGTTTTAGAATTTTATTTTAATTATTTACCTTTTTCTTGATAGGCATTTGTGATATTATTCTTTACTATATATATATATATATATATATATATATATATAATTTTTTCCTTAATTAAATAATTTTATTTATGTATTTTTAGTTGGTCTTCACCTTTTTATTGTTTAAGTAACATGTTTAGACATTCTATAAAAGTTTGTTTTAAATATTTATTTTGTAGTAGTTTAGTCACTCTAAATTATTGTACTTTCTATATTATTCATTTACTTAGTCTTTTCTAGGTATTCTAAAAATTTATATTTAGTTCCGCCAAATATTGTTTTGTTAGTTTTTAATTATATTTTAATAAGTAGTTAGTTAAATAATTTGGTAGCAATTATTGTTAGGTTAGTTTTTAATTATATTTTAATAAGTATTTAGTTAATTAATTACGTAGTATACTCCATTTTTTATTATTTCCTAATATTTTTAATATTCATAGTTAATTTATTTTATTATATGGTCAAACCACTTGTTATTTTGTCGAAAAATTAGCTCTTTTCATTACTATTTGTTTTGGTGCCATGATCTGATTTTACATCTTATAATAATAAATTAAAAAAAACTTTTATGTAATTAATACCCAAAAATATTAGTGCATTTATATTTATAAATCACAGAAATCTAAATTTAAAAATTTAACAATTATAATATTTTTTATTAAATTAATAATAATTCAATATAATTTTATAACATGCTAAAAACAAATTACAAATTTAAATAAATAATTAATAGATATAACAATCCTATATAATATACTAATTATACATTAACGTTTAAGATTTACTAAATAGCGTTAAAAGGTTAATATTTAATAAAAAAATAAAACGTAACTTTTATAGAAATTCCAATGTGTGTATTGGATTTTACAGTAATGTGAAAAATCTTCGTTCACCATACAATCCTCTAAATCAACTAATATTATCGACTTTTCATACATATATATTTTTATTTATATAGCATAAAATTATTATTTTTATTTAATTATTATAAAAATTAAAATTTCTTTTTAATTTTGTTATTTCCTAATATTTTTAATATTCATAATTAATTTATTTTATTATATGGTCAAACCATTTGTTATTTTGTAGAAAAATTAGCTCTTCTCATTACTATTTATTTTGGTGCCTGATCTAATTTTACATCTTATAATAATAAATTAAAAAAAAAACTTTTATGTAATTAATACCCGCATTTATATTTATGAATCACAGAAATCTGAATTTAAAAATTTAACAATTATAATATTCTTTTATTAAATTAATAATAATTCAATATAATTTTTATAACATGCTAAAAACAATTGCAAATTTAAATAAATAATTAATAGATATAACAATCCTATATAATATACTAATTATACATTAACGTTTAAGATTTACTAAATAGCGTTAAAAAGTTAATATTTAATAAAATAATAAAACGTAACTTTTATAGAAATTCCAACGTGTGTATTGGATTTTACAGTAATGTAAAAAATCTTCGTTCACCCTACAATCCTCTCAATCAACTAATATTATCGACTTTTCGTTCATATATATATATATATATTGATTTATATAGAATAAAATTATTATTTTTATTTAATTATGATAAAAATTAAAATTTTTGTTTAATTAATCAATTGAAATATATAATTTCAAATCAAATTTATAATTATTAAGATTTTTTAGATTTATAAACTTATTCAGTTTTATGGGGAGTGATCGGAATTATTTATTTTTATTTTAATATATATATTTTTAAATTTAAAGAACAAAAATAAAATTATTTACACATTAATTCTAGACATTAAAATTTCAAAAATTAAAATGCTTAATAAAACTTATTTTCGTATTACAAATCAATTCCAAACACTAATGAGACTAAAATTAGTAATTTTAGTAATAAACTTACCTTCGTATTACCCGTTAATATTTACATGTGTGTTTTATTTTTAAATTTTAAATGAAAGTAAACGATGAATGATGACTACTAACCGACTATAGCAGTCACGCTTTACGGACCACTGATACATTCATAACGTATAGTTGACTGTCAACATCAAGAACACGCATTTGTCGCGTTCTGGTTGTGCCTTACATATCAGCAACCGCCCATTACAATGAGGCCCAATCAAATTCCATGTTCTTGCAAAAAGTTGTCCAACTGATGGTGGGCTTCTGTTTATAGTCGCCCACTCAGAAGTCCAACCAAGAGAATAAAGCGGGGAAACAATGGACTCCATTGCAGTCTAAAGCGAGCTTCTTCTCTTTCTTTCTCGCAGCAGAATGAAGAGCCAAGGAACGAAGGAAGAAAGAAAAAGATAAACGATAATCGCTTGATATTCGATATGGAAGAACCAGAGACCGAAGTGGAAGAAGCTATGAAAGAAAGGAGTCGAAACGATTGTGAATCAACTCATTCTCCTACCATTTGAGACCGATACAAGCCGGTATTGATTTGCTACACCCATCTTACTTAAGTTGCAGAGATTTTTGCACTCCGTGTTTTGGTATATTTTAAAATCTTTTTGTTCACTTTCTCATTGAAGATTGTCTCCATGGTTTCCACCATAGTAATCACACCTGATCCTGAAAGTTTAGACCTTTTCTCAATAGCTAAAAGAAGATTTTGTGCGTATTTCCTCTTTCAGATGTTCGGAGCCGCTGATTCCAACCCAGAGGTTTTAGTGAAATCTACATCTGCTGCTGCAATTTCTAGAGACGTGGTTGACATCTCCTTGCTCTGGTCGCAATTTAAAGAGAATTAAGTATTCAGATAAATGCAGCCTGGGCGTTCTCAATCACAATTGGCTTCCACACATCCAGAAATTGGAAGAGTATGAGATTTCGAAATCTTTCGAGAGCGTGATGATAGAATTATTGGGTTAATATTGGGTCTTCTATTTATAGGTTTGTACATTTATTTCTAGAATTATTGGGTTAATATTGGGTCTTCTATTTATAGGTTTGTACATTTATTTCTAGCTTACTGGGTGAAGCGGTGAAGAGCTAATTGGCGATAGGATTGCTGGGTTAATATGGGATCTTTTATTTAGAGGTTTATACATTTATTCAAAGGTTACTGGTAAATTTACCGGTTGATGGTATTGTTAAAGTCGGGTTATCTGTTTATAGTATTTGAGGTGATAAAATCTATTGAAGTTTCTGGGATTCCATTTCAAAAAGTTTCGAGGAGTTGGATTTGACCAAATAGATAATAAGTTGGATTTGATAGTTATTGAGTTTTTTTTTTTTCATAAAGCAAAAGGTACTATGTAAGTTTTTTTTGAGAGTGGATTAGTGTATAAAAATAAAATAAATTGGAACAGAGTTATATATAAATAATTAATTGTTTGAATAAATATGTTTATGTAATAATATTTTAGAATTTTAATTTAATTATCAATAATTATTAAGTAAATATTAGAAATTTAATTTATGTGGAATATCTATTAAATATTCAAGAATAATTATGATATTTTTATTTTTCAATTTAATTAAAAACCAGTATAAATTCAACTTAAATACTTACACATTAGTCTGGGCTGTAGAATGAGGCTTAAAAAATTATATTTTCAATGAATATTAATTCTTTTTTATAATAATAATATTATAATATAATTTATTTTTTAGATCTTTTTAAACTTAATAATTTTATGTATATCATAAGATAAGTATTTTGATGCCAATAAGTTTTTATTACTTATTTAATTTATGTGGTAGTTAGATATAAATTAAAGTATGACTATAAAACCTATTTTAATATATTTACTTTTAATTTGATAAATCCCTAGTTTGAAATTTAAATATAAACCTAATCATAAATTTGAAAGCTCAGTTAAAAAAAAATTAATCAACTTTTATATATATATATATATATAAATTTTAAGTTAATAATTAATAAATTCATTATTAATAATTTATTATATATTTAATATGTTGGTATCATATATTTAATATCTTGGTAAGCTGCATTGTAGACCTTTTATTTTTTATTTTTTTTGTTTATTTATTTATTTGTAGGGGAAGAAAAAACTAACCGAACTCTGTATAACCTGTACTATTTCCAGACTAAATATCATGATAAACTAGATTCTTGAATTATTCCACGTAATAAAGATTCACTAAAACATAAATACAAAACAGTATATCAAAAAGGTAATTTCATCATCAAGGAATAAAACTGCATGTAGATCATCCATCAAAGAACAGAAATCATCCAGTAAACTGGATCTTTTCAGCCTTTTGAAAAATTCCAGTTCTAAACTCTGTGTAGTGACCTTTCTTTGAAAGTGTATCAGAGATGTTATTCAGTTTCCTGTGATTGTGTAAAACGTCACACATCTTAAAAAAAATTACACAATCAGAAGTAACTATCGACTCCTCTATGCATGACCTTGCATAATTCTCCAATTCATGCATGGTTTCTTCCTTTTTTTAATATTATGGACGAGCTCTCGTATTTGTAATATTTGAGATATATCTTGTTTAAAAAATTTTAAAAATAAAGATCAGTATTAATAAGATACTAACCCAACTATATGATAAAGTTATTTAACTGTCGCTCAGGTTGCTCTTAACGAGAGAATACCTAAATATATGCCAGAATTCTTTTGAACGCTAATATTATTTCATTCCAAAATTTGTATGGTTTTGAATATAGGATGATCTACATATAAAATTAAAGCCAAATATGTCATCTCATATTTATATCTATGCATTATACTTTGTATTTTACAGTTTCATGTTTAAATATTCTTACATGTTTAATATAATTATTTATTTATTTATTAAAAAAAATAAAAAAAAACTGAATAATTAGTTGTTAATTATCAAGTATTGTCTAATATAAAGAAGTTGTGTAATTATTTTTTTTCACAATATAGAATACGCATGAAATTTAAAACTTTATTAATAAAAAATAAAGGTTTCCAATAAATAAAATATTTTAATTAAATTATATTTACATATAATTAATTTTGTTTTTAATGAGTGATTGAGAAGAATAATTTTTATCTTCCTTATCTAAGTTTATATCAAATATATTTTTGTAATGGTTTCTGGTCTTAATATATTGGAGAGTGGGGTATGATTGGCTTCTAGTCTTAATATGTTGGAGGGTGGGGTATTGATTGGCTTCTAGCCTTAATATGTTGGAGAGTGAGGTATTGATTATATATATGTGTATTTTATTATTAGAAAGATATATATTTTATTATTAGAGAGATGTGTAATTCCTTTCAAATTAACATAGAGCTAACACACAACACAAACATACACAAATGTGACCTCTCCATAATTCACTTTCTAATTTTTTTTCCTTATTAAACACTATAATCACTACCTATTGTTACTCATTCCCTTTCTCACCATAATGATACTCAATTTATATTTATTAAATGTAAGGTGATAAGGAGGAAAATATAAAATTCAAACTAAATTAAACATGTACTCCTTATGTATCTATAAATTAACAACATCCTTTTTCCTTACAGTTCTCACTTAGGTAGCTTGTATGTATGGTTTTTGCATTGCTTATAATAATAAAAGGTATCATTATGCTTGCAAGTCAATTATGATATTCTTGTCTGGATTTTACATGTCTTTTGAAACCTTGGTGAAATCGTTGTTTTGTACCACCATACTTCATTGTGGGATTAATGATGCATGTCTACCTAACCCAAGGTTTCTTTTGTGTTATGGTTATACCATTCATCATACGATATTTGGTCGTTGGACACCAGGGAAGTTAGTGTTTTAATGGTTATTTATCAAACTATAAAGTTACTTTTGTTATTCATCGTATGTTGCATTCCCACTGTTCTATACTACATGCACAAAATGATAAGAAAGGAAGTACCCTTCGGCACTGCGCGGAAAATCCTCTTATGCCACGTGTTCTTTATCATGCACTGGTCACATGGGTTTCAAGTTGGATGTCAATCTTAAAACTCGGTGAACGGTTCTGATCGATCGAGGCAATCGAACGGTTGATGCTTGCTTTGCAAAACCTAAACCCTAACCTCATTTTTCTGCTGAACATTTGTGCCCCGCTCTCCTGTTAATCAGTCTATGATTATCAGTGGAGAGCGTTACCAGTGAGTGTCTTGGAAGCTAACCATATTACGAGGGAGGAGATATGTCGATTTTCCCTCACAACGGTATTGCACCAGGTCCTGCAAAATATTCAACGTGTCAAAATCTAACATGGGTGTCATGAAAATGAGAGATGGATGGCACCTGATGGTTTTTTTTTCCTCGGCGCTCTTCTAGGCGTCTCCTCTTCACGAACTCTCTGCGTGCCTAGCCACTGGTAAGTCATATGCTCTGGCTATAACTATAAATTCATTTATTTTGCATTTCAGTCCTTTATACGCACATAACATGTGAAATCTTTGCTTCTTTTATGTAGGTTTCCTCACTGGTTTCACCACGTAAAGACCCTCTGATACCTTTTGTGTCTTTCTTAATCCACGACTTCTCTAACAGTATGTAAAATTTCTCTTTGTTCTTCATTACTCTTGATTTTGCGCAAGATGTAACTAGGGTCTTCCATGATGTAGGGTCTCGGGTTCGATGCTTGCTCCAGGAAGCTGGTATTCGCATCACACAATTAATTTGCACTTATCAAAAATGTTTATATCTTGAAACTGTAAACTATTTGTAATTGGCTGCAATTTTATTATTCATATTTTTTATCATTCAACATTGTTAGTTATTTTTTATCATTCAATATTGTTAGTCATTTTGTTAATAGAAAACAACTACAGTTGAAACTTATTTGTGGTTTAATGCTCAAGTCACAATGATTAAGTTTGGAGAAAGCTACTATTAATATTGGAGAGCAAGAGAGACAAGTTACAAAGACTCTAATAGTTTTGTTAAAGATTTGAATTGTCTACTATTTCAACTACCCTTTTCATATGATCAATATGAAAAGAAGGCGAAACTAACAGGGGTGATAATAAGAATAATAGAAGAAAATAATTTGAGTTTGATCACAAACAACCCTATTTGTAATTGACTACATTCTTAATATTCACATTTTCTATCATTCAACATTGTTACTTTATAACTTTGCATTCATTTTTTTATTATTGTTTTTCATCATTCAAGTTGTTAAAAATTTCTATCATATTAACAAATGGGTGTAACCTAGCATATTTAAAATTGAAATGATAAAATATCTTAGACATATTTAGCATATTTAAAATGATCAAATAATCAGATTATCAACAAATTTTGTGTGACCATCTATCACTAAAACCAGCATAGATTCATCTTAACTCTCGATCTATCAATAGCCATTCTATCATAGATTCATCTGTACATCAAATATGTCAAGGTGCAAACATTCCAACATAGATTCATCTTAACTTTGGTGTCCAGGTGCAAACATTTCCTCAAATTTTACACTGTAAAAAATAAAAAATAAAAAAAATTACACTCAAAAAATTTGATCAGTTGAATATTTGATATATCCAAAATTTAGAAGAATCTAAGCTAATTATATAAATAAAATTTCACTAAATTTTTTATTTCATTAACCCTATAAAACCTATGAATTTTACATGTAAAATTTTATAAATCAAAAAAATATTTAAAATATTTTATTTATAAAAAAAATAATTTATTAAAGCATCTGTAATCACTAAATTCACAAGGGAATTTATTTAAATGGTATAAAAACACTCCTTAAAAGAAAAAAAGAACAAACAAATTGTCAAAAAGAGACTCAATTTAATACAAGAATCATTGGAAGAGGAGCCGTAATTTCAATTACTAGTTAACAAAACATTAGCTGGAACCAATAGATACACGTATAGAAAATTTGAAAACCTGTACAAATTCCCATGGTTATGCTTTGCAGGTAAGCCTGCACTTTCGAAAATGTTTTTAAATAACATTCCCACAGGTTTGAAATCGGACAGGATTTGTCCAAAATTTGGAAGTCTTCTATCTCTTTTGATATGGACAGAATTTCCAACAAATGTCGACCTCCGTAGTAAACATATAACTTGGTAAATGTACAATATAGAGTCATGTTATAATTTATAATTTAAATTGTTGACAAATATTATTAGGTTAGTTTAGTTATATAAGTTTAATAATTATTGCCATATGGGAGATAAGAATTCAAGCTTAATATTTAAAAGTATTGTAAACGGTTTAAAAAACCTAAATTATGACCCTTTTTATTTATAAAATGTAAATATATTAATAAATTTTATCAAAATTTAAGTAAATAGTGAGAAAGAAAAATATTATTTTCAATTAAATTTTCAACATAAACATAATATTTATAATAAAACAACAATTGGAATTTAATAAAAAAATTAATATAATATTTTTTTTAAACAATGGTAAAATCTATCATAAGTGAGTTTTTAAATTAGTAGTAGTCATAACCATCATTAATTTATAGGCTTGTCATCCTTATCATTAATTTGCAAGCTTACTCATCAATATTATTCAATAAAAATCACACCACCTAAAATTAATACCGGGTAGTAAGGGAACAGGCTTTTACTCTTATATTTGTTTCTGTGTATTTGATTATTAACCTATTTCCTTACCTCCCAAAAAAACAAACTTTTAATCAAACAGAATTAATTTTAAAACATACTTCTATACTAATACTTATAAATACAACTATAATAATAAATATTATATTTTAAAATTTTAAAGTCAAATAAATTGTCCATAAATCTTAAATCTTCCCCAAAAACAAAACAAACAAACATTGTTTAATATTAAGAAAGATTTAATATTAATCTTGAACATTCCAAAAAAACAAAACAAACAAACATTGTTTAATACTACGCAAGATTTAGTATTAATCTTGAACATGTGATCAGCACCCCTTCTTCAACTTTTTATTGTCCTCATAATGAACCAAACTTTGATGTAAGTTTTCGTGATAAAATAAGTATAGTCAAAACTTAAATGTATTCATCCTTAGTCCATGCCAAGTTTATGGACTTTCTGTGTCATGCTTTTCAGATGGCTTACCATTTCCGGTACGTTGGCTTTTTCCCGTTAACATCAACATGAACAGAAGTTCTCCGGTATCACTTTCCACTAATGAGTGTTTTTTTTCTCTCTATCAGTTGGCTGTTCATCTTTCTTCTGTTCATGTATCTCTTGGTAAAGACAATTAACATGCTGAATCTAACATGTGAATTGCTGCATTCCCTGAATTTAACTTCATTAATAAACTGTAGAACCTATGGATTATAAGTAACTAAACTGGATATAATTAATTTTCAAAATAAAATTCAAAATAACTGGTTTGTAATAAAAATAATATAATTTAAAACAGACAAACACCAAATTCAGTTAGAATAAACAATTTATTTATAAATAAATTTAATATCAAAATGAAACATAAGGTGTCAAAACTTAAATATATTCTTCCCAATCCATACAATCAGGTTAACCACCTATCACGCTTTACACACAACTTACCATTTCCAGGATGATAGGCTGGTGGTACCTGTCAACCCCAAACTGATTAGAGCACGCATTCATCACTTTCGCCCTTTCGCCTGGCTATTTGCAAGCACTGTTTCAAACCCCTGAGCTTAATGTTGATGGCTGATTTTTGGAATATGAAAATTTGAGGGATATGGGTAAAGGGTAAATAATTTACGTGTTTATGTTTTTTAATTCTCAAATATTTGGGAATCGACAATCTACATAAATGATATTCAATTTAAGAATAACATAAAATGTCAGTTTCATTCAGGGTTTTAGGTACGAAGATGGTACTAATCCATTTCTGCTCCCTGGACAACGCCGTAAATATGAGGGCATCACAAGTACAATTATATGACAACGCCATTTTGTGTTGTGTAACTGGAATTGCGCAACTCCGCAACTTCATCATATGAGTTTCTGTAGCTCCTTCGTGTAACTTGGCTAGAAGTACACTTTTTCTTATAAATTGCTCAAACTATGGCGTCCAAAACCCAGATCCTGTGCCTTTTGTTTTCTCTTCCTCCACAATTGTTTCGCAGCTTTAATATGATCTGGTTAGATCCAATGGTAGTGAATGAATTATGTTTTCTCTTCCTCGTTAATGGTTTTGCAGTTTTAATATGATTTGCAATGGTTAGATTCAATGGCAGTGAATGGAGCAACTGTGACACATTAAAACATTTTGTAGAACCAGCTATCAAAGATCACAGAAAAAGGAAGAGGCGGTTGATCATTAGAAAACCCCCAGTCACCCAATTCTCCCATCATTCGAGGCCTTGGAGAATTGTTACGAGGTTTGTCTGTTTTGGTTCTGCAGTTTTAATATGATTTGCAATGGTTAGATCCAATGGTAGTGAATAGAGCAACTGTGACACATTAAAACATTTTGTAGAACAAGCTATCAAATATCACAGAAAAAGGAAGAGGGGGACGATTATTAGAAAACCCCCAGTCACCCAATTCTCCTATCATTCGAGGCATTGAAGAAATTGTTACGAGGTTTATCTGTTTTTTTACCAATTACACGAAAAAGGAAGAGGGGGACGATTATTGGAAAAGCCCCAGTCACCCAATTCTCCTATCATTCGAGGCATTGAAGAAATTGTTACGAGGTTTATCTGTTTTTGACCAATTACACGACACAGAAGCTTCGTGTTCGTCCTATCTCGCAGCAGCTGCTACTCTATCCGATCATTCCCGAGGGTGAACTGTTGGACACTTAATCCTAAAGGGTTAGTGTGGAAGCCGAAAAGACTAAGCAGTCCAAGAGACCTTGGGATCTAAAACCCAAGAGTCACAACATTGTATTATAAATGTACATCTCCTGTTAATAAAAAAATGAACTCACTGATTTATCTTTCACATCTGTCTATGTTTTCCATGTGTGTTTAACATGGTATCAGAGCCGCTTGTTTTTCTGTGGCCTGTTATGTGCATGTCATCCTGCACCTCTACCCATAATCCTGTGTCTGAGCTGCCTTGAATAGCGCTGGCCTGGTATTTATTATCTGTAACGTTCCACGCATACTTGACACTAATGAGCACCTTGCCTTCCTGCGCCTCTACTTCTGACAATTCTCTGCGCTCGGCATCTATGCGTTTTATATATTCTGCCACTCTCAGTCTAACGCTCACCCTGTCGCTCTCCCCATCGGTTCCGCTGGTCACTCTGCGCTAACTGTTCTGACGCATCTGTCATCAACGCCTCTATCCTCTGCATTTTTCAGTGAATTGTGGTCTCAGCGAAATGTTGTGTGCGTTATTCTTTGCATTTCTTTGAATACTCGGCCATATATTTTCCATCAAACATTTTGATATATCCTTGAGGTTCACACAGCTCCGGATTTTGTTTGTAAAAGGGTTTGTATCCGTCGCCCAAGAGAAACACATGAGGGTAATCTCTGTTCGGATATCTTGGAAAATTCCTTTGCGTGAGGGCATTATGCTTTGTTGATACATGGAAGTAGCGCCCTCCGGTTGATTGTAATGGCACAAAACTTGCGGCGCAAGGAACATTTTGCCGTGCATAGAGACCTGTGGAATGGTTCGAGTGCATGCGCCTTTTTCCGGAGCCAGTAACAAGTTAAGCGTTGTTCTTGAGTAGTAAGCGGTAATTTCAATTTTGTAGACATCACATGCTTATGCATGGAAGGTCGTGATTTGTGCGAGTTTCAATCTCAAATGAGATGAGGTTGTGATCGAGGCTTGAGGCCAAAGCCGAAGGCGGGCCATCGTTCGCAAAGCAAAAGGCACCCCACCATCTTTACTCTTCGGCAACAGCAATTCCTCGAGCACATTCATCGTCTCGTATTTGCTTCAACGCTCTCAACGGTTGAGTGCAGAGTTTCAAGATTCACATGCGTCCGTTTTCCGGCAGCTTATTTGACTTAGAAATTCTGATAAATGCCATCCTAGGATTTCGCAGAAGGTCAGTGGACGCAGTTGCCGCGTCTGAAACATTGGAAGGGGTCCATATTCCCGAGATTTCATCAGAAGCAGCAAGGATTTGAAAAACTGCAATCAGAAATTAATCAAATCCCAGTATCATTTTTTATCGAGCTTCACAAAACCTACCGGCGAAAAAAGAACTGAAACCTGACTGTGCACGCGAGAAGTATTTAACAGGATGTCTGCCAATACGTCGGCGTCTCCGACTGCAGGAGTTGGAGGAGCTACTGTGCCGCTTCGGCAAAGTGCTCGAAAGCGGACCACGGTTCAAGTTCATAAATTGACAATGGAATGTATTGTGTATAACTCTTGTTGAAAAGCCAGATTTCCCCATTAGCTGTGGGTTTTGGAACACCATGCCCATTATAGTGAAACAGCACTCGCTCATTCTGGAGTTCCGCTCCAGCGTTTGACACCTTTTCTCCAGCGTTTGCCACCTCTTCGACACCAGCTTTTGGTCAATCGACTCCAGCATTTGGTGCTGCATCTACTCCAGCATTTGGGAGCAGCACAACATTTGGAAGCACTCCATCTCTTTTTGGTCAAAATTCGGCTTTTGGAGCTCAGTCAAGGGTATTGCCTTTTCAATAACCATTTCCTTAGTCGAATCATTTTATGCTTATCGACTTTCCATGCGTCTCAAACAATGGGAGGGTTGAGTAACAAGAGTAATTGATAGCGATATTGTTTGGAGTCTTTATTGTCTTTATTGATATTGTTTTGAGATCATCATGGAAGAGACCGGGCTTGCGGTGAAGAAATGGTAGATCGATGCTCTTGGAGGCCGAGTTAGAGGTCGATTTTCAAGGAGAACAGTCAAGTAATTATCTGCTCACAGGTCGAGTTAGTTTCAGCTCTGAAACTCAGCAGAATCAGCTTACGCACAGCTGGAAACCCTTCTTCAGTCAGCCACAACCAAACCCGAATTTTTCAGGGCTGTTCTGCATGTTTCTCGGGCCTGTTATGCATGTTTTTTTGGGCCATTTCTGAGTGTAGTCAGCGTGTTTCAAAGGCCAGTGTATTGAATGTGTTTCAGTTTGTGGTTAAGGAAGGAGACCATGCTACAGGTGTGAGTATTTCCTGTGGTGCAAACTCAAGTTTCAGAACTGAACTTTGACTGTCCATGTGACCTGGATTTGTTTCTCTATTTGTACTTTTTGTTCTTCTAGTTGAATTTCCAACAGATATTTTGGTTATCAAGGTGCGCTGAGGCAATTTTGTTGATTTCTGCATGGAGATTTAGAACTTTAACTGAACTGTGGTTATGAGGGTTAACAGTGTGATATTTTATTGATAATTTTGTACGAGTTGGTGAAAGGCATTGCTTCTGTATGCAACCATGGAGTCGTGCAGAGTGCAAAATCACTAATGATTTTTTCTATGCCACTTAGTTGAATCTGGTTGGCCATAACAAATTTTTTTATGCCTGCCGCTTGCATCTAGAAGTCGAAGGATTTCTTCAAAATATTAGAGGATTTGGGTAACTGTTGGCTAAATATAGAAGTACTCGGTGATATTTGTATAATTTTGACAGTTTCAAGATATCTCTGGTTGATTTTTCCCTTTAAGCTATAGGGCTTTCTTGTGCAACTTGAAGATATTTAGCAGCTTACATTTTTCTGTGGGATTTGGAGGTTTTTTAAGGTGTAGAAAAATGGCTAAGCTTGAAAGAATATTAGAGTTATTGAGAACTCTAATCATGTCCACTGCTAACAGCACAGTCAAAATTAACAAAGCCTCTCTTTCAGACATTCAAACATGTCTGCAATATGCACAAGAAAAGATAGAGTTTTTGCAGCTTGAGACAAAGCTACAGCAGGAAGAATTACACAAATGGAGTCATCATTCTGAACCTGTTTCTGTTCAGAACAATGAAGCAGACTCCCATAAACAGCAAGTTAATATTGTTCAAGTTCATTCAGTGCCCAATAAAGCAGCAGTTGTACATGCAGATGCAGAAACTAAGACTGCACTTCCCAAGCCCATCATCAGACCTTGGGAACAGCTTGTCCACAACAAGCACAGAACTGGTCTTGGATATGACAAGGACTTGTCCTTTCATATTCCAGACTATGCCAAGCCCATTCAGTTTCAGAGTGCTAGATTCATTCATGACAGTTCACTTGCTCCTCATGACACTTCACCTCCAGCTGTTCCAGACTCTGCCCCTCTTCCAAAACAACAACAACAACAACAGATTGTGAAATGCCAACACTGTGATCGAGTTGGCCATTTGAAAGATCACTGTTTTGATCTTCATCCATGTAAGCACTGTCATAAAACCAGCCATTCTTCACAAAGATGCTTCAAAAACAAACGTCCTGCAAGAACAAAGATTCATCTTGGATGGATCGCTTCTTGGCAATGGGCATCAACAGCCAAGAAGATATTCCAAACACATGTCAGAACTTGTTCCAGAATATTGAACAGTCTTGCAGTTGAGTTTCCTCCATCATCTCACCTTGTATCTGACAGGGGGGGAAATGATGGTCATCTACAAGCTTCAAAGTCATATCAAGCGAGCCTGAGCCACAACCTGCCACACCAGTTTCAGAGTTGTAGTAGCCAGAGACAAAGATGCCTGAACATGCCTTCAGTTGGCAATCTGGGACACTTCCTCTAGCAGAAGACTCCAGCTTCTTGCCAGTTTTGGAAGAGTTCCAGGAATTACAGAGTTGTTGGTCATCCTTAAACCATCACAGATTAAGAACACTTCCTCTAGCAGAAGACTCCAGCTTCTTGCCAGTTTTGGAAGAGTTCCAGGAATTGCATTAAGCATTCCAGAGTTGTTGGTCATCCTTAAACCATCACAGATTGAGAACACTTCCTCTAGCAGAAAACTTAAGTTTCTTGCCAGTTTTGGAAGAGTTCCGGGAACTGCACTAAGCGTTCCAGTGTTGGTGGTCATCCTTAAACCACCGCCCTTTATACCAACATTTCATAGAGCACATTCAGCCTAGTGCTGCCATGCATTTTTTGCACATTTTGTATTACAGCTCTTTTCTTGGACTCATACATAACCCTTCGGATTAAGGGGGGGAATGTTGGACACCTAATCCTAAAGGGTTAGTGTGGAAGCCGAAAAGACTAAGCAGTCCAAGAGACCTTGGGATCTAAAACCCAAGAGTCACAACATTGTATTATAAATGTACATCTCCTGTTAATAAAAAAATGAACTCACTGATTTATCTTTCACATCTGTCTATGTTTTCCATGTGTGTCTATTATGAAGAAACCTGGAAAGATTTCGTATTCAATGGCAAGGGCTTTTTGCATGGTTACATTCATGCATTGGAAGCGTTAACTAGGGTCCATTTCCTTTGGAAACAACTCAGACAAAATTGCGGTGCAAGGTGGCAGATTCACCATGGTTGAGAGAATAAACAATCATAGCGACATGAAATCCAACAATAATCATATAGACTCCAACTTTTACTACTCGCCTTGCATCATTCGTGCAAGGTCCTTGAGCGTGAGCGCGTTCGGGCATCGGGCGAGTCACCGTGCACGATGGGCGCGCGGGTGAACGACGGGCACGTGGGCCGGTGCACGAAGTGGGCGTGGGCTGCACGACGGGCGGGCGAGGTCTGCACAACGGGCGGGCGTGGCGACACAGGCATGCGACAAAAGACTAAACAACAATGCGACGATACTTGGAGCATTGCGACACTTAACAAAAATGCGTGGAAGCGATTGGATTTTATACCTTGGCGTGAGGAGCCTTGCACGAAGGCAAGGCCGACCTACATGATGCACATTTGGGGCATATGTGGAAGCATGTTTGGGGGTCGGCTGGAGTGCCACCTCCCATGCTAACACATGTATATATTCCCTTGTGCAAATTCATTTGGAGAAAACAACTCGCACTTGGAGCTTGCATTACAAGAGAGGTAAAGGGGTAAAGTGCGCAGTCCATAAGGGGAATGTGCATAGCTCATGCGCAGTTCTAAAAGGACGCAAGTTGGTCTTCACTTAGAACCGGTTGTGGGTTGGGTGAGGTGCGCCCAAGATTATTCTAAGTGTTGTTTTGTGCCGGGTTTGGTTAGAGTGTCTTGGTGACTCGGGGGAGCACCCACTCTTGTGCAAAACGTGCACATGTTCATTGTAAAAGGCTAATTTGCCTGTGTTGTAAAATATTCTAAGTATTGGCTTGGAGCTTGCCAAGCATTACTTGTATTATGAAGAAAGATTGCTTATAATATATATTGTCGGGCAGACTTGTTCGGGAGTTGCCCCTCCCCTTTATACTGTGCAATTGTTATTGTCTTTTATAATTGCTATGGATAATGAATGAGTATGGGCTTCATTGGTATAAAGGATAAATGCATGTTTACTTGGTTGCGAAACACAAACTAAGTAAGGACAAGTGAATTAGGCGTAGTCCATGAATGTTAGTATTGGTGAAAAGAAAGCGTTCGGTGGTGCCGCACCTCGCTATAAGCGGTTGGAAGACTACCGCAGGTGTAGGGGCGTGACACGTGGTATCAGAGCTCGGTTTGAGCTGGTGTTGGAACAGGGTTTGCTCGTGAAGGTTGGAGCTTGTGAACAGGTTCAGGTGTTGAAGCATTGAAGCCGGTATACACTTGACAAGTGTGAACAAGACTTCGGTTTGAAGTCGTAGAGCAGGGTTGCTCGTGACAGTGGAAAGGGTGCTTGCAGGTGAAGGAAAATGTTTCACACAAGTGGAACAAGGGTTGGTTCTAATTGCAGGTGACTCGGTGACGCTGTTGGATGGTCAAAACTAGATTGCAAAGGAGAAAGAAGCTGTTAGAGATGGCAGCTGAATCTCAGGCTGGGTCTAGTCATGTTGTGAAGGATACTACTATTGGGTTCATTGAAAAGGTGTTGGAAAAGATGGAGGATATGGAGACTTCTTGGGATAAGAAGATGGACTTGTTCGCTAAATAACAAGAGGCCAATTCAAAGATGAAGGAAGAGCTCGACGAACTCCGAACACAACATGATGAACTCCGGACACAATATGAGTACATTGATCTTATGTGTACACAACTTGAAGTAAGGGTCAAGGAGGTTGAAGAAGCAAGGGATCAGGGTCTTGTAGAGATCGTGAACTTGAAGAAAACTCTTGACGAAGCCAAGGATGAGATCGTGGTGTTGAAAAAGGCCGTAAGGCATAACTCAGGTGAAGGAGTGCCTCATGTGAAGGTCAAGGAACCGGAATCTTATGATGGCACAAGGAATGCAAAGACTCTTGGCAAATTTCTATGGGACATGAAGCAATACTTGGAACGGTTGGGTTTATCTAATGATGAGACAAAGGTCAAGGTAGCTGCTCAGTTCTTAACAAAGGATGCCAAGATGTGGTGGCGAAGGAGGTTGGATCAGATTGCCAACGGTAGTGCTGATGACATTACTTCGTGGGATGAAATGAAGAAGGCTTTGCAGACTCATTTCAGTCCTCAGGATGAAACATGGGAAGCAAGGACGAAGATTAAGTACATAAAGCAGACCGGGAACCTACAAGCATATCAGCGAGAGTTTGCAAGTGCAGCTCTGGAACTTCCTGACATGGCAGAGAGGGATAAGGTGTCCAACTTCATTATTGGGTTGAAACCTTGGGCACGCAATGAAGTGAAGAGGCAGAAGATTAGGACACTTGAAGAAGCTTTTGATGTTGTTGACTGGTTGGTGGAGCATTATGATGAGACTTCTGATGATAGGAAGAAGAAGTCTGATAAACTGAAAGATAAGAAGAAGGATGATGCTTCGAAATCGGATGATAGTTCGAAGACGAAGAAAGCCTTGAAGTGTTGGATATGTGCTGGACCACACACGGTGAAGAATTTTCCTTCTAAACCAAAGGTGGCTGCTATTGCACAATCTGATGTGAGGAATGAAGGTGCTTCTGTGGGGATGATGCAGATACTTGGTGCTTCTGCTACTACGGAGGTGGTCTCTAGGAGAGATCCTGAGAGGAACAGATTGGAGTATGTTCGAATGAAGGTTGGAGGTGCTAATGTACTCACTATGGTGGATAGTGGGGCTTCTCACAACTTCATGGGTGAAGATACTGCGAGAAGGATTGGGCTGAAATTTGTACCGGCAAAGGCACAAATGAAGACAGTGAATTCTCCTCCTATTGAGATTCTTGGTATAGCTGAGAGGGTGGACACTACACTTGGTGAATGGACAGGGAAGGTGGACTTCACTATAGTGCGGATTGATGACTATGAAGCTGTATTGGGGATGGAATTCATGAAACAATTTGATGCTATGATTGTTCCACATTTGAAGAAGCTCTACATTTATGATGGAAGGGAAGATGTACCCATTGGTGTGCCAACCATTGGTGTGACAAGGCCTGATTGTAAATTGGGAGTGATGCAAATGGAGGATGAGAAGAGAATGGGAGACATGAGTAAGCGATTGTCTATTGTTGAGGCAAAGCTTACCGAGCAGTCATTAGTCATCAGGTCACTTTTAGATAGCATCTTGGATTTGTCAAGAAGGCTAGAGTTGGTTGAGGATGATGATGATGATGAGGAGGTATATGTGAGGCCGGATGTCCAGAAGGAAGACCGGGTTGCTTATCTACAAAGGATGGAGACTGAGGATCCTGACAGATGGATTGAGTTGATTAGTGAGGGAGAGCCTTCAGGCTCTACATCTTCTTAGATGGATGAAGAAGATGGGGCTCATTGTTAGCCGCTCATGGCAGTGAGTCCCTTAGACATATGGAGCAGGTATGACTGATGGTGCAGGGATGGCTTGGCATCAAGCATCATGACATGTTGCAGATGGATGGAGTTTCCATGGACCTGAGCATGGATTATGGAGATAGATTCTTGATGAGTCAAGGATGTGGCAGATGTTTGAGGAACAGCTGATAATGACATGAGGATGTTCACTCTCATGGATTGAGCGTGATGGTTGGATTAGCTACCCAACTAGTTCAGACATGGGGTCGCGAAGTGTGCAGAGATGTGTTAGCATTTGTTGGAGTATCATGACAGAGGTTCACATGGTGACACATGATGAGGTCGACACAGGATGTTGCAGTGGAGATTGTGGCAGAAGGTTCGATGATCATGGATCAAGATGATATTTTATGGAGGACATATCGTAGAGGTGTATACCTTGATATGGATTATTTTGGTGACGGTTGGTCACTAAGGTGAGACATGATGGAGATGGAGTTCTACATATGTTGTAGGGATGTTTGCCTTATGTGGAGGAGTTAACATCATGGATGATGACTATCGAGATGGTATGTTGTCGAGGACGACAACGATTTCAGGTGGAGGAGGATGTAAGGTCCTTGAGCGTGAGCGCGTTCGGGCACCGGGCGAGTCACCGTGCACGATGGGCGTGCGGGTGAACGGCGGGCGCGCGGGTGCACGAAGTGGGCGCGGGCTACACGACGGGCGGGCGAGGTCTGCACGACGGGCGGGCGCGGCGACACGGGCATGCGACGAAAGACTAAACAACAATGCGACGATACTTGGAGCGTTGCGACACTTAACAAAAATGCGTGGAAGCGATGGGAGTTTATACCTTGGCGTGAGGAGCCTTGCATGAAGGCAAGGCCGACCTACATGATGCACATTTGGGGCATATGTGGAAGCATGTTTGGGGGTCGGCTGGAGTGCCACCTCCCATGCTAACACATGTATATATTCCCTTGCGCAGATTCATTTGGAGAAAGCAACTCGCACTTGGAGCTCGCATTACAAGAGAGGTAAAGGGGTAAAGTCCGTAGTCCATAAGGGGAATGCGCATAGCTCATGCGCAGTTCTAAAAGGACGCAGGTTGGTCTTCACTTAGAACCGGTTTTGGGTTGGGCGAGGTGCGCCCAAGATTATTCTAAGAGCTGTTTTGTGTCGGGTTTGGTTAGAGTGTCTTGGTGACTCGGGTGAGCACCCACTCTTGTGCAAAACGTGCACATGTTCATTGTAAAAGGTTGATTTTCCTGTGTTGTAAAATATTCTAAGTATTGGCTTGGAGCTTGCCAAGCATTACTTGTATTATGAAGAAAGATTGCTTATAATATATATTGTCGAGCACACTTGTTCGGGAGTTGCCCCTCCCCTTTATACTGTGCAATTGTTATTGTCTTTTATAATTGCTATGGATAATGAATAAGTATGGGCTTCATTGGTATAAAGGATAAATGCATGTTTACTTGGTTGCGAAACACAAACTAAGTAAGGACAAGTGAATTAGGCGTAGTCCATGAATGTTAGTATTGGTGAAAAGAAAGCGTTCGGTGGTGCTGCACCTCGTTATAAGCGGTTGGAAAACTACCGCAGGTGTAGGGGCGTGACAATTCGGGTGCCTCGAATACATGCATGTCCATTGTTTCATCTTGTGAAGCATATGTACTCTTCAATACCGAGTTCCTTTCAATCTTTGAAATCTATGGCTGATATAGAGATAAATCAAATATCTAAGAGTCAAAAGTGATTCGTATTATGCATTTCTTATTTTGTTATATGATCTCTTATGTTATTTTGATCAATATGACTGAAGAACCTACACAGTTGCTGAGCGGTTAGCCAATACTTCGGAGCCATGGGTTAATTTTAAGGGTATTTGGTTGTATTTTTTTTATTTCATCGTTAAAAACTCATAATTTGAGAATCTATAATTTATATACTATTATTGACATTTACTTAATTTCTAAAATAATCAATTTAATGGATAAGTTAAAAATTTACTTTTATTATTGTACATAAATACATCACACTTAGTGTCATCACAGCATTCAACCAGACATAACCACAAAATATTCTTTATGCTTTTATTTTAATGTGTAAGTTAGTGTCATCCACATTGACATTCAACCAACAATAACCACAAAATATTCTTTATGCTTTTATTTTAATGTGTAAGTTAAAAAGTTACTTGTAATATTGTATACATCACACTTTGAGTTATCCACAGCATTCAACCAGCCATAACCACAAAATAAGTATAAGCTTATTCATATTGCCTTTGGATTTGTTACAAAATTTTCAGCTCCATCTCAATCACCTCATGCAATCCTTCACAAAGCACATTTAAATCTAAAGCCTAAGTTTCAAGCATAAAAGTTAAAACTCGTGTATTTTTAGTGTCATCCACGACATTCAACCAACCATAATCACAAAATAAGTATAAGTTTATTTATATTGGGTCTTTGGATTTGTTACAAAAATTTCAGCTTTATTTTCATTTATCTTTGTAAGCTTTCAAATCACATTTAATTCTAAATTTTAAAGCTTCAAGCTTAATTTGAAACTCATGCATTATGTTTTAGTTTTTATAAAATATGTATATTTATTTTTTTATGTAAAAAATGAAATTATTTTAAAATTTGATATAGAAATCTCAAATATGTAATTATTAAGGTTATGATTCATTCAATACATTTATACTTGAATGTAAACATGATAGAGTTTAGGTCTTTCAGATGTTTGATGCTAGATGAAAACTCAAGAGCTCCCTACTTTGTGCTTGTCAAAAGATTATGAATTTCATCAAAATGTATTCCCTTTATGTTATTATATTATGAAATGTTTCAAAGTTGAGATCCTTTTCAAAATACATTATATTTCAAAATACATTATAGTTAATGGGTTTGATCAAACCACTTGAAAACTTTTAAAAAATGATTCAACATGATTTAAAAAAAATGAAATTACATAAATAATGAATTTATATAATTGCACCAGATAGAAATAAAGATGGTTGAATATGTTTGATCTTTCTGAAATAATATTAAACATGTATATGTAAGATATTACTTGGTTAAAGGATATGTGTTTGGACAAGCTAGAAACTAAAATATTTTCTAATAAAATTGAACACAATATTTACATTAACAAAAAAATATAATACATGATATTTAAATGATGGGTAAAAATTAAATATTAAATATCATGAGAAAGACAATTTTAAAAAGAATCTATAATAAAATATTTATTTGATAAATAAAAGTGTCACTCAAATTTATACTCTACTTTAAACCTAAACTATTTACAAACTAATGCAATCATATAAATTAAATAAATAATAAACTCTTATAAACCTCCCTCCTTAATATAAATTAAATAAATAATAAACTTTTATAAACCTCCATCCTTAATGGAAATCAAAACACTTACCCACCAAACGTTAATACAAATCACAGGAATAACAATGAGAAACATAAATTTTAAATAAAAAATCTACTTAAAACACCTTTTTCATTTTAGGCAATTTAATCTTAGTTTCAAAACACTGTTTCTGAGGGTTAAGAAAAATGTTGGCTGAGCATAGACATTTCTAAAGACGACTGCTTATTCTCCCATCTTCTGGCATGAAGACTGTATAAATGGAGAAGAGTTGAACTGAGTTGGCTTTTTCTCATTTTTCTTTCACCATATTTGGATTTTCCTCCTTTTCACCTGTGAAATTAATCAGCAGCTTTTGCCACCCTATTCGATACACATTACTAACCACTCCATTTTCTCGCATCAAAATTAATTTAACATAAATAAATTGTATCCCATCATTAGAAGAAGACGATAAATTAAGTAGATTTATCAAATCAATCTCAATGGGAGAAGGCAATGAGTTATCTAGATTTACCAGATGCATGGGCACTTCTAATTCTAATTTCTTGCGAGCCTCACATAGATGTCTCATCCGTGTATGGTCTCGTTCGAACTTTGAAGACATAGATCAAGACTCATTAAATCATTATCTCGATCAAACGAGGACACAAATAGTTATATATGCAAAACATATCATAGATTTTGAGGAGCGCTGCTAGATCTAACTGTTTGCGGGATGAACAGTTGCCTACTCTCCATTATTTGGGCTGGTTCTAACCCTGAGACCATCCAGGGTTATTGGGTGAATCGTTAGTTTCAAATACCTGGACCTCCGTGTGAGAAATTAAATGGAAGTTTCTAAATCTTAATGTGACCCAACTAATTAAGTCATTCCATAATTAAAAGCATTAAAGCATTAAAGCATTAAAGCGTTGAATTGGTATATGATGGACGTACCAGATTTAAAGTTAAAAATATAAAGGATTGGGTCCTCTCTCTCCCCACAAGGGTTGTATTCTTCTCCATCAAGAAACACATAAGGAAGTGAGGGAAAGAGGAGAGAAACCGAATTCTGAAGACAGAAGACAGAAGACAGAAGATGGCAGCCATTACTTCTTCTGCTGTTAATCAAGGTATGTCATCTTAAACAAAGATCATATTAAGTTTGTCAGTGAAATATTTGGTATTGATAATCTTGGGCTGTTAATGGAAATTTTTAACATGTGGTATCAGAGCAAATCAATAACTAAATATTTCCTATGATTGCAATTGAGCTTTACTCATGATGTTAATTAAATCCGTAAGCGCCCTTACCCGCTCAGCATCGTTTCAATTTTCAAGCTCAATTCTTGCCTTCAAAAACTGAGCCATGTAATTGCGCTGCCGGTGTCTAAACGCCATGCATTAATTTTTATTTATGTAAATTCGTTAGTCAAATGGCTGAGTGGGAAGCGGGGCTGCAAAAGGTACGCTATTTTAATAATCTGGATAAGATATCGTATTTAGATGCTAAGGGTTTCTAAAGATGCATGGATCGGCCTTGCTGCTCTCTGGAAAACGAAGTTGGCTTTGTTATTATTATCTTGCGCAATTTCCTGGAACGTTTTGCTGTGTAAATATTAAACTGCAGCTGTAGCATTTTGCCGTGGAACCTTTCCTTCAAATTAATCTGAGAAATATGCGTAACCTGCCTGTAATACGCTCAAAAGCGTTATATAAGAACTCCGGACTTAACGATCTAACTCAAAACAGTTGATTGACTATCTAGCAGTGATTAGTTAAACTGATTGCTTGACTATTGGCTGTTGCGGTTGTTAGAAACTGCTTTAAGAATTTTTCGCAAATGATGAAATGCTGAAAGGGCTTTATATAACCCTAGAGTCATTATTATAGCCATGTGCATTGCCCTGGACACTGCACACCGGAGTTCCCAACCCATGCCAATGAGATTCGTTTTCCCATTGGGGAATTTCGTCTCAATTTCTTTCTCTGTCCGGAATGGTAAAATCAGGGTCCATTTGTTTTTAATCAAGCCGCCTCATATTGATGCTATCTTTTGAAACATGGCATGGACTGGATCTAGCCGCCTTTGATTATGAATCATGGATCTTTTAACATCGGATGGCGGTATGTCTTATCACAAGGAGCGGCCGGCCTTTTACACTAATGTATGAAGCCACCCTTTTATTGCAAGTGAAGCCGTGCTCTTCGAATTTTAAGGTATTATGTGCTGGCCAATTTTAGTGATGGAGGCGTCCAACATTTTCACGCTGGTCAAGGTGAACTGATTCTCCTTAACCTTTTCGTTGGATATCTCGGCATTTATACCCACCTTGCGCACTTATGAAACCCTGAAGAAGAGATTTTAATTAAAGCAATTCAGCAATAAGGCCAAAAGGCTTCCTCAATATTGCCATGCTATGCATAAGTTGAAATCATTGCAGATATTGTGACCATCTCTGGCTCAAACATTTTAGCAAATGATTTGGTTAGCCTACTCTATGCTTCCACGTTTTCCATATGTAAACCCGGCTTCGTGATTTCTTGTTGCATTTATATGAAAAGCTTCAAAGCCTCCGTGTAACATTAAACCAAGCATTTCTCTTAGGCACTTTGTCAAACACATTGCATGCATCGTCTATGCTTCCGCTTTTGCAATACATGTTTAAAAGGATGTTTAGGACAGAAATGTTTAGGACAGAGATATCTGGTTTGAATTCCTTGTTACTATTCATATGGGCGTCTTCCCTTCAATCTAGATTGAAATTATTGACACATTTATTTTGATCATGAAGAATTAAATATTTGAAGAGTTTTGATGATGAAACGTTGATTTTACACGAAAGTGTATGCTTGCATTATAGTTTTGCAGTGTTTACAAATTAATGAAGGGAAAAATAATGTGACGCGTAGCAGGGACAAATGTTTGAAAGTGTGCATTCTTTAATTGTCTGTGCATGCATGGTTTCAATGCCAAAAAGAATTAATGGTAAGCGTAAGTTTTTTTGAAATTTGGGCATAAAAGTAATTGCTCTATGTCTGATTGTTTTGCATAAGGTATGTGTTATAAATTATTTATGCACATGAGATTTATGATTTTGCTAATCACCAAAGTGGTCAAAATCAGAATGTTGTTTTGCTTTATGCACATGAGATTTATGATTTTGTTAATCACCAAAGTGGTCAAAATCAGAATAATCATTTAGTGCATAAGTGACATAATGATTATTGATAGAAATTGCCAGTTATAATAATACCAATTAAAAACTGGCGTCACTAATGATAGAACCTGAGAACTTACCCAAAGGAAAGTCTTGTTCTATAACTAGTTGACATGATGAGGTTTAATAGATATTTTGATTAAATAAATATTGATCATCCAAAGATGTCAGTTCTATTTAATTGAATATATTTATTACCTACTTATGTTTGGTATTTAATTATGTTAAGTATAAGATAGTATCTACCCAAAGGAGTGCTATATTATACTATTATGCCTACATCTGAATCGCGTTAGTTATGAGCTAATAGTTATTTCATTTTGCAGGAGTTTCCATGAATGCACATGCTTCATCTGTTACATTGTTCACTGGTGTTAATTTTTCTGAATGGAGTGAACAAGTCAATTTCCATTTAGGTGCTCAGGATCTTGACTTGGCACTCCTTGAGGATAAACCTGCTGCTCTTACAAAAGATAGTACCGAGGCAGAAAAATCATACCATAAAGCATGGGAACGCAGTAACAGATTGAGCCTTATGTTTATTAAGATGACTGTTGCTAACAACATCAAGTCAACAATTCCATAAACAGAAAGTGCTAAGGAATATATGCAGTCTGTGGAAGAGCGTTTTCGTTCAGCTGATAAGTCACTCGCTGGCACTCTTATGGCAGAACTCACGACCATGAAGTTTGATGGGTCGCGAACTATGCAAGAGCACATTATAGAGATGACTAATCTTGCAGCAAGGTTAAACTCCCTGGGACTTACAGTAGAGGATTCTTTTCTTGTCCAGTTTATCCTGAACTCGCTACCTTCAGAATATGGACCTTTTCAGATTAACTATAACACTATAAAGGATAAATGGAATGTTAATGAATTGGCCAGTAGACTTGTTCAGGAAGAAGGACGGTTGAAAAATCAAGTAAATCACTCAGTAAGTTTTGCGAGTAATAAAGCTGGTAAAGAAAAGAAAGGAAAATCAAGTCATTTCAAGAAGAAAAAGGCACCTGCTAAGAATAGGCAGGATAAGGAAAAGAAGGAACTAAAGGATATTCAATGTCATTTCTGTAAAAAGAAAGGACATTATCAAAGTGACTGTCCGAAAAGGAAAGCTTGGTTCGAAAAGAGAGGGATTTCGTATGATCCGAACCATAAATCCAAATGGGAAACGGAATGAAATCTTCAATTGAAGGCATTGGGACTTATTGTCTAATTCTAGAAAGTGGATATGTATTAGACTTATAGAAAGTGGATATGTATTAGACTTATACAGTACCCTTTATGTACCTTCATTATCTAGAAACCTTATTTCCGCAAGTAAATTGGATATTTCTGGTTTTAGATGTATGTTTGGATCTGGTTGTTTTGATTTATATAAGAATACTGATAATGTTGATTCTGGTATTCTAATTGATGGTTTATATAAATTGAAACTGAATGACACTTATGCGAATTCCTTGTTGAATGTAGCAAATAATGTTAATGATCTAGAATTATGTGTGGATTGTATGCCAGCTTCTTGAAATAATAGAAACTGGTAATGCAAGATTCATTGAGAATGGTGAAGTCAGTGGGAGTACTAGAAAAGAAATAGTAGAAGTAAAGGAAACAAGGGTAAATGTTACATTGCCTAGAATAGTTCCGCCATCTACTATTACTCCAAATGTTGTTCCAGCTGTTGTAGAACAGCATGATGATAATGAACAACATATAAATGAAGAAGTACTTCCTGAAGGAAATGACTTACATAATACTGATATGCATGAACCACAACAAGTAGCATTAAGAAGACCTCAGAGAAATCGTAGGTCAGCTATTTCTGATGATTATGTGGTTTATATGCAAGAATCAGATTATGATATTGGAATCAATAAGGATCCACAATTCATGCATTATGGTTGCAGAACTTTATTTCAGGACTTGCGGTTGTCGACACCATTAGCAAGCCGCTGAAAATTTATTGTGATAACTCTGCAGCAGTATTTTTCTCAAAGAACGACAAGTACTCTAAAGGTGCCAAGCACATAGATCTGAAGTATCTTGTTGTGAAAGATGAGGTTCAGAAACAAAGAGTGTCAATCATGCACATCAGGACAGAACTTATGATTACAGACCCTTTGACGAAAGGGTTACAACCAAGACAATTTAAGGAACATGTTCAAAGAATGGGTCTTGGTTGTATTAATGATAATTGATGTGTGACATTCTGAGCTCTTTTATGTGTTTCTGATATACAATTATGTGTCTCTTGTTTTAATGAAGTAGTACGTATTTTATGTAATTTTAAACAAGAAAGAGTCTTATAAAGATATTATATTTAATCATTATGATATAAGACATTATGTGGACCATTATGCTGTTTTATATAAATTATGAGTATGAATTGATGGATTGCTGGTATTGTAGTATATGGAAGGGAATGCATTGAATTAATAGTGCACAACCGCCATAACTCTCAGCAATTTATCATAGTATGATGTTCAACGCTTAATATTATGAATAGTCGGGTCAAGTGGGAGAATGTTAGAAATTAAATGGAAGTTTCTAAATCTTAATGTGACCCAACTAATTAAGTCATTCCATAATTAAAAGCATTAAAGCATTAAAGCGTTGAATTGGTATATGATGGACGTACCAGATTTAAAGTTAAAAATATAAAGGATTGGGTCCTCTCTCTCCCCACAAGGGTTGTATTCTTCTCCATCAAGAAACACATAAGGAAGTGAGGGCAAGAGGAGAGAAACCGAATTCTGAAGACAGAAGACAGAAGATGGCAGCCATTACTTCTTCCGTTGTTAATCAAGGTATGTCATCTTAAACAAAGATCATATTAAGTTTGTCAGTGAAATATTTGGTATTGATAATCTTGGGCTGTTAATGGAAATTTTTAACACTCCGATAATAGATACACGACAACTCCTATTTCATAGACTATTGAATAGTTAATGCGGCCTGACATGCAGGCATTTAACTTTCGCCCTCCCTCTCGAGGCTGCTATCTCGATGGGCGTGTTTTCATTGAAAGGACGAAAGTTAAATGCCTGCATGTCAAGCCGCATTAACTATTCAATAGTCTATGAAATAGGAATTGCCATAAATACACCCATTAATGTCACACACATTATAATGAAATTAATTGAGCTTTGTAAAAAATCGATTTCTTGAATTCTTAATCCCGCCAGAAAAATTAACTGGGTCATTATAAGCTCAGTTTTATTCAATTCACCATATACCTTGGAGTATGGAATGACTCACACACACTACACATTATAAAGAAATTAATTGAGCTCTGTAACAAGATCAATTTCTTAAATTCGTAATCCCGCCAAAGAAGAGAAAAATTAACTAGGTCTTATAATAAAGCTCAGTTTTCTTGAATTCATCATATACCTTATTGTCTGGAATGACTCTTTTGAGATTGTTTGCCATAATATTTTGGACCATGCCAGTGATCACAGCGGAGTTGCTCGCACTCCCTAGAAAATCATAACAAAGAGATTATTAATGTAAATTCCTTCCTCGCACGGAGGAATTGCCCCCACCAGATTATAGTTGGGATCATAAGTTCCGTCATGACAGAAGAAATTTATCTTTCGTGAGAGCCAAGAATTGCTGAGCCAAAAGCCCAAATTTCATGGCCCCGTTCATATTTTTTCCTCAAAACTGTCCTTCACCGGTCTCGAAATCGCCAGAGAGAATATCAGGTTGGCAGTCACAGTAATTGTGAAGGATGCTGTTGTTATTTAGCTACAGGTCAAACGAACACTCGCCATTGCTTTTTAAAGCCCGGAATGGGTCGATCTCCTGGTATGTGGCGCTTCAACAATTTCGCAAAATGATTTGAGGGTGCCTGAACCAGAACGAGATGAGAATCGATCTTGGGTATAAATCAGAACGTTCTCAATTTAAATATATCTAAATTGATGTCGGTAAAACCCGAGATAACTCGCATATGAGAATAATGATCTGCATATCCTCAGTGATAATCCGCGTATTTAGTAATAATTCGCATAACACCCGGTGATAATTAGCGTATCCCCTGATAATTCGTGTATCTTTTGATAATTCGCGTATTCGCTGATAGGTCGCGTAACCCTCCATAATAATTCGCATATAGGCCATGATAGCTCGCATAAAGTGAGAGAGTGCACATATTCGACGGTGTTTACTCGCATATCCGTGTGATATCATCGTATAAACGATAGAGACCTCGCATAAACGGTCGCATATCCATTGAAAACGATAGCATATCAGCGTAATGACCCGATTATCAGTCAGCGATAACCAGCGTATAGGGTGACAAATCGCATTTCATGTGGTGACAGTTCGCGTACCCGACGACAAATCGCATTTCAAGTGGTGATAGCTCGCATATCCCATGAAAATTCGCTTATCTAGTGATAACTCGCGTTTTAAGAATAATTGCCTATATTGACTTATGATAATTCGCATGTGGGTCACTGTCAACTGGCATGCCCAACAGTGTAATCCGCGTATTCCAATGTGAAAAGTCGCATACCCCGTAGTGGTAATCCGCAAATCCTCCGCTTATAAGTGGCATAGGCATGGAGATAATCCTTCTCTGTGACGGAAAGTTTCCGTCCACCTGATCCTCTAACGACGGTGAGGGTAGAATTCCGGCTGCCCTCTTCGTGTTATTATTGAGTAGCGCAGCCGCAATGATCTGCGGAAGAGGTCGCCCCAGCACGCCAATGGTGCCCGGTTAGAACGACAGTGGGAGCAGATTCAAAGCCCATCACATGTTGTTTGGGCTAAAGAGGCATTTCTCTGTCAACTCTTCGTAGAAATCCTTCAACTCTTCTTAGAAATCCTTCCTTCGTAGTGGGTAAATCCAAAATCAATTCAAAGCTCATCACATGTTGTTTGGGCTAAAGATGCATTTCTCTGTCAACTCTTCGTAGAAATCCTTCCTTCGTAGTGGGTATATCCAAAATCAAAACTTCGTAGAAATCCTTCCTTTGTAGTGGGTATATCCAAAATCAAAAAGCTTCAGTAAACCAATCACATTATGTTTTCTGTGAAAGGATGGAGATTCTTTGAACGATCTACAGATTTCAACCCCGCAGATCACAGAAACCGGAAACGCCATAACAGTGTGGCCCATGCAGGTTACGATCTACAGATTTCAACCCCGCAGATCAGAGAAACCGGAAACGCCATAACAGTGTAGCCCATCCAGCTTTCGAACATGCGACCTTCGCATTATTAGCACGACACTCTAACCAACTGAACTAAGAATCCAAGTGACAGGACAGAGTTTTGGATCGGAAGAATCACGCATACAATCGATTGTCCAAACATTTGGGGAGTAAAGAGCATTAAGAAAATGGATCCAACGAGGTGGCTGAATGGATGGTTAACTACACGGATACAGCGAAGCTGGAAAACTACTTAGAAACCTTTAATTTCAACCATTACACCATGTATACCATAAAGAGAATATTTTAAGTCTATTAAAAATCTAAACCATTCACATAATTTTGTTACGTGATAAATGAAATTTTCAAAATCCTTACAGAAATGGAGTTGTTTTTAGTGTGATTTTTTAGGAATTTTTCGTCTGGGAATGCCGCAGAAAAGTTTGAAGTAAAATTTTGATATGTGTTATTTAAATTAGGCTTTTGATTATATGAAAATTCAGGGCTTATAAAATACTAGGGCATTTAGACCCTAGTTACCAAATTCGGCCGAATCGGTGTGAAGAATTCGGAAATTCGGCAATTCGATCCGATTCGGCCATTAATACGCGGAAGCTCGGTTCGGCCACATCACAGTCTCCCAAATTTATTTTTTTATTTTTTTAATTTTCTTTGATTTGTGATTTTTAAGAAGTCGTACTCCAATTTTTGTGTGTTAGTTTCGTTATGCAGTTGTAGAATATTGAACCTTTTAAACTTAATTCTTCCTGCTCGTCGAAGGATCCAGTTAGACAGATAGACAATACTTAAGATAGAATGGACAAGGATGGTATTGGCGGTTTGTTTTATTTTTATCAAAGTTATTTTGATGTGTTAGGAACTTTCACCTTTTATTAATTTTTACATTGTTTATTTGTTTGTTATATTAAATTTTTATTTTCACAATAAAATATTTTTATTTTTTATTTTTTTTCATTTTCACAATAGAATATTTTTCGTTTATTTTTTTTTAATTTTAATTTCTTTCCTATAATATTTTGGCCAGTAAGTAATGAAAATGGAATTATCTATTCATAATAAATTTGATTGTAATTTAGTTGTTTGTTTTTAAGAAATTTGTAACGAAAATATATTATATGGTTTCTAAATTTTTTAAACAACTAGTAAAATAGCAAGATAGTTCTAATTTGATGATTCTTGATAGTTCTACTTTGATGTTTTTTTTATTATATTTTATTCAGTTAGTAATTAGGAAATTTTCTAAATATTTATCATTAAAAATTGCAACATTAATTACTATCTTTTGATTGACCAAGAGGAGTTGTTTCTACTAATTTCAATATCTTATTCACTTCCATTTGAAAAATTAGGAAAACAACAAGAATTCTAATTTGATAATTCTTGATAGTTCTAATTTGATGATTTTTTATCTATATTTTATTTTAGTAATTAGAAAATTGCCTAAATATTTATCATTAAAAACTACAACATTAGTTACTATTTTTTTATTAACCAACCAACAATTTTAAGGGTGTCTTTTTTTAATGTTAAAGAGTTTGCTCTGACCATGGTATCTTATTCACTTCCATTGAAGAGGAAATGTTTCTACTAATTTCAATGTTTAATTTTATTTGCAATTCTATAATATAATTCACAATTGTTAATTTAAATTATTCAAAATTAAAATATATATATATATATAGATAATAATGTAAGATGTATATTTCCGAATTTTTTTCGTATTACATTTTAGAGAGTCGAATTTTTTTCGTATCGAATCGAATTCGTATTCGAATTCGAATTCGAACTTGGTAACTATGATTTAAACTGTGCAAAATTACCCATCAAATTTGTGATTTCAATAATGTCTGGTTGGATTTTAGAGAAATTAAATCCCAAAAACACACCAAATTTTTTTCCAAAAATCTCACTTTCAAAAATAAATACGCTGATCAATCATTTTTATAATTTTTGTATTATTGAAAACTAGAACCATCAAAATGAAAATGAACAGCTCTAACATCCTCTTCGGGTGCAAAACGTTGACTAGTCAACACCACGAAAATCCCAACAGACTCTTCGAGTACAGAATTATCAAACATATCGGATATTGAAAACAGAATTTTGAAGTGCAACCCATATACGGACTACGATGGCTTCACTCCAATAGAGACTACCATTTTGCTGAAAACGCAAAAGGATATATATACTAGCAGTTGCCCCTAAAGGTGCAAAGATACACCGAAGATATGGAAGATTTGGAAAATTTGGCTTTCATCATTTGAGTCAATTCATAATTGTCTTTAGTTTTCCATGTAATTAGTGGGAGACAATTTATGCGAGCTATGCCATGAATTCGACAATATTTAAGTTGATACTTACAATTTTCTTTAGATAAAAATAATAGTGAAAGTTTATGAAATTTTATTGCAAATGAGAAAGGATATTTAATGGTTTCCTTTTATAAATGCTATCCACACTTCCTTGCCTTTATTCTATCTAAAATGATTTTTTCCTTAGCATTAGTGCATCATTTATTTTTTCCATAAATAGCAACAAGAGTTAAACTCCGGAGAGCCCATTGTTTCATTATGTTCATGGAAAGATGCATCTAGGATTATCTTGTTCTTATGGCACATGTTAAATTTCCTATTTAGAAGGTTCAAAAAATTTATTAATGCTATATTGTCATTGTAATGAACTATCAAGGTTATGCAGACATAAAACATAGAGCTTTGTACGGATGCTTATGGTGGAAAACAACTATTGGTAAAATTGTGAGTGCTTTGTAAGGATGCTTATGGTGGAAAACAATAATTCTTAAAATTGTCAATAATTTTTTTTCACAAAATTTTGCCAAAAAAATTTGTATTTTAAAATTTTATACAAATATTAATAAAATAATATTTTAATAAATAATAATGACAATATTTGTGAAATTTTCCCTACACTAAAATAGAAATGCTAGAAATTGCATGCAAAAATTTTCCATGAAAGAAGAAATTGCAAAAAATTTCTCGAATATTTTTCCACATAAAACTATCAATTTAGTAGACTCTTAAACTATCAATTTAGTAGACTCTTACTCGTCCATTTAGTAATTTTTCTTTTTCGGACTCTACTGACTCTGGTTTTCTATTTTTTTAATCTGAAATCCCTCAAAGTAAGACCCCACTCCATAGCGAAATTTTATAAAAATCATCCCAAACCAATTATTTTTAAATTTTCACCCATCATAAGTTTGACCCAAAAACATCCAAAATAAAAAAGCAATTAAATACACTACCGCTTCAGAAAATCTTCAAAGAAGATGCCCCACTCCACTGAATTTTTTTATCCCAAAGAAAAACGCGCAACCTGCTAATCAAATGAAAGACAGAATTCGATTTACATATAGAAGAAAGGAATGTCTGTAATCCAGTGAATCCACATTTCGGTGCTATGTGTAAATTTCAGCCATCGAACTATAGCAGAGATATATGGCGTCTGCCGTTACATCCAGTAGCAGGAAATCTCCCCATGTGCTGGCCATTCCATTCCCTGAACAGAACCAATTGATTCCATTTCTCGAATTTTCCTATCGACTGGCATTCCATGGAATCTCTGTCATGATTCTCACAACGCGTTCTCATTCCCCTCCCCTGCAACATTTCTTACAGCGAGCAAAAACAGAGTCCCTGGACATTCGGCCTCTGTACATCCCCCTCCCATTGGATCAAAAGGAACTGCAAGAATATATTCCCCGGAAATCCGTCCCTCTTCTGGTCTACTCGTTTCGATTATTAGCAGAGCCAATCGAGCAATGGATCCAACAGCAGAAGCCATGCCCTGTGTGCATCATTAGCGACTTCTACCTCGGCTGGACTTAGAAAATCTCTGCCAAACTCACGATCCCCAGATCCGTTTTCCACACATCCAGTGGGCCTACGTAAACAATTCCCTGTGGACGCACATGCCACATGTCAAAACCGACGAGGAGTATTTTATAATGCCCGACCTTCCTCTGCAAATTGCGTTTCGCCAGACCCAAATTTCTCGAACGGCCCGAACGGTGAAAAACTTTGACCAGTCCAATCCAACGGTGAAAACTTTGACAGATCCAACGGTGGAAAATGGAAAGGTAGACGATGGAACTGATTCAATAGGGACACCTTCGGTGTAATAATAAATATTAATTAATAAAATTAAACTGTAATAAATTTGTTGGTGTGACCATTTAAATTTATTTTTGTTGAAGGTGTGAGCATTTAAATTTATTAATACATTGAAGTAGTTCTCCCCATTCGTCACAATGGGGAATTTTGTACAACATCCAATGTAAGGTTTTTGAAATTTGATCGAGTCTATAGTAGGGATGGAAGAGAAAAGGGGGCACGCCCAAAAAAAATTTGAAAAAAGCCCAATCAAAAACAAAAATAATTTTAAAATATAAATATTTAATTAATAAAAAATTAAGCAATTTGAAAAGGGGGCACGCCCAAAAAAATTTGAAAAAAGCCAAATAAAAAACAAAAATAATTTTAAAATATAAATATTTAATTAATAAAAAATAAGCAATTTATTAAAATTTATATATTTAAATTTTAATAATAATTTATTACAACAGATTCAAAGCTTATAACTTTTATATTTCAGCTATATAATACAAAATGGAAAAGTTATATAATATATATAGGTATATATAAATTTAAATAAGATTTTATTAAAAATAATAGAAAATGGAAAATTTATATAATATATATAAATTTAAATAATATTTTATTAAAAATATTCAAATCTCATAATTTTTAATATTAAAAATATTCGAATCTTTACATCATTGTGAAACTCGTACGAGAAACGCGCATAGTTCCTCAACAACAATGGATTCCCAGGATTTGTAAATGTGTTAGAAAATATGTACAGATGAATCTAGCTAGTAAAGGTTGAACACACAGCTTTGCAGAGCAAAAACACTAAAAGAAAATCGAAAGAACAAAAGAATGATTCATTAGAAAATAGGTTACAATGCTCATGATATAGCATTACTGGGTGAAGGTCCCAAGGTAATACACCATAGTGGTGATCAATGAGAGGACTCAACACCTACAACAAGTTCTGGAGAGAACTAGCCAGTTGCGGAGTGAAAGGAGGAGCAAATCAGGGAGTAAATCATGCAGAAGAACTAGCCAATTGTGGTGTTAAAGGAGTAAATCATGTAGAAGAACTAACCAGTTGCAGAGTTAAAGAAGGAGAAAATCAGGGAGTAAATCATGCAGAAAGAATCTTGCATGTAGTCCCATGCTCTAACTAAGTGTTCGCATGTATGTGTGTAGTACCTCCAACACCCCCCCTGAACACCACTATGGGGAAAAATAGAAAATGGGCCTTGGCAACTAAGGCCAAAGGTCACCCAAAATACAGTGCAACTTGTACTAAAATTGAGGAAAGACGAAAAACCTCGTGGGAAAAACCCCCCTCAAAATACAATGTAATCAAAAGAAAAGAGAAAGAAAAGACAGTTGCTAAGCAATTGTGTCCTTCACTCCAAGACGATCGCGCAGAGAGAAAAACTTCTGCTCAGTGAATGTCTTGGTGCAGATGTCTACAGTCTGTTCTGCTGAAGGACAGAACTGCAAATCAATGACCCAATCATGTACTAAGTCTCTGATGTAGTGCATATGGATCTCTATGTGCTTCGTCCGTTGCCGCTGTACTGGATCCCTACAAAATTTGAGAGTGCTCTGGTTGTCACACCAGATGACAATGGGCTGGTGGAACTAGATGCCCAACTCAATGAGGAAGTGTTGTAGCTACAGACCCTGAATGGTGATGTTGACTACTCCTCTATACTTGGCCTCGGTTTAAGAGAGAGCAATAGCAACATGCTTCTTGCTCGACCAACAGATAGGGCCAAACCCTAGACTGAGTGAATATTCGAAGGTGGACTTGCGATTAATGTTGTTTCCCACCCAATCAGAATCAGTGAAGCCAAGGAGATTCAATGCAGTGCCTACTGCATAGTGAATCCTGAAGGTGATGGTGCCCTGCACATATCAGAGGATGTGCTTGGCAGCATTCCAGTGTAGCTCATGCGGCTCCTGCATGTATCTAGAAACTGCCCCTACTGCATATGAGAGATCTGGTCTGGAGTGGGTGAGGTACAATAAGCTCCCCACTAGCTGTCGGTAGAGAGTACTATCAACTAATGGAGTGTCACCTCCATCCTCAAGGCGGACCCCAGACAGAAAAGGAGTCGGTGCTAGCTTGCAGTCAGTCATGTGAAATCTCTCGAGGAGATCCCGTGCATACTTAGCCTGAGAGAGTTTGATGCCTGTGGCATCCTGGCTGATCTCAAGACCAAGAAAGAAGTGTAATGGACCCATGTTTGTCATCAAGAACCTATCATGCAAGGCCCTCTTGACTGCAACAATGGCTGAAGCCGAGCTGCCGGTGATCAGGAGATCATCCACATACAAAACTAAGATAAGAAGACAATCATGTGTCCTGGGCATGTAAACATTCGGATCAGACTTACATCTTTCAAAGTTTTTTTGATAAGAGAAAAGAATCCATCTTCGCATACCAAGCTCTCAGGGCTTGCTTGAGGCCGTAGAGAGATTTCTTCAGTCTGCAAACCAAAGATGAATCCTGAATGAAACCATGTGGCTGCTCCATGTAGATCTCCTCAGATAGGTCTCCATGAAGAAAGGCATTCTTCACATCCATCTGATGTACTTCCCACCCCTGTGCAGCCGCAATGGCAAGTGCAAGGCATATGGAATCCATCTTTTCTACTGGAGCAAAGGTCTCATCATAATTTATGCCATGCACTTGTTGGAAGCCTTTGGCTACTAGCCTAGCTTTCTGTCTGGTGATTTGCCCATCTGCAGCACTCTTGGTCCTGTAGACCCATTTGCATCGAATAAGTTTCCTTCCTGAAGGAAGGGGGACCAGCCCAAGTCTGGTTCTCGAGGAGGGAGTTATCCTCCTCCTTCATGGTGGACTCCCAAGATGGATGCCCAGCAGCCTCAGCATAAGATTACAGATCAGAAGACTGAACCAAATGACAATGCCAGGATGGCGTTGGTTCAGTGGCAGTGAGGGCAAGAGGAGGCTCAATAAACTCTAAGCTAGTCCTTCGTGGATCAGAATTATCCCCCACAAGACCATTTCTAGCAGCTAGGTGGTCTTGTGCATATATCTCATGTAAGCTCCTTATTCTCTAATTTATGACAGGGGAAGTTGATTCACTGCAGGAAGCCCGATATGTGCTTGGATGTGGATCATCATATGCATGTGCTAGATTTGTATCTGAAGACTCTGTCTCTGCATCTACATGCTCTACCTTGGCATCTGCATGCTTTGTATCTGCATCTGAGTGTACTGAGTCATCATCTCGGACATGAGGTAGATAAAAGGTGTTTGCATGCGGCAATTGAGGTGCATGCGAGAGACTTTCCTCAAATTTGACACTTTGCTCAATGATGAGCTTGTCCATAGAGGAAATCAGGAGTCAATATCCCTTCACACCATCAGGGTATCCAACAAAGATGCACTCAATGCTCTGTGGATCAAGATCTTTCCTATTTTCAGAGGGGATCCTGGCCCATGCTCGGGAGCCGAAAACACGGAAGTGGGTGACCTCTCGTTTAGTGCCGCTCCAAGACTCAAAGGAGGTCTGATCCTTGATAGACCTATGAGGAGATCTGTTCTGGATGCAGTTAGCACATTTAAGTGCTTCAGCCCATAGCTTATGAGGCAGTGACTTAGCATGCAACATGTAGGAAGCCATCTCTTTGAGAGATCAGTTCTTTCTCTCAGCAACTCCGTTCTGCTGCGGAGTGTATGGAACTGTGTACTGCAACTGTATGCTGGACTCAAGGCAAAGGTTCTGAAGTGCTATGTTAACATATTCCCCCCCATTGTCTGTACGGAGGGCTTTGATCTTTCTCTCTGACTGTGTCTCAACTAATGCTTTGAAATCTTCAAAGTGCGCAAAAACTTCAGATTTGGCCCTGAGAAGATACACCCAAGTATACCGTGAGAAATCATCAATAAATGTAAGCACATACCTTGCTTTGTTGATGGAAGGATGAGGAAAAGGCCCCATGAGATCACTATGGATCAGATCTAGAGGAGAGGATGCTCTGTGAGTCTTGCTGGTGTCAAACTTTTCTCTAGGATGTTTGCCAAGGACACACCCTTCACAAACTCCTTTAGAGAAACGGATATTTGGCAAGCCTTCCACCATCTTATTCTTGCTTAGCTGCTGCATATACCTATAATTTAAGTGGCCAAACCTCACGTGCCAAAGCCTACTACTATCATCAGCATGTGTAACCAATAAGGAGGATTCAGATTCAATAAATTCAGAAAACATATATAGTCTGGCTCCATTATTTACCTCATAGGTTGCAATTTTGGAGCTGCTATGTAGGTCATATATGTTCATTGCATCTGGAGTGAATTCCACTCTCTTTCCAGTGTCGGAATGAGTGATCTGATAAACTGAAAGCAATTTTACTGAAAGTTTTGGAACATGAAGCACATCTTCAAAGCTTCCGCGTAAAAGTTCCACTCTACCTTTTCCGGTAACCTCAATAGGTGAGTCATCTCCCATGAGGATGGGAGGTCCTTTGCATGCATCCAAAGATGAATAGACTTCCTTTGCAACAACCATATGATGTGATGCACCAGAATCTATAATCCATGCATCAGGGGAAGAATTAATTGCAACTAAAGCATGAAAATTGTTACCTTTCTCGTGTGGCAGATCCTCAGTTTTCTTCTTGGCGCCCTGAGGGCTGTGGTCCCCAAGGTTGTGCTTCAGAAGGATTTCTGCCGTTTGGTCAATTTATTTCTTCATGAAAGAGGATTCTGGATGGAATATTCTTTGACAGTAGGTGCATTTGTTTCCTTTCTTCCCTTTCTCATTTCTTGAGCTGGAGGAGTCATTGAAGGGCTTAGTGTACCCTTCCTTCTTTGGATGGGAATGCACTTTTCCCTTGTCTTTTTGTTGCTGATTTTTCTGATTTGAATCAGATCTGTGATTTTTATTGTGGTTGCCATCATGCACAGCAAGTGCATGCACTTTTGGAGGTTTGATATTCCCCATGCCAATGAGTTTATCTTGCTCAAAAGTAAGGGACTCCATGAACTCTTTTAGAGAAGGCATAGGGTAGGATTTACCTGTTGCGAGCCTTACTGAATGAAATGTAGACACAAAGACAGAGTATTCCGGTCCGAGCTTTCACATAATAGAGAGAACTTGGTGACTCTCCTCCTTGGATTTGTCAATTCCACAACCCATGAGTTGCAGTAATAGATCATTATATTTGGTGAAGAAGTCTTGAATTCTGTCATAGTTCTGTGGATCCAATGACAGCAACTCCACATCGAGCAGATTTCCTTTTATCTCATCCTGTTTCCCATAGATTTCTTCAACCTTTTTCCAAATCTCATTGGGAATATTGCAAGTAGATAGATAAAACTGCAACTCTGGAGAGATGCACATGCATATGGATCTGTGGGCCTCATCCATGCGGTTGAGGTACTTGGATTTCTCTATGGCTGAAGTGCGTTCCACTTTTGCAGCCATGGTAATCGTGTATACCTTTTTTGACAAAGGTATCGAGCCATTTGGTCCTTCCATTCATGATAGTTGTATGGTGTTAGGATCGATGCTTTGGGAAACTCCAATTTTCTGTCAAGATTCGATCTCCAAGCTGTAATACCTGCAAAATAAAGTATTGGTGCGCCTTTTTCTAGCAACCTGTGGGCTATAATACCATGTAAATGTGTTAGAAAACCTGCACAGATGAATCTAGCTAGTAAAGCTTGAACACACAGCTTTGCAGAGCAAAAACACTGAAAGAAAATCGAAAGAACAAAAGAATGATTCATTAGAAAATAGGATACAATGTTCATGATATAGCATTACTGGGTGAAGATTCTAAGGTAATGCACCATAGTGGTGATCAATGAGAGGACTCAACACCTACAACAAGTTCCGGAGAGAACTAGCCAGTTGCGAAGTGAAAGGAGGAGAAAATTAGGGAGTAAATCATGCATAAGAACTAGCCAGTTGTGGAGGTAAAGAAGGAGAAAATCAGGGAGTAAATCATGCAGAAGAACTAACCATTTGCGGAGTTAAAGAAGGATCAAATCAGGGAGTAAATCACGTAGAAGGAATCTTGCATGCAGTCCCATGCTCTAACTAAGTGTTCGCATGTAGGTGTGTAGTACCTCCAACAGGATTTACTTCTAACAGGGAATTGAATCTAAACTGGAGAGAGAACAATGTTTCTGTCCAAGCACTAGAGATAAACTCATTTGACAATACTTAGCGCTGGATTTATATTGTTTCCTTGGTTTAAAACCTATTACTGTTGGCCAATATGATCCAGAGGAAAAAAATCAGATTGCGCTAAGCATCACTTGATTGCTTAAGCCATGGCAAAACAAACACGAACAAAAAGAGTGAAAATTTATCACCACGCCAGAAAAATTGGAGCCCGTGCATCCGTGGAGCATGATCTTCAGATCAAAACCATGATCCAACTCACCTGCCAACAACTTCGCCCAAGAAGAAAGTTGCAAAATTCCACCAGGATTTGCAAACAGATTTGACTATCACTGAAGGGGAGAGATAGATTTACGTACTACTTCAAAAAATAATTTAGTAGGGCAGGAATATGCTCTCATATTATGTAAGAGTATTTGGTTACTCATATTGTTGTGTAAAAGTATATTGAAGTCTTCTATTATATAGTATTGGAAGAGGCCCAGCGTTGGTTAAGGATAACTATAAGGATAACTACCACAACTAGGCAGATGCAAGTCCTTATGTGAACTTACAACTCACTATATTTAGCAAATAAAGAAATGAGGTATTGGAAAAACCAACTCTAACAACTAGATCAAATCATCCAATTATTTGCAATGGTGAACAAGTAAAAGTGAAAAAACTTGTGGGCTTTCTCCAATATGTTGTTTGGATAACTATTGACAAGATTAAGATTGTCGGGGACTTGAAAATTGTAGCAGAGGACTTCTCTTGATGTCCCTCCCCTTCACCACTGTATGATTAATATCTTGTTTCTACATCCAAAGCATAACCTCGAAGCATATGCCCTCTCTAACCACGAGGCCTCTCTCCAGAATGGGATGATGTTTTTTGAACTCCTGCATAACCCCAGAATGGGTTGATGCTTTTTGAACCCCTGCATAACGAAGTTGTATGTGATTCGGGCTCCTTTGTGTCCTAGAATGGGCTAGCTTTCATTTTGTTCTGCTATCTTTTTTGTCATGCTTGTGGTCTTTTTTGTCTTCTAGTTTTCCTTTTTGGACTCTCTTCGTGCTAGCAAGAATTCCTTTTCGCACTAATGTATTGGAGCTACCTTCCTTGGCTCCTTAGATCTTCTATGGTCCATGTTGGTTTATGTTGATTCTCAGTAGGTCACCTACCATTTTGATACACTTTTTCCTATGCATTTCCTGTGAAGTATCATGTAGGACATTTGTTTTTTCTGTTGAAAAAAAAGTGAGAGTGAAGAAAATGGGTATTCAATGACAAGGGATTTTTGCAGATGCTTCCATGGCAACATGGTTACATTGCTGTATGAATTGGCATCATTAACGAGGGTATGCCATGGTTTTTTCTGTTGAAAAAAAAGTGGGAGTGAAGAAAATGGGTATTCAATGACAAGGTATTTTTGTAGATGCTTTCATGGCAACATGGTTGCATTGTTGTATGCATTGGCGTAATTAATGAGGGTATGCCATGGTTACGTTGTTGTATGCATTATCATTTTTAACGAGTGTCTATTTCTTTTGTTGGATAAAGAGTAATTTCATCCACTGATCTTCGACATTAACTAAGTTAAGTAGGAGTCTTCTCGATAGTTCAGGAGATGGTCTCGAGTTTTATGGAGATTTTAGGTAGCTTCCTAAAGAAGCCACTAACAACTAGAATAGAGAACCTTCACTGTGTATAAAATCATACATTGGAAATGTGAAATTGAAGCTATGTATTTTGTGTTCAGTGTTCATGATGCTTTCATCATCAAACATGTATAAAAGTCATTGGATGGAAATGTAAAGTTCAAGCTGTGTTGTGTTAATTTATGCCTTCTCTGATATGGTATCGGAGCTTAGGTGACCTGTGAGCTCAGAGCCAGAGTTGTGGTCTCGGTGTTGGTGAGTTGTGTAAAGGAGGCACTAAGTCTAAAGGCTCGGTTGTGTGCAAAGAGAGTAGTGGAGTTAATAATACAGAAGTGTTGTGAACCTGTGCATTGGAGCTATGTGTCGTCCTAAGACTATTGAGTCTAGCTGAGTATTTGTAAGCGCCATTGGAGGAGGCCGAATCTTTGCTCGTGGAAGAGAGCATTTGCTGGAGGTGTTGGAGACGTGTTGAGCTAAAGATTGAAGCTCCTGAAAATTGTAAATAATTTCCAATAGAAGGTGAAGTCGTTGAAGGTCATTGCCATTTGGAAGATACTTTGTGTTAAGTGTTGGATTAGTAAGGAGCTGCCTCAAGAAGCGGCATGTGTTAATACTGCTAGACTATTATTTTTTGAGGATTCACTGACGATTTGAGCAGTGTTGTGGGGCTGTGACGATTGAAGCGATGTTGCTGCTGTTGCTCTCGATTCTTCTTGTTCTTCTAATGTTGCAGAAAAATATGTTTGCAACGGGTAAAGGCTCTGGTGAAGGGTGAATTTGCTGAAGTTGTTGCGTAAGAGATTGTTGAATGTGATTTTCGTGTTCCATTAGAGGAGGAGAGAACCTCTACATCTTGACCGTCATTTCTTTTTGTTTGGAGCTCAAAAGAGCCTTATTTTGATATTCGTTTGTTTCTGTTTGGAGCTCAAAAGTGCCTTAGTTGGATATTTTAAATATTGGGGCTATTTACCATAAAATAAGTCTATGAATTTGAACTATCTTTATTTTTAATACAAAGCCCTAAGTTTATGCAACATCCTAAGTTTGAACTAAAAATAAACTTGTCTTAAGTTTGAACTAAAAATGAACTTGTGATCGTTTTTTTGAGATTGTGGTCTTAAGTTCATGGAAGTTTCCAATTAAGTGAAAGGTGGTTTGTGGTGTTGATTAGTGATTGGCTTTCTAATTTTTTGAAAGTTGGTGTTATCATTTTAGAAAGATTCTTCAAAGATTGATGGGTGGAATGATTAAATGATGTTTTGCTTATGATTATGGAATAATAAAATTATTAAAAAAGGGAGTGCTTATAAATTGATTAAGGATATAAAAAGGAAGTTAATCTGCAAGGTGGGTAAAATTAAAATTGTGGTGGTTGAATTTTGGTGTGGCTGCTCAGATCCGAGCTAACACCTGTCGTGACCTAGTGTTGTCTGGTTGTTGTTGCAGACTTACAATTAAACTGGAAGGGTCTTCGGGCATAAGATTGTGAAGCTTTGAGGCGTGGCTGAGTGTTAGCTCCTGTGCTTGTTGAAAGAGTATATGTGTGCTCTTGCCCAATGTAATGAAGTCAAGAAATGAGTGGAATAATGTTTGATAGCGATCTTTTTATGATGTTTTTTCAGAGAGTCCATTTGGAAGTATTTTTGGGCCGGTAATATTTTTTATTCAGGTAGTATTTTTTAGTCAGAAGAATTATTCAATAAGAATAATGGTTTTATTGATGATTCCACATGTTCCTGCAATCATTGAGAGCAGAAATTGCTTCTCCCAGAACCCAATTGTTAGAAATTTGATTGGATTTGCTTCTAAGATGGTTGCGATAGTGGAGGATACGACCATGGATGTTGTTCAGAGGCCACACATGTTCAAAGATGAGTGCATTTTGGTGGATGAAGAAGAACTTGGTCGCATACTTTACAAGGCTCCTTGTGATGGAAAGTGGGGAGAGAATGAATCAGATTACCTTGTTTTCATTGTTCAAGATGTTGCCTTGCATCCCAATCTAGAAGAGGTTGTTAAGTACGTAAACAAAGAGCAGTTGAAGGAGCTCATAAGGAAAGAAAGAAAGGTGAAGATGAAACTGCATCAACAAATGAACAAGCATGGACCCTTTAGCAAGAAGACAAAAATGAAAGATGTGTTATCAAGTAGTGTGTTGTAGAAAATCCAGATTATGTTGTAAGCCTAGCTAAGACTTAGAATGAGATTATGTCTGTGTCTTATGTATTGTGTTATAATGTATGTGACTTATGTATTGAGCTATAGTGTATGTCTGTGTCTTATGTATTGTGCTACATCGTATGGTTGGAATTAAGGGGTGTTGGAAAACATTAATTCCAACCTCAGTCTGCATTAACTGTGTTAAGTAGGAAGTCTTCTTAAGAATTTAAGACATCAGGTTTCTGGAGACTTCAGATAACTTCAAATGGAAATGTAAAGTTCAAACTGTGTTGTGTTAAATTCTACAAGAAGTCTTCTCAACAATTTAAGAGATTAGGTTTCTGGAGACTTCAGATAACTTCAAATGGAAATGTAAAGTTCAAACTGTGTTGTGTTAAGTTCTGTGTTTTCTGATATCTTTTGGAAACAATACATACAAAATTGTGGTGTAGGCTATCAGATTCACCATGGTTGAGTGAATCCACTATCATAACAAACATGAAATCCAACAATACTCATGTAGAGTCCAACTTTGAAGTCAATCTTGCAGCTTTCAACATTTACAAGCTCTTGCATCATTCCAACTTCGAAGTCAATTGCGGTTACAAGCTCTTGCATCATTCGGGTGCCTGGGAATACATTTGTGTCGATTGTTTCATTTTTTTCACCATATGTACTCTTCAATACAGAGCTCTTGCATCATTTGGGTAACTGGGAATTAATGTCTTTCCATTGTTTCTTTTTGTTAAGTAAAGTTCACGTAAAGTTTTAGCGTATAACATGGAGAGCTATCAATCTTTGAGATTTATGGTTGATATAAAGATAAGATCAATGATGTAAGAGTCAAAAGTGCTTCTTATTATGCATATCTTTGTAATACTCCTATAGATCTCCAACTTCGAAGTCAATGTTGCAGATTTAAGCTTTTACAAGCTCTTGCATAATTCAGGTGTCTGGAATGCATTACTGTCCATTATTTCATTTTGTTAAGCATATGTAAAAATTAAGAGTAAAGTTTTAGGGTATAGTCTTGGGAGCTGTCAATATTTGAGATCTGTAGCTGATAAATAGATAAGATAATGTTAGAGTCAAAAGTGCTTCTTATTATGCAGCTCCCTAATTCTCATCTCAATTATGTTGTTGTGATCAATGTGTTGTAATCCTTTAGGATTTCTGTATAGTTAGGGATTTAGTTATAAATTAGGTATTTCTAGTTATAACGGTTTCAGTTATATTTTTCAAGTATAAATGTAACCTTCATTAGTGAATTAATGCATAGATTCCAACATTTGAATCAATGGAATTCTCCAGACTTCTTATCAGTGGTATCAGAGCCTGGATCAAACTCTGTTGAACCAGAACGCCTAGATCCTCCATTGTTGTAAACCAGCGAAGAAGATGTGCTTGCTGACCTGAATATTTAACTGTCAGCAGTGTTGGTAGAGGCGTGACCTGGTAGTGTGCGCAACAACATTGGTGGAGTCAGCAGTGTTGGTAAAGGTGTGCTTGGTGGAGACTTTGCTTTGGCAGTTTTTTTAATATTGGTGGAGACTCTGCTCTGGCTATTTTTAATATACAACCATTGGATTGTTAATAGTTTTTTTAAGACCACCATACAGTGCCTTGGAGCAGACAGATCGGTGGCTATTGAATCTGTAAGTTAATACAGAAAATATATATATATTTTAATGAAATTTATGTTGTAATGGTTGAAACATAATTTTCTTTAAAGAATTTTGTTCCTGTAATCATAACAATCTTTTTTTTAAGAATTCTTTCATTATCTGAAGAAAAAAAAAAAAAAAAAAAAAAAAAAAAAAAAAAAAAAAAATGAACTCCTTGGTATCTTTAATTGGGATTGTTCTATCCGGAAAGGAAAATTACGAGGAATGGTTCAGAAAGGTTAAAAATACACTTATTTTTGATGATCTGTGGGATGGAATTTGTCAAGGAAAAGAAGAGAATTCACCATATCAGCCTCACAATGAGAAATAGTTAGCAATCTCACAAAGTAAGGATAAAAAGGCCTATGCCTTAATTTCCACTTCAATCTCAAAAGAGGCAAGTAGATACATTGCTCAGAATAAAACATCATATGATGCCATAACAAAACTAAAAGATATTTATGATTCACATTCTAAATTGGAGATAATTCAGTTATTGTTGAAGTTATTTAATTTGGAAATGAAAGATAATGATCCTCTAAAACTTGCTTCTGAAATTAAAGCCATCAATCATGAAATTGAATCTACTGGAGTTAAAGTTGATCTGCAACTCACTGCCTTTATAAAAGCTCTTTACCCTAGTTATTCACACTACTTGGAATCTCTCCAAGCTAGTGGGCAATTAAAAGATTTTGATTTTGATAAATTAGTAGGGAAAATTGCAGAAAGAGAGAAGGCTTTTGGCAAGAAAGAAACATCACATAATTCTAATACTGAAACCCTATGTCTTGCTCAAAAAGACCAAAAACCTCAAGAAGAATCTGACAGAAATACTAAGGGTAATAGAGGTCGAGGTAGGAAGAATTATAGAGGCAGGGGGGCAGAAATATTCATGGAGATAGACAGCATAATGATAAACAAAGAAAATTTCCTGATAAAACAATTGTAAAATGCTTTCGATGTGGTAAAATTGGACATACAGTTGCAAATTGTAGAATTCCCTGGGAGAAAATTAATGAAAGAAGAGAACAAATTCTTGAAAAGAAAGATAATCTAATTCCAGAAAAAGGATAGTCTTCTGAGAATGCACATTATGTTGTTGCTCATTGTAATTTTCATATGGAAGATATATTTAGTAACTCTTTTTCTTCATGGCATGACAGTTGGATTCTAGACATAAGTGCCACTTGTCATATGACCTTTAGAATAGACTTGTTTGAACAATTCAGTGATAATATTGATGGAGTAGTGTATTTTGTTGATAAGTCTCAAATCAAACCATCGAGGATTGGTTCTATTCTGTTAAAAATCCCTAGACTTTCTTATTATACTTTGAATGATGTTCTTTACATTCCTCAGTTCCAAAGAAATTTATTATCTCTTGTACAATTAAGACAACAGAGACATTCCATCCACATATTTGATGGTAAAGTGGAAATTCGAAGAGCAACCGATAATAAAACTGTAATGACTAGTGTAGAAGAAGATAAATTGTTGAAATGAAAGGTGTGTCGTCTGTTACATTGAACACTAATTATTTGGTTCATCAAAATGATAGTTTGTCATCTTCTTTATTGTGGAATGCACGCTTTGGTCATATAAATTATGAAAGTATTAGAATTATGAGACACCAGGGGATTAAAGGACTTCCAACAGTTCCCAAAAAATTGACCCCATGTAATACTTGTATATTAGGCAAGCATCACAAACAATCTTTTCATAATTCTACGTCTCGAGCTACAAGAAAAATAATCCTCATACACTCTGATTTATGTGGCCCTATGCCTATACCAACTGCGAATGGAAATAAATACATACTGACTTTTATTGATGATTGTTTGAGAATGTGTTGGGTTTATTTGCTTAAGGAAAAATCACAAGTTTTTGATGTGTTTAAAAAATTTCATCTCTTGATTACAAATGAAGCTCACCTAAATATTGGTACTATAAGAACTGATAATGGAGGAGAATATACTTCACATGTCTTTGAAAAATATTTACAAGAGAATGGCATCAAACACCAGACCACAATACCATATAATCCACAACAAAATGGTGTTGCAGAACGAATGAACAGAACATTGCTTAATATGGTAAGGTCAATGATGTTTTTTAAGAATGTAAAATTGATGTTTTGGGGAGAAGCAGTGCTCTGTGCAGCATATTTTAGAAATTGGTGCCCATCCTCTGTCATTAACAACAAAAGTCCATATGAAATGTAGTATAATCGTCTTCTTGCTATTAAACATTTTAGAGTTTTCGGTTCTTAATGTTATGCTTTGATTCCTACACAACAGAGGACTAAGTTGAGTGAACGGAGCAGAAAATGTATTTTTTTAGGGTATTCTATGACTTCTAAGGCATACTGATTATATGATGAAGAGAAAAAGAAATTTATTTTATCAAGAGATGTAATTTTTCTTGAATCCGATAAAGATTCCCCCACTGTTGATAGAAAACTTAATCAGATAGAAAAGTTTGTGCCTCAAGAGTTTTATTATGAATAAGATAATATAGTTCCACATCCTGAAGGGGGGGTACCTATATTAGATCAGTCTGTGGAGTTTCCTTCTCTCAATGATGATAATTCTGCTATTGATGAGAAATTGGTTGATGCAAGTGTTTCTACAGACATGACAAGGACAGAAACAACGACAGAGTTGACAAAGACAAAAATGGTAAGAATTGAGACAAATGAAGAAGATGAGCAACTTTATACATAACCTTTGCGAAGATCATCTCGTGTTCGAACATTTCGAAGAAATATGATGAGTTTAATACTAGAAGTTCCTCAGGTAACTATTCTCATTGTGAATTTAACTTTTATGTGGATTGTGAACCTAATTGTTTTGAAGAAGCCACTAGTTATGATCAGTGCAAAGATGCAATGCAAAAGGAATATGATGCTCTCATAAAAAATGGCACATGGAGGCTGGTGGATCCTCTTGTTGGCATCCAACCTATTGGTTGCAAATGGATTTATAAAACTAAGTATAAAGCTGATGGTTCACTAGACAAACACAAGGCAGGACTTGTAGTGAAGGGATATGCACAGAATGATGGTATTGACTATACAGAGACATTTTCTCCTACAGCTAAATGGGGCACTATTAGATCTTTGTTTGCTATTGCAGCTCAAAAAGAATGGAAAATTCATCATATGGATGTCAAAACTTCTTTTTTAAATGGGGATATGAAAGAATATGTTTACATGTTTCAGCCAGAAGGTTTTTCCGTTAAAGGGAAAGAATAAAAGGCTTACAAACTAATGAAGTCTTTGTATGGCTTGAAACAAGCGCCACGAACATGGTATGAGAAACTAATTGACCATCTTCTAAAGTTAAATTATAAACATTTTGACCTAGATGATGCAAGTCTTTTCGTTAAGAAAGTTGGAAGATCAGTTGTATATCTAGTTGTATATGTTGATGATTTGATGATCACAGGAAACAATGATGAATTTATATCATCTATTAAGAAGCAATTAAAAAAGTTTTTGATATGACAAATTTAGGTTTACTTCATTATTATCTTGGAATTGAAGTTGATCAAAAACCACAACATATTTTCATCTCTCAGAAGAAGTATGTTGGTAAGTTATTGAACAGATATATTATGATGGATTGTAATTCTGTTGCTACACCAATGTAGCAGAATTTGAAACTTACTTCAGAAGAAGGAAAATCATTTGAAGATCCAACAAAGTATAGGCAACTTGTTGGAAGTTTGATTTATTTATCTATTACTCATCTTGATATAACATTTGTTGTAGCAATACTTTCCAGATTTATGCATCATCCTCGTGAGGGGCATTGGGTAGCAGCAAAAAGAGTACTGAAATATTTAAAAGGAACCCAAACTTATGACATCAAATATACCAAAGTTTTAGACTTCCATTTTTCTAGTTATTCAGATTTCGATTTTGATGGAGATAAAGAGAATGGAGTCTCTACTTTTGACTATTTGATGAATCTTGGATCAATAGCCATCAGTTGGAGATCACACAAGCAATCTGTTCCTATCGATTCTACCACTGACGCTGAATATGTTGCAGCAGCTCAAGCCACTAAGGAAATCATTTGGCTTCAGAAAATACTTGAAGATTTGCAGAAGAAACGAAAAGTTTCAACCCCTTTATTTCTTGACAACTCTTATACAATACAATTGGCCAAGAATCCAAAGTTTCATGATCAAACCAAACATATCAACACCAAGTATCATTTGATTCGACATCATGTAGAGGCCAAAACAATTTATCTAACACATTGTCCAACATTAGAACAAATTGCAGATATCTTTACTAAAGCATTGGGGCGTGAAAGGTTCGATAAATTTAGATCTTTACTTGGTATGTCAGATGTCCCTTCAGATTAAGGGTGGAAATGTTGTAATCCTTCAGGATTTCTGTATAGTTAGGGATTTAGTTATAAATTAGGTATTTCTAGTTATAACTGTTTCAGTTATATTTTTCAAGTATAAATGTAACCTTCATTGAATGAATTAATGCATAGATTCCAGCATTTGAATCAATGGAATTCTCCAGACTTCTTATCACAATCACGAAGGAGCCTACGCAACCGCAGAAAGGTTAGCTAATACTCAAAGCATGAGTTAAATTTGAGGGTATTTTGACCATATTTTTCTTATTTAATCATTATATTCTTAAATATTTATCGATTTAAAACTTAATTTTTCAAACAATCAATGTGATAAGAAAATTAAAGATTCACCTATATCTCCATTGGTATATATATATATATATATCATTTTGCAATACTAAACTAGTGATAAGCACAAAATACTCTCGAGTGTTGAGAGTGCAAGATAAGTGTTAATTTATTCATATTGGCTTTTTAGACTCGTTAGATATCGTCATTCACATAATGTAATCCTGCACAATGCACACTAAAACATCACTAAAACCTAAAGTTTGAAGCTTAAAAGTTGAAACAGACAACATCATGTCTATATTCATGCACCGTTGGTATGCTTTATAAATATTAACTTATGGGACTAATCAAATTGAAGGTTTTTAAGTTTTCGAATAAAAATAATATTTTTTTTTATAAAATGAGTTTATTTATTAGTTTCATTAGAATATGGAGCTATTTCATGTTTGGATATGGAAATTTCATATCTTTGATTACCAAGATTATGATGTATTTCATACTTTGATACTAATCTATACATGATAGAGTTTGGGCCTTTATGCCAGCACAAGATATTCTTTCTTTTTACTTGTTAGATGATTATGAATTTCTTCAAACTGCATTCCCTATATATTATTATTTTTGAAAATATTTGAATGTTAAGATCCTCTTCAAAATACGTTATAGTTAATAGGTTTGAGCAAACTACTTGAAAATTTTTAGAAAATAAAAATTGTTAGAAAATAGTTCAATGTGATTTTTAAAATCTTTTAAATTACATAGATAATGACTTTATATATTTACAACAAATCATTAGTTAATTTAACAACAAAGATGAACACAATTAAATATATTTAATCTTTCTAAAATAATATTAACTATATACATCTATGATATTACATGGTTAAAAGGTATTTTATGGACAAATTAGAGCTAAATTTTTTTCTAATAAAAAATATAATACTTTCTAAAATAATATTAAATATATACATCTATGATATTACATGGTTAAAAGGTATTTTATGGACAAATTAGAGTTAAATTTTTTTCTAATAAAAAATATAATACTTATATCAACAAGAAGTTTTTACATTTAATATATATATATAAAATTAAAAAAAAAATAATCTCTCATAAATTTTTTATAAAATAAGTAAGAATACCCATCAAATTTATGCTCTGCTTTAACCTTAAAATAACTAATCTGATCTGGTTTCCTACCATTTTTACTCATCTCTTTATTATCACAGGCACTTCAATTATAATGGTTCACATGTGTAAGAATACCCATCAAAACTGTGAAGACGACTTACCTGTAACCACCAAATATACAGGTAAAGATTTTCATGGTTATACTTTGCAAGTAAACCTTTATGCAATTTAGGGAATGTTTTTAAATGACAGTCTCATATGTTCGAAGATTTATCCAAAATTGGGAAGTCATATACCGTTCCTCAATTTTACGCATTTACAAGATCTTATATGGAAAGAATTTTCAATAAATGCTGGGATTCATTCATTAGGAAATAATTTTGAAGTCAAAATTAAGCAAACCACAGCAAATTTAATTTAATTTATAACATAGTTAGTCGAGTTATATAAAAAAGTTATTTTAGTTTCACAAGTTAAATGGTTAATGAATATCCATTTAATGAATATTGATAGACCTAACATATTGAAGTAAATTAGAATGATAATAAGGTTGGTAAAAAGTCAAATTTTAGATGTGAAAGTTTGTTTAAGTAATTAAAAAAACGAATGCAAATATGTTAATAAATTTTATCACAACTTTTTATTCAATGGTGACAAAGAAAAATATTAATTTTTATTAAATTTTTAATATAAATCTAGTATTTATAATAATAAAAATTGTAAAATTTGATATTTTAGGTTTAAAAAGGAAATATTTAATATTAAGAGATATTTAATATTATTGGGGCCATATAAATTAAATTGTTGGTAAATGTGTATTTACATCCAATCATAATAAACAACAAAATTCTTAATCATAAATTTAGAGTTGTTAACATTAACATAATCATAAAAATTAACTAAATTATAATTTTATTTAAATATTTTATTATTATTATTATTATTATTGAGCCGAGACTACAACCCTTTATAGGTAGATGTGTAGGTGTAATGTAACTATCTAAACAATTTTGAAAAAATAATTAAAAAGTTAAAAGTGATATGGGGATGAGTGTAAACATTTAAATGTTGGCTCAATTAACAATAAAATTTTTAAGTAATATGTTATCTCTTTATTTTGTTATTAACTCGTGAATAGATTTTGTTACAATACCATGGCCCAATACCATGTCTTATCAATACCACATGCCCAAAAACAATAACTTATTTGACAAACAAATATTTTATATATGACAATATTATTAACCATGGATATTCACCCCACTTTGTCATTAAAATTATGAACTTGCTAATAGGTTTTGTTACAATACCTTGGGCCAATACCATGACTTATCAATACCACATGCCCAAAAATCATAACTTATTTCCCAATCAAAATATTTTATAACAATATGACTAGATTATTTACCATCAATATTCACCCCCACTTTACTATGGATATTCTTAACTTGTAAATAGACTTTGTTACAATACAATGGCTTATCAGTACCACATGCCCAAAAACCATAACTTATTTCACAATCAAAATATTTTGTAAATATTTTATTTTATAACATTTTTTTAATTAAATCTAAAAGGAAAAAGGTTATAATTACTTTTGAGATATATCTAAAACCTCTATCCTTTCGACTACTAAAAATATCCCCATAGAAATTAAATCAAGGTTTTAATAAAATTAAAATGAGAATACTTTTATATATAAAGATGTGAAATTTATGTAATACCAAGCAATCAAAGCAAACAAAGTGACTAACAATAATAGAGGAAGGACAATGCATGATACTTTTAAGTTTTTCATTATTGTATTTTATTTGACATGATTGATCCAAAATATAGGTTTAGTATTTTATAACCAATTGAGTTTTTTTAATTTAGATATTTTCTTAAACATAATACAATGGGATCAAATTTAAGAGAGAGAGAGGGGGCGTAGAGGGGGAGAGGGGAGTATAGTGACAAAGTTGGAGAGAGAGAGGGAGAGAGAGAAAGAGAGGAAGGAAGAGAGAAAGGAGGGGAGAGAGAAGGAGAGAGGGAGGTGAGAGAGATAGGGAGAGAGAGGAAGGAAGAGAGAGATGATGGGAGAGAGAAAAGGAGATAGGGAGAGAGGAGGGGAGGGAAGAGAGAGAAGAGGAGAGGAAAAATATAGGGGGAGAAGGGGAAGAGAGAGAGAGGGAGACACATATATGGAGGGGAGAGAGAGAATGAGAGAGGGAGGTCGATAGTGACAGAGTTGGAGCGAATACAGAGGGAGAGAGTGATGGGGTGGGGGAGAGACAATAAGAGGTTGGAGAGAAATGAAGAGAAAGAGGAATCAAGAGAGATGTGAGAGAGAGAGGGAGAGAGATGGAGTTGGAGGGGGAGAGAGGGAAGAAAGAAGAAAGACATAGAGGGAGAAAGGTGGAGAGAGTGAGGGAGTGAAAAGGGAGATATGGAGAGAGAGTGAGGGAGAGAGGAGAGCGAGAGGGAAGAGAGAGAGGGAGAGAAGGGGAAGAGAGAGAGAGGGAGAGGAAGAGGGAGGGAGAGATAGATAGATATGGAGAGAGAGTGTGTAAGTTTGGGGGTTGAGATAGAGAGAGGGAATAGGAAAGAAACACAAATACAAATATAGATATTATAGAGTATTATATAACAAACCTAGATCCATCTTAACCCCGAATCTATCAAGCACCGAGAGGGATCAAATATATCGTGGTACAAACCTTTTTTCAATTTTTGCACTCAAAAAAAAGGTTTGAACCTGAGAGATTTGATCCCTCTCGACGCTTGATACATTTGGGTTTAAGATGGATCTAGGATGTTTATTATTATTATTTATGAAAATAATTAATATATAATTTAAACATGTATACATTGTAAAAAAACAACAAACAGATTACTGATAATTAAATTACACATAATAATTATTGATAATTAATTTCAAATTTTGAAAACCATATGCTAATATAGAAATATCTATTAGCATAATTAATTATTTAGTTGTCTTCATAATAAACCAACCTTTGATGTAAGTTCTCTTGATAATATGAGGATTGCCAAAATTATATTCTTCCTGATTCCATAACAAAAGTTTATGGACTTTCTCTGTTGTGCTTTTCAGATGGCTTACCATTTCCAGTACGTTGGATTTTCCCCTGTTAACATCAAAGTGAATAGAACTTCCATGGTATCACTTTCCACTAAGGAGTGACTTTTTCTCTCTATCAGTTGGGTGTTCATATTTGTTATGTTCAAGTATCTCTTGATGTTTGAACTAGAATACAATTAACATGTTTAATCTCTGAAATTGTGCCAACTGAACATGTGAATTGTTGCATTCCCTCAATCTAACTCCATTAATAAATTGTAGAACCTATGGTATATCAGTAATTAAACTTGACATAATTAATGTAATTAATTTTCGAAGAACTTTTAAAACTGACTTGTTTGTAATAATAATATAATTTAAAGGAGTGACACCCCACGTTCAGTTAGAATAAGAAATTTATTTATAAGTAGATTTAATATCAAAATGAAACATAATGAATCAAAACTTAAATATATTCTTCCCAATATACAACAACAAGTTAACCATGTACAGTGTACCTATCACTCTTTACACATAGCTTACCATTTTCAGTATGACGGACTGGTACCCATCAACATCAAACGGAGTACACCTACGAAAGAATGGGGTGATGTGACCCTCCAGCCCCCCTCTAGAAATTTTTTCGTTCCTGACGTCGTCCATCTCCTCCTCCCATCAGGCCCCACCCCCAATTGCTCGTTTGTGGCCTCGCCCATCCTCCTCCCATCCCATCAGCCTCCTCCCCTGCCCAAACCCTCTGCCACCCTGCATTAACTACTCCATAATTCAAACAAATCTCCCATTCTAACAGAGTTCTCCCTCCCTCCAATTTATCACGCCTTGCTCCAGATCTCTCCCCTGCGACCTGACGCCACAGTTTTCCCCTACGACCAAAGTTAGTGACTGAAGTTACATATAAAGATGATCACATCAGAGCGTCACGCCAATTCTGGAGGTCTAGCCTACTCCCTTACCTATGATCGAAGTTAGCAATTGAAATTACATAACAAACTGACCACATCAGAGTGTACCACCAATTCTGGAGGTATGATTCAATTGACAAGTTCCATATTGTAGTTGGACATTACTTGCATCGTTATAGTTCATGTGTTCATACCACAATAATAGATTAAATTTTAATTCTTAGAGAGCCCATTACCACAATAATAGATTACAGGGAATGTGATTCCAGTGCAAACTGTAATGGGGTCTTTCATTATGCAAGGGTCTCTCATTATTTGCATAGATATCGAACATATGAAGTAGGGAGGGATCTCTATATTCTCTACCTCTTTATTCTCTCTTGGATCCATGCTTAAACATTTTCAGAAATATTAAAAGTGCTTAATTTGAAAAGGATATTAAAACTTCTAGAACTTATCTCTTTTTGGATTTTTGGGTTGAGTCCCTTCATAGAGAATCGAACTTGGATTGATTATTGTAAACTTCTTGTCCCTAAATTCTCAAATAGAGCTCATTCAGAAATGGACTGAGAATCAAGCACAACCTTACCCAAATAGGGTTTATATGAAGGATTCTTCACAAACTAATGACAAGACAGTCTATAACCAAGTCATATTGGGTGTATAAGCTATAACATAAAAGATGATTGATTCTCTTGTTCGAGGCAATTAAATTAAAATAATTTCTGATAATTGCAAACTCAAGGGGAATTTATATATTTATATTCCAAAGTGATGTGACTCTGGTCACATGGATGCTAAATCGCCTGCAGCTTGGGCCCAACGGTGGGAGGATTACAAGATTCAAAGCAAAAAATGATAAGAGTTCAATGTGAGGTTGATTGTAGTTTATTTTCCAACTAGATATATGTTAACATAGCATTCAAATAATGGATGACTGAAAATCAAAGAGAAGATAATGATACTTGGTAGACTGTGTAAATGAGATCATAATTGATAGGTAGCTAGATTTTCAACTTGAACTCTTTGTTAAGGCTGGAGTAGCATGTGCATCTTCATTAGAGTCACATGGCATGCATTTTGTGTAGAAGTTTGATTTCCAAATCTTGATATTTAAAAATATTTGTAGCAAACCTTGTAATCCATGTAGCAAAGCCTAATGTGCTGAAAATATAGGAGTTTGTGGGACTCTGTAGCTGGCTGTAAGTGTTGAAGTTTATAGCAACATGTAGAAGATTAATTATATAGTATGCTTGTAGGTGTTGAAGTCTGTAGCAGAATGTAGGAGTCGTAGGTAGCATACTTGTAGGTCTCAAACTCTTTAACACTTTGTAGAATATTGATCTTGTAGTATAACTATAGGTTTCAAACTATCCTTCTAGTGAATTCGAACTTGCAAAGACTTGATTTCGAATAGGGTTTGTACTCATTCCTTTTGACTGGATATGATGACCATTATACATTGACTTTTGATGTTGGATGAGATAGTTGGAGTTTTGTGCATGCTATCTTTGTTGAATATTCTTTTGTAGGATTTATTGCTAGGCACTGATCTTCATGCTTGAAATTTACATCGAATTATAATAATACAATGTGTCCTGGGAATAACCAATGATCAATGGAATGATGAATATTGGCATGTTGTTGAATAATTAGAGATTTATTCTTAGTGTTTTCTATGGTTTTGATGACATCCATACTTTAAATGTACTCAAGAAACTCTAATGTCCTAGATGTAGTTGTATTAGACTTTCGAGGATCAACTTTAGCCTTGAATTTGAAGAGTGGCCTTCTTAGTTGTAAAGTATATCAATATGCTTTTGAGGTATGCTTGTCTTCATGCTTGAAATATGTCTGTAGGAATTTACAGGGTAAGTTCCTCAGAAAGAACACCAAAAGGACACCGCTCACAACCAGATCACAGATCAATACACCAATATTTTTGACGTGGTTAAAACCCTCAAAGAGGGAAACAGTCCATGGCCTGCGCCAACGTGGCTACTACAGGCAATTTATTAATCAAAGAATGAAAATTTACATAAGCTTCTCTCATGCACAGATTACCCGAACAATGACCCTCCATGCGCTTTAAAAAGAACTCATGGACCAATCGGGTGTCAAGCCACGGATCAAGTGTCGGTAATACCGAGGAGAGAGTGAACCGTCGGATCACTACATATCGTGACCGTCGGATTGTAAGTTACAAAATGTACAACGGTAAAGAAACACACTTTACCTAACTCTATACTATACCAAGTTGAACTTAACTATTTCCTATGTGTCGGAATATCCTAACATCCCCCCTTAAGAACAACTTGGGATAGGATTGAAGGATTTACAAATATGACACAATAGGAGAAGGAAGGAGGCACTAGAGCCTATCCCCCCTTAGTGACAACTTCCTGAACTCCAAGCATATATCGAAGTTTAGTGAACTTCGCCTCTGTGAGAGCCTTTGTGAAGATGTCTGCAACCTGATCATCTGTTGAACAATATTGCACTTCAAGAACATGGTCATGAATGAGCTTTCTGATGAAGTGCATGTGTAGTTCAATGTGTTTACTGCGCTGATGCTGGACTGGATCTTTGCATAGCTGAATGGCACTTTGATTATCACACCAAAGTGTGGTTGGATGCTGCTGCTCAAAGCCAAACTCTGATAGGATCTGACGAAGCCACAAGGCTTCCTTACTAGCTTCCACGGCACCACGATACTCTGCTTCTGCTGACGAAAGAGAAATGGCAGCCTGTTTCTTACAAGCCCATGTAATAGGTCCTGAACCAAGAGTGAAGACATAACCGGCAGTAGACTTCCGATCATCAGGGTCACCAGCCCAATCAGAATCAGTGAAACCAACTAATAGAGGAGCTGCTTTGGCACTGTAATGAATCCCAAACTGTACTGTACCTCGAACATAACGAAGTATTCTTTTGGCTGCTTTCCAATGACTTTCACGGGGGTTTTGCATAAAACGAGCAACAAGGCCAACAACAAAGGAAAGATCAGGACGAGTATGGGTTAAATACAAGAGTTTTCCTACAAGTTGACGGTATAAGGTAGCATCAACTTCAGGAGAAGTACAAGAGACTGAAAGTTTGACTCCAGACTAAAAGGGAGAAGGGGCTGGCTTACAGTCTTCCATGTGAAAATGACGAAGAATATCACAAGCATACTTGGACTGGGAAAGGGAAATACCCTCCTTGGATTGCAAGACTTGAAGACTGAGAAAATAGTGTAAGTGTCCTAAGTCTGTCATTTCAAATTTCTTTTTAAGGCTGGACTTCACATGGTTTATAAGGTTGGGATCACTACCAGTAAGAATAAGATCATCAACATAAAGAACAAGGATGATAAGAGAGTTGCCCACTTTCTTGGTGTAGACAGTATTGTCAGAATAACACCTAGAAAAGCCAGATTCTAAAAGAAAGCTATCCATTTTGGCATACCAAGCCCGAGGAGCTTGCTTGAGACCATAGAGAGATTTCTTAAGTCGACAAACAAGGCTGGAGTCTGTTTGGATGAAGCCAATGGGTTGTTCCATATAGATTTCTTCATGCAAGTCCCCATGCAAGAAGGCAGATTTAACATCCATCTGATGGACTTCCCATTTTAAAGAGGCAGCAAGGGAAAGAACAAGGCGGATAGAGTTCATTTTGGCAACAGGGGAGAAGGTTTCAGTGTAGTCAATGCCTTCAACCTGTGAAAAGCCCTTAGCAACAAGACGAGCTTTATGTTTATCAACTTTCCCATCTGGTCCATACTTGGTTCTGTAAACCCATTTACATCTAACAAGTTTGCGTCCCTTTGGTAGAGGAACAAGATCCCATGTATCATTTGTCAACAATGAATGATATTCTTCATTCATAGCTGCTTCCCAATGTGGATGGCCTGAAGCTTCTGCAAAAGTGTCAGGATCATGATTTACTGGAGCTTGAGCCAGTAAAGAAGAGGCTCTTTCAAACTGAGAACGTGTACGTCGCTGATCTGTAGGATCACCGGCAAGATCACCTGCTGCATCCCGAGTAGCACGGACCCATCTTGGAAGTTGAGGATCCTGAGAAGGTGGGGGAGGATTATCATCCTCACTTTCATCATCTGAAGAAGAAATGTTTTCAAAAGTAGAAGAGATAGGAAGAGGTGGCACATCCGCCGGACTAGGCTCGCAGGCCGATTTATTTTCATCAAATTTTACATCTCTTCTAATGATAACATTTTTGGACTTAAATGGAATAAGTCTATAACCTTTTACATCTTCAGAATATCCAACAAAAGTACATTTCTCACTCTTAGGTTCTAAAGCTTTATGCTTTTCATCTGGAATATGGGCCCATGCTTCACTTCCAAAAACACGAAAGTGACTTACATCTGGTTTAATGGAACTCCAAGCTTCTTTGGAGTGATATTCTCTAGAACCTTAGTAGGAGTGCGATTGATTATATAATTTGCACAATTAATTGCTTCGGCCCAAAAACTAAGACTGAGTCCTTTAGATTGCAGCATACAATTAGCCATTTCCTTTAAGGTGCGATTTTTCCTTTCAGCTACACCATTTTGTTGTGGAGTGTATGGAACAGTATGTTGCATTTGAATTCCATTTTCGGTGCAAAAGTTGATGAATGTGTTTTTAACATATTCTCCACCATTATCAGTTCTTAGCTTAAGAATTTGATGTCCAGATTGTTTTTCAACAAAGGCTTTGAAGGCCAAAAATGTGTTAAATACTTCGCTCTTGAGTTTTAAGAAGTATACCCAAGTGCGTCTGGAGAAATCATCAATGAAAGTTAAGAAATACTTGCAGCCAGAGAATGAAGCAACAGGAAGTGGACCACATAAATCACTGTGCACAAGCTGTAAAGGGGCTGAGGCGTGCCAAGAGGCACGTTTGTCAAAACTGTCCCGATGATGTTTTCCGAGTACACATCCGGAACAAACACCATCTCTGCAAGATACCATAGGAAGACCTGTCACCATATTTTCTTTACATAGATGCTGAAGGGAGCGATAGTTTAAGTGACCAAATCGCTCATGCCAAAGTTTGCTCACTTCATCATTATGAGCAACAAATACTGAGGGAAGATTGATGACCCAAAGTTGTGAAACTTATACAACCTTGTGGAATCATCAGCAATACCAGTAGCTAGAATCTGTTTAGGATCTCTTAGATCCTTGATTACAACATCATGAGGTGAAAATTCAACAATTTTACCTTCACCTGAATGAGTTATCTGATATACAGATAGAAGGTTGCAGGATAAGGTTGGAACACATAATACATCATTAAACTGACCATTGTCTAGATGAACAGTTCCAGTCCCTACAACATTAAGAGATCTATCATCACCAACATATATATTTTTGGTGTTACAATCATTTAAAGAAGAAAACATGGCTTGGTTTTTGGCCATGTGATAAGAGGCTCCAGAATCAATGAGCCACTCATGAGAAGGAGAAGAAGAAGATACATTTAATGCATAACCAGACTGAGATGATTGACAACGACATGCAGAAAGTGCCATTCCGGAAGTTGAAGTTGAAGTATGCTCCACATGGATGTTATGTTTCTTCATTGCGGCTTCCATCTTCTTAAAGCATTTAGATTCTAAGTGGCCATCTCGATTACAAAAGTTACAATGTCTATCAGTCTTCTTCCATTTGTTTTTATTGGTCTTATCATTTTGCTGAAATGATCTTTCATTTTGAGGCTGAGTTTGCTTAGGACCCTTGTTTGGTTTAGGACCATTCTTTTTAGGATATGACTTCTTAGGATTCTTTGAATTTGGTTGCTGCTGGGCGGCTAACGCTTTCTTGGAAGAGTTTCCAAGATTAAGAAGACCAAGGTGTAAGAGTTTTTCTTGTTCTCTTATTAAGGAATCACAAAAGGAGTCAAAGGAAGGGGCCTTGTAGTCTTTTCCTTGACAAATGAAAGCTTCCCTTGTAGAATGGAAAGTGGAAACAAATACAGAGTAGGCTGGTCCCAACTTAGTAAGGATGGAATAAATAAGGTTACCATCTTCTTTCTTAACCTTAACACCTTCCAAGAGATATCTAAGGGTCTTGAATTTGGACAAGAAATCTTCAATGCAAGAAAAATTATTAGGATCCAAAGTAAGCAACTCATTTTCAAGTTGATGGGCTCTAATTTCATTTTTAATCCCAAAAACTTTAGCGATTTTTTCCAATGCTTCATGAGGAGTCTCAAGTTCTGCAATATGGAATCTAAGATCAGGAGAAATAGACATCCCTATCAAACCACGTGCTTGATCTTGTCTATTTTCCCATTTTGCAGCCTTGTCTTCATCTTTTGGTTTCTTCTCTTGGTCTGTGGCTATTCTGTAGAGACCTTTACTTCTAAGTAAATCTTCCATGTAGGCTATCCATTGGAAGTAGTTAGTGCTGTCAAGAATGACTTGGCATGGACTTTCCATTTTTTAAAAAAAAACTGAAGCTGAAGATGCTGAAAGTAAGTGTTCCAATGGATAGATCTCGAAAAATTAGGCTGTTTTTAAAAAAACGGCTCTGAAAAAGGCTTCCGGATGAAGAAGTTATGGCTTTTTGAAAAAAATTTGTTGAAGTTGCCGGCAAAGTGCGCGAATGTGCGGGAATGAAAAAATCCGCCCCCACAAAATGGAGACTTGAACCCAAGACCTCTACTCTCTTAAAATAGCTTTGAACCAATTGATCTATACAAAAAATTTGAGAGAGAGAGAGAGAGAGAGAGAGAGAGAGAGAGGGGGGGGGGGCTTGGTTTGCGTGCTTGCCTTGAGAAAGCTCTTTTTCCCTACAAAACACAAAACACAAAACCCAACACGAATATGCAAAGAAAACGAACCTTGCGGCTCGAAGTTAGCTTTAGCCAAAAAACTAGATATTTTAAAAAAATGAACCTTGCGGCTCAAAGTTAGCTTTAGCCGAAAAACTAAATATTTCTCAATGTTTCTGATTTTCCGAGATCACACTAAGGTGCAGGGAAAAGAGCATACGCATGAGAAAAATCCTTCCTTTCTGTTTCTGATTTGCCCAGATCGCACAGAGTCGCAGGGCAAAGAGCATACGCAGAAATGAAAGGTATAGATCCGGTTAAAAAAAAGGCTAAATAAACCGAAACCGAAATAAGCAGAGAGAAAATAACAGTAAACTGCAAAAACACTATATACCTCCCAATCTGAAAAATGACGCAGCTAGGGCTACCGGAAACCTTTTCGCGTGAAACGAAAGGGGTTCCTCACTGGAACAGATGCTCCGAACGCAACAGAGCAGTCCTCTCGGCCCGAAAGCAGTCAGAAACAGCAGATCTAGGAAACGACAGCCGCATGCAGTTCTACCGGCTTCAGATTTGGATCACCAACGGACGCGGCCCTCAAATAGCTCTGATACCATGTAGGAATTTACAGGGTAAGTTCCTCAAAAAGAACACCAAAAGGACACCGCTCACAACCAGATCACAGATCAATACACCAGTATTTTTGACGTGGTTAAAACCCTCAAAGAGGGAAACAGTCCACGGCCTGCGCCAACATGGCTACTACAGGCAATTTATTAATCAAAGAATGAAAATTTACATAAGCTTCTCTCATGCATAGATTACCCGAACAATGACCCTCCATGCGCTTTAAATAGAACTCATGGACCAATCGGGTGTCAAGCCACGGATCAAGTGTCGGTAATACCAAGGAGAGAGTGAACCGTCGGATCACTACATATCGTGACCGTCGGATTGTAAGTTACAAAATGTACAACGGTAAAGAAACACACTTTACCTAACTCTATACTAGACCAAGTTGAACTTAACTATTTCCTATGTGTCGGAATATCCTAACAGATGGATCCTTGTTACTTTTGTAACTGTTATTCAAAATAATGTTAGATAAGCATATATGATGATATTTGAAATGATGTAGATAGGAATCAAAACATAAAAATAGAACATTTTCCCAAGCATAAAAATAGAGTGTTTTCTTAAGACTTCTGATCATGGGAAACTCCTAATTTTCATTCATTTCTCCATTACCATTGGAAAAGTAGAAATGAATTCTAATAGTTGATTGGACTCTGGATTCTTGATATATCTTATATATCTAAATTTAATCTTGATATATCATTAATCACATTAGTTACACATAATACCATTAATGAAAATTTCCAGAGGTTTATGATTTGATTTTAGACCATTTTGGCTTTCTGCTTATTTGGAGAATTTTACCTTGTGAATGTTGAAGGGGTTATGCTTTTGTAATGTTCCCATGAGTTTTTTTACAATATGCATTTCTTGGTTTTTACTAGGGCATATGCTTAAATGAATTGTATCCTCATTTATTATTGGCACTACAAGTTGTTTAATGTTAAAATTTAAATGCCTAATTTTTAATATGATTTTATTGTTATCTTATTTTCCAGCTCTTGTAAGCATAAAGAATGGTGCAAAAGTGGATCATGTGCATTGAAGTCTCTTGTTATCCTAATCTAGTATGAGAAATTGTTCAATTTTTCCTTCATAATAGTGCAACAAAACATGTGTTGCATAGAAAGAAATAAGTGGATGGAAGGACTACAAATAACGAGGCATACTATATTGTCATTGTCGAAAGGCTAAAAGAGGAAAATAAATATTGGTGTCAACAATATTACCGTATTAAAAAATTCAAAGTTAATATGCAACTAGATGAAAGGCACATATCAAGTTTGAAAGGACAATCTCAAACCCCTTTACAAAGAAGCCAAAATCTTGAGTTATGAATTTCAATCTTTTAACATAGATTACCATGCAGATATACAAAGAATTTCCACTCATCTACTATGTGGAGCTATCAATGATGACATAGGATCATCATCTATTACACCATAAGTCATTGATCAAAAGCAAGATAGGTCCAAATTATGGGTATGCGATTTTGTTGTCATTTTTGTGGGGGCTCTCATGGCATGGTTCTTTCATTAAAGAATAACCCATTAATGTATTATTTTCCCCCAACTTTCAATGATTGGGTTCTCTTGTATGGGTGACAAGTATATGGAAAAATGTGATATATTCCATGTATATGGAGAAATGTAATATTTGCATGGTTTGTGAATAAATAATTAAATGTTGTTGAGGTTATAAATATTTTCTTTTGTGTTATTTTACCATGTTAGTGATTTGAATTTTCTAATGCATTGAGGTAATTATGTCCATATTTAAAGTTTAATTAGTCAAGGGGCCTAAAAATGTTAACAACATTAATGTGAAAATGTTCTTTTTTTGTGAGTTAAAACACAACATAAAATCTTTACCTGGCAACCTCCATTTCCCTCTTTCATGTTTTTTATTGGAATTGGAAAATTATGCTTAAATTATAAGCAAGAAAACAATATTAAAAACATTAAATCCAATGACTTTTAGATCCATAAAAATGAACAAAATGTGGGGATTATGCTATACATTTAAACCTTCTATTTAAATTGTGCATAACTTTTGAATTCAAGAAACCATAATTCTATCTACCAAATACAGGCTTATACTCACCTTCAAGTTGGAAATCCAAAATTTTATCCATAGAGTACAGGGATAGTCTTACCTTCAAGTTTTCAATCTAGAAATTTTATCTATGAAGTACAGGTTGAGCCTCACAATCCAGGTTTAGTCTCAATTTGCACATTGCAGTGTGTTTTGTTTCCTTGGCATTTGCAAATTGCAAGCAAGATGGCTTAAAATGTGTTTATCTCTTGTTTTAGTGGGTTTGTTTTAGAATTTGATTTATCTTTTTTTTTCCAGAAAACACTAAAACAGGTGAAATGTAATAAAGTGACCTTGAAAATATATAACTCATGTTGTCTCAATCACAAACAAGAATAATTTGTCAATGTAAGTACTATTATGATAAACATCCATATTAGTATTTAGATATTTGTTTGTAGATTTCAACGAATTACAAATTTCATTTCAAATTAACCAATAAAGATGTTGCCTACATGCCCATCTCATTACATGAGGAATCAAATTGCTCATTATGACCCCTAAAAAATTTCAACTTGAAAACTTGATAACTACTTGGCCTAACTAGCATGGTCCCTCTTCAGCCAAGGATTATATTTTACATGTAAAAAATACACACTGTAACAAAACGAATACTTTTTAAAATAGAATCCTCATTAAACTTACTTTACTACGAAAATTTTGTAGACAATGATAAATTCAAACACAAGAAATATATTTCTTACAATTCCAAATGTCTAAGATGGTTGTTTAATAATCAGAAGATTAGAAGAAACAACCCAAGTATTAAAATATGGAAGAATCACAACAATACCTTCTTTACATCACCTATCAGTGGTCAGCAATAGATAACTACCTAAGCACTATTTGTTACAATCATTACTTACCATCAATATGAATGCCAAAAAACTGACATGTAAAATATTCTCAAAAAGAGACATAATGTTGTAGGAAAAGTAGAGCAATGTGAAATACAAATTGTGCAATAATTAAAGCAAAAAATAACCTCCACAAGAAATGATACAGAGATAGCACACAATGCATTAAAGGAAAGGCACTAACATTTTGCAAAAGGCCCTCTGTTAGAGGAAAACTATTGTAAAGGGGGTGCATAAGTTACAATCCCTTTCCAAAAAGCAATTAGTGTAAACAGTTTGCAAGAAAACAGCCTTGGAAAATAAATAAATCGATTGAGAATCTAAAACCCAACATATGTAACATTCAAAGTCATGTTATCTATTTTTCTTCACTCGCATTATTATTGAAATTCCCTTTGTTAAGTTGATGTTTGGGACTCTTTTGTTGGACATAATTGTAGATTTCTATGCCTAACTGTAAAACTCGACTTTTATGGGTGAATGTTTGTAGGTGATTGTTTACAGACTCTAGGCCATCTCTTGAGAACTGGAAGACCCTTGTAAAAGTAGTTACGTAATGGAGATCGTTTTGTTCCATACATAGATATTCATTTCCTTTCCTTGGTTGACTTTAATAAAGGTAATCAACTGTAATACATATCAATTCCTAACATGATGACTGTTGTGAAAAACTCTTAATTCGGTCCTCTCTTTTATGTTTCTTGAACACATCCATTCCCTTCTGAGTTAAATTGGTTTGATATTTACATTTCACATTTTGGGGTTCCATTTTAGCAACTTAGACATCCAAAATTCTGACATGCATATTTCCATGTCTAGTAGCCTTTGCTTAAACAAAAGTACAAATTCAAAGGCCATTGGCACATCCCTTAATGGGTTGGATCTGATATAGACAATTCTTGAGAGTTTGGACAGGAAAACACCCTCTTAGATACCTAAACACTCCTTTAAGAGGGATAAAGATGAGGTCAAGTAAACATGATCCTACAAACCATTCCTGTACAGGGAATGACTTGAACTTAGACACGTTATCTTCAAACAACATGTAGTTAAGAACGATAGATACAATTTCCTACAAGGGTTGGTTGGAAGAAATTGGGATTTTTGGCAAGAATTGCTTGCAAATGACACTGCTAACTTTTGTTACCATGCTTTAAGGGTTTTGGGATGGTGAGGTGTTTTAGTGGGAAAAGGTGGCTTCAATTAAGTTTAAACACATATATGAGTATGGACATGTTATCCAAATGCCTTGTCTTCGAGTATCCCTTTTCAAAATTCTTTGTCTTGTATGCTTGTTAAAAGTGCACTTTGTTTGTAATTTTTCCTTGCAAGTTTTATAATTATGCTTTGATCCCTTAAAAGCTTCATGATTGTCCCTTGTATCAAGAAATTCCCTCTAGAGTTACTGTTGTATTTATTGAATCGAAATTTTTTGTTCTATGTTGGGTCACCAATTGTAAGGTAGCAAGGGGGTAGGTTATTTCTTTCATTTCATAGCAATCAATCGTCCACCTTGTTGGTAATGTTGGACCAATGACAATTTTTTAGTAAAAATTATTCAAAATATCCTTCAGAAAAGCACTGGAAAATCATTTTCCAGCACCTATAGGAATGCTGCAAAATCATAAAACCAAGAATGTTTGTGCGAATTAAGTTATTAAGCATTGGAAAATGCTTTGTCATGAAATATTAAAGAGTGATAAGGTCATGTTTAATAAAATACACGTTAATAAAACTGGATTAAACATATACTAAAGTTTTTATGAGCATATATAAGGCAACAATTTTGAAAACAGGGGAAGCAACATCCCCACTCATGTTCATACTCATATGTGTGTTTATGCTTACAAAAATGAGTAAGAGCTGCAAATCCTTCAAAACTCTAGAAGAGGCAAGACAAGTATTAGCTTCTTCGTGTTGGGTGTGTATTGTATTCTTTCCACAACTAGTCGCGTTGGGCTTAGCAGAGGGGTCACAAGGGGGGTGCAACCCCACCTATCAAGGGGTTTTAGGGATGTGGCAGCCTCGCCCTAGGAGATTTTTTTTGGACCCTATATTAGGTGGACAGATCTACCTATGGTTTTTTGCATGGGTTTTGCACATGGTTTTTGGCACGATGGTTTTTTGCCCGTGGTATTTTGTAGATCCGGTCAAAGGAACTAAGGTTATGTTCTAATCCAGGGTTAATGAATTGAGGTTTATGAATGCTTCAACATGTATATATATGTATTGTAACATTGAAAGGAACAATGAAAAATTAATCTGGTAATCCCGGTTTTGGGATCTAGGGGGAAATCTTTGTGTATTTGTTTTATATTCTCTTCATTTTTTATTTTCTATTTTTAGAATTTGTTTGCAGGTAATTTTTGTACAGGGTTAAAACCTACATTTGGTATTAGATTTGTTTCGGCTTCAAGGGGACACCTTTATTGTTGAGGGGTTTTGCTAGGGCATGTGGTAGACCCTATGGAAAATTTGTATAACTTGAGGATGAAAGATGGAGATTTGATGATTGAGCATCTAAATGCCTTTAATATTGTGCTAATCCAATTGTTATTTGTTGATATTAAAATTTCAGATGAAGATAAGTGCATCAGTTTGTTGTGTTCTATACCAAATTCGTGGGACAGTTTGGTTGCTGCAATAGGTAGTAATACAACTACCTTGAAGTTTGATGAAATAGTCTCATCCTTGCTCTCGAAGGAGATGAGACAGAAAAATATGGAGGGCTAGAATGGAGATGCGTTGTCTATATGAGGACAATCCCAGAACAGAAATAAAAATAAGTCCTTGAGTGGGAGATATAAATCTAGATGCAGATTTAAATCTCCATTAAAACCTATAAAGGTTACTAGAAATGCAGAAAGGAAGAGCACTTAAAAAAGGACTATATATCTAAAGCTCCTGAGAAAGGAAATGGATTTGATGATGCTCCTTCTACAGAAGCGAAAAACACCTCAAATGAAGGCAGGGATGTGTACTTGGCTTATTCTTCAAGCACACATGTAGATCATGAGGCATGGTTGATTAACTTAGGTGCATCCTTTCAATTCACTCCCCATAGGGAGTGGTTCTGTGAGTATGAGAAATATGATGATGGTGATGTCTTCAGATGTAGAAAAGTCAAGTTGAAGTTGCAAGGTGGAAGGATTAAAACACTTTAGGGTGTTCTGCATATTCCTACATTGGCCAAAAATATTATTTCTATAAGAAAGATAGATGATGCAAGTGTCAAAACAATGTTCAAGAAAGATATCTCAAGATGGTTTGGGGAGTACTGGTATTGATGTGGGGAGTTCGAATTGGAACTTTGTACAAGATTCTGGGTAGTATTGTTATTGATGGGTGCAACAATTATGTGGTTCTTGAAAGTGGAGCAAAAAATCTAGTGGTCTCTGGAGAAAATACCATGCTATGGCATCAAAGGCTTGGACATATTGGAGAGAAGGGCCTTCGAATACTTCATGGTAATGGTATGGTATAAAGTATATCTAATTTATCTCTAGATTTCAGTTTTTGTGAACATTTTGTATATGGGAAGTAGAATCGGGTGAGTTTCCCCTCTGGTGTTAAGACAATGAAATGGATATCAGAGCTTATGCACAATGATGTGTTTGGACCTGTGTATGATCAAGTGCTCAATATTTAGCTCGAAAATCAAATTTCTTAGAATGGCTCGAAACATGAACGACTGTGTTTGTCTCGGAAAAATTATCCTAATGAAACTCTTTTCGTTGAAAACCGAGTTCGTATGAGAAAGTTATTGTGTTCTGATCGCTTTGCTAAACAGGTGAAATTTGCAAAAAAAAAATGCCCAGTCACCGCATAGTCAGTAGTCCATACTGCTGACATGGCAAATGACTAGGCATGGTCAACGGTGAATCAAGGATGGACAAGTGTCATCATTTGGTTGGGTTGTACAGTGGTGTGCTGGCACATTCTTGTTGGTTTATTTTGGACCAATGGAAGAATGCCACGTGGCAAGCTCGGAGGCCACCACGTGGCACCTCCCAAAGGTCGGGTCGGACGTCTATACATTGGAACAAAATTTTTGTTGGAGGTGGGATCGAAACCATGGCCTCTGGCACATTGTCCGCACTACTCTACCAACTTCTCTACCAGGTGGTTCTTACCATGTTACAACTCCGTTTATATTTGAAGTTATTGTTACACTAAAAAATGTCACCATGGCTATTTACAGTTAGTATGGCTCTATCAACAGTCATGCTATCCTCCTGGGCAAGTCTTATGCCTCTGCTCTCCATGTCAAACTCCAAAAAGAGAGAAAGTCTTTATAAATGTATTTATCTCTGGGTACGCAGGTTCTCTCAACCTTACCTGCGGGTACGCACCCAATGTTCACAAAAGCTGCGTCCTTGTACGCTCTGTATGTAAAGGGGCAGGTGTGTCCCCCTGTAAAGGTCAAAATGCGCAAGTTTCATCTTTAAAAAGTTACTTGTGGTCATTTCTAGAGCATTCTAGAAGGTTGTTCGATGTGTATTGAGTGCCTCCAGATGGTTCATGTACCCCTACCAAAGAGGAACTTATCCCATCAATGAGGGAGCTATCCCATCCAAAGAGGGGATTATCCCATTGATGGTGGACCTGATTAACTTCCTCTTGAGCACTATAAATACAGGCATTGGGCCAGAAGGAGGGGAGGTTGGAAGCTATACATTTCTAAGGGTAAATGCTGCAGGAATTAGGACTCCCATTTAGAAGCTTGTGAGGAGAGATTGCCATCTTTGCTTGTTCTATTTGGAAGTGGGTGAGCTTTGTCAAAGTAAAGGAGAACTCTTGATGGACCCTGGGAGGGACTTGCACAACACCAAGGCTCAGGTTGTATTTGTTCCTTTTGTTACCTATTAATGCAAATGAGTCCATTCTTCTCAATAACTTGTTATTTATGAGTTGTTTCATGTACTCCTTGGTCTATGTGTTAAATATGTTTTATTCTATGAGATTATCAAGTGCTATTTAATCGTTTGATTGTTAGTGTATGCAGGTTTCAAAGTGAAGGAGGAGCTCATCCGGATCAGCGGAGCTGGACTGCTACAACAGCGTTGGATTACAGGTAGGATCTAAACACCTGATTTCCCATATAGTAAATGCATGTTTAGAGAAGGATTGCTCTTGTTTGTCTTGTTTGTCACTAGAGAGTCTTAGGCTCCTAGGGAGGTTGGTTGTGTCCGCACTATCGACTCTTTCCGCCTGACAGTTATGCGGTATAGAGTTGGGCGGTTAGGGGAGGGCCAGCCCATAGGCTAGCCCTCCTCCATGTGATCAGAACAATACAAACCGCAATAGTTATATAACCCGACAATCATTTAACCAAACCAAACATGCGACGGTTACCACATGTGAACACTTGCGTTGTAACATAAAACAGTTAACTGCATAAGCAGTTCACCACTCCACGATGGTTAGTAGTCCTCGCATGTGAATGCTATCACCATGACATCAAATGGTCAACTTCGATGGTTCCGTCCACAATAGTTAATGTGACGTTAATATCGCATGTGAACAACCTATTAAACCACCAGAAGTTAAGACTGTTTTTTGCGCTAATTACGATATTAAATTAATTAATCTAAGTTTAAAGCACTTAAGCGTAGTTTAACTCTGAGTTTATTTTGGTAGAAATTTGGTGGTGCCCCCAAATTCGGGCCTGCCTCCAAATTTAGTGCGCTAACTGGAGTCATTCCAGATTTAGCAGAGCTTTTCTAGGAAAAGACTGACTAAGCCATAGAGAAGTCAATTTTTGACCAAATTGAGCTCAAAAAGAGGTGTTCTTAGCTAATTTGGACATTCTGAACACATTAGTACAGGTATCAGGAGCCATAGAGCTTTGTAAAACAAAATTTTTCCACATTTAGCTAATACAGAGGCCCAAGCCATGGAAGCTGGACCAAGGAGATGTAGCCTAGGAGGGGTGAACTTCATCAAAACACTGTGTTAAAGTGTATCTTTGATGATTTTATGTACTTTGAATGTCTATTGTTTAGTATTTGTGTTTGAAGCTATTTTTCTCATGAATTTCACTTTAAACTTAAGGAAATTTATCTGATTTCATACAAAAACAGTTAATGAAACCTCAGCACAAGAAGAAATAAGCAAGCACATGTTTAGAAATTTATAATTGTTATTAGCACAAAAAAACTAATCATACAAAAATAGATCAAATTGGTATCAGAGCAAAGGTTGAATTGCTTGATTGCTTGAGTTTGTGCAATTAGGGTTTTAATGGTTGCAAAATTGTGATGCTTACAAGGTTAAAGTTGCAGAAAGGAGAAGGGAAGCTATTGGTTTCAACTCCTAAGGTAATTCCCAGAAGAAGGAGAGACACAAGGCCACAATCTCCACCACCCAAAATTCCAATTCTAGTTGCATTTGAAACTCCTCAAGTTTTACCTTGAACTAAGATTGAAGAGGTACAAGTAGTACCAATTTTTGAGCTTGAATCCATAGCAATTATGTCAGGAGAAAGAGAGCTTGAAGGTCCTTCTTTAGAAGAGGAATAATTCAAGAAAGATTTATTCACTTTAACTGATATGGTTAAAGTCCTCTATGAAGAGAGGAACACTAGAATGGTTGGATAGAGTTCTAAACCTCCACATGGAGAAGGAAGCTCAGAGGATAAAAAATATCAGAAGAAGGATTCCAAATGTAATGGTGGAAATCCACCTCCATCTCCACCATCCTCATCATCCCCATCATCTCACACAACATCATATTCCACTACCACCACTAAAACTGCCCATACTCATTCAAAAACCCCAAAAGGAAAGACTTCATTACTTAAATTGGACATAAAATTTGAACTTCCCATGTACAATGGAGAGGTGAATGTAGAAAAGTTGGACAAGTGGATTCAATAGTTGGAGGTATATTGCAGAATTCAGAACCTTCAAGAAGATGATATAAAGATTCAGTTGGCTTCACTAAGACTAGAAGGAGCTGCACTAGTTTTGTGGGAAGCAAATACTCAAGAGGAAATGAGAATCCATGGTAAGATATACATTACTTGGGTTGAATTTTTTTTTTCTCTCTCTGAAATTAAAAGACAGTTTTATCCTTTAGCCTATATGCAAAAAGAAATTATGAGTTGGCAAAATTTTAGGCAGCTTAAAGGCTAAACAGTCCAAGATTATACACATGAGTTTAGGAAAAGGGCTTTGTTATTAGGAGTTAATTTGAATTCCCAAGATACAACGCTGAAATATATTGGGGGTTTACATTCCTATCTGAAACATGCTATTCTTATGTTCAATCCAAATAACTTAGATGAGGTATGTGTGCAAGCCATGCACATTGAATCTATAGGAAAGAACATTCAGGAATAGGGTAGTAAGAGGAATCCATTCAAGGGTAAGGAGAAAGAAAAGGGTGGAAAACGGAAGGGAAAGAAGAATTCAAGTGTGAAGAAAGAAGGGGAGAAAATGACATGAAAACATGTTCCAAAGAGGGGCATGATGAAGCTCACTGTTGGAAATTGCATCCTGAATTAAGGCCTAAGAAACAAAACAATAAGGGAAAAAAAAAGATGATTGCTACCACACAACATGACCTTGGTTCAGATTCTAGTGATGAGACTAATATTTCAGCCATGGTTACAAAAGGAAAAGAAATTGTTGCAAGCACTAGTTCATCACATAGTCAAAACAACACTCCAAATGAAGAGTCAAAAATAGAGTTTTCTCATGTAAGAGTGATTTCAAATCATACAAAGATTGATGCATTATTTGATAGTGGGTCACAATCAAACTTGATTTCAGAAGACTTGGTTAAAAACTAAACCTTGAATTTGTACCTCAACATAAGCCATATCCATTACGTTGGATAGTTAACAATGCAAACTTACAAGTTACAAGGAAGTGTTTATTCAAGTTCGCCATTACTTAAAAGTTCATTGATGAAGTTGAGTTAGTTGTAGTTCTACTGGACATCTCAGGAATCATTTTGGGTGATCCTTATTTGTATGATAGAAAAGCAGTTTTTTATTGCCATGACAAAAAATACATATTGCTCAAGAATGGGGTTGAGTACATAATGAGAGTCCATCGCAAAAACCTGAACATTTCTTTGGTCAATGTAGGGTAGATGAAGAGACTAGTGAATGCAAGTAAACATTTTCTGCTTCTCATGATCAAGAAGAAGAATGATATTGATTATGAATCTTTTGAAAGTTGAGATGATAAATTGAAATTTTATTTGTTTGATGTGGTAAGCAAGAATGGCAAGATGTTTCAGGAACCAAAGGGGTTACCTCCCAAGAGGGGAATTCGGCATGAGATTTAGTTGCAACAGGATGTTCCACTTCCGAACATAGGCATGTATCGCATGTAGATTATGGAAAGCTTGGAAATAAAAAAGAAAATTCAAGAATTGTTGAACAAAGGTATCATACGCCCATCTACTTCGCCATGTGGTTCGCCCATTGTCTTGGTGCCAAAGAAGGATGGAACTTGGCGCATGTGTGTGGATTTCCATGCACTGAACAAAATCACGGTAAAGAATTGTTATCCACTCCCAAGAATTGATGATTTTCTTGATCAGTTGAGGTATGAAAAGTATTTCACTAAGTTAGACTTACGAAGTGGTTATCATCAAGTTAGGATAGCTGAAGAAGACATTTGGAAAACTGCATTTAAAACTAAACAAGGATTGTTTGAGTGGCTTGTTATGAATTTCGATCTTACAAATGATCTAGATACTTTCATGAGGATAATGAATGCGTTTAGACCATTTATAGATGATTTTTTCATTGTTTACTTAGATGATATTCTCATATTCAATAAATCAAGAGATGAAAATGTCATGCATGTAAACAAAGTACTTGATGTCTTGAGAAAAGAACAATTGTTTTTAAATATGTTGAAGTGTGAATTTGGCAAGACTTCTTTGGTGTATTTGGGACACATTGTTGGAGAAGGTGAGTTGAAGATATACCCCTCTAAGGTTGAGGTCATTCTAAATTGGCCCAAGCTCAATACAGTTACAGAGGTAAGAAGATTTTTAGGGGCAACACAATATTAGAGAAAGTTTATTGCTAATTTTTCTTCCATTGTAGCTCTATTACATGCATTGAAAAGTGTCAAGAAAGTCTTCCAATAGGGAGATGTACAACAGAAAGAATTTTATGCTTTGAAGCAAAATTTAAGTTCGGAATTGGTATTATTGCTTTTGGATCTTAGACAACCATTCGAGATTCAAACGGATGCAAGCGATTATGCCATGGGAGCAGTTTTATTGCAGCATGGTAAGCCCATTTCATTTCATTCTGAAATCTTTAATGGAGTTGTAACTAACTATCCCACATATGACAAAGAAATTTATGCATTGGTACAAAGTGTTAAGAATTGGAAGCACTATTTGATGGGGAAGGAGACCATCATCTATACCGACCATCAACTATTGCAGTACTTATAGTCACATTCAAAGTTGCAATAGTCACGACATTTCAGATGGATGGGTTTTCTACAAAAATTTCATTTGGTTATCAGGTATAAAAAGGGAATCTACAATAAGGTAGCTATTATGCTTTCAAGGCCTATTGTAAATTCATCTGTTACACACAAGCATAATTCTATTTTGCATGAAAGTTACATAGAACAATATGCAATGATAGTGACTTTCAAGAAGTATATGCAAGCTTGAGTCAAGGAAATCAAATTGAAGAGTTGGATTATCATGTACATAACAGTTTGTTGTATCACTTAGGCAAGTTGTGTATTCCACAGGGAGAAAGAAACAATATCATAATGGGGGTGCACACTTCATTGATTGTTGGACACTGTAGTGTAGGCAAGACAGTAGTGAATCTTCAAAGGTATTGTTATTGGCCACACATGTTGGATGATGTTTCTCATTTCATAAGAGGATGTTCTTTATGTGCTACGAGTAAGCCTAGCAATAGGAAACATGGTTTATACACTCCACTTCTGGTACCTTCACATCCATGGGAGAGTATCTCAATGGATTTTGTAGGAGGTCTTCCATTGTCAAGGAAAAGTCATGATTACTTGTATGTAGTTGTAGAGAGGTTCAGAAAAATGTACACCATGTAAAAAGAAAATTACAGCTGAAAAAAAAAAAAAAAAAAAAAAAAAAAAAAAAAAAAAAAAAAAAAAGCATAAATTTTCTTCCAAAACATTTGGGTTCATTTTGGTCTTCCTACTTTTATTGTAAGTGATTGATATTCTCGATTTGTTGGGAATTTTTGGTCAAATTTGTGGGACATGATGGACACAAAGTTGAAGAAGAGTACAGTCTTTCATCCATAAACAGATGGAAAAACTGAGGTGGTCAATCGAACAGTTATTCATCTTCTTAGAGGATATTGCAGCAAACATCCCAAGTTGTGGGATGAACAATTGCATTACATACAACATGCATACAATAGGGAAAATCATTCTTCAACAAACACATTGCCATTTGAGGCATGTTATGGGTACTTGCCCAGATCACCATTGGACTTCATCTTTGAGAAATATGTCACCATCGATGGTCATAGTGACATCGATAAGGAAAGGAAATTCATAGAGAAAATTCAGTTGATACATCATACAGTGCAAGAACAGCGTGAGAAAAGTCAAAGCAACTATAAGTCAAGGCATGACAAACACCAGGTTGATCATAAATTTCAAGTTTGAAATGAATTTTGGTTATATATTAGCAAAGAGAGACTTCAAGGGGAAGGTAAAAATCTTAAACCAATCCGCTATGGTCCTTTTAAAATTATAGAAAAGATTGGTAACAATGCATTTAAGCTTGATTTGCCTCCTTATATGAAAATATAATCTGTTGTTAATGTTGATAATTTTAGATTTTTTGAGCCTCCTTTGATTGATGATCAAGGAGAGCATGTTCAACTACCATTAATAGATTATTTTTCGCTAGAATATCTTGATGAACTTTAGCAGGATCTCATAATTGAAAAAATAACCAGGACTTCGAAGAGAGGGGATGTCGAATACCTTAGAGTGTGACTTAACGGATAAAAGCCTTCTCAAGCCAAATGGTTACGAAACGAGAAGGTGAGTGAGATGTACCCTCACCTACTAAACAACTGATACTTCCTTTTGGGGTCTAGAAGGCTTCTAGTGGGTAGGAATGACCAGGTGCTCAGTATTTAGCTCAAAAATCAAAGTTCTTAGAATGGATCGAAACATGAACGACTGCGTCCATCTCGAAAAAATGATCCTAATGCAACTTGTTTCATCGAAAATTGAGTTCGTATGAGAAATTTATTGTGTTCTAATCGCTTTTCTAAACAGGGAAATTTGCAAAAAAAATGCCCAACCACTGCACAGTCATTAGTCCGTACTGCTAATGTGGAAGATGACTAGGCATGGTCAATGCTAGTCAACAGCGAATCAGGGATGGACAAGTTTCATCATTTTTTTTTGTTGTACAATGGTGTGATGACACATTCTTATTGGTTTATTTTGGACCAATGAAAGAATACCACATGGAAAGCCCGAAGACTGCCATGTGGCACCTCCCAAAGGTCAGGTTGGAGGTCAAACCGAACCCACGACCTCTGGCACACCGTCCGTGTTACTCTACCAATTGCCCTGTCGGGTGGTTCTTACATGTTACAACTCTGTTTATATTTGAAGTTATGCGGTGTTGAGTTGGGAGGCTAGAGGAGGGCTAGCCCACAGGCCAACCCTCCCCCATGTGATCACAATAATACATACCACAACATTTATATAACCCGACGGTCAGTTAACCAAACCAAACCTACGATGGTTACCACGTGTGAACGCTTAGGCTGTAACATAAAACAGTTAACCCGGCGGACAGTTCACCACTACGCAATGATTGGCAGTCCCTCCATGTGAACACTATCACCGTGACATAAAACGGTCAACTTCGATGGTTCCAACCACAACAATTAATGTGACATTAATATCGCATGCGAACAACCCATTAAACCGCTAGAAGTTATGACTGCAGTTTGCACTAATTATGGGATTAAATTAATTAATCTGAGTTTAAAGCACTTAAGAGCAATTTAAATCTGAGTTTATTTTGGCAGAAATTTGGCGGTGCCCCCAAATTCGGGCCTGCCTCCAAATTTAGCACACTAACTGGAGTCATTCCAGTTTTAGCAGAACTTTTCTAGGAAAAGACTGAATGAGCCATAGAGAAGTCAATTTTCGACCAAATTGCGATCAGAAAGAGGTGTTCTTAGCTAATTTGGACATTTTGAACACAATGGTGCAGGTATTAGGATCCATAGAGCTTTCTAAAACAACATTTTTCCACATTGAACTAATACAGAGGCTGAAGCCATGGAAATTGGACCAAGGAGATGTAACCCAGGAGGGGTGAACTCCTTCATCAAAACATTGTGTTAAAGTGTCTCTTTGATGGTTTGTTGTACTTGGAATGTTTGTTGTTCAGTGTTTGTGTTTGAAGCTATTATGATCATGAATGTCACTTTAAACTTAAGGAAATTTATCTGATTGCATACACAAAAAGTTAATGAAACCTCAACACAAGAGGCAATAAGAAAGCACATGTTTAGAAATATGTAATTGTTATTAGCACAACAAAACTAATCATACAAAAATAGATCAGTGTCACTTCCATCACTGGGTAATTTTGTGTATAATGTATCATTTATAGATGACTTCTCAAGGAATACATGGATATATTTCCTCGGAAAGAAATCTGAAGTCTTTAACAAGTTTAAAGAATTTAAGGCTCTGAACGAAAACTAGACAGAGAATAAGATAAAGGTACTAAGGACGGATAATGGTAATGATTTCTGCAAGAATAAATTTGAAGAGTTATGTAAGAAGTGTGATATAGCACGGCATAATATTACTCCATACACACCTCATAATTTTTTTTTTGTTGCAAAAAAAATGAACAAGACATTGATAGAAAAGGAAAGAATCATGCTCAGTGGTGTCGGGTTAGGATAGGAATTCTAGGGAGAGGTGGTGGAGACTGCATGTTACCTGGTTAATAAATCACCTTCATCAACTTTGGAGGATAAGACTCTACATGAAGTATGGACTGGTAAGAAACCCTCTCTTTCACATCTGATGGTATTTAGCTATGATGCATATGTACATGGTCCAAAGGAGAAAAGAACCAAGTTGGATAGTAAATTTGAAAGGTGCATCTTCATTAGGTATAAGGATGGTTTAAAAGGTTATAAGCTTTGAAACCCAGAAACAAGGAAGGTTGTCTACAACCGAGATGTGGTGTTTAGATAGGTGAAAGATGTTATTAAACATGGAGTCCTACCAAAGGAACTTGAAGAGATAGAGTTTGAGCTAAAGGAGGAACAATCAGACTCGATCAGAAGATGAAGAGCCACAAACTCTAGCTATGAGAAGATCAATTCAAGAAACAAGGCAGCCATAAATGTATAGTCCATCTTCTTTATGTTCAAATTTTTATTTATCTATTTAAACTGATGATGATCCCATAAATGTTAGGGAGGCAGTAGATTCAGAGGATGAAAAACTCTAGAAAGAGGCTATGGTTGATGAAAAGGCATCTTTGGACAAAAATGAGGCTTGGGATCTGGTGGAGTTGTCAGCTGGAAGGAAACCCTTTATAAGAAAATGGGTGTTTAAGAAGAAGATGAATGCAAGAGGCAAGGTGGAGAAATACAAAGCTCGATTGGTAGAAAAAGGTTATTCCCAGGTGCCAGGAATTGATTTTGGTGATATTTTTTCTCCTATTGCCAAGGTAGCTTCTATTAGATTAATTTTATTTGGTGTGGTTGATTTTTATTTCGAGGTGGAATAGATGGATGTGAAGATACCATTTCTTCATGAGGATCTGGAATAAGATATCTACATGAAGAAACCTGAAGGATTTGCAATGAAGGGAAAGAAATAAGTGGGATGCAGGTTAAAAAAGTCTCTGTATGGGTTAAAATAGACACCAAGTATGTGGTATCAAAAATTTGATACATATATACGGGAACTTGGCTTCAGCAGAAGCAAAGTGAATCATTATGTGTATTTTAAATTAATTGGTGATCGTGTTATTTATCTGGTCTTATATGTGGATGATATGTTACTGATTGGAAATGACAAAGAAATTATCCAGGATTTGAAGACCCAATTGTCCTCCAAATTCGACATGAAGGATCTGTAGGTTTTAACCCTGTATAGAAATTACCTGCAAACGAATTCTTAAAAACAAAAAATATACAATGGCAAGAAACACAAAACAAATACACATATATTTTCTCCTAGATCCCAAAATTGAGACTACCAGATAGATTTTTCATTATATTCCTTTCATTGTTACAACACATATATATACATTCCAAAACATTCATAAACCCCAATCCATTAACCCTGGATTAGGACATAACCATAGTTACCTTGACCGGATCTACAAGATACCATGGGTAGAAAACCATCATGCCCAAAACCATGTGTAAAACCCATGCACAAAACCATAGGTAGGTTTGCCCACCTAATATAGGGTCCAAAAAAAATCCATGTGGTGCTACCCTAGACCCCATGTAAGGGGGGATATTTCCCCCATGCAAACCCCCCAAGAAGGGGGGCTTCTGCCACCCATCTAACCCCCCTTCTTCGCATGTGGGGATAGTTGTGGAAATAGTATAATGCACACCCAACAAGATCTTGATGCTCCAAAGTATATTTTGGGTATGAAAATTAAACAAGATCGGGCAAAGAGGAAGCTCTAGTTGAACCAGAGGAAGTATGTCGAGACAATACTACAGAGGTTTAATATGCATGATAGTAAACCAGTGAAGGTTCCTATTCCTATAGGTGTAAATTTATCCACTGAACAATGTCCCAAGACACAAGAAGAGGAAGAGGGAATGTCACGTGTTCCATACACAAGTGCAGTCGGTAGCCTGATGTATGCAATGGTCTATACTAGACCAGAAATTGCACATGTAGTGGGAGTGTTGAGTAGGTTTATGTCAAAACTAGGGAAGGATCATTGGACAACAATGAAATGGGTTTTTAGGTATTTTCTTGGCACTATAGATTATGGTTTGTGCTACCAGGGAAGAATAGGATTGGATAGAGTTTTGGACATTCGTGACTTTGTTGATGCAGACTAGGCTAGAGATCTAGATCAGAGAAGATCTATAAGTGGGTATGTGTTTAACCTATTTGGAGGTGTAGTTAGTTGGATGAGAAAGAGATAGTCTGTAGTGGCACTTTCAACTACAGAGGCATAATACATGGCAACTACTCATGCAATCAAGGAAGAATTTAGGTTGCAGAGATTTTGTTCAAGTATGGGGTTAGTACAACAAGCTATAAGGATATATTTTGATGGCCAAAGTGAAATTTTTTGGCAAAGAAACTTGATTTTCATTCAAAGACAAAGCACATTGATGTTCAGTATCACTTTGTGAGGGATATGGTTGAGGACAAAAGGGTGTTGTTGGTAAAGGTGGACATTTTGAAGAATGGCGCAGATGCATTGACGAATTATGTGAGCACTAAGAAGTTTTCTTGGTGTAGAGAAACAATGGGAATTGTAGGGTTGGACCAATGACTAAGCCCTCATGTGACCCCCTATGTGGAAAATAAAACAACAAGTAGGAGAATATGGGGTGTGCGTTATATTCTTTCCACGACTAGTTGCATCGGGAACAATAGGGGGGTCACAAGGGGGACACAACCCTCCCCGTCGATGGATTTCAAGGGGGTGGTAGCCCCCTACACAGGGTCTAAGGGAGTGCCCCAAGAAAAAAAAATTGGACCCTATATTAGGTGGGTGGACCTACATATGGTTTTGTGCATAGGTTTTGCACATGGTTTTGGGCATGATGGTTTTTTGCCCATGATATTTTGTAGATTCGATCAAGGGAAGAACAGTTATGTTCTAATCTAGGGTTAATGGATTGGGGTTTATGAATGCTTCAACATATATGTATCTGTGTGTGTGTGTGTGTATGTATTGTAATAATGAAAGGAACATAATGAAAAATCAATCTAGTAGTCCCAGTTTTGGGATCTAGGGGAAAATCTATGTGTAGTTGTTTTATATTCTCGTCATTGTTTATTTTCTGTTTTTAGAATTCGTCTGCAAGTAATTTTTGTACAGGTTTAAAACCTACACTTTGTTCAGATTGTAAAAATCAGGGTGTAATAGAAAAATACCATATTGGTCTAAAAACAAACAGAGCACCACATAGTGATTTTGGTAACCTTTAGATGGAAAAATGCTTAGAGAATTTGAATATTATGAGAGCGAGAAATCAAACTTGAATTATAGTTCATTACAACTATATTCCAATACTAAAGATATGAACATATGAGCAACAAAAAGGAGAACAAGCACATAGAAGGAGGATAGACAAAAAACCAATAACACATGAATCATTGAAACCTTTCAAACTTCTACAGAGAGAAAACTATATTGATCTTGAAAAGTATACAATACACACAAGGTTTTTCCCAAAGAGTTATAAACCCTTTGTCTTTATTTTTCATACATTATATATCAAAATGTACAAAACCTTAAGATCCATAATATCTGTGAAAGAAACAATAAAATATTATAATATTTTTATGATACAATTTACTAAACAAAGTTTATCCCTACGGACAAAATTATGTGTATTCTATGTCAAGATCTCGAACTGGGAATCAGAATAGATGGATGTTTTTTTTTACAATTTTTCTCCAAATAATTTGTTTAGATTTCCAAACATTTCTCTTTGTCATGTTGTTTTTATGTCGGTAAATGACCTGCACAACATAACCAACTCTTGAGACATGTCACAAGTTTTCAATATATACATGTCAATATTATACTAGGAACAATGATCCTAAGATGAGAATTTGGAATCACATGAAGCATAAACCTATTGCAGGCTTGATAGCTAGATTAGAGCTTCAATGAATGAAAATTGATGAACAAAATAAAAATGTGATATCCATTCTATTGTATTGAATTTTATTTTGGAAATCGACCATTATAACGCGCTGACACCCCTTCTGCTATACTCATACACCCCTTATGCTTTACTTCATTAGGAGAGGGAGATAAATCGCCATCATTTATTGCTAGTGAGATTAAGATAAAATTAAGAGAAAATATATAACAACAAACCTGACAAATCACTAATTGGACAACTGTTAACCAATGAAGCATGCTCCAATGGAGGATGATCCTTCTTGATATTTTCTAACACTTGGTGCTTCTTTAATGTCTTCAGCACTTGCATCAAATGTGAGATGTGATCCTCTTAGGTAGCATTGTATACCAACATATAATCCAAATAGAAAATAACAAATGAATCTATAAAAGGTGCATTATATCATTCATTAAAATCATAAACCTAGCTAGTGTATTACATAGACCAATGACATGGCTAACCACTTATAGAAACCTTGCCTAATTTTGAATGCCGCCTTCCAGGTATTTTCTTCCTTAACTCGAATTTGGTGATATCCAGACTTTAATTCTAGCTAGATGAAATATTTCACTTGTATCAACTAATCCAACGAGTCATCTATTATGGTTAGGGGTACATGTTCTTTAGCGTAATTTTATTCCATGCCTTGTAATATATACACATTCACTAAGTCACATCCTTTTTTGGCACAATTATGATGGGTGATCCACATGGTGATGTACTTGGTCGAATCACACCCTATTCCAATAGCTTTTGTAACTATTTATTCACCTCACTTGCTTCTATAATATATATATCACAATGGGGAGTCCAGAAATAGTTGGATCACATGCTCCACTTCCCTCTTAGGTGGTATCCCTCTAGGATCCCTGAACACATCCCTGTATTCCTATGGAAATTCTTCTATTGGTGTTTGCATTTCTTAGTACACCTCTCTAAGGATTCCTTTTCTCTTAACGACACTTCTACATACTATTTTTCTCTTAAACAACAAGACATACTTCATTCTTGAACCAATCAATGTCTTGGCTTGGTTAGAACTTACAAACAAAATTATTGACTTGACTCTGTGCACATTTATGGTCAATGATTTATCATCCTTGAAAAGCCAACATTGGTTGGCTCTCTGCATGAAGATTGCATCCTACATGTACATAGTAGGGAGTCCTAACACCACTCTACATACATCAAGAATAACTACATCTAGTTCTACTTTATCAACAAAATCAACACTGGTATCAAATCTAATTTTGCATTGTTTTGTTACTTTTATCTATGCATCTTTATTTAGTTATCTCAAAGAATATGGGCTTGCATTATCATGATCTTGCAATCCAAATTTGTTGACAAGCTCTAGTGCAATGAGATTCGTCTGTAATCCTAAGTCAAACAAGGCATCAATCTTGGTATTTTTAACTTGTATCTTCATATGGAAGAATGTGGTATTTTCATTCTCTTCCTATTGCTAAAACCTACTCAAATTCATCTCCTTATTCATTGATGTACAAATGATCTTATCATCCATGTCTAAGATTATTTCAACCTAGTTTCTCGAATCAGTGGCCATGAGATTCTTCTTCTTATTATCTTTCTTTTTTTTCTTCGGGTTAAGTTCTCAATTTAGCTTCCAGAACTTCTCCTCTATATGATTGTCAATGTTACACTGATTGTAGTGGTTGTTAGGATCATTCTGCTAGTGTGATGTGGCCACCATATTTTTATCTTTACTCCTTTCCACTTCTTCTTCCCCTCTTTATAAGTGTCTTTCTAGTCCTTTTGCTCTGATCCACTTGATTTCCATTTTTTTAGGCTTATGTTCTCCAGTTATTGTGCTTATACAGAAGCCTCGTCCATTAATCTAAGCTTAAATAATATTACTTTCTTCTGCATACAATTGTGTAGAACCCCCAGATACTTGAGGAGTACATCTGGTTTCTTTAGGGGTATACCCATGATTATGGCCATCTTTGTAAATTTTGTGGTGTACTCCTATAGACTCTGCCCTTATTTCTGGTTGAGGTAGTGCCACCGAATCCATTGGTCCTCTACATACCCGATAGGGTAAAATTGTGACTTTATGATAGTTTTAAATTTCTCCCACTAAATCACTGTTGGATATCCCTCCAACCTCAAAGTATTTATGTTTCTTTCCTACTATGTCAAGGCATGGCCCTCTGATTTCAACCATACAAATGAAATATTTCATTCTTCCTCTCTATGCTAAACATTGAAATAAATTTCTAATTGTTGAAACTAGTGATTTAGTTTTAGAGATTCGATCTCACCTTAATATGGCTTGATATAGACCTTCTCTTCCATTTTGAATAGGTATTGTGAGTGATTCATGACACTTGAACTAGGTTTACCTTTTTATGGTTCTTTCTTTGGCTCCTCAATTTCTTCTTGATCTCTTGATCTCCCCTCTAATCATACCTTTACATTAAAACCCCTTTCCTCTCCGAATAGCCCAAACTTATTAGTAATATCTTCCATTAGGAGGTTCATTTCATGGTTTATATCTACAACTTGTGCTTCTAGAAATGAAAACATGTCATCTACAAGATCAAGAGTGTTATTCATAGATTCATCAGTTGTGACTAGGGTTTTGTAACTTTTGTATTAGATGATATAGATCCCCGACAAATATCCACAATATACCCAAAGAAAACTTCTCTAATACAAATGTGATCCATAAAAATCCATGGATATTTCATTATATAGTTTGTCACAACATATATGATAAATTATATTTAAATATCTAAAATCTACACTATGAGGGTATATTTATCTTTAGATTTTTAGATCTATAAATTATTGTTTATTACATATGCATACAATTTATAATTATGTAGAACATAGAGAGCAAAGAAATAGAAACTCACAAACTATAATTGACACAAGATATAGCCTGGGAACCCTTTTGGGAGAAAACCTAGTTGAAAGGTGTGGTTGCTTTGCTCTCTTTCTTTGAATAGAAAATATATGCAAGTACAAAGAAGTAAGGCCTATGACCCATGGGATACTATAGTGCATAAATCCTCTCAACGTTCTAACTTCCTATCCCTTTCAACTACTCTGCATGTCTATGGAACAAGATGCATTTGAAAAGAATGGAACCCTTTTTCCTTCTAATGGCCCAATTTTAATATAGCATTATAGCCTACTAGTGGTTAGGTTTGACTCCTTCAACTCTTAACTAGAGTTATAATATGGACTCTTCTAGAGTCTTATTCATCATGATCACATGTATATCCCCTTTTCCATGAGTAATGGGGGATGATGTGGCATCCCCTCAAATTACAATGGTCAAAACAAGAAGGGCAATGTTTAAGTGGTATAACTTTTACATACAAACTCTGATTGAGGTGATTATTGTACCATTAGAAAGGTCTCTATGTGAAGAATGGGAAAAAAAACTTCCACATTTTGGTGGAAATTTTTTACCACCAAAAATGTTTTCTAATGGATCAAAATTCTCCTGGAAAGTTTCAGATGCTAATCTGTCAAACTAGCTTCTGCTAGTAAAAATGGTCATGTGAGCTAACTCATCAACTTTTTCCACCCTATAAGAATCAATATGGATGAAAAAAATATAATTATCCAACATGGCTCACATCTCCCCCATTTTGGGAGTATTTTTGTCCCCAAAATCTTCTACTGAATGAGGTGAGGAAAAAATTTTATCCACCTTCTCTCGAGTGTACCATTTAACCTTGCCCGAAAGTTGTTCTTTTAACCTAATACATAAGGCCATGTTTCCCTTGTCTTGTATTTCTATACCTCTTTCGACTCTTCCTGAGAATCTGGTGCCAAATCCTCTACCAACTGCATGACTTATTCCTCTTCATGATCTAGCATGGAAGGCTTATCGATTTTCATATTCTCTACATTCACAATTGAGTAAATGTGCACGTATGCAGTTAGACAAAGTACGTGAATTATATCCCACCTTTTTCAATACCTCAAAGGGACCATACCACAAATCATTGATTTTCTTACCAAGACCCTCTAGCAGCTCATTGTTATGTTATAACCATAATTTGTCTCTCACATCGAATGACTTCTATGTTCTATGTTGATCATTCCTATCCTTGTATTTTTGTTGTGACTTCTGCAGTGTCTCATGTACTTGTATATAGATTTTCATTCTCTTCTCATTTTTTATCACTCAAGGCTTCCCTTGTAAGATCCTCCCTCTGTCTTCCTTGTTGCCCATATGCAATATTGAAAGGTGAAAGTGGAAAATATTGAAAACAAGTTTCAAATGGGGACTTATGAGTAGATGTGTGGATTTCTCTATTATAAGAGTTTTGTACATATACCATATTTTTATCCCATGTATTTGGATGCTTCTGATCGTAACCCCTCAGAAACGGCATAAAAGTCCTATTGACTACTTCTCTCTATGCATTTTTATATGGATGGAATGTTGTAGACCTCTTCAACTCTATCCATCTTCTCCCACGATGCAGTCGAAATTGCATTAAGAAATCTTGTGTCCCTATTTGAAAAAATCCTCCTTGGTATCCCAAAGTGCACCAAGATCTATCCAAAGAATAATTGCGTTGCTTCTTTCCCACTAATGATATTTTTATATGGCATTGGAACACATTGTAGAACTTATCAACCACCATGAATAGGTAGTCATGTCCCTTCATGGTTGTTGATAAACCTCCCATAAATTTCGTGGAAATTCTTTCGCAAAGATGACTGGGTACAGGTAAGGGATAATATAGGCCATGGTTCCTGTTACTAATATTGTTGGTACAACAAAGCATGCATCCTATTATGTTAGGTAGCATCACCCTTTCCCACGGGAAATTAATAGAAAAATTTACTCTATATCCTCCCACCAAGCTTGGTATAGATCTTGAGACACCGTTTTGGGATAACAACAAATAAATTGATGAGAGGAAGTTGCATATTTGTTCCTCACTGTTAACCAATATCTGGCCAAATGAGATAAAGTTGAGGACGAGGAAATTAGTTACTTCATAGCTTCATCCTTACCTTCACTTGACACACATGATCTTACTCACATCATGAACTCAGAAGTCTAGGCTTCTATTTTTGCATTGAATGAACCATCGGTAGAATATGAACCCTCTACCACCAAAGAGACAAAATCGACCCCAAAGATTATAGAAATTATCCCTCGAAATACCTTCAAAATCAATCAAGGGCTAACTAGATAACAAATGGAATGTTTGATTGAAGTCCTATATAGGCATAGTGATGCTTTCGCTTAGGAATACACTTATATGAAGGGAATCCATCTTGACATATGCACTCATCATATATATATAAAGGAAGGTTCAAAACCCATTCACTACCCTCAACAATGAATGAATTTGACACCGAGGAATATACTTAAAGAGGAGATGCAAAAATTGTTATAAACCAATTTTATCTATCCCATTTCTAATAGTTAGTGGGTATCCCCTCTTATCATTGTACTAAAGAAAAATGGTAAAATGGAAAATATATGTTGATTATTGCGATCTTAATAAGGAAACACATAAAGATCATTTCCCATTTACATTCATTGACCAAGTCCTAAATATGTTGGCAAAGAAGAAATATTTTCCTTTCCTTGATGGATCCAATGGATCCAAATCAATCGACAAGACCAACACAAGACTACGTTCACCTATCCTTGGGGAACATTTGCTTACCGTGTTCTACCCTTTAGGATTTGTAATGATCCAACCACTTTCTAGTGATCCATAATTAGGATATTCTCTAATCTAATTCACAAGTGTGTCGAAATATATATGGATGATTTCAAAAAATATGGATTTGATTTATCCATGGGAAATCTAGAAAATGTTTTAATAAGACATAAGGAAAGCCATGTTTCCCTTAGTAACAAAAAAAGTCACATAATGTTAATTAAAGGCATAGTAATAGGGCACCACATCTTAGAAAAATGAATTTAAGTGGATCCCATGAAGATTAAGGTAATATTAAACTTTCCAATTCCATGAACTCAAAAAGAGGTACAAAGCTTTCTAGAACATAGTGGTTACTAACATCATTTCGTTGAATAATTTCACAACTATCTCACCCCTTGTTTCCTCTATTCAATAAAAATAAATTTGTGTGAGTAGAGAGCTACCAAATTTCCTTTGAAGTGTTGAAATTTTGAGTGTCAAAATATTTTGTTTTAAGAGGGCCCAATTATTCCATGTTGCTCCATATATCCACAGATACATTACGTGCTTCCATTAGATTTTTCTTAGGACAATAAGAAGGAAATTCTCCATATGCAATTTATTTGATTAGAAAAAATATCGCACCTAAATAACTAAATTATATGTTGATAGAAAATTATTTTCTTGTAGTGATACATGCAATTAAAAATTTCAACATTATATAACAGTTGTCTAGTAATTTTGCACACTAAACATGCTACCCTAAAATACTTAATGAATAAACCAATCATAAATAGTAGAGTAACTAGGTTTTTATTATTATTGCAAAAATTTGACATAATCATCCTAAATAAACTAGGGAAGGACAATGTAGTGGCTACTTTTATTTGAATACTAACATCAAATGAGAAAGAGCCTCATGTTTCCTTGATGAACTTGATTCCTGGATGTAGGAAAACTTCATTATCACTTCTCTCCAAAGGAGCGGAAAAAAAATTAGTAAATAGAGTTAGATATTATCATGGATCGAAGGGTGTCTCTTCTATACAAGACCAAATCTTATTATCCATATATCTATATGAGAAGATGAGATATACAAGATATTGAAGGCATGCCATTATGGTCCTTGCGAGGGCCACTCCATATACAAATATATTGGGTGAGAAGTACTTCATCAGGGGTACTATTGGCCCATTATCTTTAAAGATGCCAAGTAATATGTGAAGATATGCGAGACTTGTCAATGTAGGGGAATAATGGTGGAGTTAGATGAGATGCCATTACAACCATAGATGGTGCTAGAACCCTTCAACAAAAAAGCCCTTGATTTTGTGGGACCTATTAATCCCCCTTCCCATTATAACTAGTACATATTAATATATATATATATATATATATATATTATGTCCCAAAATGGATGGAAGCCAAGGCATTCTTAGATGCAACTAAATAAGTAGTTTTATATTTTCTATGCGAAGAGATCTTCACCAGGTTCATGATACTTAGAGAAATGGTTATTGAAGAAGGAGATCAATTCAGTTCAATGCTTGCAAAAGATATAATAAATACATACAAGATCAAGCACATATTCACAACACTATACCATCCATAAGCTAATGGATAGGTGGAAGGTACAAATAATATTTTTGAGGCTATGTCACCAAGAATAATAGACTACACCTCAAGAATTGGGTTGATCAATTCCCTCAATATTGGGTCTACTGGACTACATGGAGAAATATTACTAGATACCCTATGTATGAATTACTGTATACGAAGAGAGTATTTCTTTCAATCGAGACAGTGGTTTGAACACTCAAAACAATAATACAATTTGGAATGGCCCTATCCACAGCTAAAAAGAAATGACTCCTCTAGGTAAATAAGCTTGATGAGCTACGTCAAGTTTCCTTACACTAGGCATCAGTTATACAACAACATAGAACATGGTGGGATGAAACGTTCATCAAGAAGAAGAAATTTGCATTGGAGACTAGACTTCGTTATTTGATTCAAAGTTTAAGGGTTTCCAAAGAAAGTTTTATGTTTGATGGCTCATTCCCTATGAGATATACATTGTATATGATAATGGAGCCATCAAATTGTGTACCATTGATGAAGAGAGAATGCCCCTAATGGAAAATGGACACAAGATTTGGTTATATCACAGAACCCTATCAAAGTAATCCTTCTTGAGGAAAATTGGTGATGGATGGCTAGATAATGACCTATAGATTATCCTTAATGGATAAATCCCTACTAGGAGATTCATTCTCACATCTTTCTTTTATCCAAAAAAATCATATATGAAAACCATTAGGGGCGTGACTTGGGCACATGTCATGTGAAAACTAGCATTAGGGGAATTTTGAGGTCTAAAATGGGCCTCCTAAGGAAATTATAAAATATTAGTGGAAATAATAAAATACGATTACATTACATCATCAAATTTTAGAGGGAAAAAATAAAAAATAAAAACTATTTTTTGAACTCGTATTTTCAATGTATCTCCCTATGGGTTTACTCAAATTTTGAACGGAAACACTCATTGGATGCAGAATTTGATTCCTCATATGAGTAGTATCCATGTTGCATACTTTTGATGGATCCTTATACACGATAAATGAGAAATACATGAAAAACGTGATTGCAATTATCATTTTTACTGTAGCAAGGTCCATCGAAAGTATGCAACATGGGTACTTCTTAGATGAGAAATTAAATTTTGTGCCCAACGATTACTCCCGCTCCAAATTTGAGTAAAAAATTAGGGATATAAGTTGAAAATATGAGTTGAAAAAATATTTTTATTATTTTATTATGTTTTAATCTTTTTACTTTTTTACTCCAAAAACGGTGAATCATCCCCCATGGTTGACATCATCATCTTGAATCCTATTGGTTCTTGTAAAGTTTATTTTTGTTGTACACTTTTCTTAGGAGGCCCATTTTAGACCTCAAAATTACTGTAATGCCTAACATTAGGCGCAGGATCCTCGAAGGGAAGTTTTAAGGCTTAGAGCCCAGATTTTGGTAAAAAATTGTAACACCGATGTAAAGACTCCGCATTTTGTGGGCACTGAGCGCATAGCTTGTAAAGGAGTCATAGGGTTGTCCTCCCTCAATTTTTTTAATGTAATGTCAGTTGTAGAGATCTACCCATGGTTCGTGGACCATGGGATTGTATAAATAGAGTGAGGCTCTAAGTAGTCAAGGCATATATGGAAGAATAATCTAAACATGGAATAGAAGCATAGTGGAAGAACGTAAGTGTAAAGTCTAGTTCTGGGTCGTAGAGTAGGAGAAGGCTCTGCAGCTAAGTGCGCAGAGACCTAGTAGTCTGCATCTAAGTGCGCAAACCCTTGCAACTGAGTGCGCAGAGGCCTAGTAGTTCGCAGCTGAGTGCGCAAACCCTTGCAGCTGAGTGTGCAAGGTGAGTCGAGTCTGTAACAGTTGGAAGTATTAATAAAGAGAAGTTTCATATCTATTCTGTGCATTTATTTCTTGTTTTATGCATTGAATATATTGGGTATAAATTGCACTTCTATTGTTTATATGATGCGCGAATATATATATGGTTGCATTGATTAAGTGAATACAAGATATAATATTTGTTTACGCGAAGTTGACTAACATCTGTAACAAGATAAGTAAGATTAGCGGCGTAGATTGGGGAAATAGTGTAGTTCACTGCCATAGCAGTGCGAAAGCTTCTCAGCCCCTGGTTAGGGCTGTGCGAAAGGCGATTATAACAAACCACGAGGGTATTGAAGGTTAGAATAGTGTTCGAAGTAACCTGCGCGAAGATAGGCATAGTTGGACAAACTCGACACCACAGACATCTCAAGGGTGTGGAAACTTGGTTCTAGCATCCCTCCATACTGCTTCGGGTGAGACTTCTGTCCGCGCTCTACGGGCTGATGCCGAAAGGGCTAGTAGTGTAGGGATTTGTTTGGCTAAATCACTCTAAACCTGGGTTAGGCCCCCTCAAGCCAACAAATGGTTCTATTGTCGGGACCAGAATCTGCATAGAGATGTCTAATGTCGTATCATTGGAATCCAACTAAGAAGGAAATTTAAGGCCGGTTGGACAGAAGAATTCATGAGTTCGCAGCGCAGGAGAACAGTAATCCGTGACTGTCAAAAGAAGAGTGGTTAGATTTCTACCTGTACACGGAGATCCATGAAATCTTCTTCGCATAATTCCCTACTGAGCTATATGAGTGGATCGCGAAGCTAACAGATAGCCAAGGAAGGTGGAAACTTGACGGCCCTATTGTGTGGACCCCAAAGCTAGTGTGAAGGTTGGAAGCATTGGAGGATAAGATTGTGCATGCCATTAATCATTGGCTTGATCGTATTATAGGAGGATTCATTACTGAGTTCGCGGTTGAAACCTCAGTTAGCTACAACGAGGCAGAGCGTTGCTTTCTCAAAGGACCACAAGGTAAGTACGTAAATTCTTTGAATACTTGGACTAAAATGCTATTGTACGAAAAGAGGGTTATGCAGTTACCTTGATGTTCGGGGCTACGTGAAGTGGAAATTTAAGCTTACAGGAATGAAGGAAGTAAGGGACTAGAAACTAGCCACTTGATTTCATCTCTGCGAGGGTACAAGGAATATCTCGCAAAGGTCTCACCGCAAAGTGCGATCCATATGATAAGGCAAAGAATTCTGAGATACCACCTCCACCCACACCACCACTAGCTTCACCACCATCACCTCCATCTTCACCTGTACCACCTCAACCACAACCACGATTCAATATGGCAATCACAATGAAGTTGCCTATGTTCAAAGGTTGGGAAATGACGATCTGGACCAATTCTGGTTCGTGGTAAGGGCTGTATGGGAAGCGCAAGGATTTATAGATGACGATATAAAGAAAGTGACAATGGTTAGCACCTTGCAAGACAGCACGTTGACCTGGTATATTAAGCACTCCAATGATAATCCAAATGCGGGAATCACGGATATCCAAGCAGCGCTAAACAGAGAATTTAGTAGGCCGAAGTCTAAAGCATAATTGATTATTGGATTCAAAGAGATCACGATGCTACTAGGCAAGACTCCTTGGGAGCTGGATCAGAGACTGAAATGTATGATTCGCAAAGCTAATATGAATCTGATGGATGGACAACATCGCGAGTGGTTTGTAGCTTCGCTAATGCCACATTTAAGAAGTGTGTTATCGTAACAAAAGATAATCACTCAGGCGAAGGCCCTAGAGATTTCTATGAGGCTGCCCGAGACCCCGATGCAGGATCCTAACTTAGGAGTTCAGCAAATCCACGCGCAGCTAAAAAATTTATGCCTTGAGATGCAAGGTCTGAAATAGGACAGACAGCTCAACCAGAAGTGCATGAAGAGGTATGATGCATAAAATGCAAGGGTCAGGGTCATGATAAGGACCACTACCCGGTTTTCACAAATTACCTTGCGGGAGGAGGACTGATGCCCTTAAGACAGGAAGCAAAAGAAGGACCTAGTGCGGCACCTGCTTTGTGGTGCGCGATTTGTCAAATAGTAGGAAAACATGCCACAGACAATTGTCACTTGTTACAAAAGTATACACAAAATTTGCAACAGTTGTTCTGCAACTTTTGTAGGTCAGTGGGACACGAGGAGCACACTTGTAGAAGCTATGAGTTAATGATGGATAAAACTCCCACCTACAGAGTTCAGGCTAAAACACAGCCCCTTAATCAAAAGGCAGGAATGGCGTGAACAGGATTTCAGGGGCACAAACAAGGCCGAGGTAGAGGAGGACCTGGAAGAGGTTGCGAACAGTTGATATGCTACAATTGCAGAGGGGCAGGACATTATTCCCTCAATTTCACAAATACAAGGTGCCCGTCATGTTTGTATTGCAACTTGTTTGATCATGAGACATAAGATTATCCTACACTGATAGCTAAGATACGTGACAAAGGAGCGCTACTTCCTCCCCCGACTCAAAACCTGCAGATGATAAGGTCTGAGCCACATGAGGAAGATCCAAATGTGAACTTTGTGCTCCGAAGTGGAATCGTGATGGGAGATGACAAAGGAAAACAACTAGAAGATAGTACTTGGGTTCGCAAACCTCCGGTGAAGGAAGCAGAGTTTGATTTTGAGCACACTCGGGAAACCTTCATGGAAGCCAAGAAGAGCTTTGCTGATGCCTCCACTTCTGGAAGCAAAGATAAACCGGAGCCAAAGATGGACCCATCTATGCTCACAACATTCCTGGAAACATGTATGAAGCTATTGTGCGATAGTAAGGCGGTGAAAGGGTTACAGAAACTCATTAACAGATGCATTGGGGCCGCGCCAGGAGAATTGCGCGTATTCAAGAAGATGAGAAAACATAAGACAAGAACGAGAAGAGAAATGAGACTAACTGCGCAGGTCGGAGAATATGAGATGGATCAAGTCATCCTGGATTTAGGATCGGATGCGAATGTTCTGCCGAAACAGACATGGGAGTGAATGGGGTGATCGGCGCTGCAGTGGTATCCAATTCAGCTAAGAATGGCGAACCAGCAGAAAATAATACCCATGGGGCGATTGTAGGGAATAACTGTGGATATTGAGGGAGCGAGCACACTGGAAGACTTTGAAGTGATAGAGATTTTTGATGATAGAAATCCCTACCCCTTGCTCTTAGGAATTTATTGGGCCACTAACATTAACGGGGTGATTAATCTGAAAAAGTGAAAAATGATTTTTGAAAAGAAGTCATTATGCGTAATTATACCCCTCGACCTTGCTGAAGGATTGCGCTATATGGAGCCGGTGCGTGACTATGAAAGTGATGATGATTTGGACTACATCTATAAGATAACAGTGTGAAACCAGGATTGGATGAATACCACCGCAGATGGGCAGATTTCATGGGAGCGTGAAAGCTCCTGTACTTCGGTTTCGGATGAGGAAACAAAGCGATGATAGAATTGGTTACATGAGGTAACTACATTGAATTGTAATATGATGAAAAGGTTTTTGCGCTGCATATCAACAGAAGTAAGAGACCTACCTACTTATGATGGTCTAAGTGAGGTAGATACCTTCTTGAATAAATTTGAAAGGGAGGTGCCAGAAAAGAAATGCTTCTAGGCCTTGGACTGGGTACTGCGCGCTACGCTCGCGAGGTGGTGGGGTACGCACAAAGGGATCTTTGACGACTGGCGCGAGTGTAGGGGAACGATGCACATATGATTTGGGAAGGCTAAGGTGCAATTGACAGATAAGTACAGTGGGCAGGATGATCCATGCACACATCTAGCTAGGTGGGTGCAAGCATGTGGAAAACAACCTATGCGGATGCACATGAACTCCATGCTTAAATGTATGATCAATAAGCATGTGTTGGGGAGATCGATGTGCAAATGTCTCTTAATGTTGGGGAAACATTAAGTAGGAAGAAAAGTCATGCATAAGGTTCTCCATGCGGAAGCATTCAACAAGGTATGCCATGCACTGAACACAGTATGTAACGCGCATCGAAGTAATTGGGACCTGTGTGTACCCACAGTATTATGGGCTTATAGGACGACATGCAAGAAACTGATGGGACATACACCTTTTAGGCTTGTCTATGGAGTGGAAGTTGTAATGCGTATGGAATACATTGTGCCTAGTCTGTGTATAGTAGTGCTCATAGGTATGACGGATCGCGGAGCCCTTGAGGAGAGGCTCGCGTAGTTGGAGGAGCTCAAGGAAGGATGATTTTTGGCTGGATTTCACCAGCAGGTCCAAAAGTAGTGCGAAAAGTCTTTGCATGATCGACATATTAAGTTGCACACCTTCAAGGAAAATGATTTGGTGTTGTTGTATGATAGTAAGTTTAATAATTTCCTAGGGAAGCTCAGAATGCATTGGCTGGGACCATGTGTTATTAAGGAGATCACCGATGGTGGCGTAGTGCAGTTGGTAAAGTTAAATGGAGAACTCTTCCAAGGAAAAGTCAATGGCAATCATTTGAAGGTGTACACAGGGGACTTGGCCATCTTACTAGCTGATAGAAGCACAGTCTTAGCACTCCAGGAAGTTGAAAGGAGGCGCGGGACTATAAACTACTCTGCCCAGGAACTGCATGATTTCAGGACTGCGCGTAGTAGCAAAGTGTCACAGGGTCCATGACAGCACGAGGGTAGCTACACTGCCATGTGGGTCGGCTGGAAGGTGACCGTTACAGTCACTATTCATGATGTGATGCTTGGTTTGAGACCAAATGGTGTGGGTGGCAGGCATTTAAGGCGAAATTATGGGTTAGATTCTTGAAAATTTGCTGCCAATTGAGCATTAATGGACCAAATGTGGGGGGAGCGGTCGAATTTAAATTCAAAAGGCGCTAAAAATTACAAAGGGTTGTCGAGCAAAAAACACTTGGCAATTTGAGGACCGAGTTGTTGCGCGCACAGACATTCATGAACCTAGATCTATTCAATATTCTGAAGGCGAATTCGTTGTTTGAGAATTTACCCAAGCCGTTAAGAGAATTGTGGAATAGCACTATGGCAGCACCTGAGGAAGCCATGGATACTGGAGTAATGACTGCTGAGGAAGCCGCACAGGCCATTACGGAAGTAGAAGTCCCAGAAAGTGCCAGGATAGTCACATAAATCCCTAAATCTTTGTGCACGTTGAGACCCAAGAAAGACAAGAAAGTTATGGTACCAGTGCGCGTATCCCCTAGGAACCCGTTAAGGACTAAGCTTACCATGGAAGAAAAGGGGAAAGCTATTAATTTGGAGGCCGATGAGGAGGAAGAATTTGAAGAAATCCTGGTAGAGGAGGAGGAGGATGTAGAAATGGAGGTTGACACCTAGGGTGTGGACCCTCTTACCAAGCTGCCTGCATATGTTCCTCCATGGAAGGGTAAAGCAAAGGTGCCCAAAGACATAGATGAGAGAAAAATCTCTTTGCAGACTTCGCTGCTCCCTGAAAACATTATTTTTGAAGGAGCACACTTGGGGCGAGTGCTTGTACTAAAATTTGAAGACTGGGATCTCGCAGACCATGAGAAGTTCCCACATTTGGCAATTGCATAGCTAATGCACCAAAAGAAAGACGTGTCGACTAGAGTCATAGAGTTGGAGCTGCGTAAGTGGCTGAGAGGTGTAGAAAAGGCAGGATTGTTAAACTTGCTCTGGGTTCCGCATTACCATCACGCCCCAGTGACCATTTTTGTCATCAGGCAGCTACTATGCTTGGTGCATGATGGGTGCTTATGGCTGGAGGAGCCCATCCCCATCACAGACCACTTGATTCACAGAATTACACGGCTCCCTTGCATAGGGGAGGACCCAGCGAACATCTCGGAGGGTAAGAGTGATGATTTGGCGATCACGGAGGCCATGAAGAAGAAGTTCAAGCTAGAGAGGAAGAAGAGAGGGTACACAATTTCCAGCATCAATAACCCTGTGGTCAAAGTCACGACGTAGATATTGCCACGGAAGGTTATGCGGAAGTGTCACATGGATGAGGTACCTGCATCAGTGGTTGCACTTGCAGTGTAATGCACAAAAGGGGTCCAGTTCAACTGTGATAACTACCTATGCAGAGAGTTCCTTGAGAATTGCGTGAGGCACAGGAGTGGGGAAGACTTTTCACTATGCCTGGCTTATGTTATCCATAGTACTAGTGGCATGGGAATTGCCTGAAGACAGCCAGTTCCCAACGATTGCACAGGACCTTCCAGAGGCAGCGTAGTACGCTTCGCTGTTGGAAACCCGAGATCTACAGAGGATAAGGGACAGTAAAATATTCTGGGTGTTCATGAAGATGAACATTAGAATGGGGATTAATTGCAAGGTGCAGTTATCACCCACGGTCTACAACAGTCTGCAGAGTTTCATGGAGTTCAAGGCAGATTTCCATCACGTTTACATCAGGGCACAAAAGGACCCCGCAAAGTCATGGTGCGAGATACCCTACCTGGTGACAGATGACGTCATCTTCAGAGTCCTTGAGTCATGGCCACTGGAGTGGTGCACTCCAGCCAGCTTCGCGGTCGAAGTAGAAAAGTCTGTAGCAAAGTGAAAAAAGGACGAGGCGAAACTGTAGATGGCACAGTTGGTAGAAAAAAAAAGGAAAGAAGCTGCAGTAGCTAAGTACCAAGCGGCGCGTGATGCTGTGAAGCTGGCGGAAGAACAACAGAAGGCAACCGAGGAAGAGAGCGAGGGAGAAAAGTTGCCATCGCTCAAACAGGGGACAGATACACAACAAGGTGGCATGGACCTATAGGCAGCATCCACCCAGCTGAAATGACTGCGTCCAAGAGAGTAGGAAGGGCCATGGAAGAAGTCGAAGGCTTCCAAGGCTTCTTTCGACCTGATCACCCTCACTGAGGGGGATCTGCATGACATTAGGGAGATGGTGAGGGATGTCACTACGGAGACCCTCCAGCAGTTCATGGAGGAACACCAAATGGTGTTGGGGGCTCTCCAAGCACAGATATAGGAGTTACAGGTGTGCACCCCACAGGCTGGCACTGTGTCAACCATCCTTGCACTAGGCATGGCCACAGCCAAGGAGATGTTGTGCGCCCAGATGACTAACACAATAGTGTTGCTAGAGGGAGTGCTAGTTACAGAAAATGAGGCCGACAGGCCTATGGTCAGCAGGATGAATGGAATCAAGATAAATATGGCTGTGATCCCACAGGAGACGCTCCATGTTTTGCAGGATGGAGTTACTACAGAACTGTGAGCCAAGGAGGGTCGCACGCTCTAGGTAATGAGCGAGAAGCGCATCAACATTGAACAGTTGAGCTTGTAGTGTGATGAGGTAGTGGCATAGAATAAATAGCTTGTACAAGTGGTGGACGAAACCTGCCTGATGGTCCCAGAGTTGGCCATCCAAGCAGAGGAACCAGTGGAGGCACGCATCCGGAAATTAGCAGCAGGGGTGCACGAGGCAAAGGAAGAAATGGCCAGGGTTCAGCTTGAACTGAACCTTCAAATAACCAAACTGCAATTGAAGTCTCAGCTTTCAACCCCACCGGAAGTTAGGGAACAATGCGCCAACACGATTACAGCAGCAATAACAGAGGTTAATAGTGTAGTGACAAACTACACAAAGTTGTTCAAGCATTCATTCGAGGTTCTCACAACCCTGCAGGAGGACCCAAACATACAGCGCCTAGAGACAGAGGTGCATGAGCTACAGTATAAATGCGACGAAGTAAAAGGGATCGCGTAGACGGTTTCCCTTACATAGAGGCTTGCGAGGATGCAACAGGCAAAAGCACTCAAGGAATAGGTAGATGCTGCTCGACCTAAGGAAGCTGTTTTGAAGGCATGCTTACAGTCATGGATTGATGAGGTGTACATCATTACCGCCTCCATTGAAGCAAAGCTTTCACAGTTGCAGGCAACACAGGAAAAGGTTCAGGGCAACATTTTAGCTATAATGGTCTCTAAACAACAAGTCAAGGAAGTATAGAATGCAGTTGCTCAATGCACTTCCAATCTTACAGCGATTCAGGCAGAATTGGGAGGTCTTCACACAAAGATCTCCACACCGACAGAGTGACTCAAGGGCGAGTCACGATGTTTGTGTTGGGGGCATGTTGGGCGCGGGATCCCCCAAGGGAAGTTTTGGGGCTTAGAGCCCATATTTTGGTAAAAAATTGTAACTCCAATGTAAAGACTCCACATTTTATGGGTGCGGAGTGCATAGCCTGTAAAAGAGTCATAGGGTTGTCTGCCCTCAATTTTGTTAATGTAATGTCGGCTGTAGAGATCTACCCATGGTCCGTGGACCATGGGATTGTATAAATAGAGCGAGGCTCTAAGTAGTCAAGGCATCTATGGAAGAATAATCTAAACATGGAATAGAAGCATTGTGGAAGAATGAAAGTGTAAATTCTAGTTCTGGGTCGTAGAGTAGGAGAAGGCTTTGCAGCTGAGTGTGCAGAGGCCTAGTAGTCCACAACTGAGTGCATAGACCCCTATAGCTGAGTGCGTAGGGCGAGTCGAGTCTGTAATAGTTGGAAGTTTTAATAAAGATAAGTTTCATATCTATTCTATGTATTTATTTCTTGTTTAATGCATTGTATATTGGGTATAAATTGCACTTTTATTGTTTATATGATGCGCGAATATATATATATATATATATATATATATATATATATATATATATATATATATATATATATATATGATTGCATTGATTAAGTGAATACAAGATATAATATCTGTTTATGCGAAGTTGACTAACATCTGTAAGAAGATAAGTAAGATTCGTGGTGTAGATTAGGGAAATAGTGCAGTTCGCTGCCATAGCAGCGCGAAATCTTCTCAGCCCCTGATTAGGGCTGCACGAAAGGCAATTATAATAGATTGCAAGGATATTAAAGGTTAGAAAAGTGTGCAAAGTAACCTGCATGAAGATAGGCATAGTTGGACTAAATCGACAGCACAGACATCTCAAGGGTGCAGAAACTTGGTTCCGACATCCCACCATACTGATTCGAGCGAGACTTGAGTCCGCGCTCCACAGGCTGATGCTGAAAGGGCTAGTAGTGTAGGGATTTGTTTGGCTAAATCACTCTGAACCTGGGTCAGGCCCCCTTAAGCTAACGCTTAGGCTGGAACATGCCATGTTTAAAAATAATAATATTAATAATAATAAACTCATTAATAGGAAGGTACTTCATGGTTTTGTGATGGTTATGTAAGGATCCTTCTATTGATGCACTTACAGTTTCTTTACAATTTTTCTGCTAATAAAATTCTTTCAGGATATGCAGGATAGGATGTTGTTGTTGTTTTAGATCCATTTTACAACTGCATTGCTACAACTCTATCTTTGAAACCCCCATTACTGCAACTTTGTCATTGAATCCCTATCATTGAAACTCTATGGTTGTAATGAAGTTGTTGTAACTCTGATGCTACAACTCATTAATCAAAACCCAGTTGTTATAACTTTGGAGTGTTATAACTATAAATACACTTCCATAATTCTAATAGCTAGAACAAGTGACAATGATCCTGCAAAGAAACCAGGACAAGAACGAGTTGCAACTTTGGTCAGCACCATTTCTATAGCTCTAGAACTATATTGCTACAACTTAGTAATTATGTTGCAACTCTAATGCTAATACATATTTGAGATATTTTTTGTGGCCAACATGCTAGTGCAACAAAGATATAAGGCATGACAATTGCTTATGGTAAGTCAGAGAGGTACATTTCCCAAAAATAACATGATGAGTAACGCTGATGGGAATTTCTTGACTTGAACTCCAATTTAAGTTCAATTGAATCACTCACTACCTCCATCAACCGATGACATGATCACCTCATCACAAAATCATCCCCTTCCATATAAGGAAATCTCCAACTACCAAATCATTTTATTCTATTTGTAATTGTAGTTTGCCTAAGCTCTAGGAAGAAGAAAAAAATGTGAAGTTCATTGAACCACAATGAACCTACAGAGACATTGTTACTACAATCATATGACCATATATGGGATATATTTCAATGGGGAGGTTATATAGAATATATATACACAAACTAAAGGGTATGATGATGAGATGCCCCTAAATTTTCCATGAATTTTAGGGAGGATAAGTCTGTAGTGGCAAGAATAGTGGTGCAAGTGTTAGGGGATGTTATGGATGAATTAATAGGACTTGATCATGTAAGAGAGTGATTGTAATATCGTTGGAGGCCAAAACTTAAGATTACGGAATATTTTCTCGATCCAAGAGAATCCCTAGTCGAGAAAGGGACCAGGTTTGATATACAATCATTATCGTCTCCATGGGAAGATGTTGTTATGGTGGTGTAGAGGTATATAACTTGGGAATGCCACCACAGGTTGTGTATTTACAAGACCTCAAGTTAATGGACCACTTATGGCATGGAAGGTTCATTAACATGTCATTTTTCCTTTTGAGGATGTTGCAGACTATGACTTCACTTGTGTAGAAATATGGATGACCTAGGCATGCCATTTCACATCAGAGGATCATAAATATTTTGTTTGCGTTCACATTGCATGAGAAGGTCAGGTGTGGGTTGAAGTAGAAAGAGAAACAACATAGATTTTAATTGCTTCAAATCCGTTAGGAGGAGATGCAAGTACTACAACTTCACCTTGAGATAATTTTATTGAAGTTTTAGAGGCTGCAAGTGCTACAATTCCTGGATTTGCAATCAAAGAATACATTATTGAAAATCTACTACGTACATAATACCCTGGAATACCAATTGAGGAATAAATCCCTAAGGGTTATGTTGCAACTTTGTAGAAAAATGAGAGTAGTCATGACTATGATCTCAAGATAATAGGGAGAAAACCCACAACCAAGATATTGAGAATAATTACAAAGAGGCTAGTGTAGGTACCCATTCTAAAGAAGAAAAGGACAAGGTATACCCTCATTGCTGCAACTCAAAAAACACAAGAAGAAGCCCTTGCTACTACACAAGAACCAACAAGGGTGGAAAAAGAAAAAGGAGTTGTAGCACAAGGAGAAACCCCTACTACTCCACAAGAACTGATAGCGTTAACTAAATAAAGACACCCTACTAATACACAATAATCAACAAGAGTGTTCAGAGATGGTCAAGATTTTATTGGGTCTACACTTTATGAAGAAATTGGGACATAAAGCCTTACTACAACATAAAACCCATTAAGGGAAATTATAAGAGAAGGTTGTGTTACAATTATAGAGGTATACACAAAAGAAGAAGAAGAGAAGTTGCCACTCCCAGTATGCCCACCAAAGAGGCCACTACTACCCAAAAATTGAAGAAGACATCCAAAATCAGGAAGCATAAAGCAATAATTTGTCCTTGTCTTGTGTCCTTGTATGCATCCCTTTTAAATGAGAATAATATGTCAGAGAAGAAAAAATAGATAACTTTATACCACCATAAATTTATTGAGACATGAACTTAGGGATGAAAGATGATTTGAGAAATAAGGCTACCTTTCCAAGGTAGTAGGGATCCTTGCTATATGGGAACCTCTCCCTGAAGGAAGAGAGACAGCTAAAACCTATAAGAGAAACCCAAGTAGTTGTCCAATCAATCAATAGAATACCTAATTTGATTGAGATATCTACTCAAACAAAGGATAAAACAATGGAAGAAAAAACCACACAAGTAAATATCCTTGATATGTGGATGGAAGAAAAAGAAGATATATGGAATCAATTATTGGCATCATATGAAGAAGGGGCCATGCCCATAAACTAGCATCATAATTATCAAGTGAATGGTAGGGATTTAACCTCCACATAATATTTTAGAAAATTCTTAGTAGTATCCATTGCCAAATCAAAGGTTGAGATTTATCTCAAAATTAGTGATGTCATTTTTTCCATTTTAAATTAAATTGATCAACTAAACAAATGTCATATAAACATGTTTCATATGAACTTGAATTATGGTTTTTTGGGCATGTAGCATTAGTAAGTGTGACAACCCTTTTTCTACCTCTCTTGTAAATGTCATTGTGTATATTAATTCAATGTGTAAATAGTGTAGAAATATAAATAATGACTAGGCTAAAGGAGTGGACACGGATTTAGAGACTGAGGAGGAGGAGTTGCTTGTATTTAGTGTAAATGAAATCCACTTCATATATTCCCCTACCTAGATCCATGACTAATTAAATGATTTATCTGTTCAGACATTGAAGTTGTGTATGGGAAGCCTGCAGTAAAAGACAAGCCCATGTTATCCCTATTCTTGTGGGATGTGTTGAGGAAGTCAACACGCAAGAGAAGGGACATGAAGAAAGTGGGGGAAAAAGGAGTGGAGGTGCAAATTTTTGTTGGAAGGATGAAATGCTTCATGCTAAACAATATTGGCTAGGAGTGATTGGGTAGGGAGTGCCCATGATTGTTTGTTTTCTCCACAACATGAGTGGATGGAATCAGGGTCATCACATGAGAAAAGAGAGTGGTTAAAAGAGGATCATGTGTAGGAGTAGGGGTGACTAGGAGAAACAATGTTGCAAAAAACCCTTGGTGGTGTGTTTGGGACATTATTACTTGCGTTTTGGTGTGACCTATTGTGTGTATTGAGGTTGGATTCGACTAGCCAGTACACTCAACGAAGATAGTGATTCACTTTGTGCTTTCCTTGAGGCAAAGAAAACCACCAATAGAGTGAGATCATACTCCTAGAATAAGAGAAATTTCCTTGAATATTTTTTGAGTCCTTGTGATTGATTTCTAAAAGATAGAGTGAGTAACTAGGGTGCTTACTACTTGGGAGTAGTTAATTATCCACATTGATATTGGACTACTCCTCTTGATTTTATGTCTGACTAATTATTGGTGTGAATACCCTTGAGCACTTAACTCCTCAAACTCTGAATCTGAATCGGGGTGGTCAACTGTAAAAAATATTGCAATGAAGCGTTCCTATGGTTTGCTAGAGAGTTGAAGTCCCTCCTCTAGTTTCCAACCACACAAGTTAATAAAATAAGTGTTTATTCTTGTATATATTTTTGCCATGGATGACTAATAAGTAATCATGTAATGTTTATGTAAGAATGTTTGATTCATTATATAGTTTTTGTTGATTGACTAACTTGTGTATCTACAGTCAATATGAGTTTCTTGAGCTATATGGTTGCAACCTTATTAATTCACTTACAGGTTACCTGATGTGTCTATGATTGGTGGTCTTGAAGCAATCATAATTAACCTATTATTTTGCATGTTTTAGCTATCTCCTATGTTTATGAATTTGAGGTGGATCCCTATTGGCATGTTTGTGGGTTGTTTCATGAGTAGTTTAGTTTATATGTTGTGTGAGTGGACTTGCTCCACCACTGAAGGAACTACTGATATCTTTGTATGTTCATGAGGAATGCATGCTGCTATAATCTCATGGTTATGTGGGGCTCGTGGACCTTTGTGTTTATTGTTATTTGCATGAGATACAAAGCTATTTACATGAATATACATGGTTTTTCATAGTCCACAATGGCATGATATAACATGTGATGTCATCGTCTAATGTCTTTATGAATTTTGATGCCTCTTTGCCCTGTTTGAGAATGTTAAGCACTTAGCATATTAAGAAAGATATCCATGAGTTATATGGTTGTACGATATGTTTATAACCAATTATGGTCTATGAACGAGTTATTTTATGTGTTATAAGTGACATGGATAATAGACTTGCTAAAGGTTATAACCTCTATCTTGGGAGGAGAAAGTAACTAGGTGTTACATTGAAGCTATGTTGTATAGAGTTGCTCAAAGGAATCATGCTCTATGAGATTTTCTACGGAAATATGTTTGCTAGAGCTTTTGCTCAATCCTTTTTATGATCTTGTTATGGTTGGTGGTGGACATCAATTACCCTTCCTTGAGTATGATAGAGTCTCTTAAAAATATATACCTTCGGATCTGAACCCTATTATTTAATGTTTTGTGTTCTAGGCAAAGCCCTATTTTGAAGGAATTTTGGAAGAATTCCCAAAGTTTATTATTTTTTAAGTATAATAAGGGTCTACACTTGTATATGAGGTTGGGTGAGCCAAATACATCGTTGTCTAGTGGATTTCTCCATATGTATGGACATCTAGGTAATCAACGCATTTTCTAGTTGGGAGAAGTGTTGGATAAGTGTTTTAGCTAGATACATTCCCTAGCGAAAATTGCATTCAGGCATCTGGGCGGCCAAGTTTTCAATACTCACATACATACTTTAGTGAGTCGATTGTTAATTTGTATGGGTAAGAAAATCCAGGGTCTGATAGATCTCAGAGTCAATGAATTGTGAAAAATTTCGTAAAGTTGGATGTTTTTTTAGAGAAGTGTATTCGAGATGGGCCCCACTGGGGAAATATTAGCATGGGGCCAGATGTGGGATGAGAGCCGAATCTATTGGGGTGTATGAGAGTGATCTGGGGGCCCAATCTGGTTGTCACTTGCAAAGTTTGGGCACACCCAAATTACCCCAAAGTTCAGATGCAAAGGAATTCTTCGTTGAGGTGGTAAGTGCCACAAGTGCTTGACTTTGGGCCACATGGAAGCCATGCAAGGATTCTAGATGACGTTGATTATATGGTGTGGCTAGAATGTTGACATAGCATGCTATTAGCGTGACACATGGAAAGCAAGAACAACTTTTTTGGAGGGCCAGGGGGGATGGTTTTTGGATGATAAATGATATTGCCAAATGAAGCCACATGGCAGGATGATGTCCCCTTGACATCATTGTGACTTCAACAAGATGTAGTGAAGGCACGGTGATGTGGAAAATCCATGTTGGCTACCACATGGTTGCCACATTGCAGTAACTTGCTAATGTGGAAAGGGTTAATTAAATAATCTTAAATGGAGCATAACTTTTAGTCTGAGAGTCAGATTGAGGTAAAATTTAGATCGCTAGAAAGCTCTCAATGAGTTGAATGTGATGGTCTTATCCAATGTTAATTCTAGAAGATTTGGAGAAGAAGGAAATTTTGTAACCCCATCTTCATAATGAGACCATGGAAGTCAAGTTAATTAAATGTATCACCTTCTACTGTCCAAGGAAGTACAAAGGGATGGGAGGGAGCATTACAATAAGCCATATTATTGGCCCATGAAATTGTAACCAAGCCTAGTTAAAACTCTCATGGTAAAGTGGGAGTGAATTGACATGGTTAAGAATTTGGTTACATATTTTTTCAAATATATATATGGTTAACTCATATATTAATTGATTTTATAATTAATAACCAGCATAGATCCATCTTAAGTACGGATCTAACATGAGCAAAGAGGGATCAAATTTTTTCACATGCAAATTTCTTGAGTGAAAAATACAATGTGTTATTTTTCATTGTTTAAATTGTAATTTTGAATACTAAATAGAGTATATATATGACCAAATAAACATTTTAACCACAATTTTTTTTTAAATAATATATAATATATACTTAATTTACATTAAAATATTTTACATTTCATGTAAATATTAATTATATGTCAATATTAATTCTTATTAAAATATATTATTAATAACCCACATTGAATATTTTTTATATACAACATTAAAATGTTTTATTTTAACAATTATTTTCTATATATAGATATATACGAAGTTGATATCAACATAAATTAGTCAACATAGATCTTCAAATAGTTTATTTAAATCTCTTGTTGAAATATTTTTGAAAAGTATAACATTTAAATATCTTACTCGTACATTTTTTTCTATTCATTTTTTTATTATTATAGCGGACATTATTTATCTATTTAGAACATAATTTTTATTTTAAAGGGGAACGGACGGACTAACAAACTTACACATCCCCTCATACTGGGTTGTAAAATGTTAAAATGTGTCATCAAACCAATATCTTTAACAACGATTTAATTTATATAATTACATTAATTTTAAAATAGCAATTGCACCAAATGTTACAAAAGAAACTCGTAAGGCAATTCTAGAACCGTGACATATAAAGAATCATCGAAGATAAACTATTCTATGGAGATTAAATATTTAACATTCACGTAATAATTATTAATAATTAAATTAAAATTGTAAAATTTTGTTAAAAAAATGTACCTATATAAATGATTGAAAAAAAAACAAAAAAACTATATTTCCAATAATTATAACTACATAAAACTTATAACTTCTCATTTTATCAAAACTTAAATAAAATAATAATAATAAAATTTATATCACTGTTTAATTTAAAAAAAAATATTAAATCTCCATCAAAATCAAAATTTAAAAAATAATAACAATAAAATTATATCATTTGATTATAAAAACTCATACTACTCAGCTTCATAGATGTCCCACCATTAATTAAAAGCGAGTCCTGTTTCTAAATTCATATATGCAATTTTCAATTGCACAATTTTGTAATTTTCAATTCCACAATTTTCATAAACTCTTTGAATATGGTTTCCCTTGCTAATCAAACCAGAGGGGAATGGAATCAAACAAGAGGAATGAAACTAAACTTAGGAAATCAAAGTCATTATTTGAAATCAAAGTGAAAGAGAGAAAGAATTTGTAAATTTAGTGTTTTTAGAAATTTAAAATAATCCTCTCTAAACAGAAGATTATCCCATTATACCATAAATTGATCATGCCACTGCAAAAAACTACCACAGAAGCTTAAAATCTAACATCATCAAAATATTAGTCCATCAAGTTTCTTGCATCACCATTATGCGCTCCAATGAATGAAAATGTTCAAGCGAATGTTTTGTGGTAATCCTTTGGGACATTTGTGATCACCATGAAGATGATTGGCCAAGATCCCATTTGAAACAAATTCGTACACCAGCAGAAACTCTGGACTCTCTACAGTGGTGTAGATATAAAGACGAATGAGATATGGATGATTCAATGATGAAAATATGGATACCTCATTAATAAACTGTTCAACTCTCCTAGAGTTCTCCTGATACAATCCCATCACTTCCACAGTTCATCCATCTTGAAGTGTTCCCAGATAAACTGACCCATATCGCCCAACACCAATTTCATCTTCCTCATGGAAGAAATTTGTAGCTTTTCGAAGTTCTTCATAAGAGAATGTTGGAAAATTGCTTATCAGAGATCCAGGGGGGTACAATCGCTTCAATGTCCCTTCTCTAGTAACCAGCAAGACCTCGACCATGTGTTTCTTCCTCTTTACATAATAACTTAATAATATTTCTATTATTGCAACTCCTCCAATGGAGCAACCTACAGTGGAATGAAGAGATTGAATTCAATGTGATATTAGTCAAACCTCCAAGAGAATAATGGAAAGAAGTAGAAATTCACCTTGACTTTAAATTGGAAAATTGGAAACTAGATAGGATGGAATCATGTTTACTGATTACAATAAAGTAATTGCTTGTATCTCTACCATGATGGGTAGTTTGAGTATCTACAACCATCCACAGTTTTTTCTTTTTGAATCACAAGAGTGTAGCTGAAGTCAGTGTCACCGCACCCGCTACCACTTTCCTCAAAAGAACACACGAATTCAATGTCCCCACATCCATATGTATTCAAAATACAATCTTGGTATTTAGTGCCAAGACACGAAGTTTAGGAGCAGAGGAGGAGTAGGAGAGTAGATGAAACAACAAGGCACAATCGTACAGAGAAGATTCAATGCATCCAGTTAATATTATTGGTTGTTCAGTTAACTAACTTAAATCAAGAATAGGTTGATAGTTGATGCAAAGAGATCTACGACGAGAAAACTCTCAATCATCTAACATTTGATCGGATGGTCCAAACCAATGTAGAGTGGCAACTGGGGGAGTTCTTCTCAAAGGGAAACACCTTACGATGTAAAAATATATATTTGGCATTGTCTACTGAGGCCACAAATTCGCTAGGAAAGTTGTTTTTTGTTAGAATCTGATATTTCCAAAAATATGATCATAGAAGTGTTTGAATCATTTTTTTGATGGTGGAAATGGATTTAGCACCATCAAAAACCCCTGGGCACCCAAAATACTGCAATTTGACAGATGTAACCCAGATTTCCGAAAATTTTGGCAAAAATCATATTAATTTCCATTATTTTCCGAGCTAATTTGTGACCTCGTTAAACTACTCTTTTATTTACAACATATTGATATACTCCTAATCATTTTTAATAAAATATATTAATTTATTAAAAATATTGATGAAGAAAAGGTGAAAACATACTAGGCTCATTAAAAACATTCTAATCCATTATTGAGTTTAGTGAATCACATCATATATTCGTTGCGAAAAATGAAAACATACTAGGCTCAGTAAAAAAATTATAATCCATTCTTTAATCCATTACTGAGTTTAGTAAATCACACCATACTCATTGAGAAAAAATGAAAACATACTAGGCTCATTAAAAACATTCTAATTCATTCTTTAATCAATTCCTGAGTTTAGTGAATCACATCATATTCGTTGGTACAAAAATTTTAAGTCCACGCAAAAATATAGATATCATTTTGTTGTTGGAGGAGGAAAAGTGGAGTATTTTTTCTGAGAAGTTACCGATTTTAATTTTCATGATTTAGACACGTGACATGGCATACCATTTTGGGTGTATTGTACTATTACCTGTAGAAGTTACTTGCAAGTTTCTAGTTAGTCTCAACTCTCCCATAAAATCTCTCATGAACAAGAAGTTAGGTTCCACATAATTTTGTTGTGAGTTCGAGTACTGTGAGGAGGACCAGTCACGCAAGAGTGGTGGACTTGATTGCACAGGATGTCTTTATTCATTGAATTTGTGACACAAGTGGGTTCATATAAAATTAGAAAATATTTTTTATTTTATTAAATATTTATAAATATCTCTCAAAATCTTTTTGTTGAACCTCTTTCCAAATAAATCTTTCCAATTAAAAAATACTCTTGAGTTTACTAGATAGTGACAAAAATCTCCCAAAATCATTTTGTTGGACCACCTTCCAAATACATTTTTCCAATTAAAAAACCTTAAAATTTCAGTATACACCCTTTTTTATAGCCACCAATACCTATAAACTCTTTTATACCTCCAATGCCCACTTCCAATATCTACAATATATTTGACTTTACTTATCATTATTTTAAAAAACCCTCTATGAATGGACATGAAAGTTATTAGTCAATAAGGTGAAACCCTTCTGTGAATACATATCATGCACCACAATGTAGCAAGATTGTATAGGTAGAAACCATGGAAGACACTAGCATATTGCTAGAGAGATGTTAAATAGAATAAATATGAGGAGGCCTTATAGAAGAGGTAAGATTATATTTTTTTTGTCTAGATGGATAAACATTGCTAATGTGACTTCTTTATCTTCACATCTGGCACAACCCCATCATTGAAAGTAAAAAAGGGTAGGGCTTGGATTGAGGGTAGTGAAATACACCATGTTTCCAATGCAAAGTTTTAGTGAAAAAAAATGGGTGAGATAAAATCAATAGGTTGGAGTGCATCAAAATAAAAGAATATGTTGCTCACTCAATATGTGCTATAATTTATGGTCATTTGAGTTTCCCCATATCTAATGGAAATGTAATATCTTCACAAGATTTTAACACATTCATGCTACATGTTACCGGCAGATACTTGTTACTAAAATCCATTTAATACTATATCTATTTTAATATCCTTACCTCTTATATGTAAGATAAGATCCAATCACCTTGGAATAATCCTAATACCACAAGGAAATCCTACAATTTTTTTAAGAAATCATCTTATAATATGTAAAATTTTGATAACACGATTTCTAAGGGAAATATAAAATTTTCTCTTACCTACATCCACATATCCATGATCAAGTTATGAAAATATATTTTCACTTAATAAATATACACCTTCGATTGGTCTTTAGGTTCATTTTGTTAAGACATCTTCTCATAGTTCAAACTCACTTTGTTTTAAAAAACATACATATGTATTAACTCTGAATTTATCATGTCTCAAGAGGGATCAAGTCTAACTTGAACACTCATTGTTGGATATGCAGATCCTAGATGTTAACTACGAAATTGAAGGTATTTATTCATACTTGTGCAAAGGAGAATTTTTTATTGATAAATTGTTGCAGATATTCCATTGGGAAATTCATCACAACAAATATGATAAATCATACTTAAACCAAAATATATCCTATGAGGGTTTATTTATCTTTAGATTTTCGGATCTGTAAATTATTTGTTATTGCATATGCATGTAAAATATAATTATGTAGAACATAGATAACAATGAAATAAAAATTCACAAACCACGATTAACACAAGATATAACCTTGGAAACCCTTCTAGGAGAAAACCTAGTTGGAAGGTGAGGTTTCTCTACTCTCTTTCTCTAAATAGAAAATGGTTGTGAGTAGAAAGACATAAGGCCTATGGCCCATGGCCTACTACAGTGCACAAATACTCTCTGTTTTCTCTCTCTCTAACCCTCTCGAATAATATGGTCGTATATGGAATAAGATGCACTAAAAGAGAATAGAACCATTTTCCTCCTAGTGATCTAGTTATAACACAACCTGATAGACTACTAGTGTTTAGGTTTGACTCCTTCAACTCCTAACTAGAGTTACAATATGAACACTTATAGAGTCTTCTTCATCATCATTCATAAGTCCCATCAATAGGTACATTTTGAATATCAATATGCCATCCTCTAGCCTTAAAAATGTCATTCTCTTACATTAATTCACATTTTTTGTTATATTATGCTTAGTAGGAGGACAAAAAGGTGCTTACATAGTATGTGGCCTAATGTTGTTTAATTGCAGGTAAATGAGACATTTTTTAGGTTATTAATGTTGCCATTATGTTGCATGTGTTGTACTTGATGGAAACCCACTTGTAGTTGAACAACTCACTTGTATATGGTAACTAGATGTATCTACAGAAGAGATACCAGATGTGACAGAATGCATGACAGTTGTGTTTACAAATGTGATGAAATGCATGGAAGTTTCAAAGAATCAATTCAGAAGGCAACTCACTCAGATGAAAGATCACAATACAATAGGTTAACAACAAAGAATTACAGATCAGTCTTCACAGAATGAAGAAAGAGAGGTATACACAGGTTCACCATTGACCAAGCTGTGTATACACGTAGGTTCACTGTATACAAGTCTCGTATACGTACACATGCACTTTCACAAAAGGAAAAGTGTGTATACCTTGGAAAACTAAGTTTTTGGTCCAAAGTATTTGGTCCATGGTATTATTCCAAGGTATCTGGTCCGAGGTATTGACCCTAGGTATTTGGTCCAAGGTATTGGTCCTGTTATCACTCAGGTTGTCCTTAAAGCTCCAAAAAAGGATACGGCCGAGGTAACCACAAACCAACTTTGGACTGCAGGTTCTAGCCTGCCTGCAGTCAGAGAGGGCTCTCTCTTTTAGATTTAGCTTTGTTTGAAAGGATTTTAGGCTAGGTATTGGGTTCAGGGGGTTCTTTGTTTTGTTTTGATGGGAAAATTGATTTCTCAGGTAGAGAGGCAGTGCATAGTCTAAGGGTCTCGAACCATTGGGCGTGGAGTCGAGGAGAGAAATGCTGTTAAGTTTCCTTAATAACAGTGAGGGAAAATGGAGCAAGATAGCTGCATTTGAAACAATTTCTCAGGTTTTAGGGACGGAAAGAGATGCTAAGTAATGAGAGGCAATTAAGAATCTCTCAATCGACTTAACAGAGGAGGTAACAGAGCGCTACCTAGGGGCAGTTAAGAATCCCTAGATAATTGGCAAACACAGGTAAATTGGGGTAAACATGAGCCAGGAGGAATTCATATTCATAACCAATTTATTGAGATGAAAACACAGAGAAACAACAGAAATTGAGCATAGAGAGTATTTAAACTAATTCTAGGCTATTCTTTCTTTCTGCTATTTAGACGGCGATAAACAACAAATAGAGGTAAGATGCACTTATTGCTTCAGGCTGCAGCACAGGAATTCCATCTTCATATCTTCAAAACATTGATTAGCAACAGACAATTTTCTCTCCAAGCTTTCAGCAATCTTTGATTATGGAAAAACTCAGGTATACAATGCGAGTCTCTAATGAAATTCTCAATTGACCAACCCTTAAAACAATGCTGAGGGTGGTATATATAGGGCAAAACTATCTACAGAGTTCTTTATTACATCTTGACCTAATCAGGTCATAATTAACTGACCTAACTCTACCAGAAATAAATGCATGAAATAAATCGGGTTGCGCTGAGGGCGGCCGTATCAAAACTGAATAACTTATGCAATCCTTGGTGGCTTGGTGCAGGTGCTTCTGAAATAAATGCGTATGGGTTTCTGCTTCTTTGATGTCATGTGGCTTTGAATGCCTTAATTGTGATTTGAGGGCAAGGATGGGCTTATGCCTCTTGATTTGACTTTCTGGGGGCTTCATTAATGTAGAGGTGCTTCGAGCCCCTAAAAGATCTTTGGCTGATACTCTTTGGCTTTTCTTATTTCCCTGATACTCTTTGGCAATAAACCGATCTTGTTCTGACGTGCTGTGAGCTTAAATCATCATTTAATGGCCACTGTTCGGCCTCTGTATCCTCTGAAATTGTTTTCTGCTCCTTCCGGTATGCTCTGTGAAGAAAACAGATCATTTTTGCGCCTTTTGGGCTTCCTGGGGGCTGCATAACGAAAGATTCCCTAAAGATTCTCCATTTCGGCCTAAAAAATCCTGTGATGAGCGATTTGCACTCATCAAAAACTGCCTCAGAATTGAATTTCGGGGCTCCGAAGTGCGATTTTTTGCCCTTCGCGCCAAAAGTGCTGATGACGTCAGCATGATGTGACATTGTACGGCAGATGACGTCAGCATGACGACGTGGCGGGATGACGTCAGCATGACGTCATCATGTACGGACAATGATGTGGAAGATACGGTGGCAGGTACATGCGGTAGTGACGTGGCAGGAGGCCACACAGGCAGATGACTCGACGCAGTGATTGGCCAGGGGAGTGACGTGGGATGTGACTGTGCAGGGGGTGACGTAGGATGTGACGTCACCAGGCAGGAGGCGGTAAGTGGTATCGGGCGCACCGCTTTTAGGGGAGAGCGGTTTCGGAGGGAGGGGCTCCGCCACAGCCCAACGCTTGACGCGTGGCGGGAGTACGGCAGTAATACCGCCCATCTCCTGAACGCTAAAGCTCGGCCGTTTTGGAGATGGGACGGCCCGCCCACCGTTGATCTACGGGGCGGGCGATCCAACGGCTGGCGGCAAGGGTAATACGACGGGGAGATACGGCTGGGGAATATTCAAAGAATATTCCTTTTTTAATAATGCGCGCGGGTGGGTAAAACTATGGTTTAGCGGGTTATGGGGTTTTTAAAGGCGCGGGTTTTTTATTTTTAGGGGTAAGGCTTTGGGAAAAGGCGCGGAGAGTGGGTTTTCTGATGTTTTTGCGCCGGGGGTATATATTTACATGACAAACATTGGGATAAAGGTGAAATCATGGATTTTTTGGGGGTTTTTGGGCTAGGGATGAGGTTACTAGCTGACCAGATGTCAAACTAGCTCCTTAATGACTCGGATGGGCTAAAGACAGCCCCAGATGGACTGTGATTTCCCGGACTTATAGGAAATATGGCTACATTGCCAGGGGGTATTTACATAGGGGAATTTTATGTACATGATTTTTAATAAGGGAAGGGGAAAACTGTTAGGGAATTATATAATACTGTTAGTAGTTAATGTGGAGATGAAAGGAGGGCGCTAAGGTATGAGACCTTAGGCTTTGTTGGGTAAAGAAGGCTCACAGAAGATGAGTGAGCAATCCTTGGGTGAAGGAGATCCTCACCAAGGCAATTGGTATGGAAATGATGAAACTGAGAGGGATAAGCAGATCTTGACCTCTTGGGGGATGTTAGTAAGTGACTTGGGGGAAATGAGAAGAAGGGGAGGTTAGTGAATTCCAGCTTGAGTATCTCGCTGAAATGAAAAACTGCATGATAACTGTGATCTGAAAAGATAAGACATTGTGAGACACAAAATTGATTAACAATCATCATTCTGCCAGCAAACAGCTACCTACCCAGCCTACTATCCTAACATTTTTTCTTCTTTTTGCTTTGGGTGCACTTAGACTTGCAGACCCAGATTCACAATTTTTCTTTTGAATTTTCCTATCTAGATTTGCACTTATTTCTACCAGGGCCCAGATTAAACAGTTGGGTCCCTTTGATTCTCTACCTATCTACAAATCTGCCAAGATTAAACTGTTTGGACAGATGCATTCTCTATATTCTACAACAGGAAATTGAAACCTAGGGAGACCAAGATTAGACTGTTTGGACCTCCCTAAAAATGAAAAACTCTTCAAAACTGGAACAACTCATCAAAATGGAACACAACAGTGGCATTTGGACTTGCACACTTCCTGGCATCTTCTGGAAATATGGAACACTGCAGCTTGCCAAGTATGACATATTTGGCATGTGAAAATGTCAATCATGAAAAATGAAACCCTGTTGGAACAGGAGGCTAACAGTGGCTCCACTTGGGGATGGCTTTTCCTTGTGAAAAGTCAAGAACAGCAGGTCAGACTGCCTTGATCTTCTGTTTGTTGCTGTAGACTGGGAAATTCTTCTTTTTTCTGGCTGTTTAAAGATATGAAACTTTGAACTATGAACAACTCCTCCTCAACTGAGTTACTGTGAACTGTATAGCATCGCCTGCTTTCTTCTGCGTGCTTGATTTCTTATGTATAATGCTGCTGGAACGTGCCCTTTAAAACAGTTTAGGGACATGGATCAAACTGTTGTGCTTGCATTGCTTTCGCTTAGAGCAAGGTGCTGATACGAACTAAAAATTTTGCCCTGTTTTGATACTCTTGAGACTGGGAAATTTGCATTGGCTGCGTCCTCACCGAATTCACTGTTATTCTTCAAAAATTGGCCTGTTTATACAAAATAAAACTGAGTGCTGGTATTTACAAGTAATATTGTACAGAGATATTTACAGAATCTGCATTGTTTCAACAACAAGGATCATGGTAATGTTTCAACATCCTGCCATTCACAAGACCTTCTTCAAAGGTGATGTCCTCCATAGATCTGAGAAAATAAGTGTTGTTTCCCTGAACAGCAAAAATTTCATATGGACCTTTCCATAGAAAGTCAAACTTTGCATGTTTGCCCTTGTCTTCTCTTCTTGAGTCCCACTTTAAAACTTTGTCACCGATACTGAAATCTTCAGCTTTAGCCCTCTTATCAAACATCTTTTTGAGCTTTTCTTGTAAGATTTGAGCTCTATCATAAACTTGTTCTCTGGTTTGCTGAAGGTGAATTGTCTGATTAATCCTTCTTTGAATGTCATTTGGTTCAGCCTGAATCTCTTGTAACAGCTTGATAGTAGGAATGCCCAGGGATGAAGGAAACCTGGCCTCCATGCCATATACCAGCTCATAAGAGCTCATCCCAATGGATCTTTTGTTTGAAAGTCTGTTTGCCCATAGGGCGTTCACCAGCTTTTTGTGCCAATTCTTTTTGTTTTCTTCTAGCACCTTCTTTATGATGTTGATGAGACTTTTGTTTGATGATTCGGCCAATCCATTACCTTGGGGGTAATATGATGTGGAGTGGCCCAGGGTAATATGGAATTTGTGGCAGAAATTGATCATCCTTTTGGACTTAAAGGCAGCGGCATTGTCAGTGATGATTTTCTCAGGGCAGCCAAATCTAGAAAGGATATTGCACTCAAGGAATTGGATGATAATAGCATCATTGGCTTGTCTACAGGGAATGGCTTCAACCCACTTAGTGAAATAGTCGGTGGCTGTTAGGATCCATTTGTGCTGGCCTGAGGAAGAGGGATGGATCTCTCCAATGAAGTCGAGGCCCCATTGTTGAAAAGGTTTTTCGGTGGAGATCGGTTTAAGGGGCAGGGGCAACAATTTTCTCTTGCCCTCAAAAATTTGGCATTTGTGACATGACATGGAAAACTTTTTTACATCTGCGAAAAGAGTGGGCCAGTAGAAACCAGCCCTTAGAATTTTATCAGCAGTGGACTTCCAATAGAGATGTCCTCCACAATCACCTGCATGGAATTCTTTCATGACATTGTTAGTTTCATTCATGGTTAAACAATTCAACAATATACCTTCATGATTTCTCCAAAATAGTGCATCATCTATAACACAAAATTTCAAAGCCTTCATTTTCAAAAATCTTTTCTTTGTTCTGGACAATCCTGGGGGAGCACACAGGTTTAACAATACATAACATATATCAGTGTACCAAGGACATTGCAGAAATATTTCACTGATCTGTGGAGTCGCCAGCTCCGGTTCATTGTCCAGCTGGTTAATTTCTAAGGCCTGAAAATTTGTTTCGGACATCAGTTTAGCTAAACCTTGTCCCTTTATCAGTTTGGTTGGTTTTATTTCAATGTCATATTCAAGGATACTTGCAATCCACTTACCTCTTTTGCCTTCTAATCCATCTTGAGTCAGTATATCTTTTACAGCAGCGTGTGGGACGTAGGCAATCACGTGTGAATACAGTATGTACACTCTAAAATCCTTGATGGCCTTGACAAGTGCGTAGGCCTGTTTTTCCATTATCGGGTACTTCAATGGGGCGTCTCTTAAGGCTCGGCTGAAAAAAGCAATCGGCTTTTCAGCTCCCTGTTCATCCTTCTGCAGCAGGACAACAACTATTGTATGCTCGGATGCAAACGAAAATATGATAAAATCTTTATCGAACTGTGGACTAGTTAGGACAGGGGTTTGAGTTAAGGCGGATTTGATACTCTCAAATGCTTGATTCGCTTCCAGGGACCATCTTACCTTGGCATCCTTTTTTAACATGTTGCTTAACAGTCTTATTAATTCAGCCAGATTTGGAATAAACCTTTTTAAGAAATTGATTTTTCCAAGGAATGCTTGTAGCTCTTTTATGTTTCTGGGGTATGGAATTTGGAGGATGGCCTGTATTCTCTCAGGATCAATTCTGATCCCATCCTTTGATATAATGTGGCCAAGTAATTTTCCTTCTTCAAGGCCAAAGAAGGACTTCTTAGGATTCAAGGAGATGCCATACTTTCTGCATGTCATGAAAATTTGCCTGAGGTGCCTGAGATGTTCTTCATCAGATTTGGAAAATGGGGTTAAGTCATCTAGGTAGACAACTAGGAAGTCATGTATTTGTTTGGCGAAAGCAATATCCATTTCTTGTTGAAAAGTAGCACCGGCGTTTTTAAGTCCGAATGGCATCTTTACATACTTAAATGTTCCCCAGGGTGTGGTAAAAGTTGTTTTGTCTTGGTCATCTGGGTGAACAAGTATTTGGTTGAAACCTGAAAAACCATCTAGTAAAGAGATTCTAGATGATCCCACTACTCTCTGCAATATGTGGTCCATTTTTGGCAAAGGATAGTGGTCTTTTAAGGAGACTTGATTTAAGTTTTTGAGGTCTACACAAAGTCTGATTTCACCTGTCTTTTTTCTTGTAGGAACAAGATTGGACACCCACTCAGAAAATCTGATGGGTGCTATTATGCCTGCTTCAAACATCCTTTTTACTTCCTTCTCAATCGGGGGAAGAAGCAGGGGGTTAATTCTTCTAAGTTTCTGCTTGAAGGGTTTCTGGTTGGGCTTTAATGGAATGGTGTGCTGAATCACTGATGTATCATAAGATTTCAGATCCTCATAGCTCCAAGCAAATATATCTTGGAATTCTTTGAATAAATCAATGTACTTGGGCTTTTGATTGGGTGGTAGATTTTTGGACAGTTTGATCATTCTCGGATTTTCTGGTGTCCCGATGTTGTGTTCTTCTATCTCAGTGTTTATGGGCTGCAATTTTGGTTTTCGGGGAATGTCATTAGAGTCAAACATGTCCTCTAGCGGGGTTAGACCAGCAGGCAAAAAATTATCTTTCAGCTCAATGATTTCTGCCTCTGTTTTGTCTATTTCTTCTACCTGCGTTTGTTTCAGTTGTTCTATGTTTTCATTGTCAAAAATGGTTGGTTTCAGGATCTGTTTGGCTGTTGCAGCGGTTAGAGCTTGCTGATTTTCTTGTTGATTTTCACTAGCTTGCTGTTGTGGATCTGTCATAGCATCCATATCAATGTTAATATTTGAAAATTCATGCTCAAGGGTCAGAAAACTGTTAATTTGGGCATCATTTTCGAACACTTTCCAATCTCTGACATTATTTGGGACCGTAGGCCTATGTTTTATTTCAGCCGTGAAGTGATGGCTTGGGTCAAACGGAAGCTTACACGTACTTGCGAAGGTGGCTAGGCTGTGTGCATGAATGTTGTGATTTCTGGAAATCTTATCAAGCTTGAATTCGGTGAATGACTGGAGTATGTCAGTAGCAGCAGTTCTGTAGGCTCTCATTCTGTTGTCATTGGTAACAAAATTACCTTTCATTTGTTGTATAACTAGATCAGAGTCACCTAAGATAGATATTTTAACAGCTCCTATAGCTTTGAGGAGTTTAAGGCCTAAAAGCAGAGCCTCATACTCTGCCATGTTGTTTGTGCACTTGAAATTCAGTCTGTAGGCATGTCCTTCTGCATGGTTATTATGTGTATTGTGAATCCAGACACCTGCCCCTGCTCCTGACCTGTTAACAGAGCCATCAAACTCTAGGTACCATGTGTTTTCTGGCTTGTGGATAGTGCTACGAGTTTGAGCTGTTTCAGGATTGGGCAGATCTAAAATTTCTGTTTGGGGAGGTTCTTGTAATATGCTGGTTGCGTTCACTGTTGTGACATTTTCGTCCGTGTGGGCAACTGATTCTTCATTGATATGTGTGTCTGTTTCTAAAACCCGCGGTTTATCATCAGTGGGCAGATTTATTTCATCGTTAAATAGAATGAAGGAATCCATATCAGAATGGATTGAATAAATGGGAAAATTTTCCAGTTTGCTGTCACTACTTACCACGTAGTTCATAAGTGTTTCTTTGTACAGTCTCTTTGGTTGCCCAAAGACTGAAATGGTGGCGTAGGAAAGGTCTAATTGAAGGGATCCTTGGAGCTTTGCTCCCCGTGATCTTGATAGGAGCATACCGTACTTTGGTGGGATGTCAGCGACCACTACATCCATGAGGATGGTTTTGTTAGGATATTGGACTAAGGAAACACACAAGTCTTTTATGAGGCCTAGACATTTCACTTGACTTGAGTAAAATGAGTATAGATCCTTGTAAGGTCTTGTAACATCAAGATTTAGTTTTTCCATAACTGCTTTGGGCATCAGATTGTGTGAAGCCCCTGAGTCAAACATGGCGTTGTGTAGGACCTTGTCATGTATATGCAAACTGATATAAAAGGGTGGAACAGGTCCATGTGTTGATTTTCCGTTTACTTCTAGTCCAAACAACAGTTCAGGGGAATCATCCAAAACATTTACATCGTCTTTGTCTTCTGGTAGTTGAAGTGATTTTTGAATTTGTTGCCTATACACATCGTGTTTAGCCAGTTCTGAAAGAGGAATGGCTATCTTGAGTTTTCCTATTTCTGCCTCTAAGTTAAAAGGCTTTTCTAGTGGAGTTTTGGTGTTGACGACAGCAGTTTTTTCCTTTTCATTTGAATTATCAGCGATCTGTTCTCGTTTATCAGTGCCATGGGATGTATTTGCTTGCGGTTTTACAACTTCAGGAGTATTTTTTGGGACGTTGTTTAAATTTTGTTTTGAGAAAGGAGGTGGTTGAAGCTGCTCAACAGCAGGCTGCGTGTCGGTTATGTCTTCTACGGTCACTTGATTTGAGTTTGAGGTAGTTGTATCAGCTGGTTGGGTTACAACAGCTGTGTTTCTAATCTTGTTGGGATGTTTGCTTTCTTTTGTTTTACTAGGCTCAGAGGTGTCAATGGTCCTAGTTCTGAGTTTATATTGTTTGTGTACTTCATACACAGCAGTATCATAACCCTATTTGAAATCAAAAGACTCGCCAGTTTTAGTCTGAAATTGACTGCAATCATGTTCATTTTGGTCTTCTTGTGTCAGGAAAGTTTGATGCTCACCCTTTAGATCCATTAAATTCATGTGATCATCTTCTATGGGTTGACTAGAAGTAGATCCTTCTACATAGTTGTCTTGAAAAGGGGGTCTAATGTCATGGTCTTGGTTAGACCTAGCAGCATTTGTGCTCTGGGTTTTCCTAAAATTTGGGTTTTTTATGGGATTGGACTGTTGTCCTTCCCATGATGCTTTTCTCTCAACATTTTCTACTCTTTCTCCTAGTCTTTGCAGGCCATTGATGATAGCATCAAGCTTTTGGTCAAAGGCTGAGGGTTCTTCCTTAAAGGTGGTTCTCTTTTCCATTCTCGCTCTGTTTCTTTTGGCAATTAAGTTAGCCTCTACGGTAACAGCAACCTTTTGCGCGTCTTCAAGAGTTGTAGGGGCTCTTTCTTTTAACTGGTATGCCATATCCGGGTCAAAACCGTCAGGAAATTTGTACAAGGCTAGATCAGGTGGAGGCCTTAAATTCTGTGGTATTGCATTGTAGACGTTATTGAATCTTGCACAATACTCCAAAATAGTCTCTTGAGGACCTCGTTTGATCGTGTCATATTCAGCTAGTATGTGCAAGGGGTCTTTCTTTTTCTCCCATCTGTTGGTAAAGGATAGGTAAAGCTCATCTGGAGTGGTTATGGAATTTGCAGCAAGTGATCTGAACCAAGTTCTAACATCGCCTGTCAGACTCTGAACAAAAATTCTCATTCTTACACTATCATCATCTATTTCATAGTTTTCGAAGTAGTCTTGCATCTTTTTGGTATGTTGAAGGGCTGTGAGGGGACCGGTACTATCAAAATATGTGATTTTGGATTGGTAATCTTGAGGTAAAGCCGCAGCGTTAGCAGGTAATTGCAGGGGTGCATATCTATTAGCCATGTTGGCCGGGATAACGGGAACAACGGGGTTTACAGGGACAAGAGGGGTAACTGGAACAGTGGAAACAACAACCGTGGTAATGGGAATATGTGCAGTGGATGAAGGTGTGGAAGGGGTACTACGGGATGTAGATGATGAACTAATGGAAATAGGGGTTGACCGGAACAAAACCTTGACAGGAGTCGGAATACAACTAGGGTAAGATGTTTCAGGGCTTAGATCAACACAATTTTCCTGTCTTTCTTGTTTCCTAAGGACTTTTGGGATTATGTTAGGGTTTTCAAAAACAGCTGGAGGATTGGGATCTGGATTGGATCTTGTATATCGTGGATTCTTCTTGGGAGCCAGCTTCCGAATTGTTTTTTGTTTTTGATATTTTATGGGAATATTATTGTAATTAACAAGGGACGAATCAGATTTTGGAAAGGCTGTGTATGGCTTAAAACTAGCATGAAGATTGACTGAAGCAACTTTTATTTACTTCTGTTAATGTAAAACAAAAACAGTTTCAAAGGCTTCCTGGCTGACATTCAGGCTTCATCTGTAGTTTTAAGAAATATATAGCAATTAGAAAATCGATTTTTCCAGGGATTTTCCAACCTTCTTTGTGAAACTTGACTGAGGAACTTCCCCAGTGGAGCTTTCCAACTTAATCAATAAAACTTTTTGAGGATTAGCTCCCTAGCGGAGTCGCCATTATGTTATCACTCAGTTTGTCCTTAAAGCTCCAGAAAAGGATACGGTCGAGGTAACCACAAACCAACTTTGGACTGCAAGTTCTAGCCTGCCTGCAGTCAGAGAGGGCTCTCTCTTTTAGATTTAGCTTTATTTGAAAGGATTTTAGGCTAGGTCTTGGGTTCAGGGGGTTCTTTGTTTTGTTTTGGTGGGAAAATTGATTTCTCAGGTAGAGAGGCAGTGCATAGTCTAAGGGTCTCGAACCATTGGGCGTGGAGTCGATGAGAGAAATGCTGTTAAGTTTCCTTAATAACAGTGAGGGAAAATGGAGCAAGATAGCTACATTTAAAACAATTTCTCAGGTTTTAGGGACGGAAAGAGATGCTAAGTAATGAGAGGCAATTAAGAATCCCTAAATCGACTTAACAGAGGAAGTAACAGAGTGCTACCTAGGGGCAGTTAAGAATCCCTAGATAATTGGCAAACACAGGTAAATTGGGGTAAACATGAGACAGGAGGAATTCATATTCATTACCAATTTATTGAGATGAAAACACAGAGAAACAGCAGAAATTGAGCATAGAGAGTATTTAAACTAATTCTAGGCTATTCTTTCTTTCTGCTATTTAGACGGTGATAAACAAAAAACAGAGGTAAGATGCACTTATTGCTTCAGGCTGCAGCACAGTAATTCCATCTTCATATCTTCAAAACATTGATTAGCAACAGACAATTTGCTCTCCAAGCTTTCAGCAATCTTTGATTATGGAAAAACTCAAGTATACAATGCGAGTCTCTAATGAAATTCTCAATTGACCAACCCTTAAAACAATGCTGAGGGTGGTATATATAGGGCAAAACTATCTACAGAATTCTTTATTACATCTTGACCTAATCAGGTCATAATTAACTGACCTAACTCTACCAGAAATAAATGCTTGAAATAACTCGGGCTGCGCTGAGGGCGGCCGTATCAAAACTGAATAACTTATGCAGTCCTTGGTGGCTTGGTGCAGGTGCTTCTGAAATAAATGCATATGGGTTTCTGCTTCTTTGATGTCCTGTGGCTTTGAATGCCTTAATTGTGATTTGAGGGCAAGGATGGGCTTATGCCTCTTGATTTGACTTTCTGGGGGCTTCATTAATGTAGAGGTGCTTCGAGCCCCTAAAAGATCTTTGGCTGATACTCTTTGGCTTTTCTTATTTCCCTGATACTCTTTGGCAATAAACCGATCTTGTTCTGACGTGCTGTGAGCTTAAATCATCATTTAATGGCCGTTGTTCGGCCTCTGTATCCTCTGAAATTGTTTTCTGCTCCTTCCGGTATGCTCTGTGAAGAAAACAGATCATTTTTGCGCCTTTTGGGCTTCCTGGGGGCTGCATAACGAAAGATTCCCTGAAGATTCTCCATTTCGGCCTAAAAAATCCTGCGATGAGCGATTTGCGCGGCACAAATCGCTCATCAAAAACTGCCTCAGAATTGAATTCCGGGGCTCCGAAGTGCGATTTTTTGCCCTTCGCGCCAAAAGTGCTGATGACGTCAGCATGATGTGACATTGTACGGCGGATGACGTCAGCAGGACGACGTGGTGGGATGACGTCATCATGTACGGACGATGACATGGCAGATACGGTGGCAGGTACATGTGGCAGTGACGTGGCAGGAGGCCACGCAGGCAGATGACTCGACGCAGTGACTGGGCAGGGGAGTGACGTGGGATGTGACTGTGCAGGGGGTGACGTAGGATGTGACGTCACCAGGCAGGAGGCGGTAAGTGGTATCGGGCGCACCGCTTTTAGGGGAGAGCGGTTTCGGAGGGAGGGGCTCCGCCACAGCCCAACGCTTGACGTGTGGCGGGAGTACGGCGGTAATACCGCCCATCTCCCGGACGCTAAAGCTCGGGCGCTTTGGAGATGGGATGGCCCGCCCACCGTTGATCTGCGGGGCGGGCGATCCAACGGCTGGCGGCAAGGGTAATACGACGGGGAGATACGGCGGGGGAATATTCAAAGAATATTCCTTTTTTAATAATGCGCGCGGGTGGGTAAAACTATGGTTTAGCGGGTTATGGGGTTTTTAAAGGCGCGGGTTTCATATTTTTAGGGGTAAGACTTTGGGAAAAGGCGCGGAGAGTGGGTTTTCTGATGTTTTTGCGCCGGGGGTATATATTTACATGACAAACATTGGGATAAAGGTGAAAACATGGGTTTTTTGGGGGTTTTTGGGCTAGGGATGAGGTTACTAGCTGACCAGATGTCAAACTAGCTCCTTAATTACTCGGATGGGCTAAAGACAGCCCCAGATGGACTGTGATTTCCCGGACTTATAGGAAATATGGCTACATTGCCAGGGGGGGTATTTACATAGGGGAATTTTATGTACATGATTTTTAATAAGGGAAGGGGAAAACTGTTAGGGAATTATATAATACTGTTAGTAGTTAATGTGGAGATGAAAGGAAGGCACTAAGGTATGAGACCTTAGGCTTTGTTGGGTAAAGAAGGCTCACAGAAGATGAGTGAGCAATCCTTGGGTGAAGGAGATCCTCACCAAGGCGATTCGTATGGAAATGATGAAACTGAGAGGGACAAGCAGATCTTGACCTCTTGGGGGATGTTAGTAAGTGACTTGGGGGAAATGAGAAGAAGGGGAGGTTAGTGAATTCCAGCTTGAGTATCTCGCTGAAATGCAAAACTGCATGATAACTGTGATCTGAAAAGATAAAACATTGTGAGACACAAAATTGATTAACAATCATCATTCTGCCACCGAACAACTACCTACCCAGCCTACTGTCCTAACATTTTTTCTTCTTTTTGCTTTGGTTGCACTTAAACTTGCAGACCCAGATTCACAATTTTTCTTTTGAATTTTCCTATCTAGATCTGCACTTATTTCTGCCAGGGTCCAGATTAAACAGTTGGGTCCCTTTGATTCTCTACCTATCTACAAATCTGCCAAGATTAAATTGTTTGGACAGATGCATCCTCTATATTCTACAACAGGAAATTGAAACCTAGGGAGACCAAGATTAGACTATTTGGACATCCCTAAAAAATGAAAAACTCTTCAAAACTGGAACAACTCATCAAAATGGAACACAGTAGTGGCATTTGGACTTGCACACTTCCTGGCATCTTCTGGAAATATGGAACACTGCAGCTTGCCAAGTATGACATATTTGGCATGTGAAAATGTCAATCATGAAAAATGAAACCCTGTTGGAACAAGAGGCTAACAGGTCCTAAGTGGTTTTGGTCCATGGTATTGAGTAAGGCCTAAAACTATAAAAGGAGGAGAAGATCATTAGGCCAATGTGTGCAAGTATTGAATACCTTCTGAAGTGTTAGATCATATATGCAGGTTATGAGCTTCTGATGCGTTGCTTGATCTGATCTAAGGATGCACCTACGAGGTTGATGATGGTTGATGGATCGGGATCATTAAGGCTTGAAATGAATTATCTTTATAATTTTTTGATCATGTTTATTCTAGATCTAAATACTGATGCATGTGTTGTTATGTAAATGTTATGATCTGGGTATGATTGAAGTCTCGAATAGCTGTAAAATTATGAATTAATATTTACAGACATATATGCTGGTTGGATTTGGTAAAAGCATGTATACACGCTGGTTCGACAAATTGAATTAGCGTATACCTTATGAACTATGATGTTTGAAGTTACAGTTGGTTCTGGTTGTTAATGCAGAGTTCTGGGTTTTGCTTTATGTTTTGGTGACCGCATTATGGTGACAGAGTTCAAAATTAATTGAATGATTGTGATTTGCATTAGTGATGATGGATGTGATCTACTAATGGATCAAGATCATAGTGACTTATCATTATGTGATCTGATGGGCTAGACCTGGTTGCTAACACATGTATTATCCTTTATATGTGATGTTTTGGGTATGTCTGAAGTCGGGAAGTGCAACGAAATTTTAAGTAAGTATTTGCAGATCTATATGCTTGTTCACTTTGATGAAGTTGCATATACATGTTGGTTCGCCTGTTCCAAGTTGTGTATACACTCTGATGCATGTTTTTTGAGGTCACAGCTGGTTCTTAATGATGATTCAGTATTCTAGGTTCAGATTTGTGTACTGGTTACAGTGATCTATCTATTCCAGTAGATTTGTTGAAGATAATTAAGTATGAATGAATGGTTTATTTAGTTGTGTCAGAGGTTTAGAGGTTGTCAGTGATTGATTGAGTTTGGTTGATTCAGAAAGTAATGATTGAGTTTCAGTGATTGGTTTATGTAGATACAGTTGATGGTTTTATTGCAGTGGTGATTGATTTTGATCTTCAATGTTGTTGACGGGTCGAGTATGAAAATTTGATGAAACGAGGCCTTCATGTGTATTGTTGTGTACCAGGAGCATCCAGTCTGAAAATTTATGAAACATGGTCCCTGGAGGAAGAGAGAAGGTTGTAGCCTTCTGTAGGTTGGCACCTATGTACTAGTAAACATATCGGCTAGTACAAGAGCTAGGGGGTTGTAGCTCCCTTCCAGTGAAAGCTAGAGAATGAGAGAAGGTTGTAGCCTTGTACAGGTAGAAGCCTGCGTACTGGTATGAGTCTGCACTAGTACAATGTTGTAAACATATTTTCTTATTATTAAAAGAATAAAGAGATGATAACAGCAGGTGGTTTTCACCCACATTGGGTTTCCACCTTAAATCTTGGTGTTCATGTGTGTTGCTTATATGTGATGGTTCATTCTGTTATTAATTGCACATGGTTACTGTTTAATGTTTAATTAAGTACTGATGCATAGGTTAAAGATCAACATATGATGAATTAACTAAATCATTAGTTTGCTGGATATACACTCGTTTCTTTCAGCACAGTTTCATGTACACGCGGGTTACCCACATGGAAGTAGCGTATATAAATTTGAGTATGAAAAGAAAAAGAATATTGACTTGACTAATACTAATTCACCCCCCCCTGAATATTATTTCCAACAATTGGTATTAGAGTAGGTCCTTTGGTAGAAGCTTGATCGCTTGAAGGAGATCCGTATAACAATGGGAAAGAAGCTAAAGAAGAAAGAGTCTAAAAAAAAGAAGACATCTCAAAGGAAATATGACAGTGGGAGAGTTGATTGGGGATTATGTGGAAGCAACTCTTTAAATTCAGAATCACCTCAGAATGAAGATGAACAAGCAAAAGAACTATCAGGAATGAATTTGTTATCCTCTGGTGATGCATTTCTCTACCCATTTGAAGATGATGAAAGTGATAGTGAAATAAATGAATTTGCTTTTATGGGTGAGAGAGAAAGATATCAAATAGAGGCAGAATTTAAAAGGCTCATAGACAAAATTAGAGATCAAAAAGATCTATTGGACAAAAGGGAGTGTGCCTTCAAAGAAGAAGCTACCAACCTAAAGGCTCAACTAGAGGAAGGAAACAAATTAAGGAAGCAATTCAAGGAAAAAGAAGATCAATGTCAAAAGCTATAGGATGAAGTGAAATCATTAAGAATTGAAGTAAATGAAAGGATCACAACAAACAAGAAACTCAAAGATAGATCTAGTTATTATGAAAGTCTTGAAGCTAAGATCCTCTCTCTAAAAGAAGATCTTGAAAAATCAAATAAGCAGATTGAAGAACTACTCCAAGCTCTTGAAAAACGAGAAAATAAAGTTCTTGAATTAAGGCAACAGATGGAAGAAGGAAGAAAAGCTGAAGAAATCATGAAGAAGCAGTATCTTGAAAAAGAAGAGCAATATCAGGTTGAGGTAAATATACTAAAAGGTAAATTAGAAGAAAAGGATAAGCTCTTACGATATCAAGATAGTACTAAGATTTTGGATGATATTCTTAGTAGTCAAAGGTCTCCTGCCATCAAATCTGGTCTTGGTTTCCATGAATCTGTTGCAAGTGAATCTAGCTCACAAGCTAAGGCAAGGAACTCTAATGTAAAACTTGAAATGCTCAACAAGAAAATCAGAGGTCAACCCCATCAACAACCAAGGAAAGAAAGTCTTCAAAGAAAATCTTTTACTCCTAAATGTGGAAGCAACAGTCGGTTATTTCCTCAGATGAATAATGTTGAATGTTTTAAATGTCATAATCTTGGACATGTTGCAACAAGATGTAGAAGTAGAATGGTTCAAGATCATCACACAGAAAGATCATCATCTTCCAAGTACTTTAAGGGATATGGTTTTTCTTGCAATACATTTGGTCACAAAGCCATCGACTGCTATAGAAGAAATATGAAACATGTAAGATGTTATGCATGTAACAAGCTTGGACATATAGCAAAGGAATTCGGGAGAAAATATCGGGTACCATACCAAAAGGAGAAAACATCATCACACTCGAAGATATGGAAGAAGAAGGAAGTACAGTCAGAAAAATGTGGCATGGCACAGTGTATGGACATGACAGACTCTAGAGAAGCTGCAAGTATGAAACTTCAATGTTATATATCTCATACGCAAGTTTCATGAAGACAAGTCGCGTCTATACGCGAGTTCAAAGCTGCATAATTGCGTATATGTAGTTTGATAAAAACACTGTGGGAAAGTCTTAGAAAAACTGATGTGATATGATTCAAACAATTATCAGTTATCTTTTCTGTCGTAGATGACTACAGTCTGTAGAAGTGTCTTGATCCTAATAAATTTTTGATAACTTGATTTATATTTGATTTATGATGATTCCTTGATACTTCTTATTGATATATGCAATGATCAAATATGACAGGAAGTCTTTTCAATGATGATGATTCTTATGTACATCTTGCTATGTGACGGTTATAAGTTCCCCATGATGAAATCTCATATGATACTTGTATTGATCGGGGTTACATAGTTTTTATTCAGATCAGATTTATGGATGATTGTGGATGACTTTTTAATGATGTATACAGTACATATATGTTGCTTACATAGTGATCTTCATAAGGACAAGGAGAAATACAAAGCTTGAGTACACAACTTCATTATTTGATGATGAGCCACTCATTTCCTTTATGATGTTGTCATCATGCCTTCAAAGATGCATAAAGTTCATATGGTGTAGTTATGATGCAGGATTCCTATAGTTCTTGGCTCTCACATGGATGAGGAGTGTTGTTGTTGATGATATCAATAAATCTTGACAAATTACCATGAGCTCATGATTGGCTTGATGGATATACAGTGTGATGGATACGTGGATGATTACTTAAGTTGCATATTGTTGGTTGGCCAAGAGAATGGTGTTATTGCCAATCGCATGAAGACATAGCTATTTGAATACATGGCTTACTTAACCACATAATGATGATGAGTTATTACCTTATGATGATAGGTTGATACTCACATATGATTATCATGGTTGATTCTTATCAGATGTGGGATATTACCTAGTGATGATACATGATTGATATATTGAAGGTTCTTGTGGAATAATCATGTAGTTCTTGATGATGATGTTATGATCATAGATGATGACTGTGGTGTTTTCACATACATATGATGATGTGCTACCGTTTAGAGATATGACATATGTTGATTTGATTCATGGAAGGTTATGATAAGGCTCTTTCTACTAAGGAAATGAAACAAGTTGATCTTGATGAGATAAAGAGGATGAATTGATATCTATATGCAGACATACTTTGTAACAGGTTGATGATATTTACATTGTCATATCTTGGGAACTAATGATGGACATATACAGGTTGCTAGTCTGGATGCTGTTGACAAATGCTTATGGAGCAGATCATACATGGTGTATGATAGTTGCTGATGACTATCATGGTCTTGTTTAGATATTTGGTCTTTGTTATAAATGTCATGTATATCATTCAATGTAAAGGTCATATCAAGACCCATGATGTAATAATTTGTCTCTGTCTGTTGTAGTCTTTTGATGAGTCCCTTTTGGTCATATGATGTAATTTGTACCCCCACTATGCATGGGAAGGATGATGTAATAATTGCTATATTTTAGTTATGTATAAACAATTGGTATATCCCCACTTGGTTGGGTGGATGAGTCAAGTTTGGTATATTCCCACTTGGTTGGGAGAATGGATGAATGTATGAGTCATTGGTGATAGGAAGGTCAAACTCACATAGTTTAGTTATAGAGTCATGTTGTTTTTCTTGAAAATATTTGCAGACTCAGCATGTGCCTAGGGGGAGCATGATTAATATTCAGCTATTTAGATATGAAAGTCTTCATTTTGGTCAACCCTTTGCCCTTGATAACAAAGGGGGAGTGTTATAGACATATTTGGGCACATCAAACCCAAACTCATATGTCGATGATATTAGGGCTCATCAACCCCTAAAAGAGTTGTTTTATACCCTAAAGAAGCTTAGTCATCTGAATGCCTCATTCCCCAAAAGTTCCATCTCAGAAATCATCCAGAAAGTGCTTAAACTAAACCATATATGAAAGCCATGTGTTAGGGTGAGATGCATCTCACCTTCTACACTGTCTAAGTGAGATGCATCACAGTTTGGCCCTTTATTAAGTGTGATGGGCGAGGTTGGACAAAATTCTGGGAAAATTTGTGAGTTGGTTGCTCATGGAATATTCTAGAAACTTCTCCTATGCCACTTGCCTCTCTGAATTCGCCCAAGGATGACCAAGGGAAATAGGAAACCATCTCCAATTCCCCTTTCTTGTGGGACTAATTTCAACAAATGGAAGGGAATTCATCATCCCCATTGATGACTCACCCTCTTGCTATCATCTATAAAAGGATCTCCCATCCAAGAGATTAGAAGGTTGAATTATTCTGAGTTGTAAGGAAGTGTTGTAGTTTTAGTATTGAGTCGAGAGCATTGTGTCATTGTTGGTGTGTTCTTGCTAATTCATGAGGTGAAGAAGGCTTGAAGCTGGGAGGATGGCAACTGGATCAGACTTCTTATGGGTTGTAATTCTCCTTGATATCAATAAATTTCTTCAAGATTTTTCCCAATTGATTGTGTTAACTGTAAATGCATTCATTTGTTTATCATATTTTTGATTCTATGATGTTTATGCTGTGATGGATCACTATGCTTTGACAGGTCTTTGTTTCTGTAGCTCTGGAGGTACTCTCCAAGCGTGTTAAGTACGGGGAGGAGTTACAGGATCAGCCAAAGGAGAGGGAGATCAAGCGATGATTCAAGAGAAAGTTACAGGTTGGTCTTTCATAATCTCTTTCTTATTTGTCTCTCATAGTAAAGATATTGAATTTCTTTAACTGTTGTTTCTAGGTTAGCTACCAAACCTAGAGGGTTAATCATTCGACAAGACACTAATTTTCCCAGAAAAAAATTGGCGACTCTGCTAGGGAACGATGATTGTTTTTTGCTATTGGTTATTCTAAGTTGGATTATATAAACTATAGACAGAGTTTGAAGCTAGCCAGAAAGCTTTCGAACTGCTCTTGTTATGAAATTGTGTAGTATATAAATGTTGCTTCAGTCAATTTCTGGTTTAGTTTATGAATTAAACATTTGACTTGAAAACACATCTAGATGCCCTTTTGGTAGCTCAGTAACCTCTTAGGACATTTCATCATACTTTTCTTATCATTGTTCATCAAAACCAAGCTTGATCCATTGAAAGCTACTACAAATTTGAGCCAAAACCATTTTCAGAAGTGCTCCCTGACCATCGCACTGTCTTCCACTATGACTTGATATGCATCCCACTTCCCGAGTCAGAAAAGTGTGATGCATCTAACTATCTGTAGAGGCCAGGTGTGATGATTGACTGATCTCAATTTCCCATCTAGGAGTTGAGGGTTTTTTACTGGTTTTCAGACTTGTTTGGTTGCTTATCGATTAAACTATTTTGATGCATTTGATTTGATTTGAGTTTGTTCAAAGTGTCAAAAAGATATTTCTTCAAGTTTGAAAGTGTCGTTTTGAGTCTTCCTTTCCCTCTTTGAAGAAAAATTATCGAAAATTGTCATTTTGAGTGAAACATTTTGAGTCATTGTTGCATTTAGTTTTCCTTTTTGAATCATTCACATTAAGGAGAGCTGAAAAAAATACATGCACTTTCATTTAGCATTTTGGTTTGTGTGCAAAAGATGAATTAGGGAAATTTCATTAGTGAGTGCTCTTTGTTGTTTTCTTAAAAGCGCTTCTATGCTCTATCCCTTGTAGTTAGGATTTTCATTGGTCAAATAAACAAAAAGATTGCTTATCATTGTAGATTGCATCTTTAGGAATTTCAGATCACATTTCGCGGTGAACCATCAAAGGCAAACTTTTAAGAAATATAAACTTTAAAATGAACTTCAATGAACTTAACAATGCTTTAGAATCTAACACAACACATTTAGAGGACTAGGCTAGAGATGTGTTCTGGAGTCATTAAACCTAGTGACTATCGTTTTCATTGAAGGTTGGGTGATTCCTCCTCTTTGATACGACAAGTGCTAGCACAGACTTGTGCTCCTCGTACTGTCGGGTATATATTGGGAGACCACAATAGGCTTAAATCATTTATCCATAGGAAATCGAGTCTGCCACCTTATCGATCGTAATGCACTGAACACAACATTCGAGAAGATTGACTGTCGTACATAAGTCCTTGGTAATTTCTCTTTAATTTATCACCAAGGTGTATATTGCAGTTTTGCGATTGGTCTGTGTTATAGACATATTTGGGCACTGCAACCCCAATCAAATATGTCAATAAACCAAGGGATCTCAAACCCCTAAAAGTGTTGTTTCATACCCTAAAGGATCAAGGTCAACTGATTACATCATTTCCCAGAAGTTCTCCCTAAAAAACTGCTCAGAACTGGTCAAAACTGGACCATACAGACTACTCCATGTTGAGGGTGTGATGCATCTCACCTACAGCACACAAAGGGTGCGATGCATACTGAAAATCCCCTCTGTAGGGTGTATGAGAGAGAGCAAACAAATGGTAGAGGCAGTTTGCTAGGTGGAAACTCAAAGAATCTTCTAGAAACTGCTCATATGACACTTGCCTCTCTGAATTCACCCAGGATGAGTAAGAGATCATGAAATCTCCAAGTAGAACCAAGAACAATCAATGAAATGACACTAATCAAAATCCCAGAAGCTGACTCACTCCCCTGTAAACATCTATATATGGATCCCTCATCCTAAAGATCCAAGGGGCTGGAATTTTGTAATTTGTAAGGAAGTGATGTTGGTTTCTCTTTGAGACATTGTATTGTTGGGTGATCTAGCTTTTCATGAGGTGAAGAGGGCTTTCATGCTGGGAGGATGATGCTGGATTAGACAATTGGGTTGTAATCCTCTCTTCTACTACTTCTATCAATAAAGCTATTTGACTTTTCCTCCATATACTTGTATATTTCTGAATCTTGTATTTGTGTATGCATTTGTATGGTTAATGTACATCTCATTCTACATTGTTTATGGTTATAGATCTCTATGATTTGATGGTATTTTGTTGCTTTGACTCTACAGGTGTTCTTTGAAGTGGGAAATGTGAGAAGCGAGTGGCGAAGCTCTATCAAAGGGGAGAGGAAACAAGTAAGGAGCCAAGCGAAAGACTAAGGTTGGTACTCTCTACTTCTCTCTCATCTATCTCTCGTAAAGGAAAACACAAGTTACTTTGAATTTTTTGTTTCTAACATAGCTACCCGTCTTAGTGGGACTAGCAGCTCTGAATGGACACTAGCTTTCCTGGAAACGAAATGGCGACTCCGCTGGGGATCGAATAGTTTTTTTGTTTGTTACTATTTTTTGCTTTATAAACTAAAGACAGAGCCTAAAGTTAAGCTAGCTAGCCTTTGAACTGCTTTTGCTATGCAACTACAAAGTACATCAACGCTACTTCAGTTAATCTCCAGGTTGGTTTATGAATTGAACAGCTGACTTGCAAACATCTTAAGTGCCCTGGTGGTAGCTCAATAACCTCATTAGATCAGCCCCTATACTTTGTGTTGATTGTCTATCATAAGCTCGGCCTAAATCCCTAAACTTAGCTGCAAACTATGGGTGAAAACCAAGCTCAGTCTCATCCCTGGACCATCGCACTGTCTCTAATTGGTAGTCTGGATGCATCACACCTCCCGTGTGCTACAGGTGAGATGCATCCCTGTTTTCCTTAAGGACAAGTGCGATGATTGAATGAGACTATTTCTGCCTCCAAATTTTGGTTTTTTTCTTCATTGTTTTTAGCTCTATTCAATAGTTTTGTTGTCTATGATCAGTATATTACTGTTGAAACCTTCTTCCTTTACATTATTCAACCTCCATTGATAAGGAATTGTGAATTTTTTTTATTTATTTTTCATCATTTACAGTCCTCCTTCGCAAACAGTAGCTTAATCAAACTATCGTCTTTTGATTCGAAAGTGTCACAACTGTCATTTTCAGTCAAGAAAAAGAGTGTCGTAAAGTATTCCTCTTTTAGATAGTTGATTACACTTTTGCCATTATACTTGATTTTGAAATTATTAATATTTCAAGTGTCCAAAGCAGTTTTAAATTCGAAATCGCAAAGTGTCGTCTTAGTCTTCCTTTCATTTCGAAAAGAGAAAATTGTTAGTACTATCGCTTTGAAAGAAAATAATTTAGATCTGTACTTAGTTTTCTTTTTGTCATTCTCACATTAAGGGAACTGAAAAACAAATACATGCATGTGCATTTGCATTTAGACTGCATGCAGAAGTTGATTTAGGAAAAGTGCATCTAGTGTGTGCTCTCTGCTCTATGTTGAAATAATGTTTTTTTTTTCTTCCTTAGTAGCTAGGATTTTCATTGCTAAAAGAAAATAAACGACTGTTTATCATTTTAGATTACATATTTAGGAGTTGTACATCTACATCATGTGGTGAACCTTGAAAGGAAAACTTCTTAAGAAAGATCAACTATAAATAAACCTCAATGAACATGAAAACGCTTTGGAACCTAACACACAACATCTAGAAGTCTAGGCTAGAGACGTATTCCAGTGTCGTAAAGCCTGGTAGCTATTGTTTTCATCGTAGGTTGGGTGATTCCTCCTCTTTAATACGACAAGTGCTAGTATGGACTTGTGCTCCCATGTACCGTCGAGTATATATTGGGAGACCACAATAGGCTGATATCCTTTATCCATAGGAAGCCATGTCTGCCGCTCTATCAATCGCAATGCACTAAACACAACATTCGGGAAGATTGACTGCCGTACGTAAAGTCCTTGATAATTTCTCTATAATTTACCACCGAGGTGTATATTGCAGTTTTGCGATTGGATTGGTAATCCCTCTGTCTAGATTTCTAGAGTAGCCACTTTCGTTCCTTTTCAGGGTCCTTAAAAGAAAAGGTCCATCTGAGCACTTGTCACTACAGGCTCATTAAAAATCGAAGGCGACTAGAATCATCTTTGGATTTTTCTCGACTCATAAAAAATTGAAAAAGTAAGTTGTGTCAAAGCGTCATAAAATTCATTTAATTCGGAATAACATTTTCCCCTTTTTACTTTGAGTTGATCGAGTAATCCGCAATCGTGGAAGAAATTCAATCAAAACCCCGTCGTTCACGGAGACTGATGAGCCAACCGTATTTGACTCTGGAAACGAAACCATTCCGGGCCAAGCGATCTCGTTTAATTGGGTCAAAGTCCCCTGGTTTATTTGAAACTTGTGTTTCGACATTCTTATAGACTCCAGTTACTCCAATTATTTCTGGTACTCCTGCCTCTATAGAAGAAGTTCCGCGGTTACAAGAGGACATTAGAATTGATCCTAGTGTAACGGTAAACACATCTATTCCTGAACCGGCTCCATCTAGGGCTGATTCGGAAGGTGTTGCCCCTCCAACATCTGTCGCTACAGAGTCTATACCTTCTTTGGCACCAGAAATATTTTATGGACCTGATGGTCTACCTCTTCCACCCAGACTGATTGCTATAGAAGAAATTGTGGAGGATCTTCCATCTAGTACCACATTACATTTTGGAAATAGGATCCAACTATATCCTTCTACCATAGAGGTTAGTTCTTTTGATCACCCTTCATCGCGAGTTCCTATCGAATCACTAGGAAATCTTTTGGATAGAATCAATGTGTCTGAACAACCATCAACATCTAGGACTGTGTCCTCTGATACAGCAGCAACAAAACTTCCTGCCGCTACTCCAACAATGTTCGCTGGTATACCATTTGTCCCAACTAGTTCTCAACCACTAGATGGAGTCCACCCAGGGACTGTTTCGATAGCATGGTCTGTTCCTATTTGCTCATCCAGAATCTTATCTGGAGTTTCTTATGTTGAGACTCAGAAAATTGATCCTTCACATCAGTATCAATTTGGGCAGTCCAGTCTCCAAAGGCCAATTTACCCTTTGAACACTGGATTGCCATCGTATGGGGGGCAGTATGCCTTTTCATTGTTCCCTTCGGGGGAGCAACCATATGAGAGTTTACAACAAAGTTCATGTCTAGTTGGAATTACATCTAGTGGTTGGGTGTCAATACTGCCTCAACAGCTAAGAGTTTTATATTCAATGCAACAAAATCAACTTGTGTTGAACATTCCCACTACACCAGCTATTGTGACAGTGTCGCAAGTACAAGCGCTGCCTGTTGTATGTCAACCTCAAGTCTCTCAGGTCGTAATACAACAACCTCTTGTCCCCGCGACTCAATCGCAACCACGGATTAGTGGCTCCTTAACTGAAGCGACTCAGTGTTACAGGGAAAAGTGTCTATATAGAACTGCTCTATCCCACTAAGGTGTGACAACTGCCTTAGAAACAAATAGAGAAAAGCTACTTTTGTTTTTCCTTTATGAATTATAGATAGAGAGGAACAGAAAGACCAACCTCTGTCTTGCGCTAATCTCCTGATTTGATTCCTCTCTTCTTTGATAGTCTTTAGCTACCTGCTCCCTTGCACGCCCAGCTTCACAAAGTACCTGTAAGATCACAGTAGCATAGCACTATACAAAGACATGGATCTATAATCATAAACAATCTAGGATCAGATGTAAATTGACCATACAAATGTAGCAAACATCAATGACACAAGAGCATGGAGGAAAACTTGAATGGATTTTATTGATAAACAAGAAAGAGCCAAGAAGAGTTACAACCAGTTGTTCTGACCCAGCATCAACCTCTCAGCAAAGAAGCCCCTCTTCACCTCATACAAAGCTTAGATCACCCAACAATCTGATGTTTGTCTCAAGAAACCAACAACAATTCCTTACAATATGCAAAATTCCAGCCTCTGGATCTCTGGGGTGAGGGATCCATATATAGATATTTGTAATGGAGATGAGTCAGCTTATGATTTGATTAGTGTCTTCCCTTTGATAGTTCCTGCTTCCACTTGGAGATTGATGATCTCTTACTCATCCTTGGTCGAATTCAGAGAGGCAAGTGTCACAGGAGAAGATTCTGGAAGCTTCCATTGCCTCTCCACCTCGCGGAATGACACTGCCATTTGTCATTTCTCGCCCATCGCACCCCATAGAAGGGATTTTTGAAATGCAATGCACCCACACAGTGTATTTAGGTGAGATGCAATGCACTTGGCTAGTGGAGTAGCTGAAATGATCCTGTTTTGACCAATTCTGAGCAGTTTTTCATGGAGAACTTCTGGGAGAAGCTGTAATCTGTTGACCTTGTTCTTTTAGGGGTTAGAACAACACTTTTAGGGACTTAGGAGCCCTTGGTTTATGGACATTTCATACTTGGGGTTGTAGTGCCCAAAATGGTCTATAACAATTGCCCCCTAAAGCATGAGGTCATTAATCTTTTGATGTCGAGTGAAATGCTTTATTATGAGGATCCGAAGTTCTTTCAATGCTGGGAGGAGACCTGTAATAAGATACAATACAATACATTATCTTCATACTATTTTCATGATCTAGCTGAGGCGGGCATTCCCATGCTCAGCTCTATAAATTCATTTTTATGTACATAGGACATACAATCGTCTGAGTGTAGACAGATGATTCTGATAGAGCCATCATCCTTTTGATTAGATGATTATCTGTGCAGCAATGATGTACATTTGATGTCTTTATTTCCCTGAATATATATCGCAGCCCGGATGGATGAAACTAGATTCGGGGTCTTCAATCTCGTTCGAATCTTCACTCAAAGTACAAGTCGATCCATGTGAAAGCTATTCTGGAGTCGAACATGGAAAGACATCGCCTGATTACCAGCCAATGATGTAAGCTGTTAACAGGCGCGAGAGGAATCACCGATAATGATAATGTCCCTCAAGGTACTGCAGTACAATTCACGTGGTGTGAATAAAGGACTTGGCGTCGAACACCACGCAAAATCTTTCGGTCAAAGGCCATTGATGTAAACCTGTCACCGAAAGTGAGAAACTTTCCATTGAGGTATGCAAGTTTCAAAGTACTGAATGGGGTGTTCCTAGATCAACTTCTTGGATAATGAGTTGATGTCGACAAGAAGCGATCCGTCACAGGAGGGCCTTAATGAATCCCACATCAATGACACGGAACAGAGCAAATGATTTTAATGGAGGTGAAAACGATCTGGTGATATAAGGTTCATGGTGGTGGTCATGAAAGAATGGAGTATAAATGTATGGTAGTGGGTGAGACACAGGTGAATTCTTTGAATGACTTCTCTTGAACATATCGGCGACATTGATGTGATGGATTGGTAGCATTAACACCAAATGTGGATGGTATGATGGGACCATGGTGATGTGACCGGTGAATGAAACAACCCAACCCGACTCGGACGCGGAGTGGAAGTGTCATGTTCAAGAGCGACTTGCTACCAACAAAGTTTCTTCAAGTTTTCTTCCCAATTTTCCCCAGTCATTGCTGACCAGTACCTCTTTATTTTTGTCAAGCTTGAGGAGGATAACATATGCTTGTTCTATAATTTTCCCTTCGGGCAAACCCATCGCTATGTTTTAATGAGCCTAGCGATAGTGAAACTCATTCTCGTCTATAGACAAGTTTGTCGCTATTAATCTTTTTAACGAGTTTAACGACAAAGATAACTCGGTCCTTTTCAATTTTAGAGAGTCTGAAAAGGAACGTAAAGGTAACTCCAAAATTCCTTTTTTGTCACCTAATCCCTTAAGTCCGAAAAAGTATAAAACAATACAGAAGGGATGAATTTTCGATACTTTTAACGAGCCGAACAAAACAAGCGCTCGATCTTTTTGTGTAATAATCCCTCAGGTCCAAAAAGATTAAAATTTAGAGGAGGGATAGCACTTCCTGTCCCTTTAACGAGCTGGAGAGGCCAATGGCTCGGAAATCTTTTCATATTTTACGAGTCAGTTGAAAAGAGCTTAAAGGAGACTCGTCTTTTGAGGAACGAGTGATAAAATGGGTAGCAATTGATTCCAGGTAAGGTTTGGAATTTTCCAATCACGGCAGTGTTACAAGGATGGCTAGTGAGATCACTCTTCGCAGCTGTTCCTCAAAATGGGTAAACAATCAAATGGAGGTGAATGATCGGCCAATACAAAAGTGGAGGTGATGGTGCAAACACGACCAAGGCTTTAATGGCTGAAGTACTACATTCACGATGGTTATTTACCGGTGAATAGTTCATTTTTTAATGAGCTTAAACGCAGGGGGAAACATTTTCTCATGTCTTATGTTTATTTTTTAACGAGCTTGAACTATGTGCTAAAACTGCTCGATGCGGGTTTATTTTTTAACGAGCTTGAACCTTGCGGTAACACTGCTCGATTAATCCAGTCGTATGATAAGAATGTCCCATATAAAAACGACAATTTTTAGAGTTTTGCCCCACATCCTTTCTTTATGCAAGTTAGGAAACGACCAATCCAAAAAAACAGATAAATGATCGTTCTTTGCTTGCACTCCAAAAGGTTTGCATGCCCCCAGGTATAAAACATAGTTTCAAGGTTACCCCTTCTTTCTTCCATTAAAACATTTGTTTTACCGGGAGAGGCCTACCTCTTACAGGTTACCCAAAGATTGTTTTATTCACAGCGCAAACAAAACACTTCTTCGGCGATGTTTATCGAAATAGACAAAGGTGAGTGAAGGAGGCTACTCCACTCACGTAACTTTGACAAGAGAATCTTGTTCTAGAATAACCCCCTCTTCCAATCACGGACGGGAGTACAGACTAGTCATATTCTCTCGCGGAAACCTACCCTATACCCGAATTTTTCCTGCCAAAGCAGACCAGGGTGCATGCCCCCTGGGTTTCAGTCATGTCCCCCGAATCACTCGCGCTCATCAGGCAGGCGGACTGGAGATTGAGACATTTCTTGCGTGAAAAGACCATTCAGGGATGGTATATGACTATTTGCTATGCGTGAACCAGAGAATGAAAGCTGGTCTACGAGCTTGACCACTGTTCCTTCGTGCGGAAAACACATTACTCTAAAGAGTGAGGAGACAATGGCTCCCATGCAATAAATATAGTCTCGTCCAAGGAGTAGATTATAATCTAGGGGTCCTTGAACTACCATTACGTTCATGTGAACAGTTTTCCCCCTCAATGTTATGGGCACATTGGGAAGGATCCCTAACGGTCGACTGGTTCCTTTATCAAAGCCTGTTAGATTTCTCATCTCAGGCAAAAGCGATGGCGAACCAAGCGCTTTCCAAGCAGTCGAGGAAAGGATACTCACAGAAGCCCCTTCATCTATGATGGTACCAGCCATAACCATTCTATATATTTGAACAATGATTCGGAATGGTATACTAGCTGGTAAACGGGGTCTGCCTAGTTGATTCCAGTCAAAGGAGACAACTAGGTTGCTTGGAGGTGGGACCGAATAGATGGCCGGGTACGACTCTGACGAACTTCCTTCCTGTGGTAAAGGAACGGGTAAATTGCCCCCATGTTCATTGGAGTCTGTGCTTATGAAAAGAATTTGGATGGTGTCATCCTTGTTCTTTTCGGTGACTGTATCATCTGAAGATGGAACCTCTGAAGGCAAGACCGGGTCAACTTCCGCCTCGACCTTTTGACTTTCGTCTCATATGGGTTCAGATGGTTTGTCTTCAATGATAGATGCTTCAGTCGACCACTTGAGCGGGCCAGCTGGATTTTCAACTAGTGACGGACTCGTCAAGAGTTTTTTATATCCAGGAGGAAGTCATAACGGTGAAACCGGACGATCGTCCAAAACTCTTTTAGCCTTGTCTAAGAAGGGACAATGGTGGACGGCATGATCGCCTTCGCATAGTTTACAAGGAAATCTATATTTTCCTTTTTGTCCTGGGGCTTCACTTTCACTAGTTGACGGTGTGTTTTCAACATGATCATCAGAGGTTGACGACACCGGGTTGTGCAAACGAGGAGACCAGTCCCTTAAGATCCGAGGGATACAAGGACAATATCTATGATAGTGGTCTCCTTTGCAAATGACACATGGTGATTTAGGCCTGGTCGGTGCAGTGTGTGGATTTTCGCTAGACGACACTCGTTTGCCCCCATTCGCTTTTGGCTCCTTCTTCTTCTTCTTTTTCTTCTTCTCCTTAGGTACTTGACTTTTGGCTTTACCAGCCCCATCAAGCGAAGAGGAAGGAGGAGAGGAAGAATTAGAGGAAGTAGAAGGTTGGTGGGTAACTCTGGACTCGTCTAGTTGCTGATTCGATTGTTCAGGAATTGTGGTGTTCTGAACGACAGAGGTTGAGAAGAGCCATACAGGCAAGCCGATTGTCAGTCCTGGAAGTGACAATGTGGCCATATGGGGTGCACCAACATCTCCCCAAGAGGAGAAAGGACTAGGATTTCCTCCAAGGGGGATTCCTTGGTTGGTGGATTCCATTTTCTCAACCCAAGATCAACGTAGGAAAGGGGTAATGGATATTCCGTTTAAAATAAATTTTAGACGCTTTGACACAACTTGTTTTTTCAATTTTTAAGAGTCGAGAAAAAACAAAAGATGACTCTAGTCTCCTTCGATTTTTAATGAGCCTGAAGTGACAAGTGCTCAGATGGACCTTTTCTGTTAAGGAGTCTGAAAAGGAACGAAAGGGACTGCTCTGGAAATCTAGGTAGAGGGATTACCAAACCAATCGCAAAACTGCAGAATACTTTTTACGGTACGGCAGTCAATCTTCCCGAATGTTGTGTTCAGTGCATTGCGATCGATAGGGCGGCAGGCACGGCTTCCTATGGATAAAGGATTAAGCCTATTGGGGTCTCCTAAAATATACTCGACGGTACGTGGGAGCACAAGTCCGTACTGGCACTTATCGTCTCAAAGTGGAGGAATCACCCAACCATCAGTGAGAACAACAGTTACCAAGCTTTACGACGCCGGAATACGTCTCTAGCCTAGGCTTCTAAATGTTGTGCGCTAAGTTCCAAAGCGTTGTTAGATTCATTGAATTTATTTTAAGTTGATCTTGTTTATGAAGTTTGCCTTTCAGGTTCACTACGAGATGTAGATGTAATTCCTAAAATGCAATCTAAGATGATAAACAAAATTTTTATCCTCTTTGTGCAATGAAAATCCTAGCTACTAAGGAAAAGAAAGACAGAATCTTTTCACAAAGAGCAAAGAGCACACTCTAAATGCACTTTCCTAAATCAAGCCAATCAAACTGTCTATATGCAAATGCACATGCATGTATTTGTTTTCAACTTTCTTAGTATGTGAATGCTAAAAGAAAGTTGATGCACAAATCTGAATTTATTTTCAAGCGAAAAATATCAACAGGTTTCTTTTCGAAATCAAAAAATGGAGACGATCACAACACCTTACGATTTTGAAATGAATACTTGTTCTTGACACTAGAAAATTACAAATTCAGACCAAAAAATAATAGTAACAGGATAATCGACCATCAACAGCAATCAAACTCTTTCCTACGATTGAAATCGACACTTGCGATAGTTTCAAATCAAAGGACGACAGTACGATTATGCTACTTTTGCAAAGGAGAACTGTAAATGACTCAACAAACACACAAAAAAATCTACAGTTCTTTTGTACAAAGGAGGCGGAATAACAGCAAGGAAAAGGGGTTTCAAACAGACATATACTGATCACAGGCAGCAAAATTCAGGAATAGAACTGGAAAGAATGAATCACAGAAACCAAAACTGCACAGAGCCTAGTCTGATCAGCGCACCTGTAACACAGAGAATTTGAAATGCAGCGCACTTTGTCCACTCGGGAAGTGCGCTGAAGTTCAGATTCTCTGAACAGTACCTACGCTGGGCTAGAAACGAGATTCTGTTTGGGTTCCAGGTCACAGTTTACAGTTCAGTTCTTGGGTTTTGGCCGAGTAAAAAGCAATCAGTAATGCAACAATCAGGGGTAGATCTAAGGAGGATCTAAGAGCTATCACAAGGGCAAATCAGATAGTTTGTGAATCAGTTGTTTAAATCATAAACAGATCCAGTAGATGGATTGAAGTAGCATTTATCTACTTTGCATTTGTTATGGCAAATGCAGTTCGAATGCTACTTGTAAGTTTATGAAACAGACAACAAAGAATGATAAACAAACAAAACTAATTCGTCCCCAGCGGAGTGCCATTTTGTTACAGGGAAAAGTGTCTATATTGAACTGCTCTATCCCACTAAGGTGTGACAGTTGCCTTAGAAACAAACAGAGAAAAGCTACTTTCATTTTTCCTTTATGAATTATAGATAGAGAGGAACAGAAAGACCAACCTCTGTCTTGCGCTAATCTCCTGATTTGATTCCTCTCTTCTTTGATAGTCTTTAGCTACCTGCTCCCTTGCACGCCCACCTTCACAAAGTACCTGTAAGATCACAGTAGCATAGCACTATACAAAGACATGGATCTATAATCATAAACAATCTAGGATCAGATGTAGATTGACCATACAAATGTATCAAACATCAATGACACAAGAGCATGGAGGAAAACTTGAATGTCTTTTATTGATAAACAAGAAAGAGCCAAGAAGAGTTACAACCAGTTGTTCTGACCTAGCATCAACCTCTCAGCAAAGAAGCCCCTCTTCACCTCATACAAAGCTTAGATCACCCAACAATCTGATGTTTGTCTCAAGAAACCAACAGCAATTCCTTACAATATGCAAAATTCCAGCCTCTGGATCGCTGGGGTGAGGGATCCATATATAGATATTTGTAATGGAGATGAGTCAGCTTATGATTTGATTAGTGTCTTCCCTTTGATAGTTCCTGCTTCCACTTGGAGATTGATGATCTCTTACTCATCCTTGGTCGAATTCAGAGAGGCAAGTGTCAAAGGAGAAGATTCTGGAAGCTTCCATTGCCTCTCCACCTCGCGGAATGACACTGCCATTTGTCATTTCTCGCCCATCGCACCCCACAGAAGGGCTTTTTGAAATGCAACGCACCCACATAGTGTATTTAGGTGAGATGCAACGCACTTGGCCAGTGGAGCAGCTGAAATGATCCTGTTTTGACCAATTCTGAGCAGTTTTTCATGGAGAACTTCTGGGAGAAGCTGTAATTTGTTGACCTTGTTCTTTTAGGGGTTAGAACAACACTTTTAGGGACTTAGGAGCCCTTGGTTTATGGACATTTCATGCTTGGGGTTGTAGTGCCCAAAAATGTCTATAACACTCAGGCTCAAATGGGTACTATCACCCCTCATCTTGGTCAAACATCTAGTATTAGACAATAGCAAATGGTCTCACAGCCATGGCTGGTGCAATATCAACAATCACAATTCTAGCAATCTTACCGAGGACCTGAGCAACAAAGCTTTGCAGGTAATGGGCAGCCGTATATTCAAAACGGTTACCAACAATCATATTATAATGGTTATTCCCATCAACCTTATCAAAGTTATCAACATCAAATACATTATGCTGGTATGCAAAGACCCACTACTTAGGCGATCCCATCTTATCTTGGGTATGCTTCGCCAAACCTGAATCAACAATTGCCCTTCGTAGCAACTTTAGAATTACCAGATCTGAATCAGCTAACAAATGATCTAATTGCTTATGCCCCTTGGTGGCTAGTGATTCCTCATAAACTTCCATCAGATATTCCTAAATTCAATGGAAATCTGGGTGAAGATCCATCAAATCATGTGATGACATTTCATCTGTGGTGTTCGTCCAACACCCTCAATGATGATTCAATTAGGCTTCACCTCTTTCAGCGAACATTAACTGGTCTGGCAGTGAAATGGTACATCAAATTTTCTAGAGCTTCATTCGATAACTTCAACGCCCTCGCCACCACCTTTTTAACCCATTTTCAGTTACCCATAAGGTATGAAACAGGAACAAAACTCCTTACCAATTTTAAACAAACAACGACCACTCACATATCTGATCATATTCATGAGTGGCGACATCGTCATCGAATAGTAAAGACATATGTTCCTGGTCAACTTCTAGCTGAATAGTTTATTAAATCATTGTTACCTTCTATTACAGGAGTCGTCACTGAAGAGCAAGTCATTGCTCGTGCACAATATCTAGACTTGATCTATACTTAGTCTGGCATGCTCTATGACAAAATTCCTAATGCTCCTAGACCAGAATTTTCCATTTCTCCTCCTCCTAAATCGAATAGGAACTCTCATGCCGGCGACGGCATGGTTGGCACCTCAAGCACGCAAACAGCAAAGGCCCCATCTGGTAAAGCCCTTGCAATTTCCAGTAAAAAGGAAAATGACAAACTTCCTACCTCGGAGGTTAATGCCGTGTTGACCGACAAAGGCAAAGAACTGAAGCAACCAGGGGGAAAGAAGAAAGGGAAAAACAAAAAGAAGAAACAAGAAGATTCAACTCCTAAAAAATCTTCTGAAAACCCTTCTGTGCAAAAGAAACCTAATCAACCATGTTACATATGCGATGAGGACCATTGGACGAGAGATTGTCTGCATAAAGTTGAGATTAAGAAGTTCTTTAAGGATTCAAATACCTCAGTGGTGTTGACTGATCCGTTTCCATACCCAGAAACCAATCCGGTTGCTAGTGACAATGCTTCCCCATCCTAAGTGCTTATGTTGTCCATTTCAAAACAACAAAATGATGCTTTGATATCAACAAGGAATAAAGATTATGGGAATCCACAGATGTCGAACAACAAGGCTACAGATCAACCTAGTAGTTTGACAACAACTTTGACAGAAGTTGTGCCACCCACCATTCCTGAGCTAACAATAAAGTTGTCGAAGGGAGCAGTACACAAATTGACATTTAATCCTTATGCTCGAGTAGCACACAATTATAATATAGTAGAGGATTTGGCCCAATCGCTATCCTCTATGTCGACGCTTGAAGTATTGTAGAATTTCCCCTCCCAAAAGTAGGCTTTGTTATCAGCGATAAGTGGGATTGATCCAATGGATTCCAATATAGTGGCCTTTAATCATAAAGGATACGAACCTCAGTTACCAGCCCAACTTGCTTTCCTTATACAGATAAAAACCCTCAACAAAACTGTTCATCGAACAATCATTGACGAGGGGGCATCTACCTGTATTATGTCAATGAGTTGCTAGAAAAATTTAGGCTCTCCACCCTTGTCACGATCATCAATGACATTAAAAGCATTCGATGGAAGAACATACATGCCATATGGGACATTAAGTAACTTGCAAGTTGAACTGGGGGGCAAGATAGTAGAAATTGAAGTTGAGGTCATTGATCGAAACCTTGACTACAATATCTTGCTAGGAAGGCAATGGATTTATGCTATGGTCATCGTTGTGTCAACATATTTTAGAAAGATTGCATTTCCCTTCCAAGGTGGAATTACAATCGTCGACCAACTAACCTTTTTCCCCAACAGTTCACAAGCTACTGGAAGCATTCCATTAATCCATGGAAGTTCCCAATCGCTTCAACATGTCGGAGTAGGTCTTCTAAAACACTCATCCTTAATGGGTACTTTTTCCCTCCCGCCTCCAAGTAATCTGGCAGAAGTGGCCACAGTGGAAACCTGTCGTATGATATCTTCTACATCATCAAAGATTAAGAAGGACTCTGACCATTTTAATAGTGTCGATCACAGTGAGGTTTTCATAATTGAAAATCCGACTGACATGACTCAATTAAGTGATGTTGTACATTATGTACTGGGGGCATTGGAAGCCGATATTTCCTTCATGACCCCTTATGAGTTGTGATCAAAGTTCACTAGAGGATATTCGTTGACTGGTGTTAACCTCGTTAAAAAATGAAACCAAAGATCTGAGAAGAATTCCTTGTCTTGTGTCAAGCTTGCTAAAAAATGAAACAAGGCTGAGCAAAGTTCCAAGCCGAGTCTTTCACTTGATCTCATAAAGGAACCTTCATTCCATCCACCTAATTACCCAGAGTAGTCTGGTGAATGTAACGAATCTTAGGGGGCATGCACCCTTGTCTATTTTGTGGACAAACCCAACTGTAGAGATAAGTTTCCCTGTAAGTTATGTGATCGGTCCGAGTGACCTTTCACCTTTGTCTATTTGGCAGACAAAGTGCAGGGAGTGTTTTGTCTAAGTATTGACAAAAAATCATCCTGCTTAACCACAGTAAGTTTCCATATGGTTACTGAAGACTTTTTTTATGTTGGGGGCATGCAAACCTTTTTATACAAGCAAAAACGACCAATTTCATTGTTTAGCTTTTTAGCATTTTTAGCTTTTTAGCTTTATAGTTAGGTCGTTCATAGCTTACATAAAAAGGACTATGAGTAGGTTTACGTGAAGTTCAAGCTCATTAAAAGATAAACCTAGCAATGAGCATATGTTCCCGCAGAGTTCAAGCTCATTAAAAAATGAACCCATATGTTCCACTTCATTGTTTACCCTTTTGAGGAACAACTGCGACGAGTGATTCTATTAGCCACCTTCTTTACACTACCATGATTGAAAAGTTCCAAACCATACCTGGAACCAGTTGTTATCCAAAAACATCACTCATTCCTCAAAAACGAGTCTCCTTTAAGCTCTTTTTAGACTCGTAAAATATGAAAAGATTGCCGAGCAATTAGCCTCTCCAGCTCGTTAAGTAATTGGAAGTGCCATCCCTCTATATTTTAATCTTTTTGGACCTAAGGGATCATTACACAAAAATATCGAGCGCTTGTCTTTTTCGGCTCACTAAAGTGATCGGAAAAGTCATCCCTTTCGTATTATTTTATACTTTTCTGGACTTAAGGGATTATACTACGAAAAAGGACTATTGGAGTTTCCTTTCAGTATCTTTTCAGACTCTCTAAAACTGAAAAGGACCGATTAAAACAATAGTGACAAACTTGTCTGCGCAGACAAGACCAAGTTTCACTGTCGCTAGGCTTGCTAAAACATAGCGACAAGTTTGCCCGAAGGGAAAATTATAGAAAAAGAATATGTTATCCTCCTCAAGCTTGACAAAAATAAAGAGGTACTGGTCAGCAATGACTGGGGAAAAAGGGAAGAAAACTTGAAGAACTTCATTGGTAGAAAGTCACTTTTGAACATGACACTTTCACTCCATCACCATGATTGAGTCGGGTTGGGTTATTCCGTTCACCGGTCACATCACCATTGGTCCTCCATACCATCCATTTTGGGGTTAACGCTACCAATCCATTCCAGTGTCGCTGATATGTTCAAGAGAAGTCACTCAGAGAATTCACCAACCAAACTAACGCCTCATCCGCTGTAATACCTTCACGCTCCATTCTTTCATGACCGCCACCCTGAACCTTGTATCATCAGATCGTTTTCACCTCCACAAAATCATTTTCTCCATTCCGTGTCGTAGATGTGGGATTCATTAAGGCCCTCCTACGACAGGTCACTTCTTGTTGATATCAGCTCATTATCCAAGAAGTTGACTTAGGAACAACCCTTTCAGTACTTTGAAGCTTCCATGCCTCAATGGCAAGTTTCTCACTTCTAGCGACAGGTTTACATCAATGGCCTTCGACCGAAAGATTTTGTGTGGTGTTCGACATCGACTCATGTATTCACACCACAAGAATTGTACTGCAGTACCGTGAGGGTCATTATCATTATCGGGGATTCCTCTCGCGCTTGTTAACAGCTTACATCATTGGCTGGTAATCAGGTTATGTCTTTCCATGTTCGACATCAAAACATCTTTTCACATGGATCGACTTGTACTTCGGGTGAAGATTGAATGAGTTTGAAGACCCTGGATCTAGTTTCATCCATCTGGGCTGCGATATATTTAGGAAAACAAGGACATCAAATGTACACCATAGCTGCATAGATAATCATCGAAGCTAAGGGATGATGGCTCTACCAGAATCATCAGTCTGCCACACAGTCGGCTGTCTGTCCTATGTACATGAAAATGAATTTATAAAGCTGAGCATGGGAATGCTCGCCTCAGCTAGATCATGAAAATATTATGAAGATAATGTATTGTATTGTATCTTATTACCGGTCACCTTCCAGTTCGAAAAACCTCAGATCCTCATGATAAAGCATTTCACCTGACATCAGAAGATTTACGACCTCATGCTTTAGGGGGCAACTATTATAGACATATTTGGGCACTGCAACCCCAATCTGTCAATAAACCAAGGGATATCAAACCCCTAAAAGTGTTGTTTCATACCCTAAAGGATTGAGGTCAACTGATTACATAATTTTCCATAATTTCTCCCTGAAAAAACTACTCAGAGCTGGTCAAAACTGGACCATACAGACTACTCCATGCTGAGGGTATGGTGCATCTCACCTGCAGCACACAAAGGGTGTGATGCATACTGAAAATCCCTTCTGTAGGGTGCGATGAGTGAGAGCAGACAAATGGCAGAGGCAGATTGCTAGGTGGAAACTCAAAGAATAGCCAGTCTGTTTCTGGGAAAACTAGTGTCCATTCAGAGCTGCTAGTCCCACTAAGACGGGTAGCTATCTTAGAAACAAACAATTCAAAGTAACTTGTGTTTTCCTTTATGAGAGATAGATGAGAGAGAAGCAGAGAATACCAACCTCAGTATTTCGCTTGGCTCCTTGCTTGTTTCCTCTCCCCTTTGATAGAGCTTCGCCACTCGCTTCTCACTTGTCCCGCTTTAAAGAACACATGTAGAGTCAAAGTAGCGAAAGACCATCAAAGCATAGAGATCTATAACCATAAACAATGTAGAATCAGATGTACATTAACCATACAAATGCATACACAAATACAAGATTAAAAAATATACAAGTATATGGAGGAAAACTCAAATAGCTTTATTGATAGAAGTAGTAGAAGAGAGGATTACAACCCAGCTGTCTGATCCAGCATCATTCTCCTAGCATGAAATCCCTCTTCACCTCATGAAAAGCTAGATCACCCAACAATACAATGTCTCAAAGAGAAAACCAACAACACTTCCTTACAAATTACAAAATTCTATCCTTTGGATCTATAGGATGAGGGATCCATATATAGATGTTTGCAGGGGAGTGTGCCATCCCTCCTCTATATTTTAATCTTTTTGGACTTGAGGGATCATTACATAAAAAGATCGAGCACTTGTCTTTTTCGGCTCACTAAAGTGATCAGAAAAGTCATCCCTTTCGTCTTATTTTATACTTTTTCGGACTTAAGGGATTATACTACGAAAAAGGACTACTAGTGTTTCCTTTCTGTCTCTTTTCAGACTCTCTAAAACTGAAAAGGACCAAGTTATCTTTGTTGTTAAACTCGTTAAAACAATAGCGACAAACTTTTCCGTACGGAGAAGAGTGAGTTTCACTATCGCTAGGCTCGCTAAAACATAGCGACAGGTTTGCCCGAAGGGCAAATTATAGAACAAGCATATGTTATCCTCCTCAAGCTTGACAAAAATAAAGAGAATAGCCATACTGGCAGGCCAATTGTGAGTCCTAGAAGGGACAATGTATCCATGTGTGGAGCACCAACATCTCTCCAAGAGGAGAAAGGACTAGGATTTCCCCCAAGGGGAAATCCTTGATTGGTGGACTCCATTTCTCAACCTCTGTCGTTCAAAACACCGTAAATCCTCACCAATAAAATCAACAACCAGATGATATTGAAGTTTTTCCCCCACCTTCCACTTCATTTGTTTCTCCCTCTCCTTCTTCTTCTTCGCTTGGTGAAACTAGTAACACTAAAAACCAAGTAACTAAGAAGAAGAAGAAAGGGAAGGAGAAGAAGAACAAGAAGCCATTGGCGAATGGGGGCAACCATGCATCGTCTGGCGAAAATCCACACACTACACCATACAAACCCAAATCCCTGTGTGTCATTTGCAAAGGAGACCACTATCATCGAGATTGCCCCTGCATCCCGCGGATCTTGAGAGACTAGTCTCCCCGCTTGCACAATCTGGTGTCTTCAACCTCTGTCGATCATGTTGAGAGTACACTGTCAACTAGTGAAAATGAAGTCAATGGGAAAAAAGGAAGATTTAAATTTCCTTGTAGGTTGTGTGAAGGTGATCATGCCCTCCACCGTTTCCCTTTCCTAGACAAAGCTAAAAGAGTCTTGGATAACCGTCCTGCTTCACCGCAGCGACTTCCTCCTAGATACAAGAAACTCTTGCCATGTTCATCGCTAGTTGAAAATCTAACTGACACACCTATGTTGTTGGTCGAAATGCCTATCATTGAAGATAAACCTTCTGAGTCCACACCAGACGAAATTCAACAGGTCGAGACGACAGTCGACCCAGTTTTGTCTTCAGAAGGTCCACCTTCAGATGATACAATCTCCAAAAAGAATGAGAACAACACTGTTTAGATTCTTTTCGTTAACACAGAATTCGATGAACAGGGGGGAAATCTACCCGTTCCTCTACCACAAGAAGGAAGTTCCTCAGTTCAGGAGATTCATCCGGCTGTTTATTTGGTCCCTCCTCCAAGCAATCTAGTCGTTTCCTTTGATTGGAATCTACTAGCGAGACCCCGCCTACCATCTAATGTACCATTCCGAATCATAGTACAAGCTTAAAAAATGATCATGGCTGGTACTATCATAGATGAAGGGGCTTCTATGATTATCCTTTCCTCAACTACTTGGAAAGTGCTTGGTTCGCCATCGCTTCTGCCTGAGATTCGAAATCTGTCAGGCTTCAATAAAGGAACCAGACGACTATTAGGGATCCTTCCAAATTTGCCTATAACTTTGAGAAGGAAAATTGTTCATCTGAACATGATGGTAGTCCAAGGGCCTCTAGATTGCAATATACTCCTTGGGCATGACTATATTTACAACATGGGAGCTATTGTTTCCTCACTCTTTCGGGTGATGTGTTTCCCATATGAAGGCAGAATGGTCCAGCTCATTGACCAGCTTTCATTCCCCAGTTAAAACACGACTACTAGTCAAATGCCATCCCTAAATGGTATTTTTGCACAAGGAATGTCTCATCAACCTCCAGTCCGTGAGTGACTCGATGAATGTGACTAAACCCAGGATATATGACGAATCTGACACACCCGTCCATTTAGGAAAATGGGATCAGTCTGGAATAAGATTTCCTCATCGAAGGTTATGTGATTGGAAGCTCCCACCATTCACCTTTGTCTATTTCAATGGCCAAAGCCAAGGAAGTGTTTTGGCTGCTACGCGGACAAAAAAACCTTGCTTTAATGCAAGAACTTCCATATGGTAAACTGGAAACTCTACTTCTCTTTATACCTAGGGGCATGCAAACCTTTTTTACGCAAGTGAAAAGCAACCAACGTAACTCTAACCCTGTAGTTTTACTAACTTCAACTGCTTAAGTTAGGTGATTGGTCTGATCCACCATTCACCTTTGCCGGGACCAACGAGGATGGCAAAGTAAAGGAAATGTTTCCCGACGAGAAACTATCCTACCTAACCTTAGTAGTTCTTTAACCCTTAGGATAGTAGTTGGTCATTCCTAGCTTGCATACAAAAGGTTCAGAGCAAAGTTTTGCATGGGGCAAGCTCCCTAAAAAATGAACCTACTGATGAGAGACATCCCTATTTGATGACTAGCACGAGCAAGTTTACACGAAGTTCAAGCTCGTTAAAAAATAAACCTAGCTATGAGCATATGCTCCACCATAGTTCAAGCTCATTAAAAAATGAGCCCACCTTCAGTAAATAACCTTTGTGATCCCATCGCTATCAGTTTTTGTGCCTTGGTCGTGTTCTTACCATCACCTCCACTTTCTAGCCAATCATACGCCTCCACTTGATTGTTTACCCTTTTGAGGAACAGCTGTGATGAGTGATTCTATTAGCCACCTTCTTTACACTTCCATGATTGAAAAGTTCCAAACCTTACCTGGAACCAGTTGCTATCCGAAAACATCACTCGTTCCTAAAAAACGAGTCTCCTTTAAGCTCTTTTTAGACTCATAAAATATGAAAAGATTTCCGAGCAATTGGCCTCTCAAGCTCGCTAAAGTGATTGGAAGTGCCATCCCTCCTCTATATTTTAATCTTTTTGGACTTGAGGGATCATTACACAAAAAGATCGAGCGCTTTTCTTTTTCGGCTCGCTAAAGTGATTGGAAAATTCATCCCTTTCGTATTATTTTATACTTTTTCAGACTTAAGGGATTATACTACGAAAAAGAACTATTGGAGTTTCCTTTCCATCTCTTTTCAGACTCTCTAAAACTGAAAAGGACCGAGTTATCTTTGTCGTTAAACTCGTTAAAACAATAGCGACAAACTTGTTCGTACGGACAAGAGCGAGTTTCACTGTCGCTAGGCTCACTAAAACATAGCGACAGGTTTGCCCGAAGGGCAAATTATAGAACAAGCATATGTTATCCTCCTCAAGCTTGACAAAAATAAAGAGGTACTGGCCAACAATGACTGGGGAAAAAGGGAAGAAAACTAACTTCATTGGTAGCAGGTCGGTCTTGAACATGACACTTTCACTCCATCACCATGATTGAGTCGGGTTGGGTTATTCCGCTCATCGGGCATATCACCATTGGTCCTCCGTACCATCCATTTTGGGTTAATGCTACCAATCCATTTCAGTGTTGTCGATATGTTGAAGAGAAGTCGCTCAGAGAATTCACCAACCCAGCTAACGCCTCATCCGTTGCAATACCTTCACGCCCCATTCTTTCATGACCGCCACCCTGAACCTTGTATGTTTTCACCTCCACAAAATAATTTGCTCCATTTCATGTCGTAGATGTGGGATTCATTAAAGCCCTCCTATGATGGGTCACTTCTTATCGACATCAGCTCATTATCCAAGAAGTTGACTTAGGAACAATCCTTTCAATACTTTGAAGCTTGCATGCCTCAATGGCAAGTTTCTCACTTCCGGTGACAGGTTTACATTAATGGCCTTCGACTGAAAGATTTTGTGTGGTGTTCGACATCGACTCATGTATTCACACCACGTGAATTGTACTGCAGTACCTTGAGGGTCATTATCATTATTGGTGATTCCTTTGCCCCTATTAACAACTTAAATCATTGGCTGGTAATCAGGTGATGTCTTTCCATGTTTGACATCAGAACATCTTTTCACATGGATCGACTTGTACATCGGGTGAAGATTGAATGAGTTTGAAGACCCTGGATCTAGTTTCATCCATCCGGGCTATGATATATTCAGGAAAATAAAAACATCAAATGTAATCCATAGCTGCACAGATAATCATCCAAGCTAAAGGATGATGGCTCTACCAGAATCATCAGTCTACCACAGACGGTTGTCTGTCCTATGTACATGAAAATTAATTTATAAAGTTGAACATGGGAATGCCCGCCTCAGCTAGATCATGAAAATATTATGAAGATAATGTATTGTATTGTATCTTATTACAAGTCACCTTACAGTTTGGAAAACCTCGAATCCTCATGATAAAGCATTTCACCCGACATCAGAAGATTTACGACCTCATTCTTTAGGGGGCAACTGTTATAGACATATTTGGGAACTACAACCCCATTCACATATGTCAATAAACCAAGGGCTCTCATACCCCTAAAAGTGTTGTTTCATACCCTAAAGGATCAAGGTCAACTAATTACATCATTTCCCAAAAAGTTCTCCCTAAAAAACTACTCAGAACTGGTCAAAACTAGACCATACAGACTGCTCCATGCTAAGGGTGCGATGCATCTCACCTGCAGCACACAAGGGTGCGATGCATACTAAAAAGCCCTTCTGTAGGGTGTGATGAGCGAGAGCAAACAAATGGCAGAGGCAGTTTGCTAGGTGGAAACTCAAAGAATCTTCTAGAAACTGCTCATATGACACTTGCCTCTTTGAATTCACCCAGGGATGAGTAAAAGATCATGAAATCTCCAAGTGGAACCAAGAACTATCAGTGAAATGACACTAATAAAAATCCCAGAAGCTGACTCACACCCCTGCAAATATCTATATATGGATCCCTCATCCTAGAGATCTAGAGGTTGGAATTTTGTAATTTGTAAGGAAGTGTTGTTGGTTTTCTCTTTGAGACATTGTATTGTTGGGTGATCTAGCTTTTCATGAGGTGAAGAGGGCTTTCATGCTGGGAGGATGATGCTGGATCAGACAGCTGGGTTGTAATCCTCTCTTCTACTACTTCTATCAATAAAGCTATTTGAGTTTTCCTCCATATACTTGTATATTTCTGAATCTTGTATTTGTGTATGCATTTTACGGTTAATGTACATCTGATTCTACATTTTTTATGGTTATATAACTCTATGCTTTGATGGTATTTTGCTTCTTTGACTCTACAGGTTTTCTTTGAAGCGGGACAAGTGAGAAGCAAGTGGCGAAGCTCTATCAAAGGGGAGAGGAAACAAGCAAGGAACCAAGTGAAAGACTGAGGTTGGTACTCTCTGCTTCTCTCTCATCTATCTCTCATAAAGGAAAACACAAGTTACTTTGAATTGTTTGTTTCTAAGATATCTACCTGTCTTAGTGGGACTAATAGCTCTAAATGGACACTAGTTTTCCTGGAAACAAAATGGCGACTCCACTGCAAACATCTATATTCATCCTCTATATTTTAATCTTTTTGGACCTGAGGGATCATTATACAAAAAGACGGGTAGCTATCTTAGAAACAAACAATTCAAGATAACTTGTGTTTTCCTTTATGAGAGATAGATGAGAGAGAAGCAGAGAATACCAACCTCAATCTTTCGCTTGGCTCCTTGCTTGTTTCCTCTCCCTTTTGATAGAGCTTCGCCACTCGCTTCTCACTTGTCCCACTTCAAAGAACACCTGTAGAGTCAAAGCAGCAAAATACCATCAAAGCATAGAGATCTATAACCATAAACAATGTAGAATTAGATGTACATTAACCATACAAATGCATACACAAATACAAGATTCAGAAATATACAAGTATATGGAGGAAAACTCAAATAGCTTTATTGATAGAAGTAGTAGAAGAGAGGATTACAACCTAGCTGTCTGATCCAGCATCATCCTCCCAGCATGAAAGCCCTCTTCACCTCATGAAAAGCTAGATCACCCAACAATACAATGTCTCAGAGAGAAACCAACAACACTTCCTTACAAATTACAAAATTCCAACCTTTTGGATCTCTAGGATGAGGGATCCATATATAGATGTTTGCAAGGGAGTGAGCCAGCTTCTGGGATTTTGATTAGTGTCATTTCATTGATAGTTCTTGGTTCCACTCGGAGATTTCATGATCTCTTACTCATCCTTGGGCGACTTTAGAGAGGTAGTTCTTGTTATTGTTGTTTGAAAAGTTCCAAACCTTACATGGAACTAGTTGCTATCCGAAAACATCACTCGTTCCTCAAAAACAAGTCTCATTTAAGCTCTTTTTAGACTCGTAAAATATGAAAAGACTGTTGAGCAATTGGCCTCTCCAGATCGTTAAAGTGATTGGAAGTGCCATCCCTCCTCTATATTTTAATATTTTTTGACCTAAGGGATCATTACACAAAAAGATTGAGCGCTTGTCTTTTTCGGCTCACTAAAGTGATCGGAAAAGTCATCCCTTTCGTATTATTTTATACTTTTTCGGACTTAAGGGATTATACTACAAAAAAGGACTACTGGAGTTTCCTTTCCATCTCTTTTTAGACTCTCTAAAACTGAAAAGGACCGAGTTATCTTTGTCGTTAAACTCATTAAAACAATAGCGACAAACTTGTCCGTACGGACAAGAGAAAGTTTCATTGTCGCTAGGCTCACTAAAACATAGTGACAGGTTTGCCCGAAGGACAAATTATAGAACAAGAATATGTTATCCTCCTCAAGCTTGAAAAGAATAAAGAGGTACTGGTCAGCAATGACTGGGGAAAAAAGGGAAGGAAACTTGAAGAACTTCATTGATAGTAGGTCACTCTTGAACATGACACTTTCACTCCATCACCATGATTGAGTCGGGTTGGGTTATTTCGTTCACCGGTCGCATCACCATTGGTCCTCTGTACCATCCATTTTGGGGTTAACGCTACAAATCCATTCCAGTGTCACCAATATGTTCAAGAGAAGTCGCTCAGAGAATTCACCAACCAAGCGAATGCCTCATCTGCTACAATACCTTCATGCTCCATTCTTTCATGACCGCCACCTTGAAGCTTGTATCATCAGATCATTTTTACCTCCACAAAATCATTTGCTCCATTCTGTGTCATAGATGTGGGATTCATTAAGGCCCTCCTATGACTGGTCACTTCTTGTCGACATCAGCTCATTATCCAAGAAGTTGACTTGGGAACAACCATTTTAGTACTTTGAAGCTTGCATGCCTCAATGGCAAGTTTCTCACTTCCGACGACAGGTTTACTTCAATGGCCTTCGACCGAAAGATTTTGCGTGGTGTTCGAAATTGACTCATGTATTCAAACCACGTGAATTGTATTGTAGTACCTTTAGGGTCATTATCATTATCGGTGATTCCTCTCGCTCCTGTTAACAACTTACATCATTGGCTGGTAATCAGGTGATGTCTTTCCATGTTCGACATCAGAACATCTTTTCACATGGATCGACTTGTACTTTGGGCAAAGATTGAATGAGTTTGAAGACCCTGGATCTAGTTTCATCCATATGGGCTGCGATATATTTAGGAAAATAAAGACATCAAATTTACACCATAGCTGCATAGATAATTATCCAAGCTAAGGGATGATGGCTCTACCAGAATCATCAGTCTGCCACACAAATGGTTGTCTGTCCTATGTGCATGAAAATGAATTGATAAATCTGAGCATGGGAATGCCCGCCTCAGCTAGATCATGAAAATATTATGAAGATAATGTATTGTATTGTATCTTATTACAGGTCACCTTCTAGTTCGAGAAACCTCAGATCCTCATGATAAAGCATTTCACCCGACATCAGAAGATTTATGACCTCATGCCTTAGGGGCAACTGTTATAGACATATTTGGGCACTGAAACCCCAATCGATCTCAAACCCCTAAAAGTGTTGTTTCATACCCTAAAGGATCAAGGTCAACTGATTACATCATTTCCCAGAAGTTCTCCCTGAAAAACTGCTCAGAACTGGTCAAAACTAGACCATACAGACTGCTCCATGCTCAGGGTGTGATGCATCTCACTTGGAGCACGCAAAGGATGCGATGCATACTGAAAAGCCCTTTTGTAGGGTGCGATGAGTGAGAGCACACAAATGGCAGAGGTAGTTTTCTAGGTGGAAACTCAAAGAATCTTCTAGAAACTGCTCATATGACACTTGCCTCTCTGAATTCGCCCAGGGATGAGTAAGAGATCATGAAATATCCAAGTGGAACCAAGAACTATCAGTGAAATGACACTAATCAAAATCCCCGAAGCTGACTCACTCCCCTACAAACATCTATATATGGATCCCTCATCCTAGAGATCCAAGGGGCTGGAATTTTGTAATTTGTAAGGAAGTGTTGTTGGTTTCTCTTTGAGACATTGTATTGTTGGGTGATCTAGCTTTTCAAGAGGTGAAGAGGGCTTTCATGCTGGGAGGATGATGCTGGATTAGGCAGTTGGGTTGTAATCCTCTCTTCTACTACTTCTATCAATAAAGCAATTTGAGTTTTCCTCCATATACTTGTATATTTCTGAATCTTTTATTTGTGTATGCATTTTTATGGTTAATGTACATCTCACTCTAAATTGTTTATGGTTATAGATCTCTATGCTTTGACGGTATTTTGCTACTTTGACTCTATAGGTGTTCTTTGAAGCGGGACAAGTGAGATGCGAGTGGCGAAGCTCTATCAAAGGGGAGAGGAAAAAAGCAAGGAGCCAAGCGAAAGACTGAGGTTGGTACTCTCTACTTCTCTCTCATCTATCTTTCATAAAGGAAAACACAAGTTACTTTGAATTGTTTGTTTCTAAGATAGCTACCCGTCTTAGTGCGACTAGCAGCTTTGAATGGGCACTAGTTTTCCCAGAAACAGTCTGGTAAACCTTTTTGTCTAGATTCTTCAGAGTAGTCACTTTCATTCCTTTTAGACTCTCTAAAAGAAAAGGTCCATCTAAGCACTTGTCCTTTCAGGCTCATTAAAAATCGAAGGCAACTAGAGTCATCTTTAGCTTTTTCTTGACTCTTTAAAACTGAAAAAGCAAAGTTGTGTCCAAGTGTCATTAAAATAAGTTGACCACGAAATAACATCACTTTTCCTTATTTTATTTTTATGTTGATCAAGTAATCCGCAATCATGGAAGAAAGTCAATCAAAACCTCGTCGTTCGAAGAGATTAGCGAGTAAACCATCTTTGCCTCTGGAAGCAAAACCAATTCGGACAAAGCGGCCTCATTTAACTGAGTCTAGTTCATCTGGGTTATTTGGAACATTCGTTTCAACATCTTCAGAGACTCCAGTTACTCCAATTCTTTCTGGTACATCCGTCTTTAAAGAAGAAGTTGCGAAGTTACTAGAGGACATTAGAACTGATCCTAGTGTAACAATAAATACTTTTGAACCTAAAACAACTCCATCTAGAGTTGGTCCGGAATCCATTCCAGTTCTAACTGAGGTTACATTTGAACTAGGAGTTATTCAAGAACCTCCATTTGAGACGGTAGTTTAATTACCTAAACATCTGGACTTTGAATTTCAGTATCCAGAAGTTGTTACTCCTCCAGCATCTGTCACTACAGAAACTACACCTTCTTTGGCTCCAGAGATATTTTACGGACCTGACGGTCAACCTCTTCCACTTGGTTTGATTGTTATAGAGGAGATAGTAGAGGATCCCCCATCTGACACCCCGTTTCATTTTGGAACTGAGATTAATTTGTATCCTGCTACTATTGAGTTTGCTTCCTTTAATCTCGCTTCATCGCGAGTTCTTGTCGAATCGTTAGGACAACTCTTGGATAAGTTAACCATGTCTAAACAACCATCAACATCTAGGAATGTATCATTTGATGCAGCTATGGCAGAATCTTCTGTTGCTACTCCTTCAATGTTTTTTGGTACACCTGAGTCACATTTATATGGTGCATCATCCGTTCCGGTTGGTTACCAATCACTAGCTGGAACCCACTCAGGGGTTGCTTTGGCACCATGGTCTACTCCCATTTACTCGTCTAGAATCCCATTTGGTTTTTCTCACATGGAAACTCAACAATTTGATCCTGCATATCAGTATCAATTTGGGCAAGCCAGTTATCAGAGACTGATATATCCTTTAAACACTGGACTGCCGCCATATGGAGAGCAGTATGCTTACTCACCATTTCCTCCTTTTTCCGAGGGAAAACCATATGAGATTTTCCCACAGTATTCAGGTCAAACTGGAATTACAGCTAGTGGTTGGCTACCAGTACCGCCAGATCAACCAACGATTGTATATCCAACACAACCAATCCAACCTGTGTCGAATATTCCAACTACACTTGTTGTTACGAACATGCCGCAATCACAAGCACAACCTGTTGTATCTCAACTTCTTCCTCACAACCTCAGGTTTCAAGGCAAAAGGCTCAAGTTTCTCAGGTTGTTATATAACAGTTGCTTGTTTCTGGGGCTCAATCGCAACCTTAGGTTAGTGTTCCTTTAGCCGGAATGACTCAGGCACAAATAGGTACAGTTAATCTGCAACTTGGTCAATCTTCCAGTACTGGACAGTAACAAACTGTCCAACAACCGTGGCTATCACAATATCAACAACCTCAATTCCAGCAAACCCAACCCTAATTTGTACTTCTTTCACAAGCTCAAACTGGATTTGGTCCTTATGAAGCCCACTGAGGATCCGGGCAACAAGGCTTCGCAAGTTATGGACAACCACGTTTCCAAACTAGTTATCAACAACCACCCTATACTGGTTATGTCCAACAACCTTATCAAGGTTACCAGGCACAAATGCCCTATGTTGGTAAGAAAAGACCTATTGCTCAAGTTATTCCATCTTATCCTGGGTATGATCCACTCAACCTGAATCAACAGTTGTCATTTGTAGCAACTCTAGAACTACTAGATTTGAACCGGATCACAAATGATCCAATTGCATATGCCCCTTGGTGGTCGGTGATTCCACATAAATTGCCATCTGACATTCCAAAGTTCAATGGAAATCCAGGAGAAGACCCATCGAATCACGTAATGACTTTTCATTTATGGTGTTCATCCAACACCCTGAATGATGATTCGATTAGACTTCATCTTTTCTAGAGAATGCTTACTGGTCCAGCAACAAAATGGTATATTGAATTACCTAGAGCTTCTTTTGATAACTTCACCATTCTTGCCACTACCTTTCTAACCCACTTTCAATTACCTATCAGGTACGAAACTAGAACAGAACTTCTTACCAACTTTAAACAGACTACCTCCACTCACATATCAGATCATATTCATGAGTGGCGTCATCGTCGTCGAATGGTAAAGACGTATGTTCCTGATCAGCTTTTAGCTGAGTGGTTTATAAAGTCCTTATTGCCATCTATCACTGAGGATGTGGTGAAAGGAGTTGTCATAGAAGAGAAAGTCATTGCTCGTGCCCAATATTTGGATCTGATTTATACACAATCAGGCACGCTCTACAACAAGATTCTTGATGCACCTAAACCAGCTTTTACCATTCCACCCCCTCCAAAATCGAGTAGGGACTCTCATGCCGGTGACAGCGTGATCAGTTCCTCGAGCACACAAATGGCGAGAGGACCATCTGGTCAAGCTCTTGCTATTCCAATCAAAATGAAAATTTATTTGAAAATACTCTTGCCTCTGAGATTAATGTCGTGTAATCTGACAAGGGCAAAAATCAAAAGCAACCAGGAGGCAAGAAGAAGGGGAAAAATAATAAGAAGAAGCAAGAGAATTCCACTCCTGAAAAATCATCTAAAACCCCTATTGTGGCTAGGAAACCTCGTTATCCATGTCTGATATGCAATAACCAGCATTTCACAAGAGATTGTCCACATCGATCTGAGGTTTCTAAACTTTTAAAGGCTTCAAATACCTTAGCGGTGCCGACAGATCCATTTCCGAACCCAGAAACACATTTGGTTGCCACTGATAATGCTTTCACATCCCAAGTGCTTATGATATCTATCGCAAATAAGTAAAATGATGTTTTGGTATCGACAAGGAATAAATATTATGGGAACCCATTGTCGTCGAACAACCAAGCTATCGATTAACCTAGTACTTCGACCATGACTTCACCAGAAGTTGTTCCACTGATTATTCCTGAATTAACAATTAAGCCACCGAAGGCAGTTGTACATAAATCAACATTTAATCCTCGTGCTCGAGCAGCCCAAAATTATAATATAGTGGAAGATCTAGCTCAATCATCTTCCGCTATGTCGACACTTGAGGTATTGTAAAATTGTCCCTCCCAAAAGCAGGATTTGTTATCAGCGATAAGTGGGATCGATCCTACAGATTCCAATCTTGTGGTCTTTAATAATATAGGATATACACCACAGTTACCAGCACAACTTGCCTTCCTTATACAGGTAAAAGCCCTCAACAAAAATGTTCATCGAACCATTATTGATGAGGGGACATCTACCTGTATCATGTCAATGAGTTATTGGAAAACACTTGGTTCACCACCCTTGTTGTGATCACCAACAACACTAAAAGCTTTCGATGGAAGAACGTACACTCCATATGAGATTTTAAGTAGCTTGCAAGAAGAACTAGGGGGAAAAACAATAGATTTTGAAGTCGAGGTCGTTGATGGACTCCTTGATTACAATATTCTACTAGGAAGGCCTTGGGTTTATGCTATGGTTGCGGCTGTGTCCACATATTTTTGAACGACTTCATTTCCCTTCAAAGGTGGAATCACAGTCATCGACCAACTAGCCTTTTTTGCTAATAGTTGACAACCCACTGGAAGCATTCCATTGATACATTGAAATTCACAATCGCTTCAAAATGTTGGAGTAGGTCTCCTAAAAGATCCTTCCTTGATGGGTACCTTTACCCTACCATCACCATCTGGTTTCGCAGAAGTGGCAACAGTGGAAACCTGCAACATGATCTCTTCTACATCATCTGAGTTTAAGAAGAGTTCCAATTATTTTGAGAGTGATGATCATCGCGAGGTGTTGCCACCAAGCCCCATTGAATCTTTGTAGCAATCAATCTATTGGGCTTGTGCGGCAAACCCGAATCCGCACTCAACGAGTGTTTAGGTAGATAGGTCTTTATAATATGGCACCTCTTCTGATCCTCGATCTTGTATACATTCTATAGACAAAGGAATCATCCAATCAATGATGATAGGAGAGACGCCATGGGAAGATTATCATCATTGTTCCCACCTTCGAGATGACAATGAAGATTATTCAAAAGAAATCAATCACCCTTCAATTGTTGATTTTTTATTGAATTCTGTAAATACAGTCAATTCTGAGTGAAATTTGTCCAACATTGAAGAAACTATCTCCATAAATATTACGACCAAACCCAATGTTGTAGAAAATATTCATGTCGGCAAATCTTGTTCTCCATCAGAACTAGAAAATTATTGTGCTCTTTTTCGTGAATTTAGAGATGTCTTTGCATGGTCTTATGAAGAAATGTCGGGCATTGACTCAAGCATCATTGAACATGAGATCAAGATGTATCCTGATGTCAAACCAGTACGACAATGGCTTCAATCTGTTCATCCAAAGAAAGCCGCTGCCATTAAAGCAGAGGTTGAAAAACTTTTGCGTGCTGGCTTCATTTACCCTGTACCTCTCACCAATTGAGTATCAAATATTGTCCCAGTGATGAAAAAGTAAGGGACGATTAGAGTGTGTGTCGATTATAGGGATGTAAATCAAGCATGTTCAAAGAACAACTATCCTACACCCTTTATTGACTATATTATTGATGAATGTGCTGGATGCGAAATATTTTCATTCATGGATGGATTTTCCGGCTACAATCAAATCAATATCCGCCCACAGGACCAATCAAAAACTGCATTTATATGTCTGTGGGGCACATTCGCATATCGAAAATTACCTTTCAGTTTGAAGAACTCATGGGCGAAATTTCAGAGGGCAACAAATTATGCCTTCCATGACCTCAAACACATAGTTCAGCCATATCTTGACAATCTGCCTGCTCATTCGCGAAAACGCACTGATCATCTGCAGCATTTGAGAGCCATATTTTTGCGTTTCCGACACTACAAGATAAGACTCAATCCACACAAATGCGTGTTTTGTGTTGGCTCTGGTCGACTACTGGGATTTGTGGTTTCTAAGGACGAAATTCAACTCGATCCAATAAAGGTTCAGGCAATTCTTGACATGCCTCCACCTTCAAATTTGCTACAGATCTAGAGACTTCAAGGGAAGGAAAACTTTCTGAGGAGGTTCATTCCAAATTATGCTGAGCTAGCTAAAGGTTATACACGTCTTTTGAAGAAAGGGGCACCCTTCCATTGGGATCAGGTTGCACAAGCTTCCTTTGATGCTCTCAAAGATTCCCTGATAAAAGCATCATTAATGTATGCCCCCAACTATCAAAAAGACTTTTACATGTATCTCGCCGCTTCATATACAACCATCGGTATGGTTTTAGTGCAAGAAGATAACAGAATTGAACATCCTATATATTATTTAAGTCGTAATCTTAATGATATAGAAAGCAAGTACTCTTACATTGAAAAGTTGGCTTTAGCAGCCGTTCAAGCTATACAGATATTTCGACATTATATTCTCCTTCGCAAAACTAACATTGTATCATATTACAACCCTATCACATACATCTTGTCACGTCAATTTTTGGGGGGCAAATATTCCAAATGGATAGTCATCTTGCAGGAGTTTGATTTGGAATTAATCAAATCCAAATCAAAGAATTCTCTCATCTTTGCAGAGCTACTTTGCGACCTTCCCTCATCCTCCAATGATTTAACATCAGAAGCATCAATCTTGGATGAGTCTCTGTTTCTAATATTGTCAAGTGATCCGTGGTATGGGGATACACTGATCTATCTCCAGACCCAAGCTTTTAGGCCTAACACCTCTTGCCCTGAACATTGATGTATTCAATACCAAGCCAAAGATTATCTGATCATTGGTGATACACTTTATCATCGTGGTGTCGATACAATTTTACGAAGGTGCCTTATGCATGAGGAGGCTGAAAAGGCTTTGAATGAATGTCATTCAGGTGCTTGTGGGGGGCATTTATCTGGTTATGCAACTGCACAGAAAATAATATGAGCTAGTTGTTAGTGTCAGTCTTTGCAGCCTTCCTCCAGTGATCAAACATGCTCTTACAAAGTGATTTTAAGGTGTCAAGGTCAAATTTTGTCATTTCAGTGAGTCTTCAAGAAAAATTTGGTCACTAGGTATTAGGTCTAGGGTTTTCTTTTACTCCTTTCAAAGTTGTCCAAATGTCAGCCCATGTCACCATTCAACTGAGTGTACCATCATTCATAGGGTTGCCATCATCATGTCAAGTTCCACTGGGTCATTTTACACCTTGTTCATGTTTTAGTTGTGCCTAGGTAAGGTTCATTTCCCTCTCCTAGGGTTTTGAAGGTAATTTCTCTTGGATGGTCAAATCATTATCAAAACTTGTATCCGGATGTTCATACACCTTCCCCTATCCTTAATTTACCTTATTAAACACTTCCCATCACTGAGATCCCCCAAATTCCTCATTTTCGCACAAACCCTAGTTTCTTGCTACAAACCCTATTTTCTAGGCTAGGCCTGTATTTTTCCCTTTTTTACCCTTTCCCCTCACTCTAAATTTGAAATTCCACTTTCCCCTACTTCCTAACATCCCTCCCTACTTCCAAAAATTTTCTCAAGAATTTAGAAGCCCCTTATCCCCTTCATTTCACTTCATTTCGACAAATCCCCAGTTCCACACATCGGGATAGGTTTTACTCCAATGATTTTTCTGAGCAAGAAAAGATGAATTTGGGGAAACTGAGAGAGGTTTTTGTCCAAAATAGGCCAAGGAAGAAAAACCTCCTTCACTTTTTACACAGGTGTCATGTTTTTAGAGAAATGTCAAAAATACATTTGCCTCGGAAGAATTGATGCACCTATGAAGTGACCTTGGGAAAATCAAGTTTTCTCCTAGCTTGGTTGGCCAAATGACTTTCTTGATGAGTCAAATGATAACTAGACACAAAGAGATTTTCAATGAGCTATCATGAGCTCAATTTTGTGTTGAGGAAAGCCTTCAAAAGTTGACTACAACAGAACTCTGCCTTTAGGCAGCGTCATTTTGCACATTTTGACCAGTCTTGGGAGATTTGATTTTTGACAGGGAAAATGGAGGCCAAATTGAAAAATTCCACTTGGGTTGGAAAGTAGACAGGCAAAAATTTCCAACAAGAACACTTGGAGCAAATTTGGACATTGGGAAGGCCTTCCAAAGTGGATCCAAACAAGCGCTACGCATAGAGAAATCAGGCGCGGCGCATAGGGAAATTTTTGCCAGTTTGACCAAGTATACTCTGTTTTTCGCCTAACTTTTGCCAGTTTGACTTTTTCACCTTCTTAATGTCAAATTTGTGATGTAATTTAATGTACATGGATGGATCATGATTTAAATATGTCAAATTTTCACTTATGGAGGTAGATTCATCTATCAAAAAGTTGTTTGCAACTGAATGAATCAGTTCCCTAGTTTCTAGAGGCAAGTCGTTCCACTGCCTAATTTGTAGTTCTCAGTTTAGAATTAGTTGGAACAGATCCTAAAATCATGAGATCGACCCCTAGAGGCTAGGATGAGTTTTTATTTTCCTATATATTATGTTTTTTTAGTCATTAGTATGGTTGGACTCTTGAGAAAGCAAGGAGCTTCATTGTATACTCATATCAGCGTTTTTGGCTAAGGAATTGAGACCAGGGTTTGCAGCACTCTTTGGGATCCCTGTGAAATTTTTTTTTGGTACAGTGATTTCTTTTGTATTTGTGAATTTACTTATGTGTTATGTATGACATTATCTATCTTGTTTCTTCTTAACTAAAACAAACAAGAGTGAAAGTAGAATCCATTGAAATTGCAGTGCTCTACTTGAGGTTTGCTTTAGTTTCTTGATGTTTTCAGCTGTTTGGAGAGGATCCTTGGCTTCTCTTTCCCTCTTCAACTCCTCACCTATATAATCCCTCCACCTCATTCGATTTGAAGTGCCAAAATAAATTTTCTACCTTGCCCCATTGAGATCTCTGCAAAACTGAGCCTCATTCCCCGCACCCAAAATCTACTTTTCCATTTGAGCCAACAAAAACATCATTTTATTCAATCAAACTCATTTACACATATACCTAGCCTAAGATTAGTAGTTATATCAGTCATCTCAAGCCTTTAGTGATCATATTTTGCTGAGATTGACTCGAAGAGAGCCCTCTCCCAACCTGGTAGGGCTAGCTGCCAGGTTAAGCGTGGTTTGATGTTGGCCCTGGATCCTACCTTTCTCAGCCTGAGGTAAATCTAGGCACTAACACTAGTTACTTATAGCCATCTATATTTAAATATTGCATACTTGTTATCAGAAAGTGCCATGCTTGTCAGATTTTTGATCGTAAAACTAGATTACCACCTGCACCACTGCATCTAGTAGTTGTTGTTGGCCCATTCACAAAATGGGGCACTGATTTCATGACATGTAACCCCACCTCGGTCGGGGGGCATGGGTATATTATAGTCACTGTTGACTATTTTACTAAATTGGCCGAGGCGATGCCTACATTGAACAACAATGATGAAACGGATGCTCTCTCTTTTTTTCAATCATGCAGTTTCTAGATTCGGTGTGCCACAAGCTATAATCAAAGATCATGGGTCGCATTTTCGCAGTCACATGATGATCCAGTTAACTACCAAATTAGGACTAGCCCATGATAGTTCTACTCCATATTATCCGCAGGCTAATGGGAAAATTGAGGCAATTAACAAAGTCCTTAAGCGCATGCTGCAGAGAATGATTGGAGTCCATAAGCGGAATTGGCATCTAATCCTGTACTCAACTTTGTGGGCATACCAGACCTCGGAGAGAAATGTGACCAGATTTACGCCTTTTCAGTTGGTGTATGGTTTGGAAGTAGTCTTAGCAATTCAGTGTGAAAACTCATCCCTCAAACTCGCAATCGACCTGCTACCCAAAACTTCCGAAGAAGAAGCTCGTTTCTTGGAATTAATCCATCTGGATGAAACCCATTGTGATGCTGCATTGGCTAACGAAGCACATAAGAAACTCATCAAGGCACAATATGACAAAAATGTTAAGCCTTGTGTCTTCTCAGAAGGTGACCTGGTCTTGCTTTACGATTAGGATTCTGACAAATTAGGTGTAGGGAAATTTGAACCATTATGGATGGGCCCTTATATTGTTAAGCATGTGTTGACAAAAGGAGCCTACACGTTAGTCGATTATGATGGGATTCCACTATCACAACCATGAAACGGGTTGTATCTCAAACGTTATCATGCTTGATTAAGTGTAGTAAAACTCACTGTGCATATGCTTTCATTGCATTTTTTGTGTGTTTTCTTTTAGAGTTGTCATTTTGGTTAGGTAATCCACTTCACATTTGTTGTAGATGTCAAAATTTTTGGAACCATTTGTTGGGTATGACAATGGGACTAGTCGTAGCATGCAGAACCTATCTTCTGTAGCCTGGGCCATTTTCGCTCCAAGCAGCGAGTTAGTGAGTTTTAGAGGGATATGTATTGGTCGATAGACAAAAAACATCACTGAGTATAGTGCGTTGATTGAACTCCTCTCTGATGCCATTTCACATGGCATACGCCGAATCATTGTCAGGCTAGATTCACAACTTGTCATTCTACAACTTACTGGCATTTATTTCGTTCGGAACCCAGCTATTCATCGCATGTTCCTAAGAGTTAGGATTTTGGAAAGACATTTTGATTTCATTCAATATCAACACATTTCCAGAAACTTAAATACATTGACTGATTCATTAGCAAACTATGTGTTAAATAGAAATTTGCAACATATGTAAAGAAAGCATTTCACATCAACATTTGCATAGGATTTCATCACTTAGCCAAAATAAAACTCCAAAAGTCAAAATAGATAGTTGTTTATAATTTTTCACAAAATGTTTTGTGTCCAAGACAAAATTGGTCATCTGACCCAGAAACTCAAAATGAATGCAGAAAAACATCCTAGACTAGTGATGCTGGTGATAATAGGTCACCGCCTGTGTTATCATGTGCAGGAGCCTAGTCCAACGACTTAGTACACCAATATTATGGCGTTGTAGCCTCATAGGTAACTCGTTAGTCTAGACATGTGGAATGCCAAGAGTTAATCCCTCTATCTGATCCTGCAACTGTGTAAGGGTCTCCGCTATGTCCAGATCCCTAAGGACTGCCCTCCCTACAGCTTCCCCTGTTGGAACATCTACCTCTCGTGGGCGTGCCACTGGTCGAACTGGCTTGATATCTGCACATAAACATGAGTTTATTTAGTCTTGGTAACAATCAAAAAGCACAAAAACAATAGAAAACTACAAAGAAAAGATGTGGTCAAATCATTTCACCTATAGCACTCCACTTCTCACCGACTGGTAATGCCAAATCCGGATCGCCTCGGAAATCCATCCCTGCATATGGATACTCTGCGAATGCCATCCCCTGGTAGTCGAACCACTCAAAAAAGGTAGATGAGACCGATACCTGTGACTGGCCAACATGCGTAGCCATAAGGTCCACCCATATGTGTATCTATGGTTCTCTCGGTCTAGGCACTCCCAGTCAAATGTTATGAGGTTGCATAAGTGGGATTCTTTCCAAAGCAAAGGCAGTCAAAAAGGATCCATAACCAAAATTATCGGTTCTTCCAGTATTTACTTTGGATAGTTGATCTCTCATGATAGGAAGTATCGCCTCACAGCAGTTGAACACCTTCGGTTCCAGGCATTCCAAGGCATACTGCATATAGGTTCTGTTCGCTAAGTGTAAGGCCGCACTGCCTGCCAATATAGCAAGGGTAAAAAGAATGGTCCTCAAAGGTCAATTAGAAACATCTCGGATATTAATCTTACCATCTCTGCTGGGTTGGGATCCTTCCCTGCAGAACTGAAGAATGTAATCTTTCACTGATTCACCCCCCCGAGCAAATCCTGATAGTGAAAGAGGGGCACCACGTCTCGACAAACCCATTAGAAAATAAATATCCTCGATCATGAAAGGAATGGATTTACCCCTGATCTGGAATACTTGGTCAATAGGATCCCAAGCATGAAGAAGATACTGCAGCAAACTTATCTGTTGTCTCATGCTAGATAAGCGGAAGAACTTTAGTAAACCACAGTTCCTTAATGCATCCACTGTGCCCTAGTCATGTAAAGCAATCATATCCTCCTCTTCATGTTCTCGTTCTCGCCATGAAATGACCATCTTGATCCAACAAATATCTGAAATACAAACATTAGATGAGTTAGGATCCTTTTTGGGAAAAAAAACAGTTCAAAATTTGATGAAAAAAACTGTACAAACTTGCCCTTCTGCACCCATCGCACTTAACCCTTGAGTAAGGTGAGATGCATATCAGGTTTCCTATTGGCAGCCTAGTATGCATCACACTTTTTGATAGGGATAAAGTGCAATGATTAGAGAGAAAATTTTTAAAACCCCCGAGGCCCAAAAAGATAAGGAAACTTGCCCAGAACTGAAAAAAGATGGAATAGAATTGAAGAGCATAAGGATAGATCCTACCTGGTCCTGACAGCGTGGGAAATGATCTGCAGAATCTCTCGCAATCGACTGGTGGAATTTGGGGGAAAAAATCACTTCAGAGCTCCAAAATTCAATATTTGAAATGAAATGGTGAAAACAAAATGTTAAAACTATTTTTTATGTTCACTTTTTCCATGTACTTCAAGTAAATGTTAGTTTTAGTTCATTTTTCATCCATAAATATGTATTTTTAATCAATTTGATGGAGTTTTGAGCAGGTTGAACAACTGTCGACAGAATCTAATGTGATAATGGTAAATTGAACATCTTTGATCACCAAGCAAACTTTTTGTCTTCTTTTCAAGCTTTGATTCAAAAATGAAAAGAAAACTATAGAGTCCTCTTTAAACCCTTTTCAGACTCTCTAAACATGAAAATATTGTCAAGCGCTTGTCTTTTCCGGCTCGTTAAAGTTTAGGAAATGTCATCCCTCTTGTATTATTTTAGCCTTTTTTAGACCTGAGGGATTACTTTACGAAAAAGAACTTATGGAGTTTTCTTTTAATCCCTTTTAAAACTCTTTAAACATGAAAAGGACCGAGTTATCTTTCTTGTTAAACTCGTTAAAATAATAGCGACAAACTTGTCCATCTAGACAAGACCGAGTTTCACTGTCGCTAGACTCCTTAAAACATCAAATAGCGATGGGTTTGCCCAAAGGGTGAATTATAGAACAAGCATACGTTATCCTCCTCAAGCTTGACAAAAATAAAGAGGTACTAGTCAGCAATGACTGGGGAAAGAAGGGGAAAATCTTGAAGAATTTATGGTAGCAAGTTGCTCTTGAACATTACACTTTCACTCCATCTTCGTGATTGAGTTGGGTTGGGTTATTCCATTCACCAGTCATCATACCATTGGTCTTTCATACCATCCATCTTTTGGGGTTAACGCTACCAATTCATCTCAGTGTCGCTGATATGTTCAAGAGAAGTCATCCAGTTAATGTCTCATACACTGTAATACCTCCAACCTTCATTTTTCATGACCGCCATTCCTGGACCTTGTGTCGTCAGTTCATTTTCACCTCTAGAAATCACTTGTTTCGTTTTGTGTCGTAGATGTGGGATACATCAAGGCCCTCCTACGACGAGTTGCTTCTTGTCGACAACAACTCATTATCCAAGAAGTTGACTTAGAAACACCCTTCCAGTGCTTTGAAGCTTGTTTACATCAATGGCAAGTTTCTCTCTTCTGGCGACAGGTTGACATCAATGGCCTTCGACCGAAAGATTTTGCGTGGTGTTCGACATCAGATCATGTATTCACACCATGTGAAATTTATTGTAGTACCTTGAGGATCATTATCATTATCGATGATCCCTCTCGCGTTTGTTAACAGCTCACATTATTGGCTGGTAATCAGGCGATGTCTTTCCATGTTCGACCTCATAAGATCTTTTCGCATGGTTTGACTTGTACATCGAGCGAATATTGAATGAGTTTGAAGACCCCATGTCTAGTTTCATCCACCCGGGCTGCGATATATTCAGGGATACAAAAACATCAAATGTACAAAGGCTCTACACAGATGGTCATCCTAATCATGGATTATGACTCTATATCTGTAGAATCACATGTCTGTATCTGCATATGACTATCTGATCTATGTACATGAAATGAAAATTTATAAAGCTGAGCATGGGAATGCATCCCTCAGCGAGTTCATGAAAAATCATATTATATGATGTATTGTATTGTAATTTATGTAGGTCACCTTCCAGTTCGAAACTTATGATCCTCATGATAAAGCATTGCACCCGACATGAACATTTACGACCTCATGCTTTAGGGGGAAATTGTTATAGGCATATTTGGGCACATCAACCCCAAAGTCATATGTATATGATATTAGGGCTCATCAACCCCTAAAAGAGTTGTTTTATACGCTAAAGAAGCTTTGTCATCCAAATGCCTCATTCCCCAAAAGTTCCATCTCAGAAATCATCCAGAAAGTGCCTAAACTGAACCATATCTAAAAGCCCTATGTTAGGGTGAGATGCATCTCACCTGCTACATTGTCTAAGTGATATGCATCATAGTTTGGCCCTTTATTAAGTGCGATGGGCGAGGTTGGACAAAATTCTGGGACAGTTTGTGAGTTGGTTGCTTATATAATCTTCTAGAAACTTCTCGTGTGCCACTTTCCTCTCTGAATTCGCCCAAGGATGACCAAGGGAACTAGGAAACCATCTCCAATTCCCTTTCTTGTGGAACTAATTTCAACAAATGGAATGGCATTCATCATCCCCATTGATGACTCACCCTCTTTCAATCATCTATAAAAGGATCTCCCATCCAAGAGATTAGAACGCTGAATTATTCTGAGTTGTAAGGAAGTTCTGCTAGTTTTAGTATTGAGGTGAGAGCATTGTGTCATTGTTGGTGTGTTCTTGTTGATTCATGAGGTGAAGAAGGCTTGAAGCTAGGAGGATGGCACTGGATCAGACTTCTTATGGGTTGTAATTCTCCTTGATATCAATAAAGTTCTTCAAGATTTTTGCCAATTGATTTTGTTAACTGTAAATGCATTCATTTGTTTATCATATTTCTGATTCTATGATGTTTATGGTGTGATGGATCATTATGCTTTGATAGGTCTTGTTTATGTAGCTATGCAGGTACTCTCCAAGCGTGTTAAGTATGGGGAGGAGTTACGGGATCGACCAAAGGAGAGGGAGATCAAGCGAGGATTCAAGCGAAAGTTATAGGTTGGTGTTTCATAATCTCTTTCTTATCTGTCACTCATAGGAAAGATATTGAATTGCTTTAACAGTTGTTTCTAGGTTAAATACCAAACCTAGAGGGTTAGTCATTCGACAAGACACTAATTTTCCCAGAAACAGAGAGAATATCTTGGTCCGCCCTTTGCCCTTGATGTCAAAGGGGGAGAGTGACTTGGTGTTGTTGTTGCCATCAAGTCCAAAGGGGGAGATTGTTGGCATTATATTGCATGTGTTGTACTTGATGGCAACCCACTTGTAGTAGAACAACTCACTTGTATATGGTAACTAGATGAATCTACAGAAGAAATATCAGATATGACATAATGCATGACAGTTGTGTTTACAGGTGTGATGAAATGCAAGGAAGTTTCAAGGAATTAGTTTAGAAGGCAACTCACTCAGATGAAAGATCACAATACAACAGGTTAACAACAAAGAATTACATATTAGTCTTCACAGAATGAAGAAAGATAGGTATATGCAGGTTCACCATTGACCAAGTTGTGTATACACGCAGGTTCACTATATACAAGTCGCGTATACATACGCACACACTTTCATAAAAGGAAAAGAGCGTATACCTTGGAAAACTAAGTTTTTGGTCCGAAGTGTTTGGTCCATGGTATTATGATCCATGGTATTAGTCCAAGGTATCTGGTTTGAGGTATTGACCCTAGGTATTTGGTCCAAGGTATTTGTCCTAAGTGGTTTTGGTCCATGGTATTGAGTAAGGCCTAAAACTATAAAAGGAGGAGAAGATCATTAGGCCAATGTGTGCAAGTATTGAATACCTTCTAAAGTGTTAGATCATATATGTAGGTTATGAGCTTCTGATGCATTTCTTGATCTGATCTAAGGATGCACCTATGATGTTGATGATGGTTGATGGAACAGGATCATTAAGGCTTGAAATGAATTATCTTTATAATGGTTTGATCATGTTTATTCTAGATCTGAATACTGATGCATGTATTGTTCTATAAATGTTATGATCTGGGTATGATTGAAGTCTCGAATAGCTACAAAATTATGAATTAATATTTATAGACATATACGCTGGCTGGCTTTGGTAAAAGTGCGTATACACGTTGCTTCGACACATCGAAGTAGTGTATACCTTATGAACTATGATGTTTGAAGTTACAGTTGGTTCTGGTTGTTAATGCAGATTTCTGGGTTTTGCTTTATGTTCTGGTGACTACATTCTGGTGACAGAGTTCAAAATTGATTGAATGATTGTGATTTCTTCAGTGTTGATGGACGTGATCTAATAATGGATCAGGATCATAATGAATTATCATTATGTGATCTGATGGGCTAGATCTGGTTGCTAACACATGTATTATCCTTTATATGTGATGATCTAGGTATGTTTGAAGTTGGGAAGTGCAGCGAAGTTTTAAGTAAGTATTTGCAGATCTATACGCTAGTTCACTTTGATGAAGTTGCGTATACATGTTGGTTCAGTTGTTCCAAGTTGCGTATACACTTTGATGCATGGTTTTTGAGGTCACAGCTAGTTCTGAATGATGATGCATTATTTTGGGTTCAGATTTGTGTATTGGTTACAGTGATCTATCTGTTCCAGTAGATTTGTTGAAGATAATTAAGTACAAATGAATGGTTGAGTCAGTTGTGTCAGAGGTTCAGAGGTTTTCAGTGACTGATCGAGTTTGGTTGATTCAGAAAGTAATAATTGAGTTTCAGTGATTGGTTGATGCAGATACAGTTGATGGTTGTATTGTAGTGGTGATTGATTTTGAGCTTCAATGTTGTTGATGGGTTCAGTATGAAAATTGGATGAAACGAGGCCTTCATGTGTATTGTTATGTACCCGGAGCATCCAGTCTAAAAATTTATGAAATGGAAGAGAGAAGGTTGTAGCCTTCTGTATGTCAGCACCTACGTACTAGTAAACATATCAGCTAGTACAAGAGCTAAGGGGTTGTAGCTCCCTTCCAGTAGAAGCTGGAGAACAAGAGAAGGTTGTAAACTTCTGCAGGTAGAAGCCTGCGTACTGGTATGAGTCTGCACTAGTACAATGTTGTAAACAGATTTTCTTATTATTAAAAGAAGATAGAGACAACAACAATAGGTGGTTTTCACCCACATTGGGTTTCCACCTTAAATCTTGGTGTTCATGTGTGTTGCTTATATGTGATGGTTCATTCTGTTATTAACTGCACATGGTTATTGTTTAATGTTTAATTAAGTATTGATATACAAATTAAAGATCAACATATGATGAATTAACTGAATCATTAGTTTTCTTGATATACGCTCGTTTCTTTAAGCACAATTGCATGTACACGCGGGTTACCCACATGGAAGTAGCGTATATAAATTTGAGTATGAAAAGAAAAAGAATATTGACTTGACTAATACTGATTCACCCCCCCTCTCAGTATTATTTCCAACAATTACTATATAGTGGCTTAATGGAGACAAATAGGAGAGAATCTAGGGGGTTTGTCCACCTCCTTAAGTCCCTAAACTCAGCTTGGGATCATCATATCCTCTCTCACCAGGTTGAGTTCATTGGCATCAGAGTGACTCCTAGTCCAAGTGAAGATCAAGAGGGACAAGATCCACCATTTTCGAGATGAAGGAGGGAACCATTCCTACTTTCAAAGGAGTTGCTTCAGCTTCCCTTTTGTATAAATAAACTAGAAGAAGAGCTCATTAGGATTCAACTTTTTTGTTCAACTAGGTGTAGTTATTGAGATTCAAGCTTGACATTGTTATTTTCAACTTTTATATGATGTATTAGACCTACACTTTTTGATAATGAAAAGTTAGATTTTAAGTTGCATTTGAGTTAGTTTCAAAGGGTTGAGACCCTTGGGTTTGGGCCCAACCCAGAGGCTTTGGTCCCTCTTATTGTACTTATGTTTCTTCTTGATTCTAAGAATTTCATGGCTTTTTGCATTTCAGTAGAGATTAACTTATAAAATCATTTGGTTGTACCCTCTACGTCACCTCTATTGTGGGAGAATGAGTGGAAGGATTCACAACCATAGCCCAAAAAGATTGTATATGATTTCTTTGAAATAGATTAGTGTTAGTTGTCATGTTATACATTTTATTTTTGTAGCTTAGAAGTCAGTTTAGTGATTAGATCAATGGTATTGCATGAATTAGATATTATTTAAATTCAACTCATCTTTTCCATCATAAGTTATTTCATTTTGTTAATGATAAATGGATGCATGCATGTGATTTCTTGCAGGGTTAGTTGATCTGCAGGGAAGGGTGCCTTCACCACTTCCATCCTAAGGTCCTTCATCTTCTCCTCCCACTTCCAAACTTTGTCCCAAAACCTTGTTTTATAATCCATTCTGCCTAGGTCACTGAGACCACTCAACCTAGTTCAAGACAGACCTCTAAGAGGTCTTGAGCTTGGCTAGGGGCTTAAACCAAACTCCTTTTCTTTTCTTCAACTACTATCCACCTCTCCATACCCTCAAGACAATTTTTTCACCTTCAAAAACCACTCAAATGCCCTCCCATAACATTACAAGCTTGCATGTAGCAATCGCCTGTACCAAACCTGTAGCATAATTTTCCTTCATCAGTTTTGATTCCCACTGCAACTTTGACTTAGCATAGGTGCATAATGACCCCCAACTATGATATTATGATCAGGGAAAGCTCCTAGACCACTCCAAACCTTCCTTTTCTTCACTGCAAAAACATAGTACAGTTAGTTTCTTTATCATGCAAGTAGGTTACTGATTTATGATCAAGTATGAACTAAGTAGATGGTACATGCAAGTCTGATTTTTAGTTTGATGAATTATGCAAGATAAATTAGTTTCATTTCTGCAAGTAGATGAGGTAATTTATGAATTATGAAAGATAACATAGCTTTATTTCCGCAAGTAGGTTACCCTTTGTCTTTTCATGAATTGATTAGTTAAGTTTTTACAAGTTGAGTCAATAGAATTTTTATTTTCATAGCTAGAAGCAATTTCCAATTGCCCCTTTATCAACAAGCTTTCATTCTAATTCAGTAGGAGGAAGGGTCTCAGAGAAATTTTTTATCTAATGTCGTAATTGAGGGTGGCATGAGTGGAATCCTATTTGTTGTGCATATAGCATTGTCATGTCGATGTTTGCATGAATCCCGGGTTGATAATTTGAGTTGAAGATCCCTTGGGATTTGCAACATTCTTGGTGCAATACCAGGGCTCACCACTTTTTGGCATCGTTGTTGAGGAGGTGTCCAAGTAGATGTTGTTTATGCTTAAGCATTGTTTTCTGTTTTGCATATAGTTTTTTAAAAAGTAAAAAACTAAAATTTATTTCATGCCTTGTAGGAGTAGAGATAATCAAGGAAAATTCTTACCAAAAACCCCCACACCCTCAAACAGTCAACCTTCACTCTTCTTTGGTGACTGTGAGCTTCCCTCTCTGACTACAGGGGAGTTAGAAGACCCTCTAGGTGAGCAACCTAAAATTTTTGAAGAACCTATTAGGGAAGAAGAATAAGCTATGGCTAAAAAAAGGGACAATTAGGTTTTCCCTATCAGAGAGACCAATGGAGAGGCTAGAATGAAGAAAATGAGCCCTACTTCCCTTCCACACTTCCATGTCTTAGCCTATGAGGATCTTGATATCTTCATGTTTGAAATTATTATTATTATTATTATTATTTTTTTTTTTTTCTTTTTTTTTTTCTGTAGGACCTATGACTATGTCTTTGATGTGGAGAAGCTGAATTTATTCCCCTCTACCCTTAAAGATGCATCCTTACCCTCATTTATGGGTCGGACTTGGGGTAGCATCACTACGTGGGCCCAAATGCAACAAATCTTCAATAACAAGTACAGAGACTATTATAGGTCCAAAGCAACCAAAGAATAAATATTTAGGATGACTCTTAGACTTTTTGAATCCCTAGAAGACTGTGAGGAGAGATTTGAACTGACTTATAGGAGGGCCAGTAGCACCCTTGACCCTGAATCACTCAAACTATTTCTTCTTCGAGGGATCAGGGAAGACATGTTGGAAACCTTCAACATGCTATGTGAAGGTGATATCTATCAGTTATTCGATGATGAAATTAAAACTGTGTTCAAGAATCACTTTAGGGCTACTAGGAAGAAGGGTATAACTAGTCAAGGCTTGGTCAATTCCTCTCCCTCCACAACATCCATTAAGATTGAGGTAGGTATCATGTTGGAGGATTTTAAGAGTGAAATGTTACATACATTTTCACTACAAATGGATACCATGCAAATCAAAAGAAAGTGGGACGAAGAAAAAAGGGCACTAGCTACTTTTTTCCCTAGATGCACCAAAAGACATCCTCAGAATGAGTGCCCATTAAATTTCATAGAGGTCTGCCTAATCTATGAAGAAAATCATGCAGCAGAAAAGTGCCCTTATTTTCCAAGACTAAAATTTGTATATCAAGGAGTAGAATGGGGGTCAAAGAAACTTTGTTTCATCAATCAAAGAAGACCTCAAGGACCTCGACCATATCAACAAGGAATGCAAGGTGCACATGACTCTTATTATAATCCAAATCAGAATACACCCTTGCAACCTTGGTACTCTTCCACTCACCCATCCTAGTTTTCACCTCCTTCTTGGCCTTATACTCCTCCACATCGTCCTCAACCTGTTAACCCTCCTTTTCAACCATATCCATCCCAATCTTCTCAATGGGGCAACCCATCACAAGGGTGGAGGCCTCAAGTTAACCATCCTTCCTCTTTACTACCTCCACCCCAACCTCAACCACAACTCACTCATCCTACTCCACCTAACCAACCTCAAATGCCTTCTCAACCAAATTTGAATTTGAACAACTGTTGGCTTAGTGGGTCCTGACCCAGGTTCAAATTTAGTTGTGCCAAACAAATCCCTACACTTCTAGCCCTTTCGTCAATCTGCGGAGCGTGGACTGAAGTCTCACCCGAAGCAGTATGGGGGGGTTCTGGAACCAAGTTTCTGCACCCGAAGAGCAGTGTGATGTATTTTAGTGATCTATATTTTCCTTCACATAGATTGATAAGCCCTTATGTATTATCGATGGAACTCCCTTTAATCAGCTTCTAGACCTCCGCGAAGGTCTACGACTGGCTTTTGCGGGCCCTAAACAGGCTAATCAACTACTTACACATATCCAAGATTATTCTTAACCCATTATTTATTCAGATATTCTTAAGTGTTAGATAAATTTAACATGAAATGATATAATATTCACGTAAAGACTTGACATCAATTGCGTTCACATAACAATTTAGTTACACTAAAGTCGCGCATGAATACAACATTATTTCATAAACCCATCATTCATCGCAGCATAAAGCGCATTATAACAGAAGTAAATGGATAAACACAGGAATTTCTATAATAATCTTCTTTATTGATAATCAGTTAAGCTTCCAGACTCAAGACTTCCCTGTGCAGTCAGTTGTAGGGGTCCACGCACTCAGCTACAGACACAATTTAGGCCTTTGCACACACAACTGCAGAGCCTTTCTTCTACCTTCTGTGTTAACTTAGACTCCTTCTGTCGTACCCATAGACAACTTCTATTCTTCTATTATCATGCCTTAGAATCTCTAAGACACACCTATTTATACAATCCCATGGTCCGCGGACCATGGGTAGATCTTCACAACGCCGACTTAACTTACATAAAAGAAGGTAAAAACCCTTTTTGACTCTTTGCTTAGCTACGTGCTCTGCAACCACAATTTGCGGAGACTTTCCATCTTTATACATAAAACTTGGGATTTTCCCCCAAAACCTTTGGTTTTTGCCCCAAAATTGACCCAGGGGACCCCATCCCAATAGGCCCCAAACAAAAAAATCGTGACTCGCCCTCGAGTCACTCAGATGGAGTGAAGATCCCCCATCTATACTTTTGTAACCGCTACTTTAGCCACGCTCTACGTGGTTGCCTGCTTGATTTGTTCTACCAGCTGCTCTATGGTCGATCCTTTGCTAGCTCGCTTGATTTGTTATTGCGTACTCTGCAAGTTCGCCAAGTTTTCCTATATGTTGGTCGAGACTATGTAGGCTTCATCCAACCAAGGCCCCAACCTGGCCTTAAGGACTGCCTCTTTCTTCTGCCCCATTTCCACCTATGTAAGGAGTTGCTTAGCCTCCTATAGCTTGGTGAGGCATTGTGTTGTAGCAACGGTGCACCTTTTCACCCTTGCTTCGTCGTATTGTTGCTAGAGCTCGTGCCCCTTTGTATTTAATACTTGTAGGGTGGGATCTTCCTGCAAGGTCGTCACTACTTCCATAGCCTGCACTAACCTCTAGCAGGGTTGAACGCTGTGACTTCAGCTCTAGTTCAGTGATTTTCATGTTCAGCTCGAACTGAACTCTAGCCACCTCTGCCTTAGCATCGTGCACACCCGCAGCAAGTTTCTTGATATTGGCCTCCAACGGTGCTTCCTCAAGTATGTGTAGCTTCGGCACTATCTTGCATGCTTCTACCACCGCGGCCACTAACTTAGCGCTCTGCACCTGGATGGTTTCTTTTGCTTTCAAGGCCTCTATCTTCTCAACAAACATCTTCTCGTTGTTCACTTGATATTCTCTTATGAGGCTGAGGGCGCACTACTCCCGTGCTCTTAAATTTTTCGTCACACCTGTCTGTAGTGTGTGAAGATACTCATTGGGGAGCATGGCAAGGTTGAGGCCAATGTTCTTTAGAGAACTCACGATGACCTTGTCATCGGCTGCCTCCACGCTCAATGATCCTTCTAGTAGTGTGACTACCCAGAGATCCAGTGATTTGACCATCTCTGCTGCCTGACTGGTCCCGGGTGCCAAGCTTGTTGGTGCAGCGCTTACCTGCCCTGTGCCGACTTGGATCCTGCTGGTCTGGATTTGCAACTCACACAGATCCTTTTGGATAATACTTAGTGCATGTTATTTTTTATGTTTGAACTGTTGCAATAGTTCTACTGTGGTATCGCACACCTTATCTCCGATATCATCGAGATCTCCTTTCATTAGTGTGATTAGATCTAGCGATGGCTTTGTCGCTTTCAACTTCTTCCAGGGCCCATCCTTCTGCTGATCCATGTACCTTTTTACCTGGATGGGAGTGCTTTGTCCTTCCTCACCTCCACCACTCTGCTCTGACTGCTCCTCCTCCTCTGTCGGGGGCAAAGGGGACTTACCACTCCGCTCAGAGTCGCGCTCTTCTTGTTCGGCCTGCTTCTTTGTAGCATACTCCTTTTCTAACTGGGCCTTCTCCTCGACCTCTTTTCTTCGCTTCTCGGCCAACGGCTGGACCACTTGCTTCACGACTTCCTTCTTTTTCTTCTCTATGGATTTGCTAGTTCCTGTAGCCAGATTGGATGGAGAATGGAAATCTGCCGACCATCGCTTGATAACCTCCTAAATAACATCATATGTAGCAAGGTAAGGCAAGTCAAACCATTTCTGTTGTGGATCCTTCCACGCCCTAATATATATGCGATGGAAGTCAACTTTAAACTCTGCATACTTTGCTAATTGGCTGAACACAGTCGAAGACAACTGTGGCTTTTGGTTGATGGCCATGTGCAGGCTCGCCTACATCAACACACAAAAAAATTTGGTCTCCATGACCCACGCAGCGTCCTTTGTGGCCCAAAGGGAGGCAAACTAGGTAGCCTCTAACAATCCTTTCTCCAGGGTAGGAAACTTACTATCCTTCGACAGGTCCCAAGACACTAGCACAATGGAGAGAAACAACCACACGTAGTGGAAGGTTTTTCTCTCGTCCTAAGCCTCACAAAAATTTGCGAGGAACTCACTACAAAGGTAGCGTGACCAATTGAATTGCATGCCCTCCGCGCACTGTGCAGCCAATGAAATTACGGGCGCTAAAACCTCATTCGCCTGTCATTTTATCGTGACCTTTCCAACTAAGATCTGTGTAGCAATTTTCACCGCGGGGTTGGTGATAGATGTGATGGAGTACCTACGTGGCTTTTTAACCAGCTTGAACTTTTCCTTCTTCTCTGCTAGGTCGCGCTCACTCGTCTTTCTACCAAACTCCTTGGCTGGATTCAAGCCTGAGTGCAGTAATAGCATGATCCGATGGATCAGCGTATCTGTAATCGGGATCGGCATGCTCAGCTACAAACATCTGTCATGCACTAGGGTCAGCAACTACTTGATACAAATGAGGTTGATGTTGTAGCGGTGGTAGTGGGGCACCCACAACAGGTTCAACAACACCAACTGATTCACTCCGTGAATCCACTCGACTGGCTCTAACGTGGTGCCATTGGATTCCTTGTAATATACCCTCTTCATATAATTCTTCATCGCAAGGTGGGGGAACCTCTCGTGGTCCACCAAATCCCCGTCTTCTAGCTTTAAATAGGGAATCCGCACCAAGCGCGGACCTTTAAAGGTCGTGCCTTCTAGCAGTAGGGGTGTATTTAGGAGGAATTTCCCTACGTCTGGGTCTTTGGTTATCTTCACTTTTCCCTTACGCGGAGGGATATAATCTGACAACTTGGAGATAGGCTCCACACCCTTAGAATCTATATCCTTTGCACCCTCTTCAATATCCAAATCTACCACTTTCCCCTTATCCTTTACCGATGGTTTGTCTTTCTTCTGGGCCTAGGTAGTAGAATTCTTCCTCAGTGACTCGCACACCCGCATTGCCTCTTCTGCTTGTCTTTCTTAGGCTTGGGGGCTTCTCTCACAACCTCTGGAGCATCTACCTCAGAGGCAACAGTTCCTCCGGTGCTTGCGTTTTACTTGGTCTGGACATCGTGCTGAGAATAAACCGCTAGGTATCCTCGGGTAATTTACCAAATACAGAGCTAGCGTCTAAATCTATGAAAACTTGAGGATTCATAAACAATGGACAACACAACTCAAAAATTATAAGGATGCAAAGTGTTCTCGGTTGGATGGCCACGCGTAATTTATAGGTGAATTCGAATTCAAATGCAACTGTCCCCCCCAAAATCTGTACATAAATGTTGATCTGGTGGCAGATCTCCAAAGATTTCAGCCTTAAATGCCTTCCCCCCCGGGCTCCTCTTAACCATCTCCTCGCTATCAAATCATGAACAGTGACTGTAACAGCCATTTTTTGGTTGTGCTGCACGGTACCTCCCTCTATAGCGAAGCTCCCTTCGTGCCACTTCTGGTACTATGACATCCCCCTTTTTCGCATAGCCCCCTATCGCATAGCTCTACAAACGGGATAGTGTATTTTATAGTCCCACACTCCCTTATAGCTGCCTAGAGCACTAAGACTATCCTGTCGTCGTGTAGTCATTGGGCTGGATCCCCTGTGTATGGCTTCAACCGGCTTCCATTTACCCTTCCCGGAAATGGTTCCCCATTCAAATTTGCAAGAAGAACTATGCCACCATCTGTAATTTCTTTGACGACATAGGGCCCCAGCGAGTGCATCTGAAACTTCCCTAGAAACTTAGCAAACTTATTGTCATATAGTAAAACTAAATCATTTACATTGAAGGTACACAGTTTAATGTGTCAATCATGCCAAGCTTTTTCGCGTTCCTTTTGAACCTAATGATGGAATCCAACCAAAAACCTATCTTCTTCGAGCTCCATTAGCTGCACGAGTCATTCTTCTAAGTCTCCGCAATCTGCCATTCTTGTGAAGGCTATTATGCATAGAATAGGCACGATATACTCCATGGGCATCATAGCTTCTACACCATAGACCAACCTAAAAGGTGTCTGACCTGTGAGCATTTTGCAAGTAGTCCTGTATGCCCACAATACTCTCGATACGCGCATGTCCCAATCATTTTGTTGCGGGTTACAAACCTTCGTCAACACATTCTTCAATATCTTATTAAAAGCCTCAACCATTCCATTGGCTTAAGGATGATATGGTGTACTGTTCTGGTGGTAAACCTGGAGCTCTTCTATTAGTGCGTTAGTCGTTTCATTGAGAAAATGTGTACCGTGATCACTAGTCAATACCTTTGGGCAACCAAACCTGGTCAACACATATTGAAACAAAAATTTTGTCATTGTTTCCCCTATACAACCTTTCACAGGTTGTGCCTCCTCCCACTTGGTCAAATACTTTGTTGCGGTGATGATGTAGAGCACACTCGTTTTCTTACCTAGGGGCTGAATCGGTCCTACAAAATCAATTGCCCATTTCTCAAATGGTTGCAATGACACCTATGGACTCAACGATAGCTCGTCCCTCTACGATAGCCTGCCCGTCCTCTGACATGCATCACATGCCCTACAATATGCTTTAGAATCCCTATGCAGTGTTGGCCACCATAACCCAATGCGCAAAACCTTTTGCGTTGTTGCTTTTCTTTCATAATGTCCTCCCACAGCTCCTCCATGAGCTTTAGTGAGGATACTATTTCATTCAAAATTAGGCACATATCTTCGAAGTATCTCATCCGATCTCATCTTATACAAATAGCTTGAAATTACAGAGAAATATGTCACGTGCACTACCAACTCTTTCTTCTGTTGACTGGTGTACCCTTCTGGAGCCATCCCTATAGTCAAGAAATGGATAATATCCATGAAGTGGTTATCCGGTATGTGCACCATGAAGAGCTACACGTCGGGCAGCCCTTCCTCCAAATTGGTAGGCTCTTCTCCTATCTCAATGCACGACAGATGGTCGGCCCCTGGATTCAATCTTCCTAGCTTCACAATTACTTCAAAATCATATTCTTGAAACAACAGCAACCACCTGCATATTTTCCCCCACAACACAAGCTTATTGACTAGATACTTCAATACAGAATGGTGTGTCTATATCTTGAAATGTCCACCTAGCAGGTAATGTATGAATTTTTGGAGCACGTACACCACAGCCAGCCCTTCGTGCTCTATCGTCAAGTAATTCTTCTTAGCTTTTGACAATTTTTTGCTTGCAAATGCTATATGGGGATCCAGTTCTCCTTCGTCGGCCTATGTTAGCACTGCACCCAATGTAATACACGAGGCATCAACGTGCACATGGAATTCTTTCTTCCAGTCCTGGAAGACCAAGATCGGCGCGGTAACCATTTTCTCCTTCAAGGCATCCAGATTGTGTTGACATTCTTCATTCCAACAGAATGTAGCATCCTTCTTTACCAAATTTTCCATGGTCGCTATTGATCCCCTGTTTTTTCCCTATTACTATAAGTTCAATCCCCATTTTGACCTCTTTTTAGCACTATGGAACCTACTTCTTTGCTAAGTTTACTGTCCTAATCTAGTCCCAATCCCCATTCGAGGTAAATCTTCTTTTGACTGCATTTCGCTGTTTGTTGGTAGATTTAAGTGAATATAGGTAGCATATTCTTAAACTAACTCATTCTTGTAATCGAGTGTAGACTTCTCAACAAAATGTGTAGGATGATACCAGAAGAAACAATTGAGGTACCATGACACTCTATTTCAGTACTCAAAGTCTACATGTGGATTGGCACTCAAACAACGCAATGGGCAAGGAATCGCATGCTTCTAGATGAGGAGATCGATCCAACCATGAGAAGAACGCATCTGATCCCAAGATCTTCGCTCTCCTTCCTTTAGATACAACATACACTAAGTTGGGGTTTGGTTACGAGGTTGTTCATCAATTCGAGCCAGCCGTTCAAACCAACTTGTTTTGAAGGAATAATGTTGTTCAACTATTATAAATTGCTATTTTTAAGTTTAAAGTCTAACTGTAATCAAATTCCTATAAAAGGCGGGGATGTAATATGTCAGGCAGCATGCTGAACCTTTGAAGTATTTTGTTGTGTAATCATGACTTAAGTTTTAATAGAAGACTGTTATGATGCTCTTGCTCTGAATTCCAGTTGAATATGTTGAATGGGATGTTGATGCTCATGTTTTAACTGTGATCACCACCGTTTCGTTACTGTAAGTTTAAAATCCCCCAGGTGTGGCCGGGGCCCACCCATCTGGGTTTGCTCTGTATTTTCATTGACAGTGTCACTGTGAAACTAGTACAGTTAGTTCCCTTTTCCATTATCAGTCAGTTTAATTGCGTTGTTTTGTTTGATTGGTTAGTGCATACAGGTGTGTTAATGATTGCGAGGTTCTTGTTATTGACATAGTGGCAATTAGATTTTGGTGTGAACTTTGTGTGCCTTCCAAACTAGAACTGTGTCATTACCTTGACTTACTCTCATCTCGGATACATCTTATGGTCGCTTGCTGAGTAGATTGAATCAGTACCTATGGATGATGCCGGAATAAGTCTTTAAACTCTTTAACACAATATTAATTGATTAAGAACATGCTTGGTTTATTCGCCAAATCTACCTCTGTTTCTCTGAGAGGGATGATTTGAATAAATTGTAGCATTGTGTAGGCAACACAAAATAAGTGAACGTTGCATTGACAGTTCAGATGTTATAATGTATTTTGTTGGAATGAATTGGATTAGTGACCATGGCATGAAGATGCATTATTTACATAGATGATTGGTTGGATTTCATTTCGCTTCATTTCATTCCACAGACTATCGGATTAATGCGTTGTGGGTTGCAGGAACGACTGGTGTGTGATTACTATCGAAGACCAATTCTTTAGTTTGCCTCCCATATTCATACAATTTCCAATTTCATTAGTCGATTGAGACGATTGCTCTACCCTATTTTTGTGCAATAATTAGACTCATTTGAATGATTGATATTTCTCTTGGTTCATAAGGTTCCAGTTATCCACTTTGTTGTTAAATCATTGCTTAAATTTGCAACATCATATTGGTTGTGAGTAAGGATATTCATAAGTCAGGATTGGTGTGATCCCAGAAAATATTTAAGTACAGTTCCTTGAATTTGTGTGATTACATAGCTGGGTGTTGACCAAAATAAGCGTTAATATTACTTTCATTAATCAAATCTTGTAAGTAGTTGATTTGAATATAGAACAATAAGTAAGTAAGTGATAGAGTAAGACAGAGTAAATCCTCCAAATTAGTACTTAACTCCTGAGTCTTGATAAGGGAACGGACCATTAAGTACAGAACGATTGTTTGATCAAAGTGCTACTGGGATAGATTACTCATTTGCTTACGAGTTGGATGGTTATAAATTGCTTCAGGAATGAATTGTTATTTACATCAAGAGTTTAATAAGTTGAGTAGTTATTAGTACAGGTTATTTGATTATTTCGAGTAAGAACTGCCATCATCATAGGATGCTTGTTGAAGAATGATTGAGTGGTTTTTCACGTAGAAAGTCTGGTACCAACATTAAGAGATTTGATTGATACTGTTTGGTGTGGATAAAAGTCTGTTTTCTAGAGATACATAGTTGAGTACAAATTTGAATACTGGAATTTTTGAAGGTTTTAGTTTAAATTGGATTGTTGCGTTTGCTCTTGACAATTAGATTATTTGATTTACTAATAGTTATTATTCCATAAATTGTAAAAAGGAAATGATTAAACTATGACCTAGCCCTGAACAAAGAGAGCGCAAGGCAATTCGTGCTTATGAACCCCAGGTTGACAATTAATATTAAGGGATTTAATCTGACCATTTAAATCTCTCAACATTTTGGCACCGTTGCCGGGGAAGTTCTCATTTCTTATTCAGATAACCATTATTATCAGAGTTTCAAGATCTTGCAAGACTGTCAGAGGGCGGAGAGAGTACGATAAGACGTGAGTGAAGAGCCACACATCCACTTTTGTTGGGGTTTCTCCAAAGTCTGACTGATCACTGCTTGTTCTTGATTTCTATTTTCCATAAACCTTTATGCGTAGGAGTACAGGTAGACCTAGGGACAGTAAAGGTAGATTTATTTCAAATTCTAAATTTCATACAACTTTTGGATCAGTCAATATACTTGTTTTAACTGCTACTAATCGATATGCAGGTCTAAGACAAGAAGGAGGAAGTTTTGATGCCAACGTGGTTTCGGATCAGGAATTCTTTGATCGAGAAGGAAGGATCGTTCAACAAGTTGTCTTTGACAACCCTATAGAAGAACTAGTAGAACAGCTAGACCCCTTGGACAAGCAGTCCACCAACATCTATCGTGTTCCAATACCCTCGGTCCACACCATAATTAGCAAACCCGAGCAGGTACCTATCGCAAATATGGAACATACAGATGGTGAGGACAGAAATCATGACGAACGCCACGAAGAAGGGGAAGGCCCTAGACAGAATGTTAACATGTTTGGAGGAAACCAAGAAGAAGAAGAAGTCACTTTCAGGTTCCCTATCCTAGATGTGACTTGCGACATCAACATGAAGAACATTCTGGTGGCATCTCTACCACTATTCTATGGTAAATCATCCGAACATCCCGATTCTTTTCTCTTTGAATTCAATATTTTATGGCGTAGTTATAATTACTATGAAGATGCACATAAAATCAAATTATTTCCCACCACATTAAAAGATGCAGCCCTTAGGCGGTTAATGAGTCTAGGACAGCATACCATATACACATGGGATGACTTGAGGTCAACTTTTCTTAAAAAATATCAAGATTTATGTAAGAGTAGGGACATCAGTGATATCCTTAGGATGCAGCAAACTGAAGATGAAAACCTAGAGGAGTATCTTGAGAGATTCCTGTACAACTTTCATAAATCCCATGGAAGCACCCTAGATCAAAAAATCATCAGAACTATGTTCCTAAAAGGGCTCAGAGACAGTTTCATAGAAACATTGAACTTGCTTAGTGGTGAGGACATTTACAAGAAATCCTTTGCTGAAATCATTGACCTTTGTCGTAGCTACTCTAGAAGCCAAGATAAAGTAGGTAAAAAGCTTCGTGAACTTCAAGACTATGTGCAAAAGAAGACTGCAGCTAACGTTGTCACCAGAGTTGAGCTGGGGAACCTATTAGAGAATTTCAAAACTGACATCTTGAATACAATCAGCGACCAGCTTGACACCATGAAAATCAACCAAAATCATGAGGCTGAAAAGGTAGCCATGGTGATCTTTTGTCCCAAGTGTAGGTGTAAACATGCAGATAGGGAATGTCCTCTGAATTCCATAGAAGTCTGTGGGATCTGCACTCTAGAGCACCCAACCGAGAAGTGCCCATCACTTCTCAGTATACATGCCATTTACAAAGGCATTACCGAAACCCTTGACCAATATCAAACAACCAAAAGACCCACCTAGAAAGGTCAGAGTCAGAGTTCGTTCCCAGACCCGAATTTTCAAGGATATAGCTAAACCGAGCCTTGGACCTTTCCTGCATCCTACCCCTCTTGGGTTGCTCCACAACCACAAGGTACTGCTTGGAACCAGAATTTGAGAACGAGTCCTTATATCACCAACTATCAACCCCAATCCCAATTCTACATGCCTTATCCAAATATGTCAAGCACTTGATATAATCCAACTATGCAAACTTATCAGCAGGCATATAGCCCTAATATGTATCATTAACCTACATAACTACCACCTCCTCTGCATCAATTATTACCAGTGCCTACCTACACAACACCTCCCATACATCAATTATTACCTACACCTACTAACACCCCCCTGCCCCCCCCATAGGCACCAGCTAATATAAACCCACCACGACCTACACTGCTGCCTGCACAACCTGTACCTAACCCAAATCACAACAGGACACCTCAACCTGTGCAAAACATAGATATCCAGCCCTTTCCTACATACATGATCACAACCATTCCTATGAACGAAATCTAGTTGCGGTCAAGAAAAATAGTTAATAAAGGGAAATCTACTGTAGATATTCAAGAACAGGTGCCCTCCCCGTCATCTAAAAAACATTCACAAAATGAAAACTAACAAACAATGGAAAAAGAGTTGATTGAACCACCATGCCCAGAGAGACTAATAGTAAACAAAGAAGAGGTCCCACTTGAATATGACCTGGAAAATGAGCTTAGGAATGTCTGTATTAAAATTCCACTTTTACAAGCAATACGAGACATCCCTATATACACTAAAATTGTCAAGGATCTCTGCATCAAGAAACTGGGAGAAAAGGGAATAGAAACCAAATGTCAAAATTATGAGTCAAATGTCCACAATGATTTTTAATATGCCTGCCAAATACAGTGACCTTGCGAATCCATTGTCACTATCGAAATAAATGGAGTACTTCTTCCAAATACTCTTGTAGATTTAGGGGCTGCAATAAATGCAATGACTTATGAAACAATGATGTCACTACAGCTACCTGGATTGAAAACCACCCCTATCCTTTTAGAGATGGCAGATAAATCTGTTGTCAAACCAATAGGATCCTTGGAAGATATAGTAGTCACTATTTCCTCCTGGAAATATCCTATAGACTTTGTAGTCATTTATCCAAAAACCTCTAGACCTGCATACCCTGTGTTCCTAGGAAGGCCATGGCTGGCAACTATGGATGTCGTCATCAGATGCAGAAATGAGGAAATGATTATTTCAAATGGTTCTCATAATCAAATGTTGTCCATCTTTCCACCTTCTCAAACAGTTGCCGAAGTACCAGTATGGCTCAAAAATCCTTATGGAGACAAAGACTGCATGTTTCCATTATTAACATTAGATCAGTCTAGAGGTCTCTAGGAACATTCTGATGAGCATGTTTTGCAGCAGTTTCTAGCTGATAGTTCTTGCATCAATTATCCCATCTCGTTTAATGGTTATCAGCATGTGTTTAGTGATGATTTTTAGGAAACTTGCCATATGGCTGTCTTCGCCTCATTTGCAACCATGGGGGAAATCCAAGAGCTAACCACAGAACCTGTGGCAATATTTGAAGGGAAAATTCTACATATTGGCATAGGATTGACTGCAGAACAAAAGCAGTAGTTGATGAGTATGATTCGAGAACAAACCAGAGCATTCACATGGGATTACGTGGATATGAGGGGTATACATCCAGACACTTGCATCCATCATATTTACACAAACGAAGAAATGAGACCTGTTCGACAACCACAAAGGTAGATGTACCCAACATTGAAGGATATCGTTAAAGAAGATCTTCAGAAACGTTTGGCGCAAATTTCATTTACCCCATTTTCGATAGCAAGTGGGTATCACCTCTAGTGGTAGTCCTAAAGAAGAACAAAAAATGGCAGATTTGCGTCAATTACAGAGAATTAAACAAAGCCACACTGCGCGATTATTTTCCATTACCTTTTATTGACCAAGTTCTCAACACACTTGCAGGTAAGAAATATTTTTCTTTTCTAGATGGCTATAGCGGGTACAATCAAATACAAATAGTTGAGGAAGACCAGGAAAAGACTACCTTCACATGCCCATGGGGTACTTATGCATATAAAGTCCTTCCCTTTGATCTTTGTAACGCTCCTGCCACCTTTCAAAGCGATGTGCTTGCTATCTTTTCTGACCTAATCCATGACTGTGTAGAAGTCTATATGGATGACTTCACAATCTATGGGGATGACTTTCCGCAAGCCTTGGAAAATCTAGAGAAGGTATTAATCCATTGTTAAGAAGCTGACCTAGCCCTTAGTAGTGATAAATGTAGGATGATGCAAACTAAGGGGATTGTTTTAGGCCACCATGTATCATTTGAAGGAATTCAAGTCGACCCGACAAAAATTGAGGTAATTTTGTGTATCCCTATTCCGAGATCACAAAAGGAGGTAAGAATTTTTCTAGGGCACACAGGATATTATCGACGATTCATTGAAAATTTCACTATAATAGCAGCACCATTATTTAAATTGTTAACTAAAGATGCTGACTTTGTATGGAATGTTGACTGTCAACAGGCTTTTCAGGTGCTGAAGGAAAAATTGTACACAGCTCCGGTGCTAAGAAGACCATATTGGTCCTTACCTTTTCACATTTGTACAGACGCTTCGAACACCGCATTGGGAGCAGTTTTGGGAAAAAGGGAGGATAATTTTCCCTATGCCATTTATTTTGTTAGAAAAATCTCTGTCCCGATGAATTATATTATACAGTCACTGAAAAAGAACTATTGATAGTTGTACATGCTATAGGAAAGTTTATACATTATATTACTGGTTACGAGACATTTTTTCACACGGATCATTCTGTTGTTAGATTTTTAATGAATAAACTGATTACTAATGGTAGGATAACTAGATGGTTGTTGCTTCTACAAAAATTCAATATAACTATAATCGATAGGCTTGGAAGGGATAATTTGGAAGCTAATTTCTTATCTCGTTTGAATCTTACGCAAGGAAGCATGCCAACGCCAGTGCTCAACGAATTCCCAAACGAAGCTTTATTTTCCATTTCTACCATAACCCCTTGGTTCGCTAATGTTGCCAATTATTTGGTATCAAGAAAGCTACCTCAGAACATGTCAGCTCGGGAAAGGCATAATATAGTACAACGCAGTGCTAATTACTCATGGATTGAGGGAGATCTATTCTATACAGGGCCAGACTTGATTATGAGGTGGTGTGTACGGGAAGACGAAATGCATGACATACTAAGCATCAGTCATAATGAGCCTTGTGGTGGCCATTATGCCGATAAGAGGACGGCATATAAAGTTCTTCGCACTGGATACTATTGGCCTACACTCTTCAAGGATGCCAAGAAGTTTGTTTAAAGTTGTGATGCTTGCCAAATAATGGGGAGACTAGTAGCCTCCGATGAAATTCCCCTTCAACCACAAATTGTTATTGAACCCTTTGAGAAATGGGCATTGGACTTTGTAGGGCCTATCTCCCCAATTTCAAATAAGAAAAAATATATTTTGGTATGCACTGATTACGTCACCAAGTGGATGGAGGCTAAAGCATTATACGTTTCCATAGAAAAGGTGGTAGTGGAGTTTTTGTTCGAGGATATTTTCATAAGATTTGGGGTCCCTCGTGAAATTGTCACTAACCAGGGAACCCAATTTACATCAAAACTGGTCAAGGAACTTACAGAGCAATATCAAGTGAAGCACCGCAAATCGACTCCTTACCACCCACAATCTAATGGGTAAGTGGAGTCCACGAACAAGGTGTTGGAATCCATCCTTACAAAGACAATTCAACTGCATCACAGAGATTAGACAGAAAAGTTACCAGAGGCACTTTGGGTTTATCGGATCACTTGGAGGAATGTGATTGGGCATACTCCCTGTGAGCTAGTCTATGGTAAACAAGTACTTTTGTCCATTGAGTTTCAGGTAAAAACATTTAGAATAGCTACTCAATTCGGCATGAATTTAAATGAGGCTCAAGAGCAAAGATTGATGCAACTGAACGAGCTAGATGAAATCTAACAAGATGCCTACCACCGAACTGCATTAGTACAGAAACAAAGAATCTGATGGCACAATAAATTCATTAAGAAGAAAGTCTTTCATCCAGGAAACTGGGCCTTATTATACGATAGTAAGTTTAAGCATTTCAAAGGTAAATTTTCTACCAGATGGTTAGGACCATATGTGGTAATTGAAGTTTTTTATCATGGCTCAATTCGCATATGTACTATTGATAATGATAGGACTTCTTTTGTGGTAAATGGTCATCGACTAAAAGTTTATCATAAGCCACTCTCACGTGATCAGTTTTTGCAAGAAATTCAAAAGGATCCAGGATTGGAGCTGATTCATGCAAAGGACCAACCCCTTGCTGGTTTAGTTAATTAATTTTTATCTATTTTACACACACACACATATAAAATAGTGCGTTGTCACTTTTTTTATCTATAGGTGGTCCTCCCCACAGCCCATGTAGAATAAAAGAGGAATTCACCAAGAGGAAGTTTATCCCTTTACCCAGGCCTGGTGGATTACATATGGAAAAGGAACTTGTGGAGTCTTGTTTGGAAGCCTTTAAACTTTCTAAATATGAAGCTCCCGAGCAATGGTTGATCCAGGCTCGTAAATGAAATGGACCAGCAGTAGTTTAAGGATTCCTTGAGTACAGAATTGTTCTTTTTTGGGCTCAAGGAAATGATTACAGAAAGGAAACTTGTGGAGTTTACTTTGGGCAATTCAGACTCTCTAAATAAGAATGCCTCAAGCACTAACTACTTTAGGCTTGTTAAAATAATAAGGTAGTAGTAGCATAGGGATCCTCTAGACTGTGAATTATTCTTTTTTGGGTCCAAAGGAATAAGTAAGTAAAAGAATCCCCCCTGGAGCTATCTTTTTGGCCATTTCCAGCTCCCAAAACAGAAATGTGCCAGGCAATCACCATTCCAGGCATGGTTAAAATCCATGGATTGGTAAGCAGTTTCCTTTACTGAAATAATGAGCAACCTGGTCTATGATATGGAATCTAAAGATTCCAAGAGGATAGAAAATGATCTATGCCTTACTCACTATCCAACTTCAGTTGTTTTTCATGAGGACCTCAGAATATGATTCTACATGACCCCATTTAAATAATTGTGTCTTATGTTTGATCACCTCTGTTTCATGCTGTGCTTGAAGGGTCTATGTTCTATACTCTTTCCAGAAATGCATCTCATATTGTACATGAGGGCCTGAGATTTTTCTTAAACTGGGGTCCTATAAATCCCTCAGCTACTACCAAAACATACACACGAGACCATTCTGCATTATTTTGTCTGTGTTAATAGGTTTTGAAGAAGTAGGGCCTGTCTTCATATGCAGTGGGGGAATGATCAGAACTACCGTATCACTCAGAGTTAAGAACAGATTCCTAGAAACAATACTCTATTTTCCAAAGGCATAGCATGTTAATCTTCCAAAATCCAGGCACCCAACACACATTTGTAGGAGTCATTGCTTAAGCACGTGGATCGCACACTCGACACAAATCATTCAAGTGGTTGAGGTATGCACTTGTATTTCTCTTGAATTTTACTGATAGATAGTTAAAGTGTTAATCATTGAAGTATGCCTCAGAATCTATCCTATACCATATATCCCACGCCTCGCTTGTCCAGTCCCAATTTCATGACAATTATCCTCCAACATGTTATATCTCTGCCATCACCTACGATTTATCCTTGTTATGTCATGAAGACCGCTTGCCGCTCGACCATCATTCTGAGATGACTTTCAGTAACACGCCACCTCATAGCAGGGATGCTCGCACATTCCATCCCTAGATCACACCTTACACTTAAGTTTCGACGCTCCTAATCAAAGAAGGTGGCATGATTACCATCATGAAATCAATCCATTGTATTTGATCCATCATCACGATGGGCATCCAGTTGCAAATAAAACGGAGTTCGATTGTGGACAGGGGTGTATAATTAACCAAAGACCGACAGTGTAGGTGATTGCAGCTAATCCATAGGAACCATGGGAGAGAATAGACATGAACCTACCTTCGTTCAGTTCTCACGTAGCCCAGAGTATGAATGATGTAAGGCGAGTTTGGAAGAGAAAGGTTGGATGCCTTTTCTCCAAAAATCCAAGGCTATAATGATCAGGTGGCGCTCACATTCGCTCAGAGCTTCGATGGTGAAAACACCCAAGTTGGTAACCTCAACTTCAGGATCACAGATGATTTAGTGAGTAGGGCTATTGGACTACTAGCTGATGGTGAGAAATTTTTCAAAGGTGCTTAGTTAGAGGTATCGAATTACACTATGTTCCTGGTGAGCCCCAGTATTGCAGCAATAATGTTGCAACTCCTGGGACTCCTTTCTTTAATTTTATCAACCGGTAGTTCATAACAAACTTGGAAGCGACGGTGCTGTATGCACAAGTACTAGCTCTTGCCGTGGTTGTCACTTGATCAGCTGACACAAGTCCGCTAGGAGCTTAAGCCAACTTCTATGAGCTCTTAGAAGAACCTTTTTAACTAATGGACGAAAGCTAACTCAAAGAAGGCTAATCTACTTGCAGAAAGAAACTAGAAAGCTGAAAGGAAACACAAACCCTAGCAAACCCTAATTTTACTAGCTAGCCCTACTGATGCAAGAAAGAGGATGCAGCTACTGAAAGAGATGCCATTGACTTCTAGGAAGGTAAAATGCATGTGTCTAATCTACTTCTACAGTAACATCTGAAAAGAAACATCTTTTTGTATTTTTGAATAAGTTGTTAGAATTATCATGCATGTGCTTTAATTGTTTTTTACTGTGTAGAGGTGGATTGGCGAGAGGAAATGCTTGGAGGAGGTCAAGAAGGTTCAGAGAGGGCCTAAGAGGTCCCTAACGCCCTTCCAGAGAGTTTCACAGAGTTTGGCTATCAAGAAACCTCATTCGTGAGATTCTACAGGAAGTCTCCAGGGGTTCTACAGGATGTTCTGGAATTTCTACAGGATGTCTGTAATTTTTCTACAGGATGTTCAGAAATGGGATTTTGGAGGATGGATGGAGGAATAAAGATGAAGGAGTGGGTATGGAGGTAGGATAAGGGTTGGAGGTGGTCCAGGACTTGGTGGATGGAGTTGAGGAAAGATGTAGATGGTTGGATTTGTTCAAGGAGGACTGAAGCATTGATGCACAAAAACTAGGGTTATGTGAGCAAATGGAAAATGTAAGGAAAGAAGCTGAGTTGAGGGATGGAGAAGATGTGTTTGATGGAGTATAGGCAGGTAGAGAAGTGGTACAGGTGCTCTGCAAGTTGTTTTTCCAACTGAACCAACGAAGACTTGTAAAATCAAAGACCTAGTTATGTTGACCTAATCTGATCTAGCTTACAGTAAAGAGAATGAACAGGAGTTTGAAATGCAATGAAACCATGTATACTACCTTATGCAACTAAGCAAGCAAAAATCTGAACATGTAACCAACTTCTACAAATGAAAATCAAACACTAGTGATTGCATGGCAAAGCAAAGTTAGTGTTTTGTGGGCAGCAAGGTCACCTTGATCCCATCTCCTGATCCCACTGAGGGAGAGGTGAAATCAGAGGCGTTTGATGACCCTTTCTTTGAATCTTTTCCCTGTTATTAACCTATGAACTAAATCTAAACATAAAAATCCTTTTTAATCATCAAAAGCAATATAAATAACAAAGCAAGATTTAAATCTAAATAGCAGATTTTATTCTAAGAATGCAGCAAAAACACATAAAAGTAAACAAAGGAGGTACTGGGCACTTGAGATGGGCCCAACCCCAAGAGCTACAGCCTCCTAAGAGAGATTTAGAGCTGGTGCAAAGCTGGATTCATCTTTATTGATCAAAAGAATAGTTACATTCCAAAAACTGTCCACAAGGAAAACTTGAAAATGTGCTGAAATGCAGAGCTAATCTACTGCCTAAAAAATGACTAAAATTGAACTACAAACTAGCTAACTTCTGCCTACAAAGTGACTAACTGAAATGAGGCCCTAAGCCCTCTTATTTATACAAATTGAGGACCCCAACAGCCCTCCTAAACTTTAGGAACTTGGCTACCAAAACTTGTAGTTAACAACACTTTTACTAGCACTTGCTTGGCTGCCCTTGTGATGATCGATTTGGTGGCCCTTGAACTCCGAGATGATGGTGGAGAATTCGAGGTAAAGGCCCATAAATGAAGGGGACACCTTCCTACAAATCCTCTCCCTTGTTCTCCCACGAATTTGGCTGCCAAGTGCTCATTAAAACCTTTGATTTTGTCTCAAAATTGACTAAAAATCTGCACAAAGCACCCATTAGAGTTGTTGGCATAATGACTAACCCAATTCACTCTATTAGCATAAATATAATAAAAAACATGCAATAAACTAATGATAATGGTGGATTAAGTCGAATTAGGAGGTTGAATGAGCCCATATAATTATCCATTTTGGGGCTCATCATCACCCCCTACTGAAAGTGTTGCTCATCCTCTGAGCAACTAATCTATCTCCTCATCTTTGATGGCCCTGGTGGCCTCCCTGTCATGCCAAGCTTCTGAAGTGATTTCCTCTTCTCGGTCATGAAGCCATGATTTTCTCTCTGCTTCTTCCCACTGCCTGTGCTCCTTTTCCTAGAGAATTCTCAGCTTCCTGTAGAACTGTCTCAGCATCCTGTAGAGAGGCCTTTATGTCTAACATTTTCATTCTTTCTCTCCAGGTGGATGTCTTCTGGCTTCCCCGTTCATAGGTGATGGATGCCTTTGAGGGAGACCTCTCCTTTTGTGTAGCTGGGGTGTCTACCATTGTAATTGGCTCTTTTGACTGAGGCTAAGGTCTGCCAGTCTTAATCCTCACACTCCTTCTTGCCTTAAAATACATGGGAGGCTCCCTCTTTCGCTTTTCCTTCTGCTTGGGAGATGTGTTTAGGGTGGCTAGCACAGCTGCTACCTCCATAGCTAAAATTTTCGGTGATTTTTCCCTCTGTTGCTCTGTCTTCAGACTTCCTGTAGAAATTCCTATGCTGACTGTTTTCTATCTTCTTGTAGAAGCAGTTTTCGGGCTTCCTGTAGAAACAGTTTTAATTATTTTGGCCTACTTGGCTGGGGGTGTCTTCTTATTCAATTTTTATGTGGTTTCCTTGGATGTGCCCTCACTTGCTTGGACTTTTTCAGTCCTTTCTGCCCTGATTTGCAACCATTTCTCCCTTGGCGTTTGTGCCTTTATTCCACCCACAATTTTGGGCTCAGCAGCTTGGGCTTTTCCTCGTTTCTTTTCTTGTTCTCTCTGTGGTGGTCTGTCCTAAGTTTCCCACAATTTGTTGGAATCTGAGGGTTCCTTTCTGATAAACCCTCCTGGCATGTTGAAAATGCTCTGTTTTGGCTTGTGCTCTGATCAGAAGGGGAATTCTGTGTATGGTTTCCTCCCCAGAACTTGGAAGACAGTATCCCTCAGGTGTTTATATTTCACTTTGCACCAAATCCCTGGTTAGAATGTTGTTGCTGCCCAAAACTCGACTGTCAAAAGGGAATTAGGCTCTCACAGACAGAGTGCAGAGCTTGATTTTTATCCCCAACCACATAAAAGTCACATTTTTTTATGCACAGGTTAGCCCTTACAGTGGTTTATCGTGTCTTATAGGAAGAATTTGTTAACAAGAACCGTGGAGGAGAATGTGACGTAGAACCAACTGGAAAAACTCCATGTATCACACAGGGGAACTATTATTCTTGACCCACAGGCAGATTTGCTTCTAATTCTCCTACTCCAGATAGTCTAATTCACCAAATTTCGAAATATCATGCATGAGAATGGTGTTTTTCAAGCCTACCTCTTTCGGGACTCCCAATTTGTCGAAGAAAAATCTAGGCTTTTCTACTCTGGAAGGCTTTACTGTACTTTCCTGTAGAAATTCTTCCTGTAGAACGCTGGCCAGCTTCTGTAGGATTTCTCTGCGCCTCTAAACGATCTTGGTATGCGGGAGAATTTTTAACAGGCTGAAAAACTTGGCGAAGGATGTCGGTTTAATAGAATTCAGAGGCAGAGGATGCATACTTCGGCTGAAGAGGTTTGCAGGTGCAAATGAACAACAGTTAACGTGAGTCTTTAGCTGAGCATTTTGAATTACGGCGCAATTCGTGGCGAGGGGATGAGGTGGCAAAATGTTTGTTGTCTTTATTCGAACTACAGTGATGTTATGAACTGTATGTTCTCTTCTATCTGTTAATCATTTGATGTCCTGTGCGCTGGAGTTCAACACGTCTACCACTACCTGTGTTTTTCAAATTTCACGTGAATGACTATACACGTATGCTGCGTGATTTTTGCCTGAGCGCTAGAGAACTAGATGAGGGTGGCCAGTTAGCTGGCCATCGATTTTTTTAATCACAACTATCTCATTACTCATGCAGTTTTCAAATTACATTCATGCAATCAGAGGAACGAGTTTAGTCACGTACCTGGAAGTCGAATGGTTGTTGTGAGGTGATTTTTGCTGCTGCATGCATTTGTTTCGGTGGTTGCATGATGGCTTGGCTGCTGATTCATGGCTATTTTCTTGTGCAGGTATCCTCAGGTCAGATAGACACTGCAAGAGCTAGCTTCCACGTTCAAATCTACACCCTCAAGTTGTTGATGTTGATTTTCCACAGGACAGAAACTTGTTTTCGCCATTTCTCTTGAACGATAGATCAAATCGATCTAAAACTTATTGAGCATGTTCCTATCATCATGATGCACCTCCCATAGCAAAATTGCGATCAATGGATGCACAGATTTCAAGAAAAATGGAAAATGGCTGAAGATTACAAAGATCAATTTCTCGGAAACCATGCATCAGAATCGGCTGAAACTGCTTGGGTAGGCTACTATCACCCATGTTCATCTCCCCATGAAACAGGTTTTGAAACGGATGCACAGATATGGAGAAAATGAAAAAATGGCTGAAGGTGATGGAGGTTGATTTCCTGGAAACCGTGAACCGGAATTGGTTGAAACAGCTTAGGCATGTTTCCATCATCCCTGTACAACTCCCTATAAAACGGTTTTGTAAATGGATGCGCGGTTTTCAAGTTATGGAAAAAATAAATTTCAGCACTAGGTATTTTTGCTTCAAGGCATTCTGCAATTTTGTCGCATGGTAAGAAAAATGAGCTTGGGCTATAATGAAAACTTGGAATTCATTGATGCAGAGTCTAGACGGAGCTTGGCTAGGTAGAGCGTGTGAGACTTTTTTGCTTGACTTGTCACTTAAGAATTCTTGCTGTCAATCTGAGGCAAACAGGGTTTCTTGTATGACAGCGCAGGAACACATAACCAGGTGGGTGCAATGGAGGTGGAAATAGATGGAACAAGGCGCCACATGGTGTTGGATTGCATAAAGGTGTGGTTGTAGGCCTAACAAACTGATCCCAACCATCAGATTCCCTTTCAAAATTGAATTTGGCTCGTCCAAAGGTTCTACAGGATGTTTCCTGTAGAAATTCAAAACTTCCTGTAGACACGCCTGGAACTTCCTGTAGAAAACCTAACCTTGACCTGAATGTGACCAAATCCTAGGAGAGGTGAGTGGCCATGGAGGGAGTGTCCGAAGGGATGTCCTGGAGCCTGGTACGAACTTTTGTCCTCGTTTTTCGCGCCCCTCTTTTCTTGCAAAGTATTCACTACAACCTGCAACTTTTCACAGAGATTAGTCCTGCTTTCTTTTTTCTTTTTTTTTTTTTTTTCTTTTATCTTTTTTCTTTGGAAGACAAATAGGGCACCTCAGGGAGGTTTTCACCCTAATTTCCTGCCTTGGGTGCCTCCAAGGGAGGTTTTCACCCATAGATCTTATTCTCTTTTCTCTTTTTTTCCCAACCCACTGACCGCCTCATGGAGGTTTTCAATCAATGAGCCAATCTAAGGTGCCTCAGAAGAGGTTTTCACCTTAGATTTTTATTTTCCTCCTATTTTCATTTTTTTTTTAATCTTTTTTTCTACCCTACCCTACTTGAAAAACAAAATCATTTTCAAGTATAAGAATACTTCCAATGGAGCCATGTGCACATCGAGATTAGAGACAAAATGATGTGGAGGCTTGAAATGCATGCTTTCACAGCGATCCGGAATTTAGAGACCAAATGATTTGACTTTGAAGGGATCAAACATAGCTGAGGAAGAGAGTACCGCTGCAACTTAGTGACCGTCTGAAACCATATCTCAATATAGCTCTGATATCCTTGGTCCTCTTGCTGATCTGGATCATTCTTCATGTCACCTTCTATCATGACCTTCTCATCTTCCTCTTTTTGCTGATTTTTCTTTTGAGTACATGGAGGATTTGATGGTAACCATGAGGGAGCTTTCTTGATTTCTGCTTCTGATCTTTTCTCTTCATCAAGTGCAGCCCATGGTGCTGTGATCTCCCCTTTGGAATCTTCTTTTGCCATTGGTCCTTCAATGTTGTCAATATAATCTCTGTTTTGCAACACTCTTCCTAAGTTATGGTGAAGATCATTGAGCTCATGAGGAGTCATTTGGACATGTTGTGCCTCAGCTCTGCAATTGGGTTGAGCTATTCCAATGTGCGGGTTTGTAGATGGTGGTACGGGTAGTTGATTGGGGGTGTATTTTTGAGATGGATGTGGATGGGTTTATGGTTGGGCAGGAATTTGGGGCTGCCTTGGTGGAGGAGGAGGCGATGGTTGCGGTTGAGTAGGTGGTGGAGGCAAAGGAGTGGGAGGAGAGTTGTATTGGGGCCTCCACCTTTGATGAGGTGCATTCCACTGAGGTTGTGGCTGAGCATAAGAGTGAAATGAATGAGCAGCTGGTTGGGCATAATATGGAGATGGATCCGACCAAGGAGGGGGTGTGGACCAGGAAGGATGAGCAGGGGGACCCCAAGAAGGCATCGAAGTGGCTGGATAGGGGTCGTAATAGGTCTGGGATGTCCCTTGCATTCCCTGCTGGTAAGGTATGGGTCCATGTAGCCTCCTTTGGTTTAGATAATAGAGTGATGCAGTGGCTCCTTTGGCTCTTTGATATGCAACTTTAAGTCCAGGCAAGGAAGGGCACTGATTCGTAGGATGGTATCCTTCACAAACTAAACACACTTCTAAGGAGTGCATTGGACATTCGTTCCTAGGATGCTTTCTAGTGCACTTAGGACAAAAGATGTCCAAAGCCCTCTTGGCTTCCTCTTGCTTCCTTTGGATCTGTAAGGTATCTAGTTGCATGGCAAGAAACTGCCTCATCTCGTTCTTGGAATCTTCCATCTGATTTGCAAATTCATTTTCGGATAAGGTACTACTCCCAACATTTATGCTTGTAGCCATTTGCTCCAGAGGAATGTTTTCTTCTTCTTCTTCCCTTGAGGTTCTTCAAATATGTCTTGTTATCCATCTAAGGGTTCTTTAATCACAGCCATCGAAGAAGAGAGAAGGTTGGTCGTGTGAAGCAGTGGGGGTGTTGTGCAATCATTTTTCTGAGTTATCTCTACTCCTACAAGGCATGAAAGGAAATCTTTTTGGTTGATTTTGCTTTTTTCTGCTTGTACCTACAAAACTAAAATAGATTGAACTGCAACTAACTATCTTGCTGAAATGAAAATGTGGAATTGAAAGGAAAGCAGGAAAGGACTAATCTGTTTTGCTCAAATGAAATTGTAGGAATGAAATGCTATTCTATGCTTGCAGAATTGAAATGCTAATCTACGCTTGCAGAATTGAAATGCTAATCTATGAAAGCAGGAAATGTCTAATCTACTTTTGCAGAAATGAAATTGCATAATGGAAATGAAATAAACTACTTAGCAGAAGGTTGTAGTAGAAAATAGAAGAATAGCAGCAATCACCAATACTCTGACGCTTCTCCGGCAATGGCGCCAAAAAGAATGGTGAGCCCCAGTATTGCAGCAATAATGTTGCAACTCCTGGGACTCCTTTCTTTAATTTTATCAACCCGGTAGTTCGTAACAAACTTGGAAGCGAGAGTGCTGTATGCACAAGTACTAGCTCTTGCCGCGACTGTCACTTGATCAGCTGGCACAAGTCCGCTAGGAGCTTAAGCCAACTTCTATGAACTCTTAGAAGAAGCCTTTTAACTGATAGACGAAAGCTAACTCAAAGAAGGCTAATCTACTTGCAGAAAGAAACTAGAAAGCTGAAAGGAAATGCAAACCCTAGCAAACCCTAATTTTACCAGCTAGCCCTACTAATGCAAGAAAGAGGATGCAGCTACTGAAAGAGATGCCATTGACTTCTAGGAAGGTAAAATCCATGTGTCTAAGCTACTTCTATAGTAACATCTGAAAAGAAACGTCTTTTTGTATTTTTGAATAAGTTGTTAGAATTATCATGCATGTGCTTTAACTGTTTTTGACTGTGCAGAGGTGGATTGGCGAGAGGAAATGCTTGGAGGAGGTCAGGAAGGTATAGAGAGGGACTAAGGGGTCCCTAACACCCTTTTAGAGAGTTTCACAGAGTTTTTCTATCAAGAAACCTCATTCGTGAGCTTCTACAGGAAGTCTGCAGGGGTTCTACAGGATGTTCTGGAATTTCTACAGGATGTCTGTAATTTTTCTATAGGATGTTCAGAAATGGGATTTTGGAGGATGGATGGAGGAAGAAAGATGAAGGAGTGGGTATGGAGGTAGGATAAGGGTTGGAGGTGGTCCAGGACTTGGTGGATGGAGTTGAGGAAAGATGTAGATAGCTGGATTTGTTCAAGGAGGACTGAAGTAATGATGCACAAAAACTAGGGTTATGTGAGCAAATGGAAAACGTAAGGCAAGAAGCTGAGTTGAGGGATGGAGTAGATGTGTTTGATGGAGGATGGGCAGGTAGAGAAGTGGTACAGGTGCTCTGCAAGTTGTTTTTCCAACTGAACCAATGAAGACTTGTAAAATCAAAGACCTAGTTACATTGACCTAATCCGATCTACCTGACAGTAAAGAGAATGAACAGGAGTTTGAACTACAATGAAACCATGTGTAATACCTTATGCAATTAAGCAAACAAAAATCTGAACATGTAACCAACTTCTACAAATGAAAATCAAACACTAGTGATTGCATGGCAAAGCAAAGTCAGTGTTTTGTGGGCAGCAAGGTCACATTGATCCCAGCTCCTGATCCCACTGATGGAGAGGTGAAATTAGAGGTGTTTGATGGCCCTTTTTTTGAAGCTTTTCCCTATTATTAACCTATCAACTAAATCTGAACATAAAAATCCTTTTTAATCATCAAAAGCAATCTAAATAACAAAGCAAGATTTAAATCTAAATAGCAGATTTTATTCTAAGAATGCAGCAAAAACACATAAAAGTAAACAAAGGAGGTATTGGGCACTTGACATGGGCCCGACCCCAAGAGCTACAGCCTCCTAAGAGAGATTTAGAGCTCGTGCAAAGCTGGATTCATCTTTATTGATCAAAAGAATAGTTACATTCCAAAAATTGTCCACAAGGAAAACTTGAAAATGTGCTGAAATGCAGAGCTAATCTACTGCCTAAAAAATGACTAAAATCGAACTACAAACTAGCTAACTTATGCCTACAAAGTGACTAACTAAAATGAGGCCCTAAGCCCTCTTATTTATACAATTTGAGGACCCCAACAACCCTCCTAAACTTTAGGAACTCGGCTGCCAAAACTTGTAGTTAACAGCACTTTTACTAGCACTTGCTCGGCTGCCCTTGTGATGATCGATTTGGTGGCCCTTGAACTCCGAGATGATGGTGGAGAATTCGAGGTAAAGGCCCATAAATGAAGGGGACACCTTCCTACAAATCCTCTCCCTTGTTCTCCCACGAATTTGGCTGCCAAGTGCTCATTAAAACCTTTGATTTTGTCTCAAATTGACTAAAACTCTGCACAAAGCACCCATTAGAGTTGTTGGCATAATGACTAACCCATTTCACTCTATTAGCATAAATATAATAAAAAACATGCAATAAACTAATGAGAATCGTGGATTAAGTCGAATTAGGAGGTTGAATGAGCCCATATAATAATCCATTTTTGGGGCTCATCAGTTCCTGAAACCAACCTATAGATCCATTAGTTGGACAAAGGGAGTGCTTCATGACCATATTGAGGAGCAATGGCATCCACTCCTCACAATGTTGCAGTGCTTTGTGACTTGTGAAGGGAGGTTTGTTGTTGTTATTCTCTATCATATTCAGCTCATGGTCCATTTTATAGAAGGTAGGCACTTCAATATCCCTTACTTCCTAAGGTTAAGCTTGCATAAAATGGCAAAGGGAATTCAGTCCCATAGAAAAAAGCCCGAAACTACATTATATCATCACAATTTGATCAAGATTTTATTGGTTGTTGTGCTGAAGAAATGGAAACGGTCATGGGAAGACTTCCTCATAGAGGCGTTTCCTGGACAAGAAACACAAACTAAAGGTAGACAATGTACAGTGGGCCGATCCTTAAGAAACGAAGAAGCAACTCCCCCATCTGAATCTGAGCCTACCCATTCCCCTAATCTGGTGTCTGCACCTCCTCCTACAGCCGCGAGTAGCTCGAAAGATGGCACACAAAAAACTCTGGTGGAAATCCCCATGAGCTCACCACAAAAAAGGAAAAAACTTACCCAACTTGACCTAAGTCTCATGAGAGAAAGTGATGCCCCAGAGCCTCTAGCAGAGCCTTCCTTCAACCCTAAAAGCACCACTCCTAAGGCTAAACATCGGAAACCCAGATCCCCTTCCAAAACTTTCCCAATTTCTATGGCTGAAACTTCGGCTCAAGGATGTCATCGGACCCGCAGTATGGTCTTACCCCGTAGAACACTATTGAAGGACCTAGCATTGTCCATATCCCTATTTTGTCCTCCCATGAGACCAGTCTTCCGCAGTCCCAAATGCCCATAGCAAAGGAGCCCACTCTCGTGACTAAGCTCCAAATCCCGGTGGATATTACATGGGATATGGAAGCCTTGTCCCCTATTGAACCAATAGCAAGTAGGAACACTACAAAGAGCACCCATCATTCGTCATCTTCTAAGGAGAATAGAGGAAAATCGCCGGGAGGAAGTATCTCGCAATAATCAATGACCCCGACTAAAAGCCCTACACTGGATGCTGAGGAGAATTTAAAAATTAGGCTTGTGAAGCTACAGAAAACAATTACCAAGCTTAGAGAATATGCAAACAAATACAAGGTCTTGTTTCATTTTGTAAAGGACGTAAATCAACAAGTAAGGGATTCCAATATGAAACTGTATGTTCAGAATGATGCTTTGGTACGAAAGAACAAGCACCTTCTACGTTGGAAGGCAGCCCGCAACAAGCCTATGAAATGGTTGAGTACTAGGGGCCTAGCATTGCAATTCCAAAAGTGCTCGCCACCTATTGGGCAAGGGATCGAAGTCTTAATCAAGACTACTAGTCTTTGACAACAGTCTCCTTCAGCTGGCAGTATTCTTTTGTTGGATGCATGAGGGCATGCATCAGGTTAAGCGTGGGAGGATGTTGATCCCCTATTTTGTCCCTATTACTATCAGTTCAATCCCCATTTTGACCTCTTTTTGGCACTATGGAACCTACTTCTTTGCTAATTTTACTGTCCTAATCTAGTCCCAATCCCCATTCGAGGTAAATCTTCTTTTGATTGCATTTGGTTGTTTGTTGGTAGATTTAAGTGAATATAGGTAGCATATTCTTAAACTAACTCATTCTTGTAATCGAGTGTAGACTTCTCAACAAAATGTGCAGGACGATACCAGAAGAAGCAGTTGAGGTACCATGACTCTCTATTTCAGTACTCAAAGTCTACATGCGGATTGGCACTCAAACAACACAATGGGCAAGGAATCGTGCACTTCTAGATGAGGAGATCGAGCCAACCATGAGAAGAATGCATCTGATCCCAAGATCTTCACTCTTCTTCCTTTGGATACAACATACACTAAGTTGGGGTTTGGTTACAAGGTTGTTCATCAATTCGAGACAGTTGTTCAAACCAACTTGTTTTGAAGGAATAATGTTGTTCAACGGTTATAAATTTCTATTTTTAAGTTTAAAGTCTAATTGTAATCAAATGCCCATAAAAGGTGGGGATGTAATATGTCAGGAAGCATGTTGAACCTTTGAAGTATTTTGCTGTGTAATCATGACTTAAGTTTTAATAGAAGACAGTTATGATGCTCTTGCTCTGAATTCTAGTTGAATATTTTGAATGGGATGTTGACGCTCATGTTTTAACTGTGATCGCCACCTGTTATAGACATATTTGGGCGCATCAAACCCAAACTCATATGTCGGTGATATTAGGGCTCATCAACCCCTAAAAGAGTTGTTTTATACCCTAAAGAAACTTAGTCATCTGAATGCCTCATTCCTCAAAAGTTTCATCTCAGAAATCATCCAGAAAGTGCCTAAAACTGAACCATATCTGAAGGCCTTGTGTTAGGGCGAGTTGCATCACACCTGCTACATTGTCAAAACAATATGCATCGTAGTTTAGCCCTTTAGTAAGTGTGATGGGCAAGGTTGGTCATATTTTTGGGACAGTTTGTGATTTTGTTTCTCATCGAATCTTCTAGAAACTTCTCCTATGCCACTTTCCTCTCTGAATTCGCCCAAGGATGACTAAGGGAACTAGGAAACCATCTCCAATTCCCCTCTCTTGTGGAACTAATTTCAACAAATGGAATGGCATTCATCATCCCCAATGATGACTCACCCTCTTGCAATCATCTATAAAAGGATCTCCCATCCAAGAGATCAAGAGGTTGAATTGTTGTGAATTGTAAGGAAGTGCTGCTAGTTTCAATATTGAGGAGAGTGTATTGCATTATTGTTGGTGTGTTCTTGCTAGTTCATGAGGTGAAGAAGGATTGAAGCTGGGAGTATGGCATTGGATCAGACAACTGGGTTGTAATTCTCCTTATTATCAATAAAGTTCTTCAAGATTTTTCCCAGTTGATTGTGTTAATTGTAAATGCTTTCATATGTTCATTATATCTATGATTCTATAATGTTTATATTATGATAGATCATGATGCTTTGACAATTCTTTGTTATTGTAGTTTTGCAGGTACTCTCCAAGCGTGTTAAGTACAGGGAGGAGTTACAAGATCAGTCAAAGGAGAGGGAGATCAAGCAAGAATCAATTGAAAGTTCCAGGTTGGTCCTCTACAACATTTCTCTTATCTATCATCCATAGGAAAGATCATTGAATTGCTTTAAACTATTGTTTCTAGGTTAGCTACCAAACCTAGAGGGTTAGTCCTTTGACAAGACACTAATTTTCCCATAAAAAAATTGGTGACTCCACTGGGGAACTAGATTATTGTTTGTTGCTATTTTTTGTTCTATGTTTAATTATATAAACTATAGACAGAGTCTGAAGCCAGCCAAGAAGCTTTCGAACCGCTCTTGTTATGCAATTGTGTAGTAGATAAACACTGCTTCAGTCAATCTATGGTTTAGTTTATGAATTAAACATTTGACTTGAAAACACATCTAGATGCCCTTTTGGTAGCTTATTAACCTCTTAGGACATTCCATCATACTTTTCTTATCATTGTTCATCAAAACCAAGCTTGATCCATTGAAAACTGCTGCAAATTTGAGCCAAAACCATTTTCAGAAATGCTCCCTGACCATCACAATGTCTTCCACTGTGACTTAATATGCATCTCACCTCCCGAGTGTGCAAAGTGCGATGCATCTAACTATCTGCAAAGGCCAGGTGCGACGATTGACTGAACTCAGTCTCCCATCTAGGAGTTGAGGGTTTTTGACTTGTTTTCAGACTTGTTTGGTTGTTTTCTAAATTTGACCAATACCTCATCACTGAAGCCAACTTACATCACTTATATCAGCCTCTATTTACAGTAGGATTAGTGAATGCTTTTGTGTGTTTGTTCTTCGTTTACAATCCATTATCAAAAGTGGTGATAGTCGATTTGTCGTTTTCGATAGAAAAAGTGTCGTAAAGTCTTCCATTTTCATCGAAAAGTGAAGTGTCACAAAATCCTCCTTAATTAGCTTATTGATTAAACTATTTTGATGCATTTAATTTGATTTGAGTTTTTTCAAAGTGTTGGAAAGATATTTCTTCAAGTTTGAAAGTTTCATTTTGAGTCTTCCTTTCCCTCTTTGAAGAAAAATTGCCGAAAATTGTCATTCTGAGTAAAACATTTTGAGTCATTGCTGCGTTTAGTTTTCCTTCTTGAATCATTCACATTAAGGATAGCTGAAAAAAAATACATGCATTTGCATTTAGCATTTTGGTTTGTGTGAAAAAAGAGGATTTAGGAAAATTTCATTAGTGAGTGCTCTTTGCTGTTTGATTTAAAAGCGCTTATATGCTCTATCCTTTGTAGTTAGGATTTTCATTGGTTAAATAAATGAAAAGATTGTTTATCATTGTAGATTGCATCTTTAGGAATTTCAGATCATACATCACGTGGTGAACCATCAAAGGCAAACTTTTAAGAAAGATCAACTTTAAAATGAACTTCAATGAACTTAACAACGCTTTGGAATCTAATGCAACACATTTAGAGGTCTAGGCTAGAGACGTGTTCCGACGTCGTTAAACCTAGTGGCTATCGTTTTCATTAAAGGTTGGGTAATTCCTCCTCTTTTATACGACAAGTGCTAGCACGGAATTGTGCTCCCCATACCGTCACGTATATATTGGGAGACCACAATAGGCTTAAATCCTTTATCCATAGGAAACTAAGTCTGTCGCCTTATTGATCATAATGCACTGAACACAACATTAGGGAAGATTGACTGTCGTACATAAGTCCTTGGTAATTTCTCTTTAATTTATCACCAAGGTGTATATTGTAGTTTTGTGATTGGTCTGGTAAACCTTTTGTCTAGATTCTTCAGAGTAGTCACTTTCGTTCCTTTTCAACTATCTAAAAGGAAAGGTCCATCTGAGCACTTGTCCTTTCAGGCTCATTAAAAATCGAAGGCGACTAGAGTCATCTTTAGCTTTTTCTTGACTCTTTAAAACTGAAAAATCAAAGTTGTATCCAAGTTTCGTTAAAATAAATTGCCACAAAATAACATCACTTTCCCTTATTTGATTTTTAAGTTGATCAAGTAATCCACAATCATGGAAGAAATTCAATCAAAACCTCAAAATTCGTGGAGATTAGCGAGTCAATCGTCTTTGCCTCTAGAAATGAAACCAATTCGGACAAAGCAGTCTCGTTTAACTGAGTCTAGTTCATTTGGGTTATTTGGAACATTCGTTTCAACATCTTCAGAGACTTCAGTTACTCCAATTATTTCTGGTACATCCACCTTTAAAGAGAAAGTTTTGCAGTTACCAGAGGACATTAGAACTGATCCTAGTGTAATGGTAAACACTTTTGAACCTGAAACAACTCCATGTAGAGTTGGTCCAGAACCCATTCCAGTTCAAACCAAGGTTACATTTGAACTAGGAGTTGTTCAAGAACCTCCCGTTGAGACTGAAGTTCATTTACCTGAACATTTGGACTTTGAATTTTAGTATCCAGAAGTTGTAACCCCTCCAGCATCTGTCACTACAGAAACTACACCTTCTTCAGCTCCCGAAATCTTTTACGGACCTGATGGTCAACCTCTTTCACTTGGTCTGATTGTTATAGAGGAGATAGTAGAGGATCCTCCATCTGACACCCCGTTTCATTTTGGAATTGGGATTCATTTATATCCCACTACTCCTGAGTTTGTTTCCTTTAATCCTGCTTCATCGTGAGTTCCTGCCAAATCGTTAGGAGAGCTTTTGGATAATTTAACCATGTCTAAACAACCATCAACATCTAGGAATGTATCATTTGATGCAGTTGTGGCAGAATCTTTTGCTGCTAATCCTTCAATGTTTTCTAGTAAACCTGAGTCACATTTATATGGCGTATCATCAGTTCCGGTTGGTTACCAATCACTAGCTGGAACCCACTCAGGGGTTGCTTCGGCACCATGGTCAACTCCCATTTATTCGTCCAGATTTCAACCTGGTTTTTCTCACATGGAAACTCAACAATTTGATCTTGCATATCAGTATCAATTTGGGCAAGCTAGTTATCAGAGACCGATGTATCCTTTAAACACTGGACTGCCGCCATATGTGGAGCAATATGCTTACTCACTGTTTCCTCCTTTTTCCAGGGGACAACCATATGAGAGTTTCCCACAGTATTCAGGTCAAATTGGAATTAGAGCTAGTGGTTGGAAACCAGTACTGCCAGAGCAACCAAGGGTTGTATATCCAACACAACCAATCCAACCTGTGTCGAATATTCCCACTACACCTACTGTTACAGCTGTGCCGCAATCACAAGCACAACCTGTTGTTTCTCAACCTCAACCTATTCCTTCTTCCTCACAACCTCACATTTCAAGGCAAAGGGCTCAAGTTTCTCAGGTTTTTGTACAACAACCACTTGTTTTTGGGGCTCAACCGCAACCTCAAGTTATTGTTCCTTTATCCGGAACGACTCACGCATACACAGATACCATTAATCCACAACTTGGTCAATCTTCCAGTACTGGACAACCTCAATTCTAGCAGTCCCAACCTCATTTTGGACTTGGTTCCCTAACTCAAGCTAGTATGGGACAATATCAAACATACCAAGGATCTTGGCAACAAGGCTTTGCAGGGTATTGGCAACCACATTTCCAAACTGGTTATCAACAACTACCTTATATTGGTTATCAAGGTTACCAGATGTAGATGCCATATGCTGGTATACAAAGACCTATTGCTCAAGCGATTCCATCTTATCCTGGGTATGCTCCACCCAACCTGAATCAACAGTTGCCATTTGTCGCAACTCTAGAACTACCAGATTTGAACCGGCTTACTAATGATCCAATTGCATACACCCCTTGGTGGCTGGCGATTCCACATAAACTCCCATCTGACATTCCAAAGTTCAATGGAAATCCAGGAGAAGACCCATCGAATCATGTAATGACTTTTCATTTATGGTGTTCGTCCAACATACAGAATGATGATTCGATTAGACTTCATCTTTTCTAGAGAACACTCACTGCTCCAGCAGCAAAATGGTATATTGAATTGCCTAGATCTTATTTTGATAACTTCACCATTCTTGCCACTACCTTTCTAACCCACTTTCAATTGCCTATCAGGTATGAAACTAGAACAGAACTTCTTACAAACTTTAAATAGACTACCTCCACTCACATATCTAATCATATTCATGAGTGGCAGCGTCGTCATTGAATGGTAAAGACATATGTTCCTGATCAGCTTAAGCTAAGTGGTTTATAAAGTCCTTATTTCCATTTATCACTGAGAATGTGGCGAAAGGAGGATTTGTCACAAAAGAGCAAGTCATTGCTCATGCCCAATATTTGGATCTCATTTATACACAATCAGGCACACTCTATGACAAAATTCCTGACGCTCCTAGACCAACTTTTACCATTCCACCCCCTCCAAAATCGAGTAGGGACTCTCATGTCGGTGACGGCGTGATCGATTCCTCGAGCACACAAATGGCGAGAGGACCATCTGGTCAAGCTCTTGCTATTTCCAGTCAAAATGAAAATTCATCTGAAAACACTCTTGCCTCTAAGATTAATGCCATGTCATCTGACAAGGGAAAAAATCCAAAGCAACCAGGAGGCAACAAAAAAGGGAAGAATAATAAGAAGAAATAAGAGAATTCCACTCCTGAAAAATCATCGGAAACCCCTACTACGGCAAGGAAACCTCGTTAACTATGTTTAATATGCAATGACGAGCATTTTATGAGAGATTTTCCACATTGATCCGAGGTTTCGAAACTTTTAAAAGCTTCGAATACCTCAATGGTGTTGACAGATCTGTTTCTGAACCCAGAAACACATTTGGTTGCCACTGATAATGCTTCCACATCCCAAGTGCTAATGCTATCCATCACAAATAAGCAAAATGATGTTTTGGTATCAACAAGGAATAAAGATTATGGGAATCCATCGTCGTCGAACAACCAGGCTACTGATCAACCTAGTACTTCGACCATGACTTCACCAAAATTTGTTCCACCCATTATTCCTGAATTAACAATTAAGCCACCGAAGGGAGTTGTACATAAATCGACATTTAATCCTCATGCTCGAGCAGCCCAAAATTATAATATAGTGGAGGATCTGGCTTAGTCACCTTCTGCTATGTCGACACTTGAGGTATTGCAACATTGTCCCTCCCAAAAGCAGGCTTTGTTATCAGCGATAGGTGGGATCGATCCTACGGATTCCAATCTTGTGGTCTTTAATCATACAGGATATACACCATAGTTACCAGCACAACTAGCTTTCCTTATACAGGTAAAAGCCCTCAACAAAAATGTTCATCGAACCATTATTGATGAGGGGGCATCTACCTGTATTATGTCAATGAGTTGTTGGAAAACTCTTGGTTCACCACCCTTGTCACGATCACCAACAACACTAAAAGCTTTCGATGGAAGAATGTACACTCCATACGGGATTTTAAGTAGCTTGCAAGTAGAACTAGGGGGAAAAACAGTAGATATTGAAGTCGAGGTCGTTGATGGACTCTTTGATTACAATATTTTACTAGGAAGGCCTTGGGTTTATGTTATGGCTACGACTGTGTCCACTTACTTTCAAATGATTACGTTTCCCTTCAAAGGTGGAATTACACTCATCGACCAACTAGCCTTTTTTGCTAATAGTTCACAAGCTACTGGAAGCATTCCATTAATACATGGAAATTCACAATCACTTCAAAATGTTGGAGTAGGTCTCCTAAAAGATACTTTCTTAATGGGTAATTTTTCCCTCCCGTCTCCATCTGGTTTCGCGGAAGTGGCCACAGTGGAAACCTGCAACATGATCTCTTCTACATCATCTGAGTTTAAGAAGAGTTCCAACTATTTTAGTGATGATCATCATGAGGCGTTGCCTCCAAGCCCCATCGAATCTTTGTAGCAATCATTCTATTGGGCTTGTGTGGCAAACCCGAATCCACACTCAACAAGTGTTTGGGTAGATAGGTCTTTAGAATATGTCACCTCTTCTGATCCTTGGTCTCATATACATTCTACAGACGAAGGAATCATCCAATCAATGATGATAGAAGAGACATCGTGGGAAGATTATCATCATCATTTCCACCTTCGAGATGAAAATGAAGATTATTCACAAGAACTCAATCACCCCTCAATTGTTGATTTTTATTCAATTATGTAAATACAGTCGATTCTGATTGAAATCTGTCTAACATCAAAGAAACTATTTCCATAAATATTTCGACCAAACCCAATGTTGTAGAAAATATTCACGTCAGCAAATCTTGTTCTCCATCAGAACTAGAAAATTATTGTGCTCTTTTTCACGAATTCAGAGATGTCTTTTCTTGGTCTTATGAGAAGATGCCAGACATTGACTCAAGCACTGTTGAGCATGAAATCAAGATGTATCCTAATGTCAAACCAGTACGTCAACGACTTCGACCTGTTCATCCAAATAAAGCCGCTACCATTAAAGCAAAGGTTGAAAAACTTTTGTATGCTGGCTTCATTTACCTTGTGCCTCTCACTAATTGGGTATGGAATATTATTCCTGTGATGAAAAAACAAGGAACGATAAGAGTGTGGGTTGATTATAGGGATGTAAACCAAGCATGTCCAAAGGACAACTATCCTACACCCTTTATCGATCAGATTGTTAATGAATGTGCCGGATGCAAAATCTTTTCATTCATGGATGGATTTTTTGGATACAATCAAATCAATATCCGCCCATAGGACCAATCAAAAACTGCATTTATATGTCCGTGGGGCACATTCGCATATCATAAATTACCTTTCGGTTTGAAGAACATAGGGGCAACTTTTCAGAGGGCAATGAATTATGCTTTTGATGACATCAAACACATAGTTCAGCGATATCTTGATGATCTGCCTGCTCATTCACGAAAACAGACTGATCATCTGCAACATTTGAGAGCCATATTTCTACGTTTCTGACACTACAAAATAAGGCTCAATCTGCACAAATGTGTGTTTTGTGTTGGCTCTAGTCGACTGCTTCATTTTATAGTTTCCAAGTACGGAATTCGACTCGATCCAATAAAGGTTTAGGCAATTCTTGACATGTCTCCACCTTCAAATTTTCTACAGATTCAAATTTGATGCCTCCATAATCATTTGGTTCCCCAACGGAGTAGCCAATTTGTTTCTGGGAAAACTAGTATCTCTAAGAGATGCTAGCCCTCTAGGCTTGGCATCTAACCTAGAAACAATAGTCAAAGCAATTCGAATATCTTTCCTATGAGTGATAGATAAGAGAAAGATAGTAGAGGACTAACCTGGAACTTTCGCTTAATCCCTTACCCAATCTCCCTCTCCTTTGGCAAATCTCGTAACTCCTTCCCGTACTTGACACACTTGGGGGGTACTTGCATAGCTACAGCAACAAAAACCTATCAAAGCATCATGATCTATTACAACATAAACATTATAGAATCAAAAATATAATGAACAAATGAGAGCATTTACAATCAACACAATCAACTGGGAAAAATCTTAAAGAACTTTATTGATAATAAGGAGAATTACAACCTAGTTGTCTGATCCAGCACCATCCTCCTAACTTCAATTCCTCCTTCACCTCATGAATTAGCAAAACACACCAACAAAAATACAATGCTCTCTCCTCAATATTGAAACTAGTAGCACTTCCTTACAATTCACAATAATTCAACCCCCTGATCTCTTGGATGGGAGATCCTTTTATAGATGATTGCAAGAGGGTGAGTCATCAATGGGGATGATGAGTGTCATTCCATGTGGAGAAATTAGTTCCATGATAGAGGGGAAATGGAGATGGTTTCCTAGTTCCCTTGGTCATCCTTGGGTGGCTTCAGAGGGGCAGGTGTCGCAGGAGAAGTTTCTAGAAGTTTCCATGAGCAACCAACTCTCAAACTGTCCTGGAATTTTGTCCTACCTTGCCCATCGCACCCTATAGAAGGCCTAAGTGTGATTCATCTCAATTAAACAATGTAGTAGGTGAGATGCATCTCACCCTAACATAGGGCTTTTAGATATGGTTCAGTTTAGGCACTTTCTGGATGTTTTCTGAGATGGAACTTTTGGGGAATGAAGCATTCAGATGACTTAGTTCATTTAGGGCATATAACAACTATTTTAGGGGTTGATGAGCCCTAATATCATCGACATATGAGTTTGGGGTTGATGTGCCCAAATATTTCTATAATAGTTTCCCCCTAAAGCACGAGGCTGTAAATGTTCATGTCGAGTGAAATGCTTTATCATGAGGATCAGAAGTTTCGAACTAGAAGGTGAACTGCATAAATTACAATACAATACATCATGATAATATGATTTTTCATGAACTAGCTGAGGGAGGCATTCCCATGCTCAGCTTTATAAATTTTCATTTCATGTACATAGATCAGATAGTCATCTACAGATACAGACTTGTGATTCTATAGATATAGAGTCGTAATCTATGATTGGATGACCATATGTGTAAAGCCTTTGTACATTTGATGTTTTTGTACTCCTGAATATATCGTAGCTCAAATAGATGAAACTAGATTTGGGGTCTTCAAACTCGTTCAATCTTCACTCAATGTACAAGTCAAACCATGTGAAAAGATGTTCTGAGGTCGAACATGGAGAGACATCGCCTCATTACCAGCCAATGATGTAAGTTGTTAACAGATGTGAGAGGGATCACCGATAATGATGATGATCCTCAAGGTACTACAGTACATTTTACATGGTGTGAATAGATGATTTGATGTCGAACACAACACAAAATATTTCGGTCGAAGGCCATTGATGTCAACCTGTCATCGGAAGAGAGAAACTTGCCATTGATGTATGTAGGCTTCAAAGCACTGAAAGGGTGTTTCTAAGTCAACTTCTTGGATAATGAACTGATGTCGACAAGAAGTGACTCGTCGTAGGAGGGCCTTAATGTATCTCACATCTACGACATGAAACAAAGCAAATGATCTCTGGAGGTGAAAACGAACTGATGACACAAGGTTCAGGAATGGTAGTCATGAAAAATGAACGTTGGGAGTATTACAGTGTATGAGACATTAACTGGATGACTTCTCTTGAACATATCGATGAAATTGAGATGAATTGGTAGCGTTAACCCCAAAATATGGATGGTATGATAAACCAATGGTATGATGACCGGTGAACGGAATAAACCAACCCAACTCAATCACGAAGATGAAGTGAAAGTGTCATGTTCAAGAGCGACTTGCTACCATAAGTTCTTCAAGATTTTTCCCCTTTTTCCCTAGTTATTGCTTACCAGTACCTCTTTATTTTTGTCAAGCTTGAGGAGGATAACATATGCTTGTTCTATAATTCACCCTTCAGGCAAACCCGTCGCTATTTGATGTTTTAATGAGTCTAGCGACAGTGAAACTTGATCTTGTCTAGATGGACAAGTTTGTCGCTATTATTTTAACAAGTTTAACGACAATGATAACTCGGTCCTTTTCATGTTTAGAGAGTTTGAACAGGGACGAAAAGAAAAATCCATAAGTTCTTTTTCATAAAGTAATCCATCAAGTCCGAAAAAGGATAAAATAATACAAGAGGGATGTCGTTTCCAATACTTTAACGAGCTGGAAAAGACAAATGCTTGACAATATTTTCTTATTTAGAGAGTCTGAAAAGAGTTTAAAGAGGACTCTATTTTGAGGAACGAGTGGCGTCTAGGGTGGAAACTATTTCCAGTGATGTTGGAACTTCTCAAAACATGTTGATTGATGTGAAGAGGCTGGCTAATAAGACCACTCATTGCAACTGTTCCACAAAAAGGGTAAACAACCAAGTGAAAGTGTATGATCGTCCAATGGGATGGTGGCAATGGGATGAAAACAAACAAGACTCATCTGATGAAAGAGGCTGATAGAATGGCAATCAATAGGGTTAAAAATGGAAATGACTTCATTTTTACGCAAGCGTGAACCATATGGAACTATGCTTGGATTAAGTTTCATGTTTATATAAGCTTGAAACGAAAAACTATGCTTGAATTTAGTTTCATTTTTACACAAGCTTAAAAAGAAAAACTATGCTTGAGATTAGTTTGCATGCCCCCAGCATGATGAAAGGGAGAGTCTCCTGTAATTGGATGGAAATCACTGCGATGAAGATAGACGATTATCCAACATATTTTTGGTTTCGTCTAGATAGAAAAAGGTGAATGGGGTGGTTCCATTCACATAACCTATAGGGAAACTTAACTTTACCATTAGGTGCATGCCCCCCAAGCTTCATTACATTCACCTAAGTAGAATACTCGTGGCTATCAGGTGGATGGAATGAACGTTCTTTTATGAGATCAAGTGAAAAACTCGACTGGGATTTTACGAGATCTAATCAGAGACTCGACTTGGAAATTGGGACCTTGTTTCATTTTAAAATGAGCTCGACACAAGACAATAAATTCTACTCAGATTCCTTGTTTCATTTTTTAATGAGCTTGACACAAGATAAGGAACTATGCTCATTGGCTTGTTTCATTTTTTAACGAGGTTGACACAGTAAAAGAACTATCCTCAAAGATCCTTGTTTCATTTTTTAACGAGGTTGACACAAGACAACGAACCATCCTAAGGGGAGATGTTTCATTTTTTAACGAGGTTGACACAGTAAAAGAACTATCCTCAAAATCCTTGTTTCATTTTTTAATGAGGTTGACACAAGACCACGAACTATCCTCGGAATCCTTGTTTCATTTTTTAACGAGGTTGACACAAGACCACAAACTATCCTTCGACTCCCTTGTCACAACCCATAAGAGGTCATTAAGGAGAGATTTGGTTCCAATGCCCCCAGTGCATGATGTACAACATCACTGAATTGATCATTAGTCGATGTAAGTGTGGAACAGGTTGCCACATTATTAACCTATGGCGGGGATGATACCATTGATATAAATGGGCCATTTAGGGACAATGGCTAACTAGGAGCTATATTTGGACCAGGAAATGAAAGCTGGTCAAGGTGACAATTTTTCCTTCATGCAGAAAACAAATCACTCGAAAGAGTGTTGAAACAATAGCTCCCATGTCATAAACATAGTCGCACCCAAGAAGTAAATTGTAATCTAAAGGGCCTGGGACTACCATCACGTTCAGATAAACAATTTTCCTTCCCAATGTAATAGGTAACTGAGGAGGGATCCCTAACGGTCGACTGGCTCCTCTATTAAAGCCTAATAGATTTTTTGTAGCAGGCACAAGTGCTTGCCAAGTAGTTGAGGAAAGGATACTCACTGATGCACCTTCATCTATAATAGTGCCAGATACAATCATTTTACAAACTTGTACTATGATCTGGAAAGGCACATAAGAAGGAAGGCAGAATCCTACCAGTCGATTCCAATCAAAGGAAGTGACTAGACTACTTGGAGGGGGTACCATAGAAACGGGAGAATTAACCCCTTGAGTTACGAGAACTAGAGGATTTTCCTCTTGTCTTGATAGAATAGCTGGATTTCCCCCAAGCTCATTTGAATCTGACGAAATAAAAAGAACCTAAGTGGTATGGTGTTCACTCTCTTCGAAAAAGGTACGATTTACCGAAGGTGAAATCGGGTCAACAGTTACCTCGATTTGTTGATTTTGGTCAGGTATAGACTCATAGGATTCACTTTCAGAGAGAGTGGATCTGACTAGCATTTGATTTGAGTCAGTCAATTCATCAACTAGTGAAGGATTTAGGGACAGTTTCCTGTAACCAGATGGAAGTCACTGTGGTGAAGCAGGACGATTATCCAACACTTTCTTGGCTTCATCCAGATAGGGACAAAGGTGAATGGGGTGATTCCCTTCACATAACCTACAGGGAAACTTAACCATTCCCTTCTTTCCATGATCTTTAATGCCATTAGTTGATGGTGTGCCACCAACATGATCTCTAGAAGTTGATGACATAGGATGATGTGAACGGGAAGACCATTCTTCTAAGATCTAAGGAATGTGAGGACAATTTCGAAGAAGATTGTCTCTCGCACAAATTTTGCTTGGATATCAAACTTTATGTGGCTTAACGGATGGTTTCTCATCAGCGGTTGTATTCAGAGCAATGGTTTCTTGGTTGCCTTTTTGCTGAATTTGCTTCTTCTTCTTCTTCTTCTTCTTCCCTTTCTTCTTCTTCTTAGCCACTTGGTTACTAGTACCAATACTTTCACCAAGCGAAGAGGACGAAGGGGAGGAAGAAACAAATGAGGAAGAAGGAAAAGGGTCAACTTTAGGATCCACTGGAGGTTGATTTTGTCCAGTTGGAGGTGTACTCGATTACAAAGAAATCTCGACATTTTGAACCAAGGAGGTTGAAAACAACCATACTAGCAAGCCAATGGTAAATCCCGAAAGGGACAATGTAGCCATGTAAGGAGCGCCAATATTTCCGAAAGAAGGAAAAGGACTAGGATTCCCATCAAAAGGGATTCCTTGATCAGTGGACTCCAGATTTGTCACCATATGTTTCAACCTGAGATAAACTAAGGAAAAGGGATGTTATTCATGGTCAGTTTAGATGCAACTTTGATTTTTTAGTTTTAAAGAGTCAAGAAGAAGCTAAAGATGACTCTAATCGCATTCGATTTTTAATGATCCTGAAAGGACAAGTGCTTAGATGGACCTTTTCTTTTAAAGAGTTGAAAAGGAACGAAAGTGACTACTCTGGAGAATCTAGAGAAAAAAAGTTTACGAGACCAATCGCAAAACTGCAATATACACCTTGGTGGTAAATTAAAGAGAAATTACCAAGGACTTGACATACGACAGTCAATCTTCCCGAATGCTGTGTTTAGTGCATTGCGATCGATAAGGCAACAGACTCAGTTTCCTATGGATAAAGGATTTAAGCCTACTGGGGTCTCCCAATATATATGCGACGGTACGGGGAGCACAAGTCTGTGCTAGCACTTGTCGTATCAAAGAGGGGAATCACCCAACCTTCAATGAAAATGATAGCCACTAGTTTTAACGACGCTGGATCACGTCTCTAGCCTAGACCTCTAAATGTGTTGCGTTAGATTCCAAAGCATTGTTAAGTTCATTGAGGTTCATTTTAAAGTTGATCTTGCTTAAAATTTTCCTTTGAAGGTTCACCACATGATGTATGTTCGCAATTCCTAAAATGGAACTATCATGATAAACAAACTTTTTATTTAGTTTGAACGATGAAAACCTTAGCTACTAAAGGATAGAGGAATCAGATCTTTGACAAAGAGCCAAGAGCACATCTAATGAAATTTCCCTAGCTATTCCTATCAAGCATTCACAAACCTTAATATGCAAAATGCAAAATGTATGTATTTGTTTTCAGTTCTCCTTAATGTGAATGATTCAAAAAGGAAAACTAAATGCAGCAATGAGTCAAAATGTTTCACATAAAATGACAATTTTCAAAAAAAATTCTTCAAAGAGAGAAAGGAAGACTCAAAACGACACTTTCAAGTTTGAAGAAATGTGCTTTTGACACTTTGAATGTAAACAAATCAAATCAAATGCAACAAAAAATAGTTTAATCGATTATTAAATGAAGGAAGAATTCACGACACTTCACTTTTCGACAAAAACTGACAATTTTACGAAACATTTTCTATCGAAATGACAAATCAATTAACACTAATTTTGAAAATTCATTGTAAATGAGAAACAAATAAACAAAAACATTTACTAATCCTAATCTAAACTAAGGCTGATCTGAGTGATGTAAGTGGGCTTCAGTGATGAGACATTATTTATATTTAGCAAACAACCAAACAAAACTGAAAGCTGGTCAAAAACCCTCAACTCCTCGATGGGAAATTGAGTTTAGTCAATCATCACACTTGGCCTTTGAAGAGGGTGAGATGCATCTCACTTTTCCCATTCGGGAAGTGAGATGCATACTGAGTCACAGTGGAAGACAGTGCGATGGTCCAGGGAGCGATTTCTGAAAGTGTTTTGGCTCAAATTTGCAGTAGTTTTCAATGGATTAAGCTTGGTTTTGATGAACAATGATAAGAAAAGTATGATGGAATGTCATGAGAGGTTACTGAGCTACCAAAAGGGCATATAGATGTATTTTCAAGTCAAATGTTTAATTCATAAACTAAATGAGAGATTGACTGAAGCAGCATTTATCTACTACGAAATTGCATAACAAGAGCGGTTCAAAAGCTTCCTGGTTAGCTTCAAACTTTGTCTATAGTTTATATAATTCAACATAGAACAAAAAATAGCAACAAATAATCATTTGGTTCCCCGGCGGAGTCGCCAATTTTTTTCCAGGAAAATTAGTGTCTTGTCAAATGACTAACCCTCTAGGTTTCGTAGCTAACCTAGAAACAACAGTTTAAAGCAATTCAATGATATTTCCTATGAGTGATAGATAAGATAAAGATAGTAGTGGACCAACCTAGAACTTTCGCTTAATCCCTTGCCTGATCTCCCTTTCCTTTGGCTGATCTCGTAACTCCTCCCCCGTACTTAACATGCTTGGAGAGTACCTGCACAGCTATAGCAACAAAAACCTGTCGTGACTTATCACAGCATAAACATTATAGAATCAGAAATATAATGAAAAAATGAGAGCATTTACAGTCAACACAATCAATTGGGAAAAATCTCAAAGAACTTTATTGATAATAAGGAGAATTAAAACCCAATTGTCTGATCCAGCGCCATCCTCCTAGCTTCATTTCCTCCTTCACTTCATGAATCAGGAAAACACACCAACAAGAATAAAATTCTCTCTTCTCAATATTGAAACTAGCAGCACTTCCTTACAATTCACAACAATTTAGCCCCTGATCTCTTGGATAGGATATCCTTTTATAGATGATTGCAAGATGGTGAGTCATCAATGGGGATGATGAGTGTCATTCCATGTGTAGAAATTAGTTCCATGATAGAGGGGAAATGGAGATGGTTTCCTAGTTCCCTTGGTCATCTTTGGGTGAATTTAGAGGGGCAGGTGTCATAGGAGAAGTTTCCCTCAAGTCCGAAAAAGGATAAAATAATAAAAGAGGGATGTCGTTTCCAATACTTTAATGAGTTGGAAAAGACAAATGCTCGACAATATTTTCTTATTTAGAGAGTCTGAAAAGAGTTTAAAGAGGACTCTATTTTGAGGAACGAGTGGTGTCTAGGGTAGCAACTGGTTCCAATGATGTTGGAACTTCTCAAAACATGTTGATTGATGTGAAGAGGCTAGCTAATAAGAACAACAAATAGCAAAAAAACCAGGGATTGATTGAAGCAGCATTTATCTACTACACAATTGCATAACAAGATCGGTTCGAAAGCTTCATGGCTAGCTTCAGACTCTATCTATAGTTTATATAATTCAACATAGAACAACAAATAGCAACAAACAATCATCTGGTTCCCTAACGGAGTCGCCAATTTGTTTATGGGAAAATTAGTGTCAAGTCAAATTTTTTGAGGGGCACGTGTCATAGGAGAATTGATGCCTCCACCTTCAAACTTGTATCCCACATCTACGACACAAAAAGAAGCAAATGATTTTTGGAGGTGAAAATGAACTGATGACACAAGGTTCAGGAATGGCGGTCATGAAAAAATGAAGGTTGGAGGTATTGCAGTGTATGAGACATTAACTGGATGACTTCTCTTGAACATGTCGGTGACACTGCATAACAAGAGTGGTTCGAAACTGGCTAGCTTCAGACTCTGTCTATAGTTTATATAATTCAACATAGAACAACAAATAGCAACAAACAATCATCTGGTTCCCCAGTAGAGTCGCCAATTTGTTTCTGGGAAAAGTAGTGTCAAGTCAAATTGTTTGAGGGGTAGGTGTCATAAGATAATTGATGCCTCCACCTTCAAACTTGTATCCCACATCTATGACACGAAACGAAGAAAATGATTTCTGGAGGTGAAAATGAACTGATGACACAAGGTTCAGGAATTGCGGTCATGAGAAAATGAAGGTTGGAGGTATTGCAGTGTATGAGACATTAACTGGATGACTTCTCTTGAACATGTCGGTGACACTGAGATGAACGGTATGAAAGACCAATGGTATGATCACCGGCGAATGGAATAACCCAACCCAACTCAATCATGGAGATGAAGTGAAAGTGTCATGTTCAAGAGCGACTTGCTGCCATAAACTCTTAGGTGAATGTAGTGAAAGTGTCATGTTCAAGGGAAGGTAAACTTTTTGAGGAGGTTCATTCCAAATTATGTTGAGCTCACTAAAGGTTATACACGTCTTTTGAAGAAAGGGGTACCCTTCCATTGGGATCAGGTTGTGCAAGCTTCCTTTGATGCTCTCAAAGATTCCCTGATAAAAGCATCATTAATGTATGCCCCCAACTATCAAAGAGACTTTTACCTGTATCTCATCGCTGCAAATACAACCATCGGTATGGTTTTAGTGCAAGAAGATGACGGAATTGAACATCTTATATATTATGTAAGTTGCAATCTTAATGATACAGAAAGAAAGTACTCTTACATTGAAAAGTTGGCTTTAGTAGCTGTCCAAGTGATACAGAGATTTCGCCATTATATTCTCCTTCGCAAAACTACCATTGTGTTAGATTGCAACCTTATGACATACATCCTGTCACGTCAATTGCTGGGGGGGAAATATTCCAAATGGATAGTCATCTTGCAGGAGTTTGATCTGGAATTCATCAAATCCAAATCAAAGAAATATCTCATCTTTTCAGAGTTACTTTGCGACCTTCCCTCGTCCTCCAACGATTTAACATCAGAAGCATCAATCATGGATGAGTCTTTGTTTCTTATATCATCAAGTGACCCGTGGTATGGGGATATAATGGTCTATCTCCAGACCCAAGCTTTTAGGCCTAACACCTCTTGCTCTGAACAGTGATGTATTCGATACCAAGCCAAAGATTATCTGATCGTCGGTGATACACTTTATCATCGTGGTGTCGATACAATTTTACAAAGGTGCCTTACGCATGAGGAGGCTGAAAAGGCTTTTAATGAATGTCATTTAGGTGCTTGTGGGGGGAATCTATCTGGTTATGCAACTGCACAAAAAATCTTATGAGCTGGTTACTTTTGGCCAACCATATTCAAAGATTGTATACTTGCAGTCAGAAAGTGCCATGCTTGTCAGATTTTCAATTGTAAAACCAGATACCACCTGCACCACTGCATCTAGTCATTGTTGTTGTCTCATTTGCAAAATGGGGCATTGATTTCATGACATGTAATCCCACCTCGGCCGAGGGGCATGGATATATTATAGTCGTTGTCAACTACTTTACAAAATGGGCCGAGGCGATGCCTACATTGAACAATAGCGACGAAATGGCTGTTCTCTTTTTTTTCAATCATGTAGTTTCTATATTCAGAGTGCCACAGGCTATAGTCACAGATAATGGGTCGCATTTTCGCAATCACATGATGATCGAGTTAACTACCAAATTAGGACTGTCCCATGATAGTTCTACTCCATATTATCCGCAGGCTAACGAACAAGTTGAAGCAATCAACAAATTCCTTAAGTGCATGCTGCAAAGAATGATTAGAGTCCATAAACAGAATTGGAATTTAATCATGTACTCAACTCTGTGGGCATACCAGACCTTGGTGAGAAATGCGACCGGATTTACGCCTTTTCAGTTGGTGTATGGTCTAGAAGCAGTCTTACCAATTCAGTGTGAAATCTCATCCCTCAAGCTCGCAATTGACCTACTACCCAAAAATTCTGAAGAAGAATCTTGTTTCTTGGAATTAATCCATTTGGATGAAACTTGTCGTGACGCCGCATTGGCTAACGAAGCACATAAGAAATGCATCAAGGCACAATATGACAAAAATGTTAAGCCTCGTGTCTTCTTAGAAGGTGACCTAGTCTTGCTCTACGATCAGGATTCTGACAAATTAGGAGCAGGGAAATTTGAACGATTATGGATGGGCCTTTACATCGTTAAATGTGTGTTGACAAAAGGAGCCTACGAGCTAGTCGATTATGATGCGATTCCACTGTTGCAACACTCAAATGGGTTGTATCTCAAATGTTACTATGCTTGATTGAGTCTAGTAAAATTCACTGTACATATGCTTTCATTGCATTTTTTGTGTGTTTTCTTCTAGAGTTGTCATTTTTGTTAGGTAATCCACTTCACATTTGTTGAAGATGTCAAACTTTTTGGAACCATTTGTTGGGTATGCCGACGGAGCTAGTTGTAGCACGCAGAACCTATCTTCTGCAACCTAGGCCATTTTCGCTCCAAGCGACGAGTTAGTAAGTTTCAAGGGGATATGTATTGGTTGATCAACAAACAACATTGCTGAATATAGTGCATTGATTGAACTTCTCTCTGATGCCATTTCACATGGCATACAGCGAATCATTGTCAGGCTAGATTCACAACTTGTCATTCTACAACTTACTGGTGTTTGTTTCATCCAGAACCCAACTATTCATCGCATGTTCCTAAGAGTTAGAATTTTGGAAAGACATTTTGATTTCATTCAATATCAAAACCTTTCTAGAAACTTAAACACATTGACTGATTCATTAGAAAACTATGTTTTAAATAAACATTTGCAACATATGTAAAGAAATCATTTCACATCAACATTTGCATAGGATTTCATCACTTAGCCAAAATAAAACTCTGAAAGTCAAAATAGATAGTTGTTTATAAGTTTTCACAAATTTTTTTGTGTCCAAGACAAAATTGGTCATCTAACCCAAAAACTCAAAATGAATGCAGAAAACATCCTAGACTAGTGATGTTGGTGATAACAGGTCATCGCCTGTGCTATCATGTGCAAGAGCCTAGTCCAACGACTCGATACACCAGTAGTATGGTGTTGTAGCCTCATAGGTAGTTCGTCAGTCCGGACATCTGGAATGCCAAGAGTCAATCCCTCTATCTGATCCTGCAACTATGCAAGGGTCTCCGCTATGTCCAGGTCCCTAAGGACTGCTCTCCCTACAGCTTCACCAGCTAGAACATCTTCCTCCCATGGGCGTGCCACTGGTCGAACTGGTCCGATATCTGCACAAACATATGAGTTTATTTAGTCTTGGTAAACAATCAAAAAATACAAAAACAATAGAAAAATAAAAAAAAAGATGTGTTCAAATCATTTTACCTATAGCACTCCACTGCTCACCAATTGGTAATGCCAAATCCGGGTCACCTCGAAAGTCCATCCTTACATATGTATACTCTACGAACACCATCTCCTGGTGGTCAAACCACTTGAAAAAGGTAGATGAGAATGAGACCTGTTACTGGCTAGCATGCCTAGCCATAAGGTCCACCCATCTCTGCATCCGTGGTTCTCTTGGTCCTGGAACTCCCAGTGAAATGTTCTGAGGTTGCATAAGTGGGATTCTTTCTAAAGCAAAAGCAGTCAAAATGGATCCATAATGAAAATTATTGGTTCTTCCAGTCTTTACTTTGGACAGTTGATCTTTCATGATGGGAAGTATCACCTTGCAGCAGTTGAACACCTTCGGTTCCAGGCATTCCAAGGCATACTGCATGTAGGATCTATTTGCTAAGTGTAAGGCCACGCTGCCAACCAATATAGCAAGGGCAAAAAGAATGGTCCTCAAAGGCTTATCAGTAACATCCCAGATATTAATCTTGCCATCTTTGCTAGGTTCGGATCCATCTCTGCAGAACTGACGAATGTAATCTTTCACCGATTCGCCCCCACGAGCGAATCCTGATAGTGAAAGAGGGGCGCCACATCTCAACAAACCCATCAGAAAATAAATATCCTCGACCGTGAAGGGAATAGATTTACCCCTGATCTGGAATACCTGGTCAATAGGATCCCAAGCATGAAGAAGATATTGCAGCAAACTTATCTATTGTCTCATGCTAGATAAGCAGAAGAACTTCAGTAAACCACAGTTCCTTAATGCATCCACTGTGCCCTGGTCATGTAAAGCAATCATATCCTCCTCTTCATGTTCTCGTTCTTAGCATGAAACTACCATCTTGATCCAACAAATATCTAAAATGCAAACATTAGGTGAGTTAAGATCCCTTTTTGGCAAAAAATAGTTCAAAATTTGATGAAAAAACACTATACAAACTTGCCCTTCTGCGCCCATCACACTTAGCTCTTGAGCAAGGTGAGATGCATATTGAGTGGCCTGTTGGAAACCCAGTATGCATCACACTTTTTGATATAGGAAAAGTGTGATGATTGGAGAGAGAATTTTTCAAACCCCTATGGCCCAGAAAGATGAGAAAACTTGCCCAGAACTGAAAAAAGATGGAATGAAACTGAAGAGCATAAGGATAGCTCAACCTAATCCTGATGGTGCGGGAAATGGTCCACGGAATCTCTCGCAATCGACTGGTGAAATTTGGAGGGGAAAACCGCTTCAGAGCTCCAAAATCCAAAATTTGAAATGAAATGGTGAAAATGAAATGTTAAAACTACTTTTATGTTTAGTTTTCCATGTACTTCAAGTAAATGTCAGTTTTAGTTCATTTTTCGTTCGTGAATATGTATTTTTAATCAATTTGATGGAGTTTTGAGCAAGTTGAACAACTATTAATAGAATGTGATGTGTTAAATGGTGAATTGAGCATCTTTGACCACCAAGCAAACTTTTTTTCTTCTTTTCGAGCTTTGATTCAAAAATGAAAAGAAAACTATAGAGTCCTCTTTAAACCATTTTCAGACTCTCTAAACATGAAAATATCATCGAGAGCTTGTCTTTTACATCTCGTTAAAGTATTGGAAACGTTATCCCTCTTGTATTATTTTATCCTTTTTCAAACCTGAGGGATTACTTTACAAAAAACAACTTATAGAGTTTTCTTTTTGTCTCTTTTTCAAACTCTCTAAACATGAAAAGGACCAAGTTATCCTTGTCGTTAAACTCGTTAAAATAATAGCAAAAAACTTGTCCATCTAGATGAGACCGAGTTTCATTGTCGCTAGACTCGTTAAAACATCAAATAGCGATAGGTTTGCCTGAAGGGCGAATTATAGAACAAGCATATGTTATCCTCCTCAAGCTTGACAAAATAAAGAGGTACTGGTCAAGTCCATGATCGAGTTGGGTTGGGTTATTCCATTCACCGGTCATCATACCATTGGTCTTTCATACCGTCCATATTTTTGGGGTTAACACTACCAATTCATCTCAGTTTCGCCGACATGTTCAAGAGAATTCATCTAGTTAATGTCTCATAAACTACAATACCTCCAACCTTCATTTTTTCATGACCGCCATTCCTTAACCTTGTGTCGTCAGTTCATTTTCACCTCCAGAAATCATTTCCTTCATGGGATACATCAAGGCCTTCCTACGATGAGTCGCTTCTTGTTGACATCAGCTCATTATCCAAGAAGTTGACTTAGAAACACCCTTCCAGTGCTTTAGCTTGTTTGCATCAATGGCAAGTTTCTCTCTTCCGGTGACAGGTTGACATCAACGGCCTTCGACTGAAAGATTTTGCATGGTGTTGGACATCGGATCATGTATTCAAACCATGTGAAATGTACTTTAGTACCTTGATGATCATTATCATTATCGGTGATCCCTCTCGCATCTATTAACAGCTCGCATCATTAGCTGGTAATCAGGCGATGTCTTTCCATGTTTGACCTCAGGACATCTCTTCACATGGTTTGACTTGTACATCGAGTGAAGATTTGAACAAGTTTGAAGACCCTGGATCTAGTTTCATCCATCTGGGCTATGATATATTTAGGGATATGAAGATGTCAAATGTACAAAGACTTTACACAGATGGTCATCAAAATCATGGATTACGACTCTATATCTGTAGAATCACAAGTCTATATTTGCAAACTACTATCTGATCTATGTACATGAAATGAAAATTTATAAAGCTGAGCATGGGAATGCCTCCCTCGGCTAGTTCATGAAAAATCATATTATTATGATGTATTATATTGTAATTTATGCAGGTCACCTTCTAGTTTGAAACTTCTGATCCTCATGATAAAGCATTTCACCCGACGTGAACATTTATGACCTCATGCTTTAGGGGGCAATTGTTATAGACATATTGGGGCACATCAACCCAAAACTCATATGTCGATGATATTAGGGCTCACAAATCCCTAAAAGAGTTGTTTTATACCCTAAAGAAACTTAGTCATCCGAATGCCTCATTCCCCAAAAGTTTCATCTCAGAAATCATCCAAAAAGTGCCTAGAACTAAACCATATCTGAAGGCCTTGTGTTAGGGTGAGATGCATCTCACCTGCTACACTGTCAAAACAATATGCATCACAGTTTATCCCTTTAGTAAGTGCGATGGGCGAGGTTGGACCTATTTCCGGGATATTTTGTTAGTTGGTTGCTCATGGAATCTTCTAGAAACTTCTCCTATGCCACTTGCCTCTCCGAATTCGCCCAAGTATGACTAAGGTAACTAGGAAACCATCTCCAATTCCCCTCTCTTGTGGAACTAGTTTCAACAAATGGAATGGAATTCATCATCCCCAATGATGACTCACCCTCTTGCAATCATCTATAAAAGGATCTCCCATCCAAGAGATCAGGAGGCTGAATTGTTGTGAATTGTAAGGAAGTGCTGCTAGTTTCAGTATTGAGGAGAGAGCATTGCATTACTGTTGGTGTGTTCTTGCTAATTCATGAGGTGAAGAAGGATTGAAGCTGGGAGGATGGCATTGGATCAGACAACTGGGTTGTAATTCTCCTTATTATCAATAAATTTCTTCAATATTTTTCCCAATTGATTGTGTTAATTGTAAATGCTTTCATATGTTCATTATATCTCTGATTCTATAATGTTTATGTTATGATAGATCACGATGCTTTGACAGTTCTTTGTTGCTATAGCTGTGCAAGTACTCTTCAAGTGTGTTAAGTACGGGGAGGAGTTACAGGATCAGTAAAAGGAAAGGGAGATCAAGCGAGGATCAAGCGAAAGTTCTAGGTTGGTCCTCTACAATCTTTCCCTTATCTATCATTCATAGGAAAGATCATTGAATTGCTTTAAACTGTTGTTTCTAGGTTAGCTACCAAACCTAGAGGGTTAGTCGTTCAACAAGACACTAATTTTCCCAAAAACACCACCATTTCGTTACTGTAAGTTTAAAATCCCCCAGGTGTGGCCGGGACCACCCATCTAGGTTTTCTCTATATTTTCATTAACAGTGTCACTGCGAAACTAGTACAGTTAGTTCCCTTTTCCATTATCAGTCAGTTTAATTGTGTTGTTTTGTTTTATTGGTTAGTGCATATAGGTGTGTGAATGATTGCGAGGTTCTTTTTATTGACATAGTGGCAATTAGATTTTGGTGTGAACTTTTTGTGCCTTCCAAACTAGAACTGTGCCATTACCTTGACTTACTCTCATCTCAGATACATCATTTGGTCACTTGCTGAGTAGATTGAATCAGTACCTATGGATGATGCCAGAATAAGTCTTTAAAATCTTTAACACGATATTAATTGACTAAGAATATGCTTGGTTTATTCACCAAATCTACCTCTGTTTCTCTGAGAGGGCTGATTCAAATCAATCCCTTGACTAAACTATAGTATTGTGTAGGCAACACAAAATAGGCAAATGTTGCATTGACTATTCAGATGTTATAACGTATTTGGTTGGAATGAATTGGATTAGTGACCAAGGCATGAAGATGCATTATTTACACAGATGATTGGTTGGATTTCATTTCACTTCATTTCATTCCACAGACTATCAGATTAATGCATTGTGGGTTATAGGAACGATTTGTGTGTGATTAGCTACCGAAGACCAATTCTTTAGTTTTCCTTCCCTATTCATGCAATTGCCAATTTCATTATTCGATTGAGATGATTGCTTTGCCCTATTTTTGTGCAATAATTAGCCTCATTTGAATGATTGATCTTTCTCTTGGTTCATAAGGTTCTGATTATCCACTTTGTAGTTAAATCATTGCTTAAATTTGCAACATCATATTGGTTGTGAGTAAGGATATTCATAAGTCACGATTGGTGTGATCCCAGAAAATATTTAAGTAAAGTTCCTTGAATTTGTGTGATTACATAGCTAGGTGTTAAGCAGAATCAGTGTTAAGATTGCTTTCATTAATCAAATCCTGTAAGTAGTTGATTTGAAGATAGAACAATAACTAAGTAAGTGATGGAGTAAGAAAGAGTAAATCCTCCAAATTAGTACTTAACTTATGAGTCTTGATAATGGAATGAACCATTAAGTACAGAACGATTGTTTGATCAAAGTGCTACTGGGATAGATTACTCATTTTCTTACGAGTTGGATGGTTATAAATTGCTGCAGGAATAAATTGTTATTTACATCAAGATTTTAATAAGTTGAGTAGTTATTAGTATAGTTTGTTTGATTATTTCGAGTAAGAACTGCCATCATCAGAGGATGCTTGTTGAAGAATGATTGAGTGGTTTTTCACATAGAAATTATGGTACCAACATTCAAAGATTTGATTGATACTGTTTGGTGTGGATAAAAGTCTGTTGTCTAGAGATACATAGTTGAGTACAGATTTGAATACTGGAATTTGTGAAGGTTTTAGATTAAATTTAATTGTTGGGTTTTCTCTTGACAATTAGATGATTTGATTTACAAATAGTTATTATCCCATAAATTGTAAAAAGGAAATGATTAAACTCTGACCTAGACCTTAACAAAGAGAGTGGAAGGCAATTCGTGCTTACAAACCCCAGGTTGACAATTAATATTAAGGGATTTAATCTGACCATTTAAATCTCTCAACAATCGCGGTACTCTAAGTATAAGCCTTGATGAACTTTCGATAATATCTGATATGGCCCAGTGTTGCGCGCAGGTGTTTAACACTCCTTGGGGCTTCCAAATTGATTATTACTGTGATCTTGGCAGGGTCCACCATGAGTCCTTGCCTGCATACCACATGACCCAACAAAATCCCAAAGGGGACACAAAACAAGAACTTTTTTAGGTTCAGCACAATCTGATACCTTCGGCACGTATCCAACATTAAGCACAGATTGTCTACATGGCGCTTGACTAGCCCAAACACTGTCTAGTCATCAAAATAGACCTCCAAGAATTTTTGAATGAACTCGTTGAATGCCACGATGACTACACGAGAGAATATTTTTGCGCATTCTTAAGTCCAAACAACATTACTGTATACTGGAAACAACCCCATTCTGTCACAAAGTTTTTCTTACTCCTATCCTATGGCACGATCTTAATCTGATGGTACCTAGAGAACCCATCAGTGAAGGAATACGCTTCTTGTCCTCCCACATTTTCTAGTACTTCATCAATAAACGGTGTCGGAAAGGATCATGGATGCAGGTATCATTAAGCTTTCTAAGATCTACGCAAATCCTTATTTCGTCCTTATGTTTCTTTTCCTGAACTACCATTGGACTCACCCAATCAGATTTGTCCATGGGTTTAATAATACCTGCTTCAAGCATCTTGTCCAACTCCAAGCGGACCTTTTCCTTGTATTTGGGATTAAGGCGATATGGCCTCTACTTAACAGGCTTCACATCTAGTTTCAGAATTATTTTCATCACTCCCAAATCATCCATGATGCCTTTCAAGTTCGAAAATTTTGTAGGGAAAAAGTCCTGATATTTGCAGAGTAACTCAGTGACTTTATCTACTGTAGCATCATCCTAGTAATCCCCAATCTTCGCAAACGTTGGCTCTGCCTTTGTGCCTATGTTTACTTTTCTAGTTTTCAATGGCGTAGTGATGTTTGGATTCTCTATCGTTGGTCCCTATACCTCGCGGTGGCCTTCTATTTCTAGAATGTTAATATCCCTCGAATCTACATCCTCTCCTTCAGCAGTCACATTATATCACGCCAATGCATGGCGCAGTTGGGTGCTCCAATCTGGTTGAATCAATTCCAAAGGATCCTGCGGTATTCTAAAGATCATTGTCTCAACCTCCTATAGTGCCTCATTAATGCTTTCGAACCCATATTCAAAGCTAAATGTCCTCACAAACCCTTCTCTTAAGACATCCCATTCCACGGTGTCGTGGCGAAGCTCCGTCTCCAAATACTAGTTCATAGGGATTACATCCAAAGTGTGACAAAATAGATGCACCCATTCTAGCTACGACTCCGTTCCATATACCTTAGTACATTTAGCCAAGTGATCGCGTGGATCATTCTTCCCATCATACTTCTCAGTTACCCGTACTTTAGGCCGACAAAACCGTGTTCTCATCTTTCTTATGTAATCGTGCCACTCATCAATTTGTCTTTATGCATACGCCACCACCGAGTGGGCGTAGCGCGCAATGCCCAGTCCAATGCCTGAAAATGGTAACCCTATGTAACTTCTCTTTAAAAAGCATCCAAAAATTTATCCATGTTAGTTAAACGATTTGGTCATCATGTTGCAGTGTAATGTGGATACTTCATGTAGCCTGTTTTTCCAATGTTCCAACTCTTCGTCTGAATCCGAAGTACAGGAACTTTCACAGTCCCATGAAATTCGTTGATCAGCTATCGGATTAACCCAGTCTTGTACTCGCGCAGTGATTTTATAGATCTGATCCAAATCATCATCACTCTCCTAATATTCGTGGACGGTTCGGTATAGCACAGTCCTTCTGCAAGGTCCAATGGTACTACGACGTAGAGAAATTTCCTTTCAAATGGCATTATCTGCTTCTTAAAATTGATGACCCCATTCATATCGATAGCCCGATCAATTCCTAGGAGTGTGGGGTATGGATTTCTATCATTAACAATCTCTATTACTTCAAAATCAACGAGCATGCTCACACCTTTTATATCTATGTCTTCCCATCATCTCCTAGGTTTTCTTAGGAAATATGTTCACGTCAGACCCCAAATCTAGAATAACCTGGTCCATCTCATAGTCTCCTATTTACGCAGTAAGCCTCATCTTGTGCCTTATTATTGCCTTATGCTTACCGATCTTTCTGACTACGCCGGGTCCATCAGAAGAATTGTCCTTACTGGCACATTTGTTGATCAACTCTTGTAGCCCTTTTATAGCCTTGTTGTCATGCAATAGTTTCATACAAGCCTCCAAGAATGTGGTAAGCATAGAGGGGTCAGTCTCTCTAGGCGTGCTGGTATCTGACTGTTTGTTCTGACTTCCTGAGGTAGAGGCCTCAGCAAATCTTTTCTTTGCTTCCATGAATGTTTCCTTCACATGCTCCAGATCAAACCCAAACTCCTTTTCTGAAGCCTTACAGACCCACTCAATTTCTTCAGGTTGTTTCCCTTTATCATCACCAATCATCATTTTGCTTCACAACACAATATTCACATTTGGATCCTCTTCGCGGGGCTCGGCCCTCATCATCTGTAAGTTTTGGGTAGGTTGCTAAGGCTGCGCCTTCTTCTCCTTCATTTTAGCTATCAATATAGGGAATTCTGCTATTGCGTGGTCAAACTAAGTGCAGTATCGACATGATGGCATGTTTGGTATGTACACTCACGTGCATAGTGTCCTAGTGTTTCACAATTATAGCAAATAACTTGCCCTCGACCTCTCCCAGGTCCTCCTCCTCCTCAGCCTCATCCGCGGTTCTGATATCCTCTGTGCGCTTCCCCAGTGCGCTGATCTAAAGGCCAAGTTTATGCTTGCATTAGATATGTGAGGATTTTGTCCATCATTAGTTCGTAGCTACGGAAATGGCATTCATCATGGCCCACCAATTTATAGAAATCGTAAAATAATTGTTGGGGTGTTTGCACAAATTTTTTCAACAAGTGGCAATTGTACATTACATGTTTTCCAGCCACTTGATAGATAGCGCACCATAGCACGGGCCTCGTACTTGATCCTGATGGAGCTTCTTGCCTTAGGGGCATTGGCCTTCCCCTTGTAATATAAGTTGCGAAGATAGGGCACTGATCTTTATCATGCCCATGCATTTTACACTTAAGGCACCAAACCTCTTCGTGCACCTCCAGCCAAGCCACTTTTTCCTTCTTCAAACTCTGCAACTCCAAGCAAAGGTTATGTAATTCCGCATGAATTTGTTGAACCCCCAAAGAAGCATCCTGAATAGGCACTTCATGTAATCTCATCGCAATTTCCAAGGCTTCCGCCTGAGTTCTTATCTTTTTTTGTGATAAAGAAACCCTTAGGTGGGGCAGGAGCGAGGCTACAAACCATTTGTGGTGCTGACTATTTGTGAGATTCATGTTAGCTTCGCGGATCTGGCAATTCAATATTTGATTTGATTCCCAGGGCGTTTCGTCGGGCCTCATCATGATTTCCTTGAATCCAATTACTGATAGCGATTTAGACTTAGGCTTGCTGAATTCTTTGTTCAGAGTGGTTTGTCTATCTGCTAATGGTGCCAGCAGGTTATCGATGGAGTACTTAATGTACCATGTCAGCATGTGATCCTGTAGAGAGGTAACCAATTGTACCTTCTTTATATTGCCATTCGTAATTTGTTGTGTTGTCCACATAGCCTTCGTGACAAACCAAAACTGATCTGGATCCTCACTTCCTAAGCCCTTGAAAACCAATAACTTCATTGTATTCGACATGTTGACCAACAACAGAGGTGGTGGTGGTGTGGGTGAAGGTGTATGTTGTGGAGGTGGTGTGGGTGGATGAGGTATCTGTGGAAATCCCTGACTTATCAACTGGACAACGCTTTGCGGTGAAGCCTGTATTGCTCCCTCGTTGTCACCTGAAGGAGGTCCAATCAATGGACTATATTCAGGACCTGTTCTCCCTTGATGTTGGCTTATATGCGCCTGACCCAGGTTCGGAAGAGTTATTTAACCAAACAAATCCCGCAACTACCAACCCTTTCAGCAACAGCCCGTGGAGCGTGGACTGAGGTCTCACCCAAAGTAGCAGGGGAGGATGTTGGAACCAGGTTTCCACACCCTTGGGATGTCTTGATGTGGTCTGGAGTTTTCACGCACTGTTTTGTGGCTTCACACCACTCTGCTTCATGTAATCTGGACCAAAAGACTCCTTAGTACTTATTAATGCATTGTTATAGATCAGATCTACTTGTAACGGTCTTTAAGCAAACATTTATCAAGAATAACCAGTTCGTGTACTTAGAAAAGATATAATTTGTATAAACTTATACCTTAGACATACGCGCATAGATCAAAAAGTTTATATTATCCACAATTTAGCCAGATCCGCAATAATTCAGATTTAACACAGAATTTCAAAATCAACTTATCTTTATTCAATTCTTTTCACCAATACATCCAGATCCACCTTGTGCACTTAGCTGTAGGGGTCCACGCACATAGCTGCGGACTCTACTAGGCCTCTGCGCACACAGCTGCAGAGCCTCTATCTACCTACCAACACCCTTGACTCGGACTTACAGATGCTTCAAGACTTTGCTCCTCAACAACCCATTACATTTCAGATCCAAAATTACCTATCAAAAGCTACGTTCTACCCATAGAGCCTCGCTCTATTTATACATTCCCATGGTCCGCGGACCATGGATAAGCTGACTTACTTCTTATTCTTCTATTTTATTTCTTTGGCGGACAACCCTTTGACTTGATTTATTTACAATTTGCGCTCCGCGCACATCGCAGAGTCTTTACCATACCTTTCCCAAAATTGCGAGCTTTGAGCCCCAAAACTGTTGCACAAGCCCTCTGCTACCCAACAGTCCCCAAACATAATCATCGTGACTTGTCCCAAGTCACATGTCGGTGCGGCGAGACACATTGCCTAGGCTCCGTGGTTCACCTCCATGTGAGTGATATCCTTTATTCTGCTGCTCCCTCTTCGTCTCCTGCAATGCTTCTTCCAACTCATGATTCGTTGTTTCTACCAATTCTTGCAATCGATAATACTCATTATACTCTGCTCGGTTAACATAGAACACCCCCTCCTAGGATTTTAGCTCTAGTTGGGTGCCACATACGAGACCTCTTCATACCAATGCAGCGAATTACTAAGTTCGTCTCTTCTCTTTGCACTATCTGCTATAGCGTGTGTTGCAATTTTGCAAGACCCTTGTTGCTGTCTGTGAGATCCCAATCTTCAAGATACAATAGAGACGACTTGTTAACTGCAAGTCCACCTTTGGCTCCATACTTACAGCTTTTCCTCTATCCTTTATGGTTCACTGACCAGCCCATGGGTAAGGCAACGACATCTGAACCAGTTCTGCTTCGTGTCTACAATTTTCTGGCACATCCCTTCCCGTCGATGCTGAACTCTACATCATGCCCGCAATTGTCCACACCATATTTTTCAGAAAGCCCTACAGTTTTGGCCATATCGTAACTCTCGGCCTTACTCCTTGAGCGTAGATAATGAAGAGTTCCATAGCAGTGGGAAAGCACAACAGCTTAAGGTTCTCAAAAGCATAGCCTTTTCGATAGAGGCCCCCCAATGATTTATAAGTGTTTCGAAATTCAAATTCGTGGGCTCCCACCTTTTCCAGTGTCCTCATGTTAAGCCTGTGGCAGATCGTTCCAGATCCGACTCGTACCTTGTCTCTTAATTGCCCGTCACCCACTCCCTTTTGCCATAACGCAGACATCTTGTCATGAATAGTGACAATAACGGTCACCTTGCTACTTGCCAATGTAGCAACGCATCCCTTTCCACGCAACCGTGACCCTTATGACAGGCCATATCCACGCGCACCCCTGTGGTCACGCAGCTACCCCCCAGACTGCTTTATCATCCAGCACTCTCTTTCAACTAGCTAGAGCAATGAGACTGTCCTTCGGTTGATTAGTCAGGCGGTCGGGCCACCCATGTAGAGCTTCAGGCGACTGCCATTTACTCTTCCTGGGAAGGGGTCTCCATTGAGCTTGGCCAGCTGGACCACGCCTCCATCTGTAACTTCTTTGACTACATAAGGACCCAACCAATGCATTCGGATTTTGTCAGGAAATTTCTCAAACTTGCTGTCATATAGTAATACTAGGTCATTCTCCTTGAAAGTGCACACCTTGATATGGCAATCATGCCACGCTTTCTCTCATTGTTTTTGTACTTGCTGATGGAATCCGGCCAAAAACCGTTCCTCCTCAGGTTCCTCTAGTTGTGCGAGTCGTTCCTCCAAAGCCCCCGGTCAATCATGCCTGTTATTTCCATGATTCACAAACTAGGTACAATATACTCCATGGGTATAACAACTTCCTTACCATAGACTAACCGAAAAGGTGTCTAGCCCGTCAACTTCTTGCACGTGGTTTGGTAAGCCCATAGCACAACAGGGATGCGCAAGTCCCAATCATTTCGCTGTGCATTACAGACCTTAGTCAACACAGTCTCCAAAATTTTGTTGAATGCTTCGACAGTCCCATTCACTTGCGGATGGTATGGCGTACTCTGTTGATGATATATCCAAAATTCCTCAGTGAGTGCGCTAATCATTTCATTCAGAAAGTGTGTTCCCTAGTCACTCATTAGAATTTTGGGACATCCAAACCGTGTCAACACGTTCTCAAACAAAAATTTCACCACTGTGGTAGCCGTGCAGTCCTTAACCGGCTGTGCTTCTACCCACCAGGTCAAATATTCTGTCGCGGTGATGATATAGCACGCACCCATCTTCCCTTGAGGTGCAATAGGTCCCACGAATTCAATTGCCCACTTCTCGAATGGTTGCAGCATCATCTGTGGATTGAGCGGCATTTCATCCCTTCGTAATGGTTTCCTATTCCGTTGGCATACGTCGTAAGCCCAACAGTATGCTTTCGAGTCTTGATGTAGAGTTGGCCACCATAGTCCTGCACAAAGAATCTTCTATGTTGTGGTGCAACCAACATAATGTCCTCCAGCAACCTCTCCATGTTCTTCAGCCAGGATCTGTCCTCGCTTGAATTCAAGTACATATCTACATAATATTTCATAGTTGCCCATCTTGTAGAGGTGTCCTGCAATAACAGTAAAGTCTGCTATGTGTATCACCAATTCTTTTTTCTGTTGAACAGAATATCCTTGCGAAGCAGTTCTTGTGGTTAAGAAATGGATTATGTCCTCAAAATGGCCATCCGCGACACATACTGCTTACAATTGTGCATCCAGTTATCCTTCCTCCAAGTTCGTGGGCTCTTCGAAGTTCTCAATGCAAGATAGGTGGTCTGGTCCTGCGTTCAAACATCCTGGCTTTACGACGACTTCGAAGTCATATTCTTGAAATAATAACAACCACCTACAAATGCGCCCCCCCAACACAGGCTTATTCACTAGGTATTTTAGCGCAGAGTGGTCAGTATACATCTTAAAGTGTCCTCCGAGCAGATAGTGGCAGTATTTCTGGAGTGTATATACCATCGCCAATCCTTCTCACTCAGTACTAGAGTAGTTCTTCTTAGCTTTTGACAATCATCGACTTGCGAACGCAATCAAATGATCAATTCCCTCTGCTCCTTCTTGAGTGAGTACCACGCCAAACGCGATACACGACGCGTCAATGTGCACATGAAATTCGATGTCCCATTTCAGAAAGATAAATATAGGGGTTGATGCCATCTTTTCCTTGAGCATTTCCAGACTTTTGTTGCATTCCTCATTCCAAAAATAATTAGCATCCTTCTTCAGCAACTGTTCCATTGGTGTCGTGATCTGTGTGTAGCTTTTTATGAACTTCCGATAGTAACTAGTGTGTCCCAGTGTGGCGCGCAGTTGTTTGACACTTCCTGGTGCTTGCAGATTGAGTATGACAACGATCTTCGCTGGATCGGCCATCATACCTTACTTACAAACCACATGGCCAAGAAAGTTCCCAAAGGGGATCAGGAAAGTACACTTCTTCAGATTTAGCGTGATATGGTGCTTTCGGGAAGTATCTAGCATTAATTTTAGGCTCGCGGTATGTTTCTTAACTAGCCCAAATATGGTCCAATCAATAAGATATACCTCTAAGAACTTGTGTATAAATTCCTTGAATGCAACTACCACCACGCAAGAGAATATCGCCGATGCATTATTTAGTCCAAAGGGCATCACCGTATACTGAAGACATCCCCATTCAGTGGTGAATGTTGTCTTACTTCTGTCTTCTGGCGCGATCTTGATCTGGTGGTAACCCGAAAAACCGTCTATGAAGGAGTAGGCTTTCTGTCCTCCCACATTCTCCAGTACTTCATCTGTAAATGGCGTCGGAAAGGGATCGTTGACACATGCATCATTGAGCTTTCTGAGATTGACGCAAATGCAAATTTCACCCTTTTGTTTCTTTTCTTTCAAAACCATAGGACTCACCCAATCGGACTCTTCTACTGGTTCAATTATTCTTGCCGCATGCATCTTGTCTAACTCTTCGTAGACCTTCGCTTTGTATTTTGGATTCAACCGGTAAGGCTGCTGCTTAACTGGCTTTGCATCCGGCTTTAGGGTTATCTTCATCATTCCCAGGTCATTGAGGATCCCTTTTAACTCCGTGATTTTTGTGGGGAATAAATCTTGATATTCTCGAAGCAACTCAACCACCTTTTCCACCGTGGCATCGTCCCAATAGTCTCCTAGCATTGCATACTTCGGCTCTTCCTCTGTTTTGATGTTTACTTGTTTCATTTTTAGTGGCGTGGTGATGTCTGGATCCTCGATTGCTGGTCCGCACACCTCGCGACTCCCCTCTGTTTCTGGAATATTGATGTTTCTAGGGTCATCCTCATCATCTTCTACCTGCACATTGTAACATTCCATGGCTTGGCTCAACTGTCGCGACCAGTTTGGTTGCATGATTTCTTCTGGTTATGATGGTATTTTGAAGATAGTGGCCTTTACCACCTACAACACATCATCCATAGTATACAACACGTCATCCATAGTATCCATCCATTCATCCTCAAATAGGAAAGTTGACAGAAACCCTTCGCGCAAGATATCCCATTCGCTTGTTCCATGTCGGAGCTCTGTTTCAGTATACCAATTCCTTGGGATGGCATCTAGGGTATGATAAAATAAGTGTACCCACTCCTGTTGAGGCTCCTCTCCATAGGCTTGTACCCATTTGGTTAGGTGCATGCACGAATCATCACGTCCATCACATTTCTCCATTATGTGTAGTTCTGGCCTTCCAAATCTTATATGCATCATGCGCCTACATTCGTGCCAATTTTTGAAGGTTCCTTCATGTGTGTCCCACCAACGTGCAGGCGTCGCACGCAATGCCCATTTTAATGCATCGAACCGCTAGTGCTCTAGTACTGTGCTTTCAAATTCGATCAAGAATTCATCTACTACTATTAACCCATCATACATCGGTAGTTCTCAATCCTAAGCTTTAACGCAACACAATGATTTAGTCACCATATTGCAGTTTAACGTGGTTACCCCTTTCATCCGGTTATGCCATCACTCATCTTCTTCATCTGAATCTTCAGTGTCGAAGTCTGCATGCTCCCCCCTTTAGTCGGGTCTAGTGGAATGACTACGCAGAGCGACTTCTTCTCAAATATCATTTTCCGCTTCTTTAAATTAATAACTCCATTCATGTCAGTGGCCCAGTCTATTCCTAATAACGCAGGGTAAGGGCTACTTTCATCCACAATTTCGATTACCTCGAAGTCCGTTTGGGTGCTCGCGCCTTCTATATCTACCATAATCCCTTGCAGTCTTCCCATGGGAAAAATCTTCTGTTGATTTGCCATCCTCAATTGAATAGGAGACCATTGCAGCGTGGGCTTGCCCATGCGCTCCCATGTCTATCTAGGTAGTACATTTGCATCTGAGCCTAGGTCCATAATGATTTGATCCATCTCATAGTCACCAATCTGTGTTGTTAACCACATTTCCCGCCTAGTCCGCGACGCATGTTTTCCCAATTTTCGGATCACGCGAGGTTCACTTGACCCTGCACACCTATTTATCAATTCTTGCAAGCCCTTGACCACTCTATTGTCACGAAGCAATTTCATGCATGTCTCTAAAAAGGTATTCAACATCGAGGGATACCTTTCTAGCTCAGATTGATCCCTACTACCTGGGGTAGAGACCTCCGCGAAGCTCTCCCTAGCTTCTAGACCTATCTCCTTGCGGACTCCTGCATCCTCCTTGGTTGGTTTTCCCTTATCCTTTCTTGTGACCGTGCCACTTCTAAGCACCATATTTATGGTGGGATCTTCCTCGCATGGTTCAGCCCTCATCATCTGGACATTCTGTGTCATCATAGATTGTGTTGCCTTTTTCTCACGAATCTGTGCTATCAGTGTGGGGCAATCTATCAGTTTGTGATTGAATTGTTCGCAATAAGGGCATGATATTCTAGTTGGATTGGTATAGTCCCGCGCGTAGTGACTGGTCCTCCACAATTGTAACAGATGAGTTGTCTGTGACCCCTTCCTGGCCCCATTCCCCATCCTCGTCCACGCCCCTGGAATCCACTGTGCGCTATCACCGCAGCTGGATCCTGACCTCGCACTTCAGTCTGCATTTTGTAAGTAGGTGACTGGTCCATCAATAATTGATAACTACGGCAGTCTCGTTCCTCATGGCCCACCGATCTACAAAAGTTGCAAAATAGCCACTAGGGGGGGTGGTTGTCTCATGTTCTGTAATAGATGGCAGTTGTCCGTGGCATGCTTTCCTCCCTCCTGACATATGTGCACTATAGTGCGGGCGCCGAGCTTGGCCCTGCCTATGCCTCTAGCCGCAACAGCATTGGTCCCCCTACTACCAAATATTTCGCAAAGACTGGACAGTGATCTTTATCATGACCCTGGCTCCTACACTTTATACACCATACTTCCTCCCGGGCTCCTTGGCGGGGTGCTTGTTCTTGTTTTAACTTCTGCATTTCCAAACATAGGTTTTGTATTTGCGCATGGATTTGATGAACTCCCAACCCTGGATCCTGTATCAGAGTTTTGTACAACCTCATCGTGGTCTCTAATGCTTCGGCTTGGGTTGAGATCTTTTGTTGTGATAGTGTCGTCTTTAGATGTGGTGTTAGTGACGCCACAAACCACGTGCAATGTTGCGCATCCGACAATGTCATGTTCGCCTCACTGATTGTACTTTTCAATCTCTGATCTAAATCCCACGAAGTTTCGCCAGGCATCATCGTGATTTCCTTGAACCCTATGATCGACTGTGTTTCTGATTTCGGCCGGCTCATCTCTTTTTTTAATTCGGTCTAAATCTTCACTGTCCCTGCATTCAGGTTATCGCTTGAGTACTTTATATACCATGTCAACACTCAGTCCTGCAACACGCTAACTAAGGTATCCTTCTTGATGTTATCATCCATAACTCCATGCGCTTCCCATATTTCCGCTACCACGAACCAAAATTGTTCTAGATCTTCGCTTCCTACTCCTTTGAATACTGGTAGCTAGATTGCACTCGTCATTCTTGACCTTTGGCTTGCACGTCGATGTCCTATAAAATCGTATTGCTCCTGATCCAATCAATCTTCAAGCTCTTTCCTTGTAGGATTCCAATGTTCTGACATCAAAGACCCCTTAGGCAGATCCCAATCCCAGCAACGGAACCATTTGTTGGCTTATATGGGCCTGACCTAGGTTCAGAAGAGTTATTTAGCCAAACAAATCTTGCAGCTACCGGCCCTTTCAGCAACAGCCCGCGGAGCGCGGACTGAGGTCTCACCTGAAGTAGCAGGGGAGGGTGCTGGAACCAGGTTTCCGCACCCTTGGGATGTCTTGATGTGGTCTGGAGGTTTCGCGCACCATTCTGTGGCTTCATGCCACTTTGCTTCACGCAGATCTGGACCCAAAAAACACCTTAGTACTTACTAATGCGTTGTTATAGATCACATCTACTTGTAATGGTCTTTAAGCAAACATTTAACAAGAATAACCAATTCGCGAACTTAGAAAAGATACAGATTTGCATAAACTTATACCATAAACATACGCGCATAGATCGAACAATTTATATTATCCACAATTTAGCCAGATCCACAATAATTCAAATTTAACACAAAATTTCAGAATCAACTTATATTTATTTAATTCTTTTCACCAATACATCCAGATCTGCCCTACGCACTTAGCTGCAGGGGTCCACGCACATAGTTGTAGACTCTACTAGGCCTTTGCGCACACAGCTGCAGAGCCTCTATCTACCTACCAACACCCTTGACTCGGACTTACAGACCCTTCAAGACTTTGCTCCTCAACAACCCATTACATTTCAGATCCAAAATTACCTATCAAAAGCTACCTTCAACCCATAGAGCCTTGCTCTATTTATACATTCCCATGGTCCGCATACCATGGGCAAGCCGACTTACTTCCTATTCTTATATATTATTTCTTGGGTGGACAACGCTTTGACTTGATTTATTTACAATTCACACCCCACGCACTTCGTAGAGTCTTTACCATACTTTTCCCAAAATTGTGGGATTTGAGCCCCAAAACTATTGCGTGGGCCCTCTACTACCCAACACTTAATTTCTAAAACTTTGTCCGCTTCGTGTTGATCCAAATATCAAGGTAATGGCATAACCCCTTTTCATACAAGAGCATATTAATCTAAGTATTCAAAGATTTTAAATACTTACCTTACGGCCCCTTGAAGGCGTCGCTCTGCTTCACTGTAATTGACTGAGGTATCAACTGTGAAGTCTGTAACAAATCCTCCAATGACTCGATCAAGCCAGTGATCAATTTCGCATGTCATCTTATCTTCAAAAGCTTCCAACCTCTGCATGATCTCTGGGGTCCACACAATCGGACCATCAAGCATCCACCTTCCTTGTTTGTCTGCTAATTTTGCGATCCACTCTTATAGTTTGATTAGAAAGGTGCAGAAGAAGATCTCGTGTATTTCTGTGTACAAATATCTGTCCAACCACTATTCTTTCTTTAGGCGTGGATTTTGGTTTTCTTACACCGCAAATTCACGGATCTTTCTATTCAACCACTTCTCAATTTCCTTCTTGGTCAGAGTCCAGTGATGTGACATCACACATCTCTTTATCTAGATCCCAGTCCCAACAATGGAACCATTTGTTGGCTTAGTGGGTCTTGATCCAGGTTCAAAGTTAGTTGTGCCAAACAAATCCCTACACTACTAGCCCTTTCGGCATCAATCCACGGAGCGCGGATTGAAGTCTCACCCAAAGCAGTATGGGGGGGTGTTGGAACCAAGTTTCCACACCAAGAGACTAGTGTGATGTCTTTTTTTGATCTAGATTTGCCTCCACGCAGATCAATAAGCCTTTATGGCTTATCGATGGAACTCCCTTTAATCATCTTCTAGACCTCTGCGAAGGTCTATGACTAGATTTTACGAGCCTTGAATAGGCTAATCAACTACTTACGCACATCCAAGATTATTCTTAACGCAATATTTATTCAGATCTGCTTAAGTCTTAGATAACTTTAACATGCAATGGTATAATCTTCGCGTAAAGACTTGACATCAATTGTGTTCACATAACAATATAGATCAAGTAAAGTCATACATCAATACAACATTATTTCATAAACCTGTCATTCATCACAGCATAAAGTGCACTATAACAGAAGTAAATGGATAAACACAGGAATTTCTGTAATAATCTTCTTTATTGATAATCAGTTAAGCTTACAGAATCAAGACTTCCCTGTGCACTTAGCTACAGGCGTCCACGCACTCAGATGCAGACATTACTCTAGGCCTCTGCGCACACAGTTGCAGAGCCTTTCTTCTACCTTATGCGCTAACTTAGAATCCTTTTGTCAGACCCATAGACAACTTCTATTCTTCTATTATCATGCCTTAGAATCTCTAAGACACACCTATTTATACAATCACATGGTCCGTGGACCATGGGTATATCTTCACAATGCCGACTTAACTTAAATAAAAGAGGGTAAAAACCTTTTTTGACTCTTTACTTAACTACACACTCCAAGACCACAATTTGCAGAGACTTTCCATATTTTTACATAAAACTTAGGTTTTTTCCCTAAAATTGACTCAGGGGACCCTATCCCAATAACAACAAGCAAGCACAATAGGTCTACAGTGGAGAGACATCTTATCCTCCTTATGTTATGGAAATCCAAGAGATCAACCTTCGGTCTAGGAGAGTGCTTCTAGATAACCACCCACCTTCTCCACCGGAAGATCTTGAAGAAGAGAAAGAAGAGAGTGTTCCTCAAGTCAATCAACCTCCTTTTCCTGAGAGGTTGATCCTGTTGGGTGTGGAGCCTGATTATCTTCTTTATTCAGAGGTATCACCGCATTGGACCCCAGTTCGTAAGGTGGCGGCAATGCCGCCCGTAATATTTTCACTGCAAGGGGGGTCCAAGCAGGGGATCGGGGGTAGCGCCCCCGAAGCTAAAAATTCATGTAAAATTGCCTTATAAAATGTTGTAATTTCGTAGTCAATCTAGGCCGTTCATTACAAGGAGATCTGACGGTGGAAGTTATGTTTAATTTAGGGCTTTTTTTTTCCCTAGAAGGCAACCCCTTGCTATATATGAGGGAATTGTACTACATCTATGTAGATCTATATTCTGAGTGAGAAAGAGAGAGGAGACTGTGTGAGAGCGAAGAGGGAATTACAGCGGATTTGCTGTAGGTTGTATCTCTTCATTTTGTTGGATAATATAAAAGGAAGGACTAGTTATTTCTCTATGGACGTAGCCCAAATTGGGTGAACCACGTATATCTGTGTCTCTCTTGTTTTATGTGTTTTCTGTGTTTCCATTTCTGCAATATATTTTATGTGTTCCATTGCTCTATAATATATAATTTTCTAACAGATCCACCCTAGCCAGCACACCCAAGAAGAGGTTGAACTTTTGGGAGAATTAAAAAATTTGTGCGCTAGAATACCCCTTCTCCAAGCTATTAAAGATGTTCCCATATATAATAAGATCAACAAGGAGAAATGTTTTAAAAATCCCAAGAGAAGAAAAAGATACCCCCTCCATATATGTTGTTGGGAAATTATCTTATTTGATGCTTGGGAGGGTGATCTTCCCGAAATATCTAGACCCTAGAAACCCTGTAGTGTATGTGCACATTTATGGCTTTATAGTCCCTAACACCCTGATTGATCTTGGGGTTGAAATCAATGTGATGACTAAGGAAACCATGCTAAAGCTAAACCTCCAAGAGGATTTGAGAAAGACCACCACAGTGGTGAGGTGTTATGGTCTCCATTAACTCTTGGGAATATATATTGATTTCCTCATTCTCCAACCCAAATTAAGTTTAATGGCTATCCTCCCAACTTGGGAAGGCCATGGTTAAGCACTGTTGATGCTTATATTATTGTAGAAATTTTTAATAATGAACACTTATTCATAGAGATTATCCCGATTATACACTATTGCGGAATACATGCACAATACATAATCTCCTCTACGTTGATCATCAATTTAGCAGCATTAAAAACCATGAAACATCAATCGCATGCACACATTAACATAGTATGTAACTGGGGAAAAGCATGCAACTGAAAACCCCACACTATCTATATATTATAATGATAGAGAACATGTAACAATACATAGTACAATACTCCTCTCAAGTATCCAGCACTATCTCCACCTGTTACACACAAAACTAGCTCAGATCTGATCAATCACAGCTCAAATCTCCTCCACTGCTTTTCCTGCCTCCACTGCGAAATCTGCAAGAGAAATCATCCACTCTATAAAAACGAATTCCATTGGTATACTACGCAAGCCATCATTGGCAATCTCCATCCATGCATGTGCAAATCTCATCCACAAATATAGTCACAACTGATAGCAATCTCAACCACTAACACTTGTCTCCACTGAACTGTACATGCACTGAGTTAACTGATGTATTCTTCAGTTGCTTTATGAGTTAATAATTAGTGAATTAATTAATATTTAATTCACACAACTCATCACTTTAGTTATACTAAAATACAACTAGTTCAACCAAGTCAAACTGAACACAACTCCATCAACTCCACCGAAACTCAACCACATGAGTTCTAACTGAAGTCTTGCATGCAATAGCTCAACTGACCCACAAGAAAAGTGTATTTCCTTCTGACAGCTGCATGTGCCACATTTGTAGCTCAAACTGAAGTGCTCCAAGAGGATAAGATAATGTTTATAGTCCAAATATTATTATGAAACAATAATATTCGACTGTTCTATTTTTAGCCTGGCAGTCTAAAAATAGAAACCGCCCATATGTCTAAAAATAGAAGTCCGTCTATTTTTACCAACATGACCAATTATCCACAAATAGCATCGTGCAACTCATAGACCATGATCCATATTTCTAAAAATAGACTTTGCGCCAAAAATAGCCTACGGGCCCACTTAGTGAAGGCGACTCCCTTCCACTAAGCTCCATCATATTGTTGCATTCTCAACACTCCCTCTCAACAAGATATGGATTATCAGCAACCCCTATCTTGCCTCGGTGGTATTCGAATTTGCTCCTAGTGAGCGCCTCCGTCAAGATATCAGCATCCTGATCCTCCGTTGGAATGTATGAAAGTAACATGACTCTCCACTGCACACAATCTCTGATATGATGGTACCTGATGTCAATGTGCTTAGATCTATCATGAAACACTGGATTAGCCGAGAGTTTAATGCAACTCTGGTTATCACAGTAAATCACAGTAGGCTCCAAGTATGAACCGAACAACCTGACCAGGATCTTCCTCATCCATATAGCCTCACATGCAACCAAACTTGCTGCCATATACTCAGCCTCTGCTGAACTGAGTGCCACGGATCTCTGCTTCCTGTTGTACCAAGAAACTGCTGTCGACCCAATATTGAAGACCCCTCCTGATGTGCTCTTTCTATCTGTTGGGCTCCCTGCCCAATCTGCATCCGTGAAGCCACATAGCTTCACCTCATCCTCCTGTCTGTACCACAAACCATATCCCGATGTGCCTCTGAGATAATGCAATACATGCTTGCCTGCCTTCCAGAAGAGTTTGGTTGGCTTAACCATAGCTTGTGAAAGTTGGTTAACAGCATAGCATATATCCGGTCATGTATTGACCAGATACATAAGCGACCCCACCAACTGTCTATAAATAGTGGCATCCACTTCTTTTGTTGAAGTGGCATCCTCCTTCCTCCAACCTCTAGGAAGAGGAATATCAACAGGCTTGTAGCCATGCATGTTGAACTTCTCCAGTATCTCCCGAGCATACTTACCCTGAGAAACAAATAGTCCATCACTACGCTGCCAGATTTCCAATCCCAGGAAATAATGAAGGAGGCCCAAGTCCTTCATCTCAAAATCCTTAGCAAGATCATCCTTGCATGAAAGTATCAACAGCTCATCACCTGTTAGAATCAAATCATCTACATAAAGTACAATGATAAGCAACTTACCCTCCACCACAATCTGGTATAGGTTAGGATCCGCCTCACTCTTAGAGAATCCAAGTTCGATGAAATAACTCTCTATCCGTGTGTACCAAGCACGTGGTGCTTGTTTCAACCCATACAACGCTCTCTTGAGCTTGCACACATGCGACTCGCTGCTGAAGATCTCCTCCTCCTCCTCCTTAATGACTCCATTGAGGAACGCAGTCTTCACATCCATCTGATGAATGTGCCACCCCATCTGTGCTGAGAGAGAAAGAATCGTCCGTATGGAAGAATACCTGCGACAAGTGCAAAGGTCTCCTCATAATCAATCCCCTCTATCTGTGAAAAGCCTTAGGCAACAAATCTTGCCTTGTACTTCTCTACACTCCCGTTAGCTGCCTGCTTAACTTTGTAGATCCATCTCGAACCCACCACTGATTTCCCTTCCGGTCTTGGGACAATCTCCCATGCATTGTTTCTGACAATCGAATCATACTCTTCCACCATGGCATCTACCCATGTGGGATCCTCCATAGCTTCCTCGAAAGAGGATGGCTCAGTCACAACACATTTTCTCACAAGTGCCATGTATCCAGTGTACCGATCGGGTGATTGTCTCTGTCTACGTTGAGCTGTAGGTGGTTCTACAACTTTCTCTGCGTCTTGAGCTAGTCGCTCAGCTTCTGTCAAGCGCTTTCGCCCTCTGATGGTTGGCACTGCATGAGTGGTCTCTTCCACTCCATCAACTTCGTCCCGTGGCTGATCCACGTCTTGAAGCTCATATTTAGGAACTAATAGCTCCTCATATGCATGCAAGTGTGGCTCCCTCTCAAGCGAACACTTCATGGCTTTCTCCTCCTGAAATTTTATATCCCGTCGCACAACAGTCTTGCCACTGTCTAGCAAATACACACGATAGTTGTGGGGCATATCATTGTACCCCACAAATATTCCAACCTCTGCGGTCAGATCTAGCTTCTTCCTGGCATCCTTCGTCACATGCATGTAAATGTTAGCACCAAAAATCCTCAAATGAGAAAGATCAGGCTTCTTACTAGAATAAGCCTCCTCGGGTGCACTCATGCCAAGTATCCTGTGAGGACAACGGTTCTGCACATATACTGTAGTATTGCATGCTTCCGCCCACAAATGAACGGGTAGGCCCTGATCATACAACATCGTCTGTGCATCACCGACGATCATTCTGTTCTTCTGCTCAGCAACCCCATTTTGTTGTGGGTTATGGGGAGCTATGAGCTCTCTTCGAATCCCTTCTGCACTGAAAAAGTCCTTGAACTCACCAGAGATGTATTCACCAGGGCCTTCACCTTCTTCCCCGACTCCTTCTCGACCAGTGCTTTGAACTCACAGAACTTTAAGTATGTCTCGCTCTTCTTCTGCATGAAAAAGATCCAACACTTACGAGAGAAATCATCAACAAAGATCACATAATACCTGTGTTCTGTTGTCGAAGCTACTGAGAAAGGTCCACACACATCTGTTCGAATTCTCTCAAGGATCAACGTGGCGTGACTATCCTTCTCGTGAAAGGTGGCTTTCACAAACTTTCCCAAAGTACACCCCTTGCACTGATCTGACTACGCAAGAGTGCCTTTACGAAGCCCAGTAGTGATCTGCTACAGTATCTTCAAGGCTCCATGGTGAAGGTGACCCAATCTCCTATGCCACAGCTCGCCATCATCCCGAATCACCAATCCTTCTGCCTTGCATGCCATTGTTGCGCAGCCATCTACATGCAACTGATAAAGGTTCCTAAGTCGAACCCCTATCTTTTGGGTTTCTCCAGTTGTCTTACTGCGCAGGAAAGCCTTTCCCTCACTGAAAACAAAATCATATCCCTTGTCTTCTAACATCGCCACAAAGATAAGATTCTTCTTCAATCCTGTAACATGCATCACTTCCTTCAATACGAAGGGCTTACCAGACTCCCCCTCAAAGGAAATGGTACTGATACCGGTCACACTGTATCTACCATCATCGCCCATCTCGATGTGCACTCCAAGATCTTTCTCCTCCAGATCAGAAAACAAATCTCGATCTCCTGTCATGTGAAAAGATGCACCACTGTCCAAGAACCACATCAATCCCATCACACTTGAAACCAAGCATGCGATCAATGAAAAATCAAGCTCAAACTGTGAGGCTAGAGCCTCTCCTGCTGTAGATCCAGCAGCTTGCTTCTTCCTCTTCTTCTGCGGACAATTAGTGGCATAGTGTCCGTGTTGGTGACAGTGAAAGCACTTCACCTTGGACATGTCCTACTTCTTGCCTTTTGCACCAGAATGAGAAGCTTTCTTATTCTTCCCCTTCTTTGCTTTGGCAGCCAAAGCGCAATTTTCTTCATCAGGTACCTTTGATGAAGATCCGTCCCTTGTATTCCGCCTGATCTCCTCCTGCACAAGATCTGACCAAAGTCTCTCCCATCCTGGCAATTTCTCCCGACCATTGACAGAGTCCTGATAGGAATGCCAACTCTTCGGAAGACCAAGGAGATCCAATCTCACCAAGTCCTCATCATCGACAATCACCCCCACACTTCCCAGCTCATCCCTGCACTGAGTGAACTTCGTGAGATACTTGGGCATACTGTCTCCCTTCTCGCATTTAATGTTTCTGAGTTTATCCTTAAGCGCCAGCTTCCTCTGATCGCTCTTGATTTGGAATAGATCTGTCAACACTTTCCACATCAAGTATGGAGAAGCCTTTCCATGCATGCTGGACACAATGTGATCCTTCATGCCCTCCAACAGAATCCTTCGACACTTTGCTGTCTTCTTTTGCCAAACCTTAGCTTCGGCAGCATCAATAGGCTTTGGGACCTTAGCCTCTATGAACTCCTTCAGCCCATTATCATCTAATACTGCCTCCATCCTATCCTTCCATGCAATATAGTTCGAGCTGCCCTCAAGAGCATACTCCAATCACAATCCGTTGAAAGACATTGCCACGTTGACACCAAGAAAACACTGTTACAAATTCGAATTCCACTAGCTCAAAACTCAACCGCCTTTGATCTAGAATTTGTGAGAACAAAGTATTTCTCATATAGAGATTGACTGTATGGGCTTTTACCGGATATCTCACCTTCCAAAGGAAGGATGAATCGAGAGGCTACCTGGCCCGATTACAAACTCTGCCTGAAGAAATAAAATGTAAACACTTTCTGAATAGTAGATCTGATGATCAACAACTCTGGTACCATGTAGAAATTTTGAATAATAAACACTTATTCACAAAGATTATCCTGATTATACACTATTGCAGAATAAATGCACAATACATAATCTCCTCTACGTTGATCATCAATTTAGCAGCATTAAAAACCATGAAACATCAATCGCATGCACACATTAACACAGTATGTAACCCAGGGAAAGCATACAGCTGAAAACCCCACACTATCTGTATATTATAATGATAGATAACATGTAACAATACAAAGTACAATACTCCTCTCAAGTATCCAGCACTATCTCCACCTGTTACACACAAAACTAGCTCAGATCTGATCAATCACAGCTCAAATCTCCTCCACTGCTTTGCCTGCCTCCACTGCGCAATCTGCAAGAGAAATCATCCACTCTGTAAAAATGAATTCCCTTGGTATACTATGCAAGCCATCATTGGCAATCTCCATCCATGCATGTGCAAATCTCATGCACAACTATAGTCACAACTGATAGCAATCTCAACCTCTAACACATGTCTCCACTGAACTGTACATGCACTAAGTTAATTGATGTATTCTTCAGTTGCTTTATGAGTTAATAATTAGTGAATTAATTAATATTTAATTCACACAACTCATCACTAGTGTATTCTTTAGTTAGACTAAATAACAACTAGTTCAACCAAGTCAAACTGAACACAACTCCATCAACTCCACAATCAACTCCACCGAAACTCAACCACATGAGTTCTAACTAAAGTCCTGCATGCAATAGCTCAACTGACCCACAAGAAAAGCATATTTCCTTCTGACAGCTGCATGTGCCACATCTGTAGCTCAAACTGAAGTGCTCCAAGAGGATAAGATAATGTTTATAGTCCAAATATTATTATGAGACAATAATATTCGATTGTTCTATTTTTAGCCTGGCAGTCTAAAAATAGAAACCGCCCATATTTCTAAAAATAGAAGTCCATCTATTTTTACCAACATGACCAATCATCCACAAATAGCATCCTGCAACTCATAGACCATGATCCATATGTCTAAAAATAGACTTTGCGCCAAAAATAGCCTGTGGGCCCACTTAGTGAAGGCAACTCCTTTCCACTAAGCTCCATCATCTTGATGCATTCTCAACAATTAGTTGTAGGGTTGGGAATATGACCATTAAGAATGGACATTTTTCTAAACAATTGGTATTATATCCTCTTGCTCAACCTTCTATTGAGCATGAATTACCCTTGTGGATATAAGAGGAGGAATAATATGAAATGTATCACACCACCCCCCACCCAATATGCACTATGGACATCATTACGAGAGGGGGACAATCTAATGAAGATGATCTCATTGACTATATCCTTCATAATCAACCTCCCACTCCCATACCCATTGATGAGTTGCTGAAAGGATCTGAGAGTAACCCTTGGGCTAACTTATGCCCTATTGACTCAAGTCCATACCATGTCAAGATTGTATATTTTGGACCATCTAGAACCTTAAAGATCAACCCTTCTCTCTCGTCCAAACAGGAAGAACAATTGTGCAAAGTGTTGAGGCAACACCTGGATGATTTTGCTTGGGGTTATAAGGAAATGAAAGGTGTGCATCCCTTAATCTGTACTCACCATATTTACATCAAGGAGGGATGAAATCCTATGCGCGAACCCCAGAGGATGATGAACCTAGATCTTAAGGACATTGTGAAATAAGAACTGTAAAAAATACTCAATGTAGGGTTCATATACCCCATTTCAGATAGTGAGTGGGTGTCACCTCTTGTGTTAGTTCCTAAGAAGAATGGAAAGTGGATATTCTATGTGTATTATCAGGAACTCAACAAGGCTTCAAATAAGGACCATTTTCCATTGTCATTCATTGACCAAGTCCTAGATGGCCTTGTAGGCAATAAATTCTTCTCCTTCCTAGATGGATTTAGTTGATACAATCAAATCCAGATTAGCCCTGCAAACTAAGACAAGACCACATTCACATTTCCTTGGGGTGCCTTTGCTTATAGAGTTCTTCCATTTGGTTTGTGAAATGCCCCTGCTACTTTTCAAAAGGTTGTTTTGAGTATTTTTGCTAAATTGGTTCATGATTTTGTTGAAATATACATGGATGATTTCACTCCGTATGATGTGACTTCCATGAAGCTATCTCCAATCTATGCAAGGTTTTGAAGAAATGCATTGAAATGAATCTCTCTCTAACCCCTAAGAAATGTGAGTTCTTGATGAATGAGGAGACTTTCCCTGGTCATTCAATATCCATGGAAGGGATACAGGTAGACCCAAACAAAATTGCCATCATCAAAAGGGTCCCTACCCCTCAGAAGCAAAGGGATGTCAGGAGCTTCTTGGGACTAGCGGGGTATTATAGGAGATTCATCCAAGACTTTAGTAAAGTGGCTTCACCTTTGTTTGCTTACTAGCCAAAGATCCATATTTCTATTGGACCAACAGTTGTTAAGAGGCCCTTGAAGTGTTGAAAGAAAATTTGGCCAATGCACCCATCCTAACAGGTCCCAACTGGGTATTACCTTTCCATATCCATATTGATGCATCAGATAAAGATGTGGGTGTGTGGGGGGGGGTGAGATTTGTGGCAAGTAGAGGATAATTTGCCTATTTTATTTACCTCATTAGTAAGAATTTGTCTAAAGTTGAGTTGAATTAAACTATCACTGAAAAAGAGCTCTTAGTTGTAGTACATTCTTTAAACAAATTTAGGCACTATATCACTGGGTACTAAATTTTTGTTCATACTGATCATGCAGCCATTATATATTTGCTGAAAAAGTATGATGTTAATTCTAGGACAATTAGGTGGTTGTTATTGTTACAATATTTTGATTTGACTATTATTGACAAATCGGGAAAATAAAATACGGCTGCAGATTTTTTGTGCAGGTTAACCTTGCCTGCAAGTAATGAAGAGATGTTGGATGATTAACTGCCAGATGAGCACCTCTTTGTTGTCTCAATGCTTTCTCCTTGGTTTTCTGACATACCAAAATACTTGGTTACTAGGAGGTTCGCTCCTAATCTATCATCCAAGGAGAAAAGAAATATTGTAAGGAAAAGCTCTCCTTTCACTAGGATTGGGGGTAATCGTTTTAGATTGGGACTAGATAAAATCTTGAGAATATGTGTAAGAGAGGAGGAGGTCTTTGACATCATCTCAACATGTCATGATGGTCCTTGTGGAGGTAATTTTGTTACAAAAAGGACAACCTTTAAAATTTTACAGGTTGGTTACTATTGGCCCACGTTACATCAAGATACAAGGAGATATGCCACTAGATGTGATCAATTCCAAAGGATGGGCAAACCCACACCCAGGGATGAAATTCCCCTACAACCTCAAGTGGCCTTAGATCCATTTGACAAGTGGGGCATGGATTTAATTGGGCCAATTGATCCACCATTAGGGCATAAAAAGTACATCATTGTGTGCAATGGCTACTTGACAAAGTGAGCTTAGACAAAGGCAGTCAAAGTAGCAAGTGAGCATAAAATGGCACACTGTTTAAGAGAAAACATATTCTACAAATTTGGGTATCGAATGGAGGTATTCACTAATCAAGGAGCACAATTCACATCCAATGTGGTTTAGGATCTCATGAGACGGCACCATATCAAGTAGAAGACATCCACTACCTATCATCCTCAAGAAAATGGGCAAGTAGAGGTCACAAAAGGAGCACTAGAGAGAATCCTCACCAAGGTTATTAGTAGCAGGAGGAAATATTGGGCAGAGAGACTAGTATAGGCCACTTTAGCCTACAATACCACTTGGAAACCACCACTGGATTCACTCCATATGATTTGGTTTATGGGAAGAAGGATATGCTTTCTATTGAGTTTGAATATAACACTTTGAGAACAAAAACTAATTTGGTCTTAGATATCACCACCACACAACAAGAAAGGCTGCTCCAACTGAATGGTTTAGATGAGTTTAGAATGCAAGCTCTCTTACACACTGAAGTCATGTAGCTGCAAAGGAAGGTATGGCATGACAAGCATATCAAGGAAAATACTTTTCAAGAAGGGGATTGGGCCATGTTATATGATTCTAGGTTCAAAGATTTTAAAGGGAAGCTAATGACAAGATGGTTGGGCCCATACCTAGTGGAAAAGTGTCATGAAAATGGATCTATCTAGATTAGAACCATTGATGAGGAAGGAATTCCCTTGCTTGTAAATGGTTATAGGTTGAAGTTATATAGAATACCTCTTTCCAAGGATGAATTTATTAGTTCAGTCAACAAAGAATTGAATGTGATTGGGAATTTCATAGCTTCTAGTCCACAATGCTCCTAGAAATTTAAAAAATATAAAAATAAAAAATAAAAGGCCCGGATGAAAAACTCTATGAGGCATCTAAGGCCAATTCTAGGGTTGAAAACCTCTGTGAGGTAGCCCAGGAGCAAAAATAAGGGGAAAAAATAATAAAGATCCCTAGGTGAGAACCTCCCTTGAGGCACATAGGAAAGGCATGTAGGTTGAAAACCTCCTCTGAGGAAGTCTGTGTCTCAAGAAAAAGAGAATAAACAAATAAAAAAAAAGAGAATAAAGAAGTCTAATCTTATATCATATTTTATAACCTTTATACCATCCATTCCTCTATCCATACACCTCATATCCATCCTCTCTATTCACATTATTATCTCTCTCCACCATCCCATCATCAAGAAATCCAAAATTCACCTCTTCTCTATGATGCTACAGGAAGGACCTATATTGCTACATTAAGGTCCTGTAATGCTACAGGAGGAGCTTATGGAGCTACATTAGAGAGATCCGAGGAGGAAAACAATCCAAAAGACCATCCTGACTCTGAGAAATGATAAAGAATGTCCTCCTATGACTTTTCCATCACCCATCCATCATCCATCCATCGTTTCACCAACAATTTGCTCAAAATTATCCAATTTGTCTACACTACTCCTCCATGACTCTAACCCTATCCTCATAACTCATCATCATCTCCCTCATCTCCCTCATAAAAATTGAAGAATTCAAGGGGAGAACAAAAGATTGCTATAGGAAGAAACTCCTCTTGTAGCAGCTTGTAGAACCACACAGTAATCACTGATATTATGTTTTTTTCCACCAATAGAAGGTATGTTGAAGTTATGTTTGCATCTATGAAGAGACACCTAGTTCTCAAGGACGATTTCCACCAACAACAATAGCTTGGATATTAGAAGAGGTACCTACAAACACACAACAACAACAAAAGTTAAGGTAGCATGAAAAATGAAGACATGCATAAGAAATAACTCAGAGGTCAACTCCCATGATCATAATGATGTATGGTCCAACTCCATCATGAAAACCTCTACAACAGTTTGATCCAGAGGTAGACTGAAGTATGGAAAACGTAACCTCCTCCATCTGCATAAAAATGACAAAAATGTGTTTTAAACGAGAAAAGGTGTTTTAATACACTGGAGATGGCTAGTGAACTTGGCCACCCTCGATTAGTAAAATCAAGTGTGATTTAAGTCACCCATGCAATGTGCAATTGTCAACTCAAAATGAAGTGGTGTCCTCAAAGAATGGGGTGATAATCATGAGGACGGAGAGATGATTACAATTAATGGGGACTGTGGTCCAAAAGAGGATACTCGTGTTAATTCCAAGTCACTATAGTGCTCCAAGATTTTAACCAAAAAATGATATTATGTGTTGGCTTGACTTCATTTGCACCATTACTCATTCACAAAAATCAGTAGATGAAGGATGAGCTAGTGCATCGAATAGCCTAGATTGCCACTGAGGAGTTTTGAACCCTCTATGCACAGTGTTATAGGAGAATGCTACAAGAAGGCCTACAATTGCTACAAGAGGGATGACAGGAGATACAAGAGGATTTGAGATGAGGAAAAGGAGTCACAGTGGCTCGATACTATCTCAAAACCTTCATGCACACCCAAAATTTCTCTGATAAGAAGTAAGTGATACCCTCCTTTGTTACACCCAATTTCATGGGCAGTATGCTTGAAATTAAGATCCTATAATAGTTAATTTATCAGTAAGGGATCCTTTTGGAATTTTTTGTGGTTAATATGAAAGAAAATACTTTGGTTGATATCAATTCGAGCACCCTTCTTCCTCACAATTACTAAGCATTGTGTCACTGTTTCACCACTTTTTATGCCACTATTTCACCACTAAGACTGCTTGACTTTTTTTGAATTCCACACCTACATAGCATCAAGGAGTAATAGAGAAGATATGGAGGGAATATTTAACATAAGGGAACCCTCAGACACCAAGAGAATTCACCAACACCCTCCTGTAGTTGACAGCTTCAAAAATCACTGGGGGTTGGGTTTCTTTGAGCTACTGAATTGATATGATGATGATCTTGCCCATGAATTTTCCATGGAATTGCACTCTCAAGGGGAAGATAATGCCACAATTGCTTTCATAGGGTTGGCCATCTCCCTGTTGTCAAAGTGCCACAACTAACCTTCCACTAGTTCCTCCAATAGTTAGAACTAGTTTAACTAAAACTAATTTGAAATAATTGACCTTGTTTGCTACAAATTAGAAATCACACATGCTCTACTGAACTCTAACTCCTCTAACTCAAATTTACTGAGCTAACTGGGTGAAAAGAGTCGTGTCACCTCAGTTAACTGCATCCAAGTTGTCTGTTGATGTGGAAATTCAAATTTTCTCAATTTAATCAAGGAAAAATCAAATTGAGAATTTCTTGTTGCATTTTTCAACACTCATTATATACCACCCCTATCCTACACCTGTGGAACTCAAACTTCCCCCTTGACAAGGCCTTTGTCAAAATGCCAACATCTTGTTCCTTTGTCAGAATGTACTGTAGCAACATTATCTGCCTTTGCACACAATCTCGTAAATGGTGATACCGAATATCTATATGCTTGGATCGATCGTGAAAAATAATATTCTTATAGAGCTTTATGTAACTTTTATTATCATAGTTGGATCCATCATCTGACCAAATAATCCCACAAGTATCTTTCTCGTCGAGATCGCCTCACATGTTGCTTGACTTGCAGCCATGTATTCTTCTTCTACCGAGCTAAGCGCCACAGATCTTTGCTTCCTATTGCACTAGGAAACAACTGTGAACTCAACACTAAAAATTCCACGTGATGTATTCTTTCGGTCTAATGGATCCCCCACCCAATCTGTATTTTTGAAGCCACACAACTTCACTCCCTTTGTCCGTTTGTACATAATCAAAACTAGGTGGTACCTTTGAGGTACTGTAAAACATGATTAGCTGCCTTCCAATATAATTTAGTTAGCCTAACCATATATTTGCCCAGCTGGTTGACTTCATAACACATATCTAGTTGTGTTTTCACATGATACATCAGTGAACCCACTAGCTACCCATAAATGGTAGCATCGACTTCTTCACAAGAAGTGGCATCCTTCTTCCTCCAGTTGGTCGCTAGAGGTGTCTCCATGGGTTTAAAAGTATCCATGTGGAATCTCTATAGTATCTCATTTGCATACTTTCCTTGAGACACAAATAGTTCCACATCGCTTTTCCATACTTCCAACCCGAGCAAGTAGTGCATGAGACCCATGTCCTTCATTTCAAATTCCCTTTCAAGGTCCTCCTTGTAGGATTTGATATCCTGTTCATCACCAGTTAAAATCAAATAATCAACATATAAGACAATAATAAGAAATTTACCTTCTACCAAGATGTGATAGAGGTTTGCATCCACTTCACTTTTTGTGAAGCCCAAACTAATGAGATAGTTATCAATCCTGGCGCACCAAGCATGGGGTGCTTGTTTGAGATCGTACAATGCTTTCTTGAGTTTGCACACATGAGACTCTTGATCAAATGTCTCAAAACCTTCTGGTTGCTCGATATACACCTCCTCCTCAATAACCCCATTGAAAAATGTTGTTTTTGTATCCATATGGTGGATCTTCCACCCCATCTGCACAACTAGAGTAAGAATTGATACAATGGATAAGTACCTTGCTACACGAGAAAAGGTCTCCTCATAGTCAATTCCCTCAACTTGAGAGTATCCCTTGGCCACAAATCTAGCCTTATATTTCACTATGCTTCCGTCTACTACTTTCTTAACCTTGAAGATCCATCTCAAACCCAAAACTGATTTATCTGTTGGTCTTGGGACCACTTCCTAAACATTTTTCTTTACATTGGATTCATACTCTTCCACTATTGCATCAGCCCATATAGGTTGCTCTACTGCTTCTTTGAAAGAGGACGGCTCAATCTCTACAAGCTTAGTCATTAGAGCCATGTAGCCATTGTATCGTTTAGGTGACTGATCTGAATGAGAAAAATAGTTTTGTTGTGCTAAATTCCTCTTTAGAATATGTAAAAGTGTTTAAGGATTCATGAGGTTATTTGCAAGTCTAAACATGATTTTTTGAATGTTTTTATGTAAATTTCATGTACAAATTAACATAAACAAATGATTGAATAACAACATATAACAGACATGAACATCACCAAAACAGTATCGTAACAGCACATGATGAAGGAGTTCACCCGGCCTGGGCTACGTCTCCTTGGTCCAACATCCAATGGCTTGTCCCTCTCTATTATTCTCAAAAGTGTGATTACATCAGTTTTCAATACTTAGATAGCTCTAAAACTTATTCCAATGGCTCCAGAATGACCAAAAATACCTATCTAGACTCTTTCTTCTCCTAATTTGGTAAAAAACTGAAGAAGTTATGGCTTCCCCAAGTATTTCTACTAATTTCACCTCAATTTCCCCAAAATTCGGCACCATCCTACAAATTCGTCTCCGATTCCTCTAATTTTTGCAACAATTTTTCCTCTTATGTGCCTGTGCAAATTTGAAGGAGCTACCACATTTTCCATCTCATCCTGCACAATTCTATTAGCTTCCCTGGTCCTTTTTCTACCTTCTTTATATAGTTGTGCTTGAGCGGATGTCTCCACTCTCTATTCCTAAATTTGTGTCTGCTCCACAACTTCCTGAGGCTCCTCCTTTGGATCTAAGCTCCTTTTCTGGTCGGATTTGAACCTCCATCTCAATAAAGCACTACATCTCTTTCTCATGATCAAATTTTACATCCCTTCGCACAATTGTCATTTTGAGGGATGGAAACTACACACAGTAGTTGTGAGGAGTTTCTTTGTAACCCACAAATACTCCCAACTTTGTTGTCATCTCAAGATTCTTCCTTGATTCTTTGGAGACAAGGAAGTAAACAGAGGCTCAAAAAATCTCGAAGTGTGACACATTTGTATTTCTCCTCGAGAAAGCCTCCAATGATGTAATAATACCGAGAATCTGATGAGGACTCTAGTTCTACAAATAGATTGTTGTGTTGCAAGAATCTTCCCACAAGTGCAGTGGTAGTCCTTGGTCATTCAACACATCCCTCCCAACTCCCACAATGATACGATTCTTTCTCTTAACCACCTCATTTTGTTGTGGGTTGTGGGGTGCTGTCGTCTCTCGTCGAATGCCTTCTTTTGTACAATTTTTTTTGAATTCATTTGACACTTACCTCCATTATCACTCCTGAAAACCTTCACCTTTTCTCATATTTCTTCTGCATGAAGAAGATCCAACACTTTTGTGATAAATCATCAATAAAAATGACAAAATATTTGTGTCTGGTAGTGGAGGTTGTCGAGAAAGGTTGACAGACATTAGAGTGGGCCCTTTCCAAGACTACATGCGTTTTTTTGTCTGGACCATGGAATGTGTGAACCTATCTAATCATTTTCAATCACCCACCTAAAGGAGCACATAACTTATCCATGATGTAGAGTAACACCTCCTAGAGATGAAATTCAATTGTCTTGTCATTGTCGTGCACATGAATCTACCTACGCAACTATTGAAACACCTCCCTGAAGTCACTTCCTCTAAATATACCTCTTTTTATACAACATGGGTAAATGGATCCATGTGCATCAAAGTTCCTGAAGTTGTAATCATTTATCTGTGTGGACTTGAAAGCATGTCGACTAGCATGTTTATGTTTCCCTTCTTATATGTGATCACTAAATGAAATTGTTGTAAAAACCCCATCCACTTGCAATATCTAGTTTTTTGTAGCTTACTTTCATCTTTAAGGTATTATCATGGATAGTGATATGTATGGATTATTATATCATTTCCCATCAAATAGATCTTCCACTTCTTCACAACTTGCACTAGGGCATAGAGTTCCTTGTTATAGGTAGGCTAGTTAATAATTTCCCCATGAAATACTTCAGAATGGTATCATACAGGCCATCCTCCTTGCATCATTATTGCTCCCATGACATACCCACTCGCATCTATATCCACTTTGAAGGGTTGTCACAAGTTCAATAATTTCATAATTGGTGCTTGAATAATATTCTTCTTTAGCTCCTCAAATACTATTTGTTGAACCTTTCCCCACTATAAAATCTTACCACTTGCATTATTACATAGAATGATTCTACTACTACTGAAAATGAGGCTATGAATTTCGTCACGTATTGTGTTTCCATAACAAAACTCCTAGACTCATGAACATTAGTAGGTATCATCCATTTCATGATGGCCTCCATCTTAAGGCTATTGTGAAAACTCACACTTCTTGATATTTTCTAGCAGTTGGGGCTTCTTTAATGTCTCCAGGACCTGCATCAAATGTGAGATGTGCTCCTCTCAGGTAGCATTTTATACCAATATATACTCCAAATATAAAATATAAAATGAATCTACAAAAGGGTGCATTATATCATTCATTATCCTCATAAAGCTAGCTAGTGTATTACATAGAACAATGACACGGCTAACCACTCATACAAACCTTGCCTAATTTTAAATGTGGCCTTCCAATTATTTTCTTCTCTAACTCGAATTTGGTGATATTCAAACTTTAATTCTAGCTAGATGAAGTATTTCACTTGCAGCAACTGATCTAACAAGTCATCTATTATGGTCAGGGGTACCTGTTCTTGACCGTAATTTTATTCCATTCCTTGTAATATATTCACATTCACTAAGTCACATACTTCTTTCATACAATTATGATGGGTGACCCACATGGTGATGTACTTGGTCGAATCACACTCTATTCCAGTAGTTTCTGTAACTATTTATTCACCTCACTTGCTTCTATAATAAAAAACTATATAGTCTAATATTTGGCAATGGGGAGTCTGGAAATAGTTGGATCACATGCTCCACTTCTCTCTTGGGTGGTATCCCTCTAGGATCTTGGAACACATCCCTATATTCCTATGGAAATTCTTCTATTATTGTTTATATTTCTTTGTACACCTCTCTAAGGATGCCTTTTCTCTAGATGTGGCATTTTCAAACTTTAATAGGGTAAAATTTTGTGACTTTATGATAGTTTTAAATTCCTCCCACTAAGTCACTAGAGGATATCCCTCCAACCTTAAAGTATTTATGTTTCTTTCCTACTATGTCAAGGCATGGCCCTCTAATTTCAACCACACCAATGAAATTTTTCATTCTTCCTCTCAATGATGAACACTAAAATAAACTTCTAATTGTTGAAACTAGTGATTTAGTTTCATAGATTCGATCTCACCTCCATATGGCTTGATATCTACCTTATCTTACATTTTGAATAGGGATTGTGAATGGCTCATGACACTTGAACTAGGTGTATCTTTTTATGGTTCTTTCTTTGGATCCTCAATTTCTTCTTGATCTCTTAATCCCCCCTCTAATAGTAGCTCTACATTAGAACCAATTTCCTTTCTGAATATCCCAACCTTATTAGTAATATCTTCCTTTAGGAGGTTCATGTTATGGTTTATATCTACAGATTGTGCTTTTAGAAATGAAAACCTTTCATCTACATGATCAAGAGCGTTATTCACAGATTCGTCGGATATGATTAGGGTTTTGCAACTTTTGGCTTAGCTAATATATATCCCATGCAAATATCCACAATATACCCAAAGAAACTTGCCCTAATAACAATATGATCCAGAAAAATCCATGGATATTTCATTATATAGTTTTTCACAACATATATGATAAATTATATTTAAATATCTAAAATCTACACTATGAGGGTCTATTTCTCTTTAGATTTTTAGATCTACAAATTATTTTTGATGGCATATGCATAAAATTTATAATTATGTAGAACATGGAGAGAAAATAAATGGAAACTCACAAACCATAATTGACACAAGATATAATTTGAGAACCCTTTTTGGAGAAAACCCAACTAAAAGGTGTGGTTGCTTTGCTCTCTTTCTTTGAATAAAAAATATCTGCAAGTACAAAGAAGTAAGGCCTATGGCTCATGGGATATTATAGTGCAAAAATCCTCTCAGTGTTCTCTCTCCCTATCCCTTTCAGCTACTCTACATGTCTATGGAACAAGATGCATTTGAGAAAAATGGAACATTGTTTCCTTCTCATGGCCCAATTTTAATATAGCCTTATAGCCTACTAGTGGTTAGGTTTGACTCCTTCAACTCTTAACTAGAGTTACAATATGTACTCTTCTAGAGTCTTATTTATAATTATCACATGGATATCCCCTTTTCCATGAGTAATTGGATATGACGTAGCATCCCCTCAAATTATGGTGGTCTAAACAAGAAGACCAAAGTCTGAGTGGGATAAATTTTGCATACAAATTGTTATTGAGGTGATTCTTGTAACGTTGGAAAGATCTAAAAGTGTAGATGGGGAAAAAAACTACCACATTATGGTGGAGATTTTTTACCACAAATTTTTTTTTCTAATGCATCAAAATGCTCCTGGAAAGTTTCAAACCCTAATTTGTCAAACTAGCTTCTGCTAGTAAAATGGTCATGTGAGCCAATTCAATCACTTTTTCCACTCTAAAAGAATCAAGACAGGTGAAAAAAAATATAATGATCCAATATGGATGATCACCACCCCATTTTGGGAGTATTCTGGTCCCCAAAATTGTCTACTGAATGAGGTGAGGAAAATTTTTATCCACCTTCTCTTGAGTGTACCATTTAGCCTTGCTTGAAAGTTGTTCTTTTAACCCAATCTGTGAAAGGCCATGTTTCCCTTGTCTTGTAGTTCTAAACCTATTTTGAAAAATTATATCTTCTTTCAACTCTACCTAAGCATTTGGTGTCAAATCATCTACCGAATGCATGAATTATTCCTCTTCATGATCGAGCATGGAAGGATCGTAGAGTTTCATATTCTCTACATTCACAATAATTTGAGTAAATGTACATGTACGGGGATAGAAGAAGTACGGGAATTATCTCCCACCTTTTTCAATATCTCAAAGGGACCATGCCACAAATTATTAATTTTCTTACCAAGACCCTCTAGCCTCTCATTGTTATACTATAACCATACTCTGTCTCTCATCTTGAATGACTTATATGTTCTATGTTGATCATGCCTAGCCTTGTATTTTTGTTGTGACTTCTGCAATGTCTCATGTACTTGTATATGGATTTTCGTTATCTTCTCATTTTTTAGCCCTCAAGGCTTCCCCTGTAAGATCCTCCCACTCTCTTCCTTGTTTCCCATATGCAATATCAAAAGGTGAAAGTAAAAAATATCCAAAAACAAGTTTCAAATGGGGACTTACAAGTAGATGTGTCAATTGATCTATTATAAGAGTGTTATATATATACCATATTTTTATCCCATGTCTTTGGATGATTCTAATTGTAACCCCTCAAAAGTCGCATCAAAGTCATATTGACTGTTTCTCTCTATGCATTTTTCTATGGATGGAATGTTGTAGACCTATTCAACTGTTTCCATCTTCTCCCACAATGCAGTTGAAATTGCATTAAGAAATCTTGTGTCCCTATTTGAAAAAATCCTCCATGGTATCCCAAAGTGCACCAAGATCTATCCAAATAATAATTTTAATTCTTCTTTCCTGCTAATGGTATATTTATATGGCGTCGGAATAGAATGTAGAACTTATCAACTACCATGAATAGGTAGTCATGTCCCTTCATGGTTTCTGATAAACCTCCGATAAAGTTCGTGGAAATGATTTCCCAAAATGAGTGGGTACAAGTAAGGGATGATATAGGCCATGTTTCCTGTTACTAGGATTGTTGGTACAACAAAGTACACATCCTATTATGTCAAGTAACATGGCCATTTCCCATGCGACATCAATAAAAAAAATTAATCTATATCCTCCCACCAAACTCGGTATAGATCTTGAGACACCATTTTGGACTAACAACCAATAAAGTGATGAGAGGAAGTTGCCTATTTGTTTCTCACTATTAACCAATATCTGGCCAAATGAGATAAAACTAAGGACAAGGAAATTAGTTACTTCATAGCTTCATCCTCATATTCAATTGACACACATGATATTACTCACATCATGAACCTAGAAGTCTAGGCTTTTATTTTGCATCGAATGAAACATCAATAGCACATGAACCCTCTACCACTAAAGAGACAGAACAAACCCTAGAGACTATAGAAATTATCCCTAGAAAGACCTTCAAAATCAATCAAGGGCTAACCAAACAAAAAAAAGGATTTATTGATTGAAGTCCTATAGAGGCGTAGTGATGCTTTCGCTTAGGAATACACTTATATGAAGGGAATCCATCTTGACATATGCACTCATCATATCTATATAAAAGAAGGTTCAAGACCCATTCACTAGCCTCAACAATCAATGAATTTGACACCGAGGGATGTACTTAAAGAGGAGATGCAAAATTGTTATAAACCAACTTTATCTATCCCATTTCTAATGGTTAGTGGGTATCCCCTTTTATCATTGTACCAAAGAAGAATGGTAAATAGAAAATATATGGCAATTATTGTGAGCTTAATAAAGCAACACATAAATACCATTTCCCATTTACATTCACTGACCAAGTCCTAAATATATTGGCAAGGAAGAAATATTTTCCTTTCCTTAATGGATCCAAATCGCTCGAGAACGCCAAGACAAGACTACATTCACCTATCCTTAGGGAAAATTCTCTTATCATGTTCTACCCTTTAGGCTTTGTAATGATCCAACCACTTTCTAGTGATCCATAATTAAGATATTATCTAGTCTAATTTACAATTGTGCAGAAATATATATGGATGATTTACAAAAATATGGTGATATATTTGATATATCCATGGGCAATCTAGAACATGTTTTAATAAGACATAAGGAAAGCCATGTTTCCCTTAGTAATAAAAAATTTCACATAATGTTAATTGAAAGCATAGTACTAGGGCACCACATCTCAGAAAGATGAATTTAACTGGATCCCATGAAGATTAAGGTAGTATTAAACTTGTCGATTCCATGAACTCAAAAAGAGGTACAAATGTTTCTAGAACATAGTGGTTACTAAAATCATTTCATTGAATAATTTCACAGTGATCTCACCCCTTCATTCCTCTACTTAAAAAAATGAATTTGTGTGAGTAGAGAGCTATCAACTTTCCTTTGAAGCATTGAAATATTGAGTGTCAAAAGATCTTGTTTTAAGAGGGCCCAATTAGTCCATGTTGTTCCATATATCCATGGATACATCACATGCTTCCATTAGCTTTTTCTTAGGACAATAAGAAGGAAATTCTCCATATGCTATTTATTTTATTAGAAAAAATCTCTCACCTACATAACTAAATTATATGTTGATAGAAAATATTTTATTGCAGTGATACATGAAATAAAAATGTCAATATTATACAATAGTTATCTAGTAATTTTTCACACTAACCATGATTCCCTAAAATACTTAATGAATAAACCAATCATAAATGGTAGAGTAACTAGGTTGTTATTATTATTGCAAAATTTTGACATAATCATCCTAAATAAACTAGGGAAGGACAATGTAGTGGCTACTTGTCTTTCACTGCTAACATCAAATGAGAAAGAGCCTCATGTAGAAGACTCTTTCCTTGATAAACTTGAGTCTTGATTGCAGGAAAAATTCATCATCACTTGTCTCCAAAGGAACTGAAAAATATTAGTAAATAGAGTTAGATATTCTCATGGATCGAAGGGTGTCTCTTCTATACAAGACCAAATCTTATTATCCATATATGTGTATGAGAAGATGAGATATACAAGATATTGAAGGTATGCCATTATCGTCCTTGTGGGGGCCACTCCACATAAAATAGATTGGGTACGAAGTACCTCATCAGGGCTACTATTTCCCCATTATCTTCAAATATGCCAAGCAATATATGAAGATATGTGAGAGTTTTCAGCATATGGGAAGATTGGGATAGTTAGACGAGATACCATTACATCCATAGATGGTACTAAAGCCCTTAAACGAACAAGCCCTTGATTTTGTGGGACCTATTAATCCTCCTTCTCGTTACAACTACTACATCCTAATATATATATCTATATATATATATATATATATAGAGAGAGAGAGAGAGAGAGAGAGAGAGAGAGAGAGAGAGAGAGAGAGAGAGAGAGAGAGATATATATATATATAGAGAGAGAGAGAGAGAGAGATATTAAGTCACAAAATGGATGGAAGTCAAGGCATTCTCGGTTGAAACTAAATAAGTAGTTGTAGAGTTTCTACGCAAGGAGATCTTCACCCGGTTCAGGATTCCTTGAGAAATGGTTACTGAAGAAGGAGATAAATCCATTTCAATGCTTGGGAAAAATATAATAAAGACATACAAGATCAAGCACATATTGACAAAACTATACCATCCATAAGCCAATGGATAGGTGGAAGGTAGAAATAATATTTTTGAGGCTACTATGACCAATAATAAAAGACTACACCTCAAGAATTGGGTTGATCAACTCCCTCAATAATGGGCCTACTAGACTACATGGATAATTATTACTAGATACATTATGTATGAATTAGTGTATAGGAGGAGAGTATTTTTTTCAATCGAGACAGTGATTTGAACACTCAAAATAATAATATAATTTGGAATGGACCTATCTAAAGCTAAAAATAAAAGAATCCTCTAGGTAAATAAGCTTGATGAGCTACGTCAAGTTTCCTTACACTGTGCATCAGTTATACAACAGCACAAAACACGGTGGGATGAAAATTTCATCAAGAAGAAGAAATTTGACGTTGGAGATTGGACTTCGTTATTTGATTCCAAGTTTAAGGATTTCCAAAGAAATTTTTGTATTTGATGGCTTGGTCCCTATGAGATATACATTGTGTATGATAATGAAGCAATCAAATTTCATACCATTGATGAAGAGAGAATTCCCCTAATGGAAAATGGACATGAGATTTGGTTATATCACAGACCCCTATCAAAGTAATCCTTCTTAAGGAAAATTGGTGATGGATGGCACTTACAATTTCTTTATAATTTTTCCGCTAATAATTTTTTTCAGGATATGCAGGATAGGATGTTTTTGTTGTTGTAGATCCATTGTACAACTGCATTGCTAAAACTCTATCGTTGAACCCCCATTACTGCAACTTTATCAATAAACCACCATCATTGCAACTCTATGGTTGTAATGAAGTTGTTGTAACTCTGAAGCTACAAATGATTAATGAAAACCCAGTTGCTGCAACTCTAGAGTGTTTTTACTGTAAATCCACTCCCATAATTCTAATTGCTAGAACAAGTGACGATGATCCTACTGAGAAACTAGGACAAGGCCGAGTTGCAACTATGGTCAGCGCCATTTCTATATATCTAGAACTCTATTGCTACAACTTAGTAATTACGTTTCAACTCGAATGCTAATACATATTTGATATATTTTTTATGACCAACATGGTAGTGCAACAAAGGTATAAGTCATGACAATCACTTATGGTAAGTCAAAGAGGTACATTTCCCAAAAATCACATGATGAATAACATTGATTGGAATTTATTGAATTGGACTCTGATTTAAATTCACTTGCGTCACTCACTACCTCCATCAACCAATGACATGATCACCTCATCACAAAATCATCCCCTTCCATATAAGGAAATCTCCAACTACCAAATCATTTTATTCCATTTGTAATCAAAGTTTGCATGAGCTCTGAGAAGAAAGAAAAATGTGAACTTCATTGAACCGTAATGAACCTAAAGAGACATTGTTACTATAAGCATATGACCATATATGGGATATCTTTCAATGGGGAGGTTAGATAGAATATGTACACAAAATACATGGGTATGATGATGAGGTGGCCCCTGAATTTTCCATGAATTTTAGGGAGGATAGGTCTGTCGTGGCAGGAACTGTGGTGCAAGTGTTAGGGGATGTTATGGATGAAGTAATAAGACTTGATCATGTAAGAGATTTATGGTAATGTCATTGGAGGCCAAAACTTGAGATCATGGAATAGTTTCTTTAGCCAGGAGAATCTCCAGTAAGGAAAGGGACCAGGTTTGATAGACAATCATTATCGTCTCCATGGGGAGATGTTGTTATGGTGGTGTAGAGGTATATAACTTGTCAAGGCCACCATAGGTTGTGTATTTATAATACCTCAAGTTAATGGACCACTTGTGGCATGGAAACTTCATTAACATGTTATTTTTCCTTTTGAGTATGTTGCAGACTATGACTTCACTTATGTAGAAATATGGATGACCTAGGCATGCCATTTCACATCACGGGATCATAAATGTTTTGTTTGAGTGCACATTGCACTGAGAAGGTCGGGTGTGGGCTGAGGTAGAAATAGAAACAACAGAGATTTTAATTTCTTTGAATCTGCTTGGAGGAGATTCAACTACTACAACTTCACCTTGAGACAATGTCATTGCAGTTGTAGAGGTTGCAAGTGTTGTAACTCCTACATTTGCAATAAAAGAATACATTATTGAAACTCTACTACCTAAATAATACCTTAGGATTCCAATTGAGGAATAAATCCCTAAGGTTTCTACTGCAACTTTGTAGAAAAATGAGAGTAGTCATGACAATGATTTCAAGATAATAGGGAGCAAACCCACAACCAAGATATTGAGATGAATGACAAAGAGGCTAGTGTATGTACCCATTCTAAAGAAGAAAATGACTAGGTATACCCTCATTGTTGCAACTCAACAAACACAAGAAGAAGCCCTTGCAACTACACAAGAACCAAAAAGGGTGGAAAAATAAAAAGGAGTTGTAGCACAAGGAGAAACCCCTGTAACTCCACAAGAACCAGTAGGGTTAACTAAAGAAAGACACCCTACTGATACACAAGAATCAACAAGAGTGATGGGAGATGGTCAATATTTTGTTCGGTATACACTTGATGAATAAATTGGGGCATAAATCCTTACTGCAACATCAAAGCTAGTAAGGGAAATTCTAAGAGAAGGTCTTGTTACAATTATAGAGGTATACACAAAAGAAGAAGAAGAAGAAGAAGAAGTTGCCACTCCTAACTTGCCCACAAAAGAGGCCAAAATTGCCCCAAAATTGAAGAGGACATCCAAAATCATGAGGCATAAAGCAATAATTTCTCCTTGTCTCATGTCCTTATATGCATCCCTTTTAAACGAGAATAATATGTTAGAGAAGAAAAAGTAGATAAATTTATACCACCATAAAATTATTGAGACATGAACTTAGGGAGGAAAGATCATTTGAGAAACAAGACTACCTTTCCCAGGCAGCAGGGATCCTTGCTATAGGGGAACCTCTCCTCGAAGCAAGAGAGACAACTCAAACCTACAAAAGAGAAACTCAAGTGTTTGTCCAAACAACCGATAGTAGACCTAGTTTGATTGAGATATCTACTCACAAAATGGATAAAAAAATGGAAGAAAAAGCCACACAAGTAAATAGTCCTGATATGTTGATGGAAGAAAAAGAAGATAAATGGAATTAATTGTTGGAATCATATGAAGAATGGTCTATGCCCATAAACTAACATCATAATTATCAAGTGGATGGTAGGGATTTAACCTCCACATCATATTTTATAAAATTCTTAGTAGTAGTCATTGTCAAATCTAAAGTTGAGATTTATCTCAAAAGTAGTTATGTCATTTTTTCCCTTTTAATTAAATTGGTCAACTAAAAGAATGTCATATAAACATGTTTCATATGAACTTGAATTATGTTTTTTTGGGCATGTAGTATTAGTAAGTATGAAAACCCTTCTTCTACCTCTCTTGTAAATGTCATTGTGTACATTAATTCATGTAAATAGTGTGGAAATATAAATAATTATTTAGGCTAAAGGAGATGACATAGATTTAGAGACTGAGGAGGAGGAATTTCTTGTCTTGAGTGTAAATGAAATTCACTTCATTTATTCCCCTAGCTAGATCCCTAACAAATTAAATGGTTCACCTGTGCAGGCATTGAAGTTGTGTATGGGAAGCATGCAGTAAAAGACAAGTTCGTGTTATCCCTATTCTTGTGGGATGTGTTGAGGAAGTAAACACGCAAGATAAGGGACGTGAAGAAAGTGAGGCAAAAAGGAGTGGAGTTGAAATGTTTTGCTGGAAGGATGAAATGCTCCATGCTATAAAATATTGGCTAGGAGTGATTGGGTAGGGAGTGTCCATGATTGTTTTTCCCCACGACGTGAGTGGATGGATGCAAGGTCATCACATGATAAAAGAGAGTGGTGAAAAGAGGAGCACGTGTAGGAGCAGGGGAGATCAGGAGAAACAATGTTGTAGAAAACCCTTGGTGGTGTGTTTGGGACACCATTCCTTGAAATCTGGTGTGAACTATTGTGTGTATTGGTGTTGGATTTGGCTGGCCAGTAGACTCATGGGAGATATTAATTCACTTTTTTTTTTCCTTGAGGCCAATAAAACCACCAATTGAGTGAGATAATACTCCTCGACTAAGATAAATTTCCTTGAATCTTGTTTGAGTCTTTGTGTTTGATTTCTAAAAGATAGAGTGAGTCACAAGGGTACTTGCTGCTTGGGAGTAGTTAATACTCCACCTTGATATTGGACTACTCCTCTTGATTACATGTTTGACTAATTATTGGTGTGAATATGCTTGAGCACTTAACTCCTCAAACTCTGAATCTGACTCAGGGTGGTCATCTGCAAAAGAAAATACAATGAAGCTTGCCTTTGGTTTGTTAGAGAGTTGAATTCCCTCCTATAGTTGCCAACCACACAAGTTAATCAAATAAGTATTTATTCTTGTGGAACAGCCTCCTCCCACATCCACCCAAGTAACCATGCCAATCGGAGTAAACATGAGATGAGAGGCTGCTATGATCAGATTCGACCTCCTATGTCACCTTAAGGAAGTGGAATCAACAGAACATCACACACAGTCATCCAATCATCATCAACGGAACCCTCAAGAGACAAGTCACCCACTCAGACAACCTGTCCCTGGGTCCCACTTTTGTTCTATATCTCTTAGGCCATAGTCACTCTCATGCTATGGACAAGGGAGTGACCAACAACCTAAAGTCGCTCTCACAGACCTACCTGCCTACAGCCAGAGACTAAAATTTCCAGTTCTGTGCCAGCGATCTTGAGATTTTAGCCACTTTTGCAGGCCCAGAACCCAGACCATTGCCCAAAATGGAGTGATAGCTTAGAATCAGTGAAAATACAGGGAAATAATGATGCAAAAGAAATAAACTAAACAAGGCCATAACCAAACCCCTACTAGCCATAACATGCATTTTTTCAAACACAACACCAACATATAACCTACATTTGTAAAAAGCATAATTAAGTGTAGGGATCTCATACTTATCTGAGAATCACTATGATCCATTGTTCCCTCATATCAATTGCTGCAATATCCTCTATTAGGTCATAGACACATCATCCATTCATATACAAGTAAAAACATGTTGATAGCCATACATAGTTGTTGTCATAAAATGCACATATAACCAACATAATAGGAACAAAAATACCATAAACATATCAGCCATCAAATCAACATATACATCAATACATTTACACATGAAAATCAAGGGAATTAATTTCTTATTAATGAATGCAATGAACCAACCGGTGATGGGACCACCACGTTCCACCTGACCATAGATTAGTTGAGCCAAGTATCTCTTCAACCAATCACCCCTGTGCCATATTCCATCATGAATGTGGGACTAATAGAACACGTCAAAAACAACAATCAACATGGAATCCATAGGAGTTCTCCACCTACACGTGAGGAATTTGAGTGCCTCCTAGTCTCTCAAGCTTTACCATGCATCCACAGTCTAATCCAGGGATCACTAGGCCCTACACCAAGACATATTCTCAAAGCTTTACCATGCATCCCATCTCAGGATCACTAGACCCAACGGAGATAAAATCCACCTCTTGGTTTTACTGTATATCCTGCCACTCACCGACAAGGATTCCTAGGCCCACTAAGGCACACAATTTGGATTTACCGCAACCCATAGTCTAATTCACAGGTTACTAGGCCAGTGGATTCGTGATCCTCAGTCTAGTTTAGGGACCACTCAAACCATGTGTTTGTCAATTCGGAGATCCACCCCACTTAGCTTCAAATCCAATCTAGCAATCCCGCATAAACCGAATGAGAGAACTGATTTCATCAAAGCTATCAAGAAATGACAAGGCTAGGCTGAAAATACTATCACACCTAGAAAAACCCATGCCATGGTAGCAAAGAAACACATGCAATCCCATACATGCCAAATATAGAAAGGAAAATACACATGCAAGTCGATACCTGCAATGAAGACTGTTGTAGCTACTTGATTATGCCTTTCCCTGCTTGATATTTTCTTCCTCCTGCCTTCTTTGCCTTTCTTTCTCCAATTCCCAAGTGCTCCAAGAAACTCTAACTGTCCAAGAGAGAGAGAGAGGGGGGGGGGATAAAGAGAATAATGAGAGAACTCTAAGACCCAACTAACAAAAAAGGTTACCAACTGATCGTCATAAGCCTTTTTATGAATGAGGCCTCTATTTTGTTCATTTTCCATTATTTTCCTTCATTTTCCTCCTCACATGCAACTTCATCGAGCCCAAAGTGCTTCCATTGCACTTTAACTTGCTTGATTTCTCGATTCTGGAGCATAAGCACCCTTTTCTACAATATTCACTGAGGATCTGACCAGAATTCTCCATCTAGTTCCACCTGCAATACAAACCCATCAATCACATGATCAACATCCTTAACATACTTCTTAAGCAAAGACTAATGGAAAACATCATGGACTTTCACTGCCAGAGGCAATGCAAGTAGATAGGATACTGACCCAATCCTCTCAATAATACTAAAGGGTCCATAAACCATGGTACCAACTTAGCACATGATCTAATCCGCAAGGAGCTCTTATTTAGTTTGATGTGAAAGTACACATGTTCCCCAACCTGGAACTCCTTGAACAACCTATTCCGATCTGCATATCTTTTCTACCTATCATGTGATGCCTTCAGATTTTTCTTTATAACCTGCATTTCATGTTCCATGTCTGCCAACATATCTGGTCCAATCAATACCCTGCTAATCAGATCAATCCAACTGATGAGAGTGTTACAACATCACCCATACAAAGCCTCAAAATGACTCATCCTCAATGACTCCTGAGAACCATTGTTGTATGTGAACTCTCGCAAAGGAAGATACTCTTCCCACTTATGCTGCTAATGCATCACATACATCCTCAACATGTCCACCAATATCCTGTTGACCCTCTCTGTTTTTCCATATGTCTACGAATGATAAGTTGTGTTGAAGGCCAACTCTATGCCCAAACCTATAAATAACTCCTTCCAAAACTTGGAAGTGAACTTCGCATCCCTGTCTGACACAATCTTCTTTGGAACACCATGCAGTCTAACTACATCTCTGATGAATACCTGTGCCACATCACTAGCTGGGTACGTAGACTACATCGGAATGAATTGTGCAACCTTTTCTAACCTATCTACAATGACCATGATGGAATCATGTTGTTTCATTATCTTCGGCAACCCTCTGATGAAATCCATGGAAATTATCCCATTTCCACTCTGGAATCGCAAGCAGTTGTAGTAGTCAACCTAGATGTTTACACTCAACTTTCACTTGCTGACAGTCAAAACATATTGCCACAAACTCTCCTACATTCCTCTTCAAATTTGACCAATAGTAGAGTTTCTTCATTGTTGTCAGTGTCTTCTGATAACCTATGTGACCTAAATAAGGTTTCACATGAAACTCCCTCAATATCACCTTCTTGAGCTCACTGAATTCGGGTACATATATCTTGTCTTGGAACCTAACCAATCCATCTGTTGTAAGACAATAGTCCATACCATGTGCACCTGCACCTGTGCCTGTACTGCCACCTATACCTGTACCACTACATGTACCTATACCTACACCCGTGCTTGTACCTATAATATCACATGTACCTATACCAGCACCCTATTGCAACCTATGCACAATCTCCATATACTTGACATCCTACTGACCTACTTGCAAGGTCCTATCCTGTAAGTTTGTTCCATAGGAGCTCATAGCTGCCAAGTGATGTACATGTAGCAGTCTACTGAGACCATCTGCCACACTGTTCTTTTTACCTTTGATGTACTTGATCTCAAAATCAAACTCACTGATTGTGGCCAACCATCTAGCCTGCCTGGCGTTCAAATTCGGAGGGTCAAAAAAATACCTCAACCCAATATGATCACACATCAGTACAAACCTCCTGCCAAGAAGATAGTGCCTCCACAGCTTCAATGCATGTATAATCGTTACCAACTCAAGGTCATGTGTCGGGTATTTATGCTCATGCTCGTTTAGTTTCCGGGACTCATAACATACCACTTGTTGATCTTGCATAAGGACTCCACCAAGCCCTCTCTCACAAGTATCTGTACATAACACAAACTCTTTGTCTGGATCTGCAATCTGTAGCACTGGTGCATGTGCCAACAACTCCTTAAGCTTCTCAAATCCAACCTTGCACTCCTCTGTCCATTCAAACTTCTTACCTTTCCTTTGCAATGATGTAATGGGATAAGAAATCTGCGAGAAGTTCCTGATGAACCTCCTTTAATAGCTTGCCAGACCCATGAAATATCTTACCTCATCCACACTCTTAGGAGCTATCCACTCTGTGATGGCCCTTATCTTCTTTGGATGTACTACAATGCCCTCCTTGGAGACAACATGTCCCAAGTTGTGTACCTCACTCTGAAAAAAGCTACACTTGTTGAGCTTAGCATACAATTCAAGCTCTCTCAACAACCTCAACACGACTGTTAAATGCTCGACATGATCTTCCTCATTTTTAGAATATACCAATATATCATCAATGAACACAATAACAAACTTATCCAAATATGGACACAACACACTATTCATCAAACATATGAATGTAGTTGGAGCATTAGTTAAGCCAAATGGAACAACAACAACCTCATAATGCCCATACCTGGTCCTGAACGCAGTCTTGTAAATTTCCTCATCTTTGATGCATACCTGATGGTATCCATATCTCACATCAATCTTGGAGAACACTGAGTCTCCCTTCAGTTGATCGAACAAGTCATCAATCTTTAGAAAAGGGTACCTATTCTCTATAGTCACCTTATTCAACTTCCTGTAATCAATGCGTAATCTGAGAGTACCATCTTTCTTCTTCACGAACAATACTAGTGCGCCCCAAGGTGATACACTTGGCATAATGTATCTCTTGTCCATCATTTCCTTCAACTGCAATTTTAACTCAACCAACTCAGGTGTGCTCATCCTGTAAGGTGATTTTGATGTTGGAGCTACCCTTGGCAATAACTCAATAGAAATTCTACCTCCCTGTGATGTGGTAACTTTGTAATGTCCTCAGGAAATACATCCTAAAATTGCTGCAAAACTAGGTACCTTTTCAACACATTTGTATCCTCAACCTCCTTACCCTTATCACTAGAATTGTGTATTGCAAATATCTTGCACCCCTTCTAGCGTCTATGCTTTTCTTGCATAGCTGTCACCATCCTAACTGGTGTGGCTTTCTTCTTACTCTACAAGACTCTTGGTTCCCCATTGTCATCAACAAACTCAATGGCTTTGTCATAGTAGTGTACCTTGGTTCTATGAAGATACAACCAATCCATGCCCAACAACTTATTGTATGATCCCAATGGTAGTAAATTTAAATGTGAGGTTGTAGGCATACCATTCAAATCAAATGCGCAATCCCTTACCGAATGATGAACTCACTTGTACTTGTAGCCAACTACACTAACCAAGACTCTACATGCAATTCCTCACTCAAAACACACCTATCCACCAAGTCAAGACTAAAATAGCTATAACTAAATCCAGGGTCAATCAAAATAGAAATAACTTGATCACAAAGATTACTGTCCATCCCAATGATAGATTCTTGGTGTTCTTCCCATCTGTTGTCCACTGCCGCATAGATACGTGGAATACTCTGACCAACATCCCCAACTATCTGCGCTTCATGTGCACTGTTAGGTAAACTTGACTCGGGATAGAGTCAAAAGTTGACCAGGGTAAACAGTGATGGTTTTGGGGCACATGGTATTATGCCCGTGGTATTATATGTAATGGAGCCTATAAAAGGCTGGAAGGACTTCATTGTAATGAAAAGGCCTGGAGGTGTGCGGTGAAGGCTCACTTGGCCGGATTGGCCAGGGTTTTGGCCAAGGATAATGAAATTTCATTATGATTGGGTTTTTCCCCGGATTTGGGGTTTTCCTGGATAAACATGTGTATTTATGTGTTTATGGTTATTGCTGGTAAATTTTATATTTATTCCTCTCAGTATTTATTTATGTTATGCAGTAAATTTCTTAACAATTGGTATCAGAGCCAGATATTGGCTTCAAAGGGATTCTTTGATGCCAGGGGTTTATAGTGCCTGATGAGATTAATGCAGCATTTTTCCAGATCTGGGTCTGGAAAATAATGGTGGAACAATCGTACGCGGAAGAACCTCGAGGAGAATGTGCGGAAGATAGTGCCATAACCGCCAGGGATCGCAGTGCATTTGCGATATTTACCGGTTTGGAACATTTTGACGAATTGTTCAGGGTTCATGCAGCTTCAAAAATTGTTCATTTTCTGCTACATGAGGCCACTGGTGCTAGAATCTATAAGGTTCTCATCAGGCTCGTAGTTGGAGCAGTTTGATAGAAGTTTTTGAGCAAATCAAATTGAGAGAGGATGGATCAGAATCGCAGCAGCAAGAAACGAAAAAAAAAAATTAATGAAGTCAAAATTATTGCATGTAAGTGGGCATACTACTTTAAGACCTGGTAAGGCATGTGTACCCCTGGGTGATCACCGATAAAGTCTGGGTTAGACCTAGGTGGTAGGGGGGATGTCGGGTTAACAATACCCTGGGTAAAAACTCTAAGGGGGGTAAGAGCTAGAGTGAGTGGGATTAGCTCACTTAGCAGGTTTGGCTGGAGTTAGTCAAGGAACCCCAAGTCAAGTTTAAGGGGGGAATTTCTAGGTAAACTTGACTCGGGATAGAGTCAAAAGTTGACCAGGGTAAACAGTGATGGTTTTGGGGCACATGGTATTGTGCACCCATGGTATTATGCCCGTGGTATTATATGTAATGGAGCCTATAAAAGGCTGGAAGGACTTCATTGTAATGAAAAGGCCTGGAGGTGTGCGGTGAAGGCTCACTTGGCCGGATTGGCCAGGGTTTTGGCCAAGGATAATGAAATTTCATTATGATTGGGTTTTTCCCTGGATTTGGGGTTTTCCTGGATAAACATGTGTATTTATGTGTTTATGGTTATTGTTGGTAAATTTTATATTTATTCCTCTCAGTATTTATTTATGTTATGCAGTAAATTTCTTAGCATGCACTGTATATCTTAGGCCTTCCACCCTGATGCTGCTGACCATCTCTCCTAAGGTGTTTCTCACCACATGTCCAACACTCCAACCAACCAGTGCCCTCACCTCTATGTTGTTGTTGTTGTGACTCGTGTCCTTTCCATCCATGCTAAGATTCATTCTTACACTTTGAATACTCATAGCAATGCTTCAATTTCCCAATGACTTCCTCAAGTGACCGAGGCTCATCATACTCAATCCAATCTCTAAATTCTAATGGAAAACCATTGACAAATCTCTGAGCTTTAGCCTTCTCATCAGTAAGATACGGTACATACCTCAATAGCTCCAGGAACTTGGTCATGTACTCTTCATTTGTCATTGATCCCATCTTTAGCTCATATAATTATTTAGCCTTACTGTCGTAGTATCTTTTTGACAAGTGCTTCTTCCTGAAACGCCTCTTGAACTTCCGCCAACTCAAGTCATCCGTCCTAATATCTCTGAACCACTTAACATCTTCCCACCAGATGTCTTCTTTACCTTTCAAACTGAAGTTAGCTATTCGGACCTTCATGTTATCTGTGTACTCATGCAACTCAAAGAATTTGTTCATCCCAAGTATCCAAGCCTCTACCTCTTTCGACTTCTTCACATCTCCATCAAAAGTAGGTGGTTTTGCTTTCTTGAATTCATCTAGCAAGTATCCCCTATCATTCCTCCTGTAAGGATGATAGCAATGATGATCATGATGTCTATCAGAACCAGAACTAGAATAGTACCTATACTCATCGCCCCTCCTATCTGGAGTGTCCAACAACCTGCCATCTCTCACTGTGTCAGATCTATCTGACCTGTGTCTACCAGGAGACCTACTACCATATGCCCCATTAGTTCCATCCTCATGTCCATGGCTGATCCGAAGCGGCCCTTGTCACTACAATTCCGACAAACTCTGAAGAAGTATAGCATTAACCTTTGCTTTCTTCTCTTGTGCCTGTATGATCTGGTCATTATCTGCCTTACAACTCGTTATCTCTTCCTTTAAGATCCTCAGTGTAACTACCAAATCTGAAGGATTTCCAATTCCATACTACTCTTTAGATTCATAGGGAGATCCTTTGTAGTCAACCCTCTTGCTAGCCATTTTATATTTCTTCCTACAATGCATAATATGTAAGATAAACCAAATCACAATAAATCGACGTACCTTAGTATAGCTTGGGCACGTTATCTTGTCTGCAAGATCACCAAATCACTGTGATACATGTATAACATAATCATAACAACATATAAACATATGAAAATAAATGTATCAACACTTAAACATCAATCTAGTTAGGGTCCAGTCATCAATGCAAGGCCATATCAACAATGCATGTTATGACCTCATGCATGACAACAACCATTACTCCATTATACACATTGCCACATGCAACCAACAATATGCATAAGCAATGCCTCGTCAACTACACATACGCATAAATGCATGTAGTTGGGCATAAGCAATCAATTCTTGTAATCAACCTACAAGACTGATACATGTAATCAAAACATACAAGAATGTAACCTAACATACAAGGATGTAAGTATGCGACATAAAATCAACATGTAAGCGACATGTAACCATATGCACCCAGTCACATACTCATAAAAAATACATTCCAAAAGATCAATATCAAATTCTCCATATCAACCATCCTATAATCATAATACATCATCAAGCACATGCAACAAGCACATGAAATGCAAGTGTAAGAGACACACATGCAACTGGCATACATGTGTGACCAACACACACCACCCATCCAGTCCGAGAGTTGAAGCATGCTTTGATACAACTCTGTAACAGCCTCCTCCCACATCCACCCAAGTAACCATGCCAACTGGGGTAAACATGAGACGAGAGGCTATTATGATCAATTCGAGCTCCTATGTGACCTTAAGGAAGTGGAATTGACAGAACATCACACACAGTCATCCAATCATCATCAACATAACCCTCAGGAGACAAGTCAACCACTCAGACAGCCTGTCCCTGGGTCCCACTATTGTTTTGGATCTCTTAGGCCATATTCATTATCATGCTATGGGCAAGGGAGAGTCCAACAACCTAAAGTTTCTCTCACAGGCTTTCCTGCCAGCGACCCATGATTTAAGTCACTTTTTCATGCCTAGAGCCCAGGCCATTTCCTAGAATGGAGTGATAGCTTAGAATCAGTCAAAATAGAGGGAAACAATGATGCAAAATCAATAAACTGAACAAGACCATGACCATACCCCCACTAGCCATGACATGAATTTCGTCAAACACATCACCAATATGTAACCTACAGGTGTAAACAACATAATTAAGTGTAGGGATCTCATACTTATCTGAGAAATGCTATGAGCCAATGTTTCCTCATGTCAATTGCTACATTATCCTCTGTTAGGTCATAGACACATTAGCCATTCATATACAAGTAAAAACATGTTCAGATCCATACATAGTTGTTGTCATAAAATGTACATATAACTAACATAATAGGAACATAAATACCATAAACATATCAGCCATCAAAATCCACATCTACATCAATACATTTACACATGAAAATTAAGGGAATTAATTTCTCATTAATGAATGAAATGAACTAACTAGAGATGGGACTACCACGTTCCACCCGACAATAGATTGGTTGAGCCATGTCTTTCTTCACCCAATCACCCTCATGCCATATTCCAAGCATGAATTTGGGACTCATAGAACACATCAAAAACACCAATTAACATGGATGGCACTGGAGTTCTCTGCCTACACCGAGAGGAATTTAAGTGCCTCCTAGTCTCTCAAGCTTTACCGTGCATCCACAGTTCGATCCAGGGATCACTATGCCCTACACCGAGACATACTCTCCAAGTTTTACCGTGCATCCCATCTCGGGATCACTAGGCCCAACGGAGAGAAAATCCACCTCTTAGTTTACCGTATATCCTGTCATTCACTGACAAGGATTCCTAGGCCCACTGAGGCACAAAATCTGGCTATACTGCAACCCATAGTCCGGTTCAGGGGTTACTTGGCTAGTGGCTTCATGATCCTCAGTCTAGTTCAGGGACCACTCAGACCATGTGTTTGTCAATTCAGATATCCACCCCAATCAACTTCAAATCCAATCCAACCATTCTACATAAACCGAATGAGAGAACCCATCTCATCAAAGCTATTAGGAATAGCAAGGCTAGGCTAAAATTACTATCACACCTAGAAAAACCCATTCCATGGTATAAAAGAAACACATGCAATCCCATGCATGCCAAATCTGGCAAGGAAAATACACATGCAAGTCGATACCTACAATGAAGCCTGTTGTAGCTACTTGATCCTGCCTTTCCATGCTTGATCTTTGCTTCCTCTTGCTTTCTTTGTCTTTCTTGCTCCAATGCCCAAGTGCTCCAAGAAACTCTAAGTGTCCAAGAGAGAGTGAGAGAGAGAGAGAATAATGAGAGAGCTTCAAGACTCAATTGACAAAAAAGGTTACCAACTGATCCTCAAAAGCATTTTTATGTATGAAGCCTCTATTTTCTTCATTTTCCATTATTTTCCTTCACTTTCCTCCTCACGTGCAACTTGTGACCTTTCACCTTCCTTTTCTCTTAATTTCCATTATTTTCATAAACAATTGTGCCAAAAATGCCATTTTGTCTTTCCAAAGCCTTCGCCATTTGGTGGGCTCCAGTATTGTAGCAATAATGCTACAACTCCTGGAACTCCCTTCTTTAATTTTATCAACCCGGTAGTTCATAACAAACTTGGAAGCGACGGTGCTGTATGCACAAGTACTAGCTCTTGCCGCAGCCGTAACTTGGTCAGCTGGCATAAGTCCACTAGGAGCTTAAGCCAACTTCTATGACCTCTTAGAAGAAGCTTTTTAATTGATGGATGAAAGCTAACTCGAAGGAAGCTAATCTAATTGCAAAAAGAAATTGAAAGCCAAAAAAGAAACGTAAACCCTAACAAACCCTAATTCTACCAGCTAGTCCTACTGACGCAAAGGATAGCATGAAAACTACTGAAAGAGATGCCATTACTTCTATGAAGGTAAAATACATGTGTCTACACTGCCTCTAGCTGAAGAAAACATCTTTTTGTATTTTTGACTAAGTTATTAGAATTATAATGCATGTGCTTTTAACTGGCTTTTCACTGTGCAGGGGTGGATCAAGGAGGAGAAATGCTTGGAAAAGGTTGGGATGGTACAGAGAGGGCCTAAGGGGTCTGTAACACCCTTCCAGAGAGTTTCATAGAGTTTGGCTATCAAGAAACCTCATTCGTGAGCTTCTACAGGAAGTCTGCAGGGGTTCTACAGGATGTTTAGGATTTCTACAAGATGTTCTGTAATTTTTCTACAGGATGTTTAAAAATTGGATTTTGGAGGATGGGTGAGTGAGGTAAGGTGCATGAATGGATAGGGAGGCAGAGTAGGGGCCTGAAATGACCCAAGGACTGATGGTTGGAGTGGTGAGAGGGTGTGGAAAGCTGGCTTGACTTAAAGAAGGCTAAGACAATGGAGGAGAAATAAGGTAGGGTTACGTGGGCAAAAAGACAGTTGTGAGATGAGGACCCTAACTAGGAGATGGAGCAGCTGGCCTGGACGAAGCTTGGGTGAATGAGAGAGAGATGGAGATGCCCTGCACGGTGTACACTTAACTGAATCAACTAAGTCCTGCACACAATCGAAATCTTAGCTAATCTAGTCTAACTGTCAATGAAACAAATGAACAACAGCTTTATTCATAAAGAGAACCATGTACAACACTTAAGCAAAGAAGCATTTCAAAAGGCCTGAACGCATGATTAAATCCTACAAATGAAAACATTACACCAAAGATTGCATGGACAAGCAAACTAGTGTTTTTGTTGGGCAGCAAGGTCACCTTTGTCCCAACTCACGATCCCACTGAGGGAGAGGTAAGATCAGAGGTGCTTGAGCCCTTTTTCCAAGGATCCTTTATGTTATTAACCTATCAAATCAATCTGAATATGAAAATCTACTTTAATCATCAAAAGCAACCTAAATAACAAAACAAGATTTAGATCTAAATGGCAGATTTTATTCTAAGAATGCAGCAAAGACACATAAAGGTAAACAAAGGAGGTATTGGGCGCTTGAGATGGGCCCAACCCCAAGAGCTACAGCCTCCTAAGAGAGATTTAGAGCTGGTGCAAAGCTGGATTCATCTTTATTGATCAAGAAATGAAGAGTTACATCAAAATTGTCCACAAGGAGACTTTGAAACTAAGCTGAAAGCAAAGCTAATCTATTGCCTAAAAATCGAACTGCAAAATGACTATAAAATGACTAACTACTAGCTACAAATTGACTAACCACTAGCTAACCAAAATGAGGCCCTAAGCCTTCTTATTTATACAAATTGAGGACCCCAACAGTCCTCCTAAACTTTAGGGACTTGGCTGCCCAAAACTTGCAGTTAACAACAGTCCTACTTGACTTGCTTGGCTGCCCTTGTGCTGATTGATTTGGTGGCCCTTGAACTCCGAGCTGATGGTGGAGAATTCGAGGTAAGGGCCCATAAATGAAGGGGACACCTTCCTACAAATCCTCTCCCTTGTTCTCCCACGAATTTGGCTGCCAAGTGCTCATTAAGACCTTCAATTTTGTCTCCAAGTTGACCAAAAAGGCTACACAAAGCACACATTAGACTTGTTGGCATAATGACTAACCCAATTCACTCTATTAGCATAAATATAATCAAAAACATGCAATAAACTAATGAGAATGGTGGATTAAGTCGAATTAGGAGGTTGAATGAGCCCAAATAATTATCCATTTTTGGGGCTCATCATCACCCCCCTACTGAAAGTGTTGCTCATCCTCTGAGCAACCAATCTATCTCCTCATCTTTGATGGCCCTGGTGGCCTCCCTGTCATGCCAAGCTTCTGAAGTGATGTCCTCTTCTCTGTCATGAAACCATGCTTCTTTGCTTCTTCCCACTACTTGCTCCTTTTCCTAAAGAATTCTCAGCTTTGGTATGATTGTGCAAGTATATTCAATCTGATGGCAGCAATGGTGGCGAAAGGAGATGAAACCAGTGGAGGATGGAAGAAAAGAGTGGTTGCATGTCTCCTCAACAGTCTTCAAGCTTCAAATCCCTCTCCATAATTGATTCTAGCCTACCCAAAGGCTTCTACAGGATGTTTCTGGTAAAAATACAGAACTTCCTGTAGAAAGTCTTGTAGCTGAGTTCTGGCTTCCTGTAGAAACAGACAGCACCACTGTATCCTGCTTGGCTGTGGGTGATTTTCCTTTTAGCTTGGCTGTGGCTACCTTAGAGGTGCCCTCACTGACGTGGACTTTTTCAGTCCTTTCCATTCTACTCTGTAGTCTTTTCTCCCTGGGTGTTAGTGTGGTTTTGTCCCCCTCTGTTTTGGCAGCTTGGTTTAATGCCAATGTTCCAATCACTAATGTTGTTGGATACATCTACAGGGTTGTGCTTTTCTGGGCTTGTCACCAACTTGTCATCATTTGCCTTGCCCCATAGTACAATATACAGTCCTGCTATTACTAGAATTGCTCCCCAGCAGACTTCCCAGATAATATTTCACATGAAGGATTAGCTGTTCCAACACTGCAACAATTATGGTTGAAGTTGGATTGAACATTGCAGCAAAGACAGGTCCCTTCAGACGAATATAGTAAGTCTGTACAAAGAAGGCAAATGCAAAGCATAATACTCCCTGCATATTATGGGCCAATATGATCAATGACGATGTTAAGAATTTCTGCACATTATTAAAACGAAGATGCGGTGCTCACAGAGTATATGATGCTGAGAAGCTGAATGTCCCACTTTAGCCTCCAAGCAGAGGCCTTTGGCTCAAAAATTAAAGCCACCACAGTGCACTGTAGAGTTCCTTGCAGCATCGTGAGAGCTGTTAATGAAATTTCTGCTGGATATTTCTTAACAACTGGAGCCTGAAAGGTAAGCCATCCAGACCAAAATAAACAGCCGGCAAACAGCATCAGTGCTCCAAGCAGCCATGTGTTATGAAGAACCCTATTGAGCCTAATGAGAACAGGGCCCTTGTAGAAGGTCATAATCATTGCACCACCCACACATATAATGGTTCCTACAACTTTGGCTTGGCCATATTTACTCCTGATATCAACTTTCTCCAGTCTAAAAGCTGTGGCCATCCCAAATGTGACAACAGGAACCAGGTTTGACGTTGCAGAAGCAAATGTAGCGGAGGTGTAATCTAGGCCAGCAAAGTAGAAATTCTGAAATAGAGTGGTCTTACCCAGCCAGTGCAAGCACAAAGATCTGCCAGAAGATGGCACAGGTCTTTGCAGGGCGTTGGTTTATTTCAAGAAAAAAACAAAAGGAGAAATAACTACTGTAGCAACAGCCAGGGTGTAAGCTACGAAAAAAAATGACTCATTCCTTCGTCCAGAGCAACTCTGGTAATGATATTCATGCCGACCAGGCAGACTTGAACTGCAATCTCAGCTAAGAATGTTGCAAATGCAAATTAATCAGCGAATGGTGAGAGCATTTCAAGGATGAGTTCGATTGGCTGTTTATGGAGGCTTCCACTGATGGAGGGTGAGCTGGCTAAGTGCACGTTGGCCCCATGCAAACCATTGGTCCCCACTGTAGTGTAATTATGAACTGTAGTTCTCTGCCTGTATTCACTTCCATCAATTACGTTGGATTTTAAACAACCACCACTACCTGTTTTCAATTTTCTTCTTGAGATGGCTGAGCACACGTGTTGATTTCACCCACCGAGCGTTGTTCGAACTGGACGAGGGTGGCCAGTTAGCTGGCCACCGATTTTTTTAATCCCAACCATCTCATTGCTCATGCTGTTTACGAATTACATTCATGCAAATAGAGGAACGAGTTTAGTCACGTACCTGCAAGTCGTGTGTGGTTGTTGTGAAGTGCTGAGATCTTTCATTTGCTGCATGCATTTGTTTTTGTGATTGCATGTGGCTTGGATGCTGATTTTTTTGGTTGTTTTCTCTTTTGCAGGTGTCCTTTGGCCAGATCTAAGCTCCAGGCATTTGTTTCCACGTTCAAATCTGCACATTCAAGCTGCTACTGCTGAATTTTCACAAGACCAGAACTTGTTTTCGCCATTGCTCCCAAACGGTAAACCGGATCGATCTGAAACTTGTTGAGCACGTTCCTATCATCATTATGCATCTCCCATAGCAAAATTACGATCAATGGATGCACAGATTTCGAGAAAAATGGAAAATGGCTGAAGATTTCAGAGATCAATTTCTCGGAAACCGTGCATCAGAATTGGCTGAAACTGCTTGGGTAGGCTACTATCACCTATATGCATATCCCCATGAAACAGGTTTTGAAACGGATGCACGGATATGGAGAAAATGCAAAAATGGCTGATGGTGATGGAGGCTGATTTCTTGGAAACCGTGCACCGGAATTGGCTGAAACTTCTCAGGCATGTTGCCATCACCCCTATACAATTCCCCATAAAATGGATTTTCAAATGGATGCATGGTTTTCAAGTTAGGGCAAAAACAAATTCTGTTCTATGTGTTTTCTCTTCAAAGCATTTTGCAAGTTTTTGCATGGAAAAAAAAACTGAGTTTGGGCTGTGATGCAGGTATGGAGATGATGGAGGAGGAGTTTGAAGATTGCAGGAGGACTTTTGAACCCTTGAGGAAGCTACCATGTTCGCCAAACCACCTTTTTGAAATCCATTTCTAGCTCCCTACAATTTCTACAGGAACTTCCTGTAGAAGCACAATGAGGTGGAAAAGATGATGGAAAAGGGTGAGGAATGGGAACATGGATGCTTGCAGGCATAACCAATGGATTCCAAGCTTTAGATCCCCTTCCAAAATTGAATCTGGCTCGCTTGAAGGTTCTACAGGATGTTTCCTGTAGAAATATAGAACCTCCTCTAGAAGGCACAAAAACTCCTTTGTCTTTGTTTTGAGTGATCCTCCTGACCTGCAATGTCATTGCTGCAACATGAAATTATTCAATGGAAATTAGCTTTATTTTTCTTTTTCTTTTTCTCCTTTTTTTTTTTTTTTAAACAACTAGGGCGCCTCATGGAGGTTTTCACCCTAATTGCCTGCCCTAGGCGCCTCCAAGGGAGGTTTTCACCCAAAGATCTTATTCTTTTTTCTCTTTTTTCCCAACCCATTGACCGCCTCATGGAGGTTTTCAATCAATGAGCCAATCTAAGGCACCTCCGAGGAGGTTTTCACCTTAGATTTTTATTTTTCTTCTTATTTTCATTTTTTTCTTTTTTCCTTTTTTCTACCCTACCCTACTTGAAAAACAAAATCCTTTTCAAGTATAAGAATACTTCCAATGGAGCCATGTGCACATCGAGATTAGAGACAAGATGATGTGAAGGTTCGAAATGCATGCTTTGACAGCGATCCAGATTTCAGAGACAAAATGATCTGACTTTGAAGGGATCAAACATAGCTGAGGAAGAGAGTACTGTTGCAACTTAATGACTGTCTGGAACCATATCTCAATATAGCTTTGATATCCTTGGTCCTTTTGCTGATCTGGGTCATGTTTCATGTCACTTTCTACTATGACTTCCTCATCTTCCTCTTTTTGCTGATCTTTCTCTTGAATACATGGAAGATTTGATGGTAACCATGAAGGATCTTTCTTTATCTCTACTTCTGATGTCTTCTCTTCATCAAGTAAAGCCCATGGTTCTTTGATTTCCTCTTTTGAATCTTCTTTTGCCTGATGTGGTCCTTCAATGCTTTCAATATAGTCTCTTTTTTGCAATACTCTTCCTGAGCTATGGTGAAGATCATTGAGCTCAAGAGCAGTTGTTTGGACATGTTGTGCCTCAGCTTTGCAATTGGGTTGAGTTGCTCCATGGTATGGTTTTGCAAATGGTGGTACGGGTAGTTGAGTGGAGGTGTAGATTTGAGATGGATGTGGATGGGGTTGTGGTTGGGTAGGCATTTGGGGTTGCCTTGGTGGAGGAGGAGGTGATGGTTGTGGATGAGCAGGTGGTGGAGGAAAAGAAGTGGGAGGAGTGTTGTACTGGGGCCTCCACCCCTGATGAGGTGCATTCCACTGAGGCTGTGGCTGAGCATAAGAGTGAAACGAATGAGCAACTGGTTGGGCATAATATGGATCTATGAAGGAACACGGAGGAGGTGTGAACCAGGAAAGATGAGCAGGGGGACCCCAAGAAGGCATGAAAGTGGCTTGATAGGGGTCATAATAGGTCTCGGGTGTCCCTTGCAGCTCCTGCTGGTAAGATCTAGGTCTATGTGGCCTCCTTTGGTTCATATAATAGAGTGATTCAGTGGCTCCTTTGGCTCTCTGATATGCAGCTTTGATTCTGGGTAAGGAAGGGCACTGATCTGTAGGATGGTATTCTTCACAGACAAAACACACTTCTATGGAGTACAATGGACATTCGTTCCTAGGATGCTTTCTAGTGCACCTAGGACAAAAAATGGCCAAAGCCCTCTTGGCTTCTTCTTGCTTCTTTTGGACCCGCAAGGTATCCAGTTGCATGGCAAGAAACTGCCTCATATCACTCTTGAAATCTTCGATCTGATTTGCAAATTCATTTTTGGATAAGGTACTGCTCCCAACATTTCTGCTTGTAGCCATTCGCTCCAGAGGAATGTTTTTTTCTTCTTCTCCCCTAGAGGTTCTTTAAAGATGCCTTGATGTCCACCTAGGGCTTCTTCTTAATCACAGCCATCGAAGAAGAGAAAAGGTTGGCTGTGTAAGCAGTGGGGGGTGTTGTGCAAATATTTTTCTAAATTACCTCTACTCCTACAAGGCATGAAATGAAATCTTTTAGGTTGATTTTTGCTTTTTTCTACTTCTACCTGCAAAACTGAAATAGATTGAACTGCAACTAACTATCTTGCTAAAATGAAAATGCGAAATTGAAATGAAAGCAGGAAAGGACTAATCTATTTTGCCCAAATGAAATTGCAAGAATGAAATGCTAGTCTACGCTTGCAGAATTGAAATGCTAATCTACTCTTGCAGAAATGAAATTGCGGAATTGAAATGCTAATCTATGAAAGCGGGAAATTCTAATCTACTTTTGCAAAAACGAAATTGCATAATGGAAATGAAATAAACTACTCAGCAGAAGGTTGTAGTGGAAAATAGAAGAAAAGCAACAATTACTAATACTCTGACGCTTCCCCGAAAATGGCGCCAAAAAGATGGTGGGCTCCAGTATTGTAGCAATAATGCTACAACTCCTGGAACTCCCTTCTTTAATTTTATCAACCCGGTAGTTCGTAACAAACTTGGAAGCGACGGTGCTGTATGCACAAGTACTAGCTCTTGCCGCAGCTGTCACTTGGTCAGCTGGCACAAGTCCACTAGGAGCTTAAGCCAACTTCTATGAGCTCTTAGAAGAAGCTTTTTAATTGATGGATGAAAGCTAACCTGAAGGAAGCTAATCTAATTGCAAAAAGAAACTGAAAGCCAAAAAAGAAACGCAAACCCTAACAAACCCTAATTCTACCAGCTAGTCCTACTGACGCAAAGGAGAGCATGCAAACTACTGAAAGAGATGTCATTACTTCTATGAAGGTAAAATACATGTGTCTACACTGCCTCTAGCTGAAGAAAACATCTTTTTGTATTTTTGACTAAGTTATTAGAATTATCATGCATGTGCTTTTAACTGGCTTTTCACTGTGCAGAGGTGGATCAAGGAGGAGAAATGCTTGGAAAAGGTTGGGATGGTACAGAGAGGGCCTAAGGGGTCCGTAACACCCTTCCAGAGAGTTTCACAGAGTTTGGCTATCAAGAAACCTCATTTGTGAGCTTCTACAAGAAGTCTGCAGGGGTTCTACAGGATGTTTAGGATTTCTACAGGATGTTCTGTAATTTTTCTACAGGATGTTTAAAAATTGGATTTTGGAGGATGGGTGAGTGAGGTAAGGTGCATGAATGGATAGGGAGGCAGAGTAGGGGCCTGAAATGACCCAAGGACTGATGGTTGGAGTGGTGAGAGGGTGTGGAAAGCTGGCTTGACTTAAAGAAGGCTAAGACAATGGAGGAGCAATAAGGTAGGGTTACGTGGGCAAAAAGACAGTTGTGAGACGAGGAACCTAACTAGGAGATGGAGCATCTGGCCTGGACGAAGCTTGGGTGAATGAGAGAGAGATGGAGATGCCCTGCACGGTGTACACTTAACTGAATCAACTAAGTCCTGCACACAATCGAAATCTTAGCTAATCTAGTCTAACTGTCAATGAAACAAATGAACAACAACTTTATTCATAAAGAGAACCATGTACAACACTTAAGAAAAGAAGCATTTCAAAAGGCCTGAACGCATGATTAAATCCTACAAATGAAAACATTACACCAAAGATTGCATGGACAAGCAAACTAGTGTTTTTGTTGGGCAGCAAGGTCACCTTTGTCCCAACTCACGATCCCACTGAGGGAGAGGTAAGATCAGAGGTGCTTGAGCCCTTTTTCCAAGGATCCTTTATGTTATTAACCTATCAAATCAATCTGAATATGAAAATCTACTTTAATCATCAAAAGCAACCTAAATAACAAAACAAGATTTAGATCTAAATGGCAGATTTTATTCTAAGAATGCAGCAAAGACACATAAAGGTAAACAAAGGAGGTACTGGGTGCTTGAGATGGGCCCAACCCCAAGAGCTACAGCCTCCTAAGAGAGATTTAGAGCTGGTGCAAAGCTGGATTCATCTTTATTGATCAAGAAATGAAGAGTTACATCAAAACTGTCCACAATGAGACTTTGAAACTGAGCTGAAAGCAAAGCTAATCTATTGCCTAAAAATCGAACTGCAAAATGACTATAAAATGACTAACTACTAGCTACAAATTGACTAACCACTAGCTAACCAAAATGAGACCCTAAGCCTTCTTATTTATACAAATTTAGGACCCCAACAGTCCTCCTAAACTTTAGGGACTTGGCTGCCCAAAACTTGCAGTTAACAGCAGTCCTACTTGACTTGCTTGGCTGTCCTTGTGCTGATTGATTTGGTGGCCCTTGAACTCCAAGCTGATGGTGGAGAATTCGAGGTAAGGGCCCATAAATGAAGGGGACACCTTCCTACAAATCCTCTCCCTTGTTCTCCCACGAATTTGGCTGCCAAGTGCTCATTAAGACCTTCAATTTTGTCTCCAAGATGACCAAAAAGGCTACACAAAGCACACATTAAACTTGTTGGCATAATGACTAACCCAATTCACTCTATTAGCATAAATATAATAAAAAACATGCAATAAAATAATGAGAATGGTGGATTAAGTCGAATTAGGAGGTTGAATGAGCCCAAATAATTATCCATTCTTGGGGCTCATCACCATTGCCTTTGCCAATTTCCTTAGCCATAAATATCACACCCCATAGGATGTCTTATCCAACATTCAACTTGGAATAAGTGTCCCATCAACCATGGTTATTGTTTTTAACTTTTATTACATAGAATTTTCACCAAGGATGTTATATCTTGTATATATTTGTGCCATGGATGACTAATGAGTAATCGTATAATGTTTATGTAAGAATATTTGAATTATTATATAGTTTTGGTTGATCAAATAACTTGTGTATCTACGGTCAATATGAGTTGCCTGAGCTATATGGTTGCATCCTTATTAATTCACTTGCAGGTTATCTGATGTTTCTATGATTGGTGGTCTTAAAGCAATCATAATTGACCTATTACTTTGCATGTTTTAGCTATCTCCTATTTTTATGAATTTGAGGCGGATCCCTATTAGCATATTTGTGGGTTGTTTCGTGAGTAGTTTAGTTTATATGTTGTGTGAGTGGACTTTCTCCACCACTGAAGGAACTACTGATAACTGTGTATGCCCATGAGGAATGCCTGGTGCTATATTGAAGAATGTTTGTTGGTATATATATTCTCATGGTTATGTGGGGCTCATGGACCTTTGTGTTTGTTGTCATTTGCATGAGATGCAAATTTATTTACATGAATATACATGGTTTTTCATAGTCCACAGTTGCATGATATAACATGTGATTTCATCATCTAATGTGTTTGTGAAGTTTGATTCCTATTTTCCCTGTTTGAGAATGTAAAGCACTTAGCAGATTATGAAAGATATTCATGAGTTGTATGGTTGTATGATATGTTTGTAGTTAAACCAATTATGGTCTATGACTGGGTTATTTGATGCGTTATAAGTGACATGGATAATAACCTTGCTAAAGGTTATAACCTCTATCTTGGGAGGAGAAAGTAACTAGGTGTTACAATGAAGCTATGTTGTATAGAGTTGCTCAAAGGAAGCATGATTTATGAGATTTCCTAAGGAAATATGTTTGCTAGATCTTTTGCTCAGTCCTTTTTATGATCATGTTATCGTTGGTGGTGGACATCAATTACCCTTCCTTGAGTATGATCGAGTCTCTTAAAAATATCTACCTTCGAATCTGGACCCTGTTATTGAATGTTTTGTGTTCTAGGCAAAGCCCTGTTTTGAAGGAATTTTGGAAGAATTCCCAAAGTTTCTTATTTTTTAAGTATAATAGGGGTTCTACACTTGTATCTGAGGTTGGAGGAGCCAAATACATCGTTTTCTAGTGGATTCCTCCATATGCATGGATATCTAGGTAATCAACGCATTTGCTAGTTGGGAGAAGCGTTGGATAAGTGTTTGAGCCAAATACATTCCCCAAGCGAAAATTGCATTTAGGTATCTAGGCGGTCAAGCTGTCAACGCTCAGAGAAATACTTCAGTGAGTCGGTTGTTAATTCATATGGGTAAGCAAATCCAAGGTCTGAGAGCTCTGTGAGTCAATGTATGGTGGAAAATTCCATAAAGTTGTATGTTATTTGAGAGAAGTGTATCTGAGATGGGCCCCACTAAGGAAAGATTGTCATGGGGCCAGATGTGGAACCAAAGCGAAATCTATAGGGATGTATGAGAATGATCTAGGGACCGAGGGTGGTTGTCACTTACAAAGTTTGGGCACACCCAAATTACCCCAAATGTTAGTTGCAAATGAATTCTTTGCATTGCACAAAGAAGTAGGGCTCTATGTGACCCACGAGTTACGCTGAGGTGGTAAGTGCCACAAGTACTTGACTTTGGGCCGTATGAAAGCCATGCGAGGATTCTAAATGACATGGATTGTATGATGTGGCTAGAATGTTGACGTAGCACACTATTAGCGTGACACATGGCAAGCAAGAACAACTTTTTTGGAGGGCCAGGGGGGATGGTTTTTGGATGATACATGATACTACCAAATGATGCCACATGGTAAGATGATCTCACCTTGACATCATTGTGACATCAACAAGATGTAGTGAAGGTACGGTGATGTGGCAAAGCCATGTTTGCTACCACATGGTTTCCACGTGGAAATAACTAGCTAATGTGGCAAGGGTTAATTAAATAATCTTAAATGGACCATAACTTTCAATTTGAGAGTCAAATTGAGGTAAAATTTATATCGTTGGAAAGCTCTCAATGAGTTGAATGTGATGGTCTTATCGAAAGTTAATTCTAGAAGCTTGGAGAAGAAGGAAATTCTGTAACCCCATCTTCATAATGAGACCATGGAAGTGAGGTTAATTAAATGTAACACCTTCTACAACCCAAGTACAAAGGGGTGGGAGAGAGCATTATAATAAGCCATAGTATTGGCCCTTGAAATTGTAACTGAGCCTAGTTAAAACTCTCATGATAAGGTGGGAGTGAATTGCCATGGTTAAGAATCTTGTTACATATTTTTAACTCATATATTAATTGATTTTATAATTAATAATAATAATTTAAAAATAAAATTATAATTTAGTTCATTTTTATGATGTTTTGAATATTGGCAATGTAAAATGTGTCATCAAACCAATATCTTTAACAACCATTTAATTTATATAATTATGTTAATTTTAAAAAATATTTATTTAGGGCGTTGCCTACTAGGGCCACAAATTTGCTAAAGAAATATTTATTTTATTTTATTTATTTATTTATTTATTTATTTATTCGTCAAGTGATTTATTTTTCAAAAATCTGATCATAGAAGTGTTTGAATCATTTTGGGTTCCGTTCCATCAAAAACCCCCTAGGCACCCAAAATCCTAAAATTTGACAAATGTAATCTAAATTTCCCAATTTTTTTACAAAATTTTGACAAAAATCATATTAAAATTTCCACTATTTTCGAAACTAAGTTATGACCTCATTAAACTACTCTTTATGGATATATTCCTAATTATTTTTAATAAAATATATTAATTTATTAAAAATATTGATCAAGAAAAAATGAAAACATATTTAATAAAATATATTAATTTATTAAAAATATTGGGTGAGAAAAAAATGAAAACATACTAGGCTCATTAAAAACATTCTAATCCATTCCTGAGTTTAGTGAATCACATCATATTCGTTTTACAAAATTTTTGAGTCCACGCAAAAGTATAGATATCATTTTGCTCTTGGAAGAGGAAACTCGAGTATTTTTTCTGAGCAGTTACCGATTTTAATTTTCACGATTTAGACACGTGACACGGCTTACCAGTCTCGGTGTATTGGACTGTTACCTGTAGACGTGACTTGCAAGTTTCCACTTGTTCTCAACTCTCCCATAAAATCAGATGTGAACAGGAAGTTAGGTTTCACATAATTTTGTTGTGAGGTCTAGTACTCTGAGGAGTGACAGGAAGTTAGGTTTCACATAGTTTTGTTGTGAGGTCTAGTACTCTGAGGAGTGACAGGAAGTTAGGTTTCACATAGTTTTGTTGTGAGGTCCAGTACTCTGAGGAGTACCAGTCACTCAAGAGTGGTGGACTCCGTCTTTGAAACAATATAGAGCTGATCTACTGCATTTCCTTGTTTTATTATCACCTCACCAGGAAGGAAAAGTTCTTCTTTCAATCTAGTGACAATCTGGCTTATGAATTCAGCACTGCAATCCTTGAAAAGAGGAAGGAAAAACTCTTTTTTCAATCTAGTGACAATCTGGCTTATGAATTCACCACTGGAACCTCTACAATTTCTGAAATATGTAAAGACTCTGAAACTTTAGCCCTGATAAAAATTGGAATATCTTCTAGAACATTAGCTTCACCATACCTACTCTCATACTGCAACCTGACATGAGAGGTCATGTTAGGTTGCAGTATGAGAGTAGCTATGGTGAAGCTAGTGTTCTAGAAGATATTCCAGTTTCTATTAGGGCAAAGGTTTCAGAGTCATTACATATGTCAGAAGTTGCACAGGTTCCTCTTTGCTGAATTCAAGCCAGATTGTCACTAGATTGAAAGAAGAGTTTTTCCTTGTGATAATGGAACAAGGAAATGCATAGATCAGCTCTACATTGTTTCTCATGGGTCTCTGGAAGAGGTAATTGTTGGAGAGGATGGGTATGAGGAGATCATTGCACAGATTGAACCCTATGGTATCTTTGGTGAAATCGTTGTGTTGTGTAACATACCTCAGCCATATAATGTTCGTGTTCGTGATCTCTGCAAGCTGCTGAGACTAGATAAACACTATTTTGCAAACATTATACAAATTTACTTCAAGGATGGAAGGCAAATCCTCACTAATCTTCTTGAGGGAAAGGATACAGATTTGAGAATTAAACAGCTAGAATCTGACATCAGTCTTCTTATTGGAAACCAAGAAGCTGAGTTAGCCTTGAGAGTTAACAGTGCAACTTATTATGGTGATATATACAGTTTGAAGAACTTGATTAGATCTGGTGCAGATCCAAATGGGACTGACTATGATGGAAGGAGAGCTTTGCATTTAGCTGCATGTAAAGGATATGAAGATATCACAGTTTTTCTCATTCAAGCTGGAGCAGAAATCAATGCTATAGACAAATTTGGAAATACGCCATTGTTGGAGGCTGTTAAGGCTGGGCATGATAATATTGCTTCTATACTTAAACATAATGGAGCAACTCTGGGCTTTGAAGATGCTGGTAGTCTTCTCCGTAAAGCCATAGCAGATGGGAATGCAGAGCTGTTAAAGAGATTGTTAGCCAAAGAATTAAAGATAGTGAACTTAATTGTAATTTAGCATGGTCAATAATGATTGCACATGAGGTATTTACTCATTGAACTGGTGACAATATGAAGGATACGTTGGCATGGTTTTTATTGAAATCTCACTTATATCGAGAGTTGGAAGAAGTATGAATTCAATGTAATTTCATATTTAAAAAGTCATTTCTTTATCTTAATTTTATCTCAATTCAATATGTGATTGATCTTTTTAATTAAAAGTCTGAATTGAATGTGAGGTTAATCTTTTTAATTAAATGATTATGGACCATTTATTTTTATCTTGTATGGCTATTATATGATATTATATGAATATGTATGCAGAAAATAAATAAAATTTCATTTAATCTATATATTCAATATGTGATTGATCTTTTTAATTAAAAGTCTGAATGTGAGGTTAATCTTTTTAATTAAATGATTATGGACAATTTATTTTATCTTGTATGGCTATTATATGATATTATATGAATATGTAGGGAGGAAATAAATAAAATTTCATTTAATTTATATATATATATATATATATATATATATATATATATATATATTAGTTGGGAATTAATCTATATATATATGTTAGTTGGGAAAATTTTAAATATATACATAAAGAGAAATTTGTAAACAAAAAAAAAAAATTAGTTGGGAAAAAATCAAATACAAATATTTTAAAAATAATATGAAAATTGTGAATTTAATGATATAGTAATTTCTAATTACAAAGCAATTTATAAAAATTATAGATAGGCAACTTAATTGTAATTTAGCATGGTAAGTAATGATTGCACATGAAGCCCATGGGTCTTTGGATTGACGGTGAATGAGTGTGTTGTTAAGGCACTCCTTGCGATAGGTCACCGGTTCAAATCCCCCGTGGGTACTTAGATTAATCTAATAGATAAAAAAATAAAATTAAAATAAAAATTAAAAATTAAAAAATAAAAATAAAAATGATTGCACATGATGTCTTTACTCATTGAACTTGTGACATAGCAAGTAGGTTCATCCAATATTAGAAAATATCTCTCATTTTACTAAATATTTATAAATATCTCCCAAAATATTTTTGTTGAATCCCCTTCCGAATACATCTTTCCCATTAAAAATATAAAACTTAGAAAATACGCCTGATTTTACTAGATAGTGATAAATATCTCCCAAAATCCTTTTGTTGGACCACCTTCCAAATACATTTTTCCAATTAAAAAAACCTCTCATTTTTAGTATATACCCTTTTTTATAGCCCCAAATACCTATAAATTATTTTGTACCTCCAATGCCCCCTCCCAATATTTGCAATATATTTGACTTTATTTATCACTATTTAAAAAAATCTTCTATGAATGGACATGAAATTTATTAGTCAACAAAGTGAAACCCTTCTATGAATACACGTCATGCATCACAATTGTAGATAATGAACACACCCCCACCTATTATTTTCCTTGAAATCAATTTCTTTATTTATCAAAAGATTTGTGCCCTCTTTTAGGAGACCCAGTTACCTGAGCCATGGGAACTCAACAAAGACTCCTTCAAAGCCTCGCTATACTTATCTTCATGATGGATTTCTGTATGTTTATGGGCTGTATTATTTATCTCATTATAAGCCTAACCATGCACAATAGCATAAGTTAAGATTGTTTCGATCACCAACCCAAAAATTCCATACTTAGTTTCAACAATTTTATGGATTCAAAAAGTCTCTTCATCTTAATCCATTTACGTACTTGTGAGATTACAATGTAGCAAGATTGTATAGGTAGAAATCATGGAAGACACTAGCATATTGCTAGAGAGATGTTAAATGGAATAAATATGACAAGGCCTTATAGAAGAGGCAAGATTATCTTTTTTGTCTACATGGATAAACATTGCTAACGTGACTTCTTTATCTTCACATCTTGCACAACCCCATCATTTAAAGTACAAAAGGGTAGGGCTTTGATTGAGGGCAGTGAAATACACCATGTTTCCAATGCAAAGTTTTAGTGAAAAAAATGGGTGAGATAGAATCAATAGTTTGGAGTGCATGAAAATCAAAGAATATGTTGCTCACTCAATATGTGCTATAATTGATGGTCATTTGAGTTTCCCCATATTTAATGGCAAAGTAATATCTTCACAAGATTTTAACACATTCATGGTACATGTTACTTGTAAATGCTTGTTACTAAAATCCATTTAATACTATATATATTTTAATATCCTTACCTCTTATATGGAATATAAAATCCAATCACCTTGGAATAATCCTAATACCACAAGGAAATCCTACAATGTTTTTAAGCAATCATCTTATAATATCTAGAATTTTGATATCAAAGTTTCTAGGGGAAATATAAAATTTTCTCTTACCTGCATCCACATATCCATTATCAAGTTATGAAAAGATATTTTCACTTAATAAATATACACCTTAGTTTGGTTTTTAGGTTCATTTTGTTAAGGCATCTTCTCATAGTTCAAACTCACTTTGTTTTATAAAACATACATATATATTAACTCTGAAGTTATCACGTCTCAAGAGGGATCAAATCTAAACTTGAACATTCATGGTTGGATATCCAGATCCTAAATGCCAACTACGAAATTGAAGGTATTGGTCCGGATTTAAACAGGAACGCAACAAATTACAGAGATAACCATATACACAAAGATGCAGCGGAAATAATACTTCATTTCATTAATGGAAAATACTGAAATATGCTTACAACCAGAAATGGAAATAAACCAGCGAGGGCGATGGTAGCTTATCTCTGAGAAGAGGTGTGGTGGCTACATGCCTCTGAACTGTGTTACAATGAGGCTCGAAGACCTATTTATTGTTGAGAAACAATGGAAAACCCTTAACATTCCAGAACCTAACCCTAGGAGATGAAACGCCAAACTATGGGCCCCGTTTGGGGTAAATTGGTACATCAACTATGCGGGGTCGTAACTTTGGCATATGATCTCCGTTTGACGCATACAATAGCTCGTTAGAAAGATCTATCCGAGCACTACCATTGTTGGAACGGGAAACATTGGTCCATCCTTGTTGCCCCCGGATTTCCCAAAAAATGTCGTTTAGGGCCTCAAAACGGCTCCGGAAGTTCAGGACCCGAAAAACTGCTAAAAATAGTAAGTTGTGCTACAATTAAGGAAACTGAAAATGCTGAGAAAAACAATGGTGGGGGTCTAGGTGGACTTGGCAGGTGGCCACCAATATCCACCTGGATCAGGTATTTATTCATACTTGTGCAAAGGAGAATTTTTTATCGATAAATTTTTGTAGATATTCCACTGGGAAATTCATCACAACAAATATGAGAAAACATACTTAAACCAAAATACACCCTACGAGGGTTTATTTAGATTTTTGGATATGCAAATTATTGTTTATTGCATATGCATGCAAAATATAATTATGTAGAACATAGATAACAATGAAATAAAAATTCACAACTCATGATTGACACAAGATATAACCTTGGAAACCCTTATAGGAGAAAACCCAGTTGGAAGGTGAGGTTGCTTTGCTTTCTTTCTCTAAATAGAAAATGGTTGTGAGTACAAAGACATAAGGCCTATGGCCCATGGGCTACTATAGTGCACAAATACTCTCTATTTTCTCTCTCTCTACCCCTCTCGAATAATATGGTCGTCTATGGAACAATATGCACTAAAAGAGAATATACCCCTTTTCCTCCTAGTGACCTAGTTATAACACAACCTGATAGACAACTAATGTTTAGGTCTGACTCCTACAATTCCTAACTAGAGTTACAATATGAACACTTACAGTATTCTTCATCATCATTGATAAGTCCCATCAATAGGTACATTTTGAATATCAATATGCCATCCTCCAGCCTTAAAACTATCATTCTCTTACATTAGATCACATTTTTTGTTATATTATGCTTAATAAGAGGATAAAAAGGTGTTTGTCATAGTATGTGGCCTAATGTGGTTTAATTGCAGGAAAATGAGGCATTTTTTAGGTTATTACTATGCATGGGCTTAATGGAGACAACTAGGAGAGAATCTAGGGGTTTGTCCACCTCCTTAAGTCCCTAAACTCGGCTTGGGATCTCCATATCCTCTCACTAGGTTGAGTTCGTTGGCAACCGAGTGACTCCTAGTCTAAGTGAAGATCAAGAGGGACAAGATCCACCATTTTCAAGATCAAGGAGGGAACCATTCCTACTTTCAAGGGAGTTGCTTCAGCTGCCCTTTTGTATAAATAAACTAGAAGAAGAGCTCATTAGGATTCGAATTTTTTGTTCAACTAGGTGTAGCTATTGAGCTTCAAGCTTGACATTGTTATTTTCAACTTTTATGTGATGTATTAAACCTCCACTTTTTGATAATGAGAAGTTATATTTTGAGTTGCATCTTAGTTTTAGAGGGTTAAGACCCTTGGGTTTGGGCCCAACCCAGAGGCTTTGGTCCCTCTTCTTGTATTATGTTTCTTCTTAATTCCAAGCAGTTAATGGTTTTTTGCATTTCAGTAGATATTAACCTATAAAATCATGTGGTTGCATCCTCTACGTCACCTCTCTTGTGGGAGAACGAGTGGAAGGATTCACAACCATATCATAAATAGAGGAAATATATTAGTGTTATTTGTCTTGTTTTACATTTTCTTTTTGTAGTTTACAAGTCAGTTTAGTGATTAGATCAGTGGTATTGCATGAATTAGATATTATTTAAATTCAACTCATCTTTTCCATCATAGTTTATTTCATTTTGTTAATGATAAATGGATGCATGAATGTGATTACTTGCAGGGTTAGTTGATCTACAGGGAAGGGCACCTTCACCACTTCCATCCTAATGTCCTTCATCTTCTCCTCCCACTTCCAAACTTTGTCCAAAAACCATGTTTTATAACCCAGTCTTCCTAGGTCACCGAGACCACTCATACTAGTGCAAGACAGACCTCCAAGAGGTCCTGAGCTTGGCTAGGGGCTTAAACCAACCTCCTTTCATTTTATTCAACTACCATCCACCTCTCCATACCCTCAAGACAATGTTTTTACCTTTAAAAACCACTCGAATGCCCTCCTGTAGCATTACAAGCACGCATGTAGAAAACCTGTAGCATAGTTTTCCTTCATTAGTTTCAATTCCCACTGCAACTTTGACTTAGCATAGATACATAATGACCCCCAACTACGATATTATGATCAGGGAAAGCCAATCTCCTTAGCCATAAATATCACACCCCCTAGAATGTCTTGCCCAACATTCAGCTTGGAATAAGTGTCCCATCAACCATGGTTATTGTTTTTAACTTTTATTACATGGAATTTTCACCAAGGCTATTACATCTTGTAAATATTTGTGCCATGGATGACTAATGAGTAATCGTGTAATGTTTATGTAAGAATGTTTGATTTATTATATAGTTTTGGTTGATCAACTAACTTGTGTATCTACGATCAATATGAGTTGCTTGAGCTATATGGTTGCATCCTTATTAATTCACTTACAAGTTAACTGATGTGTCTATGATTTGTGGTCTTAAATAAATCATAATTGACCTATTATTTTGCATGTTTTAGCTATTTCCTATGTTTATGAATTTGAGGCAGATCCCTATTGGCATGTTTCTGGGTTGTCTCATGAGTAGTTTAGTTTATATGTTGTGTGAGTGGACTTTCTCCACCACTGAAGGAACCACTGATAACTTTGTATGTCTATGAGGAATGCCTGTTGCTATATTGAGGAATGCTTGCTAGTATATTCTCATGGTTATGTGGGGCTCGTTGACCTTTGTGTTTGTTGTTATTTGCATGAGATACAAAGTTATTTACATGGATATACATGGTTTTTCATATTCCACAGTGGCATGATATAACATGTGATTTCATCATCTAATGTGTTTGTGAATTTTGATGCCTCTTTTCCCTATTTGAGAGTGTAAATCACTTAGCAAATTATGAAAGATATCCATGAGTTGTATGGTTGTACGATATGTTTGTAGTTAAACCAATTATGGTCTATCACTGTGTTATTTGATGTGCTATAAGTGACATGGATAATAACCTTGCTAAAGGTTATAACCTCTATCTTGGGAGGAGAAAGTAACTAGGTTTTACAATGAAGCTATGTTGTAGTTGCTCAAAGGAAGCATGATTTGTGAGGTTTCCTAAGGAAATATGTTTTCTAGAGCTTTTGCTTAGTCTTCTTTATTATCTTGTTATGGTTGGTGGTAGACATCAATTACCCTTCCCTGAGTATGATAGAGTCTCTTAAAAATATCTACCTTCGAATCTGGACCCTATTATTGAATGTTTTGTGTTCTCGGCAAAGCCCTATTTTGAAGGAATTTTGGAAGAATTCCCAAAGTTTCTTATTTTTTAAGTATAATAGGGGTTCTACACTTGTATCTGAGGTTGGAGGAGTCAGATACATCGTTGTCTAGTGGATTCCTCCATATACATGGACATCTAGGTAATCAACGCATTTGCTAGTTGGGAGAAGCGTTGGATAAGTGTTTGAGCGAAATACATTCCCCAAGTGAAAATTGCATTCAGGCATCTCGGTGGTCAGGTTGTCAACGCTCACAGAAATACTTCAGTGAGTTGGTTGTTAATTCATATGGGTAAGCAAATCCAAGGTCAGAGAGTTCTGGGAGGCAATGCATGGTGTAAAATTTCGTAAAGGTGGATGTTATTTGAGAGAAGTGTATTTGAGATGGGCCCCACTAGGGAAAGATTGGCATGGGGCTAGATGTGGAACTAGAGCCAAATCTATTGGGATGTATAAGAGTGATTTAGGGACCTAAGGTGGTTGTCACTTACAAAGTTTGACTAGAATGTTGATGTAGCACATTATTAGCGTGACACCTGGCCAGCAAAATATTAAAAACATACTATGCTTATTAAAAACATTCTAGTCCATACCTGAGTTTAGTGAATCACATCATAATCGTTGGTACAAAAATTTTGAGTCAACGCAAAAATATAGATATCATTTTGTGTTGGAAGTGGAAAACTGGGTCATTTTTTCTAAGCAGTTACCGATTTTAGTTTTCACGCTTTACACACGTGACACGGTTTATCATTCTCGGTGTATTGGACTGTTACCTGTAGAGGATAGTTGCAAGTTCCCAGTTGGTCTCAACTCTCTCATAAATTTGTCGTGAATAGCCAGTTAGGTTTCACATAATTTTGTTGTGAAGAGGACCGGTACTCCGAGGAGGTCACGCGAAAGTTGTGGACTCCGTTTTTACCGTTCACATGTTTAGTGCGAATTTTTTGCAGCAATGGCCATTAAGTAGTGGTGGACACCGTCCCTTCCCCGAATTGGAATCCATTCTGGTAATGCCACGTGTATTTGTAGCTATCCGAATGAGTCAAAGCTTTTTACAACATACATGAATTTTTTGCTTTTTGCACCTCGTGTATTGCATGAATTCATTGTTTTGCGACCCAATTTATATGGCAGTGAATAATCTGAAGAATATTTTGGTATGTTTTTGATGAAATGTAAGAAGTTTATTTATATTTATATTTTTTAGGTTGGAAGTGTATTTATATTTATTATTTAATGTGGTTGATATAGTCAAAAGTTTCATTTGAATTTATTTTTGATAAATATAAAACAAAATAAAGTATTGTAACAAAAATATTATTATTAACTATTGCAACAAAATATTATTATCAACATTGATTTTACTTAACCTTAAGAATCCCAAGTCTTGATAAAAAACGAAAGTGTTGAAGAGTTTCTAACCTTTACAACCAAGATATAAGGTGGTTTTTCTAAAATTAGGTATGCTTTGAAAATCACTAGGAAATTGGTGGTCATTCAGACATCAAATTTTTAAAATTTATTTGAAGTCAATGCAACCTAACAAACTCTCTAACACACTATAGCCATTGATAATAATTCAGACAAAGCATATGCTGAGCATATTCCCTTGAGAATCAATCTAGGTCCTAAATTAAAAAAATTAAAAAAGGTCAACAAATCCTCATCCACGTTAAGTTGAAATAGGAAGCCTAAGGCTAATTATTAATTCGCCGATAGGCATATATATGTGAACTTTCGGTGGAAGAGGGTTGGTTGAATTTTGTTTTTTATTGATAATCAGATTTCATGAAGAACCAATGTGCCAAACATATTCTTCGTGTGAGTGTTTAATGGACTACTGCCAAAAGGGAAAAGCAAAAAAATATGTGAACTTTCGGTGGAGGAGGGTTGGTTGAATTTTGTTTTTTATTATTATTGATAATCGGATTTCATGAAGAGCGAATATGCCAAACATATTCTTCGTCTACTACCAAAAGGGAAAAGCAAAGAAGGAGACACGTGGCAAGATTTACTTTGGAAATGTTTCCAAACACATTTTAAAAGTTAGTTGATGAATTCAATAACGCTGAATACCTCCGAGAGAGCATTCCAATTAGACTCGGCCTTTAAAAAAATAATTTATAATTTATAACAACATACTAGAATTGAAAATTAAATGTTAATTTATAATAAATAAAAAATATGATTATGAATAAAAACTTCTTCATTTTTAGATATTTTAATTTGTTTAATTGTATGGAAAAACTAATTATAAAATCACCAAAATAATTATAGTCGGTAAAAGTTATTAAAAGTTAATTTTTTTTACTAAAGGTTAATGAAAGGAAAGGTTATTGCTAGAATAGATAATTTGAAAAAAAAACATTATTATCTCCACTCCTCTATTTCTCGACTAAGGTAACTACTTGGAGAAGCCTTTAGTGATTATTGTGATGCTAAAGCAGGTGGGGTGGGTTCCCATCATCGTGGATGATGAGAACACTTGCATGCTTGCGAATTTCATATTTTATGGAAGCTTAGTGTCTTGTGTTGTTGTTTCTTGGACTTTGTTGCTGCAATAGAATCGTGTGGGTGGAGTGTGCTTCGTAACGTTGGCGTTGCAGAGGAATACTAAAGTTGTCGTCTCTCTTCAAATGAGTAAGACAACTGAATGACATTTTGCATTGAAAATATGAATTGCCATGTAATTCCTATGTAAAGTTTTAATTAAAGATATAACACGAGCTGGTGAACTATAGAAGTTTAGATCCAGAAATTGTTAAGCTCCATTAAGTTCTTTACCAACTGCTGCCTACAATTGTGGAAGCCAACTGCAGTCTTTCCTTAATTTCTGGAAACCAACTGCAATAATTTCCTTAAATTAAGGAAATCAACTGCAGTTAATTAATTTTCTTGTTCGGAACTTCTGAAGTGGTCCATTACTCCATCTGGAGTTCTCTACCTTGATCTGTGGAACACCTGACACATAGCCATCAGAAGCTTGATGGAAGCTTGGCTATAAATTTATCTGTTTGGTCCCCAAGCTTGTATCTCAATCCCCTTCAGTTTTTTACACCATCTAGCTGAGAGAGCAGAGCTTGGAAGTGCCTTCAGACTTTCTGCATTATTTTTCTTGGATAGACGCTGGAACGTGGTTTGCATCAAGAACGTCACCAATGGCTGGAGGTAATTTATATTTCTGGGTATTAAGTTTTACGATTCTTTAAGTTTTTCTGCATATAGAATTGTTGCTAAAAGCTTACATTGGTATCAGAGCATAAACATTTATCTCTGCTTTGGTGTGCGATCTCTAAATTTAAATTTCTATGGAGATATTGAAAAATACCAGATTCAATCTCATCTCTGCTTTGGTGTGCGATCTCTAAATTTAAATTTCTATGGTGGATAAAAAAAAATAAAAAAATACCAGATTCAATCTCCGAATCTTGGTGAGCCACAATAAATCCAATCTTACTAAACTAATGCGCAACTGTGGTTAGACAGGCCAATGCGCCAAATTTATCTATGCATTTAAATTCGGGAAAAACAGTTTTTGGTGCTTTTTTCCAAGGAAATAGAGTTCGTAATTTCTATTAAAAAGATAACAGAGATTACATGTTGTTGATGCCGAAGCATATGCTGTAATGTGGTATAAACCACTGATCAAAAGGTTACAAAATAACATCCTGAAATGTCCAAAACTGTAGATACTGTGTTCAGTATCCAACACAAAAAGAAACCAGAATAACAGTGTATCATGTATCGGTAAATAGACAGGTAACTGAGGCATAACATCCTCCTGCAAAGAAAGATAGATATAGTGCCGAAATAGTGCATAGCTGATATATACAAAATATGAACATGTAGATCAAAAATTTCTAAGTAAAGGGGGGATCCCCCTGTTGCAGGCCGTCGATGTATGGGCGGTGGTAGAATCTGTGCATGCCTTCTGGAGTGTACTCTTCAATCTGCCAGTCTCCTATAGGCCGATCCGCCGCTTCTTTCGAGATCCGGTCAGCAAGCACATTTCTTTCCCTGTAGATGTGAGAAACAGTGATCTGGTCAAAATGTGTTTTTAGAAAAACAATTTCTTCCAAGATATGTTTCAAAGAATATGCATGGCATAAAGTTTTATTGTTTGCCCAATCAATCACAATCTTTGAATCCCCAAAAATTTGTATTTGTCTGCAATGTTTGGTAAGAGCAAAGTAGAGGAGATGTCTCAAAGTGATTAGCTCAGCAAAGTTATTTGAGCCTGTCCCTAATCCCATTCTCAGGTGAAAATAATGAGAATCTGTTAGATGAAAAACAATACCCCCCCCACATCCTTGTAGAGGCGCAGCCCCGTCAAAAAAAGCCCAAGGTATTTCCTTGTTGATGATTTCAGGCTGGATGTTCCTAGGAACATTAGTTTTATGCTCAAAAGGAATTTCAGTGTAGGCCGCGCAGATAGATGGCGGAAGATGATTCCAGTTTACTCTATAATCCTCAAAAATAATGGCATTGCGGTTGTTCCAAATGAACCAGGACACCACCGGAGGAAGGTTCCTGGCCTTTTCGGAGGACACCGCAGACCACCATTGATCCCAGGCAGAGGGTATATCAACACCCTGCCAGACAGTGTTAATATTGAGCGCCTGTGTGACTTGAAACCATATGTTCTTTGTAACTTCGCAGTGAAGGAAAAGATGGGCCGTCGATTCCTCCTCATTTTTACAGAGGACGCACCAAGATGGTCCTGAGAAAGTCCGCTTCCTAAGAGTGACACCTGTTGGAAGCTTATCAGCTATGATGTTCCACATCAGAAGTCTGGCACGGGGCTGTGCTTGTAGCTGCCAGACATCTCTCCACCAGCTTTTAAGAATGTCCGGCTTCTTCTCTTCGATTAACTTTAAGTAGCCGAGCTTTGGTGCATATGAACCGGATTTGGCTGGTGCCCAAATTAGTTCATCTTCCTCCTCTTGTAACTTGATGTGAGTTTCAGTAAGAGCCTGAATGTAACCTTGCCAAAGTGCAGACCAAGCCTCTGGCAGATGCCATTGCTGATCCGTGACCCAAGCTTGTGTAAATATAGTTGATCGTTGGGGGTCACCGATCTGTGCCAAATATTTGATGCCTCTGTAGTTGAGATGTTGGATTAATCCTTCAGGCAGTAGATGAGCATTCCCTGAGCCAGGCCATGGATCTAAACCAATGCGAACCTGTGCACCATTCCCTATTTTCCATAGCAGGTTATCGCGAATTAGAGGCATATCTTTTAAAGTGGCCCTCCAGATTGAGGATATGCCTAGGAGGTTCCAATTAGGTCTGCGGAGCCATTCCGTAATGCTGGAAGGCCATATGTATTTGTGGTGTACAACTTCCGCCCATAAGCTGTCCATCTTAATGAGTGACCAACCCTGCTTTGCAGTTAAGGCTTGTGCAAAAGCTGACAGTGTTTTAATCCCCCATCCTCCCCATCTCTTTGGCATGGAAACAAGAGACCATCTGGTCCAAGCGAAAATCTTACCCTTTTTGTTGCCATTCCACAGGAATCTATTGCATATTTGTTGAATTTTTTGTAGTATTCCTTTTGGAATCCAAGTAAGCGACATCCAATAGACAGGAGTAGCCTCGAGCACTGATTTGATCAATAGAAGTCTGCCCGCTTTTGACAGTAGACGGTGTTGCCAGCCAATAATCCTCTTTTCAATTTTATTTACGAGCCATGTCCAGTGCGCCACTTTGTAACCATCCGGCCTTAATCTGAAGCCAAGGTATTTTATGCCATCCATCAACTGGCTTTCCAAGAAGGGAAAGTGCTGAGCAGCCAGCAGAGTTTCCTGTTGAGAGCAACGCATCAAAGATCTGGTGGATTTGTCCTTGTTTATTTCCATGCCCGTGGCTTTACAAAAGAGCAGCAGAATATCATTTAAAGCAATAATGTCTCGGACACTTCCATTAAGGAAGATTAATATGTCATCAACAAACAATAAATGGGTAAGTGAAAACTGTTCAGTGATTTTGAGACCGCTGATATCACCATTCCTTTTAGCTTCCGCTATGAGCCTACTCAAACCCTCCATGACAATGAGAAAGAGTAGTGGGGAGAGGGGGCATCCTTGCCTGATCCCCCTATTGATATTAAATCTGTCCGAGGCTGCACCATTGATAAGAATAGCAAAGGAAACAGAGGAGACACATCCCATAATCCAGTTAATAAGAAGGTGAGGGAATCCCAGATGTGTAAGAATCATCTTGAGATAGAGCCAATTAACTTTATCAAAAGCCTTTGCAAGATCAATATTTAATGAGATACCTTTGAGATTCTTCAGTTTTATGGAGTGTAAGGCTTCCTGGGCAGTGCCAATGGCCTCGTGGATGTGCCGGTTGCGGAGGAAAGCAAATTGTTCAGCCGAGATATGCGAGGATAGGATAGGCTTGATGCGATTAGCAATGATTTTGGCGATAATTTTATAAAGGCAGTTGCAGAGGGAGATAGGGCGAAAATCATTGACGGATGTGGGGTCATCTGATTTAGGTATCAAGGCAATGAAGGTCTGGTTCATAGGAGGATGAATGTGCCCTGAGATCCTGCTTTCCTCGACGACAGCCAATAAGTCATCTCCCAACAGATCATAGAAGGCCAGGTAGAACTCCACTGGCCATCCATCTGGCCCTGGACTCTTATCCTTCTTAAACCATTTGAGAGTACTTTCCAGCTCTTGAGTTGTGACCGGTTGACTGAGTTCTTCTCTGTCTTCCTGCCCTACAAATCTAGGGAACTTTCCAGCAAGTCTGATAATATCTGGCAGATTGACGTTGTTTGGGGCCGTGAAGAGTCTCTTGAAGTGATCAACCCCCAATCTAGCAAGTTGTTGGTGTGTGGTAGCCCATCCATCTGGTTCCTTTGGTAGCTTCCAAATGGTATTGGATGCCTTTCTGCCGTTTGCAAGATTATGAAAATACTTTGTATTACTGTCCCCGGCTTTGAGCCAGATGGCCCTGCTTTTGAGTCTCCATAGTTCCTCCTTTTCTTGCAATAACTTCGATTTTTGCTCAAACAACTGGCATAGAAGTGTTTTTGTGGCATCGGATTGAAATCCAGCTCCTCTCTCATCAGTCAGTTTAGCAATCTGTTCTTCCGTATCCTTCAGAATCTGATCATCTCTATTCCGTTTTGACCTTGCCCATATCTCAGTCATAGATTTGAGATTCTTTAGCCTTTCGCAAAAATCCATCGCTTTCCTCTGCTCTCTCAATGGGGGTTGAGATGCCCAGAAATCCGTGACCAGCTTGATATATTCTGGTTCTTGGAGATAACCAGCAAAAAATTTGAAGGGAGAGCGCGGCTTGGGATTGTTGTCACTAATCTGTAGAAGAATCGGGTGGTGATCAGAGAGGCCCCCAGTGCAGACCCACTGTCTGTATAAGGGGAACATCTGTATCAGATCTTCATGCATCATATATCTGTCCAGTCGCCTTCCAAGAGCAGCCTCTCCAGTTCTTTGGTTGTGCCAAGTGGGAAGCTTCTTGTTCATGGGGATATCCACGAGGTGGTGAGCATCAAGTAACATGCTCATCTGCTCCGCAAGAGGATCACTCTGCGCCTGATGACCCCAGGTTTCCCCAGCCCCCGGAGAGAAATTGAAATCGCCCCCAATGACAGTGTTCTGAGTGATATGGTGGCCGGATAGGAAATGTTGCCAAAAAGTTAATTTGTTCTGGTTTGGCCCATAAATATTAATTATTCTGATTGGGATGTCGAGCTCTCCCATAATAATGTCCATCCCAAGAAATCCACAGCCCCCCCATGCCGAGAGAGGCCTGCTTTTTCTAGGGTTTAAACCGATAAGTAGTCCACCAGATCTTCCACAGGCATCCAACCCATGTAAGACCCATCCAGGGAGCATAGCTTGAAGAGTTTTCACCGCCAACTCAGCGGTGCAGAGGGTTTCCTGTAGGAAGATAATGTCACATCTAGATTCTTGAATGAGCCGCTTCAGAGCCAGTCGCTTTTTGGGGTTGGCTAGTCCCCTGCAGTTGAAGGAGAGCCAGATCATGGGGTAACACAGGTCAGGGGCTCATTTGCTCTAAGTGCCCGTTCAATAGTAAACTGTCGTCCCATGGCGACATCCGCAACCGCATTAAGCTTTGCCGAAGAGATATGAGATGGTCGACCGCGCTTCTGCTTGCGGTGACGGCCAGGGGATGAGCCCAGGCCCAGAACTTTGGTGCGAGCCCGCGACCGTAGGTGGTAATGATGTGCTCCAGAGACAACCGAGGAGGGAGGGGAGTCAGGCCAATCCAAGGCAGGATTGTGGGAGGGGGGGGTAGTAGAGAAGGTGGGCGGAGGAGGGGCAATGGGACACAGAATGGAGGGAAGGGAGACATTTTCAGTGAAGGAGGTCCGAAAGGAAGAGTGCATAAAAGATTGCAATTCATCAGAAAAAAATGGATTACAGATAGGGGTGGAAGCATTACCCGAATGAGTAGGTGCTGCCTCCGCCGACTTTGGTGCAGCCTCTGCAGTCTTAGAGCATGTACGCGGCGGCTCTGAGGAAGACAATGCCTTTCTTTGAGTACTCTTTTTTGCACTATCACCCGGCTGTTTTGTTGGAATCTCCTGATGAGCCAGTCCACCTTCAGAAGGTATGTTATCTCCGGCATTTCGGTCCACAGAAGCCTGCTGTCGAGGTCCTTTGGGTTCCTCCGATTTCACCCCTGTAACCAATGGGCAATCCTTATACAGGTGGCCAATTTTATGGCATCTGCGACAGCGGAAGGGGACGCCTTCATAATCCAGTAGCTGTTTCCGGGAAACATGGCCGTGGTGCAGAGTGATTTTCTCCGCTAGGCCAGGTTTGGTATCCAGGTGTACAAGAATTCGAGCCATGGTCCTATTGCCCGTATTCTCATATGATCGGTCGTGCTCCAAGTATGTGCCCAGAGTGTTCCCAATCCTCTTGAATGCATACGTGCTCCAAAATTACCATGGCAGACCAGGTAGACGAACCCAGATGGGGCCGGCCCCCAATTGTTCTCGTTCAAGATCAAATAAAGGATCCCATCGCTTGAGCATGACTGGAGCTAGCTCAATGTGCCAATATTGTGAAAAAATCCACTGGGTGAGATCAGGCCGACTAAAGTGTAAGGCAAACCAGCCCCTTGTGAGGACCATAACCTCTGGTAATTCCTTAAGAAGTGAGCCCCATATCTCCTCCACCCAGAGCTTTAATCGTTCTGCCGTGTAGGTGCGTCCACGGACCCTACCAACCAGGACCTTGCGAGTGGCGTCCATCACGTCTAGCAGTGGGGCTTCAGGCCCAAAGATAACACTGAAATCAGATTCAATAGCACATAGGCATCTGCCTTTCGTCACCTTCTCAGAGCGCTTGCCAAAGGGGGTCTCCTTCAGAAGTTTGCGACAAGGGTCCGAGGAGCTGTTCTGAGCGGAGCCCGCAGAGCAAGCAGGTATCAGCGGAGTCGTGAAACAGCCAGAACGAATAGGGGAGCGGGGAGCCGAGGTACTAGTACCCGGAAGGAAGGGTAGGGAGGAGTGGGGGGGGAGCCGTTGGGTCTGCGGCATAAAGGAGACTGAGGGAGAGTGAGAGCTAGATGGGGGCGGAGGCGGCGGGGGTGGAGGGAAGTCAGGCCTGTTGTGGAGCTGAAGCGGGGCGTCCAGAGATGGCGAGGTTTGGAAACAAGAGCCCAGAATCTGTAGTGTGGCAGGAGATAACGGCGGGCAATCCAGCGGGGTGGCGTCCGCGAGAGTATACTCGGGGGATTTATCCTTCCCTTTGAGCGGCAAGTGCGGGTGCCGCGAAGAAGCACCTGTCGCGACCCCGAGCGCTACACTCCTCGGTATCAAGAGAGGCCTACTAGTGTGTGCCCAGATTTCCTGGTGGGGCATGGGGTCCGCCTCATAATCCACTAAGTCTTCGTCACCCATTGTTGTTGTCGGAGTATAGCGCCAGAAACAGAGATCGAGCCGGGGACCGTCCAGCGAGAAGAACGGAGGTCAATGCGCCAGAAAGTAAACGGGGAGGGGACCGCAGCGTAGAAGACAAAAAGAAATCCGTGAAAATCGAAACCTCTGTCGGTGTTCAAGCGGTCAATGTTGTCGGTCCCAAGTAGCTCCAGGTGCCAACCGCCATGAAACAGGGACCCTGTAACAAACCCTAGCTAGGGTTCCACCATGGTTCATCCTCGCGGCCCTCACACAGTTTTGATTTACCATTGTTATCATAATCAAAACAGTTTTTGGTGCTAATCCAATGGCGGTTACTATTAATTTCTATTGTTGGAAGTCGGATCAGTTACTGTTAGATTTTTATCGTTGTAATTCCGGTTAATTTAATATTCTGTCTTTTGACTGTAAAATTGACGGAATAAATAAAACCAGAGACAGTCCCCACAAAATTAGCTGAGCGTTGGATATGATGACATGTATGGCGGGTTTTCAGAGAGTGGTGGTTTCGATTCGAACCACGGGCGTGTGAAATATTATGGCATATCCCCGCAAAATAGAGGCAGAGAAATTCCTGCAACAACTCTTTAATAATTACAAATACGAAATTTTAAGTAGATAACCAACCAAATAAATTTTCTAACATGTCGTTTTCGATTACATTCTGTCATTTTCTGAAGTGAGGATTCGCACCACCAATAAAAAATAGAAACAGGTTATGGAGGTTCATTTAGAGACGAATGTTCCTTACCTTGGAGGAAAGTTTTATACATAGGTTACGATTGTTGGTTATTATTTATGAGATGGCGATTAACTTTAAACAAGTTAATTGCATTCATTGTTTTGCCTTTTTATTTGCAATATTTTGTGTGTTGGGATACATGTGAATAAAGGTTGTTGTTGATATATATCATGGTTCAGAGATCTGTGAAATAAAATAGCTTGTTTGCTGGTCTATTTTTTTGTTTTGTTTATAAATTGAACAATCAATTTGCAGTCATTTACGGTAATGCTGACTGCTTTAACCTTAATTTTGATTTTGTGAATAATTATTATAGTTATATGGAGTTTATTTAAAATGTCATTTTGACTTACTCCTTTCAGTAAACATTATTTTTCCTCTCTGGTTAAGTTTTGTTTATGCAAAATAATTAATAATAATAATAATGTCTAGTGATCCATATAATTTTAATTAATTAGAGAATAGCCACAACATCTTTAATTAAATAAAATTATATATTTTGATTGGTTAGATCACATAAAGATTATTTAGACATTAAATTGTAATTAATTAGACTAAATATAATAAATTTTATCCCACAGGAATTTTTATTATATTTATGTAATTAATTAGGATAAAATTTTATAACCTACCCACAGGAGTTATGAATTAATAAGTTTTATTATAAAGTTTTATTGAATCTGTTTGAATTGAAAATTTAGCCCACATGCAATTTTTATGTCATTAGATTCAATTTTTGAGCATGATTTACATTGGTAAAACATGAAAGTTTATTAAGCCTCAATTTTAACATAAGCATGTGATTCTTTATTTTGATGCAATAGTACAACCTGCAAATTTCTCTGAATTCATTGTAACATTCCCGAACTTAAGGGAGATAACTATAAGATTTGGAAGGAGAGGATTCTCCTTCATTTAGGGTGGATGGACATAGATTATGCTATTAGGAAAGATGAACCATCGGCACTCACTAATACCAGCACTGCAGCGGACATCACGCTTTATGAACGATGGGAGCGATCCAATCGTCTAAGCATGATGTTCATTAAGACTAAAATTTCAGTTGGTATTCGTGGTTCCATTGATCAGCATGAAAAGGTCTGAGACTTGTTGAAGGCCATTGATGATCAATTCGTCACTTCAGACAAGGCACTAGCAAGCACCCTAATCATGAAGTTCTCATCCCTAAGGCTCACCAGTGTGAAAGGTGTGCGCGAGCACATCATGCAGATGAGGGACACTGTGGCTCAATTGAAGAAACTCGAGGTTGATATATTGGAGTCCTTCCTAGTGCACTACATCCTGAACACCCTTCCGCACCAATATGGACCTTTCAAAATCTCATACAACACACATAAAGATAAATGGTCAATTAATGAACTCATGACCATGTGTGTTCAAGAGGAAGAGAGACTGGTGATGAAACTAGGAGAGAGTGCAATGCTGGCAACGCGTGGAAAGGGAAAATCTCAAGCCAATCGGAAAAGGAAAGGTAAAGTACCTCCCCAAGCCGATATCAAGAAGGATTCCAAGTGTTTCTTCTGTAAAAAGAAGGGACACATGAAGAAGGAATGCGCCAAATTTTAGAAATGGCTTGCGGACAAAGGTAATTTAATCTCATTTGTTTGTTATGAATCTAATATGGTTAATGTTAATATTAACACATGGTGGATTGATTCTGGATCAACAATTCACATTTCGAATTCCTTGCAGGGTTTGCAAAACCTAAGGAAGCCAGTGGGAAGTGAGCAAAGCATCTTATCAGGAAACAAGATGGGCTCGCATGTGGAAGCTATAGGAACATGTTATTTAACTTTAAGTAGTGGTTTTGTTTTGGAATTAGAGAAGACCTTTTATGTTCCAAGTTTTTCTAGAAACTTGATTTCAGTTTCAAGGCTTGTACCTTTTGGATATTCCTTAAACTTTTCAAAAAAGTCTTTCAGTCTATTCTATAAATCTGATTATGTTGGGAATGGTATTTTGTCTAATGGTCTTTACTGCATTAATTTACAAAACAATGTCACTTATGATTCAATGCATGTTCACACTGGCACTAAAAGATGTGTTATTAATGAAAATTCCTCTAAATTATGGCACCGGAGACTAGGTCATATCTCCATAAATAGAATTAAAAGATTGGTAAATGAAGGAATACTTAATACTCTAGATTTTACTGATTTTGAGACTTGTGTGGACTGCATAAAGGGAAAGCAGACCAACAAGTCAAAGAAATGTGCCAATAAGAGTTCGGACATATTAGAAATCATACATACTAATATATGTAGTCCAAACATGGACTCACATGGTCAGAGATACTTCATCTCCTTTATAGATGATTACTTACGATATATGTATATGTATCTCTACATGCTTCATAAAAAGAGCGAAGCATTAGATGCCTTTAAGATCTTTAAGGCTGAAGTAGAGAAACATGCGAAAAGCAAATTAAGATCGTGAGATCAGATAGAGGTGGAGAATATTATGGTAGATACACAGAAGATGGACAAGCACCTGGGCCATTTGCTAAATTTCTTCAAGAGCATGGGATCGTTGCCCAATACACCATGTCTGGTTCACCCGACCAGAATGGTGTAGCAGAAAGAAGAAATCGAACATTATTGGACATGACGCGGAGTATGCTTAGCAACTCCAATATTCCTAAATCCTTGTGTAATGAAGCACTTAAGACGGCATTGTATATATTAAACCGAGTTCCAACCAAGGCGGTTCCTAAAACGCCATTTGAATTATGGAAAGGTTGGAAACCGAGTTTGCGACATATGCGCGTTTGGGGATGCTCATCTGAAGTGAGAATTTATAATCCACAAGAGAAGAAGCTGGACCCAAGGACCATTAGTGGGTATTTCATTGGATATGCTGAAAGGTCTAAAGGTTACAGATTTTACTGTCCATCTCACAGCACTAGGATTGTGGAATCAAGAAATGCAAAGTTTCTTGAAAATGACTTGATCAGTGGGAGCGATCAAACCAGAAACATAGTTTTTGAGAAGGATCATTCAGAATCTCAACCTTCCACTTCAAGTGATAGATTGGTTATTATTCATAACACCCCTCAAGTACAAACTGGTGTTGAACAACCAACTGTTGAAGTTCCACAAGCTGTTGACGATATTCCAGTAGATCAAGGAGTTCAAGAGTTGCCAAAAACTTTTGAACAACAAGTTGAACCACATACTTCTCAGGAAGATGATGGTACAACATTAAGAAGATCTACTAGACCAAAGAGATCAGCAATTCCTAATGATTATGTTGTGTATCTACAAGAATCTGACTACAACATTGGAGCCGAAAGTGATCCCGAGTCATTTTCACAAGCCATGAGTTGCAAAGAATCAGAACTATGGTACAATGCCATGAAGGAAGAGATGAATTCCATAAAGAGTAACGAAGTCTGGGATCTTGTTGAGTTGCCTAATGGTGCAAAAGCCATTGGATGTAAATGGGTCTTTAAGACAAAGAAAGACTCATTGGGCAACATTGAGAGATACAAGGCAAGACTTGTTGCTAAGGGATTCACTCAGAAAGAAGGAATCGACTACATGGAGACTTTTTCTCTTGTATCTAAGAAAGATTCCTTGCCCATAATTATGGCATTAGTAGCCCATTTTGACTTGGAGTTGCAACAAATGGATGTGAAAACGACTTTTCTTAATGGAGATCTAAAGGAGGAAGTTTACATGAAACAACCTGAAGGATTCCCCTCTAGTGATGGTGAGCAATTGGTTTGCAAGCTCAAGAAGTCATTATATGGTTTAAAACAAGCATTCCGCCAATGGTATTTGAAATTCCATAACGTAATTTCTTCTTTTGGTTTTGTAGAAAACATTATGGATCAATGTATATACCTGAAAGTTAGTGGGAGTAAAATTTGTTTTCTTGTTTTATATGTGGATGACATTTTGCTAGCAACCAATGATAAGGGTTTGCTACATGAGGTGAAATAATTCCTCTCTAAAAATTTTGATATGAAGGATATGGGTGAGGCATCTTATGTCATTAGCATTAAGATCCATAGAGACAGATTTCGAGGCATCTTGAGTCTGTCACAGGAAACCTATATTAATAAAATTTTAGAGAGATTTTGGATGAAGGATTGTTCACCAAGTGTAGCTCCCATTGTGAAGGGTGATAGGTTCAATTTGAACCAATGCCAGAAGAACGACCTTGAAAGGGAACAAATGAAGTACATTCCATATGCTTCTGCTGTCAGAAGCCTAATGTATGCTCAAGTCTGCACAAGACCTGACATTGCATTTGTTGTGGGAATGTTGGGACGATATCAGAGTGATCCAGGTTTAGACCACTGGAGAGCTGCAAAGAAAGTAATGAGGTACCTTCAAGGAACCAAAGACTACATTCTTATGTATAGACGGACGGACAACTTGGAAGTAATTGGCTACTCAGATTCTGACTTTGCTGGATGTGTTGATTCACGTAAATCAACATCAGGTTACATTTTTATGATGGCCGGTGGAGCTGTATCATGGAGGAGTGCCAAGCAGACCTTGATTGCCACTTCCACTATGGAAGCCGAGTTCGTCTCCTGTTTTGAGGCTAATTTACATGGTGTATGGCTTAAGAGTTTCATTTCTGGGCTTAGAATTATGGATTCTATCTCTAAGCCGTTGAGAATATATTGTGATAATTCAGCTGCTATTTTTATGGCTAAAAACAACAAAAGTGGGAGTCGAAATAAACACATCGACATTAAGTATTTAGCTATAAGGGAACATGTTAAATAAAAGAAAGTGGTCATTGAGCACGTCAGCACTGAGTTGATGATTGCTGATCCTTTGAATAAGGGCATGCCACCATTTAAATTCAAGGATCATGTAATGAATATGGGACTTGGTTCCATTATGTAGTTTCTCATTGTATGGACAATGTTATTTTAATGAAATTCTTAATTATTGTGATGTTTTTTCTCATATTTATGTGCACCTTAAGTTGATTTGAGAAAATTCATTTAAGAAGGACCAAGAATAAACATAAGGTTTATTCATTAAGAAATTGTTTCCACATAAACTATAATAAGAATAAATACATAGTAATACATGGAAGATAATACTCGTCTTTATAGGACTTATCGCCATGATTCATGTATCTATTACTTAATACAGATTAACAATGGGTTTTAAGTTGAGACATTAAGTTTGGAAGTATGGACCAACTAGGAGAATGTTAAGCTCCATTAAGTTCTTTACCAACTGCTGCCTACAATTGTGGAAGCCAACTGCAGTCTTTCCTTAATTTCTGGAAACCAACTGCAGTAATTTCCTTAAATTAAGGAAATCAACTGCAGTTAATTAATTTTCTTGTTGGGAGCTTCTGAAGTGGTCCATTACTCCATCTGGAGTTCTCTACCTTGATCTGTGGAACACCTGACACATAGCCATCAGAAGCTTGATGGAAGCTTGGCTATAAATTTATCTGTTTGGTCCCCAAGCTTGTATCTCAATCCCCTTCAGTTTTTTTTTTACACCATCTAGCTGAGAGAGCAGAGCTTGGAAGTGCCTTCAGAGTTTCTGCATTCTTTTTCTTGGATAGAAGCTGGAGCGTGGTTTGCATCAAGAAGCAAGTGGACTGTGGTTTGCATCAAGAACGTCACCAATGGCTGGAGGTAATTTATATTTCTGGGTATTAAGTTTTACGATTCTTTAAGTTTTTCCGCATATAGAATCGTTGCTAAAAGCTTACAGAAATTGCCCGAAAAATTAGGAAGAAAAGATTACACTTTGAAGGATTTAAGGAACAAAGCAAGGGTTCGCTGGCTCATACTTACCAAAGGAGGAGCCGAATTGCAGAAGACCTCGACAGACCATGAACCACCAAGGACCCCTGCTTAGAAGGAGCAAGATCTTTTAGCAAATATACTAAATAAAAACATGGAGTTGAATCAAGGCTTACCTTACCAAATTGACTAGCTATAGACGAGGATCGGGTCACCTTGTGGCCACAACCTGAGACGGTATAAAAACAACCACTTAAACAGAGAAACGACCGTACAGAGAACTGAAGATTCAAAATAGTAAACACACTCAGAGAAACCTGAATCAACACCAGCAGAAACAGTGCCCTCGAGAGGGTAATCAACACCATTTGTGGAATGGAGGAAACCCTCCATAGGAGCCAACAAAATAGCGACCACAGCGCTGAGGTTCAAAATCGATGGGAGAACCAGCAAGCAGGCAATCACAAACAGAGTTGCCATACTACCAGGCAGAGCAGAGCCCGTGGCCGAGCGCAGACAGAGCGCCATTAAACCACTATCAGAACCACAGACAAACAAAGTAACAACCCTCACAGTAACAACAAACAAATGTCGCAAATGCCAAATGAAACGAGGGTTTAGGGCGTAAGAGCAACAGGTGGGTGAACGAAGTTCGAGGCTGGGACAAGTGTCCCCCTCACACCAACCACCTGTACCATTTAATTAATTACACAATCAAACGAATCAACCACCAAATATCCAAAGCATTTGTGAATGTAATTATCGGGTTAATCAATATATTAATTATTAACAGATTACATGGGTTACGAGGGCTGGACCCATCAGGCTTCACCAAGAGTGAAGCAGATGTGAACCTATACCACATCATGGTAGATGGTAAGCCATTGATTATTGTACTTTGTGTCGATGATCTGATTTTGACAGGTGATGAGCAGCTGATACAGTCTAGCAAGGAGGACCTTGCAAGAGAGTTCGAGATGAAAGACATGGGCCTCATGCACTACTTTCTAGGCATGGAAGTGTGGCAGAAAGATGGGGAAGTATTTGTGTCTCAAGGCAAGTATGCCAATGAGATACTCAAGCACTTTCACATGGATAAGTGCAAACCCATGCAGACTCCTCTAGTTGGGAACTAGAGGAAGGAGGATGCTACTTCAGGTGAAGTAGTAGCTGCTACTGTTTATCAGCAACTGGTGGGTTCACTCATGTATCTGGTGAACACACGACCCGACTTATGCTTTGCGGTGAACTAGCTGAGTCAAGCAATGGTTCAGCCTACCAAGCTGTTTTGGAAGGTAGCGAAGCATGTGCTGAGATATCTCAGAGGAACTACATAGTACAAATTATGGTACAAACGGACAGAGGGAATGAAGTTGCAAGACTTCACGGATGCGGATTGGGTAGGTAGTCCATCAGACCAGAAGAACACTTTTGGAGGAATCTTCAACCTTGGTTCAGCTGCAATTTCTTGGTATAGCAGGAAACAAAGATCAGTTGCACTTAGCTCAGCAGAGGCTGAATACATGGCCGCCAGTCAGGTAGCATGCGAGGCCATTTGGATGCGGAAGATTCTAATGGGATTGTTTGGTCAGATGATGGATCCTACAGTGATACACTGTGATAATCATAGTTGCATAAAACTCCCTGAGAATCCAGTGTTTCATGATAGGTCCAAGCATATAGATATCTGTTACCATCATCTATGGGACTGTGTGGTCAAAAGGATCATGATGTTGCAGTATGTTTCGACCGAGGAGCAGGATGCAGATATTCTGACAAAGGCATTGTCAAAATGCAAGTTTGAGTTCCACAGAGACAAGATCGGGGTTGCTGATAATTCCTTTCTTGTTGAGAGGGAGTGTTGAGATTTGCAACAAGAAATGCTAAAAATAACATTGCTATAAATAGCAATTCAGCCATTGGAGATCTTAACAACAATGGGTGAAAAGTGAAAGTGCTAAAAATAGCTTTTCTAAAAATAGCATTTCGGGATCCCTTCTTATTTTAGTCAGTCCGTGGACTAAACATAAAAAGTAAAATTTGAATTTGATATCAACAGCAATTTGGAAATTAATTAATTAATTCATATTGAGTTAATTAGTTAAGGAAAATCAAACTTGAAGTTTATGTGAGGACATGCAACAGTTTCTCCTTTGATTGAGGAATTTAACCTTCAGTTAAAGAGATAAGGATGAGTTGTAATTAGTTGACTTAGTTTAACTTAGTCAAGTCCAACTAGATTAATTTAACAGTTTGTTAAATTAATGAAAGTTCAGTTAGTTAATGCTTGCATGCATGTAACGACTGTAATTCAGATAATTGAAGATTCACTCATGGATAACTCATGCATGTCAGTTCAATCAAAGACCCAATTGAGATCAGATGGAAGGACAATGTACTATCAGTTGCTAGGATATTCCTTGCATGCGGCAGGAATATTATTCCTTATGGATTGCACAGTTGGACCTGAGGTTACAGTGAGTGTGATGAGGCCAATTCACACACGTGATATCATTGGACCCCAATCAAAAATGCGCAAGGAAATAGGAGGCTTGGAGGGCTTGAGGAAGATCTATTCTATGTCTATTGAGTCTGTGAGTTGTATTGTTTGGGTACAAAGGGAGCAGGATAGCTTGAGAGTTGATTCTTTTTGTAACTTGAACAAGATTTCCACTTGTATGATAATACAGAGTTGGGGTTTTAGGCTGGTGCTTTCCCCAGTGATATATCTTTTGTGTTATGGTTGATTACTTCTCATTCTCAGTTATATCAGTTCATGCTTGATATTGGTCATGTTCGATTAAGCTTCCGTTAAATTGTTTGTAGAAGTATATCAAGTGTTTTGCTTTAGTACATTGCATTACTAGGTGATCTACAGTGGGAATTTCTACAAAAATTAAGGGAATGAATTTCTCATTAATGAATGCAATGAACATACCGGAGATGGGACTACCACATTCCACCCAATAATAGATTGGTTGAGCCAAGTCTCTCTTCAGCCAATCACCCCCATGCCATATTCCAAGTATGAATGTGGGACTCATAGAACACATAAAAAACACCAATAAACATGAATGCCACTACAGTTCCCCGCCTACACTGTGAGGAATTTGAGTGCATCCTAGTCTCTTAGGCTTTACCGTGCATCCATAGTTCGATCCAAGGACCACTAGGCCCTACACCGAGACATACTCTCCACGATTTACCATGCATCCCATCCCGGGATCACTAGGAGAAAATCCACCTCTTGGCTTTACCGTATATCCTTCCATTCACCGACAAGGATTCCTAGGCCCACTGAGGCACACAATCTGGCTTTATCACAACCCATAGTCCAATTCAGGGGTTACTTGGCCAATGGCTTCGTGATCCTCAGTCTGGTTCAGGGACCACTCAGACCATGTGTTTGTTAATTCATAGATCCACCCCACTCAATTTCAAATCCAATCCGGCCATCCCACATAAACCGAATGAGAGAACCCATCTCATCAAAGCTATTAGGAAATGGAAAGGCTAAGTTGAAAACACTTTCACACCTCGCAAAACCCATGCCATGGTAGAAAAGAAACACATGCAATCCCATGCATGCCAAATCTAGCAAGGAAAATACACATGCAAGTTGATACCTGCAATGAAGCCTGTTGTAGCTACTTGATCCTGTCTTTCCCTGCTTGATCATTCCTTCCTCTTGCTTTCTTGCTCCAATTCCCAAGTGTTACAAAAAACTCTAAGTGTCCAAGAGAGAGGGAGAGAGAGAGAGAGTAATGAGAGAGCTCTAAGACTCAAATGACAAAAAGGTTACCAAATGATCCTTAGAAGCCTTTTTATGTATGAGGCCTTTATTTTCTTCATTTTCCATTATTTTCCTTCATTTTCCTCCTCACTTGCGACATGTGACCTTTCACCTTCCTTTTCTCCTAATTTCCATTATTTTCATAAACAATTGTGCCAAAAATGCCATTTTTCTTTTCCAAAGCCTTAGCCATTGCCTTTGCCAATTTCCTTAGCCATAAATAACCAAATGAACACCCCCCTAGGATGTCTTGCCCAACATTCAGCTTGGATAAGTGTCCCATCAACCGTGGTTATTGTTTTTAACTTTTATTACATGGAATTTTCGCTAGGGTTGTTAAATCTTGTAAATATTTGTGCCATGGATGACTAATGAGTAATCGTGTAATGTTTATGTAAGAATGTTTAATTATTATATAGTTTTGGTTGATCAACTAACTTGTGTATCTACAATCAATATGAGTTGCTTGAGCTATATGGTTGCATCCTTATTAATTCACTTGCAGGTTACTTGATGTGTCTATGATTGGTGGTCTTAATGAAATCATAATTGACCTATTATTTTACATGTTTTAGCTATCTCCTATATTTATGAATTTGAGGCGGATCCCTATTGGCATGTTTGTGGTTTGTCTCATGAGTAGTTTAGTTTATAGCTACTGATAACTTTGTATTTCCATGAGGAATGCCTGCTACTATATTGAGGAATGCCTGTTGGTATATTCTCATGGTTATGTGGGGCTCATGGACCTTTGTGTTTGTTGTTATTTGCATGAGATACAAAGTTATTTACATGAATATACATGGTTTTTCATATTCCACAGTGGCATGATATAACATGTGATTTCATCATCTAATGTGTTTGTGAAGTTTGATGCCTCTTTTCCCTGTTTGAGAATGTAAAGCACTTAGCAGATTATGAAGGATATCCATGAGTTGTATGGTTGTACGATATGTTTGTAGTTAAACCAATTATGGTCTATGATCGGGTCATTTGATGTGCTCTAAGTGACATGGATAATAGCCTTGCTAAAGGTTATAACCTCTATCTTGGGAGGAGAAAGTAACTAGGCTTTACAATGAATCTATGTTGTATAGAGTTGCTCAAAGGAAGCATGATCTGTGAGATTTCCTAAGGAAATATGTTTTCTAGAGCTTTTGCTCAGTCCTTTTTATGATCTTGTTATGGTTGGTGGTGGACATCAATTACCCTTCCTTGAGTATGATAGAGTCTCTTAAAAATATCTACCTTTGGATCTGGACCCTGTTATTGAATGTTTTGTGTTCTAGGCAAAGCCCTGTTTTGAAGGAATTTTGGAAGAATTCCAAAGTTTCTTATTTTTTAAGTATAATAGGGGTTCTACACTTGTATTTGAGGTTGGAGGAGTCAGATACATCGTTGTCTAGTGGATTCCTCCATACGCATGGACATCTAGGTAATCACCGCATTTGCTAGTTGGGAGAAGCATTGGATAAGTGTTTGAGTGAAATACATTCCCCAAGTGAAAATTGCATTCAGGCCTCTGGGCGGTCAAGCTATCAACGCTCACAGAAATACTTCAGTGAGTTGGTTGTTCATTCATATGGGTAAGTAAATCCAAGGTCTGAGAGCTCCCGGAGTCAATGCATGGTGGAAACTTTCGTAAAGTTGGTGTTATTTGAGAAAAGTGTATCTAAGATGGGCCCCACTGGGGAAAGATTGGCATGGGGCCAGATATGGAACCAGAGCCAAATCTATTGGGATGTATGAGAGTGATCTGGGGACCTAGGGTGGTTTTCACTTACAAAGTTTGGGCACACCCAAATTACCCCAAAGGTCAAATGCAAATGAATTCTTCGCATTGCACGAAGAATTAAGGCTCTATGCGACCCACGAGTTAGACCGAAGTGGTAAGTACCACAGGGACTTAACTTTGCGCCGCATGGAAGCCATGCGAGGATTCTAAATGACGTGGATTATATGGTGTACCTAAAATGTTGATGCTAAAATGTTGATGTAACACACTATTAGCGTGACACATGGCAGGCAAAATATTAAAAACATACTAGGCTAATTAAAAACATTCTAGTCCATACCTGAGTTTAGTGAATCACATCATAATCGTTGGTACAAAAATTTTGAGTCTAACGCAAAAATATAGATATCATTTTGCTGTTGGAAGAGGAAAACTGGAGTATTTTTTCTAAGCAGTTACCGATTTTAGTTTTCACGCTTTACACACTGACACGATTTATCATTCTCAGTGTATTGGTCTCAACTCTCTCATAAATTTGTCGTGAACAACCAGTTAGGTTTCACATAATTTTGTTGTGAAAAGGACCAGTCACCGTTCACATGTTTAGTGCGATTTTTTTGCAGTAATGGCCATTAACTAGGGAAAGAGCTAACCAGCCATATATTGAGTATTTAATGCCCTCAGAGCAGCACACGACTTAACGCGATAACACGGGAGTGGGTAAATTCGGCATTAAATAATATTTGCCCGCTCCCGTGTTATCGGGCTAAGTCGCGAGCTGCTCTGAGGGCATTAAATACCCAATATATGGCTGGTTAGCTCCAGCCATTAACTAGTGGCGGACACCGTCCCTTCCCCCGAATTGGAATCCATTCTGGTAATGCCACGTGTATTTGTAGTTATCCGAATGAGTCGAAGCTTTTTACAACATACATGAATTTTTTTCTTTTTCACCTCGTGTATTGCATGAGTTCATTGTTTTGTGACCCAATTTATATGGTAGTGAATAATATGAAGGATATCTTAACATGGTTTTTCTATGAAATGCTAGAAGTTATTTTATATGTATTATTCAATGCGGGTGATATAGTCAAAGTTTTATTTGAATTTATTATTGATAAATATATAACAAAAATATTGTTATTAATTATTGCAACAAAATATTATTATCAATATTGATTTTACTTAACCCTTAAGAATCTCATTTTGATAAAAATAGAAGTGTTGAAGAGTTTTTAACCTTTACAACTAAGATATAAGGTAGTTTTTCTAAAATTAGGTATGCTTTGAAAATCACTAGGAAATTGGTGGTCATTCAGACATCAAATTTTTAAAATTTATTTAAAGTCAATGCAACTTAACAAACTCTCTAACACACTATAGTCTTTGATAATCATTCAGCATATGCTGAGCATATTCCCTTGAGAATCAATCTAGACAGTAAATTAAAAAAATAAAAAAGGTCAACAAATCCTCATCCACCTTAAGTTGAAATAGGAAGCCTAAGGCTAATTATTAATTCACTAATAGACATATATATGTGAACTTTTGGTGGAAGAGGGTTGGTTGAATTTTGTTTTTTATATTCTTCGTCTGAGTGTTTAATGGACTACTACCAAAAGGAAAAAGCAAAGAAGGAAACATGTGGCAAGATTGACTTTGGAAATGTTTCCAAACACGTTTTAAAAGTTAGTTGATGAATTCAATTAAGCTGAATACCTCAGAGAGATCATTCCAATTAGACTTGGCGTTTAAAAAAATAATTTATAATTTATAACGAACATACTAGAATTGAAAATTAAATGTTAATTTATAATAAATAAAGAATATGATTATGAATAAAAAACTTCTTCATTTTTAAATATTTTAATTTGTTTAATTGTATGAAAAACTAATAATAAAATCACCAAAATATTATAGTACTAAAAGTTATTAAAAGTTAATTTTTTTTACTAAAGGTTAATGAAAGGAAAAGTTATTGCTAGAATAGATAATTTGAAAAAAAACATTATTGTCTCCACTCCTCTATTTCTCAACTAAGGTAACTACTTCGTAGAAGCCTTTAGTGATTATTGTGATGCTAAAGCAGGTGGGGTGGGTTCCCATCATGGTGGATGATGAGAACACTTGCATGCTTGCGAATTTCATATTTTATGGAAGCTTTGCTTCTTGTGTTGTTGTTTCTTGGACTTTGTTGCTACAATAGAATTGTGTGGGTGGGGTGTGCTTCATAACGTTGGCATTGCAGAGGAATACTAAAGTTGTAGTCTCTCTTCAAATGAGTAAGACAACTGAACAACATTTTGTATTGAAAATATGAATTGCCATATAATTCCTATGTAAAGTTTTAATTAAAAATATAACACGAGGTGGTGAACTATAGAAGTTTAGATCTAAAAATTGCCCGCAAAAATAGGAAGAAAAGTTGACACTTTGAAGGATTTAAGGAAACTCCCATGTAGATTAATATTGTTATGAAAACTACGACGACAGATATATTTTCAACTATACATGGATCAGTGTAAAGAAATCATGTTATTTTTTAAAGGAAGAACGAGGCATTTAAATACCTGGTATGGCTGTGACCGAGCTGGTTCACCAAGCTTGTCAACTTGACCAGAGGCATTAGGAAATAAATATATAGTGAAGACTAACCGTGTCACAAAAAAGCACTCGTTACTGTCTTAAAACTCATGTTATGATTTGCAACAAAAAATGATAAGAGCATGCCAGGCAATTAAATAGGTATATTTACCTAATGGTCGGAAATATATATATATATATAATGTTATGAGGAGGTGAATAATAAATAAAGGCAGTGATTATTGGCTTTTATCTGTTAAACTGATAATACTTGCTGCGAGTGCCACCAAAACATTTAATTGAGTTGACTAAGAGCTATTCAGAACCATAGGTTGGAATGAAACCCGACCTCGATTTACTTCCTTGGCCTTGTCTCTTTCGTGACAGCCAGAAATCGATTCTAGATGAGATGTGAATAATAAATAAAGACAGTGATTATTGGCTTTTATCTGTTAATGTGAATTAAACTAAACTGATAATACTTGTTGCGAGTGTCGCCAAAAACTTTAATCGACTTAATTAAGAGCTATTCAGAAACGTAGGTTGGAATGAAACCTGACCTAGATTTACTTCCTTGACCTTGTCTCTTTCATGACAGCGAGGAAGCGGTTTCATGACAGCGAGGAAGCGGTTGTAGATGAGGGATTGCCTTTTTAACAAATATATATATAGGAGCATTCATAATTAATGACAGTGGAATGCCACGAGGAACCAAGCGTTCAATTACGTTAAAAATTCAGGCACAGACAAGCCTTAAGGGCGCAACTATAAATAGGTCACTCAAAAAAGACAACAGGAAAATGACTCTTGAACACTAAGAGTTAAAAACGTAAACGAATTTTCATTCACATGCTAGCTATCTAAGTCAACCATTGTGATTTGCACATGACCCCTGGGATTCTTCCCGTCGCCATGTGAGTCTGCTGCCAGAAGAAGGAGCATTGGGAAAATCTGCAACTGAAGGAAAACGAAAACTTAGCAAAATAATTAATATGGAGATATCTGGGAGTTTCGAAGAGTATCAAGTAGAGGAAATAACCAAATACATTACCTATGTGAAAATAATTCTAGTGCTATCTTCGAGACTCGAAAACCCTCAGTTGAATGGAAAAACCCAATATCTACAGGAAGAGACAAAAGAGAACGTTAGATAAACATGTATATTGTTACCCAATGTTCTCTGTTACGAATAAAAAACTAATAGCCATCAAAAGATTTGACTCCTCTACAACCTGTGGAAACAGACTTGGAAAGGCATACGAGCTGCAGAAGGTAACAACAGTGGTGGTTGCTTCATTATAGAACTGTAGCCGAGAAAAGGAAATCAACCACGCAAGAGGCGAGTCTGAATGAGTTAGGGTTTTGCAAATCCATAATGCCCAAATTCACACCGAACAAATGAACACGGGAGGCAGGGGCAACACAGAACAATTACCCATAATCCCTACAATTGATAGATATCGTCAGATGTAAGGGGTTCAGATCAACGGTAGTGTTGAGTCCACATGGCACATGGAGCACACTGGTACCTGGGCCGCTGGCAGGATTAAATGCTGGCCTGCTTGTCAGCTAAATGAAATAGATTTACCGTAGATCCGGAGTACAACTTAACTATAGACAGTGCAATGATATTAATACTTGCATTATTACATTACTATAACTGTAGATCCAATCTAAATCATGCACCATTCATAATCAATACTATTATAATCATTGTTTATATTGTTCATTATTTAATTAAAATCTGGTGAATGATAAGAGCCTGTCATGCAATTAAATAGGTATATTTACCCATTGTTCGGTTAATTTTTTTTATGTTATGGGGCGAGTAGATGTGAATAATAAATAAAGACAATAATTATTGGCTTTTATCTATTAATGTGAATTAAACTAAACTGATAATAATTTCTGCTAGTGTCACCAAAACCTTTAATCGAGTTGATTAAGATCTATTCAAAACCGTAGGTTGGAACCCAAACCGACCTGGATTTACTTCCTTGGCCTTCTCTCTTTCGTGACATCCAAGAAGCGGTTCCAAACGAGGGATTACCTTCCTTAACACACACACACATATGTAGGATCATTCATAATAGACAGTGAATTGTGATTTTGCTAAAACAGTCCATTACTTAGACAATATTAAATATTTCAAAGAAACCCTTCTGAGGACAGTGGAATGTCAGGAGGAACCAAGCGTTCACGTGGCAAGTTAACAAAAGAAACACTATAAACTTGAAGACCAAAAGAACATTGTAAAAGAAATCTGAGGTTGTAACTAATTAACTCACAATAAATTATCAAAATATAACATGCATAATGTCTGAAGAAATGAGAAATATTCTCATTGCAGACTGTAGTAAATAAGCATAAATCAACCGTAATGGGGATTACTGCCCTGTTGGAGCTTTGTTCCACATAAAAAGTGGAACCCAAGAAGGGTTTTTCCGAACTCAAAATAACCAGTGAATTACATTAAAAGTTCAGGCACAAACAAGCCTTAAGGCTGCAACTATAAACAAGTAACTCAGAAAAGACTTAACCAAAAAATGACTCTCGAACCCGGAGAGTTAAAAAATTAAACGAGTTTTCATTCACATGCTATCTATCGAGGTTAACCGTTCTGATTTGCACCTGCCCCTTGGGATTCTTCCCATTGCCATGCGAGTTTGCTACAGGAAGAAGGAGCATGGGGAAACTCTGCAACCTAATGGGGATTACTGCCCTGTTTGAGATCTGTTCCACATAACAAGTGGAACCGAAGATCGGTTTTTCCGAACTCAGAATAACCAGCGAATTACATTAAAAATTCAGGCACAAACAAGCCTTAAGGCCGCAACTATAAACATGTCACTCATAAAAGACTTAGCCAAAAAATGACTCTTGAATCCTGAGATTTAAACTTAAATGACTTTTCATTCAAATGCTAGTTATCTAAGTCAACCATTCTGATTTGCACCTAGCCCCTGGGATTCTTCCCGTCGTCATGCGAGTCTACTTCCGAAAGAAGGAGCATGGGGAAACTCTACAACCGACGATAAACAAAAACTTATCAAAATAATTATGGAGATATCTCGGAGTTTCGGAGAGTATAAGGTAGAGGAAATAATCAAATACATTACCTGTGTGAACAGAAGTCTAGTGTTGCCTTCAAGACTCAAAAACCCTCAGTTGAAGGGCCAAACCTGATATCTGCAAGCAAAGACAAAAGAGAATTTCAAATAAACTTATATATTGTTACCCAATTCTCCGTGTTATGAAAAAAATGGATAGCCATCAAAAGATTTGACTCACCTGCAAACTGTGGAAACAGACTTCAAAATGCATGCAAGCTGTAGAAGGTAACGACAGTGGTGGTTACTTCATTACAGAACTGTAGTTGAGAAAAGATAATCAACCACGTAGGAGGCGAGTCTGAATGAGTTAGGGTTTTGCAGAGCTATAATGCCCAAATTCCCACCAAAAAAATGAACCACAGAGGCAGGGGTAGCACAAAACAGTTACCCATAAGCCCTACAATTGATGGATACCATCAAATGCGGGGGTTCAGATCAATGGTAGTGTTGAGTCCACATGGTGCATGGAGGACACCGATACCTGGGCAACTGGTAGGATTAAATGTTGCCTAGCTTGTCAACTAAATGAAATAGATTTATCGTATCTCTGGAGTATAGCTTAACTATAAACAATACAGTGAGATTAATACTTGCATTATTACATTAATATAACTGTAGATCCAATATAAAGCATGCACCATGAATAATCGATAGTATTATAATCATTGTTTATATTTTTCATTATTTAATTAAAATCTGGTGAATGATAAGAGCCCGTGAGGCAATTAAATAGGTATATTTACCTAATGGTCGGATAATTTATTTATTTATTTATTTATGTTATGGGGCGGGTAGATGTGAATAATAAATAAAGACAATGACTACTTTTTATGTAAATTTTATCATATCTTAAAATCACTCCATACTAGAAGTTTTAGTGAATATTAAATCTTCTGGTTAATTGATTCTAGATGGCAAACATGTGTAGGTGAATAATAACTAAAAAAAGATACTCCTATTTTATAATGGTTTACAATTATTTTATGACTATAAAATCTCATTTCTCTCTTTACAATTCAATTCACTAACATAATCTATATAACAAAGTATCCCAAAAAAAAAAATCTGAGTTTTCATTGGTTAAGGCGTAATTACACAAACCACTTAACACAAGGTCAAACCACTTTATGATTATAAAAGATGGCATCTATCAAACATATAATGAAATCTCAAGAGGGATTGAACAATATGCAATGAAATTTTATGTGCACTATGTCCCATTTATTCCTCATGGTTCTTCACATCCCCAAAAAATTGGGCTTTACTATTTCATTTTTTCTACATAAGGAGTAAGTAATGTTTAATTTAAGCAGCTTAATTTTTGTGGTAAAACTTGATATAAAAGTAAAGAGAAGAGGATATTTTATGGTCATATAAGAAACTTAAGACATCATAATATACACATATTTCATTGTCTTTATACATAGATGCATCAACACAATCCGCCCCACCACGGAGGAAGGGAAGGGAAGGCAAAACAAGGAAACTCAACCAATATAGTAGCATGCCAAATTAATAGAGTTAGAAAAAGTCATATGCAAACATATAGAGCTCAAAATGAAATCCACATCATCTTTCACACAACCCACTTATAAAATTAAAAAAATGTAATTTTCTAATGTTAAATTCCATAATCTCCCTCTTCTATTTCAACACCAATTAGTGAATCTTCTAAACAAAATACTTTCAAAAAAAGGACTATATAATTCAAGCATTCTAACCTTATAAAAAGAATGCAACACATATCATTCTTCAATAAAATGGAGGAAATATTCCACCATATCCTTAGTTGGATCTAATAAGTATCTCCTGATATAGAGACTCATTTTACAACTTTAACTATGAAAATAAATTTCCTTTAATTTTTCCATGTCCAAATAAAATGTAGAGAAAAGTCTCAAAATTTATTGTAACTAGACAATGACAATGTCCAAACATAATTGCTGAAGGATTCTTATTTCAACTTAAGGTGGATGAGGATTTGTTGACACTTTTTATTTTTTTTAATTGATGGCCTAGATTGATTCTCAAAGGAATATTCTTAGCATATGCTTCTTCTAAATGCTTATCAACAATTGTAGTGTGTTACAAGTTTAAAGAGTTTGTTAGGTTGTTGCCTTTTAATAAATTTAAAAATTTATATTTGTGCCATGTGGCTCCCCGCCCACCAATTTCCTAGGGATTTTCAAAGCATATCTAATTTTAGAAAAACTTAAAAAAATACCTTATATCTTGGTTGTAAAGGATAGAAACTCTTCAATACTTCTATTTTGTATCATGACCTGTGATTCTTAAGGGTTAAGTAAAATCAAAGTTAATAAAATTTTTGTTGCAATATTTTCTTTTGTTATTGGATTTTATCTGTTAATGTAAATTAACTTTTTATTATTATTAAAAAAACATATAAAATAATTGGTTGGTAATTTATGAGGAGCTATATGTATATAACTATCTAAATATTAGTTTGAATTTATTTAACAAATAGATTTATTAAGTGTTTAGGGGATGAAATTTTTCAAATTTTGAAAACTTTTAACTTGCCCATCTTTGAGGAAATGTTTGAAAAAATGGTTCTTCTAAGGTGGTTATAAATTTGAATAATTATGGAGTTTTAACTTGCACTATTTAATTTATTTAGTCTAATATTGAAGTATATAGGAACCAAGTAATGATGAAAATGGATTGTTTTCCTAATCGATTTTCACATTAAAATAATGAATGAATGTTGTTGTTATTGTGATTGATACACTTTTCTTTTTTTCTTTGTAGTACACAAGGGAAGTTTTCCTTTGTTGCCAGCAAAGGTTGTTGCTTTTGGTATGGATCCTGCTATTTGGAAATTTCTCCCCTTTGAGATAATTGAGATTTTGTTTCACTTGCTTCCTTTGTCAGTGTTGATGAATTTTAAGTTGGTTTATAGACAATGGTGTCTTGTTTTGGAAAACCCGCTTTTCCTTGCAGCTTGTGGTCGATGTCGTGAAAAAAGAGTTAGGATTTATTTCTTTCTCTATTCCTTTTCCCAATGATTTCTTCCTAGCATCATACCTTAACAATAGTGGTTGCTTGTCTATGATGGTGTTTCCTTTTCTTCATTCTGTATACATAATTGAATGGACAGTGAGATTAACGATTATGTTCAGCACACTTGGAAGTTATTTGCATACAAAAAATTATTTCATTATCAACCCTTTTATGAAGACGTTTAGAAATGTTGGAGTTCTTAGTGTTAGGAAGCGAGGATTCTTCTCTTTATTTCAAAAATGCAGTCCAGGAAATTATGAATGGGTGTTTTTGAAACATGTTTGTAAAAACATGGACTCATATTTTCTAATTTGCAATAGTTTTGACAATGTTTAGAAGAGGACGAAGCTTCCATATGGTGGAGTAACTCCACCAAAGGAGGGTATCTTCTTTAAAGAAAAATTTTATTGAGTATATCTAGACAAAGATTATGAAGATTACCCTACTTATGGTTACACTATCTACTGGTTGGAATTGAACATAAACAATTGGGGTTATTCGTTTGTTCCTATTGTTGACATACAATGTATGTCATTAGGGTTATGCAAGAATTAACTTGTTTGTGTTGTTAATAATGGTTGCACATCTTTTTGGTCACTTTTTCAATTTGGTCGATTGTCGAAAAGAAAAGTTTGGAATATTTTGAAGATGATTGGGGACACAGATGATCGTTTCTTTAATCTGTCTCTTTGGATATAAATAGTAAATGTACATTTTTCTTACCTTTACACAGTTAAAGTTGTATGATTTATAGAGTGGACTGTGCAAAACAATAATTGTTGATGGATTGTCCGTCCTTGAAGTGTCATGCTTGTATATACAAACAATTGAATATTTTGATGATGTGATTGAAAATGGAAATATTTTTTGTTGATTTCTAATGTAGATTCTATTGTTGAGATACCTCCACTACTTGTGGATGTATTAAAATAGCATTTGAGGCATGAACATGCGTTTTTTTGTATATTACTGAAGGCCATATGTATGTTTAATGTTTTTAAATATTTTTTTGAACATCATTGTAATTCACATTTTGATGTTATATTAAAGACATAGCTTCATGCTTCTATCTACAAATGGTTAATGATTTTGATGATGCCATTCAAATTGGAGATGTATTTTCGGTTATTCGAAATGTAGATTATATTCTTCACATAGCTGGACTACATGTGGATGTATTGAATTAGCGTTTCAGGCTTAAACATGTTTGTTTTTTGATAATAGAAGAGCTTGTGTATGTTTTTAAATATTTTTTTAACATCATTGTAATTCACATTTTGAAGTTATATTGATGACATATGTATGGTAAATTTGGAATGTGGTTCGTATTTCTTTGTTTTTAATTTCTGGAACTTGTTGTTGTATTGATTATGTGTAAGGGGAACATTTTTCCATGTGTTCCAAGTTTGTCATGGGAAACATAATTTCTCAAATATTTATTTTGTGCACTTTTGTTAGTTTTTAGTTATTTCAAGATTGAAGAGTATGTATTAGCGTCAAATGAAATTGAGAATTCACTTTTGAACTCACTTTAAATTTATCATAGAGATGTTGAGTGAAATAAGAAGCAAGAGTGGTGCGAAAAGACCTTGCACTGCTACTACACGACAATGATTAAATGAATACCAACGACAGTGGTATCAACAGAATAAGGAATTCATTAAATCACAGAGAAGAGTTGTGTATCAATGAAATAAAAGAAATTTAGAAAATAATGAATAAGGAGGAGTTGTAAATCGTAAGTATGAAAATAGCAGTGGTTTTCTATAGTGAAATTTTTGTTTTGATGGTCATTTCATTGGATGTTTATCATCTGAAAGAACTTATATTTTTTTAAGGTTTACTAACTTTTGTCTTTTTTCAAAATATTGTGTTTTCAAATATAGTCTTCATGTGAACAACAATGGTATTTTATTCAAAAACAAAGAAAGAATGCGGTTTTTGGAGTTGATGAGAACTATAGGAATGAAGAATTTCCTCAAATGGTTGAAAATTTGGGAGACTGTGTTGGCGAAGAGGGTCAGGCGTTTCTTGGTAGCAACTATATTGTTAATATAGCTACCCCTGCTAAATCTGTATGTAATGTGTTTGTTGCAACAATGTAGGGAGTTCAAATTTTTTTTCTTTTGCATTTTTTTCTTGTCCATCTGAACTTTTTACTATTTATTTTTTCCCGTATTTTTTTTCATAACAATGTCAAAATGATTACTAACCGCAAAATAGATTCAGAAGCAGTCAAACCTTTATTTCTTCCTAAATGCGAGGGTCGACGACCAACTTTTCAAACTTCACGAAATGATGAAACGTATGGTTTGACTAATCGTAAGTTTAGAAACTTTCATCTATATGTAGGAGAACATTTTGTTTGCATGTTTAATTTATTTATTGTTGATTCTCTCAAAATTTTGGTCTTATTCCATATATCTTTTGAGATGTTGTATATTTGGGAATATTGTTTTTACATAGGGACCCTTGATAGAGGTTGGGGGTTATGGAAATGGTGCAAGAGATGTTATAATGGAAGATAGGGAATCTGATTCCAGGGAAGAAGTTGTTGCATACGATTTTTTTGGTGATAGTGATATGCTTGTTAGAATGGTTGATGATTTGGGCCGGTCTTTGGAAATGTTAGAACCAATATTTCTCAACGTAGCTTTACAAAGAATATTGTTGAAGCAAAATAATGTGAGAATAATTTTCCTCTTGGCGGAGCACAAGTGCTTAATGCATATTTATTTTGAAAGGTTTAGTGGTTGTCAATGTTAAATTTATATTGCTTTATGAATTTATTTCTTGATGTTTTTTAGCATAATTTTGTTCAGGTGAATAGTGGTCGAGAAACAAATTTGCAACCAACGCAAGCAATATCAATTCCACTACTTGCACATGGACGATGCAACAATGAATAAAATGTAAATTGTTTTTTGTTTCATTAACAAATTTGATTTGTTTTGTAGATATTTCATTCTTACAAAGGTTATTTTCTTTCTTCCAAGAAGAATTTGGTCAGGTGTAATGAATGTAGAAGAATGATTTCCCATTATGTTATGGAAAGAAATGATAAAACCAATACTCTAGTTCCACGAGTTGTTTCACATCATCGCCAAGCTAGAATGGTGTTTCATAGAGAAAATGAAAGTGTTCCCTATAATTTTAGCGAACAAATGGTTGATGTGCATAAAAAATTGCGGTTGAGGATTGATAGTTTGTCTACTATGCATATGTGCCATGTATGTAATGAACTTTATCCTGGTATATAAGTTGTGACATTGCACGAGGGGTCGATTTGTAAAAGATGTAAGTCTGAGAAAGGTGTTCATTGCTTTTGTCACTTTAAAAAATTGGATCCAGGTGAGCAACCTGAGGTTCTAAGAGTTTTGACACAAGTTGAAGAGATGTTAATAGCACGGGTAAATCTAATACTGCAAGTGACACATGCCCGTGGTGGTCAATATAAATATAGTGGCCACATGACATGTTTTCCACAAGATAGTTCTTCAATTGCAAAGAAGCTTCCACGACATGTTGAAGAACTAGATTTTTCTGTTGTAAGAAGGTGAGGTGTTCAATATGAATACTATGAATGCTATGCCAAGAGACAATGTATGATGGATGCATTGCGTTATAAAATTGAAATGGAAAAGTACAACATGGATGTGGAAATTGATGTGGATTCAGTTGCTTCTCTGACGTAAATACCTACTTATGTTTCTAGCAGGTTACAATATATTGATAGTCATGTTGATGATATAACTAGGATGGATGCCACCCGTCATCCTTTATTTCTCACTTGCCTAATGAATCTTGAGAATTTGATTGAATTAGAAGATTTATTGAGAATGAAAATAACACATCCGTTGAACCAATAGATTGGCCAAATATTGGTACATATCCCATTAATGAATATAATATTGAAGGACTACTAGATATGGTGTTCCCCACTTTATTCCCTACAGGTGATGTTGATTGGTTGCATCCTCGAATTTTCAATGTTCAGATGCATGAATATGGTTTGCATCTATTGAAATTTTATGATCAAATATTTGGAAGCCATCCTTGGTTTTGATATTTCTTGTTGAATATGATTATGCGGCATCGTAGTCAGGGAACAACTTCATTTTTTTGTAAGAAAAATATTCATGAAAATGTGTCTACAACTGTTCAGGAGTTGCGTCAACAAATTTCTGATTTTCCAAATAATAAGTTGGATGAGAAATTAATGCATTTTGGTTCTTGTCTTAGGGGCACAAGGGCTTATTGGAAAAAGTGTCATTCTGAATTAACTAGTATGATCAACCAGTTGGGTTGCCCTTATTTGTTTTTTATATTGAGTGCGGCTGACACAAAGTGGCCTAATTTGCACAGTGTTATGCCTTCAACTAAAGATTGTAATCAACAAAGTGAGCATGCTAGAAAGATTCAAAATGTTGTTTAGTACCCGCATATAGTTGTTATGTACATGCACCAAAGATTCAATATCTTCCATGACATCTTGGTGCTACAGACTTTTGGTATAGGTTTGTTGTTGTTCCTTTTCGAAAATTTTATAATGATTTGAAGGAAAATGTATGTTGTTATGATTTCTTATTATATGTTAACTACATGTTTTGAATCGTTTTAGGTACAAGTGGAAGCATAGAGGTTTTTCCCACATCCACTGTTTTTTGTGGTTGCCTGAAGCACCGGATATGGAAACATTAGATTGGTCCAATGCGCTTGTTGCTGGTGTAGCAAAGCGGTACTTTGACAAATATGTTATAGCATGCAATCTGCATGACATACATTGTCGAAATGTCATGATCCCTCGAACTTTAAATGATGATACATATCTTTTGAACACTGAATAAATTTTTTCTTGCAATCCAAAAGAAGATTATAGGCATTTAGTTAGTCGTGTGCAAAGACATACAAATTGTAGTGTTGATTCTTGTTTACATAAAAAGGGTCTGTTCTTTCATGTCGCTATCATGCTCCATGGGAGGTTCGTGCGGAGTCAACATTGTCAATAGATGAAAAAGGGAGAAAAAAGTATGAACTAGCACAAAATGATGACCATTTAAATGTTCACAATGTTGATGTTTTAACAATGTGGCGAGCAAATGTTGATTTTTAGCCAGTTCTTTTTTGACATCAAGTTTTGAAGTATATTGCAAAATATGCTTCAAAGGCAGAGAGAAGATCTGAAATTTATCATGAAATGTTGACCAGAGTTGCTAGTGGGAGTGGTTTTGAGGCTCCTGTATTATCTGCGTATAGAAGGTTCCTTGTTGAGGTGCTTTGTTGAACGTGACGTTGGAGCTTAAGAGGCGTGCCATTTGTTGCTAAGGCTACCTCTTGTTGTCTCTAGTCGAAAATTATTCTCCTTGAATGTTGGCAAGAAAGTGTACCAAAGGGTTTCACTGCATTCTGATGAAGTTTTGTGCGAAAACAATTTCATTCAGGTTTATCAAAGCCGACCTATTTTTTTGGAACATTTATGCTTGATAGAAACAACAAGATCATGGAGTTTTGAGGAGAAGTGTAGGTAGGACAAATGGAGGCCACGTGATAAGCATGCTATCATTCATGTTTGGCCATGGTTTTATGTTGTTCCTAATGAGGGGTTAGAAGAGTTTGAAACATTTTGTTGGAGTGAGTTGCTTTTATACAAGCCATTTTGTGATGTTGGTTTAGATATTAAGTTATCTACTGAAATTATTATTGAGAATTGGAGGAATTGGAGATATCATGTGTGGAATGTTGATCGAGGCCCTTTTCAAAATGAAGGTGATGAAGAGGATTTGGATTTTCATATACATGAAGAAAATGTTGATCGAGATTTTGAAGAGTGGCAGGTTTTTTCGCGGTTAGTTCCTCCAAGCTGTGTAAACATTTCAAACCTTGATAATCTTGGTAGAAGGGACTTTGATGTTGATTATAATTGGCAAGAAATGATGGTTTCAAATGATTTTTTAGAAGAAGGGGTCAATTTTGTAAAATATGCACAGTATGCAGGTGTTTTGAATTGTGGGTTCATTAGGGACACATATTTGTCGCCTTCCTCTCTATAAAAAAAATAACTAGCTTCTTTTGAAATTATTTTTCAACACTTTTCTAATGGTGAAAATGATGGTGCTTTGAAAATGATTATTCCAGGTACTACTGGAACAAGGAAGTCTTCTCTCATTGGGTGTATTTCTCATGCTCTTTCTAGTGCAACAACGAATGGAAAAAGTCCTTTGTTATTGCTTTCTCCAACTAGTATTGTTGCTTTTAACATACGTGGGAAAACAATACATTTTTCTTTAAAAATTCCTATAAAAGATATGAAGCCACTGTGTGGGCAGGCTTTGGCAGTGTTCCAAGAAGAAATGAGGCATGTTTGATATATATTGATTGATGAGATGAGCTTTATAGGTCCAAGGCTATTCATACAAATAGATTCTCATTTGCGAGAAGCCTTTCCTGAAAACAAGGATTGTCCTTTTGGTGGTAGGTCCATCATTCTTGTGGGTGACCTTTCCTAGCTGCCTCCTATTAAGGATAAACCCTTGTATGCAGGTAGAACAACTGGGAAATTTTTGTGGGAAAGCTTTAACATTGTAGTGGCTCTGGACAAAATTTATAGGCAACAAGGAGATGATCTGAGACAAGCATATTTTCGCAATATTTTAACCAATATTAGAAATGCAAAGCCTTCTCTTGCTAATTGGGATTTTCTTATGACCCATGTTGATAGTTTCTTGGATCGCTAGGAAATGATTTTGTTTTATTATTTTGTTCACTTATATGCGACGAATAATATCATCAATTTTCACAATCGAAAAATGCTCAAAGCGTTAAATTCTCCAATTGTTAGATGTGTCGTAGAAAGCAGTAGATAAATAGAAATAAGTGAAAGTGATGATGATATATTGGGGTGTGAAGTACCGCTATGTTGTGGAGAGTGCGTGATGTTAACGTGTAATTTGTGGGTTGAAGTTGGTTTGGTTAATGCTGCACTTGGATATATTGAAAATATTTTCTTTGTGCCTGGTTCAAAGTTGCAACAACTTCCACAATTTGTTACAATTATGTCTGAAAAGTATTGTGGTGTTCCATTTAATAAGGACTTTCCAATTCTTGTACCAATTTCGCTTGTTCTTAGGGGGAATATGAGGAAAATTCCTTTGAAAATGGCATGGGCATTGACAATACACAAATCACAGGGGATGACTTTCCAACGAAACACTGTAGATATTGGAGACAGAGAAAGGCACGGTTTGACATGTACAACTATATAGAGAGTGAAATCAATATATGGTTTATGCATTTCACCGCCTTTTTCTTTACAACGTTATGCAAAAATGAAAGATAGTGCATATGTTACACTTAGAAAGAAAGAGGAGGAGAGATTAAAGTCAATATCATTTTTGGGGTATTTATCTTGAATACAATTTACTATTCATGATTTTTTTTTGTATTTTTCCTTCTTGGTTCCAATTATTTGTATGCATGTGTTTAAGAAAAAAGAATATTACCTCTTTATTTGTTATTATTTTTTGCAATTATTTGTATGCACCTTCATAAGTTCTTTGTTTTCCTTTTTGTTGATTTCAATAGAATTGTTGATTACTGAAGTAAGTAAATTGACTATTTCAAAGCAATTGTTGTTTGATTGCTTGAATTGTAGTTGTTTGCATTTTTCTCTCTTTCTTTTGAATCATTTTATATTTATGTTTGAATATGAAATAACCAAAATCATAAATCAATAGCTTTGTTTCTATTAATTTGTTTTCTATCAATGTACTTATTTTAATTATTACATCAGAGTGATTAATTCTATTACGAAAACCATTAGTTTTGTTACCTTTATTCGCACAAGGTTTGATAGAATACATGGCTTCCATCCTGATTTTGTTGATGAGCATATCCGTGTTTTGAGTGGAATGAAATCAGATGTTCAAACTTTATATCATTTGCACCAAAGAGAATCAGGGAGGAAGACGAGAAGGGACTGACTTGAAAGCGTGAAGTATCGTGATCATTATCTTGTTGATTTGAATTGGTGTTTCTTTTGCCACCGCTCTGGGTGTGTTTTGGAAGAGGTTGCTATCAAATAATTATGTTTTGGTCAAGTGTTGAGACTTGAATTTTGTTTTCGAATGTGTTGTTATTGTTATCGTTATTTCTATAAACTTTGTGTTGTTGTCATTGGTTCTATAATGTTTAAAATTTCATCTCATTTTTTTGTCGCATTGTGACCGAGATGGTTGGAATCGCCCTTTCTTAACTATCATCAATGCTTGTTAGTGATTCACAACAATTGTTGTTGATGTGGAAATTTATGTTCTCTTCAATGCATTTACTTTTCCTATGCTTATACTTACTCTTCAGTATTTGTATTTATATTGTTTTTTATTTTTTTCTAAGATTATTTTCGTGTAATTATATTAAACTTTCATTTTTTTAATTTATATTGTTTTATCTTTTATTATATTAATTTTATTTATATTGTTTTATCTTTTATTATATTAATAGTATTCTCAATAATAATATTTTCCATTTTAAGAAATAGTATTATTATTAATAGTGTCAATTACGAACATTATTTTAGATTTTTAATTAGCAACATTATTTTATATTTTTAATTACCAACATTATTTTAGCAACATTTCACATTGGTTAATGATATGGTTTTCTATTTCTATTTCGATTATTAGTTTTTATTATTAATATTTCATTGTTAATTTGATTGTTTATTTTATCATATTTTTCTATCATAAATAATGTTATATATTTAGGTCATTAATTTGGGTTCAATTATTTTTTATAATATTTTCTTAGATGTGCTATTATTAATTTCTAATATTATATTAAGTTTTTATTATTATCAATATTATTCATATTATTAGTAATATTAATATAAATTATTATATTATATGCCTATCAACGTTTATCAACCACATTTATATTAATATAAATGTGGTTCTGCTAGTTATAAAACAATTTAATAAGAATTAAAGATCAACTATTTAATTGCAATTTAGCATTGATCCAAGTGGCTCCATACACAGGCAGAAGTCCTAGAGGACTCGGGTAGGGTAAAAAATCAAAGTGTTTGGATTATTCTCGAAATAGGTTCATGTTAAAAATCTCGTCGTCGTGATCACGGTGGTACGGACAGTTCGTCAAATCGAGCTCGTATGCGAAAGATAGAGCTCTTCAAAGTTTGACATGACAGGGGAAAAAAGGGGCCCACAGTGTGCCACATGACATCCCAGTAAGCATGTGGGACCCATATGGCAGCCCATCAAGCATTGACACTTGAAGTTCTTTCATTAACTCCTTATTCCTACAAAAAGACAAAAGAAATATTTTTAAATACCAAATAAAACAAAAATCATTAAAAAATACAATATATATTAGAATATGGTTATTATTATAACCATATAACAAAAATCCTATAAAATATTAAAATGGTTAGCAAATCATATACAAATAACCATATATGGTTATATTACACAAATTTCAAACCAACTTGAATATATTTTCAAAGGTGAAAATGTGTTTGAACAAATATATTACAAGGTATGGGAAAGTGGACTTGTGGTATGGTGTATGGTATATAACACCAAATTTTAAATATAAAACAAAACCAACATCACACAAAACCTTTCATACAATGCGCCATGAATGAATACAACGTACCAACCAACAAACCCATACAACGCACATGAGATTTACCGTGTATCAAATGGTCAACCCAAAATTTGATACGCCCAAATATTGATACGAGGAGCGGTGGGGAGTTATGGGGTGGGCCGCCCAATGCGGACCTGACCCCCCATTCAAATTCATTTTGTTTTAAATCAAAACAATAAGGTGTTAAAAAATGTGAGGGGCGGGGTTTGACCACCCGACCCCCCTTCAACCATTCACCAATTTAACTAATTCACCAACCATTTCATTACGTAATCTATTCAAAAGTTTTTATAAAAACCTAGTTTTCTCAGTGCACGGAGGCAGCATGGAGGAATCAGGAGAGGGCACGGAAATTGAGACAATATTATTTTAATTAATTTTTTAATGCAGGTGGAACCATGACTAAGTGAAATTTCCAGGAGGGTGAAATTTTTGTAGTGTCCGAATTGGACAAACTTTATGTCGATCTTACACCTCTCATTGACACGAACTTGATGGCATAGTCTGTTTCCTGATCTAAGCAGCCGATTTGCAGAGGACCTGGAGGAGGGAATCTTTCAGGAATCTAGGGGGAATCTAAAATATTCCTTAAGCCCCAGAATTCCACTTTCTCAGAATTCAGAAATTTGACAATCGATTTTTCACTATTCAATGCCACAAATCTGATGGTGCATTCAAATTTTCCGTTTGCTCATTCTATTATTCGTCCACTTTTCTAAGTGGAGTGCATGTGTCAGCATTCATGTGCGAGCAACCATTTTCATGTGATTCGATGCTGTGAGATCAAGGCTCCGAACAACTTCAGTAGTTTGACATCCGCTTCTTTAGATGGCCCCTGGATGTGAGGTATATGTAGTGCATTCATGTACTTCTTTTGCTATGCATTACGCTGCAAAAATCCATGTTTGATGCTTGATGTGGGATCTTGTTTCTTACTCGTTTTCATGATCCCTACATGATGTGATGCGGAATCATATGTGTGACGTACTTGTTGTCATGATTTGTCATGTTGTGTTTTGAGATCCCTTTGTTGTATGTTGATGGGATACTCATGTTGTTGTCATGCATGTTTGCATTGAGATCCCTTTTATGTCATGTTGGTGGGATGCTCATCATGCATGAGTTTGTGTCACACTGATAGGAGTCCTTTTGACTGAGAGTTCCTGTAGCAGAACATCTCTTGGAGCCACTCCTGCGTGAGGGAATTTTCCTTGTATGATAGCGACATCACCTCTTATGTACATCACCACTATTGACAGCATTTAATGCAGCGGCCTACACCATCTTGATGCCAGGGCCCAGAGACGTAGTCCGTCCTGGACGAACTCTATTATCAACAGCTTATGTTTTCATGTGTTGATGATTGACATGTTCCTCTTCTTTACAACATGCAGATGTATTCACTTATGTTCTTTTAAAAAATTCAATTTAACACATCACGAAAGTAAAAGGTCTTGGAAGGGTCCTTCGTCACACCCAGACCTAGATCAAGTGGTATCAGAGTGGTCTTTGTGGATGTGGATTGCAGGCATGAACAATGGAACGTGCAACAATAGAGGATGAAAAAGTGATGTATGAGACCATGCTCAAAATTTCCAAAAGAGTGGAAATAATGTATGAAACTCTATAGAAAGAGACAGAGGAAAAGGAGTGATTTCAGCTTCAGTTGCAAGTCACAGAAGAGGCCATGGAAGAACTGAAGCAAAATAAACATAATCTTCAAACAGAGAATGTTGAATTGAAGATGCGTCTACATGAAGAGAAAGAGGAAAAACAAATTTTGCTACGACAGCTGCAAGCAAAGGACGAGGCATAGGAAAAGATGCAGTGTGACCCATGTGAGTAAAAAGTAATTCTCTAAATTCATGTATGTGTCCTGATGATGATTTCACTATTTTTGAAAATTATACCACGGGAATTGGCTCAAAACTATTGAAAAAAATGGGTTATGAAGGAAAAGGCTTGAGCCTTAATGGCCAAGGCATTGTCAAACCCATCAAAGTCAAAGAATTACCCTGTCAGACAGGAATTGGGTATGTGAGAAAAGAAGTTGGGGAATGCACCGAGACAACTAGTGAAACACCAACAACAGATGATGAGAAGCCCTCATCAGTTCTTTCCAAATCGACAGAGGAGGTAAAAGATGTTGATTTACTTTCAGTTTCGTCGTCACATAGTATGATTTCTGTTGGAGATTTGGAGATCCCAATTACAGGGACAAACATGAGGCTCCTTACAAGGACAAGGCACGAGGAGGAAAAATAACTTGGTGTTAATAACCAAGGCATAACTCAACCAATGGAGGATGTGCAGAGACCTCAATTTGCAGGCTTGAGATACACCAAGGGAGAATGCTCGAAGGTGTCATATGCTTCCGAGACATCGTCGAAATCGTCAAGAAAAGAGAATGATGGGAACACATCCCCATCATCCCATGGCAGTTTCCATTGCAGGGAAAGAGCTTAGGCAAGCTCTCATCGCCATACTTACACCATAGGCGGCAAGGAAAGGTATAACTAGTTTCGATATTCGAATGCTCATTTCGATTTTTATCATGTTTTTAATGATGAGCGTAAAACATGACATTGAAAAACATGTACCTTTTGTGGATTACATAACCATACATTTTCTATGTGTTGGAAAAGAATGGCAGCACACAAAAGGATGAGGCGTGAAAGACCATCTCAACAGCAGATAAAGAAACATGTTAAGCAAATCTGGAGAAAGAAGACCTATTGCAGTCATTCCGACAGAAATGGCCATCAAAGAGCCACTTGTTGGAGGCTCCATCCAGAGTAGTGCCTTAAAGACAAAGTGTTAGTGCATGAACTTGATGAAGCAGTTGTTCAACAAGTGAAACCGCCAAGAAGGCGACCCATTCACCTTGATAAGGGAAAAATGGTTTCTAAATATGTTGTCTTATCATGGTCATGCTTTTGTAAATCATTTGTTGCATTTTAAAATGTAAAATTGATGATGTTTTCCATCACTTATTAAGCAATAATGATGTCTGGTCTTATTTTGAGTTGCATGATAAACTGTGAAAGTGATGTCGTGTTTCCATCACTTGTCAAAACAAATAATGTTTGGCCTTATCTTTGTAAATCATGTGTTGCAGTGATGATGTGTTTTCCATCACCTGTTGAAGCAACAATGATATGTTGGCCTTGTTTTCGTAGTTGGGGTATTGTTTCCATTTCGATGTAAACTTGACCACCGAGTATGTGTTATATGTTAGAGTCGGTTTGGTCAGCCCTCCGTCAGAGATCAAAACTCTTTGTGCATTTCAATTTTAGGTGTCCCGCTCCATTCACTCAGCTGCATTTCGCTAGGGACATGCCATGATCTGACGGAGAAAGTCATGCTAGTCATTTTCCCTCATGTCTGGCCCCTGCTGGCTCAGGTCTTTGTCCATAATCACCGAAGCTCATGACAGTCCAGGTCTGGTCCTTTACAGGACAAAGTCATTTTTATGTTTGGGTCTAGGAATTCATCAATTTGGTCTTTGAAAACATGTCCAGAACAAGCCATGCAGGCCAGAGGGAGGCCTTACACAGCTATGGTTCAGAAAGCTTCATCATCACCTGGAGAGACATCGACTCTTCTTCAAAACTCTGTTTTGAAGAAAAGTCAAACAAGGTCAATTATGACAATTTTTTTTCAAAAAATCACCAATTGACTTTTCAGATGCAGTTATGATTTACATGGCCCAATGCTTTGTCATACAGTCCCTGCAAAGAGGTGCCGAAAATTTCATTATTTGAGCCAAAATGTCAAAGGGAAAGTGAAAATAAATGTGTCTAAAGGTCAATAAAAAGGTGCAAAACTCAACATTAGAAAAGGGGTTTTCAAAGAGACAAAAATCAAACCCGTCTCCTCCAAGGCTATAAATACATGTTTTGACCCAAACCAAAAGCATTGTGTTCTTGCAAGCTTTGGAGAGACATTGCAAAAGTGAGAAAGAAAAATTGTGAGCGTTTGAGTGAGTGAGAGTTGGATTTCGAGGGCGCGGCGCATACACCAAGGAGCGCGGCGCACACGCAGCCAGCCCGCAGTGGGAAATTTACAAGGGCATGATGCACACCCAGCGCGCAACGCCCTGGGCTTGGCACGCGGCACACACAGCCAGGGGCACAAAAAATTGCCAAACCGCTTCAAGTCTTGGTGAAGGCTAGCAAAACAAGAGGTAGGCCCTGTGGAAACCTCTTCTCCATCAATTTTGTCATTGATATGGTGTTTATGAGATGTTTAAATGTCACCCAAAAGCATAATGTCAACCATGAAAAAAAATCACCAAGAAAACGATGGCTGGGGTTACAAAAATGTGATGATAGCACCAAGGTTTCACTCCACTCTCCTTGTCCCCTCATCCATCATCTTTCTCATCTCCCCTTGACCATTTTTCCTAAGAACCCCACCCTAAAACCACTACATAACCCTTTCCCTATCCCTGCAAGCAATTCATGGTGAAATTCTGAGCGCGCGGCGCACTGGGAGCCGGTTCACAGTGTAAAAATGCCACTGGCGCGGCGCACTCAGAGCGCGCGGCGCACTGGGCAGTGCACGCGGCGCACAGAGATATAAGCCCAGAAAACCACCAATTTGCCTAAAAATTTTGTGAATGCCTATCAAACTTGAGAGGTAGACCAACTACCTTCACTCTTGGCATTAAACTTGAGAAGAATACCATGATTTTGATGAGTATAAATCTAATGCCAATTTTTTTTTTTAGTAAACAAAAGAAGACACAAAGAAATCAAGCTCCTAGGGTTTTTTCTACAGTAACAGTGTTGTCAAAGTGTTCTCCTACCCTGCCCCTATCACCATTTTCCCTGCATCATTTTCCCCTTATCATCACCCTAACACCACTGTAATCATATTCCTTTTTCCCCCTCCTCCTATGACTCAAAAAACCCAAACCCTACCAAAATAAATTCAAACCCTACCCCATCAATACTATACCCAAAACACTCCCAAATCCCTGATAAATCTCTCCCTTTAGCCCCTATTCCCATTTCATCATTCCTCTCCTAATACTCCCTGTTTTATTGTCCCCTTGGTGACAGATTTTTAGAGCATCTACCAGTTCCATTGGATTCAAAGGGCAGCATAAAACTTAGGGTACAAACAACAGTAATGGCATTAGAAGTTTCATCAGAGTATGAGGAGGGGACCCACAGTGACACATCTTCAGGAGAGAGGGCCCATAGGAGACATCACCGGAGTGGAAAACATCTTAGAGATGAGCCAAACACCCTCACCGAGTTGCAGGCATGCCCTCTTGCCATGTCTTGTTTCTAGCACTTAGCATGTTATGAATTTTGTCAAAGGGTGGCAAATGTCAGAGTCCATCATGAGTTGGCCCATATTTTTGCACTTCATTTACAGGGAGGTCAATCTGTCCTGGCTGGGGTCACTTTCACATTGACACCGGAAACCATATCAGTGGCAACAGGAATACCGAACATTGGGGAACAATGGCATAAGAAAAAAAAGGTGGAGAGGCATCATTATGAGCCTTACATCAAGGACAGTTGTTTGAGCCAACTCACCAAAGTTTTTCCATTCATATTTTTGAGGGATGAGTATGCCCCACTCATGAGATTGATCATGAAGTATTTCAATTGCGAGGGGAGGTTCTCTCGCCTTTATGCCTATCACATCAGGTTGCTCATGCACTTCACCAGGGTGCGGATGATGAACCTCCCATTTTTCGTTTGCAACAACATAGAGAAGATGAAAAACTTCATGCAGCACAAGACCCCTCGACCGCAGCTAAACAGTGTCTATCATTTTTCTCTCATCCGGATTTTGGTGGACCATCAGTTGGGATTGCAGGGTATTTCCTGGGAGGACTTCATCTCCCGTGATTTCTTCAGCGCTCCACCGGTGGTATTAGAGACAGAGCATGAGGTAGGGGGTCCTTCACATCAGTATGAGTGCCAGGAGACTGCTACCAAGCCAGTGTACATCACATACCAGAAGGGCAGTAGACCTTTATTTGCAGCAGCAAAGCGAGTGTTATCTCCACCCAGGGTGGAAGGGGCCTCGCCTCCAACATCAGAATCACAGGAGCAGGGTAGAGGTAAGGAGCCAGTGCATGATGAGGGGCCTTCAGGAGAGCCATCAGGTGAAAAAGAAACCCAATTCATTCTCCTTCAGGATGATGAGACAGATGCAAAACCAACAAAGGAGGAGCTCACAGAGATCATTCAGGAGCAGCAGACACTGATTGACTCCTTGTCCCTTGACTTGGAGAGGCCCAAATGGAACATCAACTACCTAGAGCAGAGGAACAAACAACTGGAGGACCAGCAGACGATTATGGAGCTTCAAAACATTCGTGAGCATCACCAAGCTGCTCAAAGGAGAAGAGTTGAGCCCACATCACTGGAGCAGGCGATCAATGAAGATCGGGAGGCCTATCTCGAGATCAGGAACATGCAGTTGGAGAGGCTACTGGACAAAGCCGACCAGGACCTTGCTCTATTAAGACATATGGCTTTCCGTTATAGGGTGCGAAACATGAGTGCACAAACCCGGATAAGGAGTTTAAAAGCAAAACTGAGGAAAGCCACAAGAAGGGCAAAACGGGCAAAAGAGAAAGATAGGCTTAGAATCTTGGCTGAGGCTTCCTTTGCTCAGCATGACACCCAATAGAGAACTTCCAACCCAAATTTCAAAAAATTTGGGCAAATTTTGGTCACATAGTGATTTTTTGGACAAAAAACAAGAAATTCCTCCCTGTGCGCCACGCCACTGGCGTGACGCTAAAATTCTAAGGCTCCAATTGAGGAATGGTTTGCATTTTTGGATTCAGCATGGAAAATCACAACTACTAGTGTCCGAGCAAGAAATTTTGACAAGATTTGGGTCTCCTAAAGGTCAAAAAACACCCAAAAATGGCGCCTCTGCTTCTTTTTTGACACACAGAAAGCAGTCTTGGGAGAATGAAGATTTGGAGGGGAAAATGAGCACCAAATTTGGAAATTATAGTGGGGTTAGAAAGTAGACAGGACATGCTTTCCAACAAGCCTACTTGGGCACATTTTTGACACCTGAAAGTGCCTCAAAACAGGCCCCAAAGTAGCGCGATGCACAAAGAAAATGGCGCGGTGCATAGAGGAAAAATTGCCAATTTTCTTCCTTTTCGCGAAATTTCGGTTCGCGACTTCTCCAAGTGGGCCTGGTCATCTACATTTCAGTTTTTTGGCACCAAAGGCGGCATTTAAAGAGTTTTTTCTCCATATTGGCTTCTATCCAAGTGGCGAAGGAAGGCAAACGGTCATCCAATGCCAAATGTCATGTTTGCAGCGCTGCACCTGTAGCTGATGGTTGGCTCTCCATCTCCATTTTGTAATGATTCGTGTAACTTCCCAACCCCTGGGCATTCTATCTCTTCCTCACACATTTTATATATTTTATGCAAGTTATTTGCAAAGGGTTGGCTAGCTGGTAACTTCTAGGAGACTGTGGGAAAGAAACTCTGTTTCTTCACTGTGTATTTTTGACAGAGAATTAATGAAAGGTAGCGGCTTTGTTTCATGAGATTCTTGTGGTTGTGAGTGTAGAAAATGTATTTCTTATGTGTTCATATGTATTTAGTTATGTTTCATAATTCATTTCATGCTCATTTCCAGTGAAATTTTCTGAGTGAGATTAGGTAGAATCCAATTTTTATTGCACTGCCTATGGGAAAATTTCATGTTTCAGTGTTATTTCTTCTGTTGAAAAGGATTCATGTCACTATGCCATTTTCACTTTCTTCATGATTCTATTCATGCTGTGATACCTCCAACTAAATTGTTACATTTTCCGCCTACCTTGCCTCACGAAATAATCTGTGCCTTCATATTCAATTCTCTATTCTTTGCTGAGCACTGATCCCATAACATCCCAAAAGCTCGGTCGTTTCATAAAATTGTTCCAGAATCCATTTTCACTTACTAGCCTAAGGTAAACATTGTATTGTAAGTCATCTTAGACCTTTTTCGATCATTTATGCACTGAGCGTGACTCGGAGAGAGCCCTCTCCTGTCCTGGTAGGGCTAGCTACCAGACTGAGCGTGGTTTGTGGTTACCCTAATTTTTTCCTTCCTTCAGCCTAAGGCAAATTTAGGTGCTAACATTATAAACTCATGGCAAGTGTGAGATGCTTGGGTCATTAGTTGGTCATGAAAGTCAAGCATGTAATTTTCAAAACAATGTACTACATGTTGTAGAGGTTGCAGATGTCGTCTCATCGCTTAAGGCTCTGAAGAACAAAGGTGAAGGGGATGGAAGAGAGACCTTTTCAGGACACTTGTGATGTAGACAAGGTACAAAGAAGTTGCAGATTATTTTTAATGCTTTTGGAGGACCAAAAGCTCCTTAGTGGGGAGGATTGATCTAGGTGGCTCCAGACACAGGCAGAGGTCCCAAAGGACTCAGGAAGGGTAAAAAATCAAAGTGTTTGGATTATGCTTGAAACAAGTTCATGTTAAATATCTCGTCTTCATGATCATGGTGGTGTGAACGGTTCATCAAACTGAGCTCATATGCAAAAGATAGAGCTCTTCAAAGTTTGACATGACAAGGGAAAAGAGGGGCCCACATTGTGCCACATGGCATCCCAGTAAGAATGTGGGACCCACATGGCAGCCCATCAAGCATTGACACTTGGCGTTCTTTCATTAACTCCTTATTCCTGCAAAAGAACAAAAGAAATATTTTTAAATACCAAATAAAACAAAAATCATTAAAAATACAATATATATTAGAATATGGTTATTATTATAACCCTATAACAAGAATCCTATAAAATATTAAAATGGTTAGCAACTCATATACAAATAACCATATATGGTTATATTACACAAATTTCAAACCAACGTGAATATATTTTCAAAGGTGAAAATGTATCTGAAAAAATATATTACAAGGTATGGGAAAGTGGACTTATGGTATTGTGTATGGTATATAACACCAAATGTTAAATATAAAACAAAACCAACGTCACACAAAACCTTTCATACAATGCACCATGAATGAATACAATGTACTAACCAAAAAAATCATACAATGCGTCATGAGATGTACTGTGTACCCAACGGTCAACCCAAAATTTGATACACCCAAATATTGATACGAGGAGCAGCGGGGAGTTATGGGGGCAGGCCACCCAATGCAGACCTGACCCCCATTCAAATTCATTTCATTAACTTTGAAGAATAGTGTCGTTGTATTGTTCGTCTTCAACCATGCCAACAGAGGTCGACAAGCAACGGCCCTGTGATGATGCCGTGTGATGATGGTATGTAATTATATGGTCACAATCATAATAGTAATCGTCCACATTGTTTCTTTTGGTAGATTCTCCGATTGTACAACTGAAGATATTTTTGAACGAATTTGTCGATGGAGGATCAAAATCTGTTTAGTTGTATTTTTAAATCAAAACAATAAGGTGTTAAAAAAAGTGAGGGGCAAGGTTTGACCACTCGACCCCTCCTCAATCATTTACCAGTTTAACAAATGCACCAACCATTTCATTAGGTAATCTGCCCGAAAGTTTTTATAAGAACCCAGTTTTCTCATTGCATGGAGGTAGCATGGAGGAACCAAGAGCAGGCACGGAAATTGAGAAAGAATTATTTTAATTAATTTTTTAATGCATGTGGAACCATGACTGAGTGAAATTTCCAGGAAGGTGAAATTTTTGCAGTGTCCAAATTGGACAAAATTTATGTTGATCTTACACCTCTCAGCGACACGAACCAGATGGTGCAGGTAGTTTCCTGATCTGAGTAGCTGATTTGCAGAGGACCAGAGGAGGAAATATTTGAGGAATCTAGGGGGAATCTAAAATATTCCTTAAGCCCCTGAATTCCACTTTCTCAGAATTCAGAAATTTGACAGTCAATTTTGCACTATTCAACGCCAAAAATCTAATGGTGCGTTCATATTTTCCATTTTCTCATTCTATTCTTCATCCACTTTTCTAAGTGGAGTCTAGTTGTCAGCATTCATGTGCGAGCAACCATTTTCATGCGATTTGATGTCGTGAGATTAATGGTCCGAACAACATCAACAGTTTGACATCCACTTCTTCAGATGGCCTCTGGATGTGAGGTATATGTAGTGTGTTCATGCACTTATTTTGTTATGCATTGTGCTGCACAGATCCATGTTTGATGCTTGATGTGGGATCCTGTTTCTTACTCATTTTCATGATCCCTGCTTGATGTGATGCCGAATCATCTGTGTGGTGTACTTGTTGTCATGATTCATCATGTTGTTTTTTGAGATCCCTTTGTTGTATGTTGATGGGATACTCATGTTGTCGTCATGCATGTTTTCATTGAGATCCCTTCTATGCCATGTTGGCGGGATGCTCATCATGCATGAGTTTGTGTCATAATGATAGGAGTCCTTTTGACTGAGAGTTCCTGTAGCAGAACATATCTTGGAGCCACTCCTACGTGAGGGAATTTTCCTTGTATGATAGTGGCATCACCTATTATGTACATCATCACTATTGATATCACTTAATGCAACGGCCTACACCATCTTGACATTGGGGTCTGGAGACATAGTCCCTCCTAGACGAACTTTGTTATCAACGGCTTATGTTTTCATGTGTTGATGATTGACATGTTCCTTTTCTTTACAGCATGCAGATGTATTCACTTATGTTCTTTTAAAAAATGAAACTTAACACATCACGAAAGTAAAAGGTCATGCAAGGGTCCTTCGTCACACCTGGACTTGGATCAAGCATTGTAAATAATTAATGTATATGGTGTTTTTACTTATTGAACTTGTGACATAGCAACCCTTGATTTCACTACATATTGATAAATATCTTCCAAACTACTTTTGTTGAACCCCTTCAAAATACATCTTTCTAATTAAAAAACCTCTCATTTTTTCTGCGTGCCCTTTTTTATAACCCCCAATAGCTATAAACCCCTTTGTACCCCCACTAGCTCCTTAATACCTATAATATATTTTACATTTTTTTCCCATTATTTGAAATCCCGCTCCATGAATAAACATAATAAGTTATTGGTCAACAAGGTGAAACAACCACATGAATACATTTCATGCACCACAATTGTGGATAATGAGTACAAACTCACCTATTATTTTTCTTGAAATCGACTTCTCTACTTATCTAAAGATGGCTACCCTATTTTAGGAGACCAAGTTACTTGAGCCATGAGAACTCAACAAACACCACCTCTTCAAAGCCTTAGTATACTTACCTTCATGGTGGTTATATGTAGGTTTGTGAGGCTCTATTTCTTATATTATTATAAGCCTAACCATGCACAATATCATAAGTTTAATTATTTTAACTGCGAACCAAAAATGGCACTCCTAGTTTCAACTGTTTTCTCGATTAAAAAATTCTCAGCTTAATCCATTTATTTACTTGTGAAATTACATTTTTGCAAGAACTTATGGGTGGAAATCATGGAAAACACTAGCATATTGCTAGAGAAATGTTAAATGGAATAAATATGAGGAGGCCTTGTGGAAGAGGGAAAACATTTTTTTTTTTTTTTTTTCTAGATGGATTAACATTGCCAATGTGATTTCTTTATTTTCACATCTTGCACAAACCCATCATTGAAAGTATAAAATGGTAGGGTTTGGATTAAGGGCAATTAAATACACCATGTGTCAAATTCAAATTTTTAGAGGAAAAAATTAGATGCAATAAATAGGTTAGAGTGCATAAAAGTAAAATATGTTTCTCACTCACATGTGTTATAATTGATGGTCATTTGAGTTTCCCGATATCTAATCACAAAGTAACATATTCACAAGATTTTAACACATGCATGCCACATGTTACTTGTAAACATTAATTACTAACATCCATTTAATACTAAGTCTTAATACCCTTACCTCTTATATGGAAGATAGATTTCAAGCACCTTGGACTAATCCTAATACCATAAAGAAAACTTACAATGTTTTAAAGAAATCATCTTATAGTATGTAGAATTTTGATAGCATCACTTCTAGGGAAAATATAAAACTTTCTCTTACCTACGTTCACATATCCATGATCATGTTATGAAAAGATATTGTTACTTGATAAATGTATATCTTAGAATGGCCTTTAGGTTCCTTTTTTTAAGACATCATCTTGTATTTCAACCTCACTCTATTTTAAAAACCATACATATTTAACAACTATGAAGTTACCATGCATCGACAGGGATCAAGCCTAATTTGATGTTCATGGTTGGATATCCAAATCTTGGATGTCAACTATGAAATTATAATTATTTATTCACCTCTGTGCAAAAGAGTTTTTATTGTTGATTTTATCTCTCTAAAGATAGAAATAAGATCTTTGGTATTGGTCCTTGGCTTTGGGGAAGTTCTATTGAAGAATCTAGGGCAATTAGGTGTAGTGTGATTTTTCGTTACTTGATAACAATTTGTGGAGTTTTTTTACTTTTTCCTGTTAACTTAATATTCTTCTTATTATTATTAATGCATGTGTGTGTACTTCATCAAACTGCTACCAAAAGCATAAGAACAAGAACACAAGATGTTGGCTCTCTACCAGGGCTAAAACCTCTCTTTTCTTGAGAGGAAAACCATTTAGTAAGTTTCTCTTATTGAAGATTATTATTGATCAATGCCAAGCCATAGACCCCTGACTTGAATATCCTCCAAGCACAAGTCAAGTCCTTCTGGAACTTTGTTTCTTCAACACTTCCTCCTTTCGACACTTCGACCTCCTTCTTCCGGCACTTCGTTCTTCTCTCAATTGTTGATAAACCTTGTTGCACTTGATCTAGAAAAGACACCTTTTGATAAGTCCCATTTTTTGTGATGATCCATTTCTTCTACTTAACAAAATGAGCTCTTTCTTCAAGGTGCAGGTGCAGACTTGATATGATTTTCCTACAACCCTAGATTTTTGCACGTGTGGTGATTTCCTTGATATGGTAAACTATTTTCTCCCTTTTCTTGAGTGTCCTTCACCTTCGCTTGATTGGGAGACTTTATAGGTCTAGTTTCCTAGCCCAATTATAGAGATATGCCAACTATGGGTTTCTGTTGTTATGAGCGCAGGTAGCCTTCCCTGTCCTTGCACATGTGACTGTAGATTTCCCTAGAAATAGTCCTTTAAGATTCGGTGTTCTTCCTTCCTTCGATGGTGCACTAGAGGCTCCCTTTCTCATCTCTTTCTGACCCTTTACTTGCTCAGTTGTTGCGCTTATTTCAGAGGTAAGTGAGTGTGTTTTGGTGGAGTGGATAGCCTTTATATATAGAGGATTGTCCCTCCTTTTAGGTTGAATAGAAGGCCAACTTGAGGACAGTTTGTAGGTCAACTTGTTGTGCTTGCTTCAAATGGCTTCTTTGGTGGTGTAACATGGCACTTGAAGGAGATTCTTTGTTGGTACCTTTGCATAGGAGGGGACTTGACTTTGCTTGGAGGTATTCTCTTGACCCTAATACATGGTGTAACATGCCCTTAAGGCCTTCAACATTTCCTTTTGACTATTTGACTCACCTATAGCACTTAATATGTGCTAGACCTATTTTAATGAGCAAGAAACTCATTGAAATATATTATAAAAATAATAATTATTTTTCTTGAATAAGTACAAATATAAAAAGTACATTTATGAAGACTGAACCTAGTTACATTTCCTTCCATACTCCCTCTTAACTAGGGAGGTATTCACACAAATTATAAGGTGTTTGGCTATGTTTCAATGTTGAAGAATTCACATAAGAGAAACTGGATTTTCAATATATCTATTATAGCATCATAATAACCAACATTGTTTCCACAACAAAGCCTTGACTGAAAACTCTATCTCTCAATAGATCATAGCACAATGTTGGCAAGACCAATAACTTATAGACACCTTAGTCATTGTCTCTCAAGTTACATACCCACCAAGGTGTTCACTGAGTATGACCTTCTAGGACTATTCTTGTCTTGGGTTCCCATCCCTCAAAGAATATTGGTCCTCTTGCATACTTTTGTCTTCGATGCCCTACACATCCTCAAAGGGTATCGGATCCTAGATGATTACCCAATCCTCCCATTCTTTCTTCCCAATTGAAGACAAGAATGTTGTGTCTATCTTGTGTCTACATTTCCATTCATGGCCTTCATCTAGAACTATGGTTATTAGTCCTGGTCTAGTGCAGGACCCACGAAATGGAAAAACAAAATTGTCACTCCCTTGTAATGAGGGGTGATCTAAAACTCCCTCTTGATCATGGACTTGTCAGAGATCCCTCTTAACTAGGGACTCTTTCATTCATCAACATTTTTTTCTTTGTGGTCCTTCAACTATGTGATATCCTTCCTTTCTCTAATGTCATGAAGTCTTTGTTCGAACTTATTCTAGGTAGGGCACCATCCATCAATCACTTTCCTTCTTGGTTTGTCTTTTCATTTCTTCCTTCCTGGAAATTGGTTTTCTTGTCATACATCAGGTTTTCTTGTCATCTTTCCACTCCTTTGTCATCTTTTCATGCTTCAGAATACACTTCTCATGGATGCTTCGTCATACTTGCTTGTTTACATGCTTCTACCTAGTAGCCCATCATGACTTTGTCCTAATATTGCTTGAACATTTCTTTTTCTTTTGTTGGATGTCTTCGTCATCATGACATATTTGTAGAGTAAAATCAGTTATCTGAATTTTTCATATCTCCAAGGCCTTCATAGGTGTCAAGGGTCCTTCCTTCCTTTTCATATATTTCCTGGCTTCTTTCAGGAGATATCTTTAAAGTATTTTTGTAAGATAGCGATTCTTGGTGATCATGGTGTTCTTCACATGCTTGATATCTTTCTTCATTTTCTTATTGTTAGATAGATAGGTCAACCATATTATGCTTCTTGTGAGAACACTTCTTCATTGCTTGCTTCCTAGACTAGTCAACATTTCTTCTTGTTTCTTAGTCAACAATCTTATACTTCCTTATGCGAGCATATTCTTTTGTTGACCATCACTGCATTCTAGTACATGCCTTCGAGCATGTCCTCTGTGAGAGATATTCTTTCATACTTGATCATGTTATAGAACTATTCCCATGACTCAATAATATACAAATGATAACATGACTAAACTTTGATACATACATACCTCATCTTGATTCTCCTTTGATCATTTGGTTGTCCTTGGTGTGGCCCTTCTTGCTTCATCTTTTCTTTCCCACGTATCATCTTTTTCTTGAATCCCATGAATGGGATTCCCAATGAGACATTTGCTTCTTATTCATGAATCTTGTTTTGAAGATTCCATCATAGGATCTTAAAGACCCTTACCCTGCAAATGTTTCTTTCCTTTTGATGATGGAGATCTTTTAGGATTCTTATTCATGATCATTTTTCTTTCATAGTGGATGAGGTCCTATTCTAGGTATGCTCCTTATACATGAATATATTGAGTTATGTCCATAATTATCCTATATCCTTGAAGATATTTATAACCATGCATTTTGATCTTATTTATAAATGCTCTTTCTACATGAGTATCTAGATTTCTATGTACTTCATGTTTTTATATTCTAGAAGATGTTTCTAGCTATGCAATTTTATTTTATTCCTACATGCTCTTATCCTACTCAAAATTTTGAAAGAAGACTTGAAGTAAAGAGCTTGACTTAGTCATAATAGAGATCCAAAGGATCTTCCTTCTTTTTCTTATTTTCTTCTTCTTTCATCTCTTGAGTCGTGTGAGGTTCTTCCCTCTTTCTTTTGTTGTTGATGTCCTTCTTAAGCTTAGGACAATTTGTTATGAAACCAGCTCAAGAAAAGATAGAAAAGATAAATCCACGCCTTAGAATTTAGCCTCTTCGAGGGGGCAACCTCCTTTACATTACATAAATGTACAATTCTTGGATGATACAAATGAAAAAACCTCCTTTCTATATATAGGAGTCTAAGGAGTCACAATATAACCCAGCCGACCTAAACAATAATAATATAAAGCCACAAAAATAACAATAGAGGGATTCTATGGGGCACAACAATAAAAATATGGGGGTAATAGGGGCACAACAATGTTAATAAGGGGTAAAACTACAATAGTAATGGGGTAATCACTAGTATTATAGGGACCTATCATGCCCCTCTCCTTCAAAAAAAGTGTTTCTCTCAATGCTTGAGTAGTTCTGGATGCTTCTGTATAAAATTCTCATCCTCCCATGTGGAATTTTCAGCAGATAAGTTCTTCCACTTGATGAAATACTCTGAAATTGATCGATTTCGTAGTTGTCAAGTTCTTGTTTCTGTGACTGCTTCTGGTTCCAATATAATTTTTCCTTCCTCGTTAAGTTCTGGTAATATTGTTTGAACTGGGAGCTTGTCACCTATAACCTTCTTTAAACATGAGACATGGAAAACTGGGTGCACTCGAGACGCTGTAGGAAGCTCCAATTTGTATGCCATAGTACCAATCTTTTGCAACACCTTGTACGGACCATAATACTTTGGTGATAATTTATTATCCTTCTTAGCTTGCTTGAGGGACATTTGTTTATATGGTTGTAGCTGTAGGAATACCCAATCGCCTACATCAAAACTTCTTTCGTTGCGATGTTGATCTGCCTGTTGTTTCATTCTATTTTGTGCCAACATGAGGTTATGTTTTAAGAGTTGGAGGACGTGTTGTTGATGTTCAATGTGATGTTCCACTGCTTGAACCTTAGAATTTTCTCTTAAATATGATGTGATGAATGGTGGCTGATATCCATAAAGTGCCATAAATGGGGTCATTTTCGTTGCTGTATGGAAGGAAGTGTTATACCACCATTCAGCCAAAGGCAACCATTTGACCCATTGTGTTTGTTTATTAGATATAAAGCGATGAAGATATCCTTCCAAACATTTATTTACTATCTCAGTTTGCCCATCAGATTGAGGATGATAAGATGAGCTATGAGCTAACTGAGTACCAAGACAAGAAAATAATTCTGTCCAAAAATTTCCAGTGAAAATGGGATCTCTGTCACTTACAATAATCTTTGGGTTTCCATGTAGCTTTTGAATTGTTTCCATAAATGCAATAGAAACTGTACTGGCTTTCAATGGATGTGATAATGCACAAAAGTGTGCATACTTGGTAAGTTTGTCGACTACCACCATGATGACACTCTTTCCCTTAGACTTGGGTAAACTTGTGATAAAATCCATTGAAACCTCCTCCCAACGTTGGCTTGGAATGGATAAAGGTTGTAATAGACCTGGGGTCTTAATTGTTTCAACTTCATTTTGTTGGCAAACCAAACATTCTGCCACAAACTTTTGAATATCTGATTTAAGACCATCCCAAAAAAATTCCTTCTTAACCTTGTGGTAAGTCTTTAAAAATCCTGAATGCCCTCCTAAGGGAGAAGTGTGCAATTCCATAAGAATCTTTTGTTTAAGTTGCGAATTCTTACAGAGGTATAAGCAATCTTTGTACCATAACGAATTATTTTGCTATCTAAATGTATCAGATGTACTGGAATCTTGTTGTAAATTTCGAATAAGTGCCCACACTTCTTCATCATTCTTCCACTCCTCCCTTGCTTCATTTATCCAAACTAGTTGGATAATAGAAATGGCGCACAACAACGCTTCCACATCCTCATCCTTTCTTGAGAGTGCATCTGCCACCACATTTTTCTTCCCTTTTTTGTAGATGATTTCAAATTCATAACCCAACATCTTTGTGACCCACTTTTGTTGCTCTTCAGAAGATAATCTTTGTTCTAAAAAGTATTTAAGGCTATCATGATCTGTTTTTACCTTGAAGTGTCTTCCCATTAGGTAGGGTCGCCATTTCTTAAGTGCATGTAGTATTGCCAACATTTCCTTCTCATAAATAGATTTGTGTAAAAACTTTCCCTTGATTGGACGACTTTCAATAGAAATGGGTCTTTCATCTTGCATTAAAACATCACCAATTCCATTTCCTGAATCATCATATTCCACAATAAAGGTTTTTGTGAAATTTGGTGTAGCTAAGACCGGTGCTTGGCACATTGCGTCTTTAAGATGTTCGAAGGCCTTTGTTGCTTCTGGAGTCCATGAAAATGTATCTTTCTTCAATAATGTTGTTAGAGGTGCTGCTATTCTCCCATAATTCTTAACAAACTTGCGATAATACCCTGTCAACCCTAGATATCCTCAGAGATGCTTTATGGATGTGGGGATTTTCCATTCCTTAATGGCTTTAATTTTGCTAGGGTCTACCTTAACTCCTTCATGAGATACAATATGACCCAGATATTCCACCTCTTGCACTCCAAAGAAACATTTGGATATTTTTGCATATAATTGTTTCTCCTCCAATAGTTGTAGCACCCTGTCAACATGTTCAACATGATCCTTCCAATACTTGCTGTAGATTAGTATATCATCAAAAAATACTAACACAAATTTTCTAAGGAAGGGTTTGAAAATGGAATTCATCAAACCTTGAAATGTAGAAGGTGCATTGGTAAGGCCAAAAGGCATGACCAAAAATTCATAATGACCCTCATGAGTTCTAAATGTTGTTTTTGGAACGTCTTCGGTCTTCATTCTGATTTGATGATATCCTGAACGAAGGTCCAACTTGGTGAAGTAAATTGATCCATGCAATTCATCCAATAATTCATCAATGACAGGAATGGGAAACTTATCTTTAATAGTGAGCTTGTTGAGCTCCCTATAATTCGGACACATGCGCCATGATCCATCCTTCTTGTGAACCAATACTACCGGAGCAGAGGAAGAACTTTGACTAGGTTGAATTATACCAGCCTCTAGCATTTTTGCAACCATACGTTCAATTTCACTCTTTGGGCATAAGGATATCTGTACGGCCTGATGTTTGGAGGAACACTTCCTGGAATCAGATGAATAGCATGATCATGATCACGAATAGGTGGGAGACCTTTGGGAGTCTCAAATACCTTGGAATGATTGTCCAAGACTTTTTGGAGATCTAGAGAAGTAGATGATTCTGATGTGGAAACATCTAGCGAACATAATTGTGCAATTACACCTCTTTGTTCCCTTTTTAGAAGCTTTGTCATACCGTTAGAGATGATTATCTTTCCCGGTTTCCCTATAATACCCCTTAATTCAACTTCCTTTCCTTCCGCAGAAAATTTCATGAAGAGTTCTTGAAAATTAAAAGCTATTGTACCCAAGGATTGTAGCCATTGGACTCCTAGTACAACATCAGCACCCCCCATTGGAATGGAAAACATTGGGCTAGTCAATACATATTCTCCCATGGATAGCTTGATATTATGGCACTTTCCAGAGCAATTTATCGTTCCTCCATTTGAAATCATCACTTGACACTCTGGTGCTGGATATAGGAAGAAATTCAATTCTTTTGCTACCTTACAATGAATAAAATTGTGGGTAATTCGTGAATCAATCAACTTTACTACCTTTTTCTTCTTGATTTTTCCTTCTATCTTGATGGTTTGAGGAGTGGTAATTCCAGCCAATGCATTATAAGATATGGTCGGATTCATTTCTTCTTTATCTAGGCTTTTTTCTTGGAGTATATCCTCTTCCTTTGACCTTTTTTGCTCCTTTTCTTCTTCCTCTTCACAATCTATGTAGAATAATTTCTTCTCAGCACTCTTATGACCTTTAGTGTATTTGCTATCACAGCTGTAACAAAGCCCTTTTGCTCTTTTTTCTTCCAATTGTTGTGGTGTCAGCCTTATAGGTTGTGGAAGGCTAGGGGTAACAACACTTCCATCTTTATAGTTGTGACTGGTATGCTTCTTGGTTGCCATAATTTTACTTTCCATTTTTCTTGTTAACCTGAATGCCTTCTCTAATGAATCAGGTTCCCAAAGGCGAACATCATGTTGGATATTTTCCTTTAAAGTCCCTATGAACACATCAAACCTATGCTCCTCTGGAATATTTTTTACCCTTATGTTCAATTTTTGTAACTCCTCAATGTGCTCCATTATTGGACCCTTTTGTTTGAGACTTACCAATTGGCTAAAAAAAGTGTTTCTTTTTGTATCCTCATAATGTGTTGTCAATTCTTCCGTAAAAATTGACCAAGTGATAATTTTTTTACGAGAGCAAAGCCATTGATACCATACAAATTGATTTGGTTCCAAATATAAAGTTGCAATACGTACCTTTTGTGTGTTTTGCACATTATTGAGATCGAAAAATTGCTCCATCTCTAATATCCATGTTGCGGGATCCTTGCCATCAAACTTCCTCATATAGATTTTTGGAATATGGTGGGTCTTCGATCCAACATTAGAGTCTATGGAATCATGATTAACATTTATTTTGTTCACATCATGAGTTTCCTTTACAACCTTTTCACCATTAGTAAGTATTTCTTAGAAAATTTGTCAAATCTGTCTTCAAATCTGCCATGTCTGTCTTCAAATCTGCAATGTCTCTCTTCAAATCTATCTTCGAATCATCCATCTTAGCTTCCATGCCATTTATCTTAGATTCCACGCCATTTATCTTAGCTTCTGTTAGCTTTTGTGAGCGTGACATTTGTTGCACTTGCTCTTGTAATTTTGATATATCCTATAGCATTTCTTCCTCTTCTTCATAAGTCATGCTAGAGCTTTCAGGTTCCTTACTAGGTGTTTGCATTTTTTTTCCTCGGGGCATCAGTTACCGATAATAATGCTTTACTATGCCCTTTGAATTCCTTGAAACCAAGCTTATGCAAAAATTTAAAAAAAACTACACACCTTTTTTTACTTTGTAGAAGCCTGATATTGAATTTGATGTATCTCTGTAATTTCAGATCATCCATTTTTGAAATTGTGACCTGTAGTAGCCTTCTGTGTCCTATTTTCAATTCCACCAGTCTGATCCAAATTGGATTCTCCAAGGAAGAGTTATGCAAAATCTCCCACAGTGAACTGCTTATAGACTAGTTCAGTAGAGCAAACTTGTACGACGTGCCATGAGTCACTGCTTCCAACCTTTGGCTCTGAAAAAATATATAAAAGAAACTATAGTCCGTCCTCTTTCTGTACCTTCTTATGAAATTTCAATCCGATGCTCAAAAAGAAAGTTATGACGATTTTCCCCAGGTCACCTGTTTGGAATGTAATTCAGGAGTTTGCAAGAAGACCAACTTTCTCAGATCATATCTTTGCAAATATAACGCGAAAAGTTCTGAAATTTGGACCCAAGATTCAGCGCCATGTCTTCTCAAATTGGTTCTTTTTTAGTTTCTGAAACGTCGCAGAAAAAAAGTTATAGTGAAAATGCCATGATGACCTGTTTGGAGCAGCGAAACCCTAGAATCCAAAGCTCTGATACCAAATGTTATGAAACCAGCTCAAGAAAAGATAGAAAAGATAAATCCACACCTTAGAATTTAGCCTCTTCGAAGGGGAAACCTCCTTTACATTACATAAATGAACAATTCTTGGATGATACAAATGACAAAACCTCCTTTCTATATATAGGAGTCTAAGGAGTCACAATATAACCCAGCTGACCTAACAATAATAATATAAAGCCACAAAAATAACAATAGAGGGATTCTATGGGGCACAGTAATAAAAATATGGGGGTAATAGGGGCACAACAATGCTAATAAGGGGTACAACTACAATAGTAATGGGGTAATCACTAGTATTATAGGGACCTATCACAATTCCTTTTGTAGTGTCCATATTCTTTACATCCATAACATTGGATTTTGGACATGTCTTTTTTGTTTGTTCTTCATGGATAAAATTTGCCAAATTTTCACTTTCTCTTGACCATGGTAGCAAATGTTTGCTCCTTTGATCCCACATCTTCCTTTGCTTTAAGTCTGGTTTCCTCTTTCTTGCATAGAGACCACATTTTACTGAGTGTGGTTTCTTCCTTCTTAGCATATATGCTTGATGTGAAGTTGCCCCAATCCTCAGGTAGAGCATTGAGTACTACAGTTGTCATCTCTCTGTCAGACATGACTTCCCCAAGCTCTTGAAGTTGATATCTCATTTCAAAGATTTTCATGAAGTAAGGAGTTATTCCTTCCTTTGTTATATTCATCTTGTACAATTCATTCCTTAGAGATATTACTTCTCCAGTTGTGGATACCGAGAATATCTCTACAAGATTATCGTAAATTTCTTTTGATGTTTCAAATTTGGAGACATAAGGAATGAGAGAGTCTTTGATTGATTCTATTAGAATCCTTTGAGCTCTTGTCTCATCCTTATTGTACTTAGCTAAGGCTTGAGTTTTTTCCTTAGCAAGGATAGTGATATTCCCTTTGACATGTTCTAGGAGTTCATTCTCCTTGAGAAGTAAATCATTCCTCTTCTTGCATGCAATAAAGTTATTGGTACCTACCAATTTGTTGATTTCCTTGCAAAAAGACATTGATGTATATTCAGAAGGGAACGTACACTTGATAGATTTTGAGATGTAGTGGATTTTATTTCTCCTTGAAGACTTGATGGCTTGCCTTCCTAGGATCTTGATGTTCTTCAAGTTTCCTTCTCCAAGTGGACTTTCTTGATGATGATATTTTCTTGATGACTTGTCACTTGATGTAGGTCATGCTTCGATCTACTCTTATTTGTAGGTTCCTTTATGTAAAGCTCTTCTTCTTGCTATGTAGTCTTCCTTGATGATTGATAGGTGATATGACTTCTTTTCCTTGAGTAGATTTGGCTTGATGCTTCAACCTTATAGATGTATTTCATTGATAAGTGTTCTTGAGTTGCCATTTCCTTGATGTGTCACCTTAGCTCTGATACCATGTTGAAGAATCTAGGGCAATTAGGTGTAGTGTGATTCTTCGTTACTTGATAACAATTTGTGGAGTATTTTTACTTTTTCTTGTTAGCTTAACCTTCTTCTTATTATTATTAATGCATGTGTGTGTACTTCATCAAACTGCTACCAAAAACATAAGAACAAGAACACAAGATGTTGGCTCTCTGCCAGGGCCAAAACCTCTCTTCTCTTGAGAGGAAAACCATTTAGTAAGTTTCTCATATTGAAGCTTCTTATTGATAAATTCCAAATACTAGACCCTTGACTTGAATATACTCAAAGAAAAAGTCAAGTCCTTCTAGAAATTTGTTTATTTGACACTTCCTCCTTCCAACACTTCGACCTCCTTCTTTTGGCAGTTCGTTCTTCTCTCAATTGTTGATAGACCTTGTTGCACTTGCTTTAGAAGATACACCTTTTGATAAGTTCCCTTTTTTGTGATCATCCCTTTCTTCTAATTAATCAAATGAGCTCTTTATTCAAGTTGTAGGTGCAGACTTGATATGTCTATCCTGCAGCCCTAGATTTCTGCACGTGTGGTGATTTCCTTGATATGGTAAGCTCTTTTATTCCTTCACTTGAGTGCCCTTCTCCTTCGCCTGATTGGGAGACCTTATAGGTCTCGTTTCCTAGCCTAATTAGAGAGATATGCCAATTATGGGTTTATGTTGTTATGATCGTAGGCAGCCTTCCTTGTCCTCACACATGTGACTATAGATTTCCCTAGAAACAGTCCTTTAATATTTGATGTTCTTCCTTCCTTAGATGGTGCACTAGAGGCTCCCTTTAGCATCTCTTTCTCACCCTTTACTTGCTCACTTGTTGTGCTGATTTCAAAGGTAAGTGAGTGCATTTTGGTGGAGTGGACAACCTCTATATATAGAGGATTGTCCCTCCTTTTAGGCCAACTAGAAGGCTGACTTGAGGACAGTTTGCATGCTGACTTGTTGTGCTTGCTTCGAATGGCTTCTTTGGTGGTGTAACATGCTTGAAGGAACTTCTTTGATGGTGCCTTTGCATAGGATGGGACTTGACTTTGCTTGGAGGTATTCTCTTGACCCTAATACATGGTGTAACATGCCCTTAAGGCCTTCAACATTTCATTTTGACTATTTGACTCACCTATAGCACTTAACATGTGCTAGACCTATTTCAATGAGTAAGAAACTCATTGACATATATTATGAAAATAATATTTTTTTTCTTGAATAAGTACAAATATCAAAATCAAATTTATGAAGACCGAACCTAGTTACATTTCCTTCAACAAGTTATAGTTTATGTACAATGCCTTGGACTTCAATATTTGATACCTCTTTTTATTCTCTTTCTTTGGCCCATGTTTGGGAAAACTACCAAATCTAGCTTTGCATCTCTAGTGTTTAGCCTCTCTTCATGCCATTGGAAATGCTATAGGAAATTTTCATTGTAACAATATTGAATTAGAGGATTATAGTATTTGTAGATATGTAAAAACTTGTGTAAAAATATATGTTAGCAAAGGGTTTTTGGTAGAAATAAATTTATCGATAAAAACCACTCATGGAAAAAAAAATATTGGACTATGAAAAATATTATTTTCAATGAAGATATCGGTTTGAAACAGGTCGTCTTATAGCCTAGTTCCTAAAGAATCCAGGGAATGGCAGCAAACCCTGACATAATTCAACCTGGTGGGTTAGCTCCAAGCATTAACATCAAGTTATTGAAAAGAAATTTCTCCTGAAATGAACTCTCCAAAAGATAGGCCCTTAAAGGTATCGTCAAAATCCAATGAAACACCATCCAAAGAAGTATCATATGTTTTGGATCTTCTTTCAAATGAATTTAAGGATGAAGTAGAACATATCAGGGGGTGGATGATTCTCTAGATCAAACTTAAGAGGAAATGGGTGAGGCAGTAAAAACCTCATCAAAGACATAAGAGGCATGGGAAATAGTAGTAAAGAAGAGAAAACCACCTAAATATGCACAACAAATAATGGCAAGTCACACCCACAATCCAATCTAGAATTTTTAGCTTTGTAGTGAATACATGAACTATTAATTTGTTAGAAAATTATATATTACAGAAAAATGGAACACATAAAATTTATTGAAGAAATATAAACACAGAAAACACATAAAACAAGAGAGACACATATATACATGGTTCACCCAATTTGGGCTACGTCCATAGAGAAACAGTCGGTCCTTCCTTTTATATTATCCAACAAATTGAAGAGATACAACCTATAGCAGATCCGCCATAATTCCCTCTTCACTCTCACACAATCTCCTCTCTCTTTCTCACTCAGAATACAGATCTAGATAGATGCAATACAATTCCCTCATATATAGTGAGGGGTTTCATTCTAGGGAAAAAAAACCATAAATTAAACATAACTTCTACCATCAGATCTCCGCCTAATGAACGACCCAGATTAACTACAAAATTACAACATTTTACAAGGCAATTTTATGTCTATTTTTAGCTTCGGGGGCATTGTGCCTGATCCCTCGCCAGGGGGGGCTCCAAATAATTGTCGTCGCCCCCCCTTGGACCCCCTGGAAGCGTACATTTTATGAGCGGAATTTCCGCCACATTAAGAAATGGGGTCCAATGTGGCGATACCTCTGAATAAAGAAGATAATCGGGCTCCACAACCAACAATCTCCCACTTGGAGACTGATTATAGCAACTCCGTTGCTGCTTCATTTGCTGGACAATGACTTCACTTTGGACCTGGTTGTTTCTCATATTCCTCATCATACTTGAAGACCAATTGAAACCAAGAAGAATATTAGTTTCTCCCTGGTTACAAATTTCGTTAACATATCTGCAGGATTCTGTCTAGTGTGTATCTTTTCCAGCTTCAACTATCCATCTTCCAACACTTACTGTATGAAATGATAGTTGAGTTGTATATGTTTATTCTTGGAATGAAATTCAGAGTTCTTTGCAAGATGTATGGCACTCTAGTTGTCATTGTCTAACCTGCCCAACTCCTGCTTCTTACCCAATTCATCCAGAAACCTTTGTAACCAAATCATTTCTTTACTAGCCTCTGTAGTAGCAACAAACTTAGATTCTGTTGTTGAGAGTGAAAAAACACTTTGCAATTTTGAAACCAAACTGACAGTTGTTCCACCTACAATAAACACATACCCTATTGTGCTTCTCATGTTATCTCTATCACCTGCCACATATGCATCAACATATCCCTGTAGAGAAATGTTTGAGCCACCAAAGCATAACCCTTGATTTGTGGTACCTCTCAAATACTTGAGAATCCACTTCACTCCCATCCAATGTTCTTTTCCTGGATTGTTCATGTACCTACTTACAACTCCCACTGCATGTGCAATATTAGTCCTTATGCATACCTTGCATACATTAAGATTCAAATTGTTGATGCATATGGAACGTTAGACATATAAGCCATTTATCCCTGGGTCTTGGGACAAACCTCCTTAGTTTGAAATGGCTAGTCAAAGGTATACTAACTGGTTTTTCATTTTGCATATTAAATCTTTTCAACACCTTTTCTATGTACTCACTCTGAGACATTGTTAATTTTCAATTCTCCCTGTCTCTAGTTATTCTCATAACAGGGATTTGTTTTGCAACACCCAAATCATTCATTGCAAATGAGTTTGCCAATTTTCTTTTGAGCATATTTATTTCCTGCATGTTAGAACCTGCAACAATCATGTCACCTACATACAATAACAATATAATATAGCTGCCATCATTTTGCATTTTGAAATAAACACAATGATTAGAGTGACATCTCATATAATCTTGTTTAGACATAAACCTGTCAAATTTTAGATACCACTACCTTGGAGCCTGTTTTAAGCCAATCAAGCTCTTCTCCAACCTGCACACTAGTTTCTCCTTCCCTTTTACCTCATATCCTTGTGGCTGCTACATATATATCTCTTCCTCCAAATCCCCATGGAGAAAGGTTGTCTTTACATCTAACTACTCAAGATGCAAATCTTTAGTTGCTACTAGACTTAAGATAGTTCTGATTGAAGTCATTTTAACAACATGAGAAAATATCTCATCAAAGTCTATACCCTTTTTCTGTGCAAACCCCTTCACCACAAGTCTAGCTTTATACCTTTTTCTACCTCCATTTTCTTCCTTCAACCTGTAAACCTATTTACTCTGCAATGTTGTTTTACCTACAAGAAACCTGACTAAGTCCCAAGTTAGTTATGTGCCAAGGAGTCCATCTCTTCTTTCATGGCTTGCTCCCACTGCTTCCTGTTTTCTACCTGCACTGTTTCTTCATAACATTTTGGTTCACCAGAATCAACCAAAAATACATAATATAATGATGGAAAGTATTGTTCAGGGGGTCTACTTATGCTGGTAGATCTTCTAACACTACTTTCAGGCGTTTGAGGTGCTTGTTGTTGTTCTTCTGGTTGTTGATCATTATGATTTTCATGAACCTTCACTTTTTCTGTGATCTCATCAAGCATTGTGTATTCTTTGTTTCCTTTTTCCTATTTCTTTTCTTGCATCTGATACTTATACAAAACCTTTTCATTGAATATGACATCTCTGCTCCTAATGATTTTGTTTTTTTCATAATCATAAAAGCGATAACCAAAATCATTAACACCATATCCAATAAAGGTACATTTCTTTGATTTTGCCTCAATATTTGTTCTATTTTCTTTATTAATGTGGACAAAGGCTTCACAACCAAAGTCTTTAAAAATGAGTAGTTTATGTTTTCACTGTCCATACCTCCTCTAGAGTACCACCATCCAAGGAACTTGAAGGCCTTCTGTTTATTAGATAAACAATAGTATCTACAACATCTGCCCAAAATTGTAAAGGCAATCCTGCATGCAAGCTCATGCATCTTGCACGGTCCATGATTGTCATGTTCATCCTTTCTGACACAACATTTTCTTGTGGTGTTCCTTGAACTGTCTTCTCTCTACAAATTCCATTCTTTGAACAGTACCTATCAAACTCTTTGCTGCAATATTCACCTCCATTGTCTGATCCGAGACACTTCAACATTTTTCCTGTCTCATTTTCAACCAAAGCTTTCCATTTCTTCAAAGTATCAAATACAGAAAATTTATTTCAAATACAATAAATCCAGGTTTTTTAGGTTGCATCATCAATAAAAGTAACATAATAATGAAAGCCACTGAGAGATGATACTTGAGTAGGTATGTTATCGATATAACCTAAAAATATATGATAATAGAAATAAACCTAAGAAATAACAAGATCTGAATATAGATAGAAATGCTTCACTTTATTAATCAAACCCTTAAGGTAGGGCAACACCATACATTCAATCCTTAAGGAAGGAGAACACTCCACAAGCCATATGCATGTTCTTACAATAATCCTTGACATCTCTCAATGGGGAGTCTCTAGCCTCTATATAGGCCTCATACATACAATACCATGGGTCATTACCATGGTTTCCTCAATACCATCTATCTAATACCATGGGCTTATTACATTGTTGCTAACTACTTATGGTCCCTTACATGATACGGTTTAACCACCTTATTTATTAATATGGCCCATCCCATTATTACATTATTCCCTTGGGTACCTCCCTCTGTACCCCATATCATCCCCCCTAGGTATACTACATTCCAGACCCCTTAAACATGTTTCATCCCCGAAACATAAGAACACAAATAATAAGATCTACTCAAAAGAGTAGTCCGCTGGTACCATGCATGTGCATCTAGCCATCCAAGAGAAAGGTGAACCCTCGATCTTGTTGGTGCCTTGCTCGCTTGAGATGGAAGTTGACCTTGGTGGCTCTTCTGTGTTGATGTGTAGTAGGTGGATTGTCGCCCCTCTCTATCTGTCACGCATGGGTTGTTGTCCTTGTGGCTAATTCATTGCAATCTTGTTAGTTGTTTTCTTGCGGGGTGATGTGGGTGGTGATATGCTAAAATTTTAACCAAAGATGTCTTTTTCTTTAATTCACCACCTAATGGAGCCTCATTGGTATCTAGTACATGTTGTGGTGCCTGCTGTTGTTTCTTATCTTAGTAAGAGGACCCAAAAAATTAGATTTATGGTCAAAGTGGTCACAAATGGATTTTGTGAACATCTGCCAAGTAATTGTCTTTGGATACCATTTAGAATGCCCCGTAGGTTAGTTTCATCATCTACTATGTGATTCAAAGTGAAATATTGTTCCATTTTTTCTAGCCTATTGCTGGAATTCGATGAAGATGTACAAATTTGATGGCTCAAATTAGGAAATATGGCTAGAACAAATGGAACAATATTTCACTCTAAATCACCTAGTAGATGATGAAACTAAACTACTTGTGGTCCCTTACATGATACGGGTTAACCACCTTATTTATTACTATAGCCCATCCCATTATTACATTATTCCCTTGGGTACCTCCCTTTGTACCCCATATTATCCCCCCAAGTATACTACATAAGAGATTGTGCATTTGAGTTAAATGGTATGCCTACAACAATGCATTTGAATGTATTGCCATTGGAATTGTATAGTATGCTTTTGGGTATGGATTGGCTAAAACTTCACAAAACCAAAGTGGATTGCTTTGACAAGGCCATTGAGTGTGTGGATGATAGTGGGGAAAAGGGGACCTTGCAGGGAAAGAAGAAGCCTACATTAGTGAGGATGGTTACCACTATGCAGGCTGAGTGTAGTTGCAGAAAAGGTTGTGTGATGTTTGCAATACACATTTCCAGTGACGGTGGTAAGGAGGTTGAGGATGATGATGTGTTGAGAAGGTACCCAATATTGCAGCAGTTTCGGGATGTATTTTCTGAGGAAATTTCAAAGTTTCCACCTCATAGGGAGGTAGACTTTTCTATTGAGATAGTGCTAGGGGAAGCTCCAACATCGAAAGCACCTTACAGGATGAGCACACCTAAGTTGGTAGAGTCAAAGTTGCAGCTAAAGGAAATGTTGGACAAAGGATACATTAGACCCAGTGTATCATCTTGGGGCGCATCAGTGTTGTTCGTAAAGAAGAAATATGGTACTCTTAGATTGTGCATTGATTATAGGCAGCTGAATAAAGTAACGATCAAGAATAGGTATCTTTTGCCAAGGATTGATGATTTGTTTGATCAGCTAAAGGGAGCAACAATGTTATCTAAGATTTACTTGAGAACATGATACCATCAGGTATGCATCAAGGAAGAGGATATCTTCAAGACTGTGTTCAGGGCCAGGTATGGTCATTATGAGTTTGTTGTTGTTACATACGACTTAACTAATGCTCCAGCTAGATTCATGTTTTTTATGAATAGTATGTTGCATCCTTAATTGGACAAATTTGTTATTGTATTTATTGATGACATACTGGTATATTCTAAGAATGAAGATGAACATGCCAAACGTTTAGCAGCAGTGTTAAGATTGCTAAGATAACATCACTTGTATGCTAAGCTTAGCAAGTGAAACTTCTTTCAGACTGAGGTACATTACTTGGGACATGTTGTCTCCAAGGGACGCATAGCAGTAGATCTGGAAAAGATAAGGGCCATCATGGAATGGGCAGCTCCTAAGAATGTAGATGAGGCGAGATCATTCATAGGATTGGCAGGTTACTATAGGAGGTTCATCAGGAACTTCTCATGCATTTCATATCCTATCACATCATTGTAGCTGAAAGGTAAGAAGTTTGAATGGATGACAAAATGTGAAGATAGTTTTGAGCAACTTAAGAAGTTTTTGACACATGCACCAGTGCTAAAGATTCCAGATCCAGAAGAGGAGTTTGTTGTATGTATAGGTGATTTCAAAATGGGACTTGGTGGAGTTCTCATGCAAGAAGGATAGGTAGTGTGCTATGAGTCACAAAAATTGAATGAGCATGCGCAGAACTATCTGACACATGATCTTGAGCTAGCAGTGATTATACATGCATTGAAGATATGGAGATATTATCTTCTAGGTAGGAGGTTCACGTTGTTGAGAAATCACAATGGGTTGAGGTATTTATTTGACTCGCCAAATATAAATGCCAGGCAAGCTAGATGGTTGGATATCCTCAATGAGTTTTATTTTGAGATCAGCTACATCAAAGGGAAGGAGAACTAGGTTGCAGATGCTCTTAGTAGGAAGATAAAGGTAAATCATATAGTAGCTATAAGCTCTTATGGGACATAGTTACAAGATAGGATTTTGCAGGCAAGTCAGCTGGATGACAAATACATGGAGATCATGCATAGGTTACAACAGAGCACAGGTATAGGTATAGGTTTAGGTATAGGCACAACAGATCAGGATGCAAATTATTGTCTCACGGCAGATGGCTTGGTGAGGTTTCGAGACAAGATCTATGTGCCGAATTTCAGTGAGCACAAGAAGCTTATGTTGAGGGAGTTTCATGTGAAACCATATTTGGGTCATCCAAGATATCAAAAGACATTGACGACGGTAAACAAGTTCTATTATTGGTTGAATTTGAAGAAGGAAGTCGTTGAGTTTGTGGCTAGATGTATAGACTGTGTAAGCATCTAGGTGGTTTACTACAACCTATAGCGATTCTGGAATGGAAATGAGAGGATGTTTCCATGGATTTCATCACAAGTCTTCCGAGGACAGTGAAGCAACAAGATTCTATTATGGTTGTGGTCGACAAGTTGAGCAAGCTAGCTCACTTCATTCCAGTAAAGACTACCTATGTTGGGTTGTTTATATTCTTTCCATGATTAGCTCCCCTAGTTAACTGGGGGGCAGATCCCCCCCTTTGTTGTGCCGATTGCGTAGTGGGGGCATCATAGGGGGTTTGAGAGGGGTAGGTAGCCCCCCTCTATGGGGTCTGGGGCAGCGCCCCAGGGAATTTTTTTTGGACCCTATAGTAGGTGGGCGGACCTACCTATGGTTTTGTGCATGGTTTTCGCACATGGTTTTGGGCACGATGGTTTTTGGTCCATGGTATTGGATGCTTTGGCATGTATAAATAAGTATTGTAGCACTGAAAGGAACATAATGAAAAATCAAGCTAGTAGTCCTTGTTTTGGGATCCAGGGGAAAGCTCTGTGTATATGTGTTTTGTGTTATGCTCTCCCTATTGTTTATTTTTTTGTTTTATAATTCGTATGCAGGTAATTTCTGTATGGGGTTAAAACCTACATTTGGTATCAAAGTTGTTTTGGCTTCAAGGGGATGCCTTTGTTGCTGAGGGGTTTCATTTGGGCATGTGGTAGACCCTATTCAGTGGGAGATCTACGCGATTGATTCTGGTGATGAAAGAAGATGAAGAGCAGTGGAAAGATATAGATCGATAAATTTAATGGTCAGAGTTTTGAGTTATGGAAACTCAAGATGGAGGATCTATTGGTGGTTAAAGATCAGTGGATCATGGTAGATCTAGGTACTAAACCAATGGGAGTGTTCGATGAAGAATGTAAAAAGTTGGATCAAAATGAAAAGAACACAATACAATTGTGTGTCTCAGATTCATTATTGCTGAATGTAGCAGGGGAAGCTACTTCGAAGGCTTTGTGGGACAAGTTAGGGACTTTGTACCAACCTAAGTCTTTGGTGAATAAACTATTCCTATGAAAAACGTTGTATAACCTGAGCATGAAAGATGGAGACTCAGTGACAGAGCATCTGAAGGCATTTAATACTGTGGTAAGTCAATTATTATCTATTGATATTAAAATTTTAGATGAAGATAAGTGCATCAGTTTGTTGTGTTCTCTACCAGATTCATGGGATAGTCTAGTTATTGCAATAGGTAGCAACGCAACTGCCTTGCAGTTTTATGAAATAGTCTCATCCTCACTGACGGAGGATATGAGACGGAAAAATATGGAGAGCCAGAATGGTGATGCCTTGTATGTACGAGGATGGTCCTAGAACAGAAACAAAAAAAAGTCATCGAGTGGGAGATCTAAATCTAGAGGGAGATCTAAATTTCCAGGAAAACCTGTAAAGGTGGTTTGCTGGAAATGCGAAAAGGAAGGGCACTAGAAAAGGGACTATAAATCTAAAGCTCCTAACAAATGAAAGGGATTTGATGATGCTCCTTCTGCAGAGGCAAAAACCACCTCAGATGAAGGTGGGGATGTGTACTTGGCTTCTTCAATTACACAAGTAGATCATGAGGCATGGTTGATTGACTCAAGTGCATCCTTTCACTTCACTCCCCAAGAGAGTGGTTCTGGGAGTATGAGAAATATGATGGTGGTGATGTCTTCTTAGGGGATGACAGGAAGGATAGAATCATTGGTCGTGGAAAAGTCAAGTTGAAGTTGCAAGGTGGAAGGATTAGAACACTTCCACCTGTTCTATATATTCCTACATTAGCCATAAATTTGATTTCTGTAAGCAAGTTGGATGATGCAGGTGTAAAAACAGTGTTCAAGAGAGATACCTGCAAGATGGTTCGAGGAGCACTGGTATCGATGTGAGGAGTTCAGATTGGAACTTTGTACAAGCTGCAAGGTAGCACTGTTTTTGATGGGTGCAACAGTTCTGTGGTTCCTTAAAGTGGAGCAGAAAATTTAGTGGTCTCTGGAGAAAATACCATGCTATGGCATCAAAGGCTTGGACATATTGGAGAGAAGTGCCTTCAAATACTTCATGGTAAAGATATGGTATAAGGTATGACTAATAGCTCTTTGGATTTTGGTTTCTGTGAAAATTATGTATATGGGAAGCAGAATCGGGTGAGTTTCCCCTCTGGTGGTAAGAGGGCGAAACAGATATTAGAGCTTGTGCACAGTGATGTGTTTGGACCTGTGAAGGTTCCACCATTGGATAAGTATGTGTACTATGTATCATTTATATATGACTTCTCAAGGAATACATGGATATATTTCCTCAAGAAGAAATCTGAAGTCTTTGACAGGTTTAAAGAATTTAAGGCTTTGGTGGAAAACCAAACAGAAAAAAAGATAAAGGTGCTGAGGATAGATAATGGTGGAGAATTTTGCAACAAGGAATTTGAAGAATTCTGTAAGAAGTGTGGTGTAGCACGGTAGAAGACTACTCCATACACACCTGAGAAAAATGGAGTTGTAGAAAGAATGAATAAGACGTTGATGGAAAGGGCAAGAAGCATGCTCAGTGCTGCCGGGTTAGGACAAGAATTATGGGCAAAGGCGGTGGAGACAACATGTTACTTGGTCAACAGATCACCTTCATCAGCGTTGGAGGATAAGACTCCATAATAGGTATGGACTGGTAAGAAACCCTCTCTTTCACATCTGAGGGTATTTGGATGTGATGCATATGTACATGTTCCAAAGGAGAAAAGAACCAAGTTGGATAGTAAATATGAAAAGTGCATCTTTATTGGGTATAAGGATGGTTTAAAGGGTTATAAGCTTTGGAACCCAGTAACAAGGAAGGTTGTGTATAGCCGAGATGTGGTGTTTAGAAAGGTGAGCGATGTTATTAAACATGAAGTCCAACCAAAGGAACCTGAGAATATAGAGTTTGAGCTGAATGAGGAAGAATCAGACTCTACAACAGAAAAGGAATCAGAAGATGAAGAGCCACAAACTCCAGGTGTGAGAATATCAGTTCGAGAAAGAAGGCAGCCAGAAAGGTATAGTCCATCTTCTTTCTATTCAAGTTTTTCTTTATCTATTACTGATGATGATCCCAGAACTGTGAAGGAAGTAGCAGATTCAGAGGATGGAAAACTTTGGAAAGAGGCCATGGTTGATGAAATGGCATATCTGCACAAAATGAGGCTTGGGATCTGGTGGAGTTGCCGATTGGAAGTAAACCCATTGGCAGCAAATGGGTGTTCAAGAAGAAGAGAAATGCAGAAGGAAAGATGGAGAAATACAAAGCTCAGTTGGTAGCAAAAGGTTATTCCTAGGTGTCAGAATTGATTTTGGTTATTCCTGTTGCCAAGGTAGCTTCTATTAGATTACTTTTATTTGTTGCTACTGCTTTTGATTTTGAGGTAGAACATATGGATGTGAAGACAAAATTTCTTCATGGGGATCTGGAAGAGGAGATCTACATGAAGCAACATAAAGGCTTTGTGGTGAAGGGTAAGAAAGAACGGGTATGCAGGTTAAAAATGTCTCTGTATGGGTTAAATTAGTCACCAAGGATGTGGTATCAGAAATTTGATACATTTATACGGGGACTTGGCTTCACCAGAAGCAAATCAGATCATTGTGTATATTTTAAATTAATTGGTGATCATGTTATTTATCTGGTCTTGTATGTGGAGATATGTTGCTGGTTGGAAATGACAAAGAAATTATCCAGTATTTGAAGACCCAATTGTCCTCCAAATTCGACATGAAAGATCTTGGTGCTACAAACTATATTTTGGGCATGGAAATTAGAAGAGATTGGGCAAAGAGGAAGCTTTGGTTAAACTAGAGGAAGTATGTCAAGACAATATGTTATGAAACCAACTCAAGAAAAGATAGAAAAGATAGATCAACGCCTTAGAATTCAGCCTCTTCGAGGGGGAAACCTCCTTTACATTACATAAATGAACAATTCTTTGATGATTCAAATGACAAAACCTCCTTTCTATATATAGGAGTCTAAGGAGTCACAATATAATCCAGCTGACCTAACAATAATAATATAAAGCCACAAGAATAACAATAGAGGGATTCTATGGGGCACAAAAATAACAATATGGGGGTAATAGGGGCACAACAATATAAATAAGGGGTATAACTACAATAGTAATGGGGTAATCACTAGTATTATAGGGACCCAACATGCCCCTCTCCTTAAAAAAAGTGTTGTCCTCAACGCTTGAGTAGTTCTGGATACTTTTGCATAAAATTCTCATCCTCCCATGTGGAATCTTCAGCGGATAAATTCTTCCACTTGATAAGATACTCTGAAATTGATAGATTTCGTAGTTGTCGAGTTCTTGTTTCTGTGACTGCTTCCGGTTCCAATATAATTTTTCCTTCCTCGTCAAGTTCTGGCAATATTGTTTGAACTAGGAGCTTGTCGACTATAACCTTCTTTAAACATGAAACATGGAAAACTGGGTGCAATCGAGAAGCTGCAGGAAGCTCCAATTTGTATGCCATAGTACCAATCTTTTGCAACACCTTGTACGGACATTTGCTTATTGGTTGTAGCCGTAGGAATACCCAATCACCTACATCAAAACTTCTTTCACTACGATGTTGATCTGCTTGCTTTAGGGACATTTGCTTATATGGTTGTAGCCGTAGGAATACCCAATCACCTACATCAAAACTTCTTTCACTACGATGTTGATCTGCTTGTTGTTTCATTCTATTTTGTGCCAACACGAGGTTATCTTTTAAGAGTTGGAGGACTTGTTGTTGATGTTCGATGTGATGTTCCACTGCCTGAACCTTAGAATTTTCTCTTAAATATGATGTGATGGATGGTGGTTGATACCCATAAAGTGCCATAAATGGGGTCATTTTTGTTGTTGTATGGAAGGAAGTGTTATACCACCATTCAGCCAGAGGCAACCATTTGACCCATTGTGTCTGTTTATCAGATACAAAGCAACGAAGATATCCTTCCAAACATTTGTTTACTATCTCAGTTTGCTCATCAGATTGAGGATGATAAGATGAGCTATGAGCTAACTAAGTACCAAGACAAGAAAATAATTCTGTCCAAAAATTTCCAGTGAAAATGGGATCTCTGTCACTTACAATAATCTTTGGGTTTCCATGTAGCTTTTGAATTGTTTCCATAAATGCAGTAGAAACTGTACTGGCTTTAAATGGATGTGATAATGCACAAAAGTGTGCATACTTGGTAAGTCTATCAACTACCACCATGATGACACTTTTTTCCTCAGACTTGGGTATACCTGTGATAAAATCCATTGAAACCTCCTCCCAACGTTGGCTTGGAATGGATAAAGGTTGTAGTAGACCCGGTGTCTTAATTGTTTTAACTTTATTTTGTTGGCAAACCAAACATTTCGCCACAAACTTTTGAATATCTGATTTAAGGCCATCCCAAAAAAATTCCTTCTTAACCCTGTGGTAAGTTTTTAAAAATCCTGAGTGCCCTCCTAAGGGAGAAATGTGCAATTCCATAAGAATCTTTTGTTTTAGCTGGGAATTCTTACAGAGGTATAAGCGATCTTTGTACCATAACGAATCATTTTTCCAGCTAAATGTATCAGACGTAATGGAATCTTGTTGTAGCTTTCGAATAAGTGCCCACACTTCTTCGTCATTCTTCCATTCCTCCCTTGCTTCATTCATCCAATCTGGTTGGATAATAGAAATGGCGCACAACAATGCTTCCACATCCTCATCCTTTCTTGAGAGTGCATCTGCCACCACATTTTGCTTCCCTTTTTTGTAGATGATTTCAAAGTCATAACCCAACATCTTTGTGACCCACTTTTGTTTCTCTTCAGAGGATAATCTTTGTTCTAATAAGTATTTAAGGCTATCATGATCCGTTTTTACCTTGAAGTGTCTTCCCATTAGGTAGGGTCGCCATTTCTTAAGTGCATGGAGAATTGCCAACATTTCCTTCTCATAAATAGCTTTGCTTAAAAACTTTCCCTTGATTGGACGACTTTCAAAAGCAATGGGTCTTTCATCTTGCATTAGGACAGCACAAATTCCATTTCCTAAAGCATCACATTTCACAATAAAGGTTTTTGTGAAGTCCGGTGTAGCTAAGACCGGTGCTTGGCAGATTGCCTCTTTAAGATGTTCAAAGGCCTTTGTTGCTTCCAGAGTCCATGAAAATGCATATTTCTTCAATAATGTTGTTATAGGTGCTGCTATTCTCCCATAATTCTTAACAAACTTGCGATAATACCCTGTCAACCCAAGAAATCCTCGCAGATGCTTTATGGATGTGGGGATTTTCCATTCCTTAATGGCTTTAATTTTGCTAGGGTCTACCTTAACTCCTTCATGAGATACAATATGACCCAAACATTCCACCTCCTGGACTCCAAAGAAACATTTGGATATTTTTGCATATAATTGTTTCTCCTCCAATAGTTGTAGCACCCTGTCAACATGTTCAACATGATCCTTCCAAGACTTTCTGTAGATTAATATATCATCAAAAAATACTAACACAAATTTTCTAAGGAATGGTTTGAAAATTGAATTCATCAAACCTTGAAATGTTGAAGGTGCATTGGTAAGGCCAAAAGGCATGACCAAAAATTCATAATGACCCTCATGAGTTCTAAATGTCGTTTTTGGAATGTCTTCAATCTTCATTATGATTTGATGATATCCCAAATGAAGATCCAACTTGGTGAAGTAAATTGATCCATGCAATTCATCTAGTAATTCATCAATGATAGGAATGGGGAACTTATCTTTAATAGTGAGCTTGTTGAGCTCCCTATAATCCGGACACATGCGCCGTGATCCATCCTTCTTGTGCGCCAATACTACTGGAGCAGAGAAAGAACTTTGACTCAGTTGAATTATACCAGCCTCTAGCATTTCTGCAACCATATGTTCAATTTCACTTTTTTGGACATAGGGATATATGTACGACTTGATGTTTGGAGGAACACTTCCTGGAATCAGATGAATAACATGATCATGATCACGCATAGGTGGGAGACCTTTGGGAGTCTCAAATACCTTGGAATGATTGTCCAGGACTTTTTGGAGATTTGGAGAAATAGATGATTCCGATGTGGAAACATCTAGCGAACATAATTGTGCAATTACACCTCTTTGCTCCTTTTTTAGCAGCTTTATCATACCATTAGAGTTGATTATCTTTCCTGGTTTCCCTGCAATACCCCTTAATTCAACTTCCTTTCCTTCCGTAGAAAATTTGATGAAAAGTTCTTGAAAATTAAAAGCTATTGTACCCAAGGATTGTAGCCATTGGACTCCTAGTACAACATCAACACCTCCCATTGGAATGGAAAGCATTGGGCTAGTCAATACATATTCTCCCATGGATAGCTTGATATTATGGCACCTTCCAGAGCAATTTATCATTCCTCCATTTGAAATCATCACTTGACACTCTGGTGCTGGATATAGGAAGCAATTCAATTCTTTTGCTACCCTACAATGAATAAAATTGTGGGTGCTTCCTGAATCAACCAACACTATTACCTTTTTCTTCTTGATTTTTCCTTCTATCTTTATGGTTTGAGGAGTGGTAATTCCTGCCAATGCATTACAAGATATGGTCAGATTTAATTGTTCTTCATCTAGGCTTTGTTCCTGGAGTATACCCTCTTCTTTTGACCTTTCTGGCTCCTTTTCTTCTTCCTCTTCACAATCTATGTAGAATAATTTCTTCTCAGCACACTTATGACCTTTAGTGTATTTGCTATCGCAACTGTAACAAAGCCCTTTTGCTCTTTTTTCTTCCAATTGTTGAGGTGTCAACCTTATAGGTTGTGGAAGACTAGGGGCAACAACACTTCCGTCTTTATAGTTGTGAGTGATATGCTTCCTGGTTGCCATAATTTTGCTTTCCATTTTTCTTGCTAACCTGAATGCCTTCTCTAATGAATCATGTTCCCAAAGGTGAACATCATGTTGGATATTATCCTTTAAAGACCCTATGAACACATCAACCCTATGCTCCTCAATGTGCTCCATTATTGAACCCTTTTGTTTGAGACTTATCAATTGGCTAAAAAAAGTGTTGCTTTTTGTATCTTCATAATGTGCTATCAATTCTTCCGTAAAAATTACCCAAGTGATAAATTGTTTACGAGAGCAAAGCCACTGATGCCATACAAACTAATTTGGTTCCAAATATACAGTTGCCATACGTACCTTTTATGTGTTTTGCACATTATTGAGATCGAAGAATTGCCCCATCTGTAATATCCATGTGGCAGGATCCTTGCCATCAAACTTCCTCATATCGATTTTTGGAATATGGTGAGTCTTCAATCCAACATTAGCGTCTATGGAATCATGATTAACATTTCTTTTATTCTCATCATGAGTTTCCTTTAGTACCCTTTCATCCTTAGTGCCCATTCTTGTAGCAACTATTCATATTTATCTTCAATTCGTCCATGTCTGTCTTCAAATCTGCCATGTCTCTCTTCAAATCTGTGTTTGAATCATCCATCTTAGCTTCCATGCCCTTTATCTTAGATTCCATGCCATTTATCTTAGCTTCTGTTAGCTTTTGTGAGCGTGACATTTGTTGCACTTGTTCTTGTAATTTTGATATATCATGTAGCATTTTTTCCTCTTCTTCACGAGTCATGCTAGAGCTTTCAGGTTCCTTACTAGGTGTTTGCATTTTCTTTCCTCGGGGCATCAATTACCAATAATAATACTTTACTATGCCCTTTGAATTCCTTCAAACCAAGCTTACGCAAAAAAAAAAAAAAAAAAAACTACACACCTTTTTTCACTTTGTAGAAGCCTGATATTGAATCTGACGTATCTCTGTAATTTCAGATCATCCAGTTCTGAAATTGCAACCTGTAGTAGCCTTCTGTGTCCTCTTTCCAATGCCACAAGTCTGACCCAAATTGGATTCTCCAAGGAAGAGTTATGTGAAATCTCCCACATTGACTTGATTTTATACTAATTCAGTAGAGCAAACTTGTACGATGTGCCACAAGTCACTGTTTTGACCTATGGATCTGAAAAATGCATACAAGAAACTACAGTCTATCCTATTTCTGTACCTTCTTATGAAATTTCAATCCGATCTTCAGAGAGAAAGTTATGACAATTTTACCCAGGTCACCTGTTTAGAATGTAATTCAGGAGTCTGCAAAAAGACCAACTTCCTCAGATCATATCTCCAAAAATATAGCGCGAAAAGATCTGAAATTCGGACCCAAGGTTCAGCGCGATTTCTTCTCAAATGGTTTTTTTTTGCAACTTCTGAAACATCAAAGAAAAAAGTTATAGCGAAAATGCCACGATGACCTGTTTGGAGCAGCGAAACCCTAGAATCCAAAGCTCTTATACCAAATGTTATGAAACCAGCTCAAGAAAAGTTAGAAAAGATAGATCAACGCCTTAGAATTCAGCCTCTTCAAGGGGGGCAACCTCCTTTACACTACATAAATGAACAATTATTTGATGATTCAAATGACAAAACCTCCTTTCTATATATAGGAGTATAAGGAGTCACAATATAATCCAGCCGACCTAACAATAATAATATAAAGCCACAAGAATAACAATAGAGGGATTCTATGGGGCACAGAAATAACAATATGGGGGTAATAGGGGCACAACAATATAAATAAGGGGTATAACTACAATAGTAATGGGGTAATCACTAGTATTATAGGGACCCAACACAATACTGCAGAGGTTTAATATGCATGATATTAAACCGGTGAAGCTTCCTATTCATGTTGGTGTAAAGTTATCTGCTGAACAATGTCCCAAGACACAAGAAGAGGAAGAGGACATGTCCCGTGTTCCATATGCAAGTGCAGTCAGTAGCTTGATGTATGTGATGGTCTATACTAGACCAGACATTGCACATGCAGTGGGAGTATTGAGTAGGTTTATGTTAAAACCAGGAAAGAAGCATTGGACATCAGTGAAGCAGGTTTTCAAGTATTTGCATGGCACTAGTGATTATGATTTGTGATACCAAGGAACACCAGGATTGGACAGAGTTTTGGATATTTGTGGCTTTGTTGATGCAGACTGGGCTAGAGATTTGGATCAGAGAATATCTACAAGTGGGTATGTGTTTAACCTATTTGGAGGTGCAGTCAGTTGGATGAATAAGAAAAAATTTGTAGTGGCACTATCAACTACAGAGGCAGAATAGACGACAGCCACTCATGCAAGCAAGGAAGCAATCTGGTTACAAAGATTTTGCTTAAGTATGGGGTTAGTATAGTGAGCTATAAGGATAGACTGTGATAGCCAAAGTGAATTTTTCTTGGCAAAGAACACTGCTTATCATTCAAAGACAAAGCACATTGATGTTCAGTATCACTTTGTGAGGGATATGATAGAAGACAAAAAGGTTTTGCTAGTGAAGGTGGACACTTTGAAGAATACTATAGATGCATTGACAAAATGTATGACCTCTAAGAAGTTCTCATGGTGTAGAGAAAAAATGGGTGTTGCAGGGCTGGATAAATGACCAAGCTCTCCTATGGCCCCCTGTGGAAAGAAAACAACAAGTGGGAGAATGTTGGGTTGTGTTATATTCTTTCCACGACTAGCTCCCCTATTTCACTAAGGGGTTAGAGCGGGGGGGGGGGGTAACCCCCCTCTACAGGGTTCGAGGCAGCGCCCCAAGGAAATTTATTTTGGACCCTATATTAGGTGGGGAGACCTACCTATGGTTTTTTGCATGGTTTTCGCACATGATTTTGGGCGCGATGGTTTTCGGTCCATGGTATTGGATGCTTTGGCATGTACAAATATATATTGTAACATTGAAAGGAACATAATGAAAAATCAAGCTAGTAGTCCCGGTTTTTGGATCCAGGGGAAAATCTCTGTGTATATGTGTTTTATGTATTATGCTCTCGCTATTGTTTATTTTCTGTGTTTTAGAATTCGTATGCAGGTAATTTTTGTACAGGGTTAAAACCTCCAACATATTCAACTAGTCAGGTAGCACAGGTGTTCATCAGAGAGATAGTGAGACTACATTGTGTTCCAAAGAATATTGTGTTGGACAGGGATGAAAAATTCACTTCCAAGTTTTGGAAGCAACTATTTTCAAGCTTGGGTGCAAAGTTGGCCTTTAGTACAACTTATCATCCGCAGATAGGTGCTCAGACAGAGAGGGTCAACAGGATATTGGAAGATATGACGAGGATGTATGTGATGCACCAATAGAGGAAACGGGATGAGTATCTACCATTGGTTGAGTTTTCATACGACAATGGTTATCAGGAGTCATTTAGGATGAGTCCTTTCAAGGCATTGTATGGGCGGAATTGTAAAAATCTTATCAGCTTGACTGATATAGTGAATAGGGTACTTATTGGATTGGACATGTTGGTGGACATGGAGTAGGAAATGTAGGTTATAAAGAAGAATCTAAAGGCATCACAGGATAGACAAAAGAGTTATGTAGATTAACACAGGGTGTTCAAAGAGTTTCAGGTTGGGGAGCATGTGTATTTGCGCATCAAACCCAAGAAAATATCTTTGAGGATTTGTTCATGTGTCAAGCTGCACTATGGTATTGCAGGCCTTTCTAGATCCTTGAGAGGATTGGACTAGTGGCATATCGAATTACACTGCCTCTAATAGTGAAAGTCCATGATGTTTTCCATATTTCATTTCTTAAGAAGTATATAAAGGATGTTGATCATGTTATTTATTGGTCTGTATTGAGGGTGGAGCAAGAAGGAGAGTTCTAGTTGGAGACTTAGTGCATATTGCAGCGAAAACATCTCATGCTCAGGAACAAAGCCATAGAGAAAGTTAAAGTGTAGTAGAAGCACTTTGGACCTGAAGAAGCTACATGGGATATGTCGGATCATATGCGAGCCCTATATCCTTCAAAGTTTGCTGGTTGAGACAAGGCGGTTTTGGTTTGACGTTGGTTTATGTTTGGCATATATTTTATTGATTTTTTGACATTTGTATATGTATATGTATATGGATGTAAATACTGCCATGAGCTAAGTTATAAAGATCTAATAAGCGGTATGGTTATTATATTGTCATGTTGTCATGATGTTCTTCTTTTGAGCATGTTCTTCATTGTAAATACTGCAATGAGATAAGTTATAAAGCTCCATAGGCAGTATGTTTTCTTTACAATAGTTTTTATAAGGTCTTGGTGTGGTTTAACACCGAGGATAATGTTCCCCAAGGCAGAGGGTTCTGTAACAACCCTGGTGGAAAATTTCATGTAATAAAAGTTAATAAAGGCAAAATAACACCACTGTTAAGGGACACTTATTCCAAGCTGAATGTTGGGTAAATATATCCTAGTGGGAATCACCGGATGTGTGTTTTGGCTAAGCAAAATTTCCAAAGGAAATAAAAGGAAAAAAAGGCATTTTTGGCACATTTATTTATGAAAATAAAGGAAATTAGGAGAAAAGGAAGGTAAAAGGCCACAAATTGCATGTGAGGAGGAAATTGAAGGAAAATAATGGAAAATGAAGAAATTAGAGGCCTCATGCATAAAAAGGCTTCTGAGGATCAGTTCGTGGTGTTTGTCAAGTTCAAGTTTGGAGCTCTCTCATTATTCTCTCTCTCTCACTCTCTTGGTCACTTATAGTTTTCTTGGTGCACTTTGGTTTGGGGCAAGGAAAGGAAGGCAAGAAGGGAACAAAGAAAGGAAAGCAAGATCAAGAAGCTTCAACATGAATACTTTCATGTAACCTTTTTCATGTGTGATTTCCTAGCTGGTTTGGACATGCATGGCTTCGTATGCTGGTGTATGGTTCTTTTTCTGTTAGTGGCATGGTCTTTCCGAGTTATCACAGTGGTTTTCAACCTAGCCTAGCCTTTTTCCAGATACCATGGTATGTTGGGATGTTTATTTTAGTTTTGGAAATTTGGAATTACCAGATGGATTTCAGAATTTGGAGTGGAGGTGGTCTCAAGATTCATTCACAAAGGCCTAGGAATCCCTTGACCGATTTTGGCAGGATACATGGTAAAGCTTGAGGGAGCATTCTCAGTTTAGGGCCTAGTGATCCAAGTTTGGATTGCAGTAAAGCCTGAGAGACAAGGAGATATAAAATTCCTGAAGGATATTGATGGATTCTAGATGGCATTCCAAGTTCTGTTCGGTTGTGATCGGAGCACCGGTTTTGGTGTGATCATGGTTTGGTGAGGGTGGAGGTGGTTTAAACTCTGGATTCCCTTGGTTGTTCTTGGATTGGTTGTTTTATGAGATCCCACATTCATGCTTGGAATATGGCACGGGGGTGACTGGATGAAAGAGATATTTTGTTCAACCATGTCTATGGTTGGGTGGTATGTGGAAGTCTCTAACCTAGTCGGATTTGCCTATGATTAATAAAATCTAAATTCTCTTACTTTTGCAATAATTTATATATGGATTTAATGGTTGTCCTATCTATTCTATCTACATGGTTTAATGTTGGTTATAAGCATGGTTATGTGACTGGTTTATGTCATGGTTATTTCATGTATTTAATTGTAACTGTTAAATGGATGGATGCAAGAACTAATTGATGATCTAGTAGCTCAATGGAAAAGGAGGTGATCCTTCTGATGATGTTTCATAAGTTGTTTCAGTCATTTATACTCTATCTTGTATCCTAGACCTGTAGGTTGCATTGGTGCCAAGTGTTTGACATAATGTCAGTCCCGATTGGGGATGCTCGGGTCTATTCCTGAGGGTAATTTTGATTGATCAAAATTGTTATTTTGTTTTTAATGATATCTGATAGCCACAACAACTTTGGGCAGAGGCTAGGATTATGGGCTAGAAAACTAGCTGAAATTATGGGGCCACTGGCACAAAACTAGAAATTTTGGACCATAGTCATTTGTAGGTAGGCCTATGAGAGTGAATTTGGGTTCCTGGTCACTCCCTTTCCCATAGCATGAAAGCGACTGAGGGATAAGAGTTGTAGAATAGTAGTGGGACCCAGGGACATGTTTTCTGAGTGGCTGACTTATCTCCTAAAGGGTCTGTCGATAATGTTGGATGACTGTAAGTGATGTTTAGTCGATTCCACTTCCTTAAGGTGACATTGGAGGTTGAATATGATCATAGTAGCATCTCTCCTCATGTTTACCCTAGTTAGCATGGTTTCTTGGGTAGACCTAGGAAGGGGTGTTACATGCATGTTGTTCTAAATTCTTATTTTCATTCCACAGATTAATAGATAAAATTTGTGTCTCCTGATTTCAGATCGATTTCTTTAGCAGTTGCAATTTCTAACAAATTTATACATAGTATCAGAGCCTTGAAATCACATTATAACTAGTATTTTGAATTTATCCCTTAGGAATTTCGAATTTGTAGCTTCAGTGTAGCATATTTTCTTCAAATTCGAGAGAATGTATTTTATTTATTTATTTATTTATTCCATAGAAATATCCAGGTAGATCCACCCAAAGGGATCACATCTCGCCGGCTTATTAGCAGAGCCTAGCCACAAGGGCATCGAGGATAATTGACCCCATGACCTCCCATTAAAGAGGCACTTTAACAACGAGAAATCGACCAATTGAGGTAACCCTCAGGGCTATTCGGAAGAATGCATTTCAACAAATTGAGATTGGAGTATGATTTGGAGAGAAGTTCAATTTTTTGAGCCTAGAACAAATTTAGGATCACCACAAGTGCCCTAGGAGCATCTTTCTAGAGCAACCATAATCTTGACAAGTGGGCAGTCATCTAAGTCCTCATGGACAATGATTATTGAGTAACTAATGAGCTATTAGGAGGTAGATTTGATGGATCCCTAGTTAAGGGTAGATCCAGAAGACCCTACGTGTAGACTTCTTAATGGAGTTAGAAGGTTTCTAGTGGGAAAATCAATTAGCCAATGTTTTGTGACACAAAAAGGAATTGTGATCATTGATATTAGTATATTTACAAGTAGAGATATTTCCCACAGGGAGATCGAAACTCAGAGGGAGTCTAATTTTAGAGGGAGCAACCTTATGGAAGCTAGTACTTCGGGATCTGGGGAGATTAAACTCATTATTGCAGTAGTTGCAACAACAATGCAAAAGAAACAACAAAGTAGTAGTAGAAAAAATATGAGTAGATCATATTTTTCCATGCATACAACTATACCTCTAGGAGTGAGGTGGGGCGATGTCGAGCCTTAACCCAAAAGTTGTAGATAATTGGGTAGGATCCATAGGAAAGCAGTTGCAGTTGCAATATACTTTCATCATGGATCATTACCTTGCTATAGGGGCTCACACTATTTAGTAGAAGAAGGATCAATGTTAGTTGGTGCAGTCAGATGCCGAGGAGCACAAAGAAGTGTTTATAGTAGTGTAGGAGGCACAATGCAGAATCAACATTAGTGCAATTTTCCTAGTAGACAATTGTAGAGGCACAAATGATTCAATATTTTGGATGCTTCTAAGTTTCAGTTTGTGTAGAAGAAACAAAAATAATGATATGGAGTCTTGTTACTGTAAATTCCTACAGGAGATGGATTGGGGTTGTGCATAACCCTTTTCTTGCTAATAGGGAGTGTTGAAATTGTAGCAAGAAAAAGGCTCAATTTTGAATTGTGCATTAGTAAAATTGAGTAAATTGAATTTCCACGTCAACAAGAAAAATTGGATGCAGTTAACTTGTGTGACATGTCCTTGTCTACTAGTTTACTCAGTAAATTCAAGTTATAGGTGATGAGCCCCAATATTGCAACAAGAATGATGCAACTCCCAAGGCTACCAACTTAAATTATCAACCCGAGGTTCGTACAAACTTAAGAGGTGTCGACACTATATATGCAACATGAAATGTGTCATTATTTCATTGATTTGATGCAATAGAGTGAATGTTATTATATCAAAGCCTAAGCTAATTGCGAAATGGAAATGTTACTCTATTTGCAAGAAATGGAAATTCTACTTGCTCAAATGTAAATGCTAGTCCTAATTGCAAGAAGGTAAAGGTTATGCTATTTGCAGGAATAAAAATACTTGTTTATTTGTAGAATTTAAACCTTGTGATACTTGCAACAATGTGAATCATTAGTCTAATTTCAGAATGTGAAAAGTTTCCTTGAAAAGAAACTAATCCTATGCAAGAACAACAATTTGTAATTGAAATCCTAAGAGCATAAATTCAAAGAAATAGGCCTAATATATTTTGTAAAAAGGAAAGTCCTAAGTGGTGTTTATTCTTCTCCAATCATGGATTTAGATCCTAGGGGTTATTATTCAAGCCTAAGAGACAAAAAACAAGCATTTGGAGAAAATCTGGTCAAGTTTACACATGCTACAAGAGGGCTACAAGAGTGCTATAGGAGGCCTTGCTTTGCTATAGGAGGAGATAATTTGACGAATGCCCAAGTAAATCAAATGAAAATGGGATGGGACAATTTTTGTTATAATTAATATGTCTTAGGACTCTATTCCAAGTGGAATCACTCCAGAATTCCCCCTGTTAACATGTCCTAAAAAATAGCAGAAAATTACTACTCTAAAAACTGGAAATTCAAGAACTAGTGAGTTAGTTAATCTACTAAATTCATAACCTAATCAAGTGAAAATTATACGGGGTAAATTTTGTTATTACCTTTAATTATTTTATGAACCAATGTAAGTGGATTCAACTTAAATGAATCTTATTAACATGTTCTAAAAAATAACAGAAAATTACTACTATTTTGCTACAAGGGACTTCCAGAAATTCTAGATTTGTGAACTAGTAAAGCAATCCAAGTAGATCAATAATGAATATGACTTTTCAAAATTGTTCTAAGGATGCATCATGATTGTGACTCTGTAAATAACCTGGAAAAAAACTCACTTCAATAATTTAAAAAATATAACATACAACAAAAGAAACATGAATAGTAAATGCAAAAATGAGAGATGCAAGTGAAAAAGACATTCAAAAGACATAAAGAAATTATACAAGAGGGCTCTAAGGCTTCTGGGATGGACGAGCCCAAGGAAAATTAGAGTCTTATGTAGGAAACCAAGTTTTTGAAACTAAAAACACCAAACTTCATTATTTGAATCAACACAAGTACATCCCTGCTAGAAATGAAAGTGCAGCTGCTAAATAACACATTTTCTCCACATGAAAACTAAGAAATACATGCCCCTAGAGTAAAATTAGAATTTTTACTTATACAAATTGATGGGGAAGAATTCTTCTTGAAAGGAGGAAGCTTTCGCCTCCAAAATCCCTCAAATAGTGGATCTAGCTCCCAACACTAGGAATCTGCATTAAATGACAGGGAGCACATTCCTAGATTTTCTCAATCACTGGAGCTCTATAATTTGTCAATAAATTCATGATAATTTGTTCATTTATAATCCGCTATTGGTGCTCCTATAGCATGGAGAAATTCCCTAGATTATATCCTTCTCCAAATATTCATAATCTACCCAATATTATACAAAAATAAGTAATATTAGGCAAAAATATGCAATTATCTCTAAACCTTCCAAATGAACATATTAAAGTTAAAAATATGTCATCTAATGCAAAAAGAGAGGTTTAATGTGCTGAAGGATGGTTAGATAGGACTTAATTTATGTCTAGTTTAGAGGCCCATCATACCCCCCCACTGAAAGCGTTGCTCATCCTCTGAGAAACTTAGTGACCTAATTATGCCTCATTCATGGCCCTGGTGGCCTTTCTCTTGTACATTCCTCAATCCTTTCTCTTAAGAAGCTTGGTTTTAGGTTTTGCAAGGACAAGCAAAAAAATGTAGTTTTTCTTTTCATGATTGTTTAACAATTATTCAAGCACAAAAACATAACTTTCCTACTTGAAATTGAACTTTGCTGGCTTGTAGATCCATTGCATTCACACCCTCTCCCTTGACACCTTCATTTTTCCAAAATTATTTGTGCATAGAAAAATCACAGTGTTTTTATTTTGATGGTGAATGACTTCTTGACTTTTGTTGGCTTCTTCTTCTCTTTTTTTCCCTAGATGATTGGCTAATGGTCTCTGGAGTTCTCTGTTTTGATTAGGTCTCTCTTACGCACTACTATTTTGGTTTTTAGCATAGTTTGTTCCTCTCCTCCTTCTTCCCCTTTGAGTTTTTCTTTGGGATAATCTCCATCTTCTTCTGCTTCTTCATTAACTTCTTCTTTCCCTTTTTCTTGGATGTGGTCTTTCTATGGCTAGATCCACCCCCCATAGCCTTAAATACAACTTTCCAAACTTTGCAAGGCAATTCCCTATTTCTGCTACAAGTTTTAGATATTTTTGTGTAATAAGGGTTTTAAGACAGAGGCAAAAAGAACAATTTTCTTATATTTCCTGGAGGAAGGTTGATTTCATGCTCACCCAAAAATAATTGCAATTCCCCTTCTTATCAGGCTCAATTCAAAGGAAACATCCACATTTCATTTTTTATTTGTAAACTTTTATCAAAAGTTTCCCATAGGCTGTACTATTGAAAAAAATGAAAATTTTGTAGGCTTCTTGTTCACATATGGCAAGGAGAAATACCCTATATTTGGATGTTTTCCTTCGAATCCTAGAGCTTGGGGGTGAAATTCCTCAAACTCAGGGTCTTTTTCAACAACTTCTTCCTTCCTGTAGCATCTCTATTTTCTCATGTAGCAGCTCTGTTTCTGCTGGAGCACACAGTCTGCCTCTATAACCGTTTTTGGAATGAGCATTGATACAATTGAAGTCAAGCCTTGTTTTTTTTATTTTTATTTTTCTGTGATAGTGGGCTCAGTGCGCTTGGGTGACTTGGTATTTGCACGAATTTCCTATTTTAACTGTTCTCCCCACTCTTTGTAATCATCACCCTTATTAATTTGGCCTTTCCATGTTACATGAGTGAGGGAGTTTGTTTCGCTTAACTGGTTGAGGGTGGTTCAGATTGTTGACCCATCCTTAGCTTATAAAACCTCATCTCTCATGAATTGAAAACAAATTTCTAACCATAACACGCTCAAGAGAAGAGGTGAAGAATATTGCATACCTATACCTCCCTTATTGTTACTAGAGAGGCATGCATGTTGCTATTGAGTTGATGATCGATCCATGGTTCTCTAGAGGTGCTAATTTCCTTGTTTTGCTTGTGCACAAGTCTTCACATGATGTAGTTAACTGATGGAACCTTTCTTGCTTGCAGGTATCTCTCCAGTTTTCGATCTGCCATTGTTGGATTGGATGGGTTATCTACTAGTGTGCCCCTTCTCACTTCAGAAATGGCTTCATGATGCTTAAGGTGGCTGGATCTTTTACTCTGTGGGTGGAAAAAATTGATTCTGCGATTTCGATGTGATTGTATAGGTTGCTGTAGGAGTAATTTACCTCATGTAGCAGTCACTTAATTCTTCTTTGAGACCTTATATTGCATGTGGAGCTAATGTAAAGTCAAAAAAGGTACAAGGACAAAACTAAAATCATCAGGAGGTGGTGTAGGTGGTGGAAAAATTAAAAGCAAAGTTTTTTCTACGTTTTTTTATGTATGGAAGAGTGGAATTTGAAGATGAATTTTGGCTAGCATGTGTGGATGGGTGATAAAATTGTTTTTGGTGGACCTCCCTCAAAATTTCCTAAAGAATACATGACCTTTTGACCCATTCCTCCAATCAGATCTGCCTCCTATAACATTTTGGGCTCGTTCTGTAGCATTTTAGGACAGTCTCTTGTAGCAAAATTGTTTTATTCATATCTCTCAAATGGTAGAATGAATTGACCTAATATTTTTTTAGCATATTTCCATAATCCTTATGAACCTCCCCATAAAACATCTTGGCCAATGGATGCACAAATATCGAGAAAAATAAAAAATGGTTGTAGGTGATGGAGGCCAATTTATCAAAAAGTGTGCATTGGAATTTGCTGAAATTGCTTGAGCATGTTACCATCATCCATGTGCATCTCCACATGAAACAAATTAGCTAATGGATGCACGTTTTTAGATATATGGTAAAAACAATTTATGCCCTCTGTATTTTCGCCTCCTGTAGTAAAACAAAACCCTCCTATAGCATTTTGGGACAACGAGTAAAATGAATGGGAAAGGCTTGGAAATGATGGGTGGATGTTGGAAATGAATGACGGTGATGGATTGACATGGCCTTGGTCCTGTTGGAACATCTGAGAAAAGAAGTAGAAAGCCCAAGTTTGACTTCCTTTGACTATATTTTTGACCAACTTTTTCTTTTGGTGCTAACTTGTTTTTGTTGCTTGCAAAGGTTGGAGAGCACCGACATTCATCAGAGAGAGATACAAGGAGCAATTTTTTTTTTTTCATTTTTTTCTCTTTTCTTAGGCTTACTAGCTACCTCAATGGGGTTTTTAACTAGTAGGATTGCCTAGGCACCTCAAAGGAGGTTTTCACCTAAGATCTTTTTTTCTTTTATTTTTTCCAACCCATTGACCTCCTCATGGAGGTTTTCAATCAGTGAGCCAATGTCAAGGGCCTCAAAGGAGGTTTTCACCTGAGATTTTATTTTTCCTCCTATTTTTTGCATTTTTTATTTCTTTTTTCTATCCTACTCTACTTGAAAAAAGAAAAATTCTTTCAAGTATAGGAATACTTCCAATGGATCCATGTGCAAATCAAGATGACAGATAAAATCATGAGTAGGCTCATAAGATATGCTTTGACATGTACCTGAATATGAGAGGTGAACTGCTTTGATTGAGATGAGATCATGAATTGTTGAAGAAGAGTGTGTTGCTACAACATAATTATTGTCTGGAACCATATTTCAATATAGTTGTGATGCCTCTGGTTCATTTTCACATTTGGATCTCTTTCTGTATCCTCTTCTATCATGACATTCAAATATTCCTCTTTTTGTTGATTGTTCTCTTGAGCACATGGAGGATTTGATGGTAAACATGAGGGAACTTTCTCAATCTCTGACTCTAATTTATGCTCTTCATCAAGTGCAATCCATGATTCTTTAGCCTTCTCATTTGAATCTTCTTTTTCTTGAATGTTGTCCTTCAATTACATCAAGAGTATATTTTTTTTGCAATACTCTTCCTGAGGTAAGATGAATACCATTTAGATCATGAGGGGATGTTTGGAAGTGTTGTGCCTCAACATTGTAAGTGGGCTGAGCTACTTCCTTGTGTGGGTTTGTGCGGAATTGTGCAAATTGTTCTTGTGAGAACAAGCTTTGTATTATCACTCAGATTTCTGATTAATGCAATAGATAGTTGGGGTTTTGAGTAGTGGATTTCCCTAGAGAAACAATTGTGTTAGGTGTCTTTGGTTATATTCCTCTTGTTGATTATTGTTTTCATTGATTATTGGTTTGCTCTGTTTAAAGAGTAGAGTAGATTCTTATCTTGTGTTTTATTAAATTACATGAGTTGTGAATCTACAGGAAAATATACATGGTATCGGAGCTGAAGACAATATACTAGAGGAGATTTCGAAGTTTTGAGTTTTGGGTTATAGGTGAAATTCGAATTTTCAATACATACTTCAGGATCAATAAAGGACATAATTGAGGTTGTGTTGGAGGATAATGGCTTGAAGAAATTTTTTGATTAAGACATTCCTAATCCAACGACATCAGATGCACAAAATCTGGCCGAATGGAAGAAGTGTGTGGTGAAGGCAAGGAAGATAATCCTCGAGGGAGTTTTAAACCACATTATCTCGAGTTGCCATGGGAAGGAAACTCTGTATGCTATGTGGAAAGCATTGACATACCTATTCCATAATAGAAGTGACCATAGGAAGTTGGCAATGAAAAACAAACTTCGAAAAATCAAGATGGAGAAAGGTGAGACTATTCCAAAATACTTCACCAAGTTCACTCACTGTCGTGATGATCTTGGAAGTGTTGGAATAATTATTGCCGATGATGATATGGTGACCCTAGCTCTCCCAAGCCTTCCCAAGATTTGGAATAGCTATAAGGACTCTATCAATGGAAGAGAGAAGCTGCCAAATTGGGAACGGATGTGGTCAGATTTGATGTAGGAGGAGATCCGAAGGAATACGAGAGATGGTTCCTCATCAAAGACTGATTATGAGGAAAACTATGCCTTAGTGAGTAAGGAAAGGAAAGGGAAAGGGAAGGCGTCCCATTCCAAATTGGATTCTTTCCATGGAGGTATAAAGAAAGGCATGATGAAATTTAAGTGATTTCATTGTCATGAGCTAGGCCATTTTTCTACAAATTGTCCTCTCAAGAAGTTCAAGAAGAAATCCTCGGGAGCAGTGGGTGAGGCTTTGGCCTCTCAATTCGAATTGGACTTTACTCTCATTGCATGCATGGTGTCATCAATGATGGGTAGTGTATGGTACCTTTACAGTGGAGTTTCATTCCACATGAATGGTGACAAGGAGTTGTTTAGTGACGTGGAGGAGAAAGATCTCCAGATGCATATCAAGATGGGTGACAACGGGAGGTATAGTGCTACTGGATTTGGCACGGTTAATTTTCAGAGGGAGCAGGGTGCTCCTCTCACCTTGAGGGATGTTATGTATGTGCCCGGGTTGAAGAAGAACTTAGTATCGGTCACCATGCTTGAGGATAGAGTTTTTGACTTGATTTTCTCTTAAGGAAAGGCATTCCTTCGACACATAGTCACGGGTCAAGTAAACAAGATAGGGATTAAGTTAAGAATCTCTATAAGTTGGAGGTAGAGGATTATGCTGCTTTGAGCACGAAGGTAGAGAAGGTGCAGAGTCAAGATGTTGGCGAGTTTTGGCACGGGAGAATGGGCCACTCATATCATGGGGCTTTCAAAATCATGTTGCGGATCTATATTGGTCTTCCCAAAGGTGCGCTAGAGCAAGTTGATACATGCAAGTGGTGTACTTTGGGAAAATAAACCAAGGCTTCCTTTCACGAAAAAGATAGTTGAGTAGAGGTAATGCTAGACCAAGTCCATTCAATTGTGTGTGGATCATTCTCGACAACATCCATGACCAAACACAAGTATTATGTTATATTTGTTGATGACTTTTCTCATAAATGTTGGATATTTTTCATGTAGAAGAAGGATCAAACTTTCACAAACTTTTATGAATTTAAAGCATTGGTTGAGAAAGAGTCTAGTAAGAAGGTTAAAGCTCTGAGGAGTGATAACGATGGTGAGTATGTCTCAAATGAGTTTAAGAAGTTCTATGCAACAAAAGGGATTAAATTGGAGTTGACGACACCCCATAACTCGCAGCAGAATGGGGTGGTTGAGAGGAAGAACAAAATCATTGTAGGGGCAACACAGGCAATGTTGCATGATCATGGCCTACCACTACACTTGTGGTCTAAGGCATGCAACACAATGGTTTATTTGTAGAACCGTAGCCCGCATCGGATACTTTGGATGAAGACACCAGAGGAGGCTTATTCTGGTAAGAGACTAGATGTTGGTCACTTCAGGATTTTTGGGTCATCCGTATATTTACATGTGACCAAAGATGTGTAGAAGAAGCTTGAGATGATAATAGAGTTGGGGATATTTGTGGGGTACACTGATACACCTCACAACTATCAGGTGTACTTGCCGACCAGTAGGATGACAATGGTTCCAAGGATGTCAGATTTGATGAGGAGAATGCCATGTGAGTTTCCCTTGAGAGGGAGCTTGAGCTACATGTGGTTGAGGAGATTTTACCTTGAGGAGCCTCAGATTGATGTGGATTAGCCACATGTAGAGGATTCAAGAGTGGAGATATCCACTTAGGTAGAGTCTTCCAGAGATGGGAGAAATCACACAAGAGAGGTTGACAGGTTATTGCATGATGCATTGGAGAATGTGGGAGAATCCACATCTTAGTGCAGGAAGAGGAGGTCACCTGAGAGGTACATTGGATACATGGCTCTTATGAGCAAATGTGTTGACAGAGCTATCTTCCTTTAAGGAAGCAGTGCAACAGCCAGTTTGGGTTGATGCCATGGTGGAGGAGTATGACTCGATAGTTTGTAACAGTGTTTGGGATGTATTCCTAAGACCAGAGGAAAATTCAATGGTGAGATCCTGATGGCTTTACAAGGTGAAGAAAACTACACATGGTAGTGTTGAGAAGCACAAGGTCTTGTTTGTGGCCTGTGGCTTTTCACAGGTAGAGGGGATTGGCTATGATGAGACCTTTTCTCGTATTGCAAGGTACTCATCGATTAGATCTATATTTGTAATATTAGTGCAGATGGGTTGGAAGATACATCAGATGGATGTAAATACAACCTTCCTTAATGACACAATTGAGGAAGAGGTGTACATAGAGAAGCATGAAGGTTTTGAGACCTTCAATCGTGAGCTACATGTGTGTCGGATCAAAAGAGAATTTTATGGGCTAAAGCAAGCACCCCGTGCTTGGTACACCAGGATCGATAGCTACTTCACTGGGTTGGGCTTCATCGAGAGTGAAGCGGATGCGAACCTATACCACGTAGTGGTGGAAGATAAATTGTTTATCATTGTATTGTATCTCGAGTATTTGATTTTGACAGGTGATGATCAACTGATCAAGTCTTATAAGGAGGACCTTGCAAGATATTTTAATATGAAAAACATAGGGCTCATGCATTACTTTTTGGGCATGGAAGTATGGTAGGGTGATGGGGAATTGTTTGTGTCTTAGGGCAAGTATGCCAACGAGATACTCAGGAGGTTCCGCATGGAGAGCGACAAAATCATGGAGACTCCTCTAGCAGGTAACTGAAGGAAGGAGCATGCTACTTCAGGGGAAGTAGTGGAAGTTACTGTTTATAGGAAACTTGTGGTTTCACTCATGTATTTGGTGAACACATGACCAGATATGTGCTATGCAGTTAACCAGCTTAGTCAAGTGATGGTTAGGCCTACCAAGTTGTATTGGAAGGCAACAAAGCATGTGTTGGGAGACCTCAAGGGAACTACTCAATATGGATTGTGGTATAGAGGGACAGAGGGAGTGAAGCTTCAAGTCTTCACGAATGCAGATTGGGTAGGGATTCCATTTGACAAGAAGAGAAATTCAAGAGGGATCTTTAATATTGGGTCAACAATTGTTTCTTGGTACAGCAAGAAACATAGATCAGTTACACTCAGTTCGGCAGAGGCAGAGAACATGGCTGCAAGTAAGGCAACATGTGATGCCATCTAGATGAGGAAGATTTTGGTTGGTTTGTTTGGTCAACAGATGGATCCAACTGTTTTTTACTGCGATAATGAGAGTTGTATCAAACTCTTTGAAAATCTATTTTTTCATAATTGATCCAAGCAAATTGATATTCAATATCATCATCTTAGAGATTGTGTATTGAGGTGTATTATGTTGTTGGAGTACATTCCCACAGAGTTGCAAGATGCTAACATTTTGACAAAGGCATTATCAAGAAGTAAATTCAAGTTTCATAGAGACAAGATCAGGGTAGTTGATAATCCCTTTCTTGTTGAGATGGAGTGTTGAGAAATGGCAACAAGAAATTCCAGTTTAATTTTCCCTTGAATTAAACTGTGAATTAAAATCAAATTCTATTCTCATAGCAACTTCTAAATAGTTAATTAAGTTTAATTGACTTAATTATATTAGTTTTTTCGAGTTGGAAGTATTTCTGTAGTCATGTGTATGTTCTCCCTAAATTTTAGGGTTCCAGGATGAGTTTATTTTAGTTGTAATTAGATAACTTAGTTTGATTGAGTTATAAATCGTTAAACTAGTTCTAAATGTTTGTTGAACTAGTAGAGGTCTAGTAGTGAGTTGGTGCACTGGTGCATCCTCAGTGCTACTCCAACTAACTGGAGATTCACTCATTAGAAACTCATGCATGTCAGTTCAGAGAAAGACCCAATTGAGACTAGAGTGCAGGGACAATGTACTATCAGTTGTAGAATGATCGAGTTGTACAGATCATGCATGCAATCAGGAAGAGGACTTAGTTTGGATTGCACATTTTTGAGGAAGGATTTCCCACATTAAATATGGGTAGATCCTCACAGGAATTTCGCAAGGAAATAGGGGATCAATAGGCAGAAAAAATTGGCTAAGTGTTGGTTAGTGTGGGCTTATGAGGCAGAGAGTTGATCATACTTGTGAGGAATTGTTGTTGTGAGAACAAGCTTTGTATTATCACTCATATTTATGATTAATGAAATAGATAGTCACGGTTTTGAGCAGTGGATTTCCCTAAAGAAACAATTGTGTTATGTGTCTTTGACTATCTTCCTCTTGTCGATTATTGTTTTCATTGATTCTTGGTTTCAGCTGTTTAAAGAGTAGAGTAGATTATTGTCTTTTGTGTTGTAGCTACATCTAGAACCCTATGGAACAAGTGCTTCAGGAGATAGAGAAAGCTTCCTAGAGACAACCTCTAGGTTGATTGTAGACCAGTGCCTAGGACAACTTAGATAGAGGAGTGCTTAAGATATTATCTATGAGGGGTTTTCAACACTCCAATTGTCATGTAAAAAGGTAATAGGAGGGGCTTGGTTCAATAAGCCTTCAATGAGGTAGATTCAGGTCAACTTATGGATCCAAATGCTGGGGGCATATAGGGGCAATCTCAAAGAGAAATGACTTCTTCTTCTTGTGGACGAAACACGAAAATGAGACAAAAAATTGAAGTTGTAGTAATGGTGGAGATAAGGAGAGGAAGGAGGGAAATAGATGCATAGGGTTGTAACAAATAGAATCCTAGGCAACAATGTTCCAATAGAAAGTGGAATTCGATGGATAGGGCTGTAAACAACACAGAATCCTAAACCATGTTTTTTTGTGAAATGATAGAAGTAGATGAGTGCAAAAGAAGGTTCCAGATCAAATGTAACATGGGCATCTTTTTTAGCCGAAAGCTAATGTAGATCTGGACTAATACAGGTCCTACAAGTTAATCAAGTACACAAGAAAATATATAAATTTATAGGTAGTGTAATGCTAGTGAATAACACATATAGGTCTGTTATAAGCACAAATACTTTCTTCTATGAGTAGCTAAGATAAATCCATAGATTGAAGAGGAACCAACTACATTGATCATACTATTTCAAAGAAATAAAAACAAAAATGAAATGATATTATCGGGAGGAACATACTACACATTAATCATGCTTGGAATCAACAGGGAAACACCATTTATCTCAAAGGGTCCAAATAACCAGTCCATACATTCAACATGATATTAGTGAATCCCCCATGAATAAACATATTAGAACCAAATGGAATCACAGAACTCAGACCCTGCTGGTGATAAATTCCAGAACCCCTCTATAATATTCCTTCCCCCTATTTATAAGAAAAGGGGGAGAGCTTGAGTTATAATCACAAAAATCTCTGAGCCAGAGCACCAGTTGTCTGCTAGACTAGTTGTCTCGGCTAGTGTAAGGATCTGCTACCTAAAGATTACAATTGGGATCAAATCCCTTCTTGGAAATAGAAAACTACAGAAAGTAAAAAGAAACAGGAGGAAGAGTGGAGGAAGGGTCCTTTGTTGTCCCTATGAAAGCTTCAGATCAAGCCCTGTCTTTGTCACAATGTGCTTCCCATGCTGCTTGGCCTGTTTACTGTCTATTCTCCCTTAAATGCCTTCGGTGCCAACTTTGGAGGCGTGTAGCAGAATATTTTTCTCATGAATGCACCCACACTTGGTTTGAATGAACCATGCCCCATGATTTACTGTCAAAGCTATTGTCGGGACCAACTCTATCGTTTCAACCTTTATTTCATTTGGCACTAACTCCCGGACCCGTGTCAAAGTGGGATTCTTCTGGATCAGCCCATCCCGTGCTTTGAATGCACTGCCTGTTCTTCTTAAGACCATAGCTGCCAACCCATCTACCCATTTAAATCTCTGCAAAACACTACCATAGCACTACGGCTGTTATCACAAAAATCCACCCTGATAGGCTGCTGATCAAGAAGACTTTGAGTAACTATTTCAAACCAAACTTTTAGCTGAGGCTTAGCCTCCTCAACCTGAGAGGGTTAGCCTCCTCAACCTGAGAGGGCTCTCTCACTGGATTAAATATTTTACTTTGAAGATTAGATGGCTAACTCTATGGAAAATTCAAACAAAAATGTATAAATGGCTGGAAATTTTCAAAAAAACAAGCACATTGTGCTATTGTATATGACTGTATGTTTTCAGGTTAATACAAAGAGCTGCTTTCACTACTCAGGATTCATAAAGGGTTCCAACGTTTGATTTTCCTCATGGCTTCCTTCATATACTTACTTGTAGTGGTATAGACACATGTTACTTAGAATTCATTTGATGATGCTCTAACTTCCTTCATTTGTTTGTAGGCTGTGTTCTCTATATTATATCTCTGTTTTTCTTTTATGTTAAAACCCTCTATGGCCTGACTTCCATGTGAAACTTATCTTGCTGTTGTACTGAAACACACTTTGACTCCATAGCCCAATGGAAGTTTGTTAATTGGTCAAAATGTTATCTCAAAACCAGACCCTGACAAGCTGCTGACCAGGAAGACTTTAAGTAACTCTTTCAAACCTACTTTAGGCTGAGGCTTAGCCTCCTCAACCTGAGAGGGCTCTCTCACAAGATTAAAGATTTGGATAATGAATAAGATGGCTAACTCTATGAAACAAAATGAACAAGTATAAGAGGTTGAAACACAATTAGAAAGTATCCATTGGGCTTATGGAGTCAGATATGCTTTAGTAGTGACAGTAAGGTTAGCTTTGCATAGAATTCAGGGCATTCAGAATCCAACATATGTAGAACACACCAAACACATAGAAGGCTAGCATAGTTTACAAATATATGAAGGAAATAAGGGCACTATTAGTGATTTCTAAGTAATCACACATTTATAACACTGTAGATAATAGGAAAATACAACACAAGACATTCATCACACCGAATTCATTCTGATTCCTGAGAAGCAAAGCCAATACTGTATTACTAAAAAACAAAGTCTTTTCAATAAAGCCAAATATCAGAGCTTTTCCCAATAAATTTCCAACCCTAAGTACATTGCTCTCTCTCTTGAAAGCTGCCTCGCTTGAAAACAACCTCGCTTGATCTTCAGGGAATTCAAATTGAAGGCTTAACAATTCATTTGTCACGCATGAACCCAAACACAAATCATGATTGTGAATGTCAATGTTTGGCTCTTCTTGAAACTTGAAATCTGAGCGTACCAACGTACCTAACGACTCTAATGATGAAGATAAGCGGTTGGACATGATAGGCGAAGTGTATAAGCTAACAAATGATGATGTAAACATAACGGATTTTAATAGATATGACAGTTGAGAAAGATTTGGTACGAATTCGCCCGAATCCCCGATTTCATAGCGCAGCCAGTGCAAAATCTGTGTTTTGCGCTACCAAATCACCTAGACAGGGTTTCTGCGCTACGAAATCACCTAGACAGTTTCGTAGCGCATAAGAACTTTGAAACGAGTTTCGACATATGATATTCATGTGAGATATGAGACCAATGATAGACTAAAGTAGAGAATTGACCCCTTTTGACATACCAACAAGACTCTTAACAAGACTCCTATTCAAACTCTTTAAACTCTAAAACAAGAGGAAAAGACTAGACCCAAAACTGACACCAACCCTTTGACAATTTTAAAAAAAATTGATGTTCAGAATTTAAAATATATATATTTTTTAAGTGATAACAATGGTCGTGGGACCTTATCCTTTAAGAATAATGTGAAACAGGTGAATTTCGACCCCCCCCCCTTAAGACCCATTTAGTATAGCCCCACTTATGTTTTTCATTTTATGTAACCAAGGGCTAAGACCAAGGGCTTAACCTTCAGGTGCTAAGGCCTTCAGACCGGTGTCTAGGAGCCTTTTTCCTTTATAACACGGAAAGCCCTTTGATTTCCCTTACACTACATCGGCCGATATCCCAGACGCAAAATGTTTATAGATCATGTCGTAATAACTTATTGCATCCTGGGGGGGCCTTTTTCCTTTTAGAACTTGAATTGCCATTGATGGCCCCTTGCACTACATTAGCCAATATACAAGACGCAAAAACTTTATGAAATATAGGCTATGAAATATCGCATCTGGGGTCCTTTTCTTTATCGTAATCAGAATCCGACATCCCAGTGCTTGATAGAATTTTACCTTTAGCCTTTCCCCTTAACAGCTGTGATCATCGATCTGCGGGGTGATTTCATCATCGCCACCTGTCACCTTGTGAATGGTGACATGTGTCACCTGGAAATGGCCCCATGGGACCCTTGAAAATGCCGAAACTAAGTGACACGTGTCTTTTGCCACGTTAACATACGTATTTCCATGTCATTAATGACATCAGTTGCCATGTCAACTTTGAGGACCAATCACATGCTGCCATGTGGCCCCTAGAGGAGAGAGAAAAAGGCCTACCTGGCCTTGTTTTCGCGTTCATTTCCTTTGTTAATGAATTTCAACCCTCCCTAAAACATTTACATTTTATCATAGAATTGACCCCCGCATGGTCTTGGAATGAAAACCTCGTCAATCTGTCAATATTGTGGGATTACGGGATGCAGGATTTACTGTACCATCATACCGCCATGTGGAGGAGAGAGAAGGGGGTGGCCTGACCTTGGTTTTTCCATGATTTTCTTTGTTATAATTTTTCGTCCCCCCCCCCCTCCCCGACGATTTCACACTATATCGCAAGATCACGCCCCCTCGATGTTTTGGAGTTTGTTGTGACTACGGGACTTCGGGGTCGCCGAGATGCGGGATACGAGGCCCTGCGGGATGCGGGGACCTGCGAGATTGCAGGGACCTATGGATTTCAGGATGTGATATCAACATTCAACACTTTGAACTGTCGATAAACTTAAGTATGTGCCTCGAGACCTCACCGATATTGGGGATGCGAGAATACAGGTAGTGTGAAGTTCCGAGACTGCGAGGTTGCGGGGTGCGAGACTATAGGTAGTGTGCCACGTGGCCCCCCCAGAGGAGAGAGAAAGGGGGTTTGCCCGCCCTTGGTTTTTCAATGATTTTTAGTGTAAATCGACCTCTGCGCTTCCCCGATGCTTTAACACTATCGGCATGTTTCCCCCGCAATTCCTTAGGGATGGCCCATAAGGAACCGTGGGGGTCATGCGAGACTGCGGGGTTGTAGGATTTTCAAATATGCTTAACTTGTTATGCCTAGGGCCCTCTAATAAGCTATTTTCCTTCACTTCAAGGCAACATGATTCCCGATCTTCCACATGCCATATCGTCTGATCCAGAGGTCCATTTTGGGACTTATATATACCGTTGGAAAGATCATTTCAGGAACTATGCAATGAGGAGGGTATGATTTATCCTTGAGAGCTTTTGTGGCTCAAAAATTAACATCAAACTTCACTACTATTTGGCATTTGAAGCAACTAATGACTGATAAATCAGTGAGTAACAACATTGGCTCCTACTAGGGACAATGCCTTGCTGGCAAGGTTATGAGAACCTGCAGACCAATATCCTTCACCATTGGGCATGGGGTCAGTAATATTTGGATCTTTGTAACCAACAAAATCTCCATGGCACTTTCCTCCTCAATATAAAATACATAAATAAAAATTCTAACAATTGGAAAGTAAATTCTCATCTGGTGAGCTTATTTATGTACATTCCTACTTATGCATAGAACTTAATTCAACTAAGTGTGTTCAACCCTCTAATGGAACCATGAAAACATTAGAGTACTGGACCATATGCCTTTACACTGCTAAAAAACAAAAATTAAAATGAGCATGCACCATAAAAAAAAAATTCAAACAAGGAACCTGATACATGCTCTTGAAATGACCTCTGGTGCTGACTTAAGAATAGGCTCATGTACTCAGCCACAGGGTCATGGAATAGACAAGGAATGTTTGCAGCAACCTCTTCTTCACATACAGTCTGCTGACCGATGTCTTTTTGGTCATGGCAGCCACAAACAATATTCAACTCCTCAACTTTGGCTTTGAGCTCTTCTTGAAAAACTTGTTGTTGGGAGCTTGCTCCCCACTTGCTGGTAAATAACTCCTTCTGTACCTCCATGACCATTTCCTTCTCCTCTAAATAATATGAATCAAAAACTAGAGGAGATCCTTGATCCTGCTCTCCATGTGAAAGATATGCATCATGGAATGGAACCTGTTGGGTTGTGTTATATTCTTTCCACGACTAGCCTACGTAGTTAACCAGGGAGTTAGAGGGGCGCGGGTAGCCCCCCTCTATGAGGTGCAGGGCAGTGCCCAAGGAATTTTTTTTTGGACCCTTATTAGGATAGGCAGACCTACCTATGGTTTTGTACATGGTTTTTGCACATGGTTTTGGACGCGATGATTTTTGATCCATGGTTTTGGACGCGATGGTTTTTGGTCCATGGTTTTGGACACAATGGTTTTCGGTCCATGGTATTGGATGCTTCGGCATGTATAAATGTGTATTGTAACATTGAAAGGAACATAATGAAAAATCAAGATGGTAGTCCCAGTTTTGGGATCCAGGGGAAAATATTTGTGTATATTTGTTTTATGTGTTATGCTTTCGCATTGTTTATTTTAGGTTCTTAGAATTCGTATGCAGGTAATTTTGTATGGGGTTAAAACCTACATTTGGTATTAGAGTTGTTTTGGCTTCAAGGGGATGCCTTTGTTTCTAACGGGTTTTGCTCAGGCCTGTGGTAGACCCTGTTCAATGGGAGATTTGCAGGATCAATTCTGGTGGTGAAAGAAGATGGTGAGCAGTGGAAAGATAGAGATCAATAAATTTAATGGTTAGAATTTTGAGTTGTGGAAACTCAAGATGGAGGACCTGTTGGTGGATAAAGATCAGTAGATCATGGTAGATCTAGGTACTAAACCAATGGGAGTGTCAGATGAAGAATAGAAGAAGTTGGATCAGAAGGCAAAGAGCACAATATGATTGTGTGTCTCAGATTCAGTATTGTTGAATGTATTAGGGGAATCTACGGTGAAGGCTTTGTGGGACAAGTTAGGGACTTTGTACCAATATAAGTCTTTGGTGAATAAATTGTTCCTACAAAAAAAGATGTATAACCTGAGGATGAAAGATGGAGACTCGGTAACAGAGCATCTAAATGCATTTAATACTATGGTAATTCAGTTATTGTCTGTTGATATTAAAATTTTAGATGAAGATAAGTGTATTCTCTACCAGATTCATGGGATAGTCAAGTAATTGCAATAGGTAGCAATGCAACTGCCTTGCAGTTTGATGAAATAGTCACATTCTTGCTGACGGAGGAGATGAGACAGAAAAATATGGAGAGCCAGAATGGTGATGCCTTGTCCATATGAGGACGGTCCCAGAACATAAACAAAAATAAGTCATCGAGTGGGAGATATAAATCTATAGGGAGATCTAAATCTCCAGGAAAACCTGTAAAGGTGGTGTGCTACAAACGCGAAAAAGAAAGGAACTACAAAAGGGAATGTAAATCTAAAGCTCCTGACAAAGGAAATGGATCTGATGATGTTGCTTTTGCAGAGGTGAAAACCACCTCAGATGAAGGTGGGGATGTGTACTTGGATTCTTCAAGTACACATGTAGATCATGAGGCATGGTCGACTGACTCAGCTGCATCCTTTCACTTCACTCCCCATAGAGAAATACGATGGTGGTGATGTCTTCTTAGGGGATGATAGGAAGGCTAGAATCGTTGGTCGCGGAAAAGTAAAGTTGAAGTTGCAAGGTGGAAGGTTTAGAACACTTTCGGGTGTTCTGCATATTCCTACATTGGCCAAAAATCTGATTTCTGTAAGTAAGTTGGATGAAGCAGGTGTAAAAACAATGTTCAAGAAGGATACCCGCAAGATGGTTTGGGGAGCACTGGTATTGATGCAGGGAGTTCGGATTGGAACTCTGTACAAGCTGCAAGGTAACACTGTTTCCTGATGGGTGTAATAGTTCTATGGTTCCTAAAAGTGGAGCAGAAAATCTAGTGGTCTCTAGAGAGAAGACCATGTTGTGGCATCAAAGGCTTGGACATATTGGAGAGAAGGTACTTCGAATACTTCATGGTAAAGGTATGGTAGAAGGTATGAGTAATAACTCTCTAGATTTTGATTTCTGGGAAAATTGTGTATATGGGAAGTAGAATCAGGTGAGTTTCCCCTCTGGTGGTAAGAGGGCGAAACAAATATTAGAGATTGTGCACAATGATGTCTTTAGACCTGTGAAGGTTACATCATTGGGTAAGTCTGTGTACTATGTATCATTTATAGATGACTTCTCAAGGAATACATGGGTATATTTCCTTAAGAAGAAATTTGAAGTCTTTGACAGGTTTAAAGAAAGACTTCAAATAGAGTCTAGTACATAACAGTACCTCGTGGCAACATATCTTCCCTAATATATTTCCCTCATGGCAACATAGAGTCTACTACATGGATATATTTCCTTAATAAGAAATCTGAAGTCTTTGACTGCATCATTCAGTCGTTAACTTTTACAAACTTGTTGGGTTGCTTTAGGGAATCTAGTCAACATTCTACATGTTTATCTTGTTGCATCCAATCAAATCAATCTTTAAGTAACATTAGTGTATTAGTATATACAACAAAATAATTTCACATAACTACATATGGATGTAGTATCACCAACGGAATTAAACAAACAACAAACACTTGCACCCAACACAAATCATTCCTTAAATAACATAGAGTTCCAAATTTTTAATCTCTAAAGGTCTAGTGTAGAGCCTTTGTTCTTCATTTCATATGTCATATAACCCATCTAGCCCAAGTGTTGAACCTGAATGCTTTGATACCACTTTGTAACTTGCCTAATTCCCTTAATGACTTATAAATGTTACAAGGTACCTAAAATTTTCATTTTCCTTTTACTAGCTTGAAAATAAGCTCTTACGCCACTTTGTCACATACCCCTACTATTTTTTTTTCTTAACGATACTTGCAAAAACTTGATTTTTATCTGTCATACATTTTGTTAAACTCTTTACATGTAAACCTTTCTCCAAATACTTTGCATAAAAAATATTAAGTAGTATTTTTCTTGTACACATTTTGTCAAATATTTTGTATGAAATCAAATTAGAAACACTGCTCTAATTCCACTTGTAACATACTAATTGAAATATACCACCCAATCATGCAACTTATGATTTTTGTCTTTGAGGTATTTTATAAAATAGTTTGCATGAAATTTGTAATAAAATAAATATATCACATGTCTTCTAATTTATTGCATGCAAAAAGGCATAGATCAACTGAAACAATAATATCATATAGCATTACTATCCCCATCCATAAAATAACATTTTCTTTGGGGCATTTCATCAAAAGAATTGTATGCAACGAATCATTAAACCATTTAAACATTTCTTCAAACACTTTACATGCAAACTAATATATCAAATTCCTCAAGGAATATCTCCTAAATTATAATATTCCAAGTTCCCCTCACTATGGTTCAAGTTTCAACCTATAGAACCTCCCAAATGAAAAGTTATATAAGAAATGCCAACATGGCCTATTTTATGCACGATTTTAGGAGCATTCAGGAAGCTCGACTTCCTTTATTCATTTCTCCTAAAATATCATGACCCTCTCACTATGGACAATTTTTTAGCTTTTGGAACCTCCCGAAAGAAAAATTATAGCATAACATGGCCTATTTGATGCATGATTTTAGGGGAATTCATAAAGCTTAACTTCTTCTGATCGTATCTCCTAAAATATCATGACCAAAGATGTAAAGGTTGGATCAAATGATCATCGGGACTTCCTTGCACCATGGTCCAAGTTTCAGCTTCTAGAACCTCCCAGAGAAAAGTTATAGAAAAAATGTGAGCAATTGTGACCATAGAGTCTTGCATGTCCACACGCAACATATCAACTTGCACATAAAAATCAAGACATATTTCTTACAACCTCAAGTAATAATTTCAATATAATTCATAGAACAATCAGGTAATTTTTCCTATTAAATTCATGCAACAGTTTCCTACAACCATGCAAGATTATAACAAAACTACACATCGATTCAATAAAGAACTTATCATCAAATTCACAACTCATAATTAATAGCACTTATTGAGATCTAAGAATGGATGAAACTAAAGGCGAGACTTCAATTTTCCACCCAACCATAGACTAGTTACAAATTGTATTTCTTGTGACAACCACCCCCAAGCTAGATCCACAATCCAAGGGGAATTTTCAAGAAAACTCAACTAGAAATCATGTTCACAAGTTTGGCCCCTTGCCAGAAATCTATTTTTGTCCTTAAAATTCTTCTATTCAACCAAAAGCCAACCACCTCTTGTTGTTTAAATGCCTTTTTATCATTTTTCTTGTGTGTCTCTTCATGTTCCTCATGAAACATTCTTCAATGTCTTTCTTTCTAGCTACATATTTGATTAAGCAGTGGTGCAAACTAACACCACTCATGTTCTTCTTCCTTTTCCCCCTTAGATTGTGGATTTGTGGTCCCAATATTTAGGTCATTCAAATAAATTTATAATCATTTATAATCAAAGTGCAATTACATTACAAAAATGAGGGGACGTATACGAGGGGTGTTACACGTTTGATAGGATGTGGTGTTTGCATGAAATGGCATATTCATATATGAACCAATCATGAATGTCTTTTATTTCTTAATATTTCTAGAATGTGAAAGGGGGAATTCTATGATAGCATGGGGAAAATGAAAAGTGAAATAATGTTAGAGGAGTGGATATGGTTATATTGTGTTAAAATAATAAAATCTAAGAACCACGATGTAGTCAAACTTAAAAGGGAAAATAATTTGTATCATTGTTGACCAAGAAACAGTGATAAGTGGCTTTCATGGAAGCATTGTAAGCATGTAATAAGCCAACTCATAGGTTGCAAATAAAAAAATTAGTTGGATATTTAGAGTGACAAATCAATAGAATCTTGAAAGCTCAAACTTAGAGTAAATCTATAGAGCATGAAGATTATGTAAACAAGATGTAGAGCAAACCAAATCATAGTGGAGTGACATGGCACATTGAAGGGCTTGGTGAAATTGGCACAGAAAACCAACAATATTTATGTAAAAAAGGAGAAGGGCACACAATTTCTTAGCACGCAATGCTTGATTTTTACTGAAGCTGAGATTGGGCATGCATGGATGAGTTAAAAAACATTGTCATTTCAGGTCACGAGGATGGGAACAAGGGACATCATTTCCCAGAGCTTTTTTACCCATTATACAATGATTTTACCAAAGAAAGGATAACCCAAGTAATATAATGAAGTACAACAATGCATGCAGGAGGGAAAATTGGTTAGTGGTTTGAAGTGGGGTGTGCATATATTCCATAGACAATCTATAAATCTTCAGGAATTGCATGAAGGCATGTAGGGTGGTATATTTTCTTAAACATCTCTTGAACTATAACAAAAAGTATTTCATACGAACTGGGTACTATTTCTTGCTCAACGAATTTGCATGTACAAAAAGAAAACATCACAGGGAGAAATGAAATGGACAAATAATGTTGGAGAAAAGGATTGACCCATAATATTGACCAAACCAAGTTACACAAACATCACTAAACTAGTAGTCATACAAGTGAAAACCTTTCAAAGCTAAATCATTTTCTCTTTGTACTTTACAAGGAGTGATTTTATGTTACCAATGGAGTCCTCGGACAGTTACCAATAATTTCCTTTACCTACTCGTGGCACAAAGCTTGTCTAAACTAAGGTTCAAGGAAAAACAAGAGCTCAATTCTCAATATGAACCTCAAGGTTTGAAGAATGAGGAATGGTAAGTTTGCGACCAAACTTCAAGGCCAACCAACTACCACTATGTGGTTCGGTATCCCAAGGTGCACCTTAGGTTAAGATGCATTTAACATACATCATATCACCTAATGATCCACCTTACCATCAACCCAAAGCTTCATAAATAACTTGAAATGAATGTCAATTAGTTGATAAACTATGGGGTAAATTATATCATGTAACACCAATCAAATAATATGTCATAAAATGAACCATATACAACTAAAATTTTCTTTATCTAACCACTATTTGCACATTACAATATTCACCATTTCCATATCATTGTTATAACATATATAAATATTGCTTGGGCGCTTTTCATAACATGAAAATTAACCTTTGCAAATTGCCACCCCAAGGTTAAACCACTTGTAAATTATAATTTTCATTCCTTCAAAGTACTTTCCATTCCAAAATTTTGTTGCATGGTGTTGTGACATGAGGTCCATTATAATATTTTCTTAAATATTTCTTTCAACAAACATGAACCAAAGCATATGTTACTGATGCACAAAATTCATGTATTTATGAACAAATGTTCATATTAAGTAATCATATACTATTAAAATAAAATAAGTGTTTTGTTCAAGATATGGTGATATGATTACAATATAATTTACCTATCGTATAACTTCTTAACCAGAAACAAGATGAAGTGACAAACATACAGGGTGTAAAAACTATGAGATCAAATCCGTAGGCATTCCAATGCATCCAAGCACACCTGTAAACTATTATTACATGGGTTGCATCTTGTATCACTTGGAAGATCACAAATAAATGTGTGCAAGTATCATACCCATGTAGAAACAACTAAAATATGTCAATTCCTTATTACTCCTAAAGACCCCACATACTAAAGTTTTTATTTATTTATTTTAAATTTAATTACTTTATTTTATATATTATTATAATTTCTTTAGGAGGAGAGATCATGTGCAATGGTTTGCAAAATTTTTGTAAGGGGCCTCATGAATAATAAATGAGTCAACATAATGAACTTAATAATGAATTTGAAATTATAACCAACCAAGCCAATAAATTGTTCAATTCTAGCAAGAAATATGTTTTACTATTTTTAAGATAAAATCAATCTAGTGAGTAGTGAATAAGGGCCAAGGAATCCTTGAAGGGACGTACTAAAGAATAGAAAAAACAAATAGAATGTTTTTATAGGCATACATAATAGTGCTCTAGAAGCCTAAAGGGCCACCACTTAAGAGGGAATTGGTGCACACAATCCAATTATTGCAGGATTCTCCACTACTAAATATTAGGTTGTACAAACAATCTATTCTGGAAGCAAGTGAAGTGAATAAGTAGTTGTAATAGATGTTGGAGTAGGTTGCGCGTTAGGGGAACTTTGACGTCTAAAATGGAACACCTAGGAAAATAATAAAATAATATCTAATGAAATAAAATACGAGTTATGATTTCTTAAAGGAAAAGAAAGAAAAGTACTTTTTAAATTGTACTTTTGGCTTATCTACTAATAGATTTACTCAAATGTTAGGTGTAGTCAACTTTTGGATGCAAAATTAAAATTCCACATCCCCTACACTTGAGTTATAGATTTTCTCAAATTTCAAGTGTAGGTACCTATTGGATGTGGTTTTAAAATTCCGCATTCAACGAGTGCGTACACTTGACATTTGAGTAAATATATAAGGAGATAAGCCAATGATACGATTAAAAAAACTAATTCTCTTCTTTTCCCTCCAAATTTATGTACACCTGCCAATGACAACATCATCTTGAATATTATTGGTTCTTTAAATTTATTTTGTTAATACTTTTCTTGTTTTGAGGCCTATTTCTGACTTCAATTTTCCCCTGATGGATTTTACCAAGCACCTCATCTTGTGGATCACCCATTATGATTGTGCCAAAGAAGGGTGGTACTTTATGAATGTGCATCTATTATAGAGCATTAAACAAGATACACTTAATAACAATCACCCCTTCCTAATATTAGATTAGTTGATGCAAGCAAAATACTTCACCAAGTTGGATTAAAAAATTGGGGTATCACCAAGTTGCTATAGTAATTGTAGGCAAAAGTAAGCTACAATAGACCATACACTACAAGTGTATGGGGTTCTTATAGAAATTTCATTTAGTCATCAAGTATAAGAAGGGAAACACAAAAAAATTGGCCAACATAAAAAATAAAATCTTTGGGAACTTTGATGCATGTGGACCTTTCATCTATGATGCACATAGAGAAGAATATACAAAGGATGATGAATTCAAAGAGGTGTTTTAGTAGCTATAGGTCTAGATTCATGCATATGACGTTGAGATCACATTTGACTATTATCTCCAGAATTGGTTACTCTATAATATAGCCAAGGTTTTTGTTCATAAAGGTGATCGATTATAGCTACTTAGAGACTCGGGCTCACACCTCCAAAGTTGTAGGGAATTTTGTTGTTGGGAAGAAAGCTTCCAACTTACAAAGGTATTTGTACTGGCACTAAATTCAAGAATATTTGGAAAGGTTCATTAGAGGATGTATACTTTATTGTATATTCAAGCATAGTAACAAGAAATGGTGTCTATATCTTCCCTTAGATGTACCCACTCATCCCTGGGAAAACATTTCCATGGTCATTATGGTAGGTTTACTAATTGCTAGTAGGGGACATGACTAGTTGTTTATGGTTAACAAGTGATGAGCCATAGTATAATGCTACAAATCCCAATGCTACCAACTTTAATTATCAACTTGGGGTTCATACAAACTTAAGAGGTGTTGGCACTATGTGTGCAACATGCAACATGTCCCTTATTTCGTTAATCTAATGCAATGAAGTGAATTGAGATGTGCGGAGACCATTTTGAAGAATTCTAAGGAAGACAACTACTAAAATTAACTTTAAAAGAAAGAAGCAATTGGAACTTTAATTGTCCTACTACATCAAGGAAACTCTAATCTATTTGAACAAACCATCAAGTGCTCAAAATGAATCAATGTAAAATATTTTTATGCTAAAGTTAACTCGTGATCAAAATAGTAAATCCTAATTGCATGTTTAAAGCTACAATGATGAAAAAATGAAGTTCAAAAGGCATATTGTACCTTCCAATTGGATTCCAAGGTTTGGAGGACATTTCTAAGTGGTGAAAAGTGAAAAATAGGCTTAAGAGGAAATTCTAGCCAAGTTTTGATCAATTTCGTGAAGTGTTACAAGATGCTACAAGATTGCATTTGAAAGCATTCTAAGGACTCTAGAAGAAATATGAAGGTGGGGGAGTATGGTTTAAGGTTATAGAAGAGTGTGGAGGACCTTCCGAAGCTTAGATCTGCTCAATAACTGATCTAGGGGATCAAAAGATGCTCAAAAATCAGAGTGGTCTATATTACTTGAAACTAGTGCCAAATCATATATCTCGTAGTTATGATTCTAACAATGTTTAAATTGCCTCAATCCAACACCATATGTGGAAGTTATTGCATTCTGGATTTTTTGGCAAACAACTAAAAAAACAGTTTTCATTTTTGCTTCGTCGACGTTTCGAGTCTAGACCAAGACTCATCATCAGGACTTGATTTACAAAGAAGAGAGACAGTAGTGATAAATATTTATCACTATTGTCTCTCTTCTTTGTAAATCAAGTCCTGATGATGAGTCTTGGTCTAGACTCGAAACGTCGACGAAGCAAAAATGAAAACTGTGGAATATCCGAATTCAGATTCCAAAAAACCACACCACAGAAATCTACAATCCATTAACTAAAAAAACAACTTACAAGGTTGACTGGGCAAGCTGTATGCTGATGTCAATAGTTGAATGGGTAGGCACAGTGTGTAGTACGAGCCAATCACATGCCACCATGTGGCATGGCCATATAGGAAAAGGTGTCGAATTGTGATTGGTTGGTTTCATTTTGATCTGGGCCAATGAGGAGGTTCCACATGGTCCATTGGGAGGGTGCCACATGGCCTTCATAAATCATGCGAAAATTTGTGTAGTCAGCTGACCAACATGATGGGGTTCAATCCCATGACCTCTCGTTAACTAACGGAATGCCCAATTGTTGCACCACAATTATTGCTTGATATATGGAGCTAGTGATTTTTATTTAAACCATATTGGTTATGGTTTTGGTGGGAGGGGTGGGGCATGTGGCCCAAACGCCTAATCATATGGCAGAAGAATAACCAATGACGAAGATGGAGTGGGGTGGGGTGGTTAAGCCCTAGCCCCGGGTCCCATAATGTGCCACACAATCAATACCCAAATCGGAGGGCGTTAAGGCCGGAGGGCAGGCGCGTGACCCAACCCCTGGCTATATGAGTCCACATGATCACGGGTTGGAAATTCAACGCTAAGGCCTTATTGGCACATTTTAGGAGGCAACAATTTGTGCCATTTGTGGCGCAATCAACGCCAGTCCCGAGTGAATTTATCGCTCGACAGTTTGCTAAAAGGCAGAATTCATTGCCCAGTTAGCCAATCTTGTCATTTTGTAGGATAAATAACAGAGAAATGAAAAAAGATACCCAACTTGGTCATTTTTTAGTCTTTTTGAAACCAAGGAGAGCCTAGACAAGGGTTTTCTAGCCTTTCAAACGTAGTTGAGACATTTATTTCTTCATTAGAGCAACCATTTTTAGTCTATTCTAAGTATGATTGTGGGAAAAGACCATTTCAACACTTCATTATGAAGTAGTTTGATTTTTTCTTCTTGATCTCAGAATGAGTACCAAGACCTATTGCCACATTCAGTGAGAGAGTCCTTTTTCTTTTGATACAATACTTTCTTTGCTAAATGGAGTCAAATTGTGAGTGAGAGTTCTTTGAAGGAGAAACATGTGCCACTCCAAAAGGATGTTTACTGTATGAGTCAAAGATTTGTAATGTATTCCTTTTGTTGATGAGATCAATAAAGTGGCTTAGCCATTGGAGTAAGGTCTGAAGACGTAGCCCAGGAGGGGTGAACTTTGTTATCACATGGTTGTTCTCTTCTTCATTTTTTTACCACATTGGATTGCATATGATTTTATTTAATATTTAAGTCATTTAAAAATAACTATGCATGGTTTAACAAATTAAAAACCAAGCAAGTGTTTAAATACCCAAATTTATCAATAATTGCAAAGTGTCAGAGGATGATTGATTTTCAGATCCTTGGTATCAGAGCAGGTTTTGACCAGATTGCAAGCATGGGTGAAATTTTGTAGCATGCAAGGCTCCTAGAACTGGAAGAGAGGAATTCTTCTCTTTAAGTGGAGAACATGGAACTAAGAAGATTTCTCGAAGTAGTAGAGGATGAGAAGAAGAAGTTGTGATGTTGCAGAATGTCATTGAAGAGAAAACTAGGGAATGTTCAGTTATTGAAGCTTCCTCCAAGAGTCGATAAGTTTGTGGTCATGGGATGACTGATGCTTGTACCCTCTGTCAATTGAAAAACATTGTTTATATGTTAAACCACAAGAGTGGTTTTCTTGAATCTTCACCTACCACTTCATCTACAGAAGAGAAGAAGGAGAAGATGGATAAGCTCCAAGAAAAGGACCAAGAGTCGCAAGCAGAAAAGGAGGTAAAATATACTTCATTTTCAATCCATTCTCTTGATAATGATAATGCTTCTTTTGCATCATTTGAGAAACATACCAAGGGTATTGGTATGAAATTGTTAACCCAAATGGGGTACAATGTTAAGGGTCTTGGAATCCATAATCATGGAATCATTAATCATATTGAGGTGAGACCACAAACTTGACATGAAGGATTGGGATATGTTCAAGAAGAAGTTGGAGAATGTTCCAAAACTCCAAAGTCAAGGAATTATTAAGTGTGAAATTCGTGAAGAAATAATTTCTGCAAGTTGAAGGAGTATCATATCATGATGATGACGTTGATGGAAAAACATCTCCAAAGAGAGATGAGCACTTCAAAGTGTTGCACCTAATAATAGGGATTGGGTGAACAACTGTAATTAATGTAGATAAATAAAAGAGAAAATGGAGAGTCATCAGGAGATGAACTGAGCAATCAATCCCTCTTGTATATAATAATGAACAACCTGAATGAATAATACGATTACATTTTAGGAGTTACCTCCTGGTCTGACATGGTATCAAAGCCAGCACCATTTTTGGCTTCCCTCCCTGCTTTGTAACTCCCTTCTGCCTATTTTTCATAACTGATCTCTTGCAACCACTCCATAGGTGTGCCTCTCTCAAGAATTTGATAACCGTTCTGCAGGTTTCCCCTCTCTCGCAACTGCTGCCCCTCCCTGGCAACTATTGCAAATGTTCGACTGATTATGTGAGGCAACTGCTCCACAAGCACAGTTGAGGTATCACTCCCACACCTACATGCATGTTGCCTACCGATATATCTCTCATGGTTTCATCACTCTCTTGGTTTCATAGTGTTAAACACGGGTGTGATGAATGAAATTCTCTTATTACTGTGTATCGGCATTCTGGACCCTAATTAGGTATTTTTCTCTGTTCATACATTTTATTTATAAATCATAGTTAATTAGTGTTAAGCATTAATACTGAGTTTAAGCGCTAAACCTTTCCTTAAGCGCCTTTATTAAAAGTATTAATTAAGCACGTGGGTGGTATTGATAAGTGGGAAGTGGTATCTCGCGCACCCTAAATGCTGTAAATGGTATTCCTAAAATTCATGCGATTACCCTTAGTGGGCGACACATAGCATGGGAAAACCACTTTTCTCGTGCGCTCTCGACTTGATATCGGTCGTGAAATATTTCATGCGAGAATGCGTGACATCCGTTCGATTAGACAGGTCACATCGACGGTGAAGATCATCCAGGTTAGTTGGTGAGTGGACAACGCGATATCCATTGGATCTGAAGAAGTGAGATCAATAGTGCGGATTGAAGCACTTGATAAAAGGAGAAGTCAATGAGGGACCGACAATGATTGGTTAGATAAGCGGGACGCTCAGGGGGAAAATCCACATACAGAACCAGATTTAAGCGCATCTGATTGGTTACAAAGTTAACCAATAGTCGAATTATAGACTACCACCTCATTTTCGTCAACCTCCTGCGTCATTTTTTTTATCAGCAGAAGAGCGATATTTTTTTACACAATACATATTTTTAAAATGCACTCATTGATATCTATTGTTGGGAGTGGTTCTCAATGGGAAGGAGAACTATCCTGAGTGGTCTTGGAAAATCAAATACACTCTCATTTTTAATGAGTTGTGGAAAGAAGTGTGTGTTGGAAACATAGACAAAGATCTAGAACAGCCTACCTCAGACAAGGAATTCACCATTTAGGAAAATAAGAATAGCAAGGCTTATGCATTGATTGCAGCATTAGTAAATGAAGAGGTGAGTAGCCATATTTTTCCATTTTCAAATGGTTTCAAAGCCTTACAAAAACTGAATGAACTCTATGACTCACACTCTGCACTTGAAGTTGTTCAAATCATGATTAAATTGTTCACCCTTGAATTACAAAATGATGATCCTCTTGCTCTTGCATTAGAAGTAAAATCTATTATGCATGATATCAAATTCACTAATTTTGAACTAGACATTCCTCTGATAGATTTTCTCAAGGCACTTTATCCCACTTACTCAAACTATCTTGAGTCATTTCAAGCAAATGGAAACCTCAAAGATATTACCTTTGACTCCCTTGTGAAAAAAATTGTTGAAAGAGAGAAAGATTTTGGGAAGAAGAGAACTCCTCAGCCTTTTGAAGAGGTTGTGTGCCTTGCACATAGAGAGAAGAATCTTTCTCAAGATTCTTCGAGAGGAAGAGGTGGTTGAAGAGGAAGAGGAAGAAATTTCAGAGGCAGGGGGGGCAGACACTCTCAAGGAGAAAAGTCAGATTTGCACCGCATACACTGCAAAAGAGATGGATAAAATGATGCATCTACATGCAAGTTGCCTTGGGACAGAATTGAGCATGAAAGAAACCAACCCAAAGGTAAAAATAATGACAAAGAGAAAGGTATAGCACCTGAATCCACTCACTATGTTGTGGCAATATTGGAGTAAATGAAGACTTATTTAATGCTTCACTTGCTTCTTGGAAAAATGATTGGTTGCTTGATTCAGGAGAAAATTGCCACATGAATTTTAGAAGATATTTTTTTGAAAAATTTACTGACATGTTGATGGAGCAATATACTTTGCAGACAAATCAAAACTCAAGCCATCAAGGCTTGGTACAATCAGGCTTAAATTTCCTGTTCTTCCAGACTTTCTTCTGCGTCATGTTTTATATCTCCCACAGCTGAGGAGAAACTTGTTGTCATTGGTCCACATCCACCAACAAGGACACTCCATTCATATGTTTGATGGAAAGCTTGAGGTGAGAAAAGCATCAGACCACTCACTTGTCATGACGGGGATAGAAGAAGAAAGGCTTCTCAAGCTGCAGGGTACCTCTACTCATGCACAAAATTTCTCATACAATTCTCATTATGAAGAAGGTACATTTCCATCAAATTTATTATGGCATGCTATATTTGGACACTTGAACTATGACAACCTCCGCTTGTTGAAGAAAAATGATGTTACTGGTTTGCCTACAATTCCTAGGAAACTTAAGCAATGTGATGCTTGCATTCTAAGAAAGCATAGCAAACAGTATTTTCATGATTGACATTCCAGAGCACATAGAAAACTTGAACTCATTCATTTAGATTTATGTGGTCCAATGCTTGTTCCTTCTGCAAATGGAAATGAATATATGATGACATTTATTGTTGACTACACCAAAATGTGTTGGGTTTATTTATTGAAGAACAACTCTGATTCTTTTCAAATAGTCAAGAACTTTCATACATGGATTGAAAATGATGCAGAATCTCATATTGGCTCTATTCACATTGATAATGGAAAAGAATACACTTCAAATGAATTTGAAAACTATCTTCGCCAACATGGGATCAAACATCAAACAACTATGCCTTATAATCCCCAACAGAACGGAGTAGCTGAAAGAATGGATAGGACAATCTTAAATATGGTGCGCTCCATGATGTTTTTCAAAAATGTAAAAATGATGTTTTGGGCTGATGCAGTTCTATGTGCTGTATATGTAAAGAATAGATGTCCATCTAATGTTATTAGAAACAAGACTCCTTATGAAATGTGGTATGGGTACATTCCTTCGGTAAAGCATCTCAAGGTCTTTGGTTCCACATGTTATGCCTTGATACCAAAGGTGCATAGAAATATACTTGGTGCAAGAAGTTGTAACTGTATCTTCCTGGAATATTCAAACACCTCCAAAGCATACCATCTCTATGATGAAGTCAATAAAAATTTTGTTGTATCTAGAGATGTAATATTCCTTGAATCATCCAAAACTGACAATGTTGTTGAGAGGCAACTTGATCGCTTAGATAGATTCGCAAATACAAAATCATTTCAAGAATTTGATAATCAGATTCCACATCTTGAAGGGGGGATTCCTATACTACATAAACCAATGGAATATTCTTCTGAAGCACTCTCTCCCCCGCATGAAACTCCAACAACAGATGATAATTTGAGTGATGTGATTGATAGAATTGGGAGACTCAATCTTGATTCAGTCCCAACTCAATCAAAGGAGTAGCCTGGACCATCTCAGAAAGGTACCCCAAAGTGGCTAACAAAGACACTTGAAAGTGTTCACCCTAATGAGGTTGGAAAGACAGGAACTAGAAATTCAACTCAACAAAATGGAGGTGATGTAGATGAATCTGATTCACATGTTGATATGGATGTTTATTATGATTGTGGATTGAATTTGTCTACAGATTTTGAACCAACTTCCTTCAAAGAAGCTTCTTCTCATGATGAATTGAAAGAAGCAATGCAAAAGGAGTATGATGCCTTGATAAAGAATGGCACTTGGAAGCTGGTTGATCCTCCATCGGGAACCAAACCAATTGGCTACAAGTGGGTCTACAAGAACAAGTATAAATTTGATGGATCACTTGGTAAACACAAAGCCAGGCTTGTGGAAAAATGTTTTGCACAGAAGGAAGGGGTCGATTATGAGGATACTTTTGCCCCCATAGCAAAATGGGCTACCATCTAGACACACTTTGCCCTAGCAGCTCAGAAGGGTTGGAAAGCCCATCAAATGGATGTAAAAACTGATTTCTTGAATGGACATCTAAAAGAGAATGTTTTTATGTCCCATCCTGAAGGATTTGTTGTAAAAGGACATGAACATAAAGTATGCAAACTTTTGAAATCCTTGTATGGCCTCAAACAAGCACCATGATCCTAGTATGAAAAACTAATTGAGCATCTTCTGAAACTCAATTTCAAACATTATGATCTTGTTGATGCAACTTTGTTTGTCAAGAAGGTTGGAAAAAAAGTTGTGGATCTTGTGGTATATGTAGATGATCTTTTGATGACAGGGAACAGTGAGAGATACATTGCATCCATAAAGAAGGAATTGAGGAAAGGTTTTGAAATGACTAATTTGGGCTATGTTCATTACTATCTTGGTATTGAAGTAACTCAACATCCGAAGTCCATAGTCCTTTCTCAAAAGACGTACATTGGAGATCTGTTGAATAGGTTTGGCATGATTGAATGCAATCCTGTGACTGCTCCAATGGAACAAAACTTAAAGCTCACATCCATTAAAGGAAAAGAATTTGAGGATGAAACAAAGTATAGACAACTTGTATGGAGTCTCAACTACCTAACTACTACCAAACCATACATTTCATTTGTTGTTGGAATCCTCTCCAGGTTTATGCAAAATCCTTGTGAGGGAAATTGGTCTACTGCAAAAAGAGTTCTAAAGTACTTGAAGGGAACTCAAGACTTTGGAATAAAGTATCCACAGGTGGGCGACTTCAGCCTGATTTGATTCTCTGATTCAGACTTCGATGGAGACAAAGAAACTGGGGTATCTACTTCGGGTTATGCCACGAGTCCATGATCAGGAGCTATCTCCTAGATATTATGCAAACAATTAGTTCCAGCAGATTCCACGATAGAGGCAGAATATGTGGCAGCAGCTGAGGCAAAAAAAGAAATTGTGTGGCTCAGGAAAATTTTGGAAGATTGGTAGGTAAAACAAGTACAATTGACTCCACTCATGATAGACAATACCTCGGCAATAAAGTTGGCCAAGAACCCAAAGTTCCATGATCAAATGAAGCACATCAATACAAAATATCATCTCATTCAACATCATGTTGAGTCCAAAGCGCCATTTTTCCACTAATGAGCAAATTGCAGACATCTTCACCAAAGCGCTTGGAAGAGAAAAACTTGAAAGATTCATAACGATGCTTGGACTCACCAACATCCCTTCAAATTAAGGGGGACCTAATCATAGGGATTGGGTGAACAATTGTAATAAGTGTAAACAAATAATAGAGAAAATGCAGAGTCATTGGGAGATGAACTGAACAGTCGCTCCCTCTTGTATATAATAATGAACAACCTGAATTAATAATACGATTACATTTGAGGAGTTACCTCCTAGTCTGACACAAAGGAAGAACTACATCAAGTTCTCCTCGTTAGAATCATAATCTAAAGGACCATCATAAAAGGTATAAACACCCCAATTATTCAAATCCTTTCTATGCCTATGAACAACATGATGATTTGAATAAAATGTTGTGGAATGTGTTTCCTTGAACTTTTTGTCATGCACCTAACCTTTGTGTAGCCAAGTGCCAAAAACGGAATGCATTAGTCAAAAAAACGAATATGTCGATTGGAAGTGAGACCAAGAAGGAAGGTCCTCTTCCAAGTTCAAAGATATTTTTGGCAAGAAATGCTCACAAAAACTTTTGTACTGATTGCAATATAAGTGGGCATTAGATCGAGAAATGTTGGAAGCTGCATCCACATCTTCATCAAACGAAGGAAAAATAGGTCATGAAATCACCTGAGGAAGAGAAGGAAGAAAAATGTGTGAGGTACACCATAACCATCCCTGTAGCAACTCCAGAAGGAAGGGAAATGAAAAAAGAAAATTCCCTAACCTGGTTGGGTAAGAAATGGTTGGACTATTTGTCTAGTTAAATACTGCATTTATTTTGTATTCCACATGTTTCATGTCCCCAAAGTTGGTTATTTTGTAAAAGTGATGTCATGAATAGAACATTTATATGCAACAGTGTTTTCTTTGGCATGTTATGTTATTCTGGCTTGTTTGTGAGTCAATTTGTATGAGAATTTGAGCGTCAAATTTACTATATATTGTAAAAAGATGCATTTCCTTCATGGATTTTGTGGTAAGGATCCTAAACTTTGTGATGAGAATTTGCATTACATCTAGTATGCTACATCATGCAAAGCACTCATCTACACAAGTATTTCTATTTGAAGCTTGTTTGGTTTATTTTCCAAAGCCTCCTTTGTATTTTATCTTTGGCAAATATATTGCTATAGATAAACATAGTGATGTGGACAATGCCAAAAATTTCGTTGAACAAATGCAACTAGTGCACCAAGGATTACAAGAGAAGCTTGAGAAAATAAAATCCAAGTACAAATAAAGGCATGACAAACATCGAGTTGATCATGATTTCGAAGTGGAAGATCAAGTTTGATTGTATATAAACAAGGAAAGACTTGAAGGTGAACATTGTATGAGCCTCCAATGATTGATGATCATGAAAAAAATATTCAAATTACATCTATTGAATACTTTTCTCCTCAATATTTAGATGAGTTGCAAGAGGACTCAAATTTTGACAAGAGAATCTAGACTTCATGTAGAGGTAATGTGGAGTATCTTTGAGAGGGCTCAAAGGTACCAATCCTAGTAAAGCAAGGTGGATTGAGATCGCAAAAGTGAAGGAGTTGTACTCTCATTTACTTGCAGAGTAAAAGCAAAATTTTGGCGGTCAAAAAGTTCCCAATGGGGAGGTATGATCCAGGGGACCAAAATATGTTCAAAATTCAAAGAGCTCGAAATTTCTCGAAACAAATTATAAATTGTAGATCTCATCATTTTGATTCCAATGATGCTTGAATTGCCTTAATCTGACACCGCATGTGAAAGTTATCGTGTTTTGAAGATATTGGCAAACAACTAAAAAGTCATCTTGCAGGGTTGACTGGGCTACTGACTGGGCATGCCATACGCTGACATCAACAACTGATTGGGTAGGTATAATGTGCATTATGGGAAAATCACGTGCTTCCATGTGGCATGGACATACAGGACAAGGTGTCGAATTGTGATTGGTTGGTTGTGTTTTGATGTGGGTCAATGAGGAGGCACTGTGTGGCCCAATGGGAGGGCACCACATGGCCCTCATAAATCGTGCCAAAATTTGTTTGGTCGGCTAACTAAACTGATAAGGATTGACCCCATGGCCTCTCGTTAATTGATTGAATTCCCAACCGTTGTACCATGCTTGTCGCTTGATATATGGAGTCGATGGTTTTTATTTAAACCATATTGGTTATGGTGTTGGCAGGAGGGCCAGGGCACCTGGCCCCAACTCCTGATCATATGGCAGATGCGTAACCAACAATGAAGACAAAGTGGGGTGAGGTGGTTAAGCCCCAACCCCAGGTCCCATTACGTGCCACAAAACCAACACCCAAAGTGGATGACTCTAAGGCTGGAGGGGCAAGTGCGTGGCCCAACCCTTGGTCATATGAATCCACATGATCACATCTGAGGGCTATAAATTCAATGCTAAGGCCTTATTGTCATGTTTAAGGACACAACAATTTCCACCATTTGCGACTAAATCAACAATGGTCTTGAGCGAATTTGTCGATCGACGATCTGCCAAAAGGCAAAATTCATACCAGTTATCCAATCTTGTCATTTTCTAGGAAATATAATAGATAAATGGAAAAAGAGAACTAACTTGGTCATTTTTAGTCTTTTTGAGCCCAAGAAGAGCTTACACAGGGGTTTTTGGGTGTTTTGAACTAAATGGCAATATTATTTTTGTGATTTGATCACTGTATGCTAGACAATTTGCAGAGCCAAGTCCTTTTGTGTTGTAGACATAGACTACTTTGAGGCCACATAGAGACCATTTTGAGCATGGAAAGAACCTAAAAAAGGGTTTTATAGCCTTTCGGACACAATTGTAGCATCTATTTCTTCATTAAACTAACCATTTTTAGTCTATTCTCAGTATGATTGTGGGAAAAGACCATTTCAACACTTCATTATGAAGTAGTTGGATTTGTGCTTCTTGATCTCAGAATGAGTACGAGGACCTATTGCCACATTCAGTGAGAGAGTCCTTTTTATTTTGGTGCCATCATTTCTTTGCTAAAGGGAGTCAACTTGTGAGTGAGAGTTCTTTGAAGGAGAATATTTCTTTGAAGGAGGAACAAGTGCCTCTCTAGAAGGAGGTTTACTCTATGATTCGAAGGTTTGCAATGTACTCTTTTTGTTGGTGAGATCAATAAAGAGGCTTCACCATTGGAACAGGGCCCAAAGACATAGCCCAGGAGGGGTGAACTCCATTATCACATGGTTGTTCTCTTCTTCATTTTTTTACCATGTTGGATTGCATATGATTTGTTTTTTATCTTTAAGTTCATTTAAAAATAACTATTCATGGTTGAAAAAATTAGGAATTAAGTGACTGTTTAAAGACCCAAATTTATCAAGACTTGCAAAGTGTCAGAGGATGGTCAATTTTTAGATCAATATCCCATATTGCACAAGAGGTAAAGTCAAACTAATGGTCTAGGTAACCAAATTTGTAAAATTGTGAACTAGTGAGATTATCTAAGAACCCAAATTCCCAAGCTAATTAAGTGAAAATGCTATTGGGTCAATTTTGTTATTAATTTTTATGTTTTTAAGCTTCAATACAAGTGGAATAAACTTGAAATAAGCTTATTAACATGTGCTAAAATTCAGCAGAAATTTATTATTGTTTTGCTACAAGATACTTAGAGAAATTCTAGAATTGTGAACTAGTAAACCAATCCAAGTAGCTCGATGACGAATATGATTTTGAAAAGATGTTCTAATGACATATCATAGTTTTAATCGCAAATGACATAGAAAATTCACTTACTTCAATTATTTAACTAGTATAACCTACAACAAATGAAGCATGACTACTAAGTGCAAAAATAAGAAATGCAAGTGAATAAGACATGCAAAGAAGATAAATAAATTGTACAACAGGGATCTGAGGCTCTTGGGATGGCCAAGCCCAAGGATACTCAGATTATTATGAATGAAACCAAGGCTTAGAATCTGAAAATGACACCAAACTTCATTATTAGAGTCAATCCAAGTACACCCTGCTGCAAATGAAACTAGAAATGATAAATAACAAGTTTTCTTCATAAGAAGAATAAAAAATCTATGTCCCTAGAGGCTAATTCGAATTGGTACTTATACAAATTGATGGAGAAAGAATCCTCCTTGAAAGGAGGTATATTTTCCCTTCAAAATCCCTCAAAAATTGGATCGAGTTCCCAAAAGTAGGAATCTTCATTAAATACTAAGTTTTGGTTTCTCCTATAGTAGGGAATTGTTGACGTGAGCGTTAGCACACCTATGTCAACAAAGGAGAAATGACCCAGAAAAAGGCTCTTTGCACAACCCCAATTGTTTGGGATGGTCGATCACGACGGGTTTAAAGGCTCTGTTGGCCTTTGGCCTCCTCCTCCTTATGAAGAAGAAAACCGATAAGTTATCCTAAACTAAACTATACATATGGTTATCCTATACTAAGTTAAATACTAACTGAATATACCAAGTTATGTTAGAATAAATAAATTAAAATAAATTAAATTAAATAATTCTTCAAAATCCTAAGCTGAGTAAAGATAAAGAAACTGTAAAAGTTATCATACTGTTATGAAATCAAATTTATATTACAACATTTACAATATAATACAAAAACAAAATTAGGCTAAAATGTTGATGTAACTAGCACAATAAGAAGAAATGAGACTATTATAGTATAATGATTGTATTCTTTTTCTAAAAGAAAGAAATCAAAGTTAATCCTATTATTAACAGAAGGAATAATTAATTCTTTCATTAATGTAATAAAGAACAAAATGAACAACTGCAATAAAACATCAAATTCATATTGTTAAGTAAACACAATATTAAACTTTGTTTGTTTTACAAATTAGTTATATGCTAAGAAAATATAGAGAACTACTATAACTGGCTTACAATGAATGCTTGCCTAAGACTTATGAGAGAAGGAATATAAAAAATGAATAATATATTTTTAAATAAAATTCAAGCCTTCATTGGTAATCAATCAACCAAGTCAATTAATCACCAAATCAAAACTAAAATCAATTATTCAGATAACATTCACAATTAACAAACCACTACAAATTCATTTAAAAGAAGCAGATCGTATAATTAGCTTGATAATCTTTCAAACCAACTAACTATCGAAATAAAATTGTCCTTCTTAGGACATGAGTCGCTGAAGATGAACAATTGATTTATAAAAAATTAAATAAACAAATCTGAGTATATAAAATTTAAATGAAAGAGAAAAGTAACTACAAGAATTCACTTGCCAACGCACAAAGTCAATTGATAGACACATTTTTTTTTTGCAAGTCAAAAGGTATTACGAAATTGTAACAATGACTATGGAAATAAAAGGAAAACAACACCAACAGAATCACACCACATCAAGATGTATGAAATTATCATTAATTCCATAGTCAAACAAAGTAATTCTATGTTTAAGAACAATTCCTCTTTCACCCTACGGCCCCCATCCCTCCTCTATTCAAAATGAGGAGTTTATATACAAATGCTTTTTAAACAATTATATCCTATTAGAATTAAGACTTAAAACTATATCATTACAAAATAATGGAAATTGTTTTTTTTCTGGCCTCATGGCCAATCATAAACCAACAAGTGACGAGAAAAATAAGTAACAAGAGAATTGTCGCTAGCTTGTTCCAATTTCAGACATATCCATCCCGTTAGCAAAGAAACAATGTATCTGACCAATGAAATCAGTCGTGATAAATATAAACAAGTAGTGAAGAAAAAGATATAACAAAAGGTAAGGGTGCTATAAAATTTATAATTATGTATCATCTCTTTCTAATTTTAGAAAATTGAAATGAAAACAAAATCCTACCTCGTCAACTATTTGCAAGAATAAGAAACTAAAGCTTTATTTAGTATCCTATGATTTCAAAGAAATTACCACCTTTACCCTAGTAGATTTTACTATAATCTGTGTATCTAACCCTTGTGAAGTTTCAATAGATTTAGCTGAATTTCGTTGCCTTAAATTTTCATGAAATTTATAAGTAGCTCTGAGTTGTTCATTCTCCCTAGTAACTTCTCAATTAAATGAGTTAGTTGTGGAACACTTACAAGATATTGTTGGTGCCAATAAAGGTCCAACAAAGCTTTAGCTGCGACTTTATGTGTGTTCTTTTCTGACTTAGATGTGACATTGGCATCACATGGAATGCCATGTTCCTTGGTAAACTCAGGCCTGACCTTCTTAAACTGGGATTCCTCAAGATCAACAATACTTTGATTCGAAGGGGGTTTTATCTTATTACACCGCATTCAAGAAAAATTTATATTCAATAATTTTTCCTTTATATGTGTATTACTATCTTGCCTTGATTGACTGTTTGTGTACTCTTCTATAGGTTCAGGAATGAAGGGATCTAGCAGGGGTTCATCCCTAATAGGTTCATGAATGAAGGGATCTAGTAGGGGTTCATCCATGACAGGTTCATGAATGAAGGGATCCAGCAGGGTTTCATACCTGACAGGTTCAGGCTTATCCCGCCAAAAGGATCTCCTTCTAACCTCGTTCTGTGTTACAGGAATGTTTTTAAATCTACTTTTTTCTACAATGCAATTTAGTGGTTTTAGGCTCTAAAGACTTATCCCCTTTTCCAATAGAAGAAACTATTTCTGAAGTAGACTCGAGGTAATTAAAATTAAAATCATCACTGAAGGCTCAAAGTAATTTTTATATGGCACGGAACCGATATTTGGAGAGACCTAAGAGTGAATTTCCTTGGTGGGGGGGTTTTGATGAAAACCATTTCTCAATAGAAAATACTCCCAATCTAACCCCAATTTACCCAACTAGTATTTAACTAAAATAACAATAAGACTATGATGGACTAGAGAACGATGTACATTAGGGAGACACTTTTGATATGTCGAGGACGTTTTAACCAAACTCATGTAAAAATAAAAAGAAATTTAATGGTTACCTCAAAAACACCATTAATAATCTGATATGATACAGAAAGAAAGGCTATATCGACCTTCACAGGTAATATAACTTAGCAGAAACATCATCATATTTTTCTACACGGATTTTAAATAGGATGTAGGCATACCTTTAATGTCATAAGTGTATCCCCTCCTGGCCAAAAATTTCCTGAATAGAATTTCCTTGAACCTTTTATTCTTTGACTAAACTTCACCCTCCAATGACAGCAGGTGGCTTGTGCAATGAACTTCACATCCACCAAAAAATCAACATCTCCTACTTTAACCTTATGGTCATTAAAAGAATAAGTGAATTCCTCAATAACTGCCCTTTTATAGCCCTGAAACAACAAAAAATCAACATCTCCTACTTTAACCTTATGGTCATTAAAAGAATAAGTGAATTCCTCAACAACTGCCCTTTTATAGCCCTGAAACAACTTAAAGAATTTGAACCAATTGGATGCTCGAGAAATCTTGACACAATCATCATATGCTTCCCAAAAATAATTTCTTTTCATTTCAATTTAGGTCACTCGAGACATGAATGAGTGCAACCTACATTCAGACCAGGTTCAAAATTAACATGCTAACCATGCAACTTGAAAAGCCCTAGAAAGCCTTTACCTATCCCTTCGACAATGAAAAAACTAGAAGAGAATGACATCGATGAAAATGGAATAACCCTTGAAAACCCTAGCTAATCATGAATTCAAGATGAGGTACAATCGTGATAGGCTCTAAACATTCTCATTTGTCGGATACCTATAGGTGCTAGGGATCGACTGTTGGTGTGCTAACACCGACTTTGATAAACCTGCTATAATCATTACCCAACCTTTATATGCACATATCGATGATTCGAGAGAGTTCAACATACAAGTCTAAAGTCATAACTTTGTTTATTGTAACATTCACCTTATTTATTGAAACACTTAATCAATATCCCAAAGAGTAAGTCATGCATTAGGTTATGAAATTATTAACAATCATGTGAGACCAATAATATTTGGACCAAATTTTCTGGGGATATCCCGAAAGGATAATCCAATCATTATTATATGTATAAGTTATAACAACAAGGTCTTAATCATAGGTTAATTCATATAGTTTATGTATTAAAACAAGTTACAATATTCAAACCACAAAAGCAGAGGTTGATAAACATTGAGTTGGGGTTGTTACAAAATTTCTCAAATTCTATAGTGGCCTTATTTTCTTTTCATGTGAATGTCCGAATGCACAAATCACTGACAACCTTTAGAATAATATCAAGAGTTTTAACAATAAGAACAAGGCAAACCGAGTGATTACCAAGAAATCAAGATTCAAAGCATAAACCGATGTCCATGGGTAAAATGAAAAATTCTTAGTAACATAAGATATATACAAGCAATCTAAAATCAAAAAGTAAAAACAAGGCAAATGGATAGGGGCCCATATCTTTAAGCAGTGAATGAGAGGGGAGGTGGTTGGCCTGCCTACAGGAACACATCCCTAGATTTTCTCAATCAGTGGAGCTCCAAAATTTTTCAATAATTTCATGATATATTATTCATTTATTGGTCCATCCTGTAGTAGGGAGTGAGTCCCTAGATTATTTCACCTTCCAAATCTTCAAAATCTGCGCAATATTCTCACAATATTCTACAAAAATAAATAATATTAGGCAAATAATAAGCAAGGATAAGTAAAATTCCCAAGGAATCATTAATACTATGAATTAACTCTATGATGTGCAAGTAAATGGGGTCAAATACATATTTTAAGTGTCCAGAAATAATCTAATGGGCCTAATAAAATTTACAATTATGGGGCCCATCATCTCATCCCTACTGGAACTATTTCTCACTCCTGAGAAACTCAGTTCTTTTCCTTTTGACTATCCTCCACTTTCCTTTGTTGTTGTGGTGTCTTTGTCTGCTCTACTATCATCTATCCTGATGATTTCATTTGTTCTTTGAAGTTTTGGGCAGAATTAGCCTCTCATAGCACCTGATATTCTTCCTATATCACTCTGTACAAAATCCTGTAGCACTCTGTATAGAATCCTATAGCATCGTGTGTTCACTCCTTACAAAAAGAAAGATTTATTGGAACTAATTGCCACATTTCTTGATCATTTTTCCCAATGTATTCTTATAGGTAAAATGGTGATCCTGTTGATATCACTTTCCTTGAAATGTATTTCCAATTCTCCCATTGTTGTCACAAACTCTTGGTCACTTGGATTTCTTTGGTTGACTATAAATTCCAATGCAAGTTCAACATCATACCCCTTTAATTTTTCAAGGAACCCATATAACTACAATTTTGAAAAATTGTGAGTAATCTTTGGTTGTGGAATGTCTTTGGATTTTGCTTGGATCACATAGTTTCTCTCCCACAAAGATCTAGGTGTTCCTTATGCTTCCCACGAATCACTCTAAGGGTTTCTCTTGATATTTTTCCCTCCTAGCCTTTGTGAAAAATCCTTTCAGAGCACAATTCGTTAGGGGAAGGAAAAATTTCCTGCCCAATGCAAAAAATTTCATTTCCCTACTATCATGCTCAATCCACAAGAAAAACTCATACTCCCATTGCCTTTTGTTATCAGATATTTGCTTTAGGACGTTCGATGGGAAAAAATGATCATTGTGCAGGCTTCTTGTCCATAGGAGATGAGGAAAAATAGGTACTTAGACAATCCTGTAGCACTTGAGAGTGATCCTATAGCACAGAGTCCGAATCTTGTAGAAAAATTCCTCAATCCTTTAACGACTATCTCCTGATCTTATATCCCCCTTTGTAGCATTCTATAAGACCTATGGTATAGGTATCTCGCCTCCTGATGGTGGTAACGAGCCTCCTTTCCTTTATGGTGTTAATACCATCAAGATGTTTCTTGCTCATAACTCTTTAGACTAACCACTAAATCCTTATAAATATATTTGATAAACAACATGGTTTATAACTTTGATGACTAAAGACCTGTGCCCTTTGGAGTAATTATCACTATGCAACTCTAATGATCCCTATAACAAAATAGTTACGTCATACCCTGACTTCATGGAATTTGCTTCACTGTATCATGTAATTGCAGTTGAATTTGGACTCGAATGGTAACCTTGTAACAAACGCTTTTTTATGAGCAACAAAGCTCCTTTTCTTCTTAAGGGTGATGAAAACGAGGTTGATGATGATGAAAATGAGGTTGGTGGTGATGAAATAAATTTAGATGAAAATGAGGCTAGGTAAATATTGAGTTTGGCCAAGAATTTAGCTTGTGGATGGCTGCCTTTATTGACACTGGATACTTAGACACACATAAGAGAAATTACATAACACTCATGAAGCCCAAAGGATTCGATTACATAACCTGCCTACCTGTGAAGCTACTTGATGGTGTTGATGCTTTGGATTGAAGACTTGTTTTTCAGGTGTTGTTTGAGCCAAATATTGTGCATCGATAAAAAATAAACATAAATATTGGAAAAGATAAGGGGATGTGCTCGCAACAATAGGAAGTTATTGCAAGTGCCACATGGAGGCCTGATTTTTCATTGATGGCTATTGTTAGAGGTTTGCTTATTCATGACTGGCTCCTTGGTTCCATGGATGGATTTTATCGTCCTTCTTGCATGGCTCCAACCTTCCTTTTTCATGCTACTAGAATCTTATTCAAATGCAATTTATGATGTCAAGGCTCTCCCTGCCTCTTCTCTTCAATTCTTGCTAAATAGTGGTGGTTTTGTTTGGCTCTTGAAGGCTACTATAGGAAACTAAGTTTCATGTAACAGTCACAAAGACTCTAGGTAAGGTTATGTTACATGTAACTATGGCTAAAAGCAAGAAGTGGATGGATCAAATGCTGATTGTGATGAGGAGACAAAATCAATGCATGGAAAAGTGCCAAATTTTGAAAGTGATGGAAATAAAAATGTTAATGATTGGATTGATGGGGAAGGTAATTAGGAGTATAAAGATATTTATTTTCCACAAATAATGATAAAAACCTAATCCAGGGGGCTCCAGAGACACACACAAGACAAAGAGGGCTTATGAACGCTCAAAAATCAAAGTGATCAGAATGATTTCGGACTAGGACTAGAGTGAAGATCTCGTCGTCTTGATCGCAGCAATGTGAATGGTTCGTTAAACCGAGTCCATATGCGAAATTTAGAAGCAGTCAAAGTTCGGTTGACTGTTTTCTCACTCGGGAGGCTTAAGGAAGCCACAATTTGGACAGAACCCAGCCACCAGATTCCGGCCAACCTTGGCCAGATTCCAAGCGAATTTGTGGCCCAGTTAATTTATCTCCTTCGACCCAAAATCCGAATAATTTTAAAAGGGACCTTTTTTTTTAAATAAATATAAATAAATAAATATATATATATATATATATATATATATATCTGTGTGTGTGTGTGTGTGTGGTGGCGGGCCACCACCCCCGCCACCCCTCATATCCCATAACAAAATATGTTTAAAAAAAGGGGCATGCGGCCATGACCCCACCGCCCCTAGAACCACCCAACACCATGTGAGGTGGGCGACCATGACCCCGTCACCCCTCACACCATGGCTCAACGTAAACGGAGCGGGGATTTGGGTGGGTTGGCCTTGGGGCACATACCCAACCCCAACACACCCAATCAACACCACCGAAAAATTTGACGGGAGGTTAGTTAAGGGTGTCAGTGGCGGTTGAACCTGCCTGGCCCACGTGGTCAGCCCCCAAGCGGGCAGCCCCATGTAATACAACAAACATACCATAAATACAATGTACCATGTACCATGAATGAACCATGTACAAACCAACGCGCATGTAACGAGCACTCCACGGAACCAGTGACAAGGGATGGGGTTCAAGCCACCAAAACAGTGGACCCGCCACTCGATAATAAACTCAAAAAAAATTTATATGTGTGTGGTTTCAATTTTGAAAACCGTAGTGTATAAAAAAAGGGAGGGGCGGGGTTTGACCACCTAACCCCTCCTTAACAAACGACTATTTTACGAACATGCCAAACAGACTTCATTGGAATATCCTCCTGGAGAAATTTTATATAAAACAGTCCATTTGCCCAGTGTGCCCAAGGATGGAGGAACCAGGAGTGGGCACAGAATTCGAGGCGAATTTTTTTTTATTAATTTTTAATGCAGGTGGAACCATGACTGAGCAAAATTTCCAGGAGGGTGAAATTTTTGTAGTGTCCAAATTGGACAAATTTTATGTCGATCCTACAGCTCTCACCAACACAAACCCGATGGCACAGTCAGTTTCTTAATATGAGCAGCCGATTTGTAGAGGACCTGGAGGAGGGAATCTTTAAGGAATCTGGGGGGAATATAAAAGATTCCTTGAGCCCCAAATTCTCACTTTCTCATAATTCAGAAATTTGACAGTCGATTTTGCACTATTCGACACCACAAATCTGATGGTCTCTTCAGTTTTTCTATTTTCTCATTATATTTTTCAGCCACTTTTCTAAGTGAAGTGAAGGTGTCAACATTCATGTGCAAGCAGTCATTCCATGTGATTCAATGTCGTGAGATCGATGGTCTGAACAGCTTAAGCAGTTTGACATTTGCTTCTTCAGATGGCCCTTGGATGTGAGGTATATGCAGTGTGTTCATGTACTTCTTTTGATATGCATTTTGTTGCACAGATCCCTGTTTGATGCTTGATGTGGGATCTTATTTCTTACTTGTTTTCATGATTCCTACTTGATGTGATGCAAGGTCATCTGTGTGATGTACTTGTTGTCATGATTCGTCATGTTGTGTTTTGGGATCCCTTTGTTCTGTGTAATCATGTTGTCATCATGTATGTTTGCATTAAGATCCCTTTTATGCCATGTTGGCGGGATGATCATCATGCATGAGTTTTGTGTCATACTAATAGGAGTCTTTTGACTTAGAGTTCCTATAGTGGAACATCTCTTGGATCCACTCCTGCATGAGGGCATTTTCCTTATATGATAGCGACATCACCTCTATGTACATCATCACTATTGACAACACTTAATGCAGCGGCCTACACCATCTTAACACCAGGGCCCAGAGACGTAGTCCCTCCTAGACGAACTCCGTTATCAACTACTTATGTTTTCATGTGTTGATGATTTTTGTGTTCCTCTTCTTTACAGCATGTAGATGTATTCATTTATGTTCTTTTAAAAATGCAATTTAACGCATCACGAAAGTAAAAGGTCTTGGAAGGGTCCTTTGTCACACTCGGACCTGGATCAAGTGGTATCAGAGTGGTCTTTGCATGGATATGAATTGCGGCGTGAACAATGGAACGTGCAACGACAGAGGATGAAAAAGCGATGTACGAGACCATGCTCAAAATTTCCAAAAGAGTGGAAATAATGTATGAAACTCTACAGAAACAGACAGAGGAAAAGGATCAATTACAGCTTCAGTTGCAATCCACAGAAGAGGCCTTAGAAGAACTGAAGCACAACAACCAAAACCTTCAAACAGAGAACGTCGAACTGAAGATGCGTCTACATGAAGAGAAAGAAGAAAAACATAGTTTGTTACAACAACTACAAGAAAAGGATGAGGCCTTAGAAAAGTTGCAGCGTGACCCATGTAAGGTAAAAATTAGTTCTCCAAATTCATGTATGTGTCCTGATGATGATTTCACTATTTTTGAAAATCATACCACAAGAATTGGCTCCAAACTGTTGAAGGAAATGCAGTATGAAGGAAAAGGCTTGGGCATTAATGGCTAAGGCATTGTCAACCCCATCAAAGTAGAAGAATTACCTTGTCGAACAGGACTTGAATATGTCAGAAAGGAAGTTGGGGAATGCACCAAGATAGTTAGCGAACCACCAACAACGGATGATGAGAAGCCATCATCAGTCCTTTCCAAATCGACAGAGAAGGTAAAATATGTTGATTTCCTTACAGTTTCGTCGTCACATAGTATGATTTTTGTTGGAGATTTGGAGATCCCAATTATAGGGACAAACATGAGGCTCCTTACAAGGACGAGGCATGACGAGGAAGAAAAATTGACGTTAATAACCAAGGCATAACTCAACCATTGGAGGTTGGGAAGAGACCTCAATTTGCAGGCTCGAGATACACTGAAGGAGAATGCTTGAAGGTGTCAGATTCTTTTGAGGCATCGTTGAAATCTTCAAGGAAAGAGAATGATGGGAACACATCCCCATCATCCCATGGCAATGCCCATTGTAAGGAGAGAGTTGAGGCAAGCTCTCATCGCCATACTTACACGAGAAACAACAGGGAAAGGTATAGTCACTCTCGATATTCGAATGTCCATTTCGATTATGATCATGTTGTTAATGATGAATGTAAAACATGGCATCGAAAGACATGTACATTATGTCGATTACGTAACCATACATTTTCAAAGTGTTGGAAAAGAATGACATAACACAAAAGGATGAGGGGGGAATACCCTCTCAACAGCAGGTAAAGAAATAGGTTAAGCAAATTTGGAGGAAGAAGATATATTGCAGTCATTGCAACAAAAGTGGCCACCAAAGAGCCACATTTTGGAGGCTCCATCCAGAGCAACGACTTAAAAACATAGCGACAGTACATGAACCAGATGAAACAGTTGTTTGACAAACGAATGCGCCACAAGGAGGCAACCCATTCACGTTGATAAGTGAAAAATGGTTTCTATATATGTTAGCATTTCATGGTCGTGCTTTTGTAAATAATTTTTTGCGATTTAAAAGGTAAAAGTGATGATGAGTTTTCCATCACTTGTTTAGCAACAATGATGTCTGGTCTTATTTTGTGTGAAAGTGATGCCGTGTTTCCATAACTTGTCAAGGGAACAATAGTGATTGACATTACTTTTGTAAATCATGTGTTGCAGTGATGATGAGTTTTCCATCACTTGTTGAAGCAACAATGATATGCTAGACTTCTTTTCATAGCTAGGGTATTGCATCCATCTTGTTGTAAACTTGACCATCGAGTATGTGTTATAAACTCGTGACAAGTGTGGGACACTTGGGTCATTAGTTGGTCATGAAATTCAAAACAATGTACTACAGGTTGCAGAAGTAGCAGGTGTCGACTCATCACTTACGGCTCCAAAGAATAAAGGTGAAGGAGATGTAAGTGAGACCTTTCAGGACGCTTGTGATGCAAACAAGGTACAGAGAAGTTGTAGATTGTTTTTCATGCTTTTGGAGGACCAAAAGATCCTCAGTGGGGAGGATTGATCCAGGTGGCTCCAGAGACACACACAAGGCAAAGAGGGCTTATGAATGCTCAAAAATAAAAGTGATCAGAATGATTTCGAACTAGGACCAGAGCGAAGATCTCATCATCCTGATCGTAGCGATGTGAACGGTTCATCAAACCAAGTCCGTATGCAAAAGTTAGAAGTAGTCAAAGTTCGGTTGACATTTTGCTCACTAGGCAGGCTTAAGGAGGCCAAAATTTGGACAAAACTCGGCCACTAGATTCTGGCCAACCTAGGCTAGATTCCGGGCGAATTTGTGGCCCGTTTAATTTGTCTCCTTCGGCCTAAAATTTGAATAATTTTAAAAGGGCATATTTTTTTAAAATAAAAAATTAAAAAATATATATATATGTGGTGGCGGGCCACCATCCTTGCCACCCCTCATATCCCATAATAAAATATGTTTAAAACAGGGGCGGTTAGCCATGACCCCGCCACCCCCGAACCACTCAACACCATGTGGGGTGGGCGACCATGACCCCGCCACCCCTCACACCATGGCTCAACGTAAACGGAGCAGGGATTTGGGTGGGCCGCCCTTGGGGCACGGACCCAACCCCAACACACCCAATCAACACCACCAAAAAATGTGATGGGAGGTTAGTTAAGGGTGTCAGCGGGGGTCGAACTTGCCCAGCCCACGTGGCCAGCCCCCAAGCGGGTGGCCCCATGTAATACAACAAACATACCATAAATACAATGTACCATGTACCATGAATGAACCATGTACAAAACTACGTGCATGTAACAAGCACTCCAAGGAACCAGTGGCAAGGGATGGGGCGCGGGCCACCAAAAAAATGGACCCGCCACCTAATAATAAACTCAAAAAAACAAAATATATGTATGTAGCTTCGATTTTAAAAACTGTAATGTATAAAAAAGGGAGGGGCAGGGTTTGACCACCCGACCCCTCCTCCAACATGCCAAACGGACTTCATTGGAATATCCACCCGGAGAAACTTTATATAAACCCTTCCATTTTCCCAGTGCGCCCAAGGATGGAGGAACCAAGAGCGGGCACGGAATTCGAGGCTACATTTTTTTAATTAATTTTTAATGCAGGTGGAACCATGATTGAGTAAAATTTCCAAGAGGGTGAAATTTTTGTAGTGTCCAAATTGGACAAATTTTATGTCGATCCTACACCTCTCGTCAAAACGAACTTGATGGCACAGTCAATTTTTTGATCTAAGCAGCCGATTTGCAAAGGAATCAGAGGAGGGAATCTCTAAGGAATCTAGGGGGAATCTAAAAGATTTCTTGAGCCCGAGATTCTCACTTTCTAAGAATTCAGAAATTTTACAGTTGATTTTTCACCATTCAACGCCACAAATTTGGTGGTGCATTCAGATTTTCTATTTGCTCAATCTATTTTTTGGACACTTTTCTAAGTGAAGTGTAGGTGTCAGTGTTCATGTGCAAGCAGTGATTCCATGTGATTCGATGTCGTGAGATCGATGGTCTGAACAACTTCAGCAGTTTGACATCTGCTTCTTCAGATGGCCCCTGGATGTGAGGTATATCTAGTGTGTTCATGTACTTCTTTTGCTATGCATTGTGTTGCACAGATCCCTATTTGATGCTTGATTTGGGATCTTATTTCTTACTCGTTTTCATGATTCCTGCTTGATGTGATGCAGAATCATTTGTGTGATGTACTTGTTGTCATGATTTGTCATGTTGTGTTTTGATATCCCTTTGTTCTATGTTTATGGGATACTCATGTTGTCGTCATGTATGTTTGCATTGAGATCCCTTTTATGCCATGTTGGTGGGATGATCATCATACATGATTTTTGTGTCATACTAATAGGTAGTGGAACATCTCTTGGAGCCACTCCTGCGTGAGGAAATTTTCCTTGTATGATAATGAAATCACCTTTATGTACATCATCACTATTGACAACACTTAATGTAGCGGCCTACACCATCTTGACAGCGGGGCCCGGAGACGTAGTCCCTCCTGGATGAACTCCATTATCAACGGCTTATGTTTTCATGTGTTGATGATTGTCGTGTTCCTCTTCTTTAGAGCATGAAGATGTATTCATTTATGTTCTTTTAAAAATGAAATTTAACACATCACAAAAGTAAAAGGTCTTGGAATGGTCCTTTGTCACACCCAGACTTGGATCAAAACCAGATCTGAATTTTTTCTGTAAACATGCTAGAAATTTATGGGGAAATTTTGGGTCAAAAATGAAAGTGCTTGAATTCCAATTTTGACTTGGGGAATGGATAGAATATTAATTTATAAGGTCAATGATTCATTCCCCAAATAAAATTAATAAACAAAAGTTGTTTCTGTAGCTTTTTGCTAAGAAAAACCTATAAACAAGACTCTAACGAGCTTGAAATGATGGTGTAGGGTGGGAAAAATGTTTTGGCAATAGGTGGGAATACTCTTTTGAGTTCAAAGACATCTTCCTCCCCTCCAAAAATCGAAAAATTGGCCTTTTTGTGTCTTTTTAATGAGACTTCCTGTATCTTGTAGAATTTCGAGACCATGCTGTGAATGAGATGGAAATTGATGAAATGGAAGGGAAAAATGTATGTAATCATGTTAGGAGGATGGAGAGGGGTGAATTGACCTTGCCCTGGTCCTTCTTGAGTAGTTTTCACAGGAGGTAAGAAGCTCAAGGTTTACTATTTTTTACTTTATGCTTGAATCTCTACTTACTATTATTTATTTATTTTCTTTTTGTGGCACTGACCTATTTCTTTTCCTTGGGAAGGAAGGGGAGTACCTGCATGCAAACACATAGATGCAACTTGAACATTTTTTTTTTTCATTTTTTTCCCTTACTTTTCATTTTTTTCTTTAGGCCTATTAGCTGCCTTAGTGAGGTTTTCAACTAGTAGGTCTGCCTAGGTGCCTTAAAAGAGTTTTCACCTAGGATATTACTATTTTTTTTCTTTTCAACTCACTAAAAACCTCACAAATATTTTCAACTAGTGAGTCGATCTCAAGCACTTCAAAGGAGGTTTTCACCTGAGATATTTATTTTTTCTATTTTTTTTAAGCATATAAATACTTCCAATGGAGCATGTATGTACCAAGAATACAAATATACTCATATGAATGTTTGAAAATGGTGTTTTGATATATACCAAAATGCGAGAGATCAACTCTAGATGAGATCATGAATTGTTGAAGAAGAGAATGCTACTGCAACTTTATGATTGTATGGAACCAAATTTCAATATAGTTGTGATGCTCATAGTTCACTTTCTCATTTGGATTACTTTATGTGTCCTCTTCTACCATGCCATTCAAATATTCTTCTTTTTTTTATTATTCTCTTGAACACACAAAGAATCTGACGGTAAGCGTAATGGAACTTTCTCAATATCTGATTCTAATGTCTTCTCTCTATCAAATGAAGACCATTATTCTTTGGTATCCTCATTTGAATCTTCTTTTTTTGGATGTTGTCCTTCAATGACATCAAGATAATCTCTTTTTCACAATACTCTTCCCGATCTAGGGTGAATACCATTTATATCATCAGGATTTGTTTGGAACTGTTGTGACTCAACCTTATAAGTGGATTGAGTTACTTCATTGTTTGGGTTCAGAAATGGTTGTACAAGTAGTTGAGTGGGAGTGGATCTTTAAGATGGATGTGGTTGATGTCATGGTTATGGTGGAGGTGGACGGTATGGATAGGATGGAGTTGGGTATGGAGGATATTGAGGAAAATATTGTGAATATTGTGGATTTCTCCCATAAGTTCCTTGCCAACCTTGTTTCGAGGCTTGCTTTTGGGGTTGAGATGGCCAAGGTTGCCAAGAAAAGGGTGTGTTCCAATTACTTTGAGATTCTTGTGTGTATTCTTGAAATTGTGAATTAGGTTCTTGCATCATATCGGGTTGACTAGGATTCCACGGTAGTCTTGGAGCTACATAACAAAGCCGCTTTTATGTTTGATTTTCTCCATTATAGTCCTAGTAAACTTCCTTCAACCTTAGTAATGATGGGAAGTATTTAGTAGCATGTGATTATGCACAAATAACAAAAATTTCAGCATTCTCTTTTTGCTCATTTTGAATTCTTAACATATCTACTTGTTCACTTAGATTTATAAGAATTTCAGTTTTAAAGTTATCTAGAAATTACCAAGTTCAGATTGACTTACTGATCTCAATGTTGATTTACTTACTCTTTCCCTTCCTTTTGATATGCGCTTGCATATTTCACAAATTTATTCAAATGATAATTAGTATACATCACCTCTACTCATTATATCAAGGAGATTAATCTACTCATCTCTAATTGTTCTAAGTAAGAGGGTTTTTAGTGTGTTAAGTATTAAATGATGTAATTTTTCCCTCTTAACATTATACATAAATCTCTCTATTAGATCCTCAAGGCTCTCATCTTATTTTTGTTTCATTCTAAATATTTCCTCTTTAAGATCATGATATTTATATTTTTCTAGAAATATCATTTACATATCATTTCATGATCTTATTGAATTAGTCCCTAAATTCATGAACCATTAAAGAGATCTATCCTTCCATGTTGTCGAAAATAGCCTCAATTTTTTAAAGTTTAATAAGTAACCATAAGATCTAAAAATTATTTCAAATTCAAAGAGAAATGTTTCCGGATCTTCAAACCACATACCATGGAAGTTGGGAAGAAAAGATGAAGGGATGCTGTTCATATGAATGTTGATATCAATATCTTGAATGGGAAATCCAAGTGGATCTTCTTCATTGTCATCATCTCCATCCATTTCTTCTGCCTTCTCTACCACCTATTCTTTTTCTACCTACAAAAGTGGATGGTGATGTGGTTCTTACTGCACCACATGGTCAAATGGGGGGTTTTAGTGTTGGAGAAGTATTTTTATGTTTTTATAATTTTTTTTGAATGAGAATGCTAATGCAATTTTTTGTTTTTGTTTTTGTAGAAATTAAAAGAAATTAATCAACTATGGAAGAAAATAATGCATACTTTGACACCTCCTCGACAGTGACGCCAAAAATGTTGAGTCCTAGTGTTGCAACAATAATGTTTCAACTCCCAATGCTACCAACTTTAATTATCAACTTGGGGTTCATACAAACTTAAGAGGTCTCGACATTATGTGTGCAACATGCAATGTGTCATTATTTCATTGATCTGATGTAATGAAGTGAATTGAGATGTGTAGAGACCATTTTGCATAATTACAAGGAAGGAAGCAACTGAACTTAACTTTACAAGAAAGAAGCAATTGAAACTTTACTCGTCCTAATGTATCAAGGAAACTCTAATATGTTTGCAGAAACCACCACTTGCTCAAAATGATCAATGCAAATTATTTCTATGCTATTTAACTCATGTTCAAAATAGTAAATCCCAATTGCTTAAAGCTATGATGACAAAAAAATGATGTTCAAAAGGTATATGATCTCTTCCATTTGGATTCCAAGGTTTGGGGGTGTTTCAAAGTGATGAAAAGTGAAAAATAGGCTTAAGAGGCAATTCTGGCCAAGTTTGGATAAGTTTTGCGAAGTGCTACAAGATGATACATGATTACATCTAAAAGAATTCTAAGGACTCTAGAAGTGATATGAAGGTGGGGAATATGGTTAAAGGATGTAGAAGAGTGTAGAGGACCTTTCCAAGCTTATATCTACTCAAAAATCCATCTTGCACAAGGGGAAAAGTCAAACTAATGGTATAGGTAACCAAATTTGCAGAATAGTGAACTGATCTAAGCACCCAAATGCCTAAGCTAATTAAGTGAAAATGCTATGGTGTAATTTTTTTATTAAGTTGGATGTTTTTAAGCTTTAATACAAGTGGAATAAACTATAAATAAACTCATCAACATGTGCTAAAATTCAAAAAATCTTTATTATTGTTTTGCTATAAGTTACTTCTAGAAATTCCATAATTATCAACTAGTAAACCAATCTAAGTAGCTCAATGATGAATATGATTTTGAAAATATGTTCTAAGGATGTATCATACATGTAACTATATAAATGACCTAAAAAACCACTAATTTCAATCATTTAACCAATATAACTTACAATAAATGAAGCATGAATACTAAGTCCGAAATATGAAGTGCAAGAATAAGAAATGCATGTGTACAAGACATTAAAAGAAGATAAAGAAATTGTACAACCGAGATCTAAGTGTAGAAATTCCCACTATAGATCAACAGATTATGTAATATACTAAAACACAATACAAGATCTACTTCTACAACACTTTTCGGAAGCTTAATCAAATTGAACACGATCAATGAGAACACATATAACTAAGAATTGAGAAATCAATCACACATAACATGAAGAAATAACCCGGGGAAAGCCTCAGCCTAAAACCCCAACTATGTATTATCATACAAGTGGAAATATAGTCTGGATTACAAAAATAATCAGCTCATAAGCTATCCTACTCTCTTTGCAATCCCTCTGCTGCTCATGGACAATCAAAGGCCTCTCTCAAACCTTCTCCTCTTCCATCCAAGCCTCCTATTTCTTTGCACAATTTTTCTTGGGGTCCAGTGAAGCCACATGTGTGAATTGGCCTCTTCACACACTCACTAACCTCTGATCTAACTGCGTAGTCCTAAATGAGATAAATCCTTCTCCATGGATGAGTTTCCTTTATAGGAAAAATCCATCCAACTGATAGTACACTATCCCTCCTCTGATCTCAACTGGGTCTCTATATGAACTGACATGCATGAGTTATTCATGAGAGAATATTCAGTTATCTGAAGAACAACAGTTACATGCATGCAAGAATTAACTAACTAAACTCACATTAATTTAAACAAACTGTTTAAATCAATCTAACTGGACTTGACTCAGTTAACTGAACCAACTAATTACATCTCAAATTACAACTCATCCATATCTCTTTAACTGAGGGATAAATTCCTCAACTAATAGAGAAACTGTTGCATGTCCTCACATAGACTTCATGTTTGATTTTTTACAACTAATTAACTCATGGTGAATTAATTAATTTATTTTACAAACAACTTCTAAGATCAAATTCGAATTTTACTTCACTATTTTAGTTCAGGGACTAACTAAAATAGGAATCTATCCCGAACTACTAAAAATAGCATTGCTATTTTTAGCACTTCCATTTTTCATTCCTTGTTGCTCAGTCCAGCACTGGTACCTGAACTGCTATTTATAGTAGTGCTATTTTTAGAATTTCTTGTTACCATTTTCAACACTCCCTCTCAACAAGAAAGACATTCAACTCGAACCCGATCCTGTACCTTTGGAATGTTGTGCATGCAACACTTCTACCAAGTGTGGTTTCTCGAGCAACTCTAGAAACAAAAAACTCCCCACTGACCTCTCTGTTGGGCTAGAAACATACTCTGATGCTGAAGCTATACCTGTTTATGACAAGTGCTCCCTCTCTGACCTCTAAGCTGCTGCAACACTCCATGCATCTCACACCATTGCACACATCTCTGTGCCATCCTGCACTGGTGCAACACTCCTATGCCTCTTGCATTGATGCAGCATGCTAGCTCTACACAATCCTGGAACTCCTGCACTGTAGCACTCTTTTCTGTTCCATCTGCATCTATCTCTACCCACTCAGTAAGTCTTGCTACTCCTTGTCGGGGCTTTCGTAGGAAGGTCAAATCAAAGAGGTTGGGTACCTCAAAGATCCTGCCCCTATTCCAGCCTTCTTGGGACGATCTCTCCACATCACCCCACCTCCTACCTGGAGGTATGGGTGCATGTGATCCCTCTGCCCACTTGGCTCGAAATTTCCCCCTATTGGAGGTCTCTACACGAGTGGATGCCTCCACTCGGTCTCCTCTCGGCTTCACCAGTCTACTCCACAACCTCTTGAAGTTGCTTCACCAATCGTGGCTCCTCCACAATCGTTTGATACTTCTCCTGTGGCTGAATGTTGAGAGGTAATGTACTCTCCATCTCAACCACCAAGTCTCCATTAGTTTCCTTGCTCCTCAAGGCTTTTCATACATCTTGAACCTCAAGAGCATACAGGTTCTTGACTCGTGAACTGATCTACTTCACCTGTCTAGTGATGATGTGTCTAAGGAAAATCTTTCCCTTACTGAAGACTACATCATAGCCTCTGTCTTCTAGCATCGCGAGCAACACTAAATTTATCTTCAATCCTGGTACATACTTAACATCGGTCAAGGTAATATGAGCTCCATGCTCCCTCTGAAAAACAACCGTGCCTACACCCGAGACACTATAGTTTTCATCATTACCCATCGCTATGAGTATCTAGAGATATTTCTCCTCCAAAGTACTGAACAAACTCTTGTCATCGGTCATGTGGAAAGAAGCTCCACTGTCAAAAAACGAACCACTTCCCACCATGATGAAACCATGCATGCGAACAGTGTGAAATCCAACTCGAACTATAAGGCCAGTGCCTCACCTTCTGATCCTTCCACGGATCCCCTCTTGGATTTCCTCAGTGGACAATTTGAACCAAAATGGCCCACCTCATGACAACAAAAGCATCGCACTTTCGATTTGTCAAACTTCTTCCCACCTTGGGACGAACTGGATTGGGAAAGAGAATCCTTCTCCTTCCCCTTCCTCACCTCACTCGCTAAGGCGCAATTTTCTTCATCCTCCATGGATGAAGAACCATCTCTGGTGCTTCTTCTTATCTCCTCCTGCATCAGATCCGACCAAAGTCATTCCCAATCTAGCAATTTCTCTCTTCCATTAACCGAGTCTTGGTAGTTATGCCAGATCTTAGGTAGACCGAGGAGTGCAAGACTCACCATTTCATCATTAGTTGTCGTGATCCCTACACTTCCAAGTGCATCCCTGCATGTGGTAAGCTTGTTCAGATACATAGAGATCGTGTCGGCCTTTTCACAATTAATCTTCCGAAGCTTGTCTTTCAGCGCCAGCTTCCTCTGATCACTGTTATTCTAATATAGACTTTCAATGTTTTTCACATTGAAAATGGTGTCTCCTTCCCATGGAGACTCGAGACTGTGTGATCTCAAACTCCCTCCAGAAGGATTATCCTTGTTCTAGCCACACATTTCTTCCATTCCGCCAATTCTTGGGAACTAGATGTTGCAGGCTTGGGGACTTCTTGATCAATGAAGTCCTTTAACCCATTATCCTCTAATATTGCTTCCATGCGATCCTTCCAAGCAATATAGTTTGAGTTTCCATCAAGTGCATACTCAAGCCTCAAACTGTTGAACGCCATTGGTGGAAATGAGATCTGATAAGAACTCGATTTCTATATTTAGGAACCACAAACTTCGAACTTCTTCCTTCTTGTATACAATTCTCTCCTTTGATCACCTTTGCTCTGATACCATGTAGAAATTCCCACAGTAGATCAACAGATTATGCAATATACTAACACACAATACAAGATCTACTTCTACAACACTTTGCGGAAGCTTAATCAAATTGAGCACAATCAATGAGAACACATATAACTGAGAATTAAGAAATCAATCACATATAACATGAAGAAATAACCCGAGAAAACAGCCTAAAACCCCAACTCTGTATTGTCATACAAGTGGAAATATAGTATGGATTACAAAAAGAATCAGCTCACAAGCTATCTTGCTCTCTCTACAATCCATCTGTTGCTCATAGACAGTCAAAGGTCTCTCTCAAACCTTCTCCTATGCCCTCCAAGCCTCCTATTTCTTTGCACAATTTTTCTTGGGGTCCAGTGAAGCCACATGTGTGAATTGGCCTCTTCACACACTCAGTGACCTCTGATCTAACTGCGTAGTCGTGAATGAGATAAATCCTTCTCCATGGATGAGTTTCCTTTATAGGAAAAATCCATCCAACTGATAGTGCATTGTCCCTCATCTGATCTCAACTGGGTCTCTATCTGAACTAACATGCATTAGATATTCATGAGAGAATATTCAGTTATCTAAAGAACAACAATTACATGCATGCAAGCATTAACTAACTGAACTCACACTAATTTAAACAAACTATTTAAATCAATCTAACTATACTTGACTCAGTTAACTAAGCCAACTAATTACAACTCATCCTTATCTCTTTAACTGAGGGATAAATTCCTCAATTAATAGAGAAACTGTTGCATGTCCTCACATAGACTTCATGTTTGATTTTTTACAACTAATTAACTCATGGTGAATTAATTAATTTATTTTACAAACAACTGCTAAGATCAAATTCGAATTTTGCTTCACTATTTTAGTTGAGGGACTAACTAAAATAGGAATCTATCCTGAACTGTTAAAAATAGCAATGCTATTTTTAGCACTTCCATTTTTCATTCCTTGTTGCTCAGTCCAGCACTGGTAGCTAAACTGCTATTTATAGCAGTGCTATTTTTAGCACTTCTATTTTTAGCATTTCTTATTGCCATTTTCAACACTGAGGCTCCTGGGATGGCCAAGCCCAAGGATTCTTAGAGTTCTATGAAGGAAACCAAGCCTTAGAAGCTTAAAATGACACCAAACTTCATTATTAAAGTCAATCCAAGTACATCCCCGCTAGAAATAAAAGTAGAACTATTAAATAACAAGTTTTCTTCACAAGAAGACTAAAAAGCTATGTCCCTATAGGCTAATTCGAATTGGTACTTATACAAATTGATGGGGAAGCATCCTCCTTGAAAGGAGGTAGATTTCCCCTCCAAAATTCCTCAAAAAATGGATTTGGTTCCCAACAATAGGAATCTTCATTAAATACTGAGTTATCGTTTCTCCTGTAGTAGGGAACACATCTGTAGATTTTATCAATAAGTGGAAATCCATAATATGTCAATAATTTCATGATATATTATTCATTTATTGGTACATCCTGTAGTAGGGATAAAGTCCTTAGATTATCTCATCTTCCAAATCTTCAAAATCTGCATAATATTCTCATAATATTCTACAAAAATAAATAATATTAGGCACATAATAAGCAAGGATAAATCAAATTCATAAGGACCCATTAATCCTATGAATGAAATCTATGATGTGCAAGTAAATGGGTTAAATACATATTTTAAGTGTTTAGAAATAATCAAATAGGCCTAATAAAATATACAATTTTGGGGCCCATCAACAGGTTCAACAAGATGTGCATTCTCATGCCCTATAAAAATACCACTAGAGGTCAATGAACAATAAAATTGTTCTTTTAATAGCATTGGGTGCACTTTGGGATACTAAGGAGGTTAATTTTAGAAAGGGACACCAAATTTCTAAATGCATTTTGGACTACATTATGGGAGAATATGGATAGGAAGTTGAAGAGCTCAACAACATTCCATCCATAAAGAGATGAGAAAAGAAAAGTAGTTGGTGCCTTTGGTACAAATTTTGAGGGTTTAAAATCAAAAGAATCCTAAAACCCGAGATGGAAATTTGATCTATATACAAAACTCTTACAACAAATCAATCCACAATTCTACTAGTAAGTCCCCATTTGAAACTTGTTTTGGATATTTTCCACCTTCACCTTCAGATGTTGTATATTAACAACAAGGAGGTGTGAGGGAGGATCTAACTAGGGATGTTGTAAGAAAATACCAATTTATTGAGAAGATCGACTAGATCCATTTGCAAGTATTAAAGAAATTGAAGGAGTCACAAGAAAGGTAGAATGCCAAGCATGATGAACAAAAGTTAGAGAAGTGATTTAGAGTGGCAAACAAAATAAAAAACGCCTAAAAACCTGGGATACAAATTTTATCTATATACAACACTCTTATAACAAAGCAGTCCATAGTTATACTAGTAAGTCCCCATTTGAATCTTGCTTTAGATATTTTCCACCTTCACCTTTGGATGTTGTATATGGGCAATAAGGAGGTGTGAGGGAGAATCTCACTTGGGATGCTCTAAGAGTAGAACAAGTTATTAGGAAAATTAGGTAGATCCATTTGCAAGTATAGAAGACACAAAATGAATCAAAATAGAGGTACAAGGCTAGGCATGCTCAAAAGAAAATAAAGAAGTGATTAAGAGTGACATACAAAATATTGCTACAATTGAAAAAGGAAAGACTATAGGGAGCTGGTAAGAAAACCAAGGATTTGTGATATAGTCATTTTGAGATAATATGAAAGGTAGGAGATAATGCCTATAGGATCATTATACCTACATACATGCACATTTACTCAATGATGAATGTGGAAAATCTTAAACATTATAAGCCTTCCATGTTGGATAAGGAAGAAGAGTATGTCCTACCTTTCATAGAGGACCTAACACGAGATGTTAAGGTAGAGTTAACAAAGAATACAATTTTTCAAAATTGGTCTAGAACTATAAGGCATGAATAGCATGACCTTTGGTAGATTGGGTTGAAAGGGCAACTTCCATGCAAGGATAAAATGTGCTCTAGGGAGAAGGTAGAGGAAAATATTCCTCACCTCATTTAACAAAAAAATAATTGGGACCAAAAGGGAAATATGGAGGTATGATTCAAATTTGGTCATTATATAATTTTTCATCTATTTTGATTCTTTTAGAGTGGAAAATTGAAGGAATAAACTTGCAGGAGTAGTTTTATCAGTGGTACATCAAAGTTTGGAGAATTGGGATCTTAAACCTTCCAGGGCCATTTTGAGGCCTCAAGTTATCTTTTCTTGGGGTAAAAAATTATTTCTTATGTGTTTGACGTAGTGAATCCATTAGTAGATTCAGTTGAAAGGACAACTTCCAGGCAAAGCTAAAAGGTACTCTAGGGAGAAGGTAGAGGAAAAACTTCCTAACCTCATTTAATAAATATTTTTTGGGGATCAAAACGATCCCAAAATGGGGAGGTATGATGTGAATTGCGTTATTATATAATTTTTCATGTATCTAGGGTGGGAAAATTGGAGGTATCAATTTGTAGGAGCAATTTTATTAGTGGTACAAAATTTGGAGAATTGGGATCTCAAATCTCCAAGGTCATTTTGAGGCCTTAAGTGATATTTTATTGGGGTAAAAATTTCCTGCTTAAGTGTCAAACCTAGTGAAGCCATTCTACATTCAAATGCCTTTTCCAACAATGCAAGAATCATGTCATCAAAGTTCAAATGCCAAAGTTATGCTTCCCAAAATTTAACCTCTTGTGTTTGACCGCCAATGTTTGAGTGGATGCTATGTCAACCTCCATTACTCATGTATATGGGGATAACATGTGGACTATGAATAATACTCTATAACGGGCAAAATTGTAACTCTAATTGAGAGTTGAGTGATCCAGACTTATACAAGAACACAAAAGTATACAGATACAAACATAAACACCGAGATGCAGTAGAAATAAAACTTCATTTCATTAATATCAAACAATCAAAATATGCTTACATACAGAATGGAAATAAACTATCTCGGACGATGGTAGATTATCTTTGAGAAGAGATGTGGTAGCTACATGCCTTTGAACTGTGTTACAATGAGGCTTGATGGAATTTTTATCATTGAAAAATAATGAGAAACCCTAAACATCCAAAAAGCTAACCTTAGGAGATGAAGCACCAAAAGCTTGTGGGCACCATTGGGGTAAGTTGGAACATCAACTTCCCGAGGTGATAACTTTGGAATATGATATTTTTTTTACTATCATAACACCTCATTTCGAATATATCGAAGAGGAAGCCAAAAAAACCTAATAAGTGAGATTGGCACTTTTCCGGTCTCTCCGTTTCCTCTAAAAATGTCTTTTAGTCCCTCAAAACGGTTCTAGAAGTTTAGGACTCGAAAAACTACCAAAAATAGTAAGTTGTGCTACAATTAAGGAAACTGAAAAAAAAAAAAAAAAAACTGTGGGGATCCAAGTGGAATAGAAGGGTGACCAACAATATCCACCTGGATCAGTCCTCCCCCCTAGGAAGCAATGGTCCCCATTGCGTTGAGTGCTTCCATGAGATGGGGAACTTCTGCTGAACTTGGTCCCTGGTGAGCCACTTTCCTTGGTGCAGGAGTTGGTAAAATTTGACAACCCGATACAATTGGATCTTCTATTAGTGAGTGTTCTTGATCTACGTGTCCATGATCCGATAAATTGTCGCCTATTCCATGCAGTCTAGGTTTAGCTTTGTTGGTGTGAGATGTTCTACAATGTCTGGTGTGTCCAGTAATGGTGGAAAGTATGGCTAAAGGCAGTCCACATTGAACATTGGGTGCAGGCCAAGGAATGGGGGAATGTTGAGCTTAAAAGCATTGTCTCCCACAACCTTAGTGATGGTGTAATTCCCATATCAGAGTGAGCGAAGCTTGCGGTGGGCCCCAGTGAGACGCTCCTTTTGCAAATGTAACCAAACTTTGTCACCAACCTAGAACCTGTGTGGCACGCGATGTTGATCATGACGCTGCTTGTACTTAGCATTGGATCTATCTAATATGTTATGGACCTGCTAGAGGATGTGCTTACTGCACTCAATGATGATGTTAGCCATGTTAGCTTCGACCTGGACATGAGCTGAATCTACTTGAGTAGCTACAAATGGTATGGCCACATCAATGGGACATAATGGCTAGAATCCCAATCCCACCTGAAATGGTTGTGGCCAGTTGAGATATGGAGAGCTCTGTTGTAAGTGTGCTAGATATATACGAGGGTTTCATCCCATGTGTGTGGATGCTTTGATTTGTACATGCACAGAATGTGCACGATCATCCTGTTGACGACATCTGTTTGGCCATCAGTTTGGGGGTGGAAGGCCATGGACTTAGTGAGCTTGGTATCTAGCATCAACTAGAGGCTTGACAAAAATGTACTTAGGAACCTGCTGTTCCGATATGACATAATGGACCGTGGGATCGAAAAGTGTACCCACACTCATTCAAAGAAGAGCTTAGTTGTGGCTTCTGTTGTGATACTTTTCTTATAGCTTGCCATAATGGCCATCTTAGAGAATTTGTCGATGACCACGAAAACACAGTCATTGTCATGCTTAGGAGAAGGAAGGTCTGACATGGAATCCATGAAGATGGATTCCTAAGACCAACTAGGAGTAAGCATAGGAGTATATAGGCCTTTCTTCTTGATGGTCGGTTTGGAAATGGCACAGGAAGTGCATGATCTAATGTACTTCCCAACATCCTGTCGAAGGTTCGGCCAATAAAAATAATTCTGCAACACTGCCACCATTTTCTCTACTCCAAAATGTCTAGTGACCCAACTATAGTGTGCCTCCCAAATCATTTGGGCACGCTCGCTTGAAGGAACACAGAGGTATCCTAGGTGGCATAACAATGCACCCTGGAGGTGAAAATCAAGAACTTTCTTGACTAATAGGAGCATCTGGTATGCGTCGCCACATTCTGGATCGCTCTTGTAAAGATGCGGCCATCTCAAAGTCTTATGTCCACAAGAGTGAAGCACAGTGGTCAGCACCATGACTGACAGTCGGCTGAGGCAATCTGCAACATTATTGGTGTTGCCCTTCTTATACTTAATGTTCAAATGGAATTGTTGCAGGTATGTGGACCATTTCTTATGGCGATCATTTTGAAACTTTCATTGTGTTTGTAGAACTACGAGAGTTGGTGGTCTGTGTGGATGAATGTTTCCTTCCCTATAATTTAATTCTTCCATTTTCGGTAGGTTTGTACAATGGAATACATCTCTTTGTAATAGGTGCGATACTTTCGTACTGTGTCTGAAAATGTCTCACTTTAATATGCCACTGGATGCCCCTACTGAGTAAGAACTGCACCAATATCATAGTCGGAGGCATCTATCTCAATATCAAACAGTTGTTGTAGGTTTGGTAATGTGAGTACTGATGCAAAGCATAGAAGATGCTTGAACTCAAAAAATGCCTTCTGTTGGGATTTAGAAAAAAATAGTTTTTCTTTTTCTCCACCCATGGTGACTTGACTCAAAGGCCAAGTGATATGAGATAACTCCAACATGAACCTGCGGTAGAAATTGGCAAGACACAAAAAGTTGTGGAACTCCGTTAGAGTGGTTAGGGCTGACCAATCCAGAATAACTTGTATCCTAGCTAGGTCCACATGCACACCCCACTCATCAATGATGTACACTAGATATTGAACCTGGGTCATACCAAAAGTGCATTTCTCCAGTTTGACACACAATTTGTGTTGTCACATGGTTTGGAGGACCTGGCATATATGGTGGAGGTGCTCTTCCAAACTCTAGATGAAGATCAAGATTTTGTCCAAAATTACTACCATGAATGAGTTGGTGAAGGGCTGAAAGATGTCATCCATCGGCCTCATGAAGGTTGTGGGGGCATTCATCAACCTGAAAGGCATGACCAACCATTTGAAAAGGCCCTCCTTGTATTTGAAGGCAATATTCCACACATTGGAGGGTTCGATTGGTATTTGGTGATAACCAGAATTCGAGTTAATCTTTCTGTAATATCTTTCCCCCTTGAGCTGGTCTAGAAGGTCATCAATCTATGGGATTGGATACCTATTCCAGACAATGATCTTATTCAATGCCTGACAGTCAATACAAAGTCTCCAGGTCTCGTCCTTCTTCTCTACCAACATGATTGGGCTCCCATAGGGTGATGAACTCAACCTGATGTGCCCTTTCTTCAATAACTCCTTAATCAGCCTCTTGATTTCATCATTCCCCAGAACATAGCATTGATAGATCGGCCCGTTGGGTAGTGGTGTGCCCGGGGTCAGATCGATGGAGTTCTTGACCTGACAGTGTAGGGGTACCCCTGTGGGTGAGGTGAAGATATCCCTGTACTCCTCAATGACCTTTTTCATCTGCTATTATTGTGCGGAGGATCCTTATCTGGAGGCCGCAGATGTGGCTACAACCTTCTTCTTTCCCTAAGGGTGAATCATAAGGAATAAAAATTTCCCGATCAGGGAAATGGTCTTACTGCATTGCTTTGCATAGATTAAAGAGA